>JAOWCC010001679.1:38165566-39406295 GCA_030867875.1 Actinernus sp. WN-2022
CAACATGAACTAGTGAACTGTTTGAGTTACCAAGTTACAAAATGCATGTTATGCAATGATTTGGTGACGAGGGGTAAGCTGTCCGTCTTCGTACCTGGGATTTGTGGCAGACTCTGAGCGTACTTCTCTAATACCAGGATCAAATAAAGTGAAGTTCGCCAATCTGCGCAAAGCTATTCTTGGTTGTTGTACATTCTCTTCCAAGACCCCCCAGCGCCTCGTAGGGAAAATTACCACGTACATATTCTATAGCTGTCCCTGCTACTCAGCTATATATGCAAGAGATCTTCATCGTTCCATTTCTGGTTTTACCAAGTTCTTCCGCTTAACTCTTTCAGGTTCGAGCCTGTAAATATGGGTTCCACGGTCAAAGTCAGAGCTATAACAGCGATCGCTTGACTCTTTCACTATGGAGAAAGGCTCATTTGTTTTGGGGATCGTTTTTGTTTCTTCGATTTTACGAATTTCAAGGAGCTGAAAATCGGCTCAAAACACCCTTCCCATTCTCACTTGAAATCAAAAGCAAACACAAAATCAGCACTCAGTCGTTACAGTACCTTCTTTAATCTTTACAACCACCAAGTTTGCTTGCACAAACTGTGAACCACGCTATTCTTAACGCTGCATTCCCCTCCCCACCACGTTTTCCTACACCCACCTCCAATTGCATGCTGGGTAATGGACAAAAATCCACAAGGAATCCCCCCCCCCCCTCCGGCACTGCTGTAGTTTTTTTTTACCCCTACAACCAAGAGCGGTGATTTGGACTCAAGCCGTTCCTCTGAAGTGCCAAAAAGACATCCTAATAGGTTTAGCAGGGGTATAAGGATTTCAAGGATTTCATTGAATATTTTTTTCCTGTGTCTGAAAGCACAAACACAACAGAAAAACCCTGTGAAATCCCCTGAAAGCCTACTAGAAGCACACCAAGTACTTTTCAACCGTCCACAGTCTTAATTATGTCCTCGGGCTATCCAAACTTGAACGGAGGGGGATCGGAAGGGTTGAGTTAGCACTCAGGATTTCACCAGTTGAGCTCACAGGGTTAAAGAAACAACATTGGCGTTTTCTGGACTCTTGGATATAGACTGTCTCCCCTACCCTGGTTTTGCTTGGGGTGTGATCATTGAGATACCCAACAAACCGTAGTTAATTTGTACGGGAAGCTTTAGGTCTAAGTTAAAGTCGTGATTTCTATTAATACATGTTCTCGATAGTCCGATAACATCAGTTCAGCTCCGACAGCCTTTTCGTATAGGATGTTTCAGAGCCGCATATTAAGCGGACGCCTGCCTCTGAGGTACGAATTCCTCATCGGGCAGCCATAATCTAGGACTGGAGGCATCAAAACGTGAAATGCGGTCGATATACGAATTGGATCATTTGTCCCAAATGTTCTCCGTAGGTGGTCATGCTGATAACATGGCCTTCATGCCGAGTCTTGTCAGAAACAAGGAGTATAAGAAAAAGAAAACTCAATGACTAGTGAATTACGCACTCAAGCAGTTACACTCTATATTACTAGACTGCCGTTTTCTCCTTTCAGTATATACCATGCTGTTCCAATCCAGCCGATCCCCCTTCAATTCGCGAATATTGTCTGTAAAGACTGCATGCTATCCAGGAACGCGTGGTTAGAAGTCGGATAGCTGATAGCCCCCACACTTTAGATCTTATATCCCTTGACTCCAATATTCAATTGGATAGTGATGGCCAACGTCTCAAGCATTTCACTTCATACACCACACCGCTGTCTCATGGTGTCGGCGTATTTACGCAGGATATTGCCACATAAGAGAAAAACACGAATTTTAACGATACCTGAAACGACCATTGGGGCTGATCAAACTCACAGGACCCGGCTAAACCACAGATCGAATTAAAATTTAGCGTTTTTTTATGGAGGGGAGGAAAACCGGAGAACCCGGGAACCCTCAGAGCAAGCTTATGGTGAGATACCAACAAACTCAACTCACGTTACCGGGGCTCGAACCCTAGCCACAGTGGTGAGAGGTAAAGCACTGGCACCAGTTGCGCCACGCCGAACTCATATGCTTCCCTCTATCTGTGCTTGTTGGGCCGCTTTTACAAACACTTTTGGAATCCTGAAGACCACCTTTACCCATTCCCCTTCTGGTGGCCTCTCTTGTCTTCTCTTTAGAGTAATTCAGATTGGGAAGTAAGAGAGACTTACAAGTGCTCCTTTTCCCGACTGCTCAAGGACGTTTTGTTACCCGGCATCTGCAATGATTAAACATCACGAAAAACATAGTTTTATCAATCAACATTTTATTCTAACCGTTTGGTAAACATCATTGACAATGTATTAACAGGTAGGGGGACTAGGCGTTGGATCTTTTATGAAGTTGGTATATTTATCAAATATTCAGTCAAACATTAGTTCAGTTGAGCCATGGTTGACTGGTCGGCATTTGGGCTACACGTGCGGACTGGTATAACCTTACTTGTCGCCTCTGAGTGTATGAAACAAGTTTTACGTTGTTCAAATCGTCCTCATAATTCAGTTATGTATACCGTGAAACATGTTTCATTATACAATGTTTTACGAGGTTTCATACGTTTAGTCGGGCTTTTAATTTGAATGTATCAATATCTAAAATAAGTATTCGGCTGGTAAAAGAAGTGCCCTTTTGGGTAGGCCGTCACGTTACTCTACGTTTTAACACTGATGCACATTTTATTATGTCACACAGCGGGTGAAATCAGTCCGTACTGAGTACATCATAATTTTCAGAAACTACAAAAACGGTGCGAACGCGACTTCTCAGCTAGATGAAATGACAACAAACGTGAAGAACGCTTACTAACTGAAAATTGCTCTTTTCGTTTCAGTGATTTCTTCTGGAAACTCAACATCGTTCCCAATCCTGGTTGGGGCGGGTCACGTTTCTCCCAAAATCTGGGAGATTTCAAATTATAGATTGGAGGGAGGGGTGGGAAAGTCAAATATTGTCCTTATGTCTTGGATAGAGCGGGACTTTTGCCATCAAAACAAACTTGTATGAAAGAAGTGCACGTGGGTAAATGCCAAGATCGGGTTTATCCTGATCTTCGACTTCATGTCGTGTAGGCGACCTTCCGCAAACACCGAATTGAAAAAGGTTTCTATTCTCGTATGTAGTTATGTTAAATCAAGTTCGAATTTCTTCTCGGCTATGCCGACAGTTCGTTGGCGATATTTCGCTTTGGAAAAAAATCTCTACGGCAAACAAATATTCGCTCCTTTCCGGGGCCGAGGAGCTGACAATGTGGAGCTCTATTCAACGGTATAAACATTAGCCACATTTAATATGTAGTCTTGTGAACGACGGTAGTGAACGACACATTTCTACGAGCCAACCACTTCTTCAATTCGAGAGTTTTCGGCAATGCATGAAGCCGAAAATGTAGACAACCTCATGCGTTTTCACGTGCAGTTATACTATTTTGTGATTAAGAATAGTATTATTTTGTGGCGTTGTCCAAGACGTTGCCGAAGTTGGCATCTCGTGACCATGACAAAGCTTAGCTTGACAAAAATCTTGAATTTTACTAACCCCTCCCATAGTTTTCTTTTTTGTCGCGGAGCAACGTGACCAGCCCCAACCAACGAACACAGTGATCACCCGCGAATATGTCGAAGGCACAAGTGGCCCCGGGACAAAACCCCTCGTGTGAACGACTCATGATCAATTTTCATGAAAAATCTTCAGTTGTCGCGGGAACAAAATTTTGTTCTTGGGACTTGTCCCTTCAATTCAAACTGGTTTGAATTGAGGGGACAAGTACCGGGGACAAAATTTGATTGTCCCCTCGTGTGAACAGTTCATGCAGTTCATGTCTCTGGGACAAAATTAAAATAAACCAATCGCAAAGCGTCATTTTACTGTCCCACAAGCCCTTATGAACTCTATTTCAAGATGGCGTCTGATAAAATCACAATGTCCCTGCAACAAGTCCCCTCCTCTGAACACAAGGGATTTGTCCCCGCTACACGTCCCTTCGTGAAAACACTACAAGGGATTTGTCTCCGGGAAATGTCCCTTCGTGTGTACCGACCTTTAAGGCTGGCAATAATGATACAAATTGCACTGAGAGGAAACCGTGGCTCCCTTGCTGTGAAACACCATTTGACTAGATATAGACTAAACAATTCCTTGATTAATTCTATCTATCTACCTATCTATCTACCTACCTACCTATCTATCTATCTATCTATCTATCTATCTATCTAAAAGCTATCTACTGCTATATATCTATTGATCTATCAATCTATTGAATTAATAATCTATTGATCTATCGATCTATTTATCTACATCTCTTACTAGGTAAGGATTAAAAGTTATTGAAAGCCAAACGATCAATACAGTTACTATAATTAATGCCACCGAAGAAGCATTAGCTTATTGTATAAGAAATAAAACTATTTTTATACCTTTCATTTCTATATTTCATAATTTCACCACACCTTTTCCTTCTGAGAACGTAGACAACTGATAACATATATAAACAGGCCAAAAAAACAGAAACAGCCCGCAAATAACCTTGGTACGTAATACTTATTTTTCTCACCACGATCACTTAGAGCCTCAAGTGCCAAAGGTGGCATGGAAACTCCATAATCGCCCTTAGAATATACTCAACAAAATATCTGGATTCTGATTGTTCAATAACGAGTACATAAAAAGGTTATTGAGTGCAGAGTTACAAGCGGCTCGTGCAATTATTCTGCAGCCATAGTGGCCAGTGTTACTTAATATGTACAGTAAACAGACCTTTAATATTACTTCAGTGTACCTGGTTTCAACCTGCTCTCAATTCATCCTACATAATATGAAATTAGGACTAGTAAAATTCGACTACTTTTCTGTCATATATTTTCTTACCAGGATCGACGCGTTTTCATGGGAAGAGTTTCGCCAGTGCCATGACGAGTTATACGTCTCTGGTGAAAATGTCATTCTAGTAATAACTCGTAGAAACGACTTATTAGTGAACAACTGAAGGCTCAAAACTTGTATATTATTTGAGAGCTTTAAGAATGACTCGGACCATACTTTTAGCCTTGTATGCCTTATAACTAACTCATGCATAAACCCTCATAGTTTGTCAGCAATGGCATTCAGCTCGCATTGCGTCAAGACATCATACAATTCTCCAACTGTTAGATTAATCCGCTTTTCCAGAATATCTTGGAGCACATTTTCAGCAGGATTTTGTGCTCTGTCGTAGTAAGGGATTTCTTCTGTGGGTATTCCAAGGGTGCATGCGAAATTCTTCCAATCATCTCCACCTAGAAAAAAAAAATAGAATTTCGTTGAAAATAGTCACATTAAGACATTTTAGGGTGAAGAGAGAACTTTTTCTTGAGTCAGTAATCTTTTATCTGACTGATTTATATTCTTAACACATGATCATCTCAAATTATTCTAGAATGGTCCTTTAAATCGCCAGAAATTCGAGACATTGAGGCCTGATAGTATATAGATGGTAGAAATAGCATATATGGTACATTGGGACACTATAACGCAGGATACATAAAGTACCAACTCGTAATTGGGTAACACCGCTCACCAGAATTTTATCGCAGACTCATCTCTTTTGGTCCTTTTAGGACCTACTTTCCAAAAGGACAAATTAGCTTGAATAACTGCTGGCTGTTTAAACAAACACACTGCAGTTTCTAGAGTACAGAACAAGGTTTCCAAAGCTGCCATGTTTGTTGGATTTGGTCCATCGCCAGAAAAACGCGACACGGCCGATTGTGCAATATCAATTTCGGCTCAGAGGTCAGCAAGCACAGTTCATATAAAATTACAAGCAAAAGATGGGGGGAAAACGTTTAATCTCGATTTCTCATTTTCCTGAGTACGATTTAAAAAATGTCTAACCAGGATCTCAATCTACAATATGAATTAAATAGTTATACCTACATTTCTATAATCAGCTCGTGAATTTTAGGTGTCGTTTTTTTTTTAACATAAACGAGTGTTTTGACTCAAATTATTACAGAGCTAGAGTGAGAATTGGCGAGAAAAGAGCTTACTTACTGTTTATAACTTGGATTCTGAGGTGGAATATACTGTATTTTGCAAAATGTCTATACCAGGCCTTCTGAACGAAGGGTTCATCGTCGTCACTAAATGCCATTAGAGCAGCTGTGGATTCCTTTACGGTTTCGTTTTTGTAGTTGAATATTTCGATCTTGGATAAACCGGCAGAATCCGCCATCTTCGTTTTAATGCTTTAATGCTTTAATGTAGTACTCCTAAAAAAACAGCTAACGCTATACTAGGAGAAAGTTAAATATATAACTACATGTAATTAACAATTAATAAGTTAGAATAAGAAATACTAATAAATAAATACAAACAATACTAATATTAATACTAATGCTAATAAAAATAACAAAAATAAATTAATAATTAAACAACAATGATAACATGATAATAATAATAAAATTGGAATTTAAGAATATATATACAGTATAGTTAAGTTAAAATGACCTGATAAATAATGTGGCTGATTCCCTGAAGGCACTTAAACTACTAGTAGTGGGGTGGATAAAGGGAACACTGTTCCAAGCAACAATAGTCCTTGGGTAAAATGAGAACTTATATATATTGTTATTAGCCTGGATATGGTTAAAGGGTAAAGAATTGGGTAATCTGGATATATGTCTACGGTATAGAGGAGAGACCTCTGGAGGGAAATTAAGTCCCACTAGACCCTTATTAATTTTATAGAACATAGATAATTGTGCTAGCAGTCTTCTATGTTCTAATGTCTCCCAACCTAATTGTTGGATCATTGGTGTAATATGGCTAGTTCTGGAATAGTCGTTGTTTACGAATCTTGCTGCTCTATGCTGGACCATTTCAATTTTGTGGATGTTTCTTTTGGTATGTGGGTTCCATACTGTTGAAGAGTATTCAAGCTGTGGGCGCACAAGGCTGGAATAAGCCCGGGATTTAATTTCAGGAGTACATTCACCCAATATCCTTCTCAGTAGTCCAAGTGTGCTGTTCGCCTTACTTGTTATTGCATCACAGTGTTTGTTCCAACAGAGATCTTTGGTTATTGTAATACCAAGGTATTTAGTTGAAGATACACTAGATATGGATTTGCCGTTTAGCATGTAGTTATGAGACAGAGGGGCTTGTTTGTTAGTTATTCCGATATGGTAACATTTTGAGACATTAAAATTAAGTTGCCATCGTTTCGCCCAGTTTTCCAACTGGTCCAAGTCCTGCTGCAGTAGGGTTTGATCTTGATGACTGTGTATTTCTCTGTAGATAACACTGTCATCAGCAAAAAGACGTATTTTTGAGTTAATGTTTGTTGTGATGTCGTTAATGTACAAGAGAAATAGCACCGGGCCCAGTACAGATCCTTGGGGTACACCAGAGACTACAATCTCTGGGCTGGAGTGGGTGCCATTAACAGAGACCATTTGGGTGCGGTTTACGAGAAATGAATTGATCCATGTAACAGTTTTTCCTCGTATGCCATAATAGTATAATTTGTTAATCAGTCTCCGGTGTGGCACAGAATCAAAGGCCTTACTGAAATCCAAAAGGATTACATCAGTTTGGGCACTCTGATTTAGACCTTTGGCCCAGTCATTTATCACAGTGATCAACTGGGTTTCACAGGAAAAGTGTCTTCTGAATCCATGTTGTTGGTTGACCAGTATATCATTGGCTGAGAGATGCTTTGCAATGTGGCTAAGGATAATGTGTTCCATGATTTTGCAACATAAACATGTGAGGGAAATAGGCCGATAATTAGCTGGATTGGACTTGTCTTCTTTCTTGTAAATTGGGCTGACCAGAGCATTAGTCCAGTCAGATGGTAGTGTACCTTCAAAATATGACCGTTGAAAGATAAAGCACAGCCAGGGTGCAATGGTTGGCGCAAGTTCTTTTAGTATTCTGGCCGGAATTTCATCGGGTCCACAGGCTTTATTTGGGTTCAGCAAGGAAAGCTGTTTAGCGACACCTTCATTGGTGATGAATAGATCAGGAACAGATTTGTAGGGTGAATTGTCAATGATGGGTGGAGGAAGGTTCTCTTGAGTGAAAACAGAAGTGAAGTGGGAACTCAAAGCTTCAGCTTTTTCTTTGTCTGTGGTGCAAAATTTACTCTCTGTTCTTAGAGGTGGAATACCAATAGATTCGGTTTTACTAGTACGTACATATGACCAGAATTTCTTTGGGTTATCAATTAAACTATCTCCAATGACATTGTTCATGTATCGGCTGTGGGATTCTTTTATCAATTTGGATACAAGGTTACGTTGTTTTTTGAAGGCATCCCAATGGATCTGATTATGGGATTTCATAGCCACCTTGTGAAGTCTGTCCTTCTTTCGCATATGTCTCTTTATGGTTATAGATATCCATGGAAGTTTATATTTTGATCCAGACTTTTTCTGGGGGATATACTCTTTTACAGCCTTGAATAAGGATGTTTTAAACATTGTCCAATTTTCATCAATGGAATAGTTCTGGGGACTGGAGGAGAAGAATACATCTGATGCAGATGACATGGAGTCAGCAAGATCTGGCCAATTGGCTCTTTTGTAGATGTAGACCTTATGTGGTGGTTTGAAAGATCTTGTAGGTTTTGTATTTATGTTGAAAAGTACTATAAGATGGTCACTCATGCCAGATGCTGTGGAGACATTGGATATGGAGTTGGGATATGATGAGAACAGTAGGTCTAAGGTCTTTCCAGATGCAGGACGTGTAGGTAAGCTCACATGTTGTTTGAGTGAGTGATCATCCATAATCTGAAGTAATCTGGCATGCTGGGCGGCAGTATTTGGATTTGTGGTTGATGGTACATTAGATTCCCAGTCGATATCAGCAAGATTCATGTCACCTCCTATAATGATGTTTGGGTAGTGGGTTTTGGACCCTATGACACTGTTTATGGATTCATGAATTTTATCCAAGACATCAGGAGTGGAATTCGGAGGTCTATAACAGGTTGCAAGGTAAAGGGGCTTGCTATTTTGAAGCTTCAGTGAGGTCCAAAGTATTTCACTTTCGTTGGTGTAATTGCAATGTTCGTCACATATGAGATCAGACTTTATTGCCTGGAAGACACCACCACCATTAGAATTTCTGTCCTTCCTAAATATGGTATAGTTAGTTGGGAACACTGAGTAAGTTGGGACATCTTGGTCGAGTTTTGATTCAGTTCCAAGTACAATATCTGGATTGTGAAGATCTAGTAGTGTTTGGAGTTGGGTGAACTGTGAAGTCCCTTTAAGACCATTACAATTAATTATCATACCTTTAAGGACACGTTTCTTTGGGGGCTTTCGAGGCTTTTGTCTTTTCGATGGTTGTGGTATTATTGGTTTAGGACTAGAGGTTGAAGCTGGTAGTGAAGGGGAAGGGATACTGGTATGTGATGAAGGCTCACCCTGAGAATTGAAGGAGCCATTGAGAGGTGAGAACCGGTTTGAGCAGTCAATATCGGTAGATGCGTTTGGCAGGGAGTTGGAGAAGTTCGGTAATCCGCAGTTGGTGCATTCCCATACACAAGATGAATTTGCTAGAGCATTGTAAGTTGAAATGTTCATGTTCATACATCGAATGTGGTACCAGATATCGCAAGAATCAC
Source organism: Actinernus sp. WN-2022 (assembly GCA_030867875.1). Classification (NCBI taxonomy): domain Eukaryota; kingdom Metazoa; phylum Cnidaria; class Anthozoa; order Actiniaria; family Actinernidae; genus Actinernus; species Actinernus sp. WN-2022. The sequence goes on from JAOWCC010001679.1 coordinate 38,175,203, forward strand.
ACTGAATTCCACGTTGGTTTAGCTTTACCGGTTTAGCACAGATTCCACACGGGTACTTGTAGGGACCAGGGTTTAATTGAATGTCTCCACTAAGTAGAAGGAGCGAGATGAAAATCTTTGTCAGAATGGTCTTGTTTCTTTTAGAGTCTCGCTCGAAGACATCGTTTTTCAGACCACGTGCTCGAGCCATGCCAGCTTGAATGAGTTGTTTGGATGCAAAAGTAGAGTTGAAAGGATCCCCAGGTTGAACTTCGAGATGTTGGGGAGTATTCTGTCTATATTCAGTTGAGCGATGGGCAAAATATAAGCCTATGTACATTAATAAGAGCGGAGCTAAAAATTTCATGGCCGCCATCTTTGCTGACCGCTGACCGCAATAGTTAGTTGTATGAGACTTCTAAGTCAATCCGAATGATCTACACTTGAACTATTCACTGTTAGGAATGTTAAAAAGTAATTGTAATGGCTTAATATGTACCTTTCATGTGGTTTCGTAGAGAATCGGTAGTATAAACAGAGGACTGCCGTAGTTCAACGGTCAACAGCTGAGATTCAGCTGAGATTCGTACGCTAAATCCTGTAAATTTGGCTGTCTTGAGACCATCATATCTCTGGCCACGAGCGTCTAAAACACCACGAACACATACCAATGGACAACTTGTTCTCTCCTTATGAAACTGCAGTGTATTTGTAACTGACCAGCAGTTATTCAAATGAATTGTCCCTTTTTAAAAATAGGCCCTAGCCGGACCTATAGAGAAGAGTCTGCGATACTAATTGTGGTCAGCGATATCTCCCATTCGTGCCCGTTTTGAGGCTTGAGAGACAGTAAACAACAATATTTTAGTATGGAAGGCGGCCCTAATAGCTTAAAAATAGAGGGAAAGTTTAAATAAAACTGAGAAAGAAGAAAAAGAAGTAAAAAAAAAAAAAAACCTGTCCCGCGTAGGAGTCGAACTCCGGTCGCGGGATCTTAAGGCCGGCGCTCTAACCACTTGACTATAAAGCCGTCCTACTTGTAACGCCGCTGACAATTGTTAAATGTCGCTTATTTCTGGCGATGCACTTGTGGTCAGAGTTATGGCAGTCTCAAGACGAGCAATATTACGGGTTTTAGCGTGCAAATATGGAGTCTGAGGTTTCTTGTCGAAAAGCTGAGTTTTCTAGAAGGAAAAGGAATAATCGAAAATGGACTTTGGGACATCAGAAGGGAAGAATACGGTAGGTCTTGTGGCTATAAACTGCAAAATACCCCACCACGTAATCTACCTTATACGTTGACATTCAACGCGTTGTCACTCGGTCAAACATATAAATGAAATTGAAAATGAAATGAAATAATGAAATAAAATTGTAAATTGACATAACGTCCATTATCAATCTTGCTATTATCTCTATATATTACTACCTTCGTTCTACAAACAACCGCAGTCTACTCGTTGACGCGATGACGCGTTGACATGGTAAATAAAGTGTACTCTATATATTACTATCTTCGTTCTACAAGCAACCGCAGTCTACTCGTTGACGCGATGACGCGTTGACATGATAAATAAAGTGTACTCTATATATTACTACCTTCGATCTACAAGCAACCGTAGTCTACTCGTTGACGCGATGACGCGTTGACATGATAAATAAAGTGTACTCTATATATTACTACTTTCGTTCTACAAGCAACCGCAGTCTACTCATTGACGCGATGACGCGTTGACATGATAAATAAAGTGTACTCTATATATTACTACCTTCGTTCTACAAGCAACCGCAGTCTACTCGTTGACGCGTTGACGCGTTGACATTTCTACAATACAGCTTGCTGTGGTGGGGTATTCTGCAGTCGTTCCGGTCTTGTTTATGTTTTCAACTCTTCGCCCGCACATTTTTTGCCAAGGTTGTAGATTTGCAGCAGATACATTTTATAAACTGTTATCTGCATGTTTTTACTGGAAATCGTTTAATGTCCACTGTAAATAAATGCGAATTTTTGTGCTTCTTCTAAAATCAAAGAAAGGAATCATCAAAGTGTACTACTTGGATTTGAAAATATCAAAACTGAATTGATAAAATCTGTAGAAATAATGCCTCGATCGCACATTTTTACGATTGTACCGTATTTCATGAGAATTAAGGAAAATGTTTAGGATCCCATACATTTCTCTGTAAATTTTCACGACCCATTTCACACAGTGAACAGGGGTCAATATGTGTTGCGCAATAACGATGTCTCGAATTTCTGGCGATGAATATGATAGCTGTAAGACTTGCAATTTTCAGTGCTATTTGATTTGAGAACCAGTGGTCCAAACAAATATCGACCATCATTTTTTTGTAATTCATATATGTTATGGCACGTATTTGTACAAAGGTCAGTCTATCTATTTACAAGCCAGAGTGTATAACATGGTTTGAAACATATATTGTTTTATAAGTAGTTGGAAACAATATACACAGTATATACATTTATTTTATTTAACTTTAACTATTCACGGTAATTAACAATCAGAAGAACTGGTTTTCAGTCAAGCCGTGTATTAACTAATTACAAATATTCTCTAAGCAATAATAATTCAAGACCTAATTACAATATTATCAATAAACTAATTACAATATTCTAATTTAATATAGAATTTATATAATACAAATAGTAAAAAATAAATTAATAAAATAGTGACAATGAATAACTAACAGTAAATTAGAAGTCGCTAAAGATATCTAATTAATAATTAAGGGCCGCGTAAGGCAAAAAGGGCCCGGACGACATTCAAGTTAAATAATCCCTACAATGGTGTTCCTAATAACAGGTAGAAGATTGTACTGTATTCTTGACGAGGAGCACTACAGTTCATTCCTAACGATAAATGTCAGTTTCAAAAAAATTGACAACAAAAATCAGGGGTGAAATTTACGTAATTTTGATGCAAGGGCCCGATTACAAATATGACCACAAAAATTAGCAATCCCCTCAAAGGGGATGATTTTGATGTATGACATTCATTTATACCTGCTGGCATTAAAGAGTAAAAAATAAATAAGATGATCACTTTTTGGCCAAAAAATGTCTTTTCTACAGTCATTCTGCTCCCCTAGCTCATAATATGATTTTAGCAATTTATTATAGTACAAGTTAAACCTTAGACTGCGAACAGTCCCTCCTTTTCCCTCCATTGATTGTAATTTGCGAGCGGAGCGAGCGAAGAGAAAATATGGCAGGCGTTCGAGCGGAGCGAGAGGAAGAATCTTGAAACCTTGAAACAATCGTCTGATGATAGGCAATCAATTGCGGCTGCTAAAATTGTGATCACACCCTTGTGTAAAAACTTTGTAAATTTCATCTTCGATTTCACTTGTCAATTTCATGAAATCAACACTACTTGTTAGTAGCGCAATGTGGCGCTCGCGATGCATATTGTAATCGCACCACAAGTATGAAAACATGGTATAATTTCAAAAAAAACATTTACATATTATGTCGTCCGGGCCCTTTTTGCCTGATGCGGCCCAAATTTATATATATTATTCCCCCAAAAAGCTAAGTTAACTCATTATATTTACTTAAAATAAAAATTGGTTTTGAGCTAGCGCGACGAATAGTATCAGGAGGGCACCGCTAAAAGAGAAGGCTCGTTTTCCAGAATCTGATTTAGGAGCTGGTAATTTCAGATTAAGGTCTCCATTTCTAAGGTCATAATAGCCTGCAATGCAGGCGTTTCTAATTGTTTTCCCCGCTTTCATGGACGTTTTCAGCTCGCGAATGAATCAGTTTCAGACGAGTAGGAATGGAGCGAGGACGAAAATTTGCGGTTTCCCAAATAAAACGCCTGCATTAGGTCATAATGACAATGTTCATATGTTCCATATGTGAATTGAGTTTGTAGGCATCTCGCCCTTGCTCTGAGATTTTTCTGTGGGTTCTCCGGTTTTACACCCTCCTCAAACTGACTAACCTAAATTGCAAACCGACCCAGGAATTCGTCAAATACTTAATAATAATAATAATTACGAGCCACTAGAGTCACTAGCTTGGAGATCCGATAGCAGCTCCATGTATCTCGACCTAAAATAACCTATTTATAATTTTACACACCGTTCTATTTCAAAACATTCTCGAAGACCCAGGAGCAGTTAGTGAACGGCGGGCAGAAAACGGACGGAGGGGGAAAGGGAGGGGAGAAGGAAAAGGGGAAGGCCGGAAAGAAGAGCCCCTGGGGACACTTACTGTAAAGACCAGTTCCAGAGCGAATTTTCAGACTCGCTCTGATTGGTCGCAATTTGGAATGTGCGTCCACATTCCAAATTGCGGCCAATCAGCGACGTTGTTAATTATCACCCGTTTCTCGCAATATATAAACAATGGTGTTTGGCATCTGTCATGTCCGTGACTCAGTCGATAACGCGGTCAAGATGGTGGGGATATATTTCAACTTTACAAGTTTACAAGCGTTTCCCAATTTTAACGAGCTTAAACCTAAGCAAAGAATAATAATCGAGAACATCGCTGAAAGAAGATATGTTTTTGGCGAGCTACTGTAGCAACTTGATTTGAAGACAATATTTCAGTGCCAGTAGATCTTGTGGTTAACTTTTAGCGGCTACTCTTGCTATTTTTGCTTGAATGTCGGGCAAAAACATTTCCTTCAACAGCAGCAAGCCGGAGCTTCTGTATGGTAAATCTGACCAGCTGAGTGTTGAATGTCTTTGGAGGTATACTTTTTTTTGCCAGTAGGCAATGATTGGAGACGACAGTTAGCGAACCCGGCGCTGTTTGTCACGGCTAGCTTTTGATTTTCGTCGTCCAACTGATTTCGTATTTTAACGATTCTTTGACTTTGAATCGGAGATATCTTGATTCCCACTTGATTCTGTCAGGTTCCCAATAATACTTGATGGAAAGATACAGATCAGTTCCCGCTTAAAACAGAACGTACGCATTTAATGCTTCGCTGCAGCAAATATTTGCATTCTTTTACAAGGTCCGAGTCATTTTTTTCCTCAAACTGCTCATAAGCTTTGTCGATGGATCGGATTGAGTTCGATTGCGTTCGATTGAAATTCCGTTCGATATCGTCAGACTGACTACGCCGGAAGGTATTGCAGACACAGGAACGTGTTCTATTCCATCTTCAGCTCACTCAGCTTTTTATTTGTAGAATCTTTTCAAAAATTGAAATCAAATCCCCCGTGATATTCGCAGTGTTATTGAGCTTCGTTGACGTTTGAATGTCACGCAGTTACTCATGCGTGTATTAATCCAGTTACGGTTCTTAGAACTGGTCTTTACAGTAAGTGTCCCCCAGGGGCTCTTCGTTCCCCTTCCCCTTCTCCCCTCCCCCTCCGTCCGTTTTCTGCCCGTCGTTCACAAAATGCCCCTGGATCTCCGAGGATGATTTCAAAACATATCCTCCGGAATTTCGAAAAGATTTTGGCTGTTGTTGTAATACAACCTTAAACTGGATCAAAAGTATATTTACTCATTATTTTCTATAGAAACAAGGGCCTTAATAACTAAGACTATATAGATATGGAAATGGCGAAATATGAATTGGAAGCCTATGTTCATGACATCGACTCATGGATGCTAACGGAACAGCCTCAAGCTTAACCAAGACAACAGTTATTAATTGGAGCTCAGCACCGCCCAAGGCCTTCTCTCGATGTCATTGTCGTTGGAGATGAGAGTATTTACCCTTCACATTGGACAGGTGTAATATTTGACAATAACTTAGATCTTAATTCCCAGGTTACAGCTATAGCGTTTTGCATCAATTGATCACGTGACGATTTTCCCATAGCAACGCCTGTGTGGAGGGCAAGCCATTAGTCGTTTTGAATCAATTGATCACGTGACGATTTTCCCATAGCAACGCCTGTGTGGAGGGCAAGCCATTCCTTTTTACTCGGGCTGCCTGTGGCAGCACCGAGTCTAAAAATGCAAGTCGTTTTTTTATTTTTTTATTATTCAGTGTAGCAAGATTTCTGCGCATGCGTTAAAGGTCAAATTCACACCAATCAGATTGCACTGTGCTGGTCACGCAACACCAGGTTAATTTATTTACATAATTTAATACAGTAAATCAAGATGGTGGAGACCCTCGAGGAACTTTCTCTCAAATTTGGAGTCCCATCTCTCAAATGTAAGCACTTTAATGTTTTATTTAACTTCACCGTGCGAAAGCCTTCCAACAGGCTCAGGATACTTGTTATTTATTTATGCTGAACCCGAGTGAATGTGCGATCGAAAAATATGCTTGGCTTGCTCGCTGCATTGAATTTAGACTTTCTCAAAGTCCCTTAAAACGAGATTTTCATTTCCCACATTCGCTTCTCTTAAAACGAGATTTTCACTTCTCTGGTTGATTTTCACTTTTTTTCACTAACTGAAAAGAGGTCGACTTAGAGGAAAAGACAACTGAAAAGAGGTCGACTTGTAGCAAGTCTACATTGAATTGTGCTGTTCGGTTTGCCGATACCAAAACTGCAAATGGTCAAGATGCTATAAATCATACCTGAAGGCTGAAGAGAAATACATGGATATGAATATTTCAGTGTGAGTTGTGAAGAAGCTTTTTAAATACTACACGTGTGCATCGTGGTGGTTTAAGTCAAACATGGTCTGTTTTGTCGGCGCGGTGACGACACCAGCGAAGTTGAACAGAGAACCGAGTCAAATCAACTCACCATAATTTGTAAACAACCGAGTGAATTCTGTTGGCTTGCTCGCTCTACTGGATTCTGCTTTTCGCTGTACATACAGATACCGAAACTACAAACAGTAAGATGACCTGGCTGAAGAGAAATTCTAGATACCCGTAATCGGCGTATCTTGTGTGTCGAGTTGCGATACTGTGTACATCTTGGTTATACAAATTAACGGATTCAAATTAACACTACAATCAGACAGAGAGTTAATCTATACCGACAATTTGATATGCCAAGGAACTGGAATATCAACACAGTACAAGGTGAGGGAAATTTAAAGTTCTGACTTCATTGCTGTGTTCAATTAATCTACACTGAATTTCTAACGGACCTGAAACAAGGCTGATCAAAGCGATCAAAGCCGGGACCCGGCTAGCCGGCTACCAACATTGACCATAAATTATTCTGGAACTAACAATGGCGCTCAATATTCTGCAACCAACCTTGCTCTCACTTGAAAAATACTCGGGAAACGTAATGTGAATGATCTGAATCGAAGGAACTGCATGGGCTGTACTTTATACACATCCATATATAGTTTATGTTCTAGGAACTGGAATTCAGTTTATACACATCTGAATAGTAATATTTATTTATACGTACTTTATATTAATCCCTTTATATATCCTGTAATATAGTGTCCCCAATTAGCTTTACAGCTAAATACTATTGACACTCAAATAAAGTTCATGTATGTATGTAAAGCCTGAGTTGATTTGTGTTCTACACTAACTTCAATTATTGCTTTACACTGTATACCACACAGCAAAATGAGCTACTAATTCTCAAATCAATGCCATAACCATATAAAACACACATGTATACATATAGCCCCATAAGCATCGCATCCAATGATTTAATGTTACACAAAGATAATTACAGTTTTATACCCAGATGCATCCCCATGTATATTAACATATAAGTCAAGACATCAAAATTTTCACATTAGTTAAAAAACAAGCACTTTTGATCAGGATTATATACGTACACCGTCCACATCATTGCAGCAATTTTCAGTTTTTCAGACTGTTACCACAGTCCTTTCTCTTTCAAAAATATGTTGAACGCACTTTGATAATCTATGATTACTTCTAGTAAATAAATAAATATGAAGAGAAAGGGTACAAACTTGCAGTCTTATTTTCTCTAGCATAATAGATTTATACTTAAAAAAATGCATAAAAGCTAATATTTGCTGAGAAATACGTCCTATCTCATCCAGAATGAAAGGAATACTGATCAGTCCTGGTTACAATATATTAACAACATCCCTCCCCCCGGGCAAATGTGCAGCATTTGGCAGTTGTAAGTTCATTATATAGCCATTATCACTTATCGCAAGAGCATGATTGAGTAGTGAACCAGTATTATTCTCTGGCTATAATAATAACATTTATTTATGACAAAAACTATGCTAAAACTCCATGGACTACATTTATTAAATGTCTCAGATGTATTTTTAATAGAATTCGATTAATTTTATCTGAACAAAATTTGGCCCATCACAGAACCAGTAAGCTCAGTGGTTAAGTGTCAGTCTGTTGTGCAGGAGGTAGTCAGAGTTCAAATCCAGGTATAAAGGACCTTAAAATAACTGGGAGAACTGGTACTGCATGCCTTTGCTCTGACATCTGCAAATGGTTCTAAAAGCTTTGTGTCTTCTTGGGTCACAACGTTAAATTGTAGGCCAACACTGAGAATTCAACCAAATCTCTGGTAGTGACCACCCTCAAGTGTAGTGGAATTATATAGTTGTATAGATAATTATAGAGAGTAAATATATTTGTCCCCAATTATAGCAATACCATGCTAAATACATTGACTCTCTCTTCTGTTAGTATTAGTAGTACTAGTTCCCTTGGTGCCACTATATACATTTTATATATTATAAATATACAGGCTAAATCCAGTAGATTACATACTACATAAAACATAATCGTGACTGCTGCCTTAAACAAATCTTTTTTATTATTGTTGTAAATGATGGGTAAATAATGCATGTATCAGCAGCTTCCATCAGGGGTGGATCCATGGGAACCTTGTCAGAATTAATTGTTTGTTGCCCATTGGTGAGGGGGGGGGGGGGGGGGGGTAGGGTGGGAAGCTCACTTTGGCCCATGGATTAGGAACCAAGGGGACCAACCTTGTATGAATTTTTACTATTTGCTGTGCCCTATACCAGGGGGTTTGATTGGGCATTTGGACAAATCCCCAGGGTACCTGACCCCTGGGGGAAGCCACTGATACATGCATAACACTGCTGTGGTAGCTGCCAGTAAATATGCAAAGCTACTGATACAGTTCAAAACTGAATGCTAAATTACTGGGAGGAAGTTAAAATGAACATTGCATGTGTTTATATTTTAAAGACTTGTTGTTGAGGTTGTACTTGGCCTCTTGTTGTCATTACGAGACAAGGAGATATAGATCGATGAGTCATTGTCAGAAATCTATTCTCTGGCATAACATTAGGCAATCTGTCAATGGTAAAACTGTTGACAGTTTGGGTCAGGTCAACTACACTAGCTAGAGAGAGTCTACTGGATTAAGATACTGTTACATGTCTGTTAATATGGGGAAAACGGAAGAATCCTTCATTTAGCTTGATAACCATGTTTGGACTTGGAAGCAGAATTGAGACTTTAGATGTATTTTGTGAGTCCCAAATCGCTAGTTCCCATACAGTCCATACAAGTCATACAAACACGCGTTTTTTTTGCCAACCAGATTATATATGCAAATATATAAATGACGTCGTGTTTACAAACAGTAGTATCGCTATAGCAAGAACAGCAGATAAAGTTACATAGAGGCACACAAATTGACATAGCTTAAGCTCCATCACAGGATGGACAGGATACAACTTATAATATGGTACAAATATAAACATACATTTGAGACAATCGGAACCTGCAGTATAACAGAACAGAAGACTAATGTGTGTTACTTGAATAAGTAGTGTTTAAATTAAAATGTCAACTTCTTTAATATACATACGAGAAAAACAAAAATATTAAATTACATCAGAAGTCCATAACCAAAAGTGTCCATCTCCCACTATAGGGTTTGGCCCATCAGTTTACAGAGTGGTCTATTTATAGAAAGCTTTTCCCGCCATCTCGCAGCCAATCATATTCTTCGAAAATTTATCAGCAGTGCCTGATTGGCTAATACAGCGATTTCCTTTGTTTGTAATATTGTACAGTTAATTATATATGCGACAAAATTTTGGCGGACAAGGCGAGCGAATGCTACTTGCTAGTGTAGAAACTTCTTGATAATCAGCTATTTCTCATTTATAACAGGCAAGAACTGGTGAGCACCACATGTTCAGGAAAGACCATTATAAACCAGAACATGTGGTTCCTTTGTAACCTTTTATTTTCCCGTTTCATCCGTTTCAGACTTCGTGTTTTATACACAGGGAGTCCCTAACCGATAGTAGAATATTGGAAGATTGGATCGAAACGTTGGTTTTGATGCGTGTGGGTTGCCTGTGGTTATTTGCCGCGCGAGAGTGGTTGTGAATTTATCGTAGCCTGTTTGTTTTTAATCCAAAAATTGTTCATTCGCAGCCTAAAATTCGGACAATAAAGTTATCTGGCTGTAAAATGAACCAGCTAAATGTGTAGCTTATTTATTATTCTGTAGTTTACATTAGTTTTAAGACACCGGATAATGTTTTGAACGAGATTTAAGCGTTTCAGTTCACTGATACCTGTTCGCTGATTTTCGCTATTTGATCCAAAAATTGTACTTACTCATCCGAAAAATGGACAATAAAGTTATCTAGCTGTAAAACAAATCCGCTGAGTGTGTAGCTTATTTATTATTCTGTAGCCTGTATTAGTTTGAAGACATCTGAGAACGTTTTGAGTGAGATTTAAGCGTTTGAGTTCACGGACACCTGTTCTCTCATTTTCACTACTGTATAAGTATTAGAAAGGGAAGACACGGTGCGCCGAGGTTTTTACTTTTTGACTGCAACGTATAACCCCACGGGGAACGACAAGACATGCCTTACCATATCCTAGAAGGGAGATACGTCACGCGACATTTTTCGTGACTCATAACGACTCAACCCCTTAGTAACCCCGAAGGGATTTTTTTGTCAAACTAAATGTTCCTGGTACCTCCCCTACTGAGTCGTTTTTTGGTCAACAACGTTGCAGCGAAAAAGTAAACACCTCGGGTCACAAAAACGAAAATAAAATGTGTTCAAATGTTGTCTTAAACTATAAGGCTTGCCAAAAAAAGTCACAGCAGGAGTGAGAAAATACTTAAACAACTCACATATGTGAATTAAATTAGAGATTACGAAATTTGCAAAGGATTTCTGGTCGGTTTTCTGAACGGTGTGTCTCCCCTTTCAATACTTTATAGCAAGGCGATCGGCAGCGAAAATCAGCGAACAGGTATCGGTGAACTGAAACGCTTAAATCTCGTTCAAAACATTATCCGGTGTCTTAAAACTAATGCTGCAAACTACAGAATAATAAATAAGCTACACATTTAGCTGGTTCATTTTACAGCCAGATAACTTTATTGTCCGAATTTTAGGCTGCGAATGAACAATTTTGGGATAAAAACAAACAGACTACGATAAATTCACAACCACTCTCGCGCGGCAAATAACCACAGGCAACCCACACGCATCAAAACCAACGTTTCGATCCAATCTTCCAATATTCTACTATCGGTTAGGGACTCCCTGTGGTTTTATACAGCACTTGTGTGATGTATACAGAACGAAGCTAAGTTTTGTCTTTTGGTTCATAAACACAGATTTTTGTAGTGATATTTGGCATAAATACAGCAAGTGATAAATATCACATACAAATCATGCTATTTTTGTTTATAATATGACCTAAGAAATGTACTGAAAAAGACAATCACATGTTCTCTCAAGAGTAATTAAGTGCACCGAGTTTATTTACTTCGAGTTTGAGCTCAAGTGAACATTAAAAAATCCTGTAAGTAATTTGCGTTTGGCAGATAAAAGAACAGCCCGGCTAATCTCCAGGCAAGGCTTAATAATCGACTGGAACTGAAAGAAAATAGCTATACTGAAGTCAATTTCTGGTACACTTAACACTAGCAAGAAGCGAAGTTTCATTTCAGGCAGTTGATCAAGCACAATCAAACAATGAAACAGTTGAAACTTTGCTGTTTTATTAAAGACACTAACTGTTATACATCTCCAAGAATAAACTTTACATTCGAAAACTAGAAAACTGAACGCAACTATCGAACCTGGAAATAAAATTCCAGTTCTTAAAATTAGTACAAACAAGGTTTTTTTTCTTCAGGCAACCAGTGAACAAGATTATTAGAAGATTTGAATCAACTGCCTCACGGCAACGGGTCATATATGCGACCGAGTTTCCAAGGCCGATTTCAATGGATTAAAAACAAAACAATAAAATAAAATATTAAAAGTAAACTTGGCTTACTTTGATTTAATTTTGTCCTTGTATAATCTCAGTTGTTCCTGGCCAGATGAATGTGAATTTTCGGTTCCGTTTTCATTCATTGTCATAATTCAAACTTTTATACTCGTCGCTAGTCAACACTTGAAGACTTGAAAATCACTTTTAACTTTCTCAAATCACCCCAAGATCCATTAGCAGAGACACAGATGATCAGTCTATACATTTCGTTTCATTCCAATTCCAATATCTTCAAATTTAGTCGTCAAAAGCCCGACATTTGCCACCGTACTTAGCTTTGTAGTTTGTAGCACCGCTTGGCGACCTGTATGTACTGAGCTTCAAACCGGGGGGCACTGCTTGCATAATAAAGGGGAGGTATGTGAGGTGTCGTCTTCAGAGCCCGACCCAGTTTGCAAAATAAAATGTAATGAAGGCGTTTTTATTAACCAGAATTTCCAATAAAATTTATGAAAATCAACCCGAATTGAAAGTTGATTTGCTCCAAAACAAGACTTAGTTTGCCAAATTGGCTCAAACCTTTATCCGGTACCGCCACACATCTCATTTACGTCGTGTACATGAGTGCCCCCCGGAGCCATGACTCTCGCATCTGACCCAATGTCCGCCATTGATTTTCCCCGCGAAATTTGTGATTAGCATTTCTAAAAATAGACTACTCTGTAAACTGATGGGCCGCTCCCCAATACCAGATGGACACTTCTGGTTATGGACGTCTGATTACATATATACTTGGGGAGCAGAGAATGAAAGTCACCGCGCTACCGGCCACTCCTAAAGACTTCTAAATTCAGCTAATAATTCTTCCCTTTGGTTATTACTAAGAGGATTTCAAATGAAAGTGTATTTCATCTTCAATCTCATGTGGCCCGAGTGGAAGCCCAGATGGGCTCTTGTTATTTTTATTCCGTGTAGCAAGCGTTCTGCGCATGCGTTAAAGGTCAAATTCACACCAATCAGATTGCACTGTGCTGGTCACGCAACAATCGCCAGGTTAATTTATTTACATAATTGAATACAGTAAATCAAAATGGTCGACCCGCGAGGGCGAAAGCCTTCCAACAGGCTCAGGATATTTCAACTGGCGCTCTTGTTGACCATAAAAATACATGAACAACCAGGAGCCGTAATACATTCGATCAGCGCTGTTTGGACAGATCCAATGTACATTTAGAAACGTAAGCGTAATACAATATCCAAACACGTTTGGATATCAACGGGTATCGAATTATAATCAAAGGTTAGATTTCGTCAGGCGCGCTCAGATAAGAAAGTTCAAAGCTCTCAGACTAGGCGAGACAAGGAGATATCAATTTCAATGAGTCATTGTCAGAAATCTATTCCATCGTGGGCAATTATGCAATACAACCTAAATTTGGGTCAGGTCTTGTACAGCTAAGGCATGTTTTACGACAGAATAACCAGAGTCTTTCTACTGGATTGAGAGCTTGAGACATTATACATGTCTGCTAATATGGGGAAAACTGAAACAAAAAATGAACTTTGACGGCAGAAACCCTCATTGAGCTAAGCGGAATATTTACATTTACAAATCTTAGTTAAGCAGATGTTTTCAGTGTATGCCAACTTCTGGTTATGGACGTCTGATTACATATATACTTGGGGAGCAGAGAATGAAAGTCACCGCGCTACCGGCCACTCCTAAAGACTTCTAAATTCAGCTAATAATTCTTCCCTTTGGTTATTACTAAGAGGATTTCAAATGAAAGTGTATTTCATCTTCAATCTCATGTGGCCCGAGTGGAAGCCCAGATGGGCTCTTGTTATTTTTATTCCGTGTAGCAAGCGTTCTGCGCATGCGTTAAAGGTCAAATTCACACCAATCAGATTGCACTGTGCTGGTCACGCAACAATCGCCAGGTTAATTTATTTACATAATTGAATACAGTAAATCAAAATGGTCGACCCGCGAGGGCGAAAGCCTTCCAACAGGCTCAGGATATTTCAACTGGCGCTCTTGTTGACCATAAAAATACATGAACAACCAGGAGCCGTAATACATTCGATCAGCGCTGTTTGGACAGATCCAATGTACATTTAGAAACGTAAGCGTAATACAATATCCAAACACGTTTGGATATCAACGGGTATCGAATTATAATCAAAGGTTAGATTTCGTCAGGCGCGCTCAGATAAGAAAGTTCAAAGCTCTCAGACTAGGCGAGACAAGGAACATGAACTTTGACGTTTATGACGTTCTCACTGGCGAATTAAAGCACGACTTGTTACTAAGAGGATTTCAAATGAAAGTGTATTTCATCTTCAATCTCATGTGGCCCGAGTTAAAGCCCAGATGGGCTCTTGTTGCTTTTATGACATGACTATGATAACGCAGGATTCGAACAACAGAATACTGGCAATTCAAGTGTATAAATGCAATACAATGACATAATCAGACTTTGAATTTGATTGAAAATAGATCAAAAACTCGGGGGAATGTCCGGCTAAAACTGTATGAATAAATGTGAAATGAAACATAAATTTCATAGCAAGAAACAAATTGTAATTCCTAATGAGAAAGCTCTTCTAAGTCCGCTTCTCAAATTCACAGACTGTTTCACAAAAAAACATTTGCGCTAATCGACACAAGAGTTCAGTTGACCTTTCAAATAATTTATTCTGAGGTACGCATACTCTAAATCACAGATGTTAAATAAAGCGATAATTAGAAGAAAAAGTACATTAACAGACAAACTGAGAGGAAATTTATTCAAATCAAAAAGAGTTTACTTACAGTACTTACGTAACTGAACTTTCGTTTTGGATCTTTTGGTAGTGTTGTTGACAGCATCCCACCTTCGTGCACATATGCACTGAATCGGAATGAATGTCGAAGCCTACCTCGAACTTAACTTTCAGCTAACCTGTTTCCTTTCATTCCACAATGAATAATAATCTCATAAAGTAAGGCCGTAGCTTTCAATAAATTTGCCAGTGTCTGAATGAAACAGCTAGATCTTTTCCAATTTCTCTCACGAGTCACGGCAGAAGACAGTCTCAAGCTACAAAACTTGAATTTTGATCCTCTTCACAGTAACGTAATTTAACGTCTAAGATATTATATATATGCCCTGCTTCAGCTAGCGCTGTGCATTTCAAGTACTTTTTCCTCTCTCTTTGCTGGCAGTTCATGCTTCTTGTTCGTGTAGTTGCCGCATTTCAGTTGGCATACACTGAAAACATCTGCTTAACTAAGATTTGTACTTAGCGGATCATGTAAATATTCCGCTTGGCTCAATTGAGGGTTTCTGCCGTCAAAGTTCATTTTTTGTTTCAGTTTTCCCCATATTAGCCGACATGTATAATGTCTCGAGCTCTCAATCCAGTAGAAAGACTCTGGTTATTCTGTCGTAAAACATGCCTTAGCTGTACAAGTTAGGTTGTATTGCATAATTGCCCACGATGGAATAGATTATTAATTTTTTATTTATTTTTTGTCTGAGAGCTTTGAACTTTCTTATCTGAGCGCGCCTGACGAAATCTAACCTTTGATTATAATTCGATACCCGTTGATATCCAAACGTGTTTGGATATTGTATTTCGCTTACGTTTCTAAATGTACATTGGATCTGTCCAAACAGCGCTGATCGAATGTATTACGGCTCCTGGTTGTTCATGTATTTTTATGGTCAACAAGAGCGCCAGTTGAAATATCCTGAGCCTGTTGGAAGGCTTTCGCCCTCGCGGGTCGACCATTTTGATTTACTGTATTCAATTATGTAAATAAATTAACCTGGCGAGTGTTACGTGACCAGCACAGTGCGATCTGATTGGTGGTGAACTTGACCTTTAACGCATGCGCAGAAATTTTGCGACACCCAAAACAAAAAAAATAAAACAAAAATAATAACGGCTTGCATTTTAAGACTCGGTACTGCCACAGGCAGCCCGAGTAATTAATAGACCAGACGTTTTTATGACGTTCTCACTGGCGAATTATGAAAGCACGACTTGTTACTAAGAGGATTTCAAATGAAAGTGTATTTCATCTTCAATCTCATGTGGCCCGAGTGAAAGCCCAGATGGGCTCTTGTTTTATATATAACGCCATGATCCGACCAGTAATGAATTATGTAAGCGTCATATGGGCAGCTTTTGATAAAGTGTGTTTAGGCAGAGTACTGAAATTACAGAAAAGAGCTGCAAGAGTAATTTTATTTGCAGATCGACTTTCACCATCGGTGCAGCTGTTTACTAAACTGCGCTGGCTACCTTTTTATGAAGAGTCAAAAATAAGTAAATGTTCTATTGTATATAAGCGTATCCATGGCAACCTTCCATCCTACTTAAAGGAGCAAATCAAGCTTAACAATCAATTACATGCCCGTAACACAAGATACTCTGGTATTAATGTGATTTGCCCCCGTTATTACTCGGGCTGCCTGTGGCAGCACCGAGTCTTACAATGGAAGCCGTTTTTTTTTTGTTAGGTGTCGTAAAATTTCTGCGCATGCGTTAAAGTTAAAGTTCACACCAATCACATTGCACTGTGCTGGTCACGCAACAATCGCCAGGTTAATTTATTTACATAATTTAATACAGTAAATCAAGATGGTGGAGAACCCGCGAGGAACTTTCTCTCTAATTTGGAGTCCCATCTCTCCAACGTAAGCAGTTTAATGTTTTATTTAACTTCACTCGTGCGAAAGCCTTCCAACAGGCTCAGGATATTTCAACTGGCGCTATTGTCGGAGCCGAAGGACCGCGTTTTTTACCCAGATAGCCAGTGATTTTATATACGACACGTACGACGACCTGAAGCCAGTGAAGGGGCGAGGATCCGGAAAGCTAAAATTCGAAGAAATAGATATTGGAATCTATAAGCCATCGGCTCGCTGTGCTGCATTTAAAACATCCGAGGAGAACATCTTATTTTGGGTGAAGGCACTTCAAGACCAATATTATGAGTCTCTGTCAGAGATTTACCGTAAGTTGGATTGACCACTTAAATGAGGCAGAGACACATTCAGAGAGTATTGAGATCAAGTTATTTCGTTCCAGCGAGGGTATTGACCTTGAGGAAACGGTACAAGCTGTCGAAGGATTTTTACTTATAACCATCCACGTCTACTTAACAACAAGAATAGTTATGTGCCAAGGCACCGCATACGAGGCATGGGCAAAGATTGAGTTTCCCAGATTACAGATGAAAGTAGAGAACTTAATGAATCTTAAAGATATTTCGGAGTCATTGGATGAAGAAACAGAGATCACTTTATGTTATACTAAGAAAACGAAACAAGTTTCAGAGCCTGCAAGTTCACAAGTCAGGAGTACCCAACGACATTTAGAACAAAAATGATTTGATATTGTGGAGCGGCTCCGTTGGGTACTCCTTAACAAGTCAATGAAAAACCCCAAGAGCCTGTAGTTTTGGATCAACATATCCTTGAAACTCCAAAAGCAACACATACGTATATAAATACACATGAGTCAAATCAAACCGGAAGAGACGGAATTCTTTAGATTCTTCACGAGGATTGTTAGCCCGCAATAAGAACTCTCTCGCTGATTTAATGACCTTGATTTGTAACATGGAGGCTGACCTAACTGATCTTACTCTCGTCACATCAAAACACGAATCAAGAAACGAAACTCAGTCATTTGGAAGACAAATTAGTGCAGCAAGATAATTATATACAAGACCGAAATCAAGACTATTGACCGGCCTAGAAGTTGAAAATGGCGAGTTGAAAGCGGATATAATAAAGCTGAGATCCGACTTTCAAACTTTAAAAAAAAATCAAGAATACAGAAAAGAAGACAATGAAAGACCAAGGTCTCCAGTGTTCCGAGACTACCCAACCTACTGAAGCTTTAGCAACGAATCAGTTTGTTCAAGAGCCATCTTTCTTTATACATGACAACCCAATCCCTATTCATCAGAATACATTTTCCGTGCTAAATGACGAGAGTTTACAATCACATGACCGACAACCCACTACTAAAGAAAGGGACCATGAAGTACGGTAGTACGGTTAATTCTCGGGTTCAAAATAATGAATATATATATGCCTGCTCAAATGCAGTGTGTTAAATGAATAAGTAGTGTTTAAATTAAAATGTCAACATACGAGAAAAACAAAAATATTAAATTACATATATACTAGGGGAGCAGAGAATGAAAGTCACCGCGCTACCGGCCACTCCTATAAAGACTGCTAAATTCAGCTAATAATTCTTCCCTTTGGTTATTACTAAGAGGATTTCAAATGAAAGTGTATTTCATCTTCAATCTCATGTGGCCCGAGTGAAAGCCCAGATGGGCTCTTGTTCTAGAGAAACTGAAGGAGGTAGAACATTTGCTGTAACAAGTTGTAAATTATGGAACTCTCTACCATTAGGTTTAAGGAAGCAAGACTCTTTACATTCTTTTAGACGTAACACTGTGGAATCGAATTTTTAGTGAGCAGAAATTTATACATCATTTTGTTATTTAATTCAATTTTATCCGTTTTCTTTTCCTGTAGTCTATTTTTAATGCCTAGTCTAGTTTTATATATTCTTGCATTTTTATACTTAAATTTGCTAGTTATTGATTAGTAGTTTTTTAGATTTTAATATTGTATATGTAGGACGTAGAGCTTTTTATCACTGTTTGTATTTTAACTGTTAGGAGGGCCACAAGTTTATTAGCGTTGCTATTGTGTTACCCTCACTAAATAAAGTCTTTATTATTATTATAACATTCCTTGACAACAGAGAGAGCGTGAGAGACGCGAGCGTGAAACCTCAATACTAGAAGTTCTGCCGGTTCCTTTGTTATTCGTTTTCAGCCCAAATTTAGCTTTAAATCTTAAAGTTCAGTGTTAGAGGATTTTAAGAGCCGTATATAAGTCGATCAGAAATAGCTTTCTGAACCGGACTCTGCGAGTTACTCGCAACATGATGGCGGCCTCAACAGGCAACAGGTAAGAAGCTGACGTCGGGAATATACTTTTCTTCCACGCTTTAAATCGTCTTTATGTTCTAGAAAAACTATGTGATGACAGGAGATGTATCTATTACTCTACCATAGCCAAGGAGACGCTAGGAGACGCTGGTGTTGTATGAACTGGAAGGCGTTACAGGCTACAGGGATCGATAACTGAAGTACGAATATGTTGAGTAGCTGGTTTTCCTATGTGACAGGTTCTCTTTTTTTTCCAGATCACCAGCAACACTAGAGTCTGTAATCTTGGAATAAAGCCCTTCGTTACTTCGAATTTTGGTGATCCACTGAGACTTTAATCCCATGTCTTTACTGTGGAATTTTTGCGATGAAAGGAAAGTCCATCGTTGTAGCGTGAATCACCGAATCCGAATCACCACTGCATTGTGTGGCACACAACAGTGGTAGCGCGTTCCAGTTCATACACCAGCGTCTCCTAGCGTCTCCTCGGCTATGGTAGAGTAATAGATACATCTCTTGTCATCACATAACTTTTCTAGAACATAAAGACGATTTAAAGCGTGGAAGAAAAGTACATTCCCGAAGTCAGCTTCTTACCTGTTGTCTGTTGAGGCCGCCATCACGTTGCGAGTAACTAGCAGAGTCCAGTTCGGTTTTGGCTTCAGAAAGCTATTTCTGCTCGTCTTAATTACGGCTCTTAAAACCCTCTAACACTGAACTATAAGATTTAAAGCTAAATAGTTCTGATAAATTTGGACTGAAAACGAATAACAAAGGAACCGGAAGAACTTCTAGTATTGAGGTTTCACGCTGGCGTCTCTCACGCTCTCTCTGTTGTCAAGGAATGTTAGAATGGCTTGCCCTCCACACAGGCGTTGCTATGGGAAGATCGTCACGTGATCAATTGATGAAAAAGGCCTATTGCTTATCGTATTGTTTTTAAGATCTTACTCATGTTATGTTGTGATGCGTGGAGCCTGGGGGCGACCAGGAACGTTTCCTGCACCAGGTCGAGGCTGAACATGTGCTCAACCGGGGAAGCCATCTTGGATTTAGTTTTAGTTAAGTTCCTAGTGGCTAATAGATCAATATATCACATTTGGCGACGAGGATCAAAACAAAGGAGAATAAACATGGAGCGACCTTAAGAAGACCTGAAGCGTTTGATCCAGCAGACGATCGACGAGTACTTCAAGCACAGGCTACCCAAGCGTAAGGTTTTTGATTAACCGTTTATTTTACGAGACTTGACTGGGAATTTATATAGAGTTTTTAGAAATTGCAATAATTCTGTAAATATTGAAATAAAGGAAACAAGACTTTACCTGTGTGTTTGTCGGTTATTGGGCTGTGTCTGTGTGCAGTTTCAGCGCATTTGGGCGATTTTTTCTTTCCGGCAGAACCAGGCCAGTAATAAATAGAAAGAAGGCAGGACACTGAAAAGGCCGAACTCCAACAACGATTCGAACTCATAAAATATTTTCAAGATGAAAATCAACGTCTGTGCCATTCAACTTACTGCAACTGCATCTAGGAGGGGTTCTTTTATTTCAATATTTACAGAATTATTGCAATTTCTAAAAACTCTATATAAATTCCCAGTCAAGTCTTGTAAAATAAACGGTTAATCAAAAACCTTACGCTTGGGTAGCCTGTGCTTCAAGGCGAACGACAAAAAGGACGCAGGTAAGCAGAAAAGTATACTGCTTGCTGTATGCGGTAAACAGCATATAAACTGTTACGAAGTCTAGTAGCACCAACAAAACCTACGGAACTCAAGTACGAGGAACGTAACTGTGTGGGGTTTCGGCCAAACACCACAACCCCAAACCGTCTGAAATTGTGCAACCGATTCAAGTTTAATTGCAGGGTGCGACAACCCGATTCGCCACATTTGTGTCAGAATTAAGAAGAATATCAGAGTTTTGTGGGTTTGGAAGTACTCTAGACGAAATGCCAAGGGACAGGTTAGTGTGTGCTGTAAATGAGGACCGCATACAGCGTAGATTGCTCTTCTTAACTTTTAAAGCCTTCTTGAACAGCTCCTTTTTCTTCAGGGTAAGGCTTTCTTGGGTAAATATCTTGTTATCGCCCAGACGGCCCAAGTCCAGGTCTTTGGTAGTAAGGTTCTTTAGTTTAGATCGAGCTTTGTAGAATTGGTCTCGTGTGGTTCTTCGGGTGAATTCCTTCTGTAATTGGGAGAGGATCGTATTCTGTGACTGATAGAAATATCAGCGTCTTCTATATTTATTTCGAGTGCTGATCCAACTTTCTTTACAATCATATCTGTGTCTTCGTGTTCAGAATATGGAATGCCAATAATCTCTATATCGCTCTAACTTTCACAATCATACTTTATATGGCGGACAATCTCAGGTCCTGATTCCTCCCATAGTGTGAGAGATTCTTCCAAATCTCGTGGTTTACTTTCAATTGGGAGCAGCGAGCTTTTCGCAATTTTCGGGACGATCCTATTTTTCGATTTCACGTCGCTGAGATTGGAGGCCCATCTCTTGTTTATTACACCTGCTAATTGCTTTGAGACTGGGCTGCTTACTTTGCCGTCCTTGGTAAAATCCAGGGCCAAACCTGTTAAGATCTAGAGTTCGTCTTGACCCTCTTCATTGCAGGAGTCCTGCTTGTTGGCGGGCTTTGATTTCCCGCCTTCGGCATTGTTTTCAGTCTGAGCTGAATGAGCTGTTTCGGCAATAAGTACCCGAGAATCGTCGTCACTGTCGCTGCCAGATCCGCTAAGCTTTGCTTTAGCTATTTTTGTTTTCCCTTTTAAGGGCTCCAAATTCCAAGCACGAGAGTCTCGCTTTGCTGGTTTAATAAAATAATATACTGTTCAGTTCACCGCCTCATTGGCTATAGCTCATTTGGTAGAGCACGGTCTAGAGTGCGGGAGGTCAGGGGTTCGATCCCGGCCGCGTCCTTGGGCAGGGACGTATAAGCTGTTGGTCTTGTCTCCTTCCTCTTCTAGGAAGGGGGGGACGTGAGGGGGACGTGAAAGAACCTGTTGTGTTATTTCGAGAAAGAGTAAGGGTTGTCTCCCGACACAACAGCCTGGTATTCTGAGGTACTAACAATCACTCATGATTGTAAACTGCACGGCCGCACATTGCGCCACAATAGCAGTCCGTATCACAAAAATAACCTTGTGAAGCGCATTTGAATATCATCAGGGATCACTCGATAACGAGTAGGATTGTCCACCAAGTATTCTTCAGTTCTTGTGCACCCTCAGGTGACTGACCAGTCCACTGAATGCGAGAGGCGCACGGCCTTCCGCAAACGTGACATGTATAAGCAGTAGTGAGCGGTAAAGGTGCCTTTTCACGCTCCTTGCGCAGCAAGCGTTTCTGCTGGGCCTTGGTTCGCCTTTCCAGCTCAAAATGGGACACATCCTCATGGACGACCTTTCGCCAACCAGACCTACTACTAGCAACATCCTCCCAGTTGTCGACACTAATGCCACACGACTTTAGAGATGCTTTCATGTTATCCTTAAAACGCTTCCTTTGTCCTCCCCTCGCTCTTGCTCCAGAACCAAGTTGGCCGAAGAAAATCTGCTTGAGAAGGCGGGAGTCGTTCATTCGTAGGAGATGCCCCGACCAACGAAGTTGATTTTGCATCACCATGGCCTCAATGCTGGTGCAGTTGGCCTCTTCCTCTATTTGAACATATTCATATAGAGTTTGCGCGATATAAATGAATATACCTTTACCACGTGCGCTACTTTTGTACACGTTTAGGTAAGGACGTTAAGGACAATATTTGACTTTTCCACCACTCCCTCCAGTATTTGTTTCAGATTTCGTGTGGCACCTGACCATCCCCAACCAGGGTCTTTTTCTCGCTGGAGGAAAAGAGCCCGGGAGCGAGGTTGCGGCACAGGAAGTACAAGAAAACATCAACGTTCCTATGCGTTACAAAATGTGTGGTTTCAGCCTCGACTGAACTTAACATCGTCCTTACTATGGTTTGTATACACCTAACATTAACGTTTTGAGTAGAATGAAAAACGAGCAAAAACCTAAATGCTAAAAGGTTTTCTTACCACAAAGAGCTCGTGTCACTCCTTGACGTGTCATCAAAGGCAACTTGCTCACCAGCATAGTTTCAGAAAATTGAAGCGGACCTGTAAAACCCAGAGTATAGAAAGCGTAAAAATAAAATTAAGTGTTGTGGTGAGAGATGATATTTGTAGTTCTTCCACAGGCAGTCCACCCGCGCATGGGCTCCCTGTGGGAAGGGAAATCCTGTTACGTCATCGTATGTTTTGATGGTTCATTTCCAAATTCTTTCAACTGTTGCCATATAGGCCTTATGCATGATACCTACACCATAATTTTCTTTTGTTACTCTAATGTAGACCATTGTCTTGGTATTCTCAGAGTAGAGAAAATGTTGTGTCAAAGTGAGGGCTTGGTGGTGATCACAAAAGCATGACGTCATAACGCATAAGGCCCGGATCGCGGAGCTCCCATCTCCCATACTAGGTCTGTGTCACAGCGTTTACTCGCTTCGTGCTAAATATAGAATTATTTCGCGGGAGTGATCGCACTTCACACTCCAGTTTGGGAACCAATCAAATTCGACCCTGAACAAACCACAACTGACGTCCTGCTGTAGTCGTTCAGCTTGCTTTCACATTATAATGGCGGAAAGGGAAGAAATCAACGCTGTGCAGTATTCAGTTCGCGGGAAAATCATTCTAAATATAGCAGGAAGCGAGTAAACGCTGACACCTATACACTATAGATGGATGCTCCGGGTAATGGGCTCCTGATAAGGCCTATTGCTTTGGTCAATGGCTTTTATCAGGGTTCACGCAGGAAAGTTATAATGAAATGCCATTACTTTTCCATGACTAAATTAAAAAATCAAGGACTCAAATTAGGTTCTGGAGACAAGAAAAACTAGAAAACGTCATTTTACTGGGCCTGTACACCCACGTTAATATTGCTTGAAAACATTTACAAAGGAAGGAATATTACCAATGGAGCACATCCTTATTTCAAAGTAACATATTATCTTTAGCATGTAACCAGGTTTTAAAACAACCAAGTCAAAATCATCAAGTAGCAGATGGATAATGATGAAGAGAACCTAATAATCTATCTAGAATTCTGCAAGGAAAGTCAAGCATCAAACCATTCCAATGGTCGATGATAAAATTCCATGACTTTTCCATGACCTTTGACATTTTTGCAAATTTCCATGACTTTTCCAGACCTGGAAAATTATTTTTGAAATTCCATGACTTTCCATGACTTTCCATGACCGTGTGAACCCTGTTCATCACTCGGTGGCCATGTTGAGTCCCAGGAGAATAAAAACCTTTGTTTTTCTCCAGTAAACTCGTTATGAAACTCACCAGTGCGAGGCTACCGAGGCCAAAACCATTGTTTTATCCAAGATGGTCGAACTGTTTTTGTAAAGGGCACTGTCAACCCCCACATTATAAACTTTCTCATGAAAAAAATTACTACTCAGAGTAGCAGAGTATGCTTTGCAGGAATACTGGGAAAAAATATGAAAATTTTGATGAAGGATGTCAAAGATTCCACTAGATCAAAACATCCCGCTTTTGTAATCCACTTTGCCATCATTTAACGAAAAAGTTTGAAAAATATATCAGGACATTTACATGGTATATCTCTTCGATCTCAGGGTGTTATCTTGTTTTAAGGTTCAATCATAGGCAGCCCAAGCTCAAGTTTACGAAAATATAACTTTTATTATAAGGGTTTCTATGGGAGCGTAACGAACTCCGTTTACTAGCCAGAAATACTGTAAAAGTTTTGAATAAAAATGACTTACCTTGCCACTGTGATGTCTTGTGTCATGTTTCTCTCCTTGTTGGGTGGTTTTAAGCTGATTTCAGCCGGATTTTCTTTTAGGGAGAAGGGACTCCGAAAAGAAAATCCGGCTTAAAACCACCCAACAAGGAGAGAAACATGACACAAGACATCACAGTGGCAAGGTAAGTCATTTTTATTAAAAAAATGTACAGTATTTCTGGCTAGTAAACGGAGTTCGTTACGCTCCCATTTTAGTAAACAGAGCTCAGTCTATGCAGCAATCAGGGGTATAATTAATCTATAGCCATTTCATGAAGAGGGAAGACATAAAGTTATATTTTCGTAAACATGACCTTGGGCTGCCTGTGATTCAATTCGATTAACAGTGCCCATGCATTTAATGTCCAGAACGTTTTAAAGCACATAGAGTACAAATCAACAAACCAACCTGTCATCCCACTGCGCAGGTTTTCTCTTAATAATTTCACGATATCTGTTCTTCCATTTCTCTTGAGCATTGAGCAAAATCGTCGAACCTTTCCGATATCCTCCTCAGGTGGACTTTCTATAGATGTTCTGTCAATGCCAAGATAGACTGGAATCCTTTCAGCAGCTGCAGCGGCGTCAGCATCACGCCAAAAGCAATTGTCCTCATCATCGAACTGTTCATCAATAGCCTGTCCTTGACCAACAACATCAAGGGATACATCTGAAACAGAAATATGCCGAGTTTCATGCATTTATCTTACATCTGAATGTCGTTTTCATGGATAATTTAGTAACCGCTCAATTTGATCATGATGTGCAGGCGGTAACTCGATTTTTCTTATATCTGAATGTCGTTTAGATGGAGAATTTAGTCAACTCAACTTGATGGGCAGTGAGGGTAACTCGAGAGTTCGAGCAACTTGCCTAATGGTCTAAAATACAGAGTTCTTCGAACACTGCTCACTGCGTTCTTCTCTCTCAGTGAAGAGCGGGCTAACGAACACCTTATCAACTGACGTCCGTTAATGTTTGAGTGATAGTGAGCGAGTAGGACGCGTTCAGAAAGTCGCAGTGAAGGGGATACCTAGCAACTCATGGAATTCGAAGCTATCAGTGAGCACTGATAGATTTGCTGAACTATAATTTCTGCTATTTTTCACTTATAGATAAGCTGAAATATGGCCTTCAAAGAGAACATGACTTCTAAAAACACGAATAAAACAACGGCTACCTCACTCGTGGTACAAGGAAAATTACGAAACTAGCATGAACTTAAATTAACACACAGTTTCAAAGAAAGAAGCTTTTTTTATTGTGAGATCAGCTGAGAACTTCAGCATCGACATTTCATTGGTATATATTTGTTTATAAAGTAAACATTGCGTAATGCATTAAACTAGATAAAGGCTAAACGCGTTAGTAATCAGTTTGATTTAAATAAACATTATGTAACTATATAAGGAAAGACAAATCAGATATAGCCAACGTATCAAAACTATAAAACATTTGGGATGCGGCAGAATACGATTCTTTTAATTTTACTCATATGATACGCTTGCAGGAAAGTTAAATCTGCTATGGGCACAAAGGGCACGTTGACAGTGGGGTGTTAACCTTGTTTATTATATGGACGATAATGTTTTACTGAGAATTATTGCATGATCGGCTCGGTTTTCTTTGTTATTCGTAGGGCTTTATCTACGATAAAGACCGGTTGAACAACAGAGAGTTGCTCATTATATATGCAAGGGCTTTATCTGTATATTGACCCTGACCCGGGTCAATATACAGATAAAGCCCTTGCATTTGTAATGACCAATGCAAGGTTGTGCTCTCAAGCTGACAGTCAGTTCAATGACCCGATATGAGAGCTCAAGTACGACACTTTCACTCACTCCCTCTTTATGAACGCGAGCCGTCTTATCATTATGGGACGTGATTTTATCATCATACTCCAACTGCGCATGTTAGTGACGTACAAATATAACCTTAACGCCGAAATAATTATTCTATTGTATGATTCAGTGCTTTGTTTAATTTACAAACTGCCAAGTGTACTGTTGACTTTTTCTGAAGGTCAAATAATTGCTTTCTCATAGGAATAGCTATGGTGAGAAAACCTCGCCGATCATGCAATAAGACCGTTAAATACCTCGAACCTCAGCTTTTATCCAGATACATCCCTCGGGGCCTACGGGATGTATCTGGCTAAAAGCCTCGGTTCTCGGTATTTAACTCTTCCATAAACCACTCATATAACTCATACGAAACTACATCCGGGTATTGAGTGGCGTATTTTCCATATACTCACTAGTGAAAATATCGATGACGTCACGTTTGCCACCTTTTGAACTACAAAGATGGCGGCAGGTTTGTGAAAATCACAGAGGAAGATGTAAACAGCTTAAATGAGCACAAAAAGCCAAATACGATCTAAAACTCCCTAAAGATTTTCTCGACTGCAACGAAGAGACAATAAAACCCGATCAAACTCCCCAGAAAGCTTAGAAATATCACGAATAAGTTTCTATTGACAGTAAGTAAAATGAATACATAAGAGTTCTTAGAGCAGTTTAATTGTCCATATAATAAAAAGAAAATTATGCGCTCACTCGTGAAATGTTTTCGACTCTCGAGGATAAACTTCATATCTTCAAACCACCGTGTAATAATATCCTCTATATCTGTCCCCGAAAAAGGTAAAAAAGACGCCCGACTGTCGATTGGCCTTTGTTTTCCTACCGGCACTAACTTACCAGTGTACGTAGCAAAGCCTTAGAAAATCTACCTTCATCGATCACAATAGGGCACTCCTTGTAATCGTTAACTGAAAAATTGAAATTCATTAAGATGTATCCGCTATGTCAATTACTTACCTGACTCGTTTTGAGAAGTCTCAACATTGTTCTCAGCAGAGACCTGGACAAAAATAGTAATAACCAATGTTAGGTCTAAATGTACCGATTGGAAACTAACGTAAGTAGCAAGCTAACTCCAGATGCAACTGTTCTTGAAAATTATTACGCTGAGATTCGGAGCAGACATAGATTAAGCCTAATGGTAAAGGGTTTCGCTCATTATATAACGATTGAAAAATGAAAACTTAGAATAGTTCGTACATCAAACAAACAACTTTATTTACGTAAAGGCTCCTACTTATTTACGTATGGCTCCTACTAGTCCAGCTAACAGAGACCTGGAGACGGGCGATTGACACTAAACTCGTGGTTGGGGTAGCATTTATTGATTTCCAGAAAGCCTTTGACTGCATCTCCCATACAATTCTAGTACAGAAGCTATAAACTAATTTTGGAATAAATGGCAGTATGTTATCCTGGCTGAAGGATTACCTTACAGATAGACAACAATTTACGGTCATTAACGGAAAGCAATCAAACTATGCTAAAATAATGTATGGAATCCCACAAGGATCTGTGTTAGGCCCAATATTATTTACATTATATACAAACGATATGCCTAATGCAGTCACATCTGGAACAGTTGTTATGTACGCCGACGACACCACAGTTTACTGCATTGGTAATACCGTAGACCAAGTGATGGTGTCGCTTAATAATGCACTCAATGAATTAAGTAGGTGGTGTTCGATTAACTCACTAACACCACACCCCACGAAGTGTGAAGCAATGATCCTATATAGGGGCTCATTTACTGGCCCTCTTAACGAACTAATATTAGGAAAGAATAGAGTTAAATGTGTGACTAACTCCAGGCTTCTAGGTGTCACAATTGATGACAAACTAAACTGGGCCACACACGTACTTGAAGTCAAGAAAGGATTCGTAAATAAATTAAACATGTTGAAAAGGAGTCGGTTTTATCAAGACAGTTACTTTTAGATTTGTATTTTAAGATAATTTTACCCTCTGTTACCTATGCGTTGCCGGTGTGGGGCGGTCTAACATTTAAAGATAATTTTAAGTCATTAGAGATCCTACATTGTAGAGCAGCTAGAATTATTTTTAATCTTTCGCGAGATATGCATTCAATTGAAGTACTTAGACATGGCAAATGTGACACACTATTTTTTATGTATAAGTTGAACCTAGTTAAACTACTATATAATATTTATAACGACCTAACACCCACTTGTATGTCCCACATAATTGAAAAGCGCCACAATAAGTATAATCTTAGAGGCACAAACAGACTTATTATACCACGTTTCAACACATAGAGGATCAATTGCATGGAATGCATTATCCTATCTGTATGATAACAATGTTACTGTAAAATCATATTGTAAAAAGGCAAAGAATTCTGACGTACTCTAGATTTCAATGTTTTATCTGTTCAATCAACTCACAATGTTAGCGATGATTTTCTACTGTTTTAATTATTACTCTTAAACAGCATTTTTATAGTATTTCGCCTTGTTTTAGCTTTTTAGTACCCTAGTTCTTCTCCTAGTTCTTCTCGCTCATAATGACTATAGCTTTCGATAATATATATTATAAATAATCTATGTATATTAGAATATTAAAATTTTAACAACATAGAATAATTTTATACCATAGTAGTTTTTATTTTTTATTTGTTAACATAGTTAAATAATTAGTTAGTTATAAGATAATTAAACTTTTTATACACGACCCCACAAGCGGCAACGCTTAAATACTATCGTGTTTAAATAAAGATTATTGATTGATTGATTGATTGATTGTGTCCAGTCTTCTAGTTGAACCATAGAAATACCATTGAAAGGGTCAGTACTAATCGGTGACACGGATTCCTCGGTCGACTTGGAATTTAGGTTGGTTTTTGAGGAGGAAGAACAACCGAAGAACCCGAAGAAAAACCCTCGGAGCAAGGGCGAGATATCAACAAACTCGAATCACATGCGGCGCCGAGTCCGGGAATCGAACACGAGCCACAGAGGTGAGTAGCCTCCTATGCAGACAGGCTTTGAAAATCTTTGAAAAGATTATACATAACCGTGTTTCTGCTTTTGTAGATAAATTTGAAATCCTTCACCACAATCAATTTGGATTCCGTAAGAATCACTCTACATCTCTAGCCCTTATTCACCTCCTTAACAAACTTGCTACCTCAGCCGACCAAGGAGAATTAACTGTTGGTGTCTGTTTAGATCTTTCTAAAGCGTTTGATACGCTTGACCATGAAATTTTATTCAACAAACTCGAACACTATGGTATACGTGGACAGGCATTAAAATGGATCAAAAGTTACTTTAATAATCGAAAGCAATTTGTTCAAGTCAATGATACTATGTCTTCTGAGCATAACATCACATGTGGTGTACCACAGAATCCATACTGGGACCATTATTTTTTATCATTTATATTAACGATCTTCCTAACGCCTCCAAGTTAATTGACTCTCTACAGTCTTTGCGGATGACACAAGTATTTTTTATTCCCACAAAGATCCTAATCTATTGATATCCTTTTTAAATAGAGAACTAAAACAGATAGATGACTGGTTAAAAACAAATAAACTTACTGTCAATATAAAGAAAACCAATTATATCCTTTTCAAACCTAGACAAAAGCACAATTAGTGCAATGTTCCCCTTCTATTTAATTACCACCAGCTAGAACAAAAGCAAGTTACTAAATTCCTAGGAGTATTTCTTGATGAAAACTTCACCTGGAAAACTCAAATAAGCCATGTTTGTAAGAAAATGTCCAAATCTATAGGTATTATTTACAGATCTCGATTTTATCTGTCTTCTAAATCTAAATTATCTCTTTACTATACATTAGTTTACCCATACCTCTCCTACTGTAATATTGTCTGGTCAAACACATATCCCTCAAACTTAAACAGAGTATTTCTTCTTCAAAAGCGTGCTGTACGAATTCTAGCCTCTGCCGATTATCGTGCACATACTGCACCAATTTTTGACAGTTTAAAAATACTAGACATTTTTACCTTGAACAGTTTCAACAATGCTAAATTTATGTTCTCCTATCATAATCAACTACTTCCCCCTCTATTCTCAAACTTATTTCCTAGAAATGATCAGATACACAGTTATAGTACCAGAATTGCAACTAATTATCGATCACACTCTTGTCGTACTAATATCAAACAATTTACTATTCTTCATCAAGGACCAAAAATATGGAACTCTCTGCCCCGCTACATAACTAAGTCTTTAACACTACCGGAATTTAAAAAAAACTTTTTCCACCACATTGCTACTAACAAATGAAACTTCATTCTTTACACCTTCACATCTCTAATTATCTTTAATTACATTGTTGTTCGCAATTGCTAACTCATTTTATTATATGAATCTATAAGCCCTGTGGTTTCCAGAGGCCTCCTCGCCATAATTGCCTAAGCTTCCACTTATGTAACTAATAGTAACTGTTCATTGTATTTAGCACAATATTCTTAGTCAAATCAATTGTTAATACTAGTTAGTTAATTTCTCTGTATAAGAAATCTATTGTAACTATTTAAATACCTTAATTATTACTTTCTCCTGTCAATAATATTCCTGTTCAAATCACACCGCTAGGCCGCTTTGTATTGTAGTCAGTATTACTATTGTTACTCATATAAAAACAAATATGGCGAATAAAAAAAAATGTAAAAAAACAAAAACAAATGTAGCCTCCTATGCAGACAGGCCACAGAGGTGAGTAGCCTCCTATGCAGACAGGCCACAGAGGTGAGTAGCCTCCTATGCAGACAGGCTACAGAGGTGAGTAGCCTCCTATGCAGACAGGCTACAGAGGTGAGTAGCCTCCTATGCAGACAGGCTACAGAGGTGAGTAGCTTCCTATGCAGACAGGCTACAGAGGTGAGTAGCCTCCAATGCAGACAGGCTACAGAGGTGAGTAGCCTCCTATGCAGACAGGCTACAGAGGTGAGTAGCTTCCTATGCAGACAGGCTACAGAGGTGAGTAGCCTCCTATGCAGACAGGCTACAGAGGTGAGTAGCCTCCTATGCAGACAGGCTACAGAGGTGAGTAGCCTCCTTTGCAGACAGGCTACAGAGGTGAGTAGCCTCCTATGCAGACAGGCTACAGAGGTGAGTAGCCTTCTATGCAGACAGGCTACAGAGGTGAGTAGCTTCCTATGCAGACAGGCTACAGAGGTGAGTAGCCTCCTATGCAGACAGGCTACAGAGGTGAGTAGCTTCCTATGCAGACAGGCTACAGAGGTGAGTAGCCTCCAATGCAGACAGGCTACAGAGGTGAGTAGCCTCCTATGCAGACAGGCTACAGAGGTGAGTAGCTTCCTATGCAGACAGGCTACAGAGGTGAGTAGCTTCCTATGCAGACAGGCTACAGAGGTGAGTAGCCTCCTATGCAGACAGGCTACAGAGGTGAGTAGCTTCCTATGCAGACAGGCTACAGAGGTGAGTAGCCTCCAATGCAGACAGGCTACAGAGGTGAGTAGCCTCCTATGCAGACAGGCTACAGAGGTGAGTAGCCTCCTATGCAGACAGGCTACAGAGGTGAGTAGCTTCCTATGCAGACAGGCTACAGAGGTGAGTAGCTTCCTATGCAGACAGGCTACAGAGGTGAGTAGCTTCCTATGCAGACAGGCTACAGAGGTGAGTAGCCTCCTATGCAGACAGGCTACAGAGGTGAGTAGCTTCCTATGCAGACAGGCTACAGAGGCGAGTAGCCTCCAATGCAGACAGGCTACAGAGGTGAGTAGCTTCCTATGCAGACAGGCTACAGAGGTGAGTAGCCTCCAATGCAGACAGGCTACAGAGGTGAGTAGCCTCCTATGCAGACAGGCTACAGAGGTGAGTAGCTTCCTATGCAGACAGGCTACAGAGGTGAGTAGCCTCCTATGCAGATAGGCTACAGAGGTGAGTAGCCTCCTATGCAGACAGGCTACAGAGGTGAGTAGCCTCCTATTCAGACAGGCTACAGAGGTGAGAGGCAAAGCGTTTAACCACTGCGCCACCCAGGCTCCCCACGGTACGGTTACCTTTAGTGTCTAATTAAGTTTAACTTTGCGTTCTCGATGGTCCAATAATGTTGAAAGATTTAGTATAATTAATGTGAGAGTACACAAGTATAATCTTTTAGAGTTGTAAAGCTACTTCCGTCGTATTTGCATGGAGTTGCCCCCGGAAAAAATACTGAGGTTTACATTTTTTTAGTGAGGCGTAATGCATAATTATTGAGTAATAATAGTGAGCAATGAATAATTAATGATATAATAGTGAGGGGGAGTGGGAATAGTGCGTAACGAATAGTGACAAAAGTGAGGAAACCAATGAGCGCGTTGTCATTTTTGTGACAACCCAGGCTTGAATGTAAATATTATTGTCGGATGTCCCAAGTGTCTATGTCCTCTCGTCGGTAAAAACACATCCGCCTGTAGCATTTGTCAACAAGAATTTCCACTCACAAATCTTTTTCAAAGATCGGTTTAAAACTGATTTTGTGACGCGTTAGTACACCAATTCACTGCGCCCAGTCCTATACAAACGTATTCGAAAAAAATAGGTTCTGCTATTTTATTTTTCTGTGTTACGCGTCTAGGAAGAGAAAATCCGAAAACCTTCCTCACAGCCTCCGCTATGTACAGACGGCTCAAGTCTTTGCCATGCTGTCCCTGACATTGAATAGCGGGAGTAACGGCTTCGAATTGCGGACCATTGTTTTCTTTGTGCTAGAGGTGTGATCGTTTTTCCTTGGTATGTGTGACATACGATTTGGGGAAATTTGCACTGAATTGAGCCGCCACACAATGTACATTTTTCAGCGGAAAATAGCAGAACTTATTTCTTTCGAATACATCTTTGTAAAGACGTTGGGTTGATTTTAGGAATGAAGAACTATGTTGGAATGAAGAACTGATAGAGAATTGATTTCTTTACTAGAGAAATAATTTTACAACTCAGAGGGGCATTGTTAATACACAACAGGTTTGTTCAGAGTTGTCCTAATCCTAGATACGAACTCACTCCTCGAAGTTACATACTATTCATTGCATATACATTACTCAGTATTCATTGCGCAATATCCCCCCCCCCACCCTCATATTATACTCATTAATTATTCATTGCGCATACTCATCAATTATTCATTGCTCACTATTATTACTCATTAATTATTCATTACTCACTACTGCTCACTATTGTTACTCATTAATTATTCATAAACCCGGCTCACTAAAAAATAGTACACCATTTTTTCCGGGGACAACTTATTAAGTACTGTTTAAAACACGAACAGCAGTGTTTTATCAAGTTTAAAAATTCGAGGGCGAAGCCCGAGAATTTTTAGACTTGATAAAACACGTGCTGTGAGTGTTTTAAACGGCTTCAAAAACGCTTTAAGAATGCAATGAAAGAAAGACGCACATCTCAAGGGAATGGTTACGTAATGAACCACTGAACCTTTGTATTCACAACGCCATGCAAAATATTGGAGTAATCACCGTCTGCAATTACAAACATCTCAAGGGAATGACATGGATAAATTACCATACTATGTTGTTTGAAGCGACGTTTCGCAATACAAGAAGAATCTGCACTTGAAGGATTTGGTGTCGTGGTTTACCTCGATAAAGTTCAAGACTTGGAAAGCGATGTGACTGACATGACGGCAGACTCTAAATTTTTGACTCCGGCACAAACTATGTAAGTTTAATGCACGTTTTTATTATTTTACGGCTTTGAGTTTGGTTTAATAATTGGAACTAAACAGTATCTCGGTAAACAAGTTGGATACCTTCATTTTAAAAATATTATCTGTGTATCTCGGTAGTCTGCTGATATTAGTAAATCTAGTGCAAAATTTATTATCTAGGTACCTTATGTTCCGTGTACTTTTTGCTATCTTTGGGTCTTTATCAGTGAATTCTTAATTAGGATGAAACTTTATATAAAATTTCATGTTCATTAGTATTCTTTATATAAAACGTTCATCCTAATTTGCAATTCAATGAGAAAGCTGAAACATCAATAGAAATTCCATTGTCTCAATCATTAACCCCGTTTCCCCCTGGGACGGAATTCAAATCCCTCCGCGGGCCTTCTAGAATGATGAGATTTTATCAGGTATAAAGGGGAATGCACGTGACTGATTTGCTTCATCTGATTGGACAAAATGCTCATTAATTATTCATGAGTTTTTGAATTATTCATTATCCTCACTATCCTCACTACTGTCGGAGTTCGTGGGTTATTATTTTAAAAGAGTATAGATCGAGCTTCAAAAATTCTACATTGTATTACCTTGATTACATCTGCATGAAGTTTTAGGATACATATTACTATTTAGTGGTTATAAAAGCCATATGTAAAACGCAAAAGGAAGATGAAGACACACTGCACTAGAGTACTATAGCAAAAGTTGCAAAATAATTACCAACACAGAGATAGCCATAGAAACATACATATCGAACAATCTTGAAGTAACTAGTAGACCAGATATTTGTTTTAATATGTCACTGGTTGAATCCTGCTGGGTAGAAATTGATCCAAGCCATAACAAGGCCCATATTATTGTTGGATGTGTCTACAGACACCCCACTGCTGATTTATTGAAATTTGCCTCACAATTGGAAGATATACTTAAAATGCTTAACCTAAACAAATATCAAGCCTACATTCTTGGGGATATGAACATTTTTTTTATTATTTACCAGCCACATCCCTACTGAAGAATATTTAGATATGTTATACTCAAATAATTTTCTTCCAATCATTACCAAACCAACTAGAGTAACTAACCAAACTTCTACACTTATTGATCTTATCTACACTAATACTCCAACTGAGCAGATTATTCCTGGTATAGCGACTGTGGACATATCTGACCATTTGCCAATATTTTGCATTGTTGATATCAATATTAAAAGCAAAAATGAAAAGAAATATCTCAGAGACTATGCTAATTTAGACACTGGCCTTTTTCTTCAGGACATCAATTCTATAAACTGGAATGAAATACTTAGTCAAAATAAGAGCCTACATGATAAAACAAGTGAAGCAATTAATGCTGTTAATCTTGTAGTAAATAAGCACGCACCTATAAAGCTACTTCCTCGGAGTAAAATGAAACAATTTACTAAACCTTGGATAACAAACGGAATTTTAAAATCAATTAAAAGCAAACAAAAATGTATCGTACACACTTTCTCAGTAACAATCCACTAAAAGTTGAAGAATATAAACTATATGCCAATCGACTCAATTATATAAAGAAATAAGCAAAAATTATTATTATACTAAAACTTTTGCATCCTACAAAAATAACCTTAAGTTAACTTGGAAACTTATTGGCAC
Organism: Actinernus sp. WN-2022; assembly: GCA_030867875.1. NCBI lineage: Eukaryota > Metazoa > Cnidaria > Anthozoa > Actiniaria > Actinernidae > Actinernus > Actinernus sp. WN-2022. The sequence goes on from JAOWCC010001679.1 coordinate 38,211,314, forward strand.
CTTAATAAACCGTAAAGCCAAGGGACAAGTATTTCCAACAAGGCTTATTCGAAACAATAAAACTTACACCAATCAGCTAGATGCAGCTAATCAATTTAATTATTTTTTGGTAAATGTTGGCCCATCTCTAGCTAGTCATATTCCTAATGTTCCGAACAATAACCCAACTCAATTTATTGATCAATCTCCATCATCTAGTCTTTTTATGTCTCCAGTTACTGAATCTGAAGTGTATTTGATATTCTCTTCACTAAATGAAAACAAAGTCTCAATTAACATACCCAATAAACTGATAAAAATTGCAAGTAAACCTCTTTCAATACCATTTACACTAATTTATAATGAATCAATTATAACAGGTACTGTGCCTAATATCTTTAAAATTGCAAGAATAACACCAATTTACAAAAGTGGTATTCCAACTGACCCAGGTAACTATAGGCCCATTAAGCCTTGTTATCCCCCTTTTGTAAAACTTTAGAAAGAATTACTTACAATCAACTTATATCTTTCTTAGACAAACATAATGTTTTATTCCAATATCAATTTGGCTTTAGAAAAGGTTTTTCTACTGAACAAGCACTTTTGGAAATCACTGATGGTCTAAAACTTGGAATTGACAATAAACTTATTACCTGTGGCATTTTTCTTGACTTCTCCAAAGCTTTCGATACTGTTAATCATGAAATTCTGCTAGCTAAACTTTACAAATATGGAATAAGAGGCACTGCACATGACTGGTTTTCCAACTATCTTCAGGATCGGAAACAATTTGTTAAAATTGGTAATTCACATTCTTCCATGTTAGATATTTCCTGTGGTGTACAACACAGCTCTACTGTAGGACCTCTACTCTTCCTACTTTATATAAATGATATGCCGAATTCTGCAAAGAAACTCTCATTTCGAATATTTGCTGATGACACCAACATATTCTATACTTGCAATAACCAAAAGGAACTGGAATCTGTCATAAATAGTGAATTGAAATATGTACTTAATCATTGTGTTATTAATAAATTATCACTTAATCTTAAAAAGACTAACTATATCCTCATTACCTCACCTAGGACTACTGCAAAAAATTAGCATGACCACACTTAAAATGGAACAGAAAAGCTACATTACGTATCTTGGCGTATACATTGATGACCATTTAAATTGGAATACTCAAATTAAACATATTAATAATAAAATTTCTAAAAATATTGGAATTATAAACAAATTACGACATTATGTAGACCTAAAAACAAATTTACTGTACTATGATTTATCCTAATCTAAACTATGGATTAATGAGTTGGGGCAATACTTATAAGACTAAACTATCTAAAACAACCACTAACAAAACAAATGTATACGTAATATCTCCTTCGCTAATCAAAGAGAAAGTGCTATTCCATTTTATCAATTCCTCGGAATTCTAAAATTGGACAATATCTTTAAGTTTAAAATGGCCACCTTTGCTAGCTTTTCAAATAGTTAACAACAAAGCCAAAATTCCTGCTGTTTTTCATGATATTATCAAACCAGTTTCTGATGTCCATTCGTATAATACTAGGTATTCTGCAAATCAAAATCCGGCTTTACAGACCATTTTTACGAACGAATTATGGCCAACACACTTTTAAGTTTATGATTTCTAAAATATGAGAGAACATACCAACTACGATTAAAAGTTTAAAATTTAATAGCTTCAAAATGTGTTACAAACAATGTTTATTAAGTAATCAAAAGTAATTCATTCTCGTTCTGTCTATTAATTTCTCTCTTACTGTCTAGTATCTACTTAAATCTACCTTGCTGATGTTTGTATTTCTAAACTTACGCTGTCACTGCATTTTTATTCTTCTCAAAGGTAGTGGTCAACACGAAAGCTTTGCTACTTTGACCACTACACACCTTACTCTATAGAACACTTAAGCCGCCTTCCGTATTTATTTATCCTTTTATACATAAACATGATTTATTGATACAACTAATAATTAGTGTGCAAATAAAATGAACTTGAACTTGGAAGTACGTTTCCTCTAAAGCAATATTGATTTGCTTAAAACTACGTACACATCCATACCCTTTGTTCATGACTTTCAAACCACATAGAGAACAACTTTGTGTTTATGGTGATATCACGCACTGTAGGATTCCGGTCACAATGTGGTCTTGGATCTCGTAGTTCATCCTCACTGATGTAATGCAGGCATGCGTCACGAGGGCAGCTTCTGACCTGATGGCTGTCGCAGGGCTTTTCTTCCTTCAAGCAAATAGGGCAACGAATGCAAAACTCCACTTCCATGGTTCTCATCCATGGAAACTCATTCTTCATTTGCTTGAGTGCTGTTTTCAGGAAATCGAGCACAGTGTCACAAAAGTGATGGAGCAATTTAGGGTTTGGTTCGGCGACACAATCCACTACGCCTACGGTAATGGTGCTCATGCCAGAGGTGACAATCAAAGAAAATCTCAATTCTTCACCAAGGGGAAAGAACCTAGAAAATATATGAAATATACGTCAATGACTTTGAGTTCCTTATACCGTCGTAAGAAAAAAAAGAAAGGGTACAGGCGACTACAGAAAAATATTCCAACAATACATAATTATATGTCCATCTTGTTTTGATCCAAACTACTTTCGGAGGAAGTTTACTAGATAATATTCTGATTAATGATGGATAACTGTATGGAATTCAATGCAGATGACCCAAATATAGTTTGGAGATAATAAGCACACTGCACCGAATAACTATTTTAACAGTAATGTGACATACTTATCATTAGCAAACACTGCGAAGAAATCTACACTCATTTACTATTGTACACATAAGCTGTTTATTTGTTAGGTTAAGCCAATTCTGAAAGGGACTGTGTACATTAGATGTCCGGGCCGGACGCGGTCATTATCAGCGATTCTCATATGAACTGACGAACCTCGCTCACATGTGGGATGGTAAACATTAAAGCAAATATTCAAAAATTACTAATAAACTGTGTAAATATAAGTCTTCAAGTGAAATATTGAAAATACTTTCAATCAAGCATTGGAGGAGGGGAGTTTAACTGCTTTAACTATTTGTAAACAATTAACAGCCACCAAATCGAACACTGACTCCATACATGCCTAGTACCATGACAAAGCCCATTTAACTGGATTTTCCAATTTTAACTGGAAAGAAGGTAAGCTCTAGGTAGTTATTTCATTATTATTTTCCATCTGGTATTGTAGACGTAGCAAACGTATGCCTATGTTTATTTCCCTACGCACTTTTTTATGCAAAATTAATCAGAGTCTCCAATGAATGCATGCTGTTTTCTCATACTAGCTATAGTTGCATACTAGTACCCACCTTACAAAATTGCTGAACAACTTCGGTGTCTTGTGGCTTTTCCAGTTCTTTGCATGCCATTGCGCAACAGCAACTACTAATCTCGGAAAGAAACCCAAAGGCAGGTGTCCGCTTTCGAACCGGATAGTCATGGGGGGAACATCAGGATCCCGGAACAACTTCTCTACCTCTTCAACTGCTCGATGTTGCAGCATCGAGGGTACCAGGAACACCTTTGATCCATCTGGCTTGCACCAATTGCATAGCAGACTGAACTTCTGCATGATTGACAAGAAAGACTCTGTCTGTTTGTCATCTATACGATGCTCCCAAACGTGCCTAACAAGAGCAATGTCCAACACGCCGTTTCTCGCGAGATCTTTCCAGAATAGAATCATTTCTGGATCCCACTTCTCTATTGGCTGAACGGTAATTAGGGAAACAAACATGTCCAGAAGCCACTGAGGATCAATGATCACAATTTCATTGAGTTCTTCGGGATCTTCAAAGTGAATAACAACCTTTAAGTCATGGAGATAGTTCAGCAGTGTTCTGAAATCGGTCGACTCTGTCTGAACCTGGCACTGTCTAGCTACTTCTTCTGCTTGTTTCAAATATATGTACTTGGAGCCTCCTTTGGCAAGCAAGGAGAGCTTATTCTCAAACTGCAACCAGCGAAGAGGAATGACTTCGTTCACCTGTGGAAGGTCCTCCACTATTTGAAGAATGTCCTTTCTTAGGCGTTTGATACTCCAGTCCTCTTCTTTATACTTTCCAGAACGTGTGTTGTCGACTGGATATATTGAATGAACAACATGTTTTCCAAATGGCCTGTCTAACTTTAATGTTTCAAGGATTTCTCTTGCCACTGTCGTTGGAACTGTTCCCTCAAATGGGTCATCGGCGTGGGTGCAAGTCACAAAGACGGGTGGTAGCTTCTTCGGCAGTGAAACTGTTGATGCTTTTGTAGTACTTTCAGCGCTGTCGGATTCAGCTGTTTCTTTTCTCGGGAAGCCTTTTTGTACTTCATTTGCAGTTGCAGCATCACTTGAGCTTGGTCGCGGAGACTTGCTATCTGCAACAGTCTCATGATCGTCCGAAGCGGTTGCAATTGACGCCTTGTCGATGCTCAAAGATGCAGCACAGGAGAGCCAGTACTCAAGACAATTCATATTTGTCATTGGGCATTGATCGTCCGTTTTGTGTTCTGTTGACCCATGCTTTACAGTCGGCATTGCTTTGGCGTGAAGATCCTGCTTCAAGCTGTGCACTAGTATATAGATTGCCTTTGGTGACATGAAGATTGGATGAGTAGAATAATACACTGACTGTCCAGCGAAATCGAGTACAGTAAAGTAAATATTATTCTCCTTGACATCAGTCTCGTCTTGTTGAAATCTATCCGCAGTTAGCTTGGCGATGTCCTCAGGAACCTTGACATCAGTCTCGTCTTGTCGAAATATACCCGCAGCTAGCTTGGCAATGTCCTCAGGAACCTTGAAAGGGTTATTAGAAAGCCCTTTCCTTGCCTTTATGGCGAACTCCTCACCTCTTGTTAACACTTTTGCTGCTACTGTTTCTGGTGTCTTGTAATTCTCTCTGGGCTTGAGATCTTTGTTAATCTCTATTGCAGACATGCTGCTTGTCATATTGTATACCTCGCTCTCTCTTTCGTCCTCCAACTCGTACTTCACATCCAAACTGCTGCTCTGCGGAATTTCGACCGAGGTATTGTGCTGAGTATTCTTCCTTATGTCGTCAGCGATAGCTTTTGCTGCGATGTGTTCAAAGGAAATTTCGTTGCTGCTTGAACTATCTTCTAAACCCCATGGTTCTTCTTTTAGTTTGAAAGATGATTTCGCAAGTGTTATTCCAACGGTACTGTCTTCTTCGTCATTAAAATTTTCACCTTCGAAAAAGGAATGAAAATAACTAAGGTAATTGTTTTCTTACCTATTTTAGACACAATGGGAGCTAAAGTAAGCTTGGTGGCCTTGAGGAGCAATAATGAATTGAATGTCCTCGTACGCGCATAGAAAACTTTTAAGTATGAACCAGGCAAGATTTTATTTGCTTCTCGGCATCTCTATTAATCATAATTATTAACTTAACTTTAATGAACACACCAAAACAATCAATAGGAATCTCATTCCAGCGAATACAAAACTACAGCTGTATAAAACAGCAGTTCTACCTCAATTGACCCACTGCTCTATAGCTATGACATGTCATTTCATCAAAAAATAGGACTATAGGACTTATATATATGTCCTATTTACAATATGAGTGGCGATGTTGTATCGGATATACAATGGCGAGCCGCTATTTCCGATACGACATTGCCACGAATATTGTAATGGACTTGTGCACCGAAAACAAATTGCTAAAGTACTTATGATATGCACCACATAAAAGTTTAAGCTTTAATTTCTCCCACATTGCTATCGATGTGGGATGAATTAGTCTCTCACAAAAACATGTCTCACATCGAAGAGACAGTGTGTATGTAATAGAGAGCAAAGCGTATCGTGCAGAAAAACAGGTCCCACATGGAAGAGATGGTGTGTACAAAATAAGAGAGCAGATGTACTTTGTTATTTCACCCGGCATGGGATAGGGGAAGTCAGTGATTGGTCGGGAGACCTCCTCATACTAACGCTAGCATGTTAGTATCCTGTATCATTCCATACAGGATTCTAGTTGGCTTATAGTCAGTACTCTGTATCATTTGATACAGAATAATAATAAGTCTATTAGTATTCTGTATTAGAATAATAATAATAAGTCTTCGCGGGATGGAACGACTAATACGTTCACCCTAAAGCGGTATAAGGACCCATTCCTCTGCCCGGTACGAGCTGTTGAGGCTTATGTACGAATGTGCGACCTTCACGGCGTTCCCGTCAGACAAGGTTTTTTGTTTAGACCTACAAGCCTCGTACGGCAGTATAATCTTAAACTCGTCGATAATCCTTGACAAATGTATTTTGGTCAAAAACGGAATGAACTGTAAAAGGTTGTACACGCTGAAAGCACTGATTGAAACTGAGACTAAGGTTACAGCAGTGGTACTAAATGGCACAGAAACCTAAGCTAATAATAACATCCAATAATGAATGGTTATAAAAGACAAAAATGCTAAATATGTTCTTATCAGTAAAGTTCTGACAGAAAGGGAAACCAAACGATATGAATGCAAACGATGAAGGTCATGGGATGTCCTTAAAGTCTCTCTGTACATAATAAGCACTAGAAAAAGCTATCGTGACCTTAATGTTCGTGACGGAACACTCCTCGCCTGGTATTCGAAGAATACCATCAAGGTTACAAACTAGTGTCTTGATGATCCTGTGTCAGTTCACGCCTCTATTTCCAACAGGATGACCTCTGTGACTGGTCTCTGATAGCGCCTCTGCGAACCATCCTTCGTAGTTACCAGGTCGACTTTGCGCACTTTGCCATTGCGACTGGCGTGAGCCTGAGTGATACTCGCGGCGGAGAGGCCAATTGTTTCTAGGCGTGTACTTTCAGCAAAGTAGGACAAGATCGCCCTCTCGAAGGTTGCGGGCCTTGTGTAGCCATTTTCTACGTGGCTGAAGTGTAGGTAAATACTCCTTTCGCCATCGCGACCAGAAGACGTTGGCCAGGTACTGGATCCGTTTCCATTGTTTGCTGCACAGATCTGCAGGGCTGAAGTCCCCAGGTGTTGCGTTGATCTGCTGTGGATTTTGAGTCAGCAGCGTAGCTGGTGTGAGTATCTCTGGTGCTTCTGGGTCGCTGGATACCGTTACCAGAGGCCTGGCGTTAACGATGGCTGTAACCTCCGCCATTGGGGTGGTCAACACCTCGTGAATAAGGTGCTTAGTAGGTACGTCTACAAGCACTGCTTCTAGAATACGTCTGGCTACTCCTATCATCCGCTCCCACACTCCTCCCGTATGCATCCTTCTTTCAACAAATAGCTTTGCACAGCACTGACGTCTGGTGCCTTGAGCACTCCATGAAGCTCGTTGCGCGCGCCAACGAAGTTAGTAACACATCTGAGCGGAGCTGAATGACGGGTCCCCGTAATGCAAGGAACCTGTGCAGGGCGTTGATGAAGCTTGAGGTGTCCATGGCTTCAATGACCTCGATGTGGATCGCTCGTGTCGTCATGCACGTGAATAGTACGGCCCAGCGTTTGCTGTGAGCAACGCCTCCTCGGGTGCGCCTGGCGCAAATCTGCCATGAGCCGAAAACATCGAGACCAACATAATTGAATGGAGGTGCTGGGGTTAGACGCTCGGGCGGGAGATCGGCCATTTTCTGTGACTGACGCCGACCTCTCAACTTCTTGCATTTTAAGCACTTGTCGATGACGGTGTTGACCAGTCGCTTTCCTCTTACGATTCAGAAGCCACTGCTTCTGATAAGCCCATGGGTAAAGACCCTTCCTTGATGCTGTACTTTGGCATGATAGTGCTTGACTATGACAGTGGAAACGTGATGTGAGTTCGGAAGGATGAGAGGATGGCGTTCTTCGTTGCTAAGATCTGCTTCCTTCAGTCGGCCGCCGACCCGTAGTAACCCTTCATTGTCGATGACGGGGAAGAGTTTCGCTAGTGAACTTGTCCTGGGAAGCGTTTCTGAGTGCTTTAAACAGTGGATGTCTTTCCCAAAAGCATCAGACTTGACACTCCTGATGATTATAGTCTTTGCTTGATTATAGGCACTCGTGTGGGAGAAACCGCGGCGTTTTCCTCTTGAACGTAGCCTGTTGGATCCTTGTTGTAGAAAAACTTTGGTCCTGCGTGCCATACACTTCCCTTCAGCTCGATGGCGTCCACCGATCGCGTTGCTAGGTCTGCGGGATTGAGGGAGGTGGGAACGTAGTGCCACTGATGCGGAGCCGATGATCTACGGATGCGTTCCACGCGATTACTGACATAAACATAGAAACGGTGCGAGTCGTTAGTAATGTAACAAAGCACTACCTTGCTATCTGAATAGTACGTCACTGAATCCGGTTTATCTCCAGTTCTTCAGCGATTAACTATTTTAACTCGACTCCCAGTACGGCTGCGCATAGCTCTAGACGAGGGATGGTAGTTGCGTGCGCTGGAGTAAGCTTAGCCTTACCAAGCATGAAGGCTAGTACTTGAACTTCGCTGTTGGGCTGGAATGTTCTTAGGTATGAGACAGCTCCAATGGCCTTTTCGGAAGCGTCACAGAATATGTGGAGCTCTATTCGCGCTGCGGCTTTGAGCGAGCTGCTCTGTAGGAGCGGAGAACGTCACTCGCCTGACGGGGAATTATTGAGTTCGGTGGTCATGGATCACAAAAGCTGCTTCCCCTTGATAATAACTGGTGCTGCGAGGCCGAAGGGGTCGTAGAGGCTGTTAGTTACGGACAAGACTCCTCGCCGTGAGAACGTTTTTTTTTCTAGCAGGTCCTTGAATGTAAACGTATCAGACTCTAAGCCCCAGTACACCCCAAGCGATCGCTGGACTGGGATATTGGGCCTTTGCTAAAATCTAAATTGTGGAGGCCACTGGCTCGTTCCTCAGACGGGAACGCTTCCATCACTTCAGAGTACCTTTTTGTGTGCACACTGCGCATGTTCTTGACGCAAATTATAGCGCCGAACTGTTATTTTATGCTTTTCAGCAAAATGTCATAATTTGTTTTCAATTTTATATAGTTAATATCATAAGTACATTACAATATTCGTGTCCGAATTCTATCGGATATACAATAGCCTAACGAATCGCCATTATATATCGGATGCATTTCGGTCGTTCATATTGTAACTAGTACATATACTTGTCCATAACACACTGTTATCAGACATTCAGGTATTTTCTCCTGTGGACATGGAAATAATACTTTAATCTGTTAATCGTATTAGTTATTTTTGTCTTTATTTAGAAGAAAATGTATTTGTTTGGGCTGACTGGACTGCCTTAGCGAATTAAGAAGAGGTAATTAATTGATACCCACCTTTAAGGGATCTCAAAACACTTGTCTTCCCTGCCCTTGCTTGTCCTATCAACATGATCAGCACGCGGCGATTCTTGGTTTTTCCACTTTCCAAGGCCAACCTGTAGGCCTCAATTGCCTCGGGACCACGGGCAAGAATTTCTGGCGGGACTGTGAATTTAAAGCTTTAGCTATTGATACTGTTAAAAACAACAGAAAGTATTAAACTATTATTTGTTTTAGGATAATATACATGAACGGTTTTGTTCTAGGCGTACGCACAAAATAACCTAACAATGGTAGAAGTATCCGTAAACTTTACTTACTGGTTTCTTCAACCTTTGATAACCTGCAGAACGAGAAAATAATCAGTTATCATTTGAATATAGTTTTCAAAAGATTACATTTGAACAACCCCTTTGAAATTTAGTGTTATCTTAGATAAGAAAACATACGTGAATTTATAGTAAAGCTTGGAAGTAAGCTGTACGTGTAAGATTCAGCGTACGCACTTTAAATGAAGTTTGATGAACCTTTCCTTGTAGGGTGAACCGCATATTTCTATATGCGAAATTAGGCACTGTTTTAATATAAATGATGGTGTATTTTATACAACAACTTGGATTGTGCTCTTTTTTAAAAAAAGTTTGTTCTTTTGGGTCGGACCCCCCACCCCCTGGAGTTCCGTTCTTCAGTGGGCGTTGACACCAGCAGTAGAGATTATGTTCTGTCTGTTTTCTACTCGAAACAAGTCCCACAATAAATTTTGCAAACCTAGCAAGAAACATAAATTGTTCAGGCCACCCATCATACTCAGCTGAACCGGAACCGGAACTAGCTTAAAAAGTTAATAGTTTAAAAAGTTAATAATATTAGTTCAACTTGGGGTCATGCCGCATTATACTACTACTTTCTCAAAAATGAAATAACTCATTTATTTGCGGCTATCCAAGAGGCCTTTTCGTAGTCATAAAGTTCATTCCCATACTGAGAAATCGATTCTCGGCAAGGGCTTAAACTTTGTACCTAATCGCTAAAAACCCGACGAATTTGCTGCTAAACAGGATTCTGAGAGGTTTCTCCGTCGCGTTCAACTTAAGGCTTTTTTTCACGACCAGCAAGACAGTTCTAGCCTACCTGACAGAGACGAATTCGAATCGCTCAATACTCGTAAATCTAATTGGATACCTCCAGAAGGCCAATTCGCTTCAGTAGACATTTTCGTTAGAAAATGGCGTCGTGACATTCAAAACCTTAATTTTAATCAGGCCAATAAGTTTTCTAACTTGACTACAGAGGAACGCCTATCACTTAAAACTCTTCGCAAACGTAAAGATGTCGTAATCAAACCAGCCGACAAAGGCGGTGCCGTAGTTGTTTGGCGCACCGATCTTTACAAGCAGGAAGCTTTTCGGCAACTCGCCGACACTAATTTTTACACTAAGGTCAAAAAAGACCATGGTTTAATTTCTAAACAGGAACTCCCGCATACTGCTAGTAACCTTATCGTTACTACTCCTAGAACTTCACACATATACTTTTTGCCTAAGATCCACAAAGCTAACAATCCCGGCCGCCCTATTGTTTCTGCTTGTAGTTGTCTTACTGAATTAATTTCTAGTTACCTGGATAAGCAGATGGCTCCCTTCGTACAGTCTTTACCTTCCTACATTAAGGACACTAACCATGCACTCCAGATTTTTGACCAGTTTACATTTCATACCGACAATAAGCTCCTATTCACAATGGACGTTAAGTCTCTGCACACTGTCATACCCAATGACGAGGGACTTAAAGCACTTAAACACTTTTTTGACCGCCGAACAATCCTGGAACCTAGCACAGAAACTCTAATTCGTTTAAGCCGAGCTCGTTCTTACTCTCAATTGCTTTTCATTTTCTGTTGAATTTTACAAGCAGACTAGCGGCGTAGCCATGGGCACGAAAATGGGCCCTAATTATGCTAACCTTTTTGTTGGTTATATAGAGGAACACATTTTTGATCAGTACGACGGTTCTACGCCTGATTATTTCGGTCGTTACATCGATGACTGCATCGGTGCAACTTCTTGTAGTGTACGGGATCTAGAACGGTTTATTGATTTTGTTAACAACTTTCATCCGGCTTTCGACTTTACATGGGTGATTTCAGATGTTTCTATCACTTTTTTGGATGTCAATGTTTCTGTTAGCGGCAATAGTCTAACCACTACTGTTCATTACAAGCCAACTGATTCGCACAGTTATTTATTGTTTTCATCTTCTCATCCTACACATGTTAAAACCTCTATTCCGTATTCTCAATTCCTTAGGCTTCGCTGTTTGTGCAGCGATGAATCCTACTTCAATTCAAAGTCCGAGGAGATGCACCAGTTCTTTGTCGAGCGCGGTTATCCTAACGTTGTTGTGACAACTGCATTGGACCGCGCCCGTGACATCGACAGAAGAATGGCTCTCCTACCGTCCAAACCGAAGACTGAAGATAGGATTCCGTTTCCATTGACTTACCATCCATCTAATCTGTCTATCAAGAAAATTATCCAAAGGAACTTTAAGATTTTACAGAGTGATCCAGAGACCGCCTCTATTTTCCCGCAGCCTCCTCTCATTTCTTTCAAACGTGACAAGAATCTCCGTGATTCCCTGGTCAAAGGATCACTACAGCCTGATCTTCAACCAGGCACTTTTAAATGTTCTAGGACACGATGCAATACCTGTGCTTACACTAAACCTACGACATTTATTTCAGGACCGAAAGGCTCTCTTAAAGTCACTGATTATTTTGATTGTACTTCCAATAATGTTATTTATTGTATCACCTGCACACTTCGTAACAAACTCTACATCGGAGAAACAGGGCGAAGATTAGGAGATCGATTCCGTGAACACTTGCTAGATGTTAGAACTATAACAGCAAGGATCTCACCAAACCTGTAGCTCGTCACTTTAACTTTCCTGCATAGTCATTGCATTAATCACATCACTGTATGCGGCATTTCTCTGCATCAAGGTACTACCGATCGACACTCGTAAACGCAAAGAACAGAACTTTATTTTCAAATTAGGCACTTTGTCACCTCACGGTATTAATGAACGCTTTTCGTTCATTTAATTTCAGAATTCACGTATTCACTCACACTTAGATCATTCAGCATGTTCCTTAGTTTACTCATCAACACTTGCTGTTACATACTATTAGCATTTCTATTGTTTCCTCAGCGGTAATCATACACTCGACACTATATAAACCGTTTCCCCACCCACAATTCCCTCTTTTACTCTGACGAAGGGCTAGCGCTCGAAACGTCAGCTGCTACTCGTTTCCCACGGCGGTTAGCATACCTCAAAAGTTGATTACATACCAGTGTTTATCTTCCCCGCCGACGCAGACCAACACTAGTTTTTACAGGAACTAGTTGTCTATCGTATCCGTTAAGAAGCCTATTGAAGAAACGAATCCAATCAGGGGAATACAATTTAACTCAAGCCGGGAACTCCTCTGCTTGTTTTTGACCAAATCATATCCAGTTTCATTATCATATTAGTATGGCAAAGCTCGCCAACATCCATAAAATTCGCCGCCTAATAAACTGTCTTAAAAGGCGGGGCAAATTACCCAAACAACGTCATTAAACATCAATATTTTATTTCTAAAGATATTTTCTACGAATAGGTATCGGGAAATATCATTCACACGGGGTGATGAAGCAAGCAAAAGACCACAGGTAACCCAACAAACCCTGAGACATGGAAGCGTGATTGCACTGCCGCCTATTCGCACCAGTCCCCACACACGGCGAGTATAAATTAGAGGGCATCGGGGAGTATTCAATCCTCACTGAATATTCATTATCCTTCGCGATGTCGTAATGAGCACAAATATATGGTACAATTTATTTTGAAAAATAGTCAGTTCGCAAAGATCGGTTTGGAAGAAAGTCGCAGCCCTGAAGTTCTTGTGGTGATGCTCTACAGGCCGTGCTACCTACGCTATTCAGCTGCTTTCACAAGAGTGACAAGAAATAAGATGAAGTGGAACTCCCACGTACGTTTTTGTGACAACGAATAATTCGACTCCAGTTAGGTGGGCGCCGAACGACGTGGCCAAGGAGTTTCTACCTTTACGGCTACTAAATCCGTAGCAATCGTATGTCTAAAACGATAGCCCTTGTTGCTTCGACTGCTAGGCAGTGGGAGTCATCATATCTGGGCCTGGGTCGGGTTTTTTGTTGGCGTATGTCTGTACACTCAAACGTTTGTAGCTCCAGATGTTACGGGTCGGCTATATGGGTAATGATTTTGTCTGTGCGAGGTATAGCAATCTACTACAGCGAGAAAATTCGATGGGTATTGCTGGATGGAACCGCGTCCCGGTTAGCTCAGTGGTTTAGCGCCGGTCTGTTGTGCGGGAGGTCGCGGGTTCAAACCCAGGCCAGACCAATACTTGGGGTCTTAAAATAACTGAGTAGAATGTACTGCCGTTACATAATCTAACAGTAAACGGTTAGACCTTCTCGTCTTCTCGGATAAGGACGTAAAACCGTAGGACTAAGTCAACAGAGGGCCACGTGTTAGATTACTGAGCTACATGTTAGCCGGTAAACGTGTTTAATACCCTCTGTAAATAAAGTGGCTTTACTTTACTTTACCCCGGCCCGGGTTCGGAGAGGTTGTGCTGTCGGGCCGTCGGGTGAACATATGTATGTTATGTGGTTTGAGTCTCATAGCATTATCACTCAGAGTTAAGGCGTGGGAGTACACAATCTTTTACCCGATAGGACTCAAGTGATTGGCATACTGGGCATGTGCTCGACTAGTGGGGGAGCAACTATCGTGTTGAGTCTTGCAGATTTATTTCAGAGACAGCATAGTTGAGTACTTATATAGGCGTTTGGGCTGTTTGTTCTCATATTTCATATTGAACGGATCCGAGCCACATAGATTGTGATAAAGCAAAACGGATATGTATTGTCCGGTTGCCATGGTTGAGGCAGTAGTGAGGAGTAGAGATTTGTTAGGATTGGGGATTTTGATAAGGTTTGGGGTGTTTAGATCCCGGGGGTACTCCTGTTTGTGACGTATTATGTATGTGCCGTGGGGGTGGGTCAGGGTTTTGAGCTCGGTTTGGGCAGGTAGGGTCAGGGGTTTGACCTGATTTGGGCAGATCAGGGTCAGGGTTTGAGCATCTTGGCCTCACATACATACCCATTTTTCATGTAAGTATACCCCCCCCCCCCCCGGATTTAGATACGTATTGGGGTGTATATAGGGTATCAGTGGTCTTATAGAGGGGAGCCCATACAGTTAATGCTAATGAGTTAGCAAGAGGGATAATGTACTATTCAATGTGGCGTAGTCGGGATTTTACGTCAGTATCAGCGGTGACTAGACACAACCATCTCCTATACATGGGATAGAAGGATGCGCGATCTACGTACATATATAAACAGAACAGAACTATACAGACAGTAACGAAGAGGAAATCGGCGATGGTGACCTGGAAGTGAGACTTTTAGGCACGTGAAATATCAATTGATGAAACATTAATATCAATATGAAATATTGAATAAATCGAATATCGATTGATATCATCAAGCGCCTTCCCAAGTTCTTTGGCGTGCTAACACCTCGGTGCGTGAGCGAGTGAGTGACGATTTTTCGCGCATCCACGAGTTTAACACAAAACTCAACCTCCTGCTTCTTCTACCGGATCTATCAAATACAAGAAGTATGATTTCGATTATCCTGCAATTTTCCGTGGTTTTCTAATATGCTTATAACCGCTATTAGTAATTGAAACATACCTTTGTAAATCCCTAATGAAGCCCAGAAACTTTGGAAGTTTGTCAACAATCTGATCTGGCTGCCAGTCGTTCTTCTTCAGTACTTGGTCTAATTCGTCACAGTGTAGGTGAACGTCATTCTGGAATAGTGACGTAAATAATAACAAAAAAGATTTAACGCAATATTAAACGTCGCAGGGACAGCTAAAAGTTATATATACAGCTATTCCTTGTCCTGGCGCCAGAAAATGCTGTGCTATAGACTGCAAAACAATGTGTCGTTTTTTAACTCGTGGATATGCGAAGATTGTAATCATTGGAGGGGTTTTGTCACTGACCGGATCTCTAACATGTTTAGCACGGTCAAGAGTCTGGGAACAAGGTTCGTGATGTCATCAACCGATACCCGATATTCGGCTGTTAAGGACGGTGCCTACTATTGTCAGCGCGCACGCCGTTCTGCGCATCTTGCGTCCCACAGGTCATCCCGCGAGACAGGCCATTTGCAGAACTATTTTGAAAAAGCTGTGTTAATTGTGTAATTTTACAGACAGAAAGATGAAGGATTTTCAAATACGGTCGAAAGATATGCTTGAGAAATGAACGATTTGGGAAATCTTTAAATTCCACTACACGGCCACGAAAGACAATTTTCAGCTGAAATGGTATTAAAACAGCCGACCATTTCAATGATTTATCGTGGGAAGATGGTCGAAGAATCGTAGATTTAGGAGATATACCCGACCAATTGAATGAAGGTTGTTTGGACTGCCATGAATCACTGCTGTCTTTTCGCCCAGCGCCTTGTGCTTTTGGCCTGTCGATGCTTTCGAGTTTCGCCAGTTTCTCCAAACATGGACTCGGCCGAGTATAAACAATGTGTGAATACGGTCAAATAAGCTTTGTGAAAACGGGTAAACCTCTTGGAAATCCAATGAAGAAGGAAGGACTGTATGGGGTTTGAGCACAAAGGAAGCAGTAACAGCTTTGATTTTCAATGAAGAAAGTCGAAAGACGGGACTGACTCTTTTCCCCACCGCCATCTTGAAAATCTCCCAGAATGCAATAAAAGAAACCAATTTTCAGACTTACTAGGGAGGCCTTGGTAAACAAATTCAATTTTTGAAAATAAAATTAGCGATAAAGAGGCTTACCGTCCACATAACTTTTTAAAACGCGTGGATACCCCCATTTTTTTCTTTTTGTAATCTATAATATAGAAGCTAAACAACGTTTACATATATTTTTTGTCTTTATAAAATTGAAACTTGATGTCCATTTCGGCCAAAAATATGTGTGTGTTCATGGTCACTAATGAGGCTTACAAAGCAAAATTTGTACAAAAAATTATAATCATTGTAAGATAAATAGTTTGATTGGCATCCTTTGTGAAGAACGCTATGTCTAACGTTTTTTGTCCTAATATTTTGCCAGATAACCCAAAATATTAATCGAATTAAAAATAGTTTCTCGGACAAAGAAAAATGCTGAGTCAGCACTTTTTTCGATTTTCATCCTTAATTATCTCTCTTAAACGTATGGGTACCCCATAATTTTTTTTCTGATTTCAAAAGCTCCTGAGGGGGTTCAAACAATCCATATAGATTTTTAGAAAACAAATTGGTTTGCAATTAGTAGGCACCGTCCTTAAGTTTACACATTTTGACCTTCTGACGTTTTCGGCGACGTCTAATCCAGTAAAAGCGGCTACATACTAACAGATCGACATGAGCTGATAAGATGAAACATGATCATATATCAGGAGCCGGCTGATAGCCTCTCAACTCTTGCTAAGATACATCAGTTTTTACAACAATTGCTCAGTTTCTCGTTTTAATTTCTGATTGGTTTATTGCCATTGGAAATAAGGACATACCACGGACTGCGTTACTTTTCTCTCACAACTTTCCAAGTCTCTTCCACTTTAATATTTCTAGTTTGTTGTTGTTAAAAAAATACTCTTATTCCTCTTATTTACCACGTTTTGCGTCATCTCATAGTCAAAATTTGTTGCGAATTTCACAACATTTTTTGACCATGCGATGACACAACATTTAGTAAATAAGAAGACATACCACGGTAAACTATCGTAAACTCGTTAATTAAACTTGTATTCGTATCCACGAGTTCACCATTGTGTGGGTATGTTTACTTATTGTCATTTTCTCCTAGCTTTGCAAAAAGTCTTTGTATAGCGATGTTTCGTGTTTATAAACATTACAATTGTAATGCTAATGTACAACCATGACTTCAAAAGGCCACTCAGTAACTGTCTGGTTCGCACATTAACAAAAAGATGACGTGCATTAAACATCGCTATCCAGGCTCTTTCTAGGTGTATCAACGACAATGAACTATAGCAAAACAAAACCCTGAAATACATATACAAAGAACCCTAACCCCACAATAGAGTTGTTCATTGTCCTGAATTTCAGGACAATGATACACCTAGAAAGACCCGCTATTCATGTGTAGACCGTACCTTACGAAGCACCTTGTCATCGGATCGCAATTCCGCGACATATTCTAACTTTTCTTCTGACATCGTAACGGTGAACTCTTCGTCCTTAAACAAATAGGGATACGTTCTTCGTTCACAACGCCGGCGGTACATAAAGTTAAAACCCTCTGGTAGTGGCTTGTTTTCTTGTAGCTTTAGTTCACCGTCTTCAAGCTTCAAATTCTCATTTAGGTATTTGATGAGGACCTTGTTATCTTCTTCCTCCTCAGGTGTCATAGCCTCTTCTGGCGAGTCTACAATGTTTAAAGACCACATTATTTTTAAATCATGCCTTACGTCTTTCATATTTACATGATTTGTTGATTTATTATCTCAACCATTTTTTTCTTAGGTTCTTTTATAATTTAACATCTTTATTAATTTTCAGACAAATATATACAATACAATAGGAATATAATCACACAAACAGAAAAAAGACAAAGAAGAAGAATAACTAAAATATGCAGATGATAATAACTTTCCGCAATTAGTCCTAAACTTGGGAAGAGAGAAATATATTTAACTTTTTAAATAAAGGAATTTTTTGCTAGTTAAAGCAAAACAAGTACGATACGCAAACGCATTGCCGTATTTATCATTAGCAGTACTTGTTCTACAACAGGTGTGAAATAAGAACAAGTACTGCTAATGATAAATACATTACTGAGTCTGCGTATGTTGTTCGGTTTATTGACATATTTAAAAACAATAGGCTCTGACTTCATTTATTCAAAGGCCTTAAATAAGATCGGTAGTGTTATTAGCAAAACCTGTTTGTAAATGCTATTTTCATCCTCCAATCGATTGTCGATCTTTCTAAAACTGCGTTTTTAAAGATAGTTTGCTCTCCTGTTAATGAAGTAGTATATCAGCACGTGACTGTTAGCTGCGAAGGGCCTATTCATTCATCTTCAACTCAGAATACCTCGAATTTCTATTCAGTCTGTGACTGGAAACGTTCGAACTTCCACACTGCTCATAAGACTTGAATTCAGCAATATTTTTTTCTCCAGAGGTTATATGACGTGACTACTCAAGCATATTAAGGCCTGACTCTCCTGTTAATTTGGCATATTTATATTTAAAGGGGAAGCTTCCATCCAATCGTTATGAAACTCGGTAGGATGTTTGTTATCGGTATTTGTAACGATATGAACTTCCTGTATTTTTCAAAATTGTGTCATGTGACTTGAAAACGACCGTTAACGGTTGAAACCTTTAGACAAAACGGAACCGAAAGTGAACTTAAATGACTATTTTTTCATTGTTCTATGACTCATAATAAGGGTTTGAACGATCCGCCTTTTATTCATGTCTAGATCATAACGTACGGAAGCACCTGGGAAGCACTAATTAATTAAAGGGAACAGGTCACGTGACATAGTAAATTGTAACATATCTTATAATATAAATGACCAATACCACCTTAGAAGGTGGAAATACAATGCAATTGTCATTTTAAGCAGTCTGAAAGCAAAAACAAAAATCAATTTTCCTGTGTAAACTTCCTCCATTTCAAAGAACTCGTTTTATGACGTCATCAACTGCGGAATGTTACCTGACATATCAAAGGAGACTTCCATCTGATTAAGAAAGTCAAATATTAGGTACCTTCATAGCTTGGACAAGCCGGTTAATATAAATATATCGACAGAGAATTGACGATATTTAAAATCTCTGCTGTGGGTCTGTTAAGGACGAGTATAATTTTTTGGTTGACTCTTGAAAATATTTTATTTACTTCCGTTTCGCTTCGGTGTTTCCTGTGAACAATTTGCAGTAAGAATAGTCTAACTTTCTCAGGAAATAAAAACAACACCCAAATCGGCAAACGTTTATTTTAAATTTAGTTGATCACTCAACACGCTTGGCACAAATGACCCTAAAATCTATCACTTTGCTATATTTTCAAATGTTTCCAACATAGAAGATTGAATTTTTGTGGGATGATGAAGACCGACGACCTAAACAAAATCCGATGATTTGATCTACCGTAGCCATCTTGATGACGTCACAGTTACGTCATGTATCCATTTATAATAGGTTTCTCGATGTTTTCAATTACCTTGAACATCAGTAAATTTTATATTTTCGAATTCCCATCATGTCGACAACAAAGAAACCGAAAACCCGAGTTCGATTGGTTAAGAGGGAGAAAAGTTATTAAATTTTGAATTTTGGCAATTTTTCCGCCAAAATTTGGCGGGAAATATTCAACACAGAACCATTTACAAAATAACTTCTTCATTCATCTTTTAGAGTTTAAAATATTTGTTTACGACAATCTAGCAATCAAAAGAGTAAATCGGTACCCACAACCGTATGTTTTTAGAATTTTCAATTTTTGAGAGGAAATACTTTAAAATTCCCAGTGAAAACGTCTTTTAAAAATAACTATTCAAGTATTTTTCGGGTTTTAAAAAGGAACTGTACTTACTGTACACTGAATAGCTGCAATATGGTCTTTTTTATGTTTATTCAATTTAGAAAGCATGACTGATGTCAGACCCATGACGTCAGAAAATGTGACGTCACAGAAACTTCAGTTCTTAATAACTCAGCAAATATTTATCGTAGAGACTTTAAAATTGCGGCAGATATCAAAAACACATATTTATGTTGTTGTGATAACATGCTTTATTTCAAACGTATAGGTAACGCAGAATTTGACCTTAAAAGGAGTCGTTCGTTATGACGTCACACCAACGTCAATATACAAACGTGTTTGATCCTAAAGACGTTATTTCATTTTAATATTAACATACGAAAATTTCGTTAAATTTGACAGCGAATTAAACAAGATGTGCTGGTTTATATATTTTTGGCTCCCTTTTAGTGATCGATTTTGAGGTAACTTATGCCCGGCGTGCAATGGTTAGAGGGATTCGATTTTGCTTTCCCATTCATCGTTAATTGAGACGGATTCCCTGACCGCTTCCTCTGTGTTGAATGTCCTAGGTCGTGTGAATTTGAGTACGCTTTCCGGCTTTTTATGAGCTGCTTGGTACAAATTCTTAGTTCTTTCCCTTTTCATGAGCACAAGCACAATGGGCCTTTTGCAGGAATGCAAAAGTTGTACTGGATGGCAACAAATCTCACTTCATATATTTAAAGGAACCTGTACGAGGTCGGTAGTTTTGTTACCAAAGCCTGTTTGTACCACAGGCAGCCCAAGCTCAAAGTTTGAATTTATTTGACAGTTGAACTACGAAGGTTCAAACATCCAGAATATCTGGTATTTTATCGCACTAAATGGCAAATGAATAACACAATAAACTTGCTTTGATGAAGATTAAGTTGTTGTGTCTTGAATTTGGGGGTTTGGGGGCCGATTTAACGAGTTTCTAGGAAACATGGATTCACTCTACCTAAATAGAGAAAAGGCAGGCAAGCGGATCGCGATGGCGTGTCACATACCTGTCATCTCCACGGCAAAAATGACCCTTAAATCCAATCAATCGACGTGATACTTCCGGATCTCCTTGCTGCGTATCCTCCAAGTTTCATGACCAAACATTCAACGAATACCGAGAAATAATTTTTGTCACCTCAAATTTCGCCGTCCCAAACACCTCTTCACACTGTCGAGACACCGGAAGTCCAACCGAAAGGATGCCTCGTTTTGGAGTTGAAAATCACAGCCGCACCAATTGGATGGGAAAGCTCCAAAACGAGGCATCCTTTCGATTGGACTTCCGGTGTCTCATCAAAGTGTGAAGAGATGTTTGGGACGGCGAAATTCGAGGTGACAAAAATCATTTCTCGGTATTCGTTGAATGTTTGGTCATGAAACTTGGAGGATACACAGCAAGGAGATCTGTCTACGGGATCCGGAAGTATCACGTCGATTGATTGGATTTAAGGGTCATTTTTGCCGTGGAGATGACAGGTATGTGAACACGCCATCGCGTCCGCTTGCCGGCCTTTTCTCTATTTAGGTAGAGTGAATCTATGTTTCCTAGAAACTCGTTAAATCGGCCACCAAACCCCCAAATTCAAGACACAACAACTTAATCTTCATCATTGCAAGTTTATTGTGTTATTCATTTGCCATTTAGTGCGATAAAATACCAGATATTCTGATTGTTTGAACCTTCGTAGTTCAACTATCAAATAAATTCAAACTTTGAGCTTGGGCTGCTTGTGTTTGTACATGCTATTTTCCACCTCCAATCGATTGTCAAGCGTTTTGAAGTTTGTTTGCCATCCAGTAAAGCCTTTCCCATGGGATCACGAGCTCAATTCATTGGTTATTGAAGTGAGATATCAGCACGTGACTGTTTTCAGTAAAGCCTTTCCCATGGGATCACGAGCTCAAGTCATTGGTTATTGAAGTGACATTTCAGCACGTGACTGTTTTCAGTAAAGCCTTTCCCATGGGATCACGAGCTCAAGTCATTGGTTATTGAAGTGACATATCAGCACGTGACTGTTTTCAGTAAAGCCTTTCCCATGGGATAACGAGCTCAAGTCATTGGTTATTGAAGTGACATATCAGCACGTGACTGTTTTCAGTAAAGCCTTTCCCATGGGATCACGAGCTCAAGTCATTGGTTATTGAAGTGGCATATCAGCACGTGACTGTTTTCAGTAAAGCCTTTCCCATGGGATCACGAGCTCAAGTCATTGGTTATTGAAGTGACATATCAGCACGTGACTGTTTTCAGTAAAGCCTTTCCCATGGGATCACGAGCTCAAGTCATTGGTTATTGAAGTGACATATCAGCACGTGACTGTTTTCAGTAAAGCCTTTCCCATTGGATCACGAGCTCAAGTCATTGGTTATTGAAGTGACATATCAGCACGTGACTGTTTTCAGTAAAGCCTTTCCCATGGGATCACGAGCTCAAGTCATTGGTTATTGAAGTGACATATCAGCACGTGACTGTTTCCTGCAAAAGGCCTATTACTTTTCGAGGAAAGCTTTCTTTAAAATTCCCTGTTTGAGTTTCTTGTCAAGTATTTATCATTTTCACACGATAAATTCACCTGACAACCACTCGTTTTCGTTCAGTCACGAATACTGATTGATCGAATAATGTCCGCTGTTCAGCGATTTGATTGGTCAAACAAACTGACTCTGAATTCAAGCTTTAGCTGTTTCTTATCTCTTCTCTGAGACTTAAAAAAAACCTTTACACATTAAATTACACCTTTTATATTCCTCTCTCCCATTTGGCTAGGCACTATTGAGATCTGGATATCTGTGAAGTACTTTCTTGATAAGACGTCTCAGTAGTATCACAAAACCTAGCAGAAAAAGCTGTTCTCACGTGCGATAAATTATGGTAGAGATTTCAAGCTGTTCTGCAGTACGTGTCCCGCCGGTCACTTTTGAGCGGCACTGAAATGTACCGCGTTTTCTCAGTGGTTCGGTTCGGTAAAGTTTGTTCGATCCATGAGTATTTCAAGCTCGTGTTCCAGTTCAGAAAGGTTACTTCGAAAGCTCAAAAACTCTTATATTAAAAGTAAAATACTATGGTTTCCTCTCTCTAATCTTAGGAAGAAAGATAGTACCGGCATTTATGACCGTCTGGATATTTCGAGGAAGATCGAGGAGAATCGAAAGACGGTAGATCAGGCCGACTGGGGAAAAAGCATTGTCTGCGTTTGGGAATATAATGGATCCGGCGATGAAGTTCTGCGAAGGTTCATTGGCAGAAATTATAGACATCAGCGGAAAGGTACTGCGGGCGCCCTTTTAGCCGATTCATAGTGAGTGCTTATAGTGAGTGAGACTGTAGGTTCTTTATAGACCTTCCAACGCAAAGAAAACCGAAACTTTCTGTGATGAAATAAGAATAAAGAAGCGCAACGAGAGTTATATTAGCTTAAACGTAGCCATTGTGATTAAAAAGCCATTTTTTAGGATTTGTCATCTCTCCGGAGTCTGTCTGTCCAAGTCCAGCTTGGCGGCAATTATTTAGAGGAGAAAGGCCTTAAACCCAGTTTATATCCCAGCAAGCATTGCATGATTTAGGTTAACAAAACAAGATGGCGGACAGAAAGCAATATGGTGACGTTTCTCTCCTTTCTCGTCGAGTTTTCTTCGAAAATGTAATCCTACATGGCGTCCTGGCTCTAAAATTATCTCGACAAAACTCAGAGGTCTTTGGAAGTACTTTGGAGGAGTGTTATTGTACGTTTTATTGGCGATATGGATGCATCGAACACTGCTTTATTGACACATCGAGGCGAACTTATTTGCCTCACCGAATACTTGGCGTACTGTTGTACCTCAAACTGTGGATGGGTTCAGCCAGATTACAGACAACAACATGGAGAACGAGGAGCATTTGAAGGGCGAAATGGACTTCTCGGGGAAGTACTTTGCCGACGATCTGAGGGATTGTTTGTGGCCTCAATACACAGCTTAATCCGTAAGTTATTGGTCTCGAGGCGAACCAATATGAAATCAAACTTAGAAGGTCTTCAAATTTGAAAAGTTTTATGTTTTTCATACATTTTCTTATACAAATCGACAGCCATTTTAGACACTGATGCGCATGTGCGCCGCCCTGACTTGTCTCATATTTCTGCCAATGTTCGTCACTTCAAGTTTACAAGCATAGATTTTTAAATAATTACTGTTGAAAGCATTTAACGGATCACGCGGGAAACAGAAAAAGCGCTATTTTTAAACGTCAGAGATTCTCTTTCGGCTCTATTTACTAAATTTATGTGAAAACAACTGGGTACAAATTAAACTGTTTTCACATCAATTTAGTCAATAGTGCCGACTGTAGAGCTGATATATACCCCTATGTTATCTTCCTTGAAGTAACATCTTAAGACATTGCTTTTTAGAAGATTTTATAATACAGATTGTCTGAGCTCACAGAGCGTTAACTGATCTGAGAATTACTCAGATTATTAGTTATTTAGTTATTGTTAAAGGGATACCCGAGTGAAAAACACATTGGGGCTCAAAAGAATCTTCAACATGTTCTTTGTTCAGAAAATGTATTAAAATTTGATCAAACGTTTTTAGTATTAAGAACGAGCACCTCAAAGTTGGCCCCACGAAGACATGGGCGCCGCCATCTTCGTTTGCATTTACGGAAGTGACGTCACTTCGTCCCACCAGCGTATCGCGGCTCACTTGTCTTTGTATGATTTTCACACGCTCGGAATTAAAGTGGATATATTTTCATCGAGATTGCAGAGGAATTCTTTCAGAAACCGGAATTATGATGAAGACGACATTATGAGAAAAGTTCAGAAGACTGGGAGGAGGAAGAAAAGCATTGGGAAGGCGAGAAATTATCAGACGAACAACAAGGTCTCGTAACTGCCATTTAATAACAGCAAAACAACATGGCTTAAAAGACTCGAGTGACTTCTGAATAAGTATAAGAACTACAATGTATGTGAGGTACAGTTAAGGCGTTTATCATCCTAAAAACACCTAATAAGTGAGAGAGTGAGAACGCTGGTGGGACGAAGTGACGTCACTTCCGTAAATGCAAACAAAGATGGCGGCGCCCATGTCTTCGTGGGGCCAACTTTGAGGTGCTCGTTCTTAATACTAAAAACCTTTGATCAAATTTTAATACATTTTCTGAACAAAGAACATGTTGAAGATTCTTTTGAGCCCCAATGTGTTTTTCACTCGGGTATCCCTTTAAGTATTTTATATATTTTATTAGCTTAGTGTATATTTTATTAGTTTTAATCCACTTACTGTAAACACAATGAGGCTTGCATAATGCATTAGAAGAACTGCTATTATTATTATTATTATTGTTATTATTATTATTATTATGTTTTACAATGCAAATATCGGTAGATTGAAGCGTGATATGTTTTTGTGACAGGTTATTTTCAGGTTTTAAATATTGCACTATATATTAGAACATATTCATCATTTATTAACATAGTGACTTACTTGTTTTAATACTGAAATGGCAATCAAGAGGATAGGAGGGAACCATGATGTCTATTATGGCACGACTGTGAGATGAGACACTCAGCTCGTAGCTTATGTTGTCCTTTGTAGCATCACGCGCGATGATTCTCTTTGTTGATACAGGGTGACCATCGGAAAACCGATAGCTCAATTCCTTGCCCTCAGATGCACCTTCAATCTCCAGGAATGTCTAAAATTCAAATACCGACTCTGTTTTTAGATAACTTTACCATGGTTTTCCAAATCAAAGTGACAAGTCTCGAAGGTCCAATAAATAATATGGCGTTTGGGAAAAATAATTCAAAATAGATGTTCACGACTGTGGCAACTTTATAATGCCTTAAGACTTGGGGGTAACCTTAACCAAAAAATATAGCTGCAACCACTTTTACTTTAGCC
The DNA here is from genome assembly GCA_030867875.1 of Actinernus sp. WN-2022. Lineage (NCBI taxonomy): Eukaryota > Metazoa > Cnidaria > Anthozoa > Actiniaria > Actinernidae > Actinernus > Actinernus sp. WN-2022. The sequence goes on from JAOWCC010001679.1 coordinate 38,237,186, forward strand.
AAATACAATTTCCCTTTTTTTTTACTCTAGCCTCAGTAAGATAAAATATATTGTCAAGCCTTTAATAGTGTTTTGAAATCTAATATTTAGAAAAAATCATCTTGCCAATGGCAAACAAGGTTATTTGGTCCATTCAAATAGCTGACCATTAAAATATACCTTCAAACGAATCTTCTGGAGCGATGGAGTGAGGAATTCGAACTCATGTCTGATATTAGGAGGCACCCTATAGGGATTGACTGACAGATATTTCTCCAAGATTTCAAATTCTGTTGTCGCAATTCCTTCGTCGAACACAGTACGCCACCCATCAGTGGATGAGCCATATTCAGCTTTGTCAAGGTGTCTTTCGATGTCTTGCAAATCAAAGAGTTTGTCCTCGTTTTCTGAGAAAGAAATGAAAGTTGCCAAATTACGATTTTCAAGCTCTAGGCGTTTCCAAGAGACCTCTTCATAAACTGCTAATACCGTGAACCGGTTTAACATTCACGCCCTTTGAAAGCTCTCGTAGAGGGTAGTATTTCCTTCTCGATGCTGCATCCATGGTTAATTCAAGTGTTCCATTCGTAGAAACAATCTCTTTACACAACCTTTGTTATAAAAAGGGTCTATTGACCAAAGTTAAGTACTACAATTAAGTAACGATATCAATGTAATCAATGAACAAAACAAATTCCGATCCGGCATAATATTTGCTTAAATAGAAACTGAACCCTAAAATCAACCCAAGGGCTATATTAAGATGCATTTGAAAGAAATAAGTTCTGCTATTATATTTCAACGCATCCTCGCTCTACAATTACCAATAATCAGTAAATGGCAAACACGCTTGAAATACCGATTGTTGGTAATATACTACGACAAATCCTAACCCGAACTATAAACCGAACCCTAACCATCGGACGAGTTCGCGGGTAAACGACGGGTTCTCACTTACCTAGAGCTAGGGTTCACAGGTAAACAAGAAGAGAAGGTAAACGAGAGATTTTTTTCTTTTCAGCGCTCCTACTCGGGCTTGAACTCGTAATAGTTTGCGTGTTGTGCTTGGTAGTGCAGGCGTCACGACCACTACACTAAGCGCGTCTACCGCCGTTCGGATTTGGACAATTGTTTATCTTTATCCTTGACTGGTTTTAAGAATGTCATTGTTTAATTTGTGTTCCAGAATTAGCGATTATTGATAATTGAAGAGCAAAAGCCAATTACTGATTATTGGTAATTCTAGAACGAGGATATGTTGTATATTTCTCTGTCTATGAAGAGAAAATTAGTTTTCAAGTTTGAAAAAAAAATTAACGATTCTCCGCTGATAAATCTAGCAGACCCGTAGCCAGACCAATTTATTTACCGAGGCACTAAACGTCAAGAAATAACCGCTCCATAAGAAGTTGGAATTTTAACATACCAAAACTAGGCTCGTAACTCGCGGAAGGTCGTTGCTTTGAAACTCTTGCAAGCTCCTGGTGAAGTACTGAATACCATTGGAACCCTCAGCTTCAAGCGATTTCTTTTATTTCAAAATAGTAATGATGATAATAATAATAAGAATAATGATTAAAAAAACAATCACCAATTTTTTACCAACTGCCTCGGTTTGCCTCATGGATACTGGCTACGGGCCTGTCTAGCTTGTGAATTGACCGAGATAGCTTGTACATTTGTTGTCCCAATTCAGATCATGTTACAGCTCTTCATAGGATTCAGTGCTTTGTTTTCCAATTAAAGATTTTTTTTACATTTCCTCTTGGGATACAGAAAGACAAGAAACATTACTCAAGGGAAAAGTCAGGTGACCTGAGTTGGGACAACATACAAGTGCAAATTTCCTCATATCGTACGTCACACATATCAAGGAAAAGCTATTACACCTCCAGTAAAACGAAAACACAATGAAGCCGTTAGTTCAGGTTTTCAATGTCGGGTACATCATGGCAAAACTATTTTATTCTCCGTACCTGACATCACAAATTACAAGACTTGAGCCTTATGGAGGAGGATTTTCTCTTCATAGACGCACAACAGAGAAATAGAATAGTAGAACCTATTTCTTTCGAATACATCTTAATGTAGTCGTTGGGTTGATTTTAGGGTCAAAAAAGTATTTTGCGTTCCTTTCGATTCTAAGGGGGTGTTTACATGAAGAGAGGGGGGTTGATCCTAGTGCTAGGACTACTCTAACACTAGCATGGTTGCCACCCATCAGGAAAAAACAAATTCCCTGACTTTTCACTGACCAGAAAACAGTTTTCACTCAGACCATAATAAGACTGCTCGACATTCCCTCGTCCAAAACAAAAGTCATTATCAAAACCTGTAGCCTCCCGTCGCAGATGCTAGGGACCTTAAAGGGGCCTCACCCACAGTGCTTAGCGTGCTTTGTTATTGTTCATATCTGGGTCTTTGATCCCTTGTTCACGGCGGGAACCTCACGAACTGAGCGTATTCTTTATGTTAGTGACATGATAATTTTGATTTGAACATGGATGACCTTGATGAAACTAATAGTACCTTACAAGTTGAATGTGAAGTCAACAAAGTGTTATACATCAGTACTTGGCTGTACTATAATATTTGCTGCTCACCCGTTGCTGCACATATCAATAAAATAGCAAGCAAAAGTGTCGTTTTGAACTTCCCGCGGCCTCTTCCATATTAGGAAAATTCCATATTCCATATTTGGAAGAGCTGCCACGACATTCAAAATGGCGGTTTCTAGTTCCCAGACCTCTAAATCGACACTCGTTGTTTGATATAATAAACAGAGAACACTCTCTCCGGGTATTACTTTTTATGAAAGCGAGAGGTTTCTCTCCTCGGTTTTATTTTAACTTGCAGACAGAGAGACTGAGAGAGAGACCGAGAGAGAGAGACCGAGAGAGAGAGACCGAGAGAGAGAGACTGAGAGAGAGAGAGAGAGATCTACTAGCAGGAAATCTCGTTGCTGGTGCCAAAGAACCAGTTCAAGAGAGAACAGTGAACGAATTACAGCTCGCTTGAATGGCAATTATTATCATGCAGTCTCGGCGGCTTTGTTTGTCAAATTTCGTGCGAGTATAAACTTCAAATGATCGACCCGGTGAATCCGAAAATCTCGGCGAAATCACTGTCTAAAAGCCCTTCGAAATCAGAGAGAAACCTGTTTCCACAAGTTAAATACCAAAGCCCTAAAAAAATCATTTCAGGAAACTGCTCAGTTCTTTTCGGGTCGACCAAGCGGAATTTTGTTGCAAATTGTGGTCACGTAAGCCAGCCAGGGTGTTCAAAAACCCAAATCGGCTCAAACTGGATAGTAGATACTCAAGCTAAGCTCTAATATATCTTTAATTATAAAGATTAATGGTCAGAATAGCTTCTCCATGTTGTAGGTGGAAATCGTGGACACAAACGGACAATTGTTTCCTTTCGTTGAAGACGAACGAGACTGACATCCATCAGAGAACTACGGCCGCCTGAAATAAAACTAAAATTTACATGACCAAATAATTTAAAGCACTTAAATAAGAGGCTCAGTAGGAAGGTTCAACCTAGTATCATTTTTTTGACGATAGCTGGAAGGATGGCAGAGATGTAGAGAAGATTCAAACCACTGCCATAACACTTTGGATTTCGATGGCATCGAAAATGGCCGCAATGCTATGTGAGCGCGCTAAGCACTGTCGGTGAGACGGCCATTTAAGCAACCACGACGGCAACGTCTAGGACGAAGGCACAAAACAATAGCCTTAATTACAAAATACAATAACTGTACGTGAAAATGCACGTAGTCGCCTACATTTTCACCGTTCTCTGCGAAAACACAACGTGAAAACCGGCCCAAATTGTACGTTTTAAAGACAACGCGAACGCTAGAAATTAAATCAAATCATTTTTCGTTCGGCGTGATCGGAATTCTATAGTCATTTTTTTTTTTCGAAAATCTGGTTGTGAAAAACAATTGAAGGCGAACAGGGAAAATAATAAACACCAAATTTCTGGAGAAATGTTTTTCTACGTCCCGTCGTCACTGCCGTCGCCATCCTGGTTGCTTAAAGGTGATGTTACACGAGACGATTTTTAACGACGATTTTTCGCGACGATTTTTCGCGACGATTTTTCGCGACGATTTTTAATGCATGTTAAACGAGACAACTTTTAGCGCAACATTATTGCGGCAACGGCTATGTTACAACGGGTATGGCTGACGAGTGAAGTCTTTGTTTGTTGACGTAGCCTCGTTTCCGTGGGCGTAGCGAACAGGTTTCTGGGATGACGTTGCGCGAAAAGTCAACGGCGAGGGTGTTACACGAAGCAACTCCAACAAAATTCGGGCAACATTGTTGCAGGTTTTTGAAGGTAATTCAAAACTTGCAACATGTTGCCGCAACGAAGATTGCGTTAAAAATCGTCCAGCGCGCCATGTTACACTATGTTGACTTTTCGCGCAACAATGTTGCACGAAAACTCGTCGTTAAAAATCGTCTCGTGTAACATCACCTTAAGGTCCCTACTTTGAGGCATGAGGGGCCCTCGTGGCAACCAAAATTCTCAGACTTTTCCCTGACCTTGAAAACTATTTTTCCTCACTTTTCCCTGACCTGTGATAACCCTGACTAGGGTCAAAGATAGCCCGGGTTTACAAGCAAAATTATTCAGATAGGGTTACCCTACTGCCCGGGTCAACTCAACATGATGCGGCCGCAAAAATCATTCAAGCATAGAAAACAAAATGGCGGACATGAGTAGGATTTTGGCGGGTTTTGGTGGATTAACGTTGATTCTTTATACTGTTCGCCTCATGTAAGGTAATCCGGAATCCACGAGATTTTGAATCTGGAATCCGTAATCCCTACCAATGGAATCCGGAACTATAACGCAATCCAGAATCCAGCCACTTATATGGAATTCAGAATCCAGCCACGTATGGAATCCGGAATCCGTATACTTTTTATTTATTATTTATTGATGGCCCGCTGGGCGCATACAGGCTACGGCCAGTGATAACGTAATGAATTGCGTTACACCTCTGTCCTGTTGTGCCTTGGCTAAAGCACGTGACATGTCGGTGGTAATTTGCATTGCACTCGAAGGAGTTGTTTCAGTCAGTTTCTCTGTCGTGTTGTTTAGCATACAAGAATCTGGTCTGTCGAGTTCTTACTTCCGGTACCGGTTAACAATCAATAATTCGTAACATGGGCAAGAGAAGAAAACGGCCAGATAAATGCAGGCAAGTCTCTTCAGGTTCAGAGATTATGTGCTTGACCTTTTGGACTTTGTCCTTTATTTATCAACTAGCATTAGTCAGATTGATTGTTTCTATCCCGGGTTTCTATAACAGAAGCCGCAGTCCTCGACGAAAGCGTTCAAGGTAAAGTAACACCTCAATGTTTCAAATGTTCGACAATGTGATTAAGGTAAAAATAGCCTTCGAAACGTTTCAGAGTTTGTTCATTACAGTTCAAAGGTATTAGTATTTGCGCAGGATTTGCAGGATTCTAGTGTCGACTAATGAGTGGCGTGATATATGGAAATTGAATTTAAAATTCGCGAAGCGCCAAATGAAACTAACGGTATCCTTTATGAGCAAGCGTAATGTTGTTAAAATTAGCAGAAATATTTACACAGATTTTGACAATTTAGGATGCTTATATTTTATTTCGTGCAGTGACAGGCGCTAGCAGTTCCCGCTGTGAGATCATTTGTTTAGATTTAATTGTATGTTTCTTTGATCGAACTACTTTGGGTACCAGAGGGCCTCCCAAGGCGTTTTTAGGGTTTAATATTTATTAATGGCAAAGCCGGCTCTATAACCTAAGCGCTGATCACGCGCTGCCATCAAAGACGAGAGAAAATTCGCCTCTGGTACCCTAGTCTCCTTCGTAGCCGCCCTGAGGGCGGGGAGCGTTGCGTGACCATTGCTTTAGAATCCTTTACAAAGCTAGCCAATATGTTCTCTGAAATTGACCAGGAACCACTTCTTAAGCAGATTAGATTCGACAGCCACACAACATTATCTGTGAAGGGTATCTTCAAAGGAATGCGGGCTGACCATGATATGCCTACCGTGGTAGAGTATGCATACAAGAGGTCACGGTGTGTGGAAGACAACATGATGCGCATCTACAAGAAGGATGTTTCCTACTTCACAGGCCCTAATTCCTTTTATCCTGAAAATATAATCAACGAGCATCCACCAAACATCGCCAACCGCCCCAAAAAGAAGCGCGACGCTTCTTTAATGACATAAGACCAAGAGGAGGCGCTGAAAGACTTCGCGCGAGACTATGGTTCCAAGAGGGGTGAGGCAGCTAAATATTCGCGCCAAAACAAAAGAACTGCTGCCATACGCCATCAGCAATAGGCCGACCGTTATCACTCCCACTGACTCGAATGAAGATGTTGTTGGCGTGTGTGAGGAAAGTAGTGTTCTTAGACGGGGGCTTGGCCAGGTGGTGAGTGTAAGAACAGTATTTTTAAAACAATGTTGTTGCCATTCGGCACAATCGCACTGTTCCCTACTGGCTGGCCGTCCTCAAGGAGGACGTGCACGTCAATGACAGCAATGCCGACTTTGTCAAGCAAAGTGTCGTTTTCAGTGGCCTGTTACAAATGACAGTCACCTAGTATACACTTTAGGGGAAATTTGCAATATCAATTCCCCGAAATGTATACTAAGAAAAGTTGAACGCTACAATACCGAGGAAGTTGGTTGCTATACGCTGACACCAGAAGAGGACGTACGCCTTTGAAGAATCGCCAACAGAGATACGATGACAGAAGAGGGCGATGATGAAGAAGAGCAACGCGAGGTGGAGGATCGCGAGGATGCAGTCGCTGAGAGCCTACCAATGCGCCTGGAAGGCATCAGCTCCTCTGGTCGTCGACCGACGCGGTTCCAGATCATCACCGGGACTAGGCGGCGTTAACCTGGTATTGTGTCGTTGTTGCGAGTGTGTCATCAAATCGTATCCATGCACGTAGAAGGATGTTGAGTCACTCCAGCAATATCTGAATAGGCTTTTGGGAGAGCTTATTCAGAAGGGTTGATGTTCTAAATTGACGCGAATGTAAGCTGAAATACTATCGTATTCGTTAACTTAGTATCAATTGATTAATATATGTAAAGTGTGAATGTCTCTCGTTGCACAAAAGAAGTTACTACTTGTTCATTATTGGACCTGACTAGAACATGTCTAAATAAAGTGGACATATGATTTATCTAGTGAAGTATAACATGGTCTGTGAGGTCTGAATTCACTTACTGTGGATGCAAATGACTATTGTGTTTTTCATTGGCATATATACTGGAATCCGATTTGTATAATTTGGAATCCGGATTCCATGAGGAAGAAATCAGGAATCCAGGAGGCAGGAATCCGGAATCCAGAAGGTAGGAATCCAGAATCTACCAGTACCATAGATTACCTTACATGGGGCGATTGCTGTGGTGCCCTTTATTGCTGCTGTCTAGTATGCTATAATTCAGTTATGCGACCTACTAATTGCTAGACAGCTCCAGCAACTTGCAATGTGAAATTTGGCTCTAGAATTGAGTTGTCCCTAGCGAACCGTTTACATGATCATGAAGTAACGCGAGCAAACGTTGACCCTATATAGTGTTAGGATGATCCTACCTCTCTAGTACCCTAGACAAAACTGTCCCTTAACATGTAAACATAATGTAGAATACAATGGCGGTAGGTTGACCCTACTACTAGGATGACCCTAGTACAAGGATCCGATCATGGAAACAGCCCCTAAAAGCACCAGCGGTAAATATTACCTTCTTCAACATTCCCTATGTAAACATGACCAAAATGACACCACATTTCGACGTTGAGACTTTTCCCCTTTTTCTCTTCATGGATTTCACGCAGAACCTGGAGCACTCCTTTACGTAGACTATCGAGGTTGATACTTTCGGTCTCCTGTGAAATATAATTATATATTACTATAGATATCTTAGATACCTAAGTATGATATCTTACTTTAATCTTTAAAACACACCAAAGCATAGGTAAGTAAGAAACAGGACCTGATCAGATGAACGAGTACGAACAACTGTAAGATTAAAATTACTGCTTAGTGTTAGCAGGCCTTCCTCAGTTCTGGACTAAATTAAATTCGCCTTCAATGAAGAAAAGGAAAGACTGATTGAGAGTAGGAACCGTTAATCTTTTTTAATATTACCATCCCATGATTTTAGTGAATCGACTCTGATCTTTGGTGAGGTATGGTACAAGTGGCGTAGCTCAATAACGAGCGCGCGGCAGTAGCGGGAATTTGTTTTGGCGGGAATTCCTTTTGGATAAGTTTTGACTTGCCCAGAGTTGGTAAGCGATCAAATTTATCGTGAAAAAAGCAAAGGAAAGGTATGATATCGCAAAGAAACGGTTTGTTATAAGAATGTGAAAACTCGAGGCACACTTTATAGCAGTGTAGAAGCTATAAAACAACTAAATGCAACGAGGCAACAACAACGCTTATTCCCGTCACCCTTGCCAGAAATGAAGTACGTTTACATGCCTAAGTAGTCGTTAAATAACTCTAGCCTCATCCCAAACGTTTTAAAAAAGGTTTTCTCATGGTTACAAAGCGGACAACATCGAACGTCCGATAATATATATTTCTTCACCGATAATAGGTTAATCTGGCCGATAATAGGTAAAGTCAACAACTGACTTCTTCAGTCCGCAACAGAATCCGCAAACCTAGTCACAACTACTAAAGATCGCGAAGGAAGGAAACCATTGACAAAAGCCCTCTTCGTTATACGACTGGAAGCGATCAAGCTAAACTGTGTAGGATGAGAAAAAATGAAATTGTTCAAACTTTCTCAGAATAATGGCCTAGGTGAGTGATTCATACAAGTATAACTTTTAGTCAATCTGATTACTGTTTTAGGCGAACGGCGACCAACTCGGTTTTACGGCTCTCGGGCCAGTTTTCAGAAGCTCGATACCAGAATCGTACCCTGGTCCCAGAGGTCGCAGCTCGCTGACGCCACTTCGCAGCTCAAAACCACAGCTAGCACAGAAAAAAAAACCTCTGGGACCAGGATACACACATCGTTAACGGCTCGCCTAAAAACGAAAATAGAAATTTACATCAACACCGTGCAGTTGATTACGAAGAAGAGATAATATTTCTCTTTTCATGCGTTTATTTATTTTGTTTACAAATTAAATTAAATATTTTAGGATTTTTCATATATTTTACTCATTTTTTAGTATGGATTTGGTCTCCGCTCGGCTAAGATAATAATCAGATTGAACTAAAAGTTATTTTTATATGAATTACTCACCTAGGCCATTATTCTGAGAAAGTTTGAGTAATTTCATTATATATCATCCTACACACCTTAGAGAGGATCTCCTTTTAAGATCAATGTAGGATATCGGTTTAGCAAGGTAGCAGTATATGTTGTACGCGGTTAATTCCGACATTTTGAAATACAGTGTTTGTATGGAATCCGATGGCAAATAAAATCCGTAAAATCACATTTCTGAAATATTCTTCAGATACAATCTTAAGATACCAGGTAAAAGATTAACTGATCGACATTTGAGAGATGTAGCTGTGCTAGGAAGTGTGCAATTGTGTTTTCAGTTTTCCATACATTGTCTGTAAATTTTCCCGCGGACTTTGACTCGTTTTTACAGACAAATGTATGGAAAACTGAAAACACGATTGCACGCTTGTTAGCACAGCTACATCCCTCAAATGTCGATCAGTCAATATTTTACCTGGTACCTTTTAAGGTACTTAAAACTTAAAAGTTTGTATCTGAAGAATATTTCAGAAATTCGATTTTACGGATTTTATTTGGCATCGGATTCCCATACAAACACTCGTTGTGGCCCTTGGATAGGAATCCCAGTCGACAATGTTCGTTTTTACACCCATTTATCCTCAGGGTGAACTGAGTCAGACTCTGGTCCTCGAGGTTTTCGTAAACGCATCAAAAACGCTTGTAAATATATCACGAGTTACAAACATATATTATACCTTATTAAGAGGATCTCCTTTTAAGATCAACCTGTAGTGTGGTTTTCCTATGAATCTTCTGTGAGATTTTTCAACAAGTTCCAACTGAAATGTATTTTCCTGGCCAATGACAGAACTGTCGATGAACGGAAACCTCTTTAGTCTTGGAAGATTTAAAACTCTTTTGCCATCGCACTGTCAAATTAAGAATAATATATGTTTTTATTAGATAATTTACTGTGTATTATGACTGGAGAGTCTTACAAGATTTTGGCGAGTACATAGGGCTAGTCTGAAAACAAAAGACGAATAAACATATACAGCTCTACTACACACTAAACTGTCTTACGTTAATTCCCAACTGGAGGTCTGAACGGGAACATTTTTCGGAGGTGAAGACTCCCGTAGGACCGTCCAAGCTCGGTTAAATTAAACATACCCTCCCAATGGATAACTCGTGGATACAATGTTATTTTATTGATTTTTTTTAGCAGGAGTACATTACAATATACTATACATGATTTCAGAAAACATTCATAACCACAATGGAGGTTTTCTTGGCCGTTGGACCGCTCCACTCTCTGGAGTTCCGTTCTTGTGGCGTTTAAAAAAAACGTTTAACCGCGTAGAGATGTTTGTTCCGTTTGTTTTCACTCGAAAAAAATCCTACAATAAATATTGCAAACCTAGGAATATATAGAAATTGTTTAGGTCACCTATCACATTCAGCTGAACTGGAAATATATCGACTTAGGGTCAGGCTGGATTATATTTGTAGTTTTCCCAAATGAAATATTTAGCAATATAACTCATTGGCTATCCAAGAGGCCTTTTCGTAGTCATATTAAAAGTTCATGTTTTATTTGGGAAACCTGGATCAGTCGTTCCTTGGTAACTGTTCTCCTGTGTGCCACATAAACGCTGGATAGCAATTAAGTGATGAAGTACAGTAAAGAGTTGATTTCAGTGCAAATAATACTTGAGTGTAAGAGATTGTTTTAGAGTGCTCGGATTTTGAATTCTTCAGCTTCAATTTCGCATGTTTCAGTTTGCTCTAGGGAGCTGTCAAACTAACAAAGTGCTCACGAATCCAGTTGCTATGTCGTCTGGACTCAGAACTAAATATTGTGAAGAAACGGCGCCAACTGTTTTGAATTCAAGGCAAAGTCGGTTTGAAAAGTGAAAATAAACAGAACAACGTACAAAGTGCTAGCGTATCGTAAACGAATGTAAGAACGGATTTTTGAATTCTTCAACTTTAAAATGAAACATTTCGCATGCTTCTGTTTGCTCTTAAAGTCAAACTAGCAAAGTACGAGTCTAGTTGACATGTCATCTGGACTCATAACTAAGTGTGAAGGAACGGCGCTCACTGTTTTGAATCGAACACAGAAATTACAAAATGTACTTAATGTGGCTGCACGTCTTACATTGGCAGAAATTATGGACATCAGCGGAAAGGTACTGCGGGCGCCCTTTTAGCCGTTTCAAAATGGCGGCTTATAGTGAGCCGGTGAAACTGTAGGTTCTTTATAGACCTTCCAACGCAAAGAAAACCGAAACTTTCTGTGATGAAATAAGAATAGAGAAGCAGAACGAGAGTTATATTAGGTTAAACGTAGCCATTGTGGTTAAAAAGCCATTTTTTAGGATTTGACATCTCTCCGGCGTCTGTCTGTCAAAGTCCAGCTGCTTGGCGGCAATTATTTAGAGGAGAAAGGCCTGAAACCCAGTTTATATCCCAGCAAGCATTGCATGATTTAGGTTAACGAAACAAGATGGCGGACAGAAAGCAATATGGTGCCTGGCACTAACATTATTTTGACAAATCTCAGAGGTCTTTGGAAGTACATTGGAGTGTTATTGTACGTTTTATTGGCGATATGGATGCATTGACATCGAGGCGAACTTATTTGCCTCACCGAAAACTTGGCGTACTGTTGTACCTCAAACTGTGCATGGATTCAGCCAGATTACAGACAACAACATGGAGAACGAGGAGCATTTGAAGGGCGAAATGGACTTCTCGGGGAAGTACTTTGCCGACGATCTGAGGGATTGTTTGTGGCCTCAATACACAGCTTAATCCGTAAGTTATTGGTCTCGAGGCGAACCAATATGAAATCAAACTTAGAAGGTCTTCAAATTTGAAAAGTTTTATGTTTTTCATACATTTTCTTATACGAATCGACAGCCATTTTAGCGACGGGTGTAAAGTACAGGTCACAGGTCAGGTTGTTAATTCTAAGACAAATCCTAACCCTAACCACAAACCTAACCCTAACCATCGGACGAGTTCACAGGTAAACGACGGGTTCTCACTCACCTAGAGCTAGGGTTCACAGGTAAACAAGAAGTGACCTGACCTGTGACCAGACCGGTAAGCTGACCTGTACTTTACACCCGCCGGCCATTTTAGACACTGATGCGCATGTGCGCCGCCATCTTGTCTCATATTTCTGCCAATGATATCCTGAACACGTAAATATGATCACGTCACCCCCGTCCTTATTCAACTGCACTGGCTACCAACAGAACAACGGATTATCTTCAAGATTCTACTTTTAACCTTCAAGGCACTAAATGGACTTGCACCTAATCCTACCTAATTATATAATGAAATGATTAATCCATGACTACAAGCCTACCAAAAACACGCTTGGCACAAATGACCCTAAAATCTATCACTTTGCTATATTTTCAAAAGTTTCCAACGTAGAAGATTGATTTTTTTGTGGGAGGATGAAGACCGATGACCTAAACGAAATCCGATGCTTTGAACTACCGTAGACATTTTGATGACGTCACAGTTACGTCATATATACATTTATAATAGGTTTCTCGATGTTTTCAATTACCTTTAACATCAGTAAATTATATATTTTCGATTTCCCATCATGTCGACAACAAAGAAACCGAAAACCCGAAAAGTTATGAAATTTTGAATTTTGGCAATTTTCCCGCCAAAATTTGGCGGGAAATATTCAAACAGAACCATTTACAAAATAACTTCTTCATTCATCTTTTAGAGTTTAAAATACTTGTTTACGACAATCTAGCAATCAAAAGAGTAAATCGGTACCCACAACCGTATGTTTTTAGAATTTTCAATTTTTGAGAGGAAATACTTTAACATTCACAGTGAAAAAGAGGAAACGTCATTATGACGTCATATATTTTTGAAAATGTCTTTTAAAAATAACTATTCTAGTATTTTTCGGGTTTTCAAGAGGAACTGTACTTACTTTACACTGCATAGCCGCAATATGGTCCTTTTTATGTTTCTTCAATTTAGAAAGCATGACTGATGTCAGACCCATGACGTCAGAAAATGTGACGTCACAGGAAACTTCAGTTCTTATTAACCCAGCAAATATTTATCGTAGATATTTTAAAATTGCGGCAATCAAAAACACACATTTATGTTGTTGTGATAACATGCTTTATTTCAAACGTATAGGTAACGCACAATTTGACCTTAAAAGGATTCGTTCGTTATGACGTCACACTAACGTCAATATACAAATGTGTTTGATCCTAAAGATGTTATTACATTTTAATATTAACATACGAAAATTTCGTTAAATTTGACAGCGAATTAAACAAGATGTGCTGGTTTATATATTTTTGGCTCGCTTTTAGTGATCGATTTTGAGGTGACTTATGCCATGCGTGAAACCTAAGATCATCCAATGCTTTTTCATTAAATGAAGTAAAATACAATCTAAAAACATACGGAAGTCGTGCCTTCTCTGCTGCAGCTCCTCATTTATGGAACAAACTGCCCATAAACATAAGAAAGAGTTGGATCTATCAGCTTTCATACAATGGAAAAAAAAACATTCTACAGCTTCAAACGTCTGTCGTTTTCTCAGAATAGTATCCTGACTTGTTTGAGCTGCTGTGGTTCTTTGGAGAGCAGGAAGTTTTTAAATGGAAATTTGCGTGCAGTATTTGCATGGCAGTGTATGAGAATGCATTACAAGAATGTCAGCCTCGATTCCATGTCGTAAAGTTTATTACTGTGATCTTAGAACTTTTACGCTTTTACTTTTATTTTTAAACGTTTTGAAGCTTTTTGGCCAGCTTGAATGAAATTATGGCTAAAATATCTAGAGAACAGAAGCCTTGTTATCTTTTCGGGGACTTCAACATAGACAGGAGCCCATTACCAGGAGCGTTCCTCTGTTATGGGTTGGGTCCCCAGTACAGGAGTAGATGAGGCTATTTTTAGATTCGAAATTCCAGCGAAAAGAGGTTGCCGCCATGTTGGTGCCCTTAAACTATAAATTCCTCGTTAGCTTCTTTTGTTGGGGCACCAACATTTGAATCTCTGGGGATTGAGTGAAAACCAGCAATTCGAATTCCCGCGTTGAAAGTGAGAAGAATGATAATGAGAAGTGACGTTTTAGCTATCTGATTGGCTAAGAATAGCCTACCTTTGTTCTTTTTCGCGCGAAACGCAATGCTAAAAATAGCCTCATCTACCTCTGTGCTGGGGTACAGACACAGTGGGGAAGATGGACGCTCCTGGTAATGGGCTCCTGACATAGACTTGCTAAAATACCAGCACTGTACATATACTAGTGATTTTTTAGACGATCTGTTTTCTAGTTCAGATCTTTTCTTCCTCTCGTAATCCGACCAACCAGAATTACCTCACATACACTAATTGATACTATTTACAAATAACCTCTCTAACGAAACCACAAGTGGTTGTTCTTCACAGATATATCCGACCACCTCCCTATCTTCACTATCCTGCATCCAAACAGAATTAGACAACAAAAGTGCTAACATAAAACATGTAAGGCGCACTATCAACCCGCATACTAAACAAAGATTTAACCAGGAGTTAAGTGACCAAGATTGGAATGAATTGTACGATTGCCAGGATCCTAATGAAGCCTATAATTATTTCCTTGTTACATATAATAGCATCTATGATAAATATTTTCCTTTTAAACCCGTGTCACGTAAAAAAGCCAAATTCAATTCCAAGCCATGGATTTCAAGTGGCTTACTAAAATCAATAAAGACCAAGAACAAGCTATAAATGTTTAAAAAAAAAAAAACTCCCCAAAATAATAACATATACAAAAAGTATAAAAATAAACTAAGTCGCTTGTTAAAATTAGCTAAGCGGAAGTACTATTAATATAAACTTGAGACTTTGAAAGGTGACATGAAAGCCGTATGGAAAATATTTAATGAGGTTATTAATAAAAATAAATCAAGATACAAATTCCCATCAGTTTTTGTGCACAATGACCAAGAGTTTAAGGAATCTGCCAATAAATTCTGTGAATATTTTACTGTTGGTCCCAATCTTGCAAAAAAAAATCCCAGAAGCAGGTGATAAACACAAGTTAACCTTAAATAATCAATTATATATTCATGCTTTCTCAAACCAGTAACTGAGGTCGAACGACTAAGTATTACGGATGTTAAAACCAATATTTCGACTCTTACTACACCCTTGACATATACGATTAACCATTCGATATCTGCAGGCATTGTACCTCAAAACCTAAAAATTGCTAAGGTTATTCCAAGCAATAATAGCCCAATATCGATATTACCTGCGTTTTCCAAATTTTTCGAAAACGTAATTTTTACGTAATTTACGTAATTTTTACGCAACACTTATGCCACTGACTCTAAATCGAACAACTATTCTCCAAAAGAGAGCTATAAGAATTATTACTAAATCAAATTTTGGTGCTAATACAGCCCCTCTTTTTCAAGCTACTACACGTTTAAACTTGCCTAACATTCATACATTACAAGTCGGTCTATTTAATATGTACTCTTATGGGGAAAAAAACGTACGTCTTCCACTTGTATTCCTAGAAATGTTTTCTCCTAATGCAAACATACATTCACATAACACCAGGCACGCTAGTGACAATAGGACGAAATACTGTAGAACAAATGTGATGCAATTCCCAATAGCTTATAAAGGACCTAAACCGTGGAATCGCTTCCTGACGCCTTAAAAAAACCACACCTCCTTCAATAGCTTCAAATACAATCTTAAAAACACTTACTTAATTTGTCGACTACTTATTAGAATCGTATAATCATACCTTGCCTTCCTTCTCTCTTCTCGACACCATATTTTATCCATCATTACTCTTTTCTATTTTCTTTTATTGAAATAGGTTGTATTCCCCCTGCTCGTTTGAAAAAAATCGTTTGAAATATCTTGTTTGTGTAAAAAGGACAGTCTAAAAGTCATAAGCCTCCGGCTTCTATTTGGACTGTCTTTCCACCTTACTATTACTACTTTAGTCATTTACTATTTTACCACCTCTATATAGTATATATATAGTAGCCATATAGTACCTACTTTTGTGTGTGTAGGTGTGTGCGCGCATTCGTTTCGTGCGTGGGTTGCGATAAATACTTGTGTAATTTCGCTGTTGTTTGTAACTGGTGGTTTCTTGAATAAAAAATGATGAAGCTTGATATTTATGCCGATTAGTCACACAAGACCCTACAGTTTCCCTAGTGTAGTTTTTTTGCTATCAGAGATTGTTTTAACCGGACTTTTTGTGCAAAGTTTAGATGCCATTGCCGTACATAAACTTACGGAAAACAAAATTGCCAAAATCAAGTGTGTTCATAATTCTGAAATCAAACATATTTCGGCAAATGTAACCAAACTTTTACCATGACATATATTCATTATGAGTGTTCACTCCTGTACAAATTTCATACCATTCCCTGAAAGATTTGGTCTTCTTAAGGCGAAAAAGCAAACATATTTCAGCACAATCGTCATAATTTTAACAGTGTGTTCAAAATTCTGAAAACATAAATATTGAACCAAATGCCATGAAACGTTTTCCATAACATATACTCAGCATATGTGTTCACTCCTGTAAAAAAAAAAATATTCCATGAAAGATTTGGTCTTCTAAAAGCCAAAAACCTAGGACAATGTTTGGATTTATAAGCGGAGAAAGATTAGCATTTTACCAAAGCCCGTACGTAGATTCACAAACATATCGTTTCGATGAATGAAAGATTCCAGTAGTGATTTCTTCTGCTCTAGACATAGCGATACTTCGTGTTGATAAACAATTGTTATGCTAATGTGCCAACCATGATTCCAAAAGGCCGCTTTGTGTCAGGAACCAATCGATCTCTGGCACATTAATGTCAATGGTGACGTCGCAGTAAGTATCGCTATAGCTTCGAAATCCTAAAAACTTTACAACTTCGGTCAACACACTGCTCAAGTTCTTCGCCAACGGCAACGCCACTTCTCCCAATAACTCTAATTCTTGCAATTTAATATCTACTTCGTGCAAATAAAATTAACCACAAGGTTTTCGTTTTGAACATAGTTAACTATGTTTTGAATGACTTTTATAAATTGACTTTATCATCATATTTTCAAAACATTTGAGTGGGCTCCCTGTGGTTCAAGCCCAATTTATGGCGTCCAATTTATAGTCGTTTCCCCATTAATTAACTGTAAGGGAATCAGCCCAGTAAAGGGAATCATCCCAGTGTCAAACTTCAACATAAATCGATGTTTGAAAATTTCCACGCAACAATCCTAGAAACAGTGCCCCTTAATTTATCCCACTGAGTCCTTCCAAATACAGCCATTCGATCACTAGAATCAAGCTCTACGTAATAAGTATAAAAAACGAGAGCGAGTGTTTTCCGCACAAGGTAGCTTCGGCCGAGCGCTTGTATTGTACTGACTACTTCTCATTACAAGCGAAAACAATACCTGTATTCATAAATCATTAGGAAGTATTGTTTTCCGAGTAATATTCGGGAGCAATCATGAGGACGCTGATATTTATTTCTCAAACTCAAGAATTTTTCATGATGGTTAGACCACCAATCAGCTCATGTACATTATGTAAAACCGTGCCACGTATGTATTTGGAAAACCAGTGAAAAATTACTAGTGTAATTGGTATATAGTGGTATATCATTCGGGTCCGTCCCTGCAAATATCGATCTTGCAGGACGGGAGTAAAAACAAATTCTCGCGTCGTAGTGTTACATCCGATTTCCCTGAAACTCTCTGTTACGTCGTGACTATATCCTAAGCCAATCACACATCACGTTTTATCAAATTCAAATTCGTCACTTTTTGTTTCATTGTATTTTTGGTGCCAAAAAGGCGGTTGAGCCCCGATGGCTTCTAACACATACGATTTGGCTGGAGTTTTGGTCTAACCGTCGAATAGGAAAGCAGTGTGATAAACTGGTAGCAGTATCGGAGGTATATAAAGTGGTTTGGAATCGTAAATCGGCCGTCAGCTACGCAATTCAAGCTAAGAGTTGAGGTGAGAATTCAGTGGCTACGATTTAGTGACTCGAGCATTGAAATCATGTTAGATCTTTTTGAAACCTTTCTTATTGGCTCAAGAACATTATCTGGATATATCCTTGAGAACATATCTGGAGGATATAATTGTTTTCTTGGACAGGGCAAGAGAAATCAATCCGATATTTTAAGGGGTAAGGATAAAGGGTATGTTTTTGCTTTTACGTGAATATCAATGGCGCTCAAGGTCAAACAGGATGGCGAGACATTTTTACAAGGAACTGTTGAGTTACTTTGATATTTCGTTTCATATTGAATGTATCGTAACCAAACTTTCTGTGCTGATACAAAACTAGTATATTTAACAATTATTTACCGAAGTGGAGGTGAATAGTGGTGGATATTTATCGAGCCGCTTTGGCGAGGTAAATATCCACCACTATTCACCAACACTGAGGTGAATAATTGTTTTAGTATATACCACACTCCAGGTGAATAGCCAGCACCAAATAGTTATTTTATTTTCTGTCAAATGGACAAAAACTCGCGCGAGATTATCGCTGCTTTGCTTGGAGGTGAATATGAAATCATATTCACTGTTTGAGTAGCCAATCAGAGGGCGCGAAAAGTGATATTCACTGGTGTGGTATATACTAAATAGAAATATTTATAAGAAATGCAGGATGTTCGAGTGAATTTTTAAGCGTTTACAATGTTGTGTGTTGAACAGACTCGGGGAAGTATGGAAGAGTTCATTAATAGGCAGTTTCAAAGTCGAGTCAAGTACGAGTCAAGTTCGACAGTCAACCCTTCACATAAAACTAAACAATTTTAGCTACAATTCGATAATTTCCAAGAGCTCCAGTTTAACGTTCTAAGCTTTCCTCAAAGTTTAGTTTTACTTTCGGGAGTTTGATAAAGCGACTGGACGAGACTGCTAAGTTTCGAACGACGGACTCGTTTGAATGCATTTTTTGCTCTCATTAGTAGTGTCCCCCCCCCCCCCCCCTGGTAAACGCAAACAAAAAGGGAAACAGTTCAAGCAAGACTGATAAGATGATTTTACCACAATTTTCTTTTCTTATTAGATATGTTTCGGGCCCTTTGGTAGCTTTTGAACATAGATTTTAGGCCGCGCTTGTGTGTAATTAAATCGACAATTTGAAGCTGGTCACGGTAGATTCATTTAAAAAGTGTTGAAAGAATGATAGTGGCGGGATCAGTGTTGCGAATTAAAATCTGTAGAAAATGTATAAAATAAGCAATTATTGGATGAGATTGAACACGATAGCGAAAATCATCAAGACAGAGGTGTGCGTTATCAGCCGAAGCCGAAGGCCTTTACCGGGTATCAAACCTCATGCACGTGACGAAATGCGTCGCCTGTATTGGATGTTGACTTCATTAATTATTCATGATTTGAGAGACCTCAGATAAAACTTTAGATGGATGATTTTGATGTAGACTGATACATTACAGGTTTCTTATGAGTGAAAGTTAAATATAAAAAAACAATATGTATTCATCAAGGAGATATTGCGTAAATCGATAATATTATGCTTTATACTTCTTCACGTCCATTTCTTACAAGCGACATTATTGGCTCCTCCTGATTTCTCGTGAGGTAAGTCGGACGGGGAGAAGAGGAAGTGAGTGGACGACCTTGGACCGTCGTCTGAAAATCAGGTTACATGTTACCCTGCGGCATCTGGTTTATATAGTATTTTTACTTAATTTTAATAGCTAATATTCTCAGAGTAGGGACAAAGCCTGATCTAAAGTGACAGTTGTGTACGATGCATTACATACCGCCAATTCCTTTATCCTGAGACTGGCTTTCTTCTTTTGCTTTTCATCATCTCCTTTAACGTAGAAATAGCCATCTTTTTCCTGTATAACAGTCTTCGTCTGTTCTTTGAGCTTCCGTATGTTATTTCCTTTTTTGCCGACAACGAAACGCACAAGGTGCTTAGGAACAAACACTTTGGTAATACCTTCTCCATCTATGCCAGTGACCTGTTAAAAACCATATGATATTTTTTTATAGTTTGATTGTTTTGGATGATGTGTTTCTTGACTTCATGTAATTACATGCGTACGACACATTTACAAACGAACGCTAGTAAAACAAAACAAAACACAGAAAACGTCAGTACCATTAAAACAAAACCCCAAAACTATCCTACTTTAAAGTGTCTATGAAACGAAATTATTTTTTTACAGTTTTAAGGGAAAATGATTTAATATTACATAATTATACACAAAATTTGATATAAAAGAAAATTTTAAATGGAAAAAACGATTTTTCCTGACCCAAAATAACCGCCTTTTGTGAGACAGATTCTAAGGGGCCTGGAACACAGTTGTGACGTAATTATCTTTGCAGTCGATTTCGTTTAGAGTTTGAAAACAAAAGCGCGTGCAAAGGTATTTACGTCACAGGCCTAATTTACATGCTGCTGACTGAGCGAAATTTGTCGCATACATTTTGCCATGTTTGACTGAGCTTTTGCAGTATTGGAGGGTAGAATATTCAGTTTTAACAACAGAAGCCGTTAACTTAAACCTTGTTTCATAAAATTAAGTGAAAACAATTTTCGTTTCATAGACACTTTAAAGAAAAACAGCTAAGAGTAGCTTGCAAGACTCTAAACAAAAAGCAAGAATGCTTATTTGTCATTACCTCAAATAATTTACGAATACGTTTCTCCGCTTCACGTACGGATTCTTCCGTACCCCGTATCGAAGCGCGTCCATCGCGCTGGATACGTACATCTGCTCCTGTTTCACTTTTTATTTTATTTATGGTCTGCCCTCCTTTACCAATCACTAAACCTATCTTGTCCTGAGGGATATCTACAAAGGAATTCACAACGTTCGAAGCCATGTACTGCGCTGTCGATAAGATAAAAAACAAATGTATTGTTATTGATCATGATGTTCAATGAAATTAATTAGGGAGTGGTCATTATTTATTGGTAGGGGGGTTGGCAAACGGTAGGGGGGGACTTGAAAAGTTTCATCCACCTTTTTCGGGGGCGTCAAGAAAGTTTGAATAATAAGGAGAGGGGGGTCCAAAAAGCTTTTATCCATATTTCACTGATATTATTAATTGCAATACCGTAGAGTTCCGAAGTAACGATCCCGTGAAAGTGACGACCTTCTTACCGATCGAAATATCGGAAGAAAAAAACTCTCTACCGTTGAATCGGCCTTTCCTTCATTGTCTATTCTTACTCGTGCCTGAGCGCGAGGTAACGTTTCGTCATTCTTATTTTTTTCCTATAGACGTCAAACCTCACCCAGTTAGAGAGCCTGGGTCCAACAACAACAACAACATACTTGATTTGATACCACTAATTTTACAGTTTGTGAGAAGAGTAAAATATTTAATTTAACAAACGTTTTGGTAAATGCTACCCAGAATAACTATAACAAACGTTTTGGTAAATGCTACCCAGAATAACTATAACAGCTAATCTACGCTGCATGGGACTCGTAATAGCCATTTTTACTGATTACATCATACAATAAGCATAATAACCTGGATCTAAGGTTCATGTAATAGGAGTTGTCCTTACATTATGAAACATTTAAACAAGCTTCTTGTTTATGACACCACTGGCTTACTCATGTCACATAATCCTTCTGTTTATTGTATTATGGGCAGTGTGATGCTGGTTACAGCTTCCTCAGTGTTACTTTTGGAATTTTACAGTATTTTTACAACATTATACTATACTGCATTTCAGTTGCTATTGGTTTATATGTGTGAAATTGGTCAGTAATATAAATAGTAGCTCAGCTGTTATGAAAAATTGGTGTGTCATTGCATTCCAACCTCAACCGAAATAGGTTAAGTAGACTAGACGTGAAAGGAAGGGGGGTCAAAAACGTTTAGGCTAGTACTACTGGGGGGCAAAAAATGTTTACCTGGGCCTACGAGGGGAATTCAAACATATATACCTCAGCATATCGATTTAAGCCTAACATTGGTTGATCAACAAATGTTACGACTGTTGATCCACAGATGCGTGTATCATACGATGTTGCCGGAGCGTTCAAAGAAGCGATCGAACGATGTTGAAAAAATATAGAAACTTGTACAATGACACCAACCAATCATGTTACCGCTTTTGATCATTTAAGGGTTATCGGCCTGGAGTAGGGGGGTGTATGGGATTTATTCACCGAGGGCGACACCCGCACTCCAGGTGAATAAATCCCATATATACCCCCGAGCGTAAGGCCAATTAATTGACTTTTTTTTCACAATGGCAAGGTTTTCTCATTGCACGCAATAATTTCATATATTTTCATAAATCATTAGGAAGTATTGTTTCCCTAGTAACATTGTTGCATAAAATTACTGTTCACAAGGCTTCTAATAAAGCCTTTATTTATGGAGGGTAAACACTAAATAGTATATAACACTAATAACCTTGTGACCCTCAATAGTTAGGTTACAATATATCTAAATATGAGATTGTTTATTTCTCTTTTCTATTTTAACGAACGTAGCTTATAGTGTAGTGGATAGAAAATCAAGAGTCGAGGGTTCCAGTTCCTGCTCGTGACACATGCCGGGGTTTTGTCATCTTCTCCTTTACTTCTCCGCGCCGAGGCAAAGAGTAACTATTTCTCAGCACTAGGAAAAGTGCGAGGGAATAAGTCGAGAGGAATATGTAATAAAATGCAAAGAACAAAGAAATTGAGGTGTGAAAATATGACAGATATTCCCCCGAAAGAAATTTAAAGAAAACAGAGCCATGTGAAAAATAAGTCGGCCCGCGCAGGATCTCCGCTATCATTCTACTTCAAAGATGCAGCAGTTAATTCTGGGGAATGTCGAATACTAATGATTTTAGAATGATCGGAGCCATGCATGCATGTGATGCACTGAATGTTAGTTAGTAAATATTATAATTTTCGTACTTGGTGTTACGTTTGAAATAACTTATATTCCATCTTAGTACCGCGTACACCCTAGTTTCCCTCGCGTTGCGTGACAACAAAGGAAACGGCTGCGAGGGAGACTACGTACCCCCCTGAGACCCTCCCTCACCGAGAAATCAGGCAACCCTATTGACATGTATTGCAAAATCACTCCACAAGTGCGAAAGAACATTATATACACAAAGCAAGATATATCTGCGAAAAATCGAAATGAAAAGCAGTCCTTCCTCCATAAGATTTGGTTTGAATGTTTTGGTCATCTTAGGAAAGCAATGCGAGGGAAATCCACTAAAATACGGACGGATGGCTCACCAACCATTTGTAAATGCTAATTTTCCCGTTACAGGCCAATTGAATTTCAGTTCAAAATAGCACAAGCATCTATGAATTTGAAAGGGTCTACTGTCGCCATTCCACAAATTTCGTAGCAGTTTCAGTTGAATATATTGTTCGATAGAAATCCTGTCAGTATAAATGATCGGAGTGCTATATAAACTTAGTAAACTCTGTAAACTGAAGAGTCTGGAAAATAGAACCCAGTACCTTAAACATATAGAAGTTAAAACACATTTTTATTGATGAAGTTTGGAGAAAGACGACGTATAATGCACATTATATCGTTAAATGCAGCAACCGAATAAACAATAATGGCTTACCTTCGCATGTGAATCTGCTGTAAAATCTACAAGCCGGAAGTGTATATTATTTCGCTTTCTTCTTGTAGCGGCTGATTTCCTTCTTCAAGTCATGATGAATAGAAAGACCACTAAATACCAGGTTTGTCTTATACGAAAAGTTTAGTCTAAGATATCTAGCAAGTTAGAAACCCAGCCATCAAAAAGTATAATATCAGTCACGAAGAGTCGAATCGACTCACCCGAGAATAGTACAGGCGTTTTTCAAGGCCGAGGAAAGCTGGGAAGAGTCGGAGCCCCCCGGTTGAAATTTTGATTGTAAATTGATATTTGTATTTGGTGCTATTTACTCGGGCTGCCTGTGGCAGCACCGAGTCTTAAAATGCAAGTCGTAATTTTTAAAAAAAATTTTGTTGGGTGTCGCAAAATTTCTGCGCATGCGTTAAAGGTCAAATTCACACCAATCAGATTGCACTGTGCTGATCACGCAACAATCGCCAGGTTAATTTATTTACATAATTGAATACAGTAAATCAAGATGGCGGAGGACCCGCGAGGAACTAATTTGGAGTCTCATCTCTTAAATGTAAGCCAGTTTAATGTTTTATTTAACTTCACTCGTGCGAAAGCCTTCCAACAGGCTCAGGATATTTCAACTGGCGCTATTGTCGGAGCCGAAGGACCGCGTTTTTTACCCAGATGGCCAGTGATTTTATTATACGACACGTACGACGACCTGAAGCCAGTGTAGGGGCCAGGATCCGGAAAGCTAAAATTCGAAGAAATAGATATTGGAATCTATAAGCCATCGGCTCGCTGTGCTGCATTTAAAACATCCGAGGAGAACATCTTATTTTGGGTGAAGGCACTTCAAGACCAATATTATGAGTCTCTTAAAAACTGTCAGAGATTTAAATTTACCGTAAGTTGGATCAGAGAGTATTGAGATCAAGTTATTTCGTTCCAGCGAGGATATTGACCTAGCGGAAACGGTACAAGCTGTCGAAGGATTTTACTTATAATCATCCACGTCTACTTAACAACAGGAATAGTTATGTGCCAAGGCATGGGCAAAGATTGAGTTTCCCAGATTACAGATGAAAGTAGAGAACTTAATGAAAGAAGAAACAGAGGTCACACGCGACATGCTTGATAACATGAACATGTTCGACATTTTATGTTATACTTGAGTCAAAATCAAACCGGAAGAGACGGAATTCTTGAGATTCTTCACGAGGATAAAAATATTTGTTAGCCCGCAATAAGAACTCTCTCGCTGCTTTAACGACCTTGATTTGTAACATGGAGGCTGACCTGATATGATATGCGTAATGAATTCTTACTCTCGTCACATCAAAACACGAATCAAGAAACCAAACTCAGTCATTTGGAAGACAAATTAGTGCAGCAAGATAATATATACAAGACCGAAATCAAGATGCTGTCATCTCGTTGACCTAGAAGTTGAAAATGGCGAGTTGAAAGCGAATATAATAAAGCTGAGATCCGACTTTCAAACTTTAAAAACAAAATCAAGAATACGAAAAAGAAGACAATGAAAGACCAAGGTCTCCAGTGTACCGAGACTACCCAACCTACTGAAGCTTATCAGTTTGTTCAAGAGCCATCTTTCTTACATGACAACCCGGCCGATCCCTATTCATCAGAATACATTTTCTGTGCTAAATGACGAGAGTTTACAATCACCTGACCGACAACCCACTACTAAAGAAAGGGACCATGAAGTACGGTAGTACGGTTAATTCTCGGGTTCAAAACAATGAATATATGCCTGCTCAAATGCAGTGTGTTAAACGAATAAGTAGTGTTTAAATTAAAAGGTCAACATACGAGAAAAACAAAACTATTAAATTACATATATACTAGGGGAGCAGAGAATAAAAGTAACCGCGCTACCGGCCACTAAAGACTGCTAAATTCAGCTAATAATTCTTCCCTTTGGTTATTACTAAGAGGATTTCAAATGAAAGTGTATTACATCTTCAATCTCATGTGGCCCGAGTGAAAGCCCAGATGGGCTCTTGTTAATTTAAAAGCCTCAAGACTGAAGTGATTTAATAAAACGTCTTGTAGTGTGCAGTCATTAACACTGTTGTTTGTGATTAATTTTGCTGTCTTTTTCTATTCTGTCAAAATTATTTGCCGCTGATATTCCATCATATTTTGTTTCACATTTTGGATGCTAGTTCTCTGTTAATTTGAAATATTCAAGTTCTCGGGAAATTCTCTGCCGATAGTTGTCTCTATCTCTATCTCGCTTCTCGGAACAGATATTCATGATATCCTCGGACGTCACGCAAGAGGAGTCGCAAGCCCTAAAATTTCTGTCCAGAGTAAAATATAATTATTTTCATTTTTTTAAAATTATATTTCTTGTTGATGGATGAGAGACCGCTATATTATCCGTAACCGGAAATCTGTTAATAAAAGTCCAAGACCATATATGAGAACTACGATATTTATCAGCCGTGGTTCGCTGATTTTATGTTTTTTTTTATATATTTATAATCACGAACTAGTAATTGAACGTAGCACCGTTTTAAATGGCATTTTATAGACTGTCGTATATTTATACCTACCTTGGACTCAATATTCTGCATAAATGTTTTCGTAGCCCTTTGAAGTAAACTAATGAGGAGAAGTCACCATGATATGAGGAGCTTTACCAGAGTAAGAATTTTGGCTCCCCACTGCTAAGCGACATACAGTGTCCCTTAGAACAATAGGAGCTGTAATCTGAAACACTGGTATATATGGTTTTATACTGGAATGTTGTAATTGGAAAAGCTGTCACCAGTCGAGAGCGCTAAGTAATTAAAATTTATCAACACGATACTTAATCTTCTGTTACTTTATTTAATGACCAGAACTACACTTAATTGAATAGTTTCTATGTACGAGCGCACTGGAATACTTGAAAGTCGAATTGTTTACGGCTTTCGCGGGGTGAGGTTAGCGTGACCCAAAATACAAAAAAATGCTGCGAAAGGTTAAGGAAGTGTCAGTCACAAAAAATAAATTGTTTGTGGGGATAGGAAATAGTATTCAAGTCCTCATTAATTATTCACGAGGTATTCAGCCAATCCAATGGTCTGATTTTAATCCCTTGAGGACACTGGATACCTGGTCTAGTCCTCCTAGCAGTAACTGGAAAAGTTTCTAGTTACTGGAACAAGTTGTTCCAGTAACTGGAAATTTTTCCAGTTACTACGAATAAATTATTGAAAAACATCATGGCATGCATAATTACTCTTTTATTGATCAGATTAAACAATTTCCTTTCAAATTCCATTCATTATCATTATGAGGTGGATACTTTGCTCTTCATAATAACAGTGATTAAAAGAATTTGTAGCCCTATTTTCTCGATATTTTTTAGTTTTCCTTGCAAAATACTAAACTACCAGCAACTTTTATTTGTCTTTGATTCCTCCCGAATAATTAATGAGGAGTTGAAGTCGTTCAAAGTCCTCCAATTTCGGACTGGACGGGATTTCAAGTCCTTGCAATTAGTTCCAGTCCTCGGCTGCGCCTCGGACTGGAACAAATTGCGCGGACTTGAAATCCCCGTCCAGTCCTCATTGTCGGACTTTAAACATTACTTAGAGAATCATACGAACTTTTATGGAATTCGAGCGAATTTTAAAGCGTTTAGAACCTTTTTTGCCGATACTCTGCCAGCGGGATGAAAACTTCCAGAAAATATGTTTTGACCGGAACTACACAGTTATCATAAGACTTAATACGAGCGCATCGGAAAAGCCAAGAACCCTATAAACAATTCAGTCCCATTTCGCCAAAATCAACTCGACCAAATCTTACTGTATTTGTATTGTATGTAGATTTTATTTATACAGGGGCCCCTTTGGACACCAGCCACGTTGATGAATGGGCCACCCTGTTAAAATAAAGTTCATCTATCTTAATCAACTCATTAGTAAACACTAACGTTGGCATCAATACGACTTATCAGGAACCAACATTTTTACTTGAATTGTTGACCAGAACTACACAGTTTATATATACAAGCAGACTGGAATACCAGCCAGAGAGCCGTAACAATTAAGGGAAAAAGCTAATTTCTTTCCAGGTTCAGCTGTGGAATTCAGGTAACGGATTACCCATGAGTAGTAAGGGGGGTCACTATGGCACAAATCCGGCCTCCTGATTGGTCGAGAGCAAATCTGTGACGTCACAGGTTTGTGTGACGTCACAAGCCCCGCCTCCTCAGTTATAGAACAAATACAGGCTGCTGATTGGCTGCCGCTATTATAGAACAAATACAGGCTCCTGATTGGCTGGGATTTATAGAACAAATACAGGCTCGTGATTGGTCTGGATTATAGACCAAATACGGGCTCGGGATTGGCTGATATTTTACGGCACAAATACGGCCTCCTGATTGGCCGGAAATTTATAGATCAAATACGGGCTCGGGATTGGTCGGAAATTTATAGATCAAATATAGGCTCGGGATTGGCCGGGATTATAGATCAAATCCAGGACCAGGATTGGCGGACCGGGGAACTACCCGAGGCGTATAAAAAAGTAACCCTCCCTTGCAAAATTTCAGTGTGAACGATGCCCCCTATTTGCTTTTGTGGGTGTTACGCCAAAGTCGTAAAAGGATTGGCCGGGACGCCAGAGTGTGTGTACAAGTGTAGACAAACGGCCAACTACAAGTCGAAACCCCAAGTTTTGCCGTGTAGTTTTTATTTTACGGAGCAAGAACTTCCTTTGGTGAAAGCGGTTATTCCGTACGGAACTTTGTATAACACGTTTCCAAAGTGTGGCCACAATTTGTGGATGAAAGTGGGCATAAGCCGAAGCGAGAAAAATCCGAACCGCGTGTTCTTCACGTGCACGGCCCCGGCGCCCAACCCGAAGTGTGTGTGGCCTTTTGGATTTATGTGGGCTGACCCTACCGCACAACCTGCCGTAATTGAGGACGGACCCTCACCCCCCAAGAAAGCCCAATTCTACGTTTCGCCATGGACGTCACAGGCCCCCCAAGGTCCGCCGCCCGTCGCTTGGACCAGTCCCCACGCCACTATGCCCTTTACGGTTCCACACGCGGAGATGCCACAGGGCCCCCCACAGGGACCCCCACCGGGGACACCCCTGGGGGTACCCCTAGAGACTACAACGCTCCCGACACCCCTGATTCCCTACGTACCCCCTATTGGTACAGTGGCCGTGGGTCCCCCGCCATCCCCACCCCCTATAAACATCCCGACGGCATCCTGGCCCCCCTGGAACATCTACCAGGGGCAAGCGGTGTAATGCCCGGGAGTCAAGAAGACCCAGATTTGGGGAGACATGCCGGATAACCGGGATGAGGGTATTACAAAAGCCGGGTGGGCTTTGTACAAAACGCTCTACGTCATGCCTACTACAAATTATGGCCACACTTGGGAAACGTGGTATACGAAACTCCGTTCGGGATAGCCGCTTTCACCAAAGGAATTTCCTGCCCCGTAAAATAAAAACTGCACGTCAACACTTGCGGTTGCTACTTGTTTTTACATCAAATTGTAAATTGTTAAAACTATATACATATTTACATTGGGTCCGTAGGGGCTCCGTAGACTGAGATAGAATGAATTTTTGAATAAATTAACACAAGCAAAAATCAAAACAAGCTAGGGCTCTCTATTTTGTGGGCTAATTTTTTCTTTTTTACAAGGGCGTAAAAAATGAAAGCGAGCAAGAGCCTCTATATTTGGTGGACTAAATTTATTTTGAATTAATTTTTTTACAAGGGCGCAAAAAATGAAAACGAGCAAGAGGTATTTGGTGTACTAAATTTATTTTGAATTAATTTTTTTACAAGGGCGTAAAAATTGAAAGCGAGCAAGAGGCTCTATAGTGGATCCCGTAAACTGAAAAGGGGAGATTTCCGTGGAAAAAATTGTTTTAATTGTTGAACATACCATAATGATTTTTATATTTTTCCGTGACTGGTAAATTGCGTAGGTCGACAAAAGATGAAACAATATTATACTTCCTTGTCGTAAAAAGAAAGTGTGTCTAATCTTTGTGTCACAATAAAAACACCGAGGTACGTTGCCATTGGCTACAGATGGTTTCTCCGCAACAGGACTGCACTTTAGGCACTAAAAAAAAAGACATTAAAATTGTCCACTGAAATCTCCCAATCCCATCCGTATTCACAGGGTGGTGGGGACATCGGCGGTAAATAATACCGGTCCCGCAGTGCATTCGGCAAAGTGTCATGTTACAATGACATAAATTCATATTCGGTTAAGGGCTCAATATTTTGGGCGGCCAGGGTAGTAAACGAAAAATTACGGTTGAAATCTAGATGCTGGCCCGAGTTGTTCCAGGATTAATTCGCCGTGATACGGTTATTTGAATATCGGACGAGAAAAAGAGACGGATTGAATTTCGCTTGATGTTTTCTTTTTCTTTTGTCCAGGATTCTCCGATCTTCACTAAGATCTCAGCCGGTAGGTTGAATTGTCGGATTACGACTGCGTGGGAATAAAAGTGATCACAGCAAAAAGTCTGTTTGGAAAATAAACAAAAAAGAAGAACGGAATTAATATTTTTTAGAGGAATTATTTCTTTAGGGGCGCTCTTACTAGAGCGGGGGCCCCGAGAGGACCCCGAGAAAAGCCTATAATAATTAACCAAATTTTGCTTCGCGAAGTGGGGATTTTTGCCAATAAAAGTGAACAGCCTGTTAAGCAGAGACCGAACGCTACACTGTCTTTTAGGGGGAGGGAGAACAACTTACATGGATTGGGTTAAGCTGATCCACACCGAAGACATTCTAGAAAAAAAAGAAAAAAAAATTAGTGGTGGCGTTCCAAGACAAAAAAAATATAATTCAGCACACCATCACCTCTCTCGATCTACGGGGCCTGCCGGCAGCCATAGGTGTTTTCTTTTGTTTTCTTGTCTTACTCTGGGCTGTAGAAATAAAAAAGCAACCAAAGAAAAAGGGATTAGTAAAACAGCGTTTTGAATTTCAAGAGAGAGTTCCATTTCATCTTACCTGGTTGAATGGTTGGTTTAGTGAACCGTAAAAATCTTACATGACAATCAAGGAAAACTTTATACTTGCTTTAAGTGTATGGCTCTAAATTTGCAAAGAATTAAACTGCTGGGCACATAATCAGTTTTTGCATCCTGAAAGCTGTCAGAATGGCTATAAGTATTACTTTACTTAAACAGCCTACCTTTCAAGTGTTGATTTTAAAGCCAGAGAAAACCAGTGCATGACCTGTGTAATACACTTGCATATTTGCACTTGTTTTGGTCATTGTTCTCAAAAATGTCAAGTTGTATATACATATATATAATAAATGTATTAAATAATTAAATCCTTAATGGCCTTGCTTTATGTTTAAGTAGAGTGATGTCACAAGCCTTACATTTTTCCTGTCCCCTGATAGATGGGCCAGTTCAACCATTTCAGCACCAAACTGGCTAAAACTCTTCACAAACTCTGTAAATGAGTTGATGGTGTCAAGCTCTTTAAGCCTATCATCAACTTGAAATGAAAACAAAAATCATGATATCATGCAGGCTAGCCTCCTCTGCAGTCATCTCTAGTTTTTGAACTCAGATTGTGGTCTTCCTGCGGCAGTTGAAGAAAAGAGAAGTTGGGGATTGGAGCCCCTCTTCTTCTCTTGCCACAGGAAGCCCAAAATAGAGATGCCTGCAGAGGTGGCTACAATGTACATGCAGGCCAGTCACTTGAAGCTGCATGGCAACTCCGGTTTATCACCAGCAACTATGATGATGAGCGCTGGCAAGAAACAAGCAATTTAGAAAATTCCATACCCTGTATAAGATTACAACCTAAATAGTATGTACCCTAGAAAAGATAACGAGAATCATGTGTTGACTTGTGACTTTTGGACATGCCGGTAAAAGTGATAAAATCAATACCCTATTCAAAATTTCTCAATAATGATGAATAGTGTATTCTTATTTTGATAACCCCGTTCAACATGCTACATAGTCAAAATGTATACCTTGTTCAACAGAACAACCCTGAAAACAATACCCTATTCAGCGGCATGTCCCCAATTACATTATATAAGGGAATACACCCCCTGGGTATACTAACTAAAGGTAAGTTTGATTCTGTTTCTAGAACGTATTGTAGTAAGTACAAATACATGTATTCTACAGATAATAAATAAATTATTGAATTTGGCTTTCGCAGGGAGCCCATTACCAGAGTGTCCATACAGTACATACCATATCCATAATTCAGCATATGACCTGATTGAACTATTTTCAGAATATGTTTCCTGGGTAACTGTCTTCTGACTCTGCTGTGGTCTGTACATGCTTGCCACTACTATCAAGATAGAGAATGATTTGTGGTTCTTGAGGTAATTTACTAACACTGTATTTTGTCCTGACTATGGTTTGATTGGATTCTCAAAGTGAGGGCACGAGAACTCCCACTGCGAGATATATGTTCTAAATATAGCTCAATCTGGTCACAGACCTAGTGATGGACACTCCTGGTGATGGGCTCCTGGCTTTGGCATGATAACAAAATTGTCAAGACCTTAATTGGTCTGTGTTATCATCATCAACCTTTCAGGCCACCCAATAATATTGGTTAATATTAATATACATAAACTCCATGGGCATTTTATGCTGTGATTTTAATTAGAAAGTGCATGCAAGATACTATTACAGTACAACCATACCAACCAAGGACCCCAAGCACATTTAAAAACAAATTAGCCAATTATATGCAAGTATTCAAAGAATGAAATGATCACAAAATTAAAAATGGCATAGTGCAGGGTTGTTGGAAATCGTACAGATTCTATTAATATATATATATCGTTCAAATACTCACATGACATGATCGACTAATTTGATTTCAAATTTGCTTTGCTGGCATTAAGGAGATACACATATATACAGTCGAACCTCCCGTAAGCGGATACCCTTGGAACCTAGCGTAGCTGTCCGCTTACGGGAGGTGTCTGCTTATGGGAGGTGTCCGCTTATGGGAGGTGTCCACTTAAAGGAGCTTGACAGTAAGGGATAGCAAATAGCAGTCAACTGTGGAATTGTAAACCACATGCTTTAAACAGCTATATAGATTCAATCTAAGGCTCATAGCTCAAATATGTTGTCTTTTTACTAAGCTGACCTTGATTTAGCTAGAATTCAAAGATAAAACTGCATACATTTGAACAAAATTAACTTCAATCTCTTCGGGTGTCTGCTTAAGAGAAGTTAATGTTGGTTATTTTTGCTCATGCGGACCTTGAGATAGGTGCCCGCGTCCGCTTACGAGAGGTGTCTGCTTACAGGAGGTGGCCAATGTAGTGTTTTGTTAGAGAAATGGTCGGGACCATGGAATTGTGTCTGCTTACAGGAGGTGTCCACTTATGGGACGTGTCCGTTAGCAGAGGTTCGACTGTATATACATGCTGTTTTCTTTAAAACAGAGTTATCAACTTGTCAATCTCAAATTTCAAGGCATCATTTTAATAGCTATTATGCGGGATTAGTTTCAGAATATGGCCCCCCTCCACTCAAAATATCACTTGAAAACTGCACTAAGGTCAGGTGTATTTAGACCCCATTTAGACTTGTTGTTTGAATGATTTGAGGTCGAAAATGGTTAAGCATTTTAAATTTGGAGTTATGTTTTTAGAAGGTTTGTATGAAAAGTTTGTGAAATGAATTATTAATGAACCATTGTAGGGGGTATTCTGCAATTTAGTCACACTTCTAGAGCCTTTAAACTCCTGAAATATTAAACTACAACAACCTCATTAACACCCAGATGGTTGATTAATCCGTTGTAGATCATGGGAATCTTTTTGATTCATTGGGAGAGAGTTAATTCATTGGTGTCGCGTAACATTCGCAACCAGTAAACATGCAGATGTAGGAAGTTATTGAAATTTTGATCAAAAGCCCGTTTGGTTCATTGAATTACAAAGATAAATATGAAATTAACTACATGAGTCATGAGTATAAACTAAACACTCAATTACATGCACTATATCGATAAAATGGTCTCCCTTTTAGCTTGAAATTATTGCATTTATCATTAAGTAATGTCCCCCAAAAGAGTATATTTGGGAAGTGGGAATAAACATTTGGTAGCAATAATATAAGTAAGATTTAGTACTCCCGCGAAATATCAAATTTCCAACTACCGCAAATAGCCTAATCGGATATTGTCGGAATGTCAATCTCACTGAGAGTTGAGCAAAGAAAAACGTTGGAAGCTGTACAACTTATGCCAAATGGTCAACGAGAGTAGCTGCTGAGAAATTCACGAAAACTTTTAAGTACGCAAAAACTTTCTTCTGCCAATGACAATGTACATGAACTCCGAATCTCAATGGATCGGAATCGGCGGTTCCTTAAATCTAAATACCGGCAAAAACGGTAGTCATTTAAAGTCTAGAAACCCCAGTAAGAAACCCTGGAAAAGATACAGATTTTATCGATGTAGAAGAATTATATTCCAAAAATTAGCCACAATTTTGAACGTTCAGACAATAAACAAAGTTAAGGTTGTTGATTTCGCGGTCGAAGTACTTACTTACTACAAACGTAAACACTGACATGTAAATGTGCTCAAAACAGCAAATGTAGTAAAGTTAAAGCTACCACGGAAATTTTTTTAATGGGTCTTAGGCCTTATTTAGTATCTGACACCACAGATTAAATAAATTTCGACGTAAATAGCCGTAACTTTACGCTGACCTGAGCCTGACTGCCCTGAGGTAGTGTTGTTAGAAGGATATTATTGAAAATGGTTTCTTTGACTTTGAGCACAAATTATATCATAGTCATACCTTTTTCACCGTAACTAGTAGTCTCTTAATCATAACAGAGTCTGCTATAATAAGGACTCTTGTCACGGCTGACAGAAGTGCTCTGGCTGCTCGATCGGACCATTCGAGTTTTCTCGTAAGAAATTCCGAAATTCCATCGTCCGTGCTCGGAGTCGGAGTAGACGAGGCCAGCCGAGAAATTACGTCCCCGGCTTTCCTCGCTTCTTCAAAAGCTTCCTGCATTTCCACAGCCACATCTTCATTTTCCCTTGAAATGTGTTCCCCGACAGTGACAAACTTCATAACGGCATTTTTAACGACTTGATGAATCGGTTGTCTTGCTTTCTCTGATCGGTTGCTTCGTTCTTTGTCAGTTTGTGGTTTACCAGAGTTGTAATCTAAATGAGAACCCAAAAACCTTAGAGATCTTCGCAAATTTAGATTCACACAACATCAAAATGCTTTGGTATTTTATGAGATTGGGTATGAATCTTGTAGACATGAAAAATTCCAGAAGAATAGCACGAATTGTTGGACAGAAAAATCAAGGCTTGAGTAATGTCCTCCAACTCAAGGTCAAAACTCTCCGTTCAACACAAAACCTACCTGAGTAACCAAAGGAATTAGCGTCTGTTCGACAGACTTGCTTCGAATTTCAAAATTTTAGAGTCCCACTTTGCCATACTTATAAAGATGAAATATCCGAGTTAGAGGAAGAAACCAGGTTAAACTTCCTTCATCTTGCTTGTGTACAATCATGGTACAATCGCCCGCTCAGAAACCCAATCAACGGCACTGCTTGTCAATCAATAAATACATGGGTGAGTGATTTTGATATTTACGCGAAAATATATCACCCTACTTTTAATTAACTCATGAAAATGAAAATATTGCTTAGCAATTAAAATAGACTTCACAAGCTAGTTTATTGAATGCTTTTTTCTTCATTTTTGTGTTGTTTACTTTCTCGGATTTACACTCAAATGAGAATTTCAAAAAGAAATGATCCAACGATTCATGATTCAATCAGCTCAGTGAAGGAAAAGTAATAGCTAAGAAACTCCGTTGGGCTAGATTATAATTTATATAAATGTTTGGAACTATCGTATCACTTTACAGTAACGATAATTTCTTAATTTCTTCCGGTTTTGATTTCAGACGTTCAGACCTGAATTCATAAAATATTCATCATCGCAAAAGGTTATTTTGCAATCCTGATGATACCGTTAAAACAATTGAAGTAATTAACATTAACAAAAATACAGTCCAATGTTATTCCATCCACAATCCAAGGAATATACAGCGTTCAGGAAACTAGGTATAGCTCCTCAGAAGTGTGTTGTGCTCAATCACTGGCATGGTTTAAGCCCCATTTTATACACGCTACGATTTGGCGGGCCGATTCAGGCCCCATCATCGGCTCAGTGTATCGGGACGCAAATCTTAGTGTGTATTTGTACACCCGATTTGAATCGTGATGACGAAAAATAAATAGACCCCATTCAAAAAATCTGTGGTACTGTCCGATTATCATGGAATCGGCCCGATTTTCTCAAAGAAACCGCCCTGTACAACGAGATAAAGGGTTTTCAAGATGGCGGCGGACGAAAATACAACACCAAAGAAGAGAAAGGCTCGTTTTTTTCGGAGTGGATAACATACTTGTCTTTCGGCCGACTGCTCGTTCTTAAGGTTGGGGTGTTTTGTATTGGTGGGTACGGCCAATGCCGTGGCGGACGTCCACCGCGGCAAAACGTCACGCGCATGCGTATTTGCTGTTTCTTGTCGGCGCGCGGCCGCCTCCAGTTTCCCGCGAAAACTGAAATGAAACGATGAACAGGCACATGCCGTGATTTTAAAATTTCTGCTTAAAAGTATCCATTTGTGAACTGTTTTGTCAAAAAAAATAAGAAAACTACTTAAAAGATAAGCCTAAGCCTTTAACAAGTTGAAGTTTTCTTAATTTGTAATTCACTGTGAGTTCACTAAGTTATAAAATTATTTACTAAAAAAGTTTAAACCCTCGGTAATTTGTATATGATACCAGAGCCTTCGTTCTTTCGGCCAGCGGAGCATAGCGTTTTGCCGCGGTGTGGGCTGACGTACGTTTCGAGCGATACAAATGTGGGACTTTTGGAACACCTTTCCTTTTTTCAACAAAGTCGGCCTAAAAATCATTAACTTGAAGCCGA
The DNA here is from genome assembly GCA_030867875.1 of Actinernus sp. WN-2022. Classification (NCBI taxonomy): domain Eukaryota; kingdom Metazoa; phylum Cnidaria; class Anthozoa; order Actiniaria; family Actinernidae; genus Actinernus; species Actinernus sp. WN-2022. The sequence goes on from JAOWCC010001679.1 coordinate 38,274,054, forward strand.
TGCAACTGATTCTTTTCTTTGAAGTAAAAAGTACAATCCAATGAATTAAAGGAACAGCCAACTCCCAAATTTGAGAGGTTTATCGCATTTAAGCTAGGGAGCGAATCATTCCAATCAATTTACCATGTGCGTGCCTCACTGATATATATGTATACCTTTTTACAACAACATCCAATTTTCTCGCTAGCCTCCAATTAAAATATTACCATAAAAAGATACCGTAATCAAAGTCTCCACATTTCCCCTGCAAACGGTAGTATCGTCGCGGTTTAATACGTGGCCGGAATTCGAATCACACCAGCTCGCGCGTTCGGAACGTTGTCGTACCACTTATCGGTATATATTATTATACGACTATGACGTAATTTTACCATATTAGGTCACAAAAACGGACTGATATGCCAGCGTATTACCCACTAGATTGTCGTATTACCCGCTAGTAAACCAGGGGCCCCGACCACATAAATCCAATAGAGAACTCACACTTGGGATTAGGCGATGGTGTGCGGCACACGTAAAAAACACACGGTTAGGATTTTTCTCGCTTCGGCTAACCCCTACTTTCATCCACAAATTATGACCACACTTGGGAAATGTGGTATGCGAAACACCGTCCGGGATAACCGCTTTCACCAAAGGAATGTCCTTGCCCGAAAAATAAAAGCCACACCCCAATACCGGTGGTTGAGACTTGTAATTGATCGTTTACCCCCACTTGTACACACAGTCTGGACGGAGACCGGCTGGGCGCCCTAAATGCCTCGACAAAGCTCCTAACCGGTTGGCCTCGACCAATCTGGAGCTTTGTCGAGGCATTTAGGGCGCCCAGCCGGTCTCCGTCCAGACTGTGTGTACAAGTGGGGGTAAACGATCAATTACAAGTCTCAACCACCGGTATTGGGGTGTGGCTTTTATTTTTCGGGCAAGGACATTCCTTTGGTGAAAGCGGTTATCCCGGACGGTGTTTCGCATACCACATTTCCCAAGTGTGGTCATAATTTGTGGATGAAAGTAGGGGTTAGCCGAAGCGAGAAAAATCCTAACCGTGTGTTTTTTACGTGTGCCGCACACCATCGCCTAATCCCAAGTGTGAGTTCTCTATTGGATTTATGTGGTCGGGGCCCCTGGTTTACTAGCGGGTAATACGACAATCTAGTGGGTAATACGCTGGCATATCAGTCCGTTTTTGTGACCTAATATGGTAAAATTACGTCATAGTCGTATAATAATATATACCGATAAGTGGTACGACAACGTTCCGAACGCGCGAGCTGGTGTGATTCGAATTCCGGCCACGTATTAAACCGCGACGATACTACCGTTTGCAGGGGAAATGTGGAGACTTTGCTTACGGTATCTTTTTATGGTAATATTTTAATTGGAGGCTAGCGAGAAAATTGGATGTTGTTGTAAAAAGGTATACATATATATCAGTGAGGCACGCACATGGTAAATTGATTGGAATGATTCGCTCCCTAGCTTAAATGCGATAAACCTCTCAAATTTGGGAGTTGGCTGTTCCTTTAATTCATTGGATTGTACTTTTTACTTCAAAGAAAAGAATCAGTTGCATCGGCTTCAAGTTAATGATTTTTAGGCCGACTTTGTTGAAAAAAGGAAAGGTGTTCCAAAAGTCCCACATTTGTATCGCTCGAAACGTACGTCAGCCCACACCGCGGCAAAACGCTATGCTCCGCTGGCCGAAAGAACGAAGGCTCTGGTATCATATACAAATTACCGAGGGTTTAAACTTTTTTAGTAAATAATTTTATAACTTAGTGAACTCACAGTGAATTACAAATTAAGAAAACTTCAACTTGTTAAAGGCTTAGGCTTATCTTTTAAGTAGTTTTCTTATTTTTTTTGACAAAACAGTTCACAAATGGATACTTTTAAGCAGAAATTTTAAAATCACGGCATGTGCCTGTTCATCGTTTCATTTCAGTTTTCGCGGGAAACTGGGGGCGGCCGCGCGCCGACAAGAAACAGCAAATACGCATGCGCGTGACGTTTTGCCGCGGTGGACGTCCGCCACGGCATTGGCCGTACCCACCAATACAAAACACCCCAACCTTAAGAACGAGCAGTCGGCCGAAAGACAAGTATGTTATCCACTCCGAAAAAAACGAGCCTTTCTCTTCTTTGGTGTTGTATTTTCGTCCGCCGCCATCTTGAAAACCCTTTATCTCGTTGTACAGGGCGGTTTCTTTGAGAAAATCGGGCCGATTCCATGATAATCGGACAGTACCACAGATTTTTTGAATGGGGTCTATTTATTTTTCGTCATCACGATTCAAATCGGGTGTACAAATACACACTAAGATTTGCGTCCCGATACACTGAGCCGATGATGGGGCCTGAATCGGCCCGCCAAATCGTAGCGTGTATAAAATGGGGCTTAAACCATGCCAGTGATTGAGCACAACACACTTCTGAGGAGCTATACCTAGTTTCCTGAACGCTGTATATTCCTTGGATTGTGGATGGAATAACATTGGACTGTATTTTTGTTAATGTTAATTACTTCAATTGTTTTAACGGTATCATCAGGATTGCAAAATAACCTTTTGCGATGATGAATATTTTATGAATTCAGGTCTGAACGTCTGAAATCAAAACCGGAAGAAATTAAGAAATTATCGTTACTGTAAAGTGATACGATAGTTCCAAACATTTATATAAATTATAATCTAGCCCAACGGAGTTTCTTAGCTATTACTTTTCCTTCACTGAGCTGATTGAATCATGAATCGTTGGATCATTTCTTTTTGAAATTCTCATTTGAGTGTAAATCCGAGAAAGTAAACAACACAAAAATGAAGAAAAAAGCATTCAATAAACTAGCTTGTGAAGTCTATTTTAATTGCTAAGCAATATTTTCATTTTCATGAGTTAATTAAAAGTAGGGTGATATATTTTCGCGTAAATATCAAAATCACTCACCCATGTATTTATTGATTGACAAGCAGTGCCGTTGATTGGGTTTCTGAGCGGGCGATTGTACCATGATTGTACACAAGCAAGATGAAGGAAGTTTAACCTGGTTTCTTCCTCTAACTCGGATATTTCATCTTTATAAGTATGGCAAAGTGGGACTCTAAAATTTTGAAATTCGAAGCAAGTCTGTCGAACAGACGCTAATTCCTTTGGTTACTCAGGTAGGTTTTGTGTTGAACGGAGAGTTTTGACCTTGAGTTGGAGGACATTACTCAAGCCTTGATTTTTCTGTCCAACAATTCGTGCTATTCTTCTGGAATTTTTCATGTCTACAAGATTCATACCCAATCTCATAAAATACCAAAGCATTTTGATGTTGTGTGAATCTAAATTTGCGAAGATCTCTAAGGTTTTTGGGTTCTCATTTAGATTACAACTCTGGTAAACCACAAACTGACAAAGAACGAAGCAACCGATCAGAGAAAGCAAGACAACCGATTCATCAAGTCGTTAAAAATGCCGTTATGAAGTTTGTCACTGTCGGGGAACACATTTCAAGGGAAAATGAAGATGTGGCTGTGGAAATGCAGGAAGCTTTTGAAGAAGCGAGGAAAGCCGGGGACGTAATTTCTCGGCTGGCCTCGTCTACTCCGACTCCGAGCACGGACGATGGAATTTCGGAATTTCTTACGAGAAAACTCGAATGGTCCGATCGAGCAGCCAGAGCACTTCTGTCAGCCGTGACAAGAGTCCTTATTATAGCAGACTCTGTTATGATTAAGAGACTACTAGTTACGGTGAAAAAGGTATGACTATGATATAATTTGTGCTCAAAGTCAAAGAAACCATTTTCAATAATATCCTTCTAACAACACTACCTCAGGCTCAGGTCAGCGTAAAGTTACGGCTATTTACGTCGAAATTTATTTAATCTGTGGTGTCAGATACTAAATAAGGCCTAAGACCCATTAAAAAAATTTCCGTGGTAGCTTTAACTTTACTACATTTGCTGTTTTGAGCACATTTACATGTCAGTGTTTACGTTTGTAGTAAGTAAGTACTTCGACCGCGAAATCAACAACCTTAACTTTGTTTATTGTCTGAACGTTCAAAATTGTGGCTAATTTTTGGAATATAATTCTTCTACATCGATAAAATCTGTATCTTTTCCAGGGTTTCTTACTGGGGTTTCTAGACTTTAAATGACTACCGTTTTTGCCGGTATTTAGATTTAAGGAACCGCCGATTCCGATCCATTGAGATTCGGAGTTCATGTACATTGTCATTGGCAGAAGAAAGTTTTTGCGTACTTAAAAGTTTTCGTGAATTTCTCAGCAGCTACTCTCGTTGACCATTTGGCATAAGTTGTACAGCTTCCAACGTTTTTCTTTGCTCAACTCTCAGTGAGATTGACATTCCGACAATATCCGATTAGGCTATTTGCGGTAGTTGGAAATTTGATATTTCGCGGGAGTACTAAATCTTACTTATATTATTGCTACCAAATGTTTATTCCCACTTCCCAAATATACTCTTTTGGGGGACATTACTTAATGATAAATGCAATAATTTCAAGCTAAAAGGGAGACCATTTTATCGATATAGTACATGTAATTGAGTGTTTAGTTTATACTCATGACTCATGTAGTTAATTTCATATTTATCTTTGTAATTCAATGAACCAAACGGGCTTTTGATCAAAATTTCAATAACTTCCTACATCTGCATGTTTACTGGTTGCGAATGTTACGCGACACCAATGAATTAACTCTCTCCCAATGAATCAAAAAGATTCCCATGATCTACAACGGATTAATCAACCATCTGGGTGTTAATGAGGTTGTTGGAGTTTAATATTTCAGGAGTTTAAAGGCTCTAGAAGTGTGACTAAATTGCAGAATACCCCCTACAATGGTTCATTAATAATTCATTTCACAAACTTTTCATACAAACCTTCTAAAAACATAACTCCAAATTTAAAATGCTTAACCATTTTCGACCTCAAATCATTCAAACAACAAGTCTAAATGGGGTCTAAATACACCTGACCTTAGTGCAGTTTTCAAGTGATATTTTGAGTGGAGGGGGGCCATATTCTGAAACTAATCCCGCATAATAGCTATTAAAATGATGCCTTGAAATTTGAGATTGACAAGTTGATAACTCTGTTTTAAAGAAAACAGCATGTATATACAGTCGAACCTCTGCTAACGGACACGTCCCATAAGTGGACACCTCCTGTAAGCAGACACAATTCCATGGTCCCGACCATTTCTCTAACAAAACACTACATTGGCCACCTCCTGTAAGCAGACACCTCTCGTAAGCGGACGCGGGCACCTATCTCAAGGTCCGCATGAGCAAAAATAACCAACATTAACTTCTCTTAAGCAGACACCCGAAGAGATTGAAGTTAATTTTGTTCAAATGTATGCAGTTTTATCTTTGAATTCTAGCTAAATCAAGGTCAGCTTAGTAAAAAGACAACATATTTGAGCTATGAGCCTTAGATTGAATCTATATAGCTGTTTAAAGCATGTGGTTTACAATTCCACAGTTGACTGCTATTTGCTATCCCTTACTGTCAAGCTCCTTTAAGTGGACACCTCCCATAAGCGGACACCTCCCATAAGCAGACACCTCCCGTAAGCGGACAGCTACGCTAGGTTCCAAGGGTATCCGCTTACGGGAGGTTCGACTGTATATATGTGTATCTCCTTAATGCCAGCAAAGCAAATTTGAAATCAAATTAGTCGATCATGTCATGTGAGTATTTGAACGATATATATATATTAATAGAATCTGTACGATTTCCAACAACCCTGCACTATGCCATTTTTAATTTTGTGATCATTTCATTCTTTGAATACTTGCATATAATTGGCTAATTTGTTTTTAAATGTGCTTGGGGTCCTTGGTTGGTATGGTTGTACTGTAATAGTATCTTGCATGCACTTTCTAATTAAAATCACAGCATAAAATGCCCATGGAGTTTATGTATATTAATATTAACCAATATTATTGGGTGGCCTGAAAGGTTGATGATGATAACACAGACCAATTAAGGTCTTGACAATTTTGTTATCATGCCAAAGCCAGGAGCCCATCACCAGGAGTGTCCATCACTAGGTCTGTGACCAGATTGAGCTATATTTAGAACATATATCTCGCAGTGGGAGTTCTCGTGCCCTCACTTTGAGAATCCAATCAAACCATAGTCAGGACAAAATACAGTGTTAGTAAATTACCTCAAGAACCACAAATCATTCTCTATCTTGATAGTAGTGGCAAGCATGTACAGACCACAGCGGAGTCAGAAGACAGTTACCCAGGAAACATATTCTAAAAATAGTTCAATCAGGTCATATGCTGAATTATGGATATGGTATGTACTGTATGGACACTCTGGTAATGGGCTCCCTGCGAAAGCCAAATTCAATAATTTATTTATTATCTGTAGAATACATGTATTTGTACTTACTACAATACGTTCTAGAAACAGAATCAAACTTACCTTAGTATACCCAGGGGGTGTATTCCCTTATATAATGTAATTGGGGACATGCCGCTGAATAGGGTATTGTTTTCAGGGTTGTTCTGTTGAACAAGGTATACATTTTGACTATGTAGCATGTTGAACGGGGTTATCAAAATAAGAATACACTATTCATCATTATTGAGAAATTTTGAATAGGGTATTGATTTTATCACTTTTACCGGCATGTCCAAAAGTCACAAGTCAACACATGATTCTCGTTATCTTTTCTAGGGTACATACTATTTAGGTTGTAATCTTATACAGGGTATGGAATTTTCTAAATTGCTTGTTTCTTGCCAGCGCTCATCATCATAGTTGCTGGTGATAAACCGGAGTTGCCATGCAGCTTCAAGTGACTGGCCTGCATGTACATTGTAGCCACCTCTGCAGGCATCTCTATTTTGGGCTTCCTGTGGCAAGAGAAGAAGAGGGGCTCCAATCCCCAACTTCTCTTTTCTTCAACTGCCGCAGGAAGACCACAATCTGAGTTCAAAAACTAGAGATGACTGCAGAGGAGGCTAGCCTGCATGATATCATGATTTTTGTTTTCATTTCAAGTTGATGATAGGCTTAAAGAGCTTGACACCATCAACTCATTTACAGAGTTTGTGAAGAGTTTTAGCCAGTTTGGTGCTGAAATGGTTGAACTGGCCCATCTATCAGGGGACAGGAAAAATGTAAGGCTTGTGACATCACTCTACTTAAACATAAAGCAAGGCCATTAAGGATTTAATTATTTAATACATTTATTATATATATGTATATACAACTTGACATTTTTGAGAACAATGACCAAAACAAGTGCAAATATGCAAGTGTATTACACAGGTCATGCACTGGTTTTCTCTGGCTTTAAAATCAACACTTGAAAGGTAGGCTGTTTAAGTAAAGTAATACTTATAGCCATTCTGACAGCTTTCAGGATGCAAAAACTGATTATGTGCCCAGCAGTTTAATTCTTTGCAAATTTGGAGCCATACACTTAAAGCAAGTATAAAGTTTTCCTTGATTGTCATGTAAGATTTTTACGGTTCACTAAACCAACCATTCAACCAGGTAAGATGAAATGGAACTCTCTCTTGAAATTCAAAACGCTGTTTTACTAATCCCTTTTTCTTTGGTTGCTTTTTTATTTCTACAGCCCAGAGTAAGACAAGAAAACAAAAGAAAACACCTATGGCTGCCGGCAGGCCCCGTAGATCGAGAGAGGTGATGGTGTGCTGAATTATATTTTTTTGTCTTGGAACGCCACCACTAATTTTTTTTTCTTTTTTTTCTAGAATGTCTTCGGTGTGGATCAGCTTAACCCAATCCATGTAAGTTGTTCTCCCTCCCCCTAAAAGACAGTGTAGCGTTCGGTCTCTGCTTAACAGGCTGTTCACTTTTATTGGCAAAAATCCCCACTTCGCGAAGCAAAATTTGGTTAATTATTATAGGCTTTTCTCGGGGTCCTCTCGGGGCCCCCGCTCTAGTAAGAGCGCCCCTAAAGAAATAATTCCTCTAAAAAATATTAATTCCGTTCTTCTTTTTTGTTTATTTTCCAAACAGACTTTTTGCTGTGATCACTTTTATTCCCACGCAGTCGTAATCCGACAATTCAACCTACCGGCTGAGATCTTAGTGAAGATCGGAGAATCCTGGACAAAAGAAAAAGAAAACATCAAGCGAAATTCAATCCGTCTCTTTTTCTCGTCCGATATTCAAATAACCGTATCACGGCGAATTAATCCTGGAACAACTCGGGCCAGCATCTAGATTTCAACCGTAATTTTTCGTTTACTACCCTGGCCGCCCAAAATATTGAGCCCTTAACCGAATATGAATTTATGTCATTGTAACATGACACTTTGCCGAATGCACTGCGGGACCGGTATTATTTACCGCCGATGTCCCCACCACCCTGTGAATACGGATGGGATTGGGAGATTTCAGTGGACAATTTTAATGTCTTTTTTTTTAGTGCCTAAAGTGCAGTCCTGTTGCGGAGAAACCATCTGTAGCCAATGGCAACGTACCTCGGTGTTTTTATTGTGACACAAAGATTAGACACACTTTCTTTTTACGACAAGGAAGTATAATATTGTTTCATCTTTTGTCGACCTACGCAATTTACCAGTCACGGAAAAATATAAAAATCATTATGGTATGTTCAACAATTAAAACAATTTTTTCCACGGAAATCTCCCCTTTTCAGTTTACGGGATCCACTATAGAGCCTCTTGCTCGCTTTCAATTTTTACGCCCTTGTAAAAAAATTAATTCAAAATAAATTTAGTCCACCAAATATAGAGGCTCTTGCTCGCTTTCATTTTTTACGCCCTTGTAAAAAAGAAAAAATTAGCCCACAAAATAGAGAGCCCTAGCTTGTTTTGATTTTTGCTTGTGTTAATTTATTCAAAAATTCATTCTATCTCAGTCTACGGAGCCCCTACGGACCCCCTACGGACCCAATGTAAATATGTATATAGTTTTAACAATTTACAATTTGATGTAAAAACAAGTAGCAACCGCAAGTGTTGACGTGCAGTTTTTATTTTACGGGGCAGGAAATTCCTTTGGTGAAAGCGGCTATCCCGAACGGAGTTTCGTATACCACGTTTCCCAAGTGTGGCCATAATTTGTAGTAGGCATGACGTAGAGCGTTTTGTACAAAGCCCACCCGGCTTTTGTAATACCCTCATCCCGGTTATCCGGCATGTCTCCCCAAATCTGGGTCTTCTTGACTCCCGGGCATTACACCGCTTGCCCCTGGTAGATGTTCCAGGGGGGCCAGGATGCCGTCGGGATGTTTATAGGGGGTGGGGATGGCGGGGGACCCACGGCCACTGTACCAATAGGGGGTACGTAGGGAATCAGGGGTGTCGGGAGCGTTGTAGTCTCTAGGGGTACCCCCAGGGGTGTCCCCGGTGGGGGTCCCTGTGGGGGGCCCTGTGGCATCTCCGCGTGTGGAACCGTAAAGGGCATAGTGGCGTGGGGACTGGTCCAAGCGACGGGCGGCGGACCTTGGGGGGCCTGTGACGTCCATGGCGAAGCGTAGAATTGGGCTTTCTTGGGGGGTGAGGGTCCGTCCGCAATTACGGCAGGTTGTGCGGTAGGGTCAGCCCACATAAATCCAAGAGGCCACACACACTTCGGGTTGGGCGCCGGGGCCGTGCACGTGAAGAACACGCGGTTCGGATTTTTCTCGCTTCGGCTTATGCCCACTTTCATCCACAAATTGTGGCCACACTTTGGAAACGTGTTATACAAAGTTCCGTACGGAATAACCGCTTTCACCAAAGGAAGTTCTTGCTCCGTAAAATAAAAACTACACGGCAAAACTTGGGGTTTCGACTTGTAGTTGGCCGTTTGTCCACACTTGTACACACACTCTGGCGTCCCGGCCAATCCTTTTACGACTTTGGCGTAACACCCACAAAAGCAAATAGGGGGCATCGTTCACACTGAAATTTTGCAAGGGAGGGTTACTTTTTTATACGCCTCGGGTAGTTCCCCGGTCCGCCAATCCTGGTCCTGGATTTGATCTATAATCCCGGCCAATCCCGAGCCTATATTTGATCTATAAATTTCCGACCAATCCCGAGCCCGTATTTGATCTATAAATTTCCGGCCAATCAGGAGGCCGTATTTGTGCCATAAAATATCAGCCAATCCCGAGCCCGTATTTGGTCTATAATCCAGACCAATCACGAGCCTGTATTTGTTCTATAAATCCCAGCCAATCAGGAGCCTGTATTTGTTCTATAATAGCGGCAGCCAATCAGCAGCCTGTATTTGTTCTATAACTGAGGAGGCGGGGCTTGTGACGTCACACAAACCTGTGACGTCACAGATTTGCTCTCGACCAATCAGGAGGCCGGATTTGTGCCATAGTGACCCCCCTTACTACTCCCATGAAAACAACAGACATAAACAGGCAGTAGGGGGGGGTCTAATTTCTGCCCAGATTCAGCTGTGGAATTCAGGTAACGGATTACCCATGAAAACAACAGACATAAACAGGCAGTAAGGGGGTCTAATTTCTGCCCAGGTTCAGCTGTCGAATTCAGGTAATTTTACGGATTACCCATGAAAACAACAGACATAAACAGGCAGCAAGAGGGGCTCTTGCTTGGTTTGCTTGTTTATTTGTAAGATTTATCCCCACTTTCAAATTAACTTCTAATCTAGCACTTAAGCTGCTTGCGAAGTAGTTGTTCCCCTTGTATTTCAATGTAGATTGTTGACTCCAACATTACAGCTTCCTGAACCATCACCTGACATAATTATCTAACATGGCTATATCTGTTCGGTAGAAAATGAAGGCCCTGCATTCTACAACAGCAATATATAAAAACAGAAATACACACAATATAGATACACATGCAATGACAATATACTAAATTAAAAAATATATATATCTATGCATGACAGTACAAATTAAACAGATTAAGTAAATTCGCATGATCGAGGATAAAATGATAATCCCGCGCGAATGGTTTATTCAACAGGCCAGTTTTAGATCATTAAGTAATCAATTAATAAATAACTTTAAACAAAATAAATTGTAACACAGTCGCAGCGATAGGTACGTTCGTTTCCTTTATCTTCTTCCATTTAAAACGACAGCTCGTTTCCTAATACTTGAATGCGATGAGTCTGCAGGGTTACCTATAAAGTTGTTGCTGATTCACCGATCACAGCGGAACGCGTGAGGTCGAAGGAGTTCATCGCGTCGATTATTTGCTTGAACTCTAATGAGACCAACAATCCTTGATATGATCGCAACAAGACTGGTGCTGCTTTAGCAGCCCACAACAGAGTCCAAACAGAGTAATGGCGTACATACATCCCTCTTCTTCGGCGTTTCTGCTTTCCGGCCAGAACCGTTCGAATTGAGCGCATTCACCATTTTCCCGCCACGAATCTGATACTTTTACTTCGCAAATCTCGTTCGAGAACCGGTCAAAAACCTTGTTCTTGTTAATTTTTTCTCCCTTTACAATCACAACGCCTACCACTTCTGAAGTTTGTCAAGGAAAGCTCCAAAAAAAACGTTTTAAGTGGAAAACGTCCTCCATGATCGCGTGCGAACATCCTTGAAGTTTGAGCGTCGACGGCAAGAAGTGTAATTTATGTTAGTTGAGGTACGAAATTCACAGAAATGAATATTTTGCTGGCACGGAACAGAAGCCTGGGGAGAGTAGTGCTGAGAATTATGGGTAATGTAGTGTGCCATAAGTAGGTGACTGTTAAGACGTTGAATTCATTCTAGGTCAGCCTTGCTACCTTGTTTCATTTTTTTTGGAAGAAACCGAAGTTAAAAAGAACACCGAACGCAACAACGAAGATCTCATTCTTCAGATGTGATTACTCTTATAAAGAACTATGGCAGCCCTTAAAAGGTCTAATGACTCACAAAGTGCAGCAGAACAGATTAGAGAAATTAAGCAGATAAAAACTTCAGGTGGAACGCCTTCATTCAATAAAGAAAAGCAACCAGGAACACTACAAATCCGCTAAAGCCGTAATAGAAGTGGTCAAAGATGAGGAGGAGGAGAAAACTATCTACAGAGCAGAAGCGAGAGTTGTGAAATTGCCTAAGCTTTTCACATCCTCCAGAGCCTAACATCAAAGAGTGAGGGAAACTCCAAGCCATAATCTGGTTCCCAGATTACCACTTTATACCACACAGACGACACAATCGGAAAACCCACAGAAATGCTTGCTACACAGGCTATATGGAAGCTGGTTGGCGAATTGTCCTGACTTCCTTGCCGCTCGTCAAATGCTCCATAAACGACTAGGCGAAAGTGTCGACATTTACGAAAAAGGTGTAGTATGTTCCGGTTAACTGGAATTTTTGATTTTGTCATTGTGAGTTCCTTAGAGGTTGATTGTGGTTTTAGTATACGTAACGTACCAGAGTTTGAATGCCAACAACTTGAAAACATTAATACTAAATTCTAAAACTTCTCAGAGGCGCAACTCTGTTAGGGGAATTTACGTAGAGCTTTTATACAATGGGTGTCAATGGTGTGCCTCGGTTTAATTGTTTTATATCTTGTCTACCTTGGCTATAGCTACTTATTACCGTTTTTGTACATTCCTGGTCCTTAAAAGGCACAAAATAATAAGTCGGCTCTTGAAGAAGCCGTGTTTGTAGAAGAAGCGTTTAACGAACTATTGTGTCTTGATTGTATTTCAGAAGTGTCAGACCAAGTCGAATATTGTTAACCATTATCTGTTTCTTTTCAGAAGTCCGTAAGTTAATTCTAGATCTTACACATACAAATAATTGTATCTATATAAGAACAAGTTTAGATGAGAATATGTGTCTGTCCTCAAAGGAATTTGTTAAGCATGGAGCACTTCATGTGCAGTCTTTCGACTTGAAAGCCGTTATTACGACGTAGTAATTTTTGAAGAACAAATGACATATTGGTTGTTTTAGTGGATATTTACAGACGAATCGCACGTTTTGCCTTTCATTTTCAGTTCAATACCATATTTCGTTAAGGTTGAATTGCTCAAAACTGTTAATTAAAAAGTGGAGATCTGAAGGAAATCTACTGTAGTGTATATATACTATGGATTTGTATTAACATTCAGTTATATTCTAGCACGGCAAATTGTCAGTTTACAAGTGCATTCCGATCTGTTTAAAGTGCATATAAGCCCTGGCTAATTATATTTTTTACGAAGAGACGAGAGGCCATAGACAAAGTATTCCGGAATAAAAAGTTGATTTGATTTATTTGTCATGGTGTACTGGCCGTTCAAAGTTGCCCAAAAACGTGTATTGGGTTGCCTGTGGACGAAAATCAAGCGCGCTCAGAGCGCTTTACAAAATTGGCACTGGGTCTAGTTTGACGTCATCAACAGAACACGGTCGATGCGCTATTGCACGAAAGGCCTTGTCGAATAAAGCTCTTCGAAACGTTTAGCGCGATATTATCACCTTTCTCGGTTATCTATTCAATTATTTTGCAAATAAGCCAACGTTTTAAAGCGGCGAAGAGACGAGTTCTGTTGATGACGTCACGTTTTATTCTCGTCCCAGTCTCCGAAGGTGCGCGGAAATTATTCTACATTTGGAAGTTTAGTCGCTAAAAAAATAATGAAAACATTTTTATTTAGAAATTTCGGAATTTTTTCTCTACCTTTTAAGGTCTAAGCTTTAAAAAAAAAGCATAATTGGCCAGGGCTTATATGCACTTTAAGTTCAGTTCCTACCTAATGAAGTTAATTCTCATTGGAAATATATTTGGTGCCCTAATTACTTTAACGCTTCAGATGCTACCATTTCTGCTAAAGATAAAAGAATTCAAAGCTTGTCAAAAGATCTTACCGCAGTGTTCCATCCATTAAGTTCCACATTCCATGTTAAGAAAATTGGCAATATTTTGCGGCAAAGTTATTTCAGTTGTAATTGTGTACAATGGGGAATGTTTCTAGACTTACGACAAGGAATATTCACGCTGTTATCACTCTGCAATTCCGCTACCAAATCAGCAGTTGTATGTTACTCCGCTTATTCTGTCTGTTATAGAACTTTGGTTGTTAATAAACTTAACGGTATCCCTTTACGGCCTGTTAAACATAGACTGACCGAGTCTATTTCAGTGACGCATCCGCTACAGCATGTGGAAGTGCATTGGACTTTGAAGAAAGGTTTTTCCACTAAAATAGGTCAGAAATTGAAATGTCTCAAATTTCTACTTAATAGAGCCGGTTGTATACAGTCTTTCTGTCTGTCAAAGTGTTTGCTCATAAACTGTGTCATGGCTTACAGACATTTATATAAATGTAGCCAAAATTGTCATGAACCTTCTAGGTGCCATATCTTCATTTCATCATTTTAGATATTTATCACAGACCTATGGATTCCTAGATAGCTAAATTGTTATGCAGAAGAATTAGTAGAATAATAGATTATGAAGATTATACTATTAATGATGACGGAATTCTTAGTATTGACCATTTATGGGGTCAGCACACGTGCGATAGGTTCGCATGTTGTTACAAGGCTAAGTTGCCGAAGTTTAATACTCATTATCAGCAAACACGAACTTGCGGGGTAAATGCATTTTACTGACAATGTAAACAACGTAGCCAAAATTGTCATGAATGGCTCTGAGGTCCCGGCCTATCTGCAGTTTCGGTATCGCTTTAGATACTTATCAGAACTGTATCAAGGGAATAAGTTTGGAGGCACAATGGATTCCAAGATAGCTAAATTCTTATGTTGAAGAAATTAGTTGAATAATAGATTATGACGATCATCGATACTATTAATGACTACGCATTTCTTAGTATTCACCATTTATGAGGTCACGTGCGATAGGTTCGCATGCCGTTACAAGGCTAAGTTGCCGAAGTTTAATACTCATTATCAGCAACCACGAACTTGCGGGGTAAATGCATTTTACAGACAATGTAAACGCAGCCAAAATTGTAATGAACGGTTCTGAAGTCCTATATGGGGTCCGCACACGTGCGATAGGTTCGCATGCTTGTTACAAGGCTAAGGTGCCAAAGGCTAAGGTGCCAAAGTTTAATACTCGGTATTATCGACCACGATATAGTGGGGTAAATGCATTTTCCCAGGATTGGGAGTTATGACAACAATTGCTTATGTCAGCCTGTCTATCTGACTTGTAAAGTAATTGATTACACGAGTATGTAATGCTAGAGGCATGGTAATTGTACCGCTGTGAAATTGGGTCATTTCTGGCCTGTACTTTGTTCAGATGGGATACATTGGAGTGATTTCGTCCAAGATTGGGTAGTTTTAAACAATAAAAGGCTAAGGTGCCAAAGGCTAAGGTGCCAAAGCTTAATACTCTGTATTATTGACCACGATTTTGTGGGGCAAATGCATTTTCCCAGGATAGGGAGTTACAACAACAATTGCTTATGTCAGCCTGTCTATCTGACTCGTAAAGTAATTGATTACACGAGTAAGTAATGCTAGAGGCATGGTAATTGTACCGCTGTGAAATTGGGTCATTTCTGGCCTGTACTTTGTTCAGATGGGATACATTGGAGTGATTTCGTCCAAGATTGGGTAGTTTTAAGCAATAAATAATCATGAGTTGTTTATGAGAGGTAAAGCCAATTAACAATTGTATATTTGGCAATAAATGTTTAAGTTTTTCAACTAGGAATGGTGTTATGTTTCTGCACAGATTTTGAAAGAATTTGTGTAACACGTAATCGCTGAAAATGTGTTTTCAGTCGACCCTAAAGGGGTACCCTGAAGGGATGTATCAGGCATTGTGGCCACGCCTTGGATGGGCATTATAATCTTACCATGTTATGAAATTTATCGATACTTCAATACTGACATGGTCTTTGCCATATCACTGCTTTCACTGTATGCCCTTATTTTTCGTTTGTTTCATTTTTCTTTCTCCAGAAGTTGCCAACGAGTTGTGGTTATCAGACATTAATGAGTTGTGGTTATCAGACATTACCAGTGATAGAACCAAACAGCTAAAGGAGAACCTGAAATAAAGCAGTTCTAGCATCCAGATCCAGAGCGACTACTGAACCCTACCTTACAGCATTTAATAGATGGACATTATTTGCACATGAATTCTTATAAGTAAAACCTGTTTCCGCCAATCCATTTCATTGGCCCTATATTTACAGTATTTGATAGAGACATCCAAGTCTACATCTAGCATAAATCCTATTTTGTCCAGTTATTAAGGTCGTATATACATATATATGTCTAAGGCCGGAATTAACGAAATTCCAGTGATATTTTATTTGGACCCATAAGCAGAAACGCCTTTTGCGTATGAAAAAGCATGTTAGCCACTCTATTTTAGGGGATTGTTTAAGAAATTATTTAAAGATATTGTCCCCGATAATTCCAAATTTAGTACACATTCCAAAAGGTCTGGCGGAGCTTTTTCAGCCGCTAATTCTCATATCCCAGACAGAAACTTCCAGCGGCATGATAGATGGAAATATGTTAATGCTAACGTCACGTCAGTGGCAAAGGCTAACGGGTTCACCACTCGGGCCCTACCTTTGTAAATCTATATGCATGTCGGGCTCGGCTGACCGACATCCCCAAGTATCCTATATGACAGTGTGTGTCTGAATTGTGTAGTGGAGGCAAAATGTGTAATTTATGTTAGTTGAGGTACGAAATTCACAGAAATGAATATTTTGCTGGCACGGAACAGAAGCCTGGGGAGAGTAGTGCTGAGAATTATGGGTAATGTAGTGTGCCATAAGTAGGTGACTGTTAAGAGGTTGAATTCATTCTAGGTCAGCCTTGCTACCTTGCTTCATTTTTTTTTTTTTTTTAAATGATTGGATCGAGAAGCCGGAGGCATAACGAACGTTAAGGGAAACCATTCTGGCTAGGTTAGAATCGTCCGAGTTTAATTTAAATCGGCATAAGATTGTATTTATCATATCGGACTAAAAGTATTTAGATGACCTCAGCTCCCAGAGTTGGCGGCACTGCATTGGTGGGAGTATACGTTCCCGTTTAGTCCACACACTGGTTTTGGGTTTTCGTATCCGGCAGTGTCGCAATAATTAATAATAGTAGTAAATAGAGACCAAAAGTTGAAGAACGAATGCCTGTAAGCTATTATGAGCAATTATGTATTTAGATGACCTCAGCTCCCAGAGTTGGCGGCACTGCATTGGTGGGAGTATACGTTCCCGTTTAGTCCACACAGTGGTTTTGGGTTTTCGTATCCGGCAGTGTCGCAATAATTAATAATAGTAATAAATAGAGATCAAAAGTTGAAGAACGAATGCCTGTAAGCTATTATGAGCAATTATATGAATAAACGCTGTCGGGCTCGGCTGACCGACATCCCCAAGTATCCTATATGACAGTGTGTGTCTGAATTGTGTAGTGGAGGCAAAATTATAATTTCTGCTCTCCACAGGAATTACACCTGCATTATCTTCGAAAGTGTTTATGTTATATTAAATAAAGTGGTGACAACACTGAAACCACAAAATGTCAAAATCGTAATTCGATTTTGATGGCGTCATAGGCTTCACGCTGAGAAATCCGAAGTCGGGTTAAGCTCCTCACGGCGGGATGTTTTATGGTCCGTGGATACCAAAAAAGTAAACGTGTTTGACTGCTGCTGTGATGGCATCCTCGGATAAGTGTCCAAAAATTATATGTCACAATTATATGAAAATTACATGGAAGTTATATGATATAATCGTTAATATATCATACTTTCTTTTCCTCCTATATTCATTATTTCATACTGAATGCAACACTGCCTTTCGCATTATATGAAACCATGATCGTCACCATTATCTATTATTTATTATCAAACTCATTAATAATTCATGAGGCAAAAACAAAGGAAATCACCGACCGATAAGCAATCTGATACAGATTTCGTCCTGATTTACATAAACTTTGGTTTCGATTTTCTCGGCCAAAATAAGTCGTATCGCCAAAATAACTGACAACATGACTCTCTACATCTAGACGTTTGATAAGTAAGAGAAATAATTCGTGTCCGATCTTTATCCGATTTACAAACTTTCGCTTTCAGCTCGAGTTTGTAAATCGGATGAAGACCGGCCGCTCATTTTTTATCCGTAACACTGCTTTATAAATTATATGAAACCATGATCGTCACCATTATCAATTTTTTTCAAATAATGCAACACTGCTTTATAAATTTTATGAAACCATGATCCTAAGCCAAATTCGTTATTTCAAACAAGCAGGAGCCATTACCAGGAGCGTCCATCTTCCCCACTGTGTCTGTACCCCCAGCACAGAGGTAGATGAGGCTATTTTTAGAATTGCATTTCGCGCGAAATAAACAAAGGCCATGTTGTCTTAGCCAATCAGATAGCTAACGTCACTTCTCATTATTATTCATTATCATTCTTCTCACCTTCAACGTGGGAATTCGAATTGCTGGTTTTCACTCAATCCCCAGAGGTTCAAATGACAAAGGGCATGGCGGCCATATTGGTGCCCCAACAAAAGAAGCTAACGAGGAATCTATTGTTTAAGGACACCAACACCGCGGACATGACGTCAAGTGAAAACCAGCAATTCTAAAAATAGCCTCATCTACTCCTGTGCTGGGGACCCAACCCATAACAGAGGAACGCTCCTGGTAATGGCTCCTGAAACAAGTTAATGCTTCAATTTTGATATAATCCATTATCTTATATAATAATACGCTAAGTGTGTGTGTGTGTAACGCTCTTTCCCAGGCGCCCTCGATCGATACCTAATATGGAGCACGCAAGCGCGCGTCCGAAAATGGCGCCAAAAAGTGACTGCCACAGCCCACAGGTATATAGCCTGCGTTGCGGCTCTGGAGTATCGAGAGGAGATTAGGGGGATTGGGGCGAGGAAAAAAGAGAGGGGGAAGGGGGTGGGGAGGAGAGGAAGAGAGCTAGAGCCTGCCGGCAACCCATGGTTATTTTGATATCCACTCACTAAATAAAATGCATAAAATTAGTAACTCATTCGACCGATTCATCCAATCATCATGCGGCGGAAGTGAAACCATGTTTAATATCTGTCAAACTCACGCATGGAATATCAAGGATCTCAACTCGAGCGTAAAATTCAAAACAAAAAATATACGAACTTGGAGAATGTCAGCTGAAACTCCGAAAAAAACATGTGAAGACAGGGCCTAAACCCAAACCCGTAAATGTCAACGACTTTTTCAGGATATGTAATGTATGTTTTAAGCTAGCGTTTGGGAATTCAAATATTTCCACGGCCAGAATCTGTTCAAGACTTCAGAAAGAAAAGAGAACCGAAGCTTTAAATAATTATAGCTGGTGCCTTCAAAAGTATTGGTCTTCATATTCCGAAATCTGCTGCTCTATCAGAGCGAGTCGGTCGTTCCTAAGGAAGGAAGATTCGAAATGCAGTAGAGAACTACACCTATGTTCGTGAAGGTTTGCAGGATAAAGATAACTAAGATAAAGATAACTAGTTTCGTTGCCGCTGAATATAAAGTCGCCACCAAATCAGTAAAGAACACTGCCGACACAATAACATCGGAACGAAGTTCTGCCAAAAGAAGCGCTAACAACCATCCACGCAGCGGTACGAAATCATCAAAGCAGCTCGTATTTTCGGAAGCACAAGCCTGTTCCTTGAACACACCGGACATGTTTCAACCTACATATACAACTTCTTTTATTCTTCACAAAGCCTTTCAGCATCTAGTGAAGGGAGCCATGGTCACAACTGTGGTCAGCATGGTGTGCGTTTTGTCGAGCAAGACGCTTGTGGAATTCCGATACACGGTTCTTCAGCTCATCGCGAAATTCGATCTCATTACAAAAGATCTGTAATTCTTTCTTTAAATTCATCGCTGAAGGAATTCTCGGTATGTTTATCGCCATACTAATTGCCCTATATCATTATGACGTCACGGCTTGTTTATGAGGGGGACGTGGCTGTTACCGCTATTCTACGTTCTACAAAATGCATTTGATAGCGATTTCCTTTGTGTTGTTGCTGTTTTGTCCCCCTCTCACGACCATGATCCTTAGCATTTAACCAATAGATTGTTTTGATTTGACGTCATAATGATATAGGGCAATTGGTTTCTGCTCTTATCTGATAGAACATTGCGCTATGGTGTCCCACAAGGGTCCGTGCTGGCTCCACTTTTGTTCTCACTTTTCTTTGCTCCATTGGAGGATGTGATCACCGCTCATGGATTGGATTGTATGATGTACGCGGACGATACACAACTCTACGTGTCTATCAATTCCCTCCATGATCGTTCTGCAATATTGTCCAAGCTTGAATTGTGTGTGAAAGATATTATTATTTGGTGTACTTCCAATGGCCTTGCGTGTAACCCTAGTAAAACTGAAGTTGTCCATCTTACATCTCGATATACCACTCAATGTGAACATATTTCCGGAGTAAACGTGGATGGTGTCCTTATTTATCCTAAACTGGCTGCACGCGACCTTGGAGTTACTGTGGATAGACATCTAAAGCTGACTAATCATGTAAACAACATCTGCAAATCTGCCTCCTTGGCTATCAAGAACATTGGAAAGATCAGGAAACATTTAAGCCAAGCTGACTGTGAAAGGTTGGTCCATGCATTCATTACGTCAAAACTTGACTCATGCAACAGTATCTTGTTTGGTTTACCAGCAACGGAACTTGACAAGCTCCAGCGTGTTCAAAACACGGCTGCCAGACTTGTTACCAGGGTGAAGAAATCTGATCACATCTCCCCTGTACTGCGCAAACTCCATTGGTTACCGGTCAGAGACAGAATTACTTTCAAGCTACTTTTAATTACGTTTAAGGCTCTTCATGGCCAAGCGCCAGTCTACATTAACGAACTCTTGAACCTTTACAAACCTGCCCGTTCTCTTAGGTCCTCTACACTTAATTCATTATCAGTCCCTAGATCGAACACTAGGACATACGGTGACAGATCGTTTTCAGTTGCTGCGGCAAGATTATGGAATTCGCTGCCAGTACATCTAAGATGCACAGACTCTTTAAGCCATTTTAAATCATCACTTAAGACCTTTCTTTTCAGTAGTAGTTAGTTTTTTATAGTTTATATATATATTTAATTAGATTAATTAGTCTTTTGTAGAAATAGTTATTTTACTATTGTAAGAGCATCGAGACTTATATATATGCTCCTAATACGTTTTAAATTATTACTTAATACCTTTATTTTCAGTAGTAGTTAGTTTTTATATATATTGTAATTAGATTAATTAGTCTTTTGTAGAAATAGTTATTCTACTATTGTAAGAGCATCGAGACTTATGTATGATGCTCCTAATACGTATTATTATTATTATTATTATGCCAATGATTTCTGTCAATCACGCATTTTAGCCAATAGCAATACGCGGCCTTCTGAGGCCGAGAGTTATCAACATAACCATGGGTTGCCGGCAGGCTCTCTCTTCCTCTCCTCAAACTAGCTATTCCTCAGCCCGCACCAATTTTCTAAAGAACAGCTTCAGTTATAGTGGTGCGGTGCTTTGGAATAGCTTACCTGTCGAGCTGCGTCAAGCAAACTCTCCGGCTCACTCGTTTTAAATCTCACTGCAGCGATTTCTTTAACAATTAATAAATTTCATTAAACACACGGCATTCATGGAAAGCAGGCATCTCTATTTTATTCATTTGTTTTTTTTATTCATAGTTAATATTAGTTAGATAATTATAGTCAGTTATTGTATAGTTAGATATTAGTTAGGTGCATGCGTTATTCAAATTATTAGATATTAACATTGTATACGTACTGATTAGATATTTTAACTATTCCTACTTTTTTATAATGTAATCGAAGGCCTGATGTTTTAACCGTATATAAATAAAGTTATTACTTACTTACTTACTTACTTACCTCCCCACTCCCTCCCCTGTCTCTTTTTGTCCTCGCCCCAGTCCCCCTAATCTCCGCTCGCTGCGCTCCGATACTCCAGAGCCGCAACGCAGGCTAATTAACGAAGACGAAACGTGTCACCGAAATGTATTGAACGAAATGTTGCTCTATATCTTGGTATTGGTTGCATTTGATGAAATAATGTTAAAAAGGATGATTTTTAAAATGATTTTTTAAGTTCTACACTTATGCACTAGTCAATTGAAACCCCGGCCACCGATCCCCGGGACATAGCGGGGCATTAACGGGCACATTTAACGCTGAATTTCTCCGGTGGAACGGGGAAAGTAACGATCTGCAAAATTTGCGGTAATTTTAGCGATGGCTGTAACGACAGAACAGGACTGGGCCCGAGCATCAACAACGTGTATCAAACATGGCGGAAGGGACACAGTCGCTGGAAAAGGAAAGTTGTAACACTGTAAAAATGATACATTCCTCGCTATGTCCCGGGGGTCGGTGGGCCGGAGTTTCAATTGACTAGTGCATTAGTTAGGCGATCAAACCATCGAGTTTTATACGGGAATCTGTTTTAGGGAAAACCTATCGCCAAGTCCGCCAGGCGAGGCGGCCGAAGCCGTCAAACGACCGAACGAGGTAAGAGACCAGGTAAATATAAACACAATTCAAACACAGTTAGAAATGTTGTCCGTGGAAAAGCCTGTTAATTATTTTTATCTTACAACTCTATTGGGTGTCGAAGAGCAAGCTATGTTGTCCATGTCTGTTCTCCGTAGTTTCCTGTGTTCTTAAACTAGATCGGATGTGAAAACCAACTGTTTCCTCGCCCAACTCTCGAAGGCTCAGACTTCAGACCAGAAACTCACTATGTACCCGGGTATGTACAACCAGACATTCAAATAACTTAAATTTGGCTTTTGATTATTGTTTTTATTCCGTTTTCCTGCTTCGATCAATGCTCTTTCGGCGACCATATTTGTTTTCGTCACACGAATTCACGGCGGGTGTAGAGTACAGGTCAGGTTACAGGTCAGGTCACAAGTCAGGTCTAGGTTAGTGAGAATTCGTCGTTTAAATTACCTGTGAACTCGTCCGATCACATGCAGGCCGCCCAAGTTCTGACTGTATAACAAGGTTTGTATGGGAGTTCTTCCGATAACTCAGAATAATAACATAAATCTTCTGTAATACAAGGTAAATAAAGGAAGAAGACTTACTTGAAGTTGTTTTGTCGTCCTATGTGTGTTTCAGGTCGCTAGAACGGTGTTTTATGGAATTCTTGAGTCATACACTTCACTCCTCTAACCAGAGGGGAAGGCTGAACACTCGAGGACGAATTTTCCACAAAATATCAATCCCATCGGCGTTTACTCGGCCGCGGTACAATCCATGGACATCAATTATCCCTCAGAAGTCCCCAGGCTTGATAACTACTTTCCAAACCCGTTAGATTTGAACGATTTTTGAAGCAATTCGTGCAGCTTCCAACGGCCGACAGATCGTAACGTCCATTGAATGGTCCTTCTTGACAACGCGTTTTGGTAACCAGGCGTTTGGGTAACCAGGCCGTTACAAATTATTTCTTTCCCTGAGAGGGACGTATCAAATTCATTTGACACTTTCTAATCCCTCCCTCCCCACCAACGAGACCACTGGATGTCACCGGCGCTGTCCAGTGGTCTCGTTTAAAAATACCCTAACCGTCAACAACGGGTGCTCACTCATTTAGGTCACTGAATTTATGGTGTTTAGAGCTAGTCACTAATATTAGTTTTTAGGGCTAGATCACTAAACAACACATGCTTCTTCGTTCTCCCTATATATGAACTAATGCAAATCCTAACCCTACATTTAAAAATACCCTAACCGTTAACAACGGGTGGCTACTAACTAATTTAGGGTGTTTGAGAGCTAGTCACTAATTTTGGGTCATTATCCGAAATGAACAACAGTATGGCGTCCAAGCATGCGCACTACATACTTAATTGAGCATTTCAAAATGGCGTCGGGGCTCGAATTTGACTGTAAAAGTAATAAAATGTTTTCTTTTTGTACCTTGTATCTTGTATCCAAGTTCCGAGCATCTGTAGTCAAATTTCTGGACATAACCAATACCCGGAATTATAAGAGAACTCAACATCAATCGTATTGGCGATTACCAGGTGCTTTTAATTTTGCCTCTTTGACACCTTACATCTTCCAATAAATTAGCGAAAATATGCAAAGTATGCCTCGACTTAAAGTTTGTGGTGATGTTTGAGTATCCGCACTTCTAGAAATGAGCTGCATTTCGCTCGTATTCTTGACCACACCAGTGATAAATTCGCTGTTACCACGAGGATTAAAAAGTCTCAATATAGAGCATTGGTATCTCCATCGGTTAAGCCAGGTAAAGGCCCAATATCATAGGTTTTCTTCACTTTTCCGACTCTTTCACGCTTTCTTTTCTTTCTTCCTTGTCCGCCATCTTGAAAGTTAGTAGGGAATGCATGCCCCAGTCTCAAATAGAGCTAAAAAAGGGTAGGGACAGTTTTAAGACTTCTGGGCAACCTCTGGGGAGAGAGGAGTGAATGACGAAATACCCGGCGGCTGCGAAGGAGACTAAGCAAGGAGCGAATACTGGAGCGAAGGCAAACGCATGCACGTGTATCGATATAAAGAAAGGAGAAAATTAATGATTTACCACTGGCACAGCAGCCTAGAGCTGCAGAACTGGGTGCTGTGATGGATTCTGTACCTGCGGATTCTGTTCATGGAGCGCTTGAGCAACTACCACATTACCGGCCAGTTTGCTCCAAACCCTGGATTTCCAAGTTGTTGTGAAAATGAACCCATTTTCAACCTGATGGATTATTTTGAGCTGTCTAAATAAACTCAGAATTCCACAGTTTTACACAAAAGCTAGACCCTAAGCTCTAAAGTAGGTTCAAATCTGACATACAATATATATCATAAGTAAGTGTGCCCCTGGAAACAGACGCCCTGTTAGTGTGAAGTCTGAATGTACACATATATATATTTGTTTCTGCTACACAAATGTTTGAATATTTCCTACTAGGCATGCTGGAATTCAGATAATGCAAATATTATTTCAATGGCAGATAACATTGATTGATAGGCCCTTTGCAGGGCCTGGTCGTGTGACCTTTTTAGCCTGCCAATAAAAAAAAAGTTGGTGCTAGAACAACATGAATGCCAGAAATGGAATTAAGAGCGAGCCAAAATTAGTAAATTAAGCCCAAGTTTTAGGTTCATATCTTTAAAACTGAAGGAATGGTAAATTTTTGAAAACTCTATAATTTAGCTTAATTTAATAGTTTGTGAGGCTTTTTTTGCTGACTGGCATGGCTTGCCATGGCACAAACTCTGTTAAATTAAGCTAAATTATAGAGTTTTCAAAAAAATGTTTTTGATTGACAGGCTAAAAAGGTCACATGACCAGGTCCTGCAAAGGGCCTATTGACTCCAATCTTCGTAAAAACACAATTTCAATGTTTGTTTTTCATTTCTTTGAATTTTACCAAGTTCAATATGCTAAAAATAGGTTTAAAAACTCTTCCAGTTCGCAATTAAAATCTATTAAAAGCACTGAAACACAATTTTATCTATCCAACTACCATGTTTGTTTACAGAAAACACATCAAGTGACTGTGAACCCACGTGGCATTCTGACACTGCATTTGTCTTTACAATTTTGCAGCACCAATCCCAAAATGCATTGTGGGTAATGGACAAAAATCCCATTGTCTACTGTGCCAATTTGGGTTAAATACATAGTACTAACTGAACTAACCCCCCCCCCCCCCCCCCCAGGTATTCCAGTTGTTCACGGTTTATCTCAAATTTAGGCCTTCCTCGACGACCACTCAGGGATGTTGGGGTACAATTCATCGCAAATTCTGCAGCAAGAACGTCTTCGCATCTTCTCAGTTGCGGCAATGCATCACTGACGATTTGTATGACACTGTCACTGTCTAATGTGTCATCCGTCCCAGCAAGAACAAGTAGATGACGAGTTATTTGCTGAAGCCTGATAACTGTAGCCTCGAGCATCTCGCAAGAAAGATAAGAATTAAGCTGCCTTGTTATATCCAGCAGAGAATTCCTTAAAAGTTCCTTATATTCATCACTAGCTCGAAGAAAACGCTCGTCCGCCATCTTGGAAACAGCAACCCAGGGTCTTCTGGGTAAAATCCAAGATGGCAGACAAACCGACCGCAATGGATTCTGGTTTGTAAAAATCAGCAGCCAGGCCTCATAAATTCGAAACTCCGCCATTCGACATACTGCCACTCGATCAGAGACTCGGTCACTCAATCAGACTTTCTGAATGTTCAACAACAAAGTGTGTCACTCGATCAGAGACTCGGTCACTCAATCAGACTTTCTGAATGTTCAACAACAAAGTGTGTCACTCGATCAGAGACTCGGTCACTCAATCAGACTTTCTGAATGGTCAACAACAAAGTGTGTCACTCGATCAGAGACTCGGTCACTCAATCAGACTTTTTGAAACGTCCAACCAAAAAGTGTGTCACTCGATCAGAGACTCGGTCACTTGACTGATGCAAAATTCGATACTTTATTGCTCAATTAGAAGACCTGTTTTTGACCCTATCCACCCGCCATATCCTGTGGACTGTTTGTGAGGCTGGGTACGACAGTAAAGAGTCGCCATTTTGTGTAGGTGAGAGTCTATGTGTGCGATAAACGAAATAATACCCCAAAAAGTTCGGTAAAAATTATACTAAGCGGATGGAACTAAACTATGGGGAGTACTAGGTTGGGGAGTAGATGGTGTGTGGCGAGACAGACGGAGACAAGTGCTAGCTAGCGGAAAGTAAACAACGCATTGAAATGAAGAGGGAATCAATAAAGGCAAGGTATATTCGTACATGAATCCAAATAAGTGTGTTTGTGATTGTTAGAACTATAAAAGAATAGGTGCGGAGCCGGCAGGGAAGTGTGTGGTGCGATTGTGTGTATGAGGAAAATGAAAGACTACAGTATCTCTATATATGGAAGGATAATTCTTTAATCACTAAAAAAACTAATAATTAACTGAGGCCTTAAGTATGAATGTATTGTACTTTAGAAAAATATTTTAGCAGCTCTGTAGTACTCTTAGCATCATTATTTATTAGTAAGTTCCATTTAGTAATTTGAAGTTTATTTACTTATTACAGTTATTACATTTGTAAGTATTCTTAGTAATTCAGTTAGTATTGTAAATAGATGAACAGTTATATTATTCTTAGTAGTAGACACACGACCCCATAAGCCTTGTGCTTTAATCATAATCGTGTTTAAATAAAGGCAATCTATCTATCTAATTATGTATTACGAAAGTAAAAAAACTAATGTACAAATAGTGTAGGTGGTATAACGTCCGGTACAACGTAGCATTTTCGTGTTCGCCGATTGGGCGATTTCAACACTGATTTCAAGTGGCCGGATACTGAAGTACCATTTTATCAAACTCCGCTTTATTCATAGCTGGAAGTATTCATCAGGGTCACAAACGTTTTAGTGATTTTATGAGATTTTCAGCGCTGTCGTGTACGTGCCAAATCTAACCAGTCTGACAATCGATACAAATAATTTATCCTTATTGAAGGAGACCGATTGATCTCGTTTCGCTTGGCAATCGACTCATCTCAGATGCAGAGACAATATCGCTACCGGAACAGTCTGCCCATTGAGGCATGTTGATCTATGGAGAGTAGACTAACACTTACAAATCGTCCTTCGGGATAGCCTGAGGGCGTACTGGACCTCGTAACGTCTGAAAATCAGGCTACGTTCGGGACAGCAAACGAACCCTTCCGAGTACGGTAGCAAACAAGTCGCCCAACGTGGAACAAATGAAAAATTATCCCTATCAAGTATCAGGTTTACCCCATATAATTCCTCTTGCTTTTAAGCTTTTACATTTTTCTAGGACATTTTTTGTAATGAGTGCATGTATACATATTTTTATTATTATTTTGTAGCATTTGCATGTTAAAAAGTGCATCACTCGGACACAAATATTATTAACTTTGAGTTGATGTTACTGTGTTCGACGAAGGATAACGTCATCCTAATCTGGTGTCCGTTGGGTTCCCTGTGTCTCACAGGCAATTCATGTGTTGTGGCAAAGACCCCTGGGAACGAGGTTGGTGTTGTGGATGTGTAACTTTTTTTCGCCATTTTGAATAAATTAATCTCGTTTTGGCGCGTGACTTTTCGCAAACTTTTCATACAGAGAGTTTGAAACGCAAGCAAAGTTGGACCATTCGTAGCTATTATTTTGCTAGAACCAAAAGTTTCTTCGACTGAAATGCCAAGATGTTGAGTTTTTCTAGGGCTGACAAAAGTTTTACGGACTTCGTACATTTTGCGAAAGTCCTAAACGCACGTGGCATCGACATTAATGTAAATAAACTTTACCAGCTTGTAGTTGTAGTAGTGTTGTGTTTATTCGTTCCTTTCAAAAGTAATGGCTTAAAATATATAGTAAATCGCCCGATTTCTCAGTTCGGATCATGTCCAGTCATTACGACTATATTGACATTGATCGATCGAGGCTTCAGTACAGCTCTCGGTATTACAGCGTCAGGAGGGAATTTATTTGAATCCGTTTATTTAGCCGATACGTCGATTGGCCACCACTTAAATATGAGTCGATAAGTTACCGATCGACTCATACACGGGAAAACGGTTGAAGTAAGCGTGTCGTGTAGTTTATTTGAAAGGGAATAAACGGTAATTCTAGTAAGCGTGATGTGTTAAGTTGGTAACCGGTCGTTTCGATACCAACTCAAGACGTTTCGATACCAACTCAAGACGTTTCGATACCAACTCCAAGTTGTTTCGATACCAACTCCAAGTCACTTCGATACCAATTCCTAGTTAAGGTTAAGGTTACCGTATACCTTCGCGGCATGTTTTCTTAAAAAAAAATTATTGTAATTCTTTTGAAATTGATGGATTGATCTTCGTCTTTCCGAAAAAATGTTTTTTAAACATGCAAAAGTTTGCGAGATATTAGAAAAAAACGTAATTTGAAGGAAAGTAAATAAATCGCTTCGGCGTGATAAATCCCTCTGATCCCATTACGTGCCACAGGCACCCCGCTGAATTTTTGCGGGAAACTACATCCAGAGCTTCAGACTCACAGTGAGCCGTGACTCGTGAGTTCAGTGATGTTATAGCGTTTAAGTTACCGGTATATCGATCGTGGATATGTCCAGAAGAGAAAAGAATAATCCTTGGCTAAAAGGTAAAAAAAGAAGACAGGCCCCAATAAGATTCAAGAGAATGAGCTCGAGAAGGAGCAAAGTTTCAATACGGAGAAGAAAGTGATGCTCGCGGAAAGCGACAAAGGCTCGTGGTTCGAACAGCCTTCATGTTCGACGACTCCCACTTCGAGTTCTATTAGTACTGCTACAACTCCGACGGAAAGCTGCTCAGCTAGTAGGCTTAAACTTTTGCCAGGTACAAGAAAAGAGACGGAAGATTCAGAGAGTAACAGCGAGTCCGCATCCGACTCCGATTCTAATGTCTTGGGTGACTCGCAGTTTCCAAACTGGGCCGTGGTCAATCCAGGAGTTCTAAATCGTGAACTTGAGCGAAGTTCAGCCGGTCGATTTTGGGGAACTGAAGGAATCATCGCAGCTAACATAGCCGGTTTAGGATCAACATCAACGTTCGGTGCACGAGGTTGCCTGCCACTCGCTTTTCCCTTCGCTCTTGTTTGCGGCGTTGCCTTTCGACGCGATTTAGTTTTCGATATCCGGCCCTCTCCCTTCTTGGTACAACCCGTTGATTTACCTTTCTTTTTCCCCTTTTGCGCATTATCTCTAGTTTTGGCCATAACACAACGCTCTTTCGAATATTTGTGACACGACACTAGTATGTATGTTTCTTATGCAATTTGAGCCACGTACTAATTTCCCGCGAATTTCTGGACTTGATTCATAAGCTCCGGGGATCCTTACATATAATTGGCTGGTTGGTTTAAGTGTTGACGTTTGCTTTGATGAGGTGTGATGTGTTTCCTAACCCGTCAGAAGCCAAAAACGCCGATAGATTTTTATGCGTATTCACTGTCTTTGGGTGAATTTATAGGGTATGAAGACTTGTCAGATTTTGATGAAACTTGGCCTAGTGTTAGAGGAGCTACATATGAAGCAAAATGTGTGAGCGTTTAGCGATATTTTAATTATTTTTCTTATAAGAGTACTTGCCGTGATGAAACACAGAAACTATTTCGATTGAAACTTTGAAGATGAATTGCATTTGAACAAAGTAAAATATTAAAAAACGCTCACACACTTTGACAGGCCATCATGTGCTGATTGACATTATGCAGCGGAATCGTCCGTAGGCGCGAACGCGGAGGGACATAAATTCACTTCTGTGAGACTCGTCTTTTTTGCGTTTGTTGCCTTAGCATTTACTGAAAATGTAATATTTGTGCAAAAAATACATTTCAGCGCATTCTACATTATATAACCTTTCCAGTGATATATAGGTTTCTATACCTTCCTTTAAAATGACGCGCGTGTGATTTAATTTGCGAGAGACACCCGCGAAGGTATACGGTAGCCTTAAAGCAGAAGATCTAGTTCTTATATAACTTATATTAAGTTCTTACAGTGTACGTAGTTACGTTCAATAGAGCATCTAAAACCAGATAATAAAACCGACCGACTTGATTTCCTTTTACGCAGTTACGTTCTTGACGAAGCGTAAGTATACCTTCAGAACCTATAAATTCTTACGTAGTTTGAAGAGTAGGAAGTTCAATAGGGCATCTAAAACCAGATAATAAAACCTCTACACAACTCGTAATGGCGTCCTCGGTTGTTATGACGCCACGAAGCCGACCGACTTGATAAATTTTAGACCTCATCATACTTATATCATTCGAAAGCTTATAATGAATACTTTCACTTTTAAAACATTTTAGCGATGCGATTTCAATAGAGCATCGAAAACCAGATAATAAAACCTCTACATGCATCAACTCGTAATCAGGCGCCCTCGGTTGTTATGACGCCACGAAGCCGACCGACTTGATAAATTTTCAGTTTACAACTTCTCTGACTTCTAGACCTCATCATACTTATATCATTCGAAAGCTTATAATGAATACTTTCACTTTTAAAACATTTTAGCGATGCGATTTCAATAGAGCATCGAAAACCAGATAATAAAACCTCTACATCAACTCGTAATCAGGCGTCCTCGGTTGTTATGACGCCACGAAGCTTCGTGCCGTCATAACAACCGAGAACGCCATTACGAGTTGATGTAGAGAAAGGAAAAGCGATGTAGAGGTTTTATTATCTGGTTTTAGATGCTCTATTGAAATCGCATCGCTAAAATGTTTTAAAAGTCAAAGTATTCATTATAAGCTTTCAAATGATATAAGTATGTTCGTATGATGATATCACCAATCACCAAGGCGAACCAGTTGCTTGGCCTACTCAGACGCTCTGCCGTCAAAGTCCGAAGTACTAGCGCCCGTCGATATCTGTACTTGTCCCTGGTTAGGTCGAACCTTGCCTATGCCTCACAAGTATGGAGCCCACAAACTGTCGATCTGACGCAGGATATAGAAAGAACACAAAGGAGGGCTACTAAGTTTATTCTCCTGTTGCCCTTCCAAACAGACATCTCCTACAAATCTAGACTGTTAACTCTAAAGCTTTTACCTTTATGTTACTGGTATGAATACCTTGACCTCATCTTCTTGTATAAGGCAAAACACGGTTTAGTAACCTTAGCTCCAGATGTTTTGCCAAAGCTTGTAAACAGGGTGAATTTAAGCATCTCTCTACGTTCGATGGATAACTCACTTAATCTTATTACTTATCAGATTCCTAATGTCAAGACCATGTGTTACCAAAATAGTTATTTTATAAGAGCTTCCCGAACTTGGAATACACTTCCACACGAACTGCGTAAATCAGATATCTCTTTACCTAAGTTTAGATCATTACTATTTAAATATTACGTGTCTGCCATCACTTCTGTATTTGACATCGAGAACCCTAAGTCTTGGAAATCTGTATGTCTGAAATGTCACCAGGCAAGACAGTTAACCGCACATCTCAAATGCTGCTTTTAGGTTGAAATAAGTATCGTAATTAGATCATTTATTGTAATTATATTTTTCATAGGAAACCAACGTAATTGGCTAACGCTGTGTTGGTTCTCCTGGCCTCTATCAGTTCTGTTTGTTGTATATTTTACTTTATTCTATTTTGTATCTTCTATTATGGCCGAAGTAAGTAAATAAATAAATATAAATAAATAAAGTCGGTCGGCTTCGTGGCGTCATAACAACCGAGGACGCCATTACTTACGAGTCGATGTAGAGGTTTTATTATCTGGTTTTAGATGCCCTATTGAACTTCCTACTCTTCAAACTACATAAGAATTTATAGGTTCTGAAGGTATACTTACGCTTCGTCAAGAACGTAACTGCGTAAAACGAAATCAAGTCTGTCGGCTTCGTGGCGTCATAACAACCGAGGACGCCATTACGAGTTGATGTAGAGGTTTTATTCGGGTTTTATTATCTAGTTTATATAAGTTATATAAGAACTAGATCTTCTGCTTTAACCTTAACTAGGAATTGGTATCGAAGTGACTTGGAATTGGTATCGAAGTGACTTGGAGTTGGTATCGAATCGACTTGGAGTTGGTATCGAAACGCCTTGAGTTGGTATCGAAATGACTGGTATCGAAAGAGACTGGTATCGAAACGACCGGTATTCGTTAAGTTTATTTAGCCGATACGTCGATTCGCCACCACTCAAATATGAGTCGATAAGTTACCGATAGACTCATACACGGGAAAACGGTTGAAGTTTCATGTTTGAAATCCTTCATTTCTGTTAAAACACTACGGTAAATTTAAATACATGTTTGGGGAGAATCGACTTTGAGTGTCATGGCGAATCGACTTTGAGTGGTGGCGAATCGACTAGAAAGTGGTGGCGAATCGACTAGAAAGTGGTGGCGAAACGACTTGGTGGCGAAACGACCGCAATTTGAAATATCGATAATATTCGTAGCGAAAAGCATTGAGTTCTAAAAATGTTGAAAAGTATGGGTGGGTAAATCCTGCTAAAAAGAATTGTTTTCTATAAAAATACAAAAAAAAAAATCTCAATTAATATTGTAATATTTTTAGGCAAGTTAAGTTCAGAGACAGTGTTATGTGAAGTTGATGTATTTTAATTACTGGGAGCAGTGTTGTAATACATGTAGGCATTTTGCAGGAAACAGTCATGTGCTGGTATAATACATTGTTAACGAATGAATTGAACTTGTGATCTCCATGGTGGGAAAGACTTTGCCATGGATGCTGGATGGGAAGCTATATTTAAAAACGCTGTTTTAGAAAGATCGACAATCGATTGCAGGTGGAAAATAGCATTTACAAACAGGTTTTGCTAATAACACTACCAATGTCATACAAGTGCTTTAAATATAGCAATGCATCGTATTGATAAACATTGCAATATTATTGTTATGCTAATGTACCAACCATGATTTGTAAAGCCTGCTTTGTGTTAGGAACCAGTGGATCTCTGGTTGGCACATATTGACAATAGATGACAACACACAAAACATCGCTATATGAATTAAGATTTGTTTGCCATCGAGTACAACTATGTGATTGCATTCCTAAAAAAGGTCCATTCTATTATATATAAATGATCACGAGAATTAGTGAATCAGTAGACCTAGTCAGCTTGCCTGTTTTTTGTCCCATTTCAGTTTTTTCTGTATCCCAAGAGGAAACTGATACGGCAGTTTCTATAATTAGAAAACAAAGTACTGAATCCCTCTGGAGAACTATCACACGGTCTGAAATGGGGCAAAAAAAAAAACAGGCAAGCTTCATGACTTCAGGTCTAGCTATTATCTGGCTCCCCTAGCACAAACCATGTATGACACACAAATATGCTAGAACTTCATGTATTCAGTTATTCCTAGGTGGCCCGAGTTAAGGCCACTTGGGGCCTCTTGTTATACAAGTTGTATAACTTATTAGTGAAAACATTCATAACTTTACACCCACAATAGAGTCAGTCTGTTAATATCAACAGTCAACAGCGTAGTCCAGAACACTGAAGCAATATTTCAGTCTACAAAGGCCGGTTATGTTTGTTTTACCACAAGTAGCCAAAAACATGTCGAACGCACTTTAATAATCTATGATTACTTCTAGTTGAATATTGTTGATCTGGGTGGTGAGAAAACATTGACCTCCAGTACATTTAGAGAGTCCATAGACTGGGGGTCAGTATTTTCTCCGCTCCCATTGAATTCTGCCATACAGCAAATTAATCTTATAGTTTGTGATGATTGTTCATGCACACATTTCAATTTACTCGTCTATATTTCCGTTATCGATATTGTGTTATTTTCTGTGCAAAATGCACATTGTCTAATAACCCAACACATCAGTCCCTGATTGAGCAAAGTTTCTGTAGTTTTAATCAACTAGGAGTAATTATAGATTATGGCAAGTGCATTGGATAAATTTGATTAGTATAATTTCATCAGTGAATATAGAGATTCCTGTGCTCTGATTGGTCGAGAATTACGTCATACGTCGCTATATTCACCTCCAGAGCGCCTGGAGGTGAATATAACATACAAGGCATTTACCAAAATGGCCGCTCGCATATTTACTGATGTTTCTCACAAAGAAATAAATAATATGAAAGAAAAAGCTTTTCCAAAACCCACTAAAGAAGCAACTAAATAAGTATGGCTAAACTTGAAGCTTATTTTAATCCATAAGCCGTCACAAACAAAGTTTACTTACGAGTTTTGGCCGGGGTTGAGTTTATTCGGTCCTCATGAATCACAACTGAAATAACGTCTACTTAGAGCAATAAATAACACAACGAGACTTTGGAACTGTTCGACTTAAAAAGAGTGTACTTACTTGAGTTATTTTCCCCGTGGTTCTTGATAGAAAAACAACAAGTTCTAGTTTTCATTCAGGAAGCCGGTTGCTGTTATGCACCAGTCAATGTCAACCCCCGCCCCCCCAACCCCGGGACTATGCGGGGATTAGCGAGGCATTTGGCACTTCATTCGTGCCCCGGTGAGCGGGGCATTAGCCTTGTTTAGAATATCGTGGTGATTTGAGCGGGGGATTAGGCGAGGTTTGGCCATGGAAGCCGCTGACCATTTTGGCTCATTTCACCTCTTGGTGCGAAATGTGCGTAAATTTGCCATCGTTTATTGAATGAAATTATAGCATTTTAGTTCAGCTGGAATGCTTCATGGATGACCTTGAAGCTTCTTTGCGGATTGACTATTTTTAAATCAATTTTGCCAATAAAAAAAAATGTGTTTTCATATAAAGTAATATGGGAGAGAGTTGGCGTTTTAGACTTTAGTTATTTTTGCCACAAGTGTAACGAGGTACATTGTTAATTCGTGAATGCACGCATGTGGGTTAGGTAGATTTCGATTCCAAATGTGCCGTATCCGCGTATCCTATTCCGAATGCCGTATCCTTTTTCGAAGATGGCCGGTCGATGTGACTGAGGAACAAACTTTTATCGGAAAAGACGCGTCAAAGCTTTCGAAAGGATTTGGTCAGTGCTGTAGATATGCCGCTTTCTAAGGTAATATTCCGAAATACCTTATAATTTACTGCTGTGAAGTTTCCCTGTTGTCTCTGTGTCTATCTTGCTACACTAATTCAAACCACTCGACATTATAGAAGTTATGTTTTAGATCGGGATATACTCGTACGATGTTCGGGATAAGCAATAGTTAACTTTTCCCGAACGGGGAATTTCCCGTATCCTTTTCCGAAGATGTATGTTTACAAAATTCGTACCATGTTCGGAATATGTTTGTCATATGAGATTTTCATGGCTAACTCGCTTACTGGCAGGTGGCTCAAACCTGGACAGACATGGTAGTGGGTCCCTATCAATCACTTAGTGGTGATGGCGTAACGATGAAGTCATCGGTCATGTGATTTTTAGTATATGCCAAAATAGCTCACTCGAGTCACTGACCATCCGCAAGTTGTCATTAGGGGCCCTATGTTTAACTTCATTATCTTATTATTAAATAATTTTGAGAAGAAGGCAACATACTTTACACTATTTAAAGTGTCATCCGAAAAGCGGGAAGTTATATTGTATTTTGGACATTTTAAATCCGAGTTTGTTCAGGCAGCCAGCAAGACAGTGTATTAAAGGAACCTCGCTAATACCTCGGCTGAAAAACAATATTTGCTCTCAAATGTTCCTTTTGGACGCTAAGTCTGTTACCATGTTTGTCACTTCCAAGTTGTACACTAGATATCATTTATGGACCGATTTTCTATGTCCATAAAACTCTTTTGAATTTCCTGCGTGTCGCCATCATGGATTTTATAACGTCAAAGTGTTGCCCCTATTGTTACACAACAAACGAGCTATATTGTTTTCTGACAATAGAGGCAACACTGTGACGTCATAAGATCCAATATGGCTTCGTGCAGGAAATTAAAATGAGTTTATGGATAGGAAAATCGGTGCATATATGACATCTCGTCTTCAGTTTAGAAGTGAAAAACACAGCAACAGACTTAGACATCGATCAGGAACATTTGAGAGCAAACATTGTATTTTAGCCGAGGTTTCCTTTAAATGATATTAACAGTTTTTCTAATTATCTCTCAGATGTTGTTTGTATATATACATGTATATATTACATATCAAGAATGAGGCCATTTAAAATCTGGAACTGTTGTAGAACAGTAAGCTAAGGAACACAGTTGTTGCATGCATGTATATATAAAATAATTTACATGTAATATAATTTCGATGTTTATCAACTTGACTGCCGATTTCGAAAAACAAAAACATAAAGAAAAGTTGAGTTGACAGAATTATGGTACACGCGTCATTTTGAACAATCATCCAACCATTTAGGGCGGGGTATTTGACCAACTTATATGCCCCGTATAGCGGGGCATTAGCTCTCATTAGAAACACAAATACCTAATCCCCGCCTAATCCCCGGGGTTGGGGGGGCCGGGGTTTACATTGACTGGTGCATTATGCTCTTCTCTCGCCGCTCTCGGTGTGTTTTCAAGTTTTATCTCATACCGAAATCATTTGTCTCTTGATTTACCATTGTCTTTGATTTTGTGATGGCTATAATCCACAAAACTACAAACTGTAGTTTGTAGTTTCCAGCAAATTTGTCCTTTGAAGTGAACTCATGAAAGCGGTTCCTTTCGATAAATTTGCACTCGCCGTGGCAGATTTTCAGTCAGCCGAGTTTGCCCACTTCCACTCATTTTCGCTGCATTTCATCTCTTTGTAACACGGTTCGAGGTCTCAAAAGTGAGGACTGCTGCTTCAACTTTAATTCTAGTGTGCATTTGGACTGCTTTTTGGTATTTCTCTTGCTTTAGCAAATCCATTCTTGTAGTCCCTGCAAGTCTCGTGTCGAGTCGGTTTGTGCAGTGAACCGTAGCGGCATGTGATTATGCAAATGTGTCACAAAACTATCCTGTCACGCGCGCTTGTAAACTTATAAAAGGGTCGGAAGTCAGACTAATAATTTCTAGTTTTAATTTCTCTGATATTCACTGATGAAATTATACTAAAACAATTATTCACTTCAGTCTCAGTGACTATTGGTGAATATTTACCTCGACTTCGTCTCGGTAAATATTCACCAATAGTCACTTCGACTTCAGTGAATAATTGTTAAATATGATTGTGGAACATAACAATAGTTGATAATTTTCAATTAAAAAAAGAAACAAAGGTAATAAAATAAATAAAGTGGAACCGATATATAGCCTGCTATGCAGACGTATTTTTTCACTCTCATAAATTCGAAGAAAAAAGTAACGTCTGCTTACCCGAGCGCTTAATTAGTTTCCAACATGCAAGAGGATTGGTCGTCGCCTTATAGATGCAGCTATGGTAGCAAACGTCCTTCCGGGAAACTAAGTATAATAATGCCTTTCTCTGTTCGGGAAATAATTCAGAAATGTCGAAAGTTTCGCACGCTTTCTCCAAAGCCATATCAAGTCCGTTTGTATCGTCCGCCATTTGGCTTCACCTTCATGCAGGCGGCTGCACTAGACATTCCATGCATACCTCAATTCTCTAAAAATAAAACCTTCACTCTGATTGGTCGAAATGAAATGACGTCAGGAACACGGTTTCTGCCAAAGTCCGACGACCTCGACCGTCTGAAAATCAGGCTAACTTGAAGTCGGATCGCCCGCTGGTTAGGTCGATTCGCCCCCACTTGAAGTCGATTTGCCCCCACGTTAGGCGATTCGCTCCCACTTGAAGCAGTCGATTCGCCTCCCACTTGAAGTCGATTCGCCCCACTTGAAGCAGTCGATTTGCCTTCCACTTAAAGTGAAGTTATTTTAGGTCATGTTGGATAGATTTCTTTTTTAAGAGGAGCATAAGCTCATCATCCAGTCTCCATAATTATATATTCTAAACCACACCAATTCTTAAATTTGATATGAAATATTTCAAGAACTGTTGGAACATTTCTGATCGAACACTTTTTTCGTAATTTTGTTTTTTAAAGGATAGTTTTGAGCCGATAAATGACATTTAAATGTAAAAAAGAATACTAATTATTTTCGTTTCGAATTTAATTAGTAACTGAACTCGGATATAATTTAATTTCAAAGGCCGAGGCTACAGGAGTGAGTGATGCGAGTACGGTAGACATCAGTTATAATTTTACTTTGATCTTCCTTAGTGAAGTTTCTGTAGGGGTGGTTGATCTATACTATAAATATCTTAAAATTATCGGTTGCCCCTCTTCCCTCGTGGCCCCTCCCTTGAATTCTGCAAAGGGCCAGTTTCGCAATATCTCCTACTAATAGCTCGACGGTCGTATATCACGACGACTATCATATGACTAACTCCCTGAATCATTATTTACTGGCCATGGTCAGAAACGCCTGCCAACGGTCAATTATGACAGAGCCAGATGATCAGTTTACAGTCTCGAGCTCAAAATAATAAGACAGTATGGAGAACGGAGGTTACTGACAAGCAGGAGATGCTGATGCATGCAATCAAATGTTTTTTTTAAGAAGCACATCAGCAGGCGCATACATTGAGCATCTCGCCCAGATCGATGAAAGGAGAAGAGCGCTTATTGAACAGGAGTACGATGATACTGGCCGTTTTTATAATGGAGACGCATAATGCGTCTAACGGCGTATTTGGGCAAAGAACGCTTAGTTCGTCTTCTTGATGCCATCTAGTATAAAAAACGGGTACAACAGGCATTATGCGACTGGACGAACTAAGTTTTCTTTTCCCAAATACGTCTAGACCTAGTATAAAAACGGCCATTGTCTGGAATCTGACTAAGACCAGTTATCAGCAATTATAATTTCACTGAAAATCAATGACCGCAATTTTAATTTGAAACCTTTTAACACTTTAACATTATTTTTGTAGTCTATAGCCAAGAGACCATCACCTAAGAGAACCGATCTCCCATATTGGGGTCTCTCCCACGATACTCTGCGCCGATTTATTTTTAGCCTGCATAAATTAGTTGGATTATTTACCACTCTATCCGATTAGTTGTTGATGTCACGTGTAAATTAGTTGGATTATTTTTACCACTCTATCCGATTAGTTGTTGATGTCACGTGTCCGGATGGACCGGCGGGCGGCGAGCTGAGAGCAGAAGAATCCCAATTTTCTACTTTCACGACTTCTACGATTCTACAGATTCATATTGATTTCGGTGTTGCAAAAGCATGTCCGATTATTTACGATATTATAGGTTCTCTTTCAAATTTCTTTAGCGAATTGTAAGCGTCTGTTTACGATAATTTCAAACTCAGTCAGTCAGTGTTTCAGATTACGAGTGGCATTGATCAATAATTTTTGAGATAATTTTATATTTGCTCGCAACAAACTGAACGTTTAAAGAATTATGAGCATTAAAAAGAGCAAATTATCCGGCTAGTTCTGAAGCTATAATGTCTAGCTATAACATACGTGAATATAAACGACAGGCAACATGTAACTTGTGTTGCAGGTTCAGCGGTATTGACCCAAACGCCTCATTTCGATGTAATGAAGCGCCATTGAAACCATCATTCGTGCATAACACCAACACTCTCTTAAACAAGCGCGACTAATTTAGATACAGTTTTGAACAGCGCTTCATTACGTCGAAGTGAGGCGTTCGGGTCAATACCGCTGTAACTGCTATTCGTGAACGCCTCTGCATGTAATGATACTCGAGTTACCATAAATAATAATAATAATAATAATAACGTATTAGGAGCATCCTACAGAGTCTCGATGCTCTTACATATTATACCTAATAGAAATAAAAATTACATGAATATATAAAAAGTATCAAGTGACTAGCTAAAAGCATCTAAAAAGAAAGGTCTTCAAACTTGATTTAAACGTAATTAATGAATCAATACTTCGAATATAATCCGGAAGAGAGTTCCACAGTTTAGCTGCAGCGACATAGAATGATCTGTCGCCATAGGTTACAGTATTACAACGAGGAACTGACAGTAAATTATGTGAACTCGATCTGAGTGAACGAGAAGGTATGTAAGGTCTGAGCAATTCGCTTATATATTTGGGAGCTTGGCCATGGAGAGCCTTAAAAGTAATTAAAATTATTTTAAAAGTGATTCTATCTCTAACTGGCAGCCAGTGAAGTGGGAAATATGGTCAAACTTCCCAGCTCGAGTTACAAGTCTCGCAGCCGTATTCTGCACACGCTGTAGTTTATCAAGTTCACATGCCGGTAAACCATACAAAATGCTATTACATGAGTCAAGTTTAGATGTAATGAAGGCATGAACTAATCTTTCACAATCATCCTGGGCCAAGTGCTTTCGAATCCTTCCAATATTCCTAATAGCCAAATACGCAGACTTGCAAATATTGTTTACGTGCTTCGTCAGTTGGAGATGGGAATCAACAGTAACACCGAGGTCGCGTGCAGCCAGCTTTGGAGCAATGACAACATCATCAATAGTGATTCCCGAGATCAGATTACATCGTTTGGCATAACGAGACGTGAGATGGACAACATCAGTTTTGTTAGGGTTGCAATCAGGCTTGACTGATTATTATAATTAGGTGTTTTAACCATTCAAATCCTAGTCCAAAATGTTGGCACACAAGGTCTATGAGTGTAGCATTCAGTATATACAGACCGGGTTATTTTTAGAATGTGTTTTCCGCCAGTCAATCACAACTGTTTGCGTAATTTTTATTCAAATGATTAATGATGTTGTACCTATGCTGGTTGATCAAACAAGAGAAGCTAACGATGCATCTTTTGTTAACAACATGCCGCGATCGCGAGCTTTTATTCTTCTAATATATATTTGGATTCTAGAGAACGGCCGCTATCATGGTCCTGCAAAACTTTTGTTTGGCACAAAGATCAGATCAAGAGTTCCAACTGCAGAATCTTAGCTGAAGCCCAGTTAGCCTAAGCTGTCAAAGTTCAAAGAGCAGGAAGAAGATAGAACGCAAACACAGAAGGTTTACTTTGATTCTCATCATGCATGGTGCAAGAGATCTCAAGGAAATAATACCCATAGGTGAAAAGGTTTGCCAATGGATGCGAGACATGAAAGTCCCAGCAACAGTGATGACACAAGCGGCGAGGACACACTGGTCATACAATGTAAGCAGTCAAAGGGGAACCATTCGAAGGAACCGCGTAAACAGCCCGAACTCTAACAAACAAGGACCGGCGGCTAAGTCAGGACCTCCAGCTGAAGTAGCTGAAGATGTAGCCTCCTCCGCAGGCATCTCGAACTGGGATTGTGGGCTTCCTGTGGCAGGTGAAGAAAAGAGAAGAGGGAGAATCACAGGTAACCCAATTAAAGATTTGTATGCTTGCCGAGGAGGCTACTGCACATGCACCAACAGCAGCTATAACAAGTTCTGGTCGATAGGTCAAGTCTCCAAATAGAATGAACGTATTTTTTATTAATTTTATTTATTTACAAGATTTGGGCGTAACGCCACAGGAAACAAACAATAGGACTCAAAGTCCCCTACGAGGCTTGTCTCCGCCAGTGGCGTAATAACATGACTCATGTCTGTGAACTGTTTGAGTTACCAAAGTTACAAAATACATGTTATGCAATGAATTGGTGACGAGGGGTAAGCTGTCCGATGTGCCGGTCGTTATTATATTAGGTAGCTTCGGCTGAGCGCTTGTATTGTGAGGTGTTATGTTGTTTAAGATTCATTTAGTTTAAAAACCTCGCAAAGTAATCATCCAACTGACTGCATGAACACCATTTTCAGATGAAACTATGTGCCAAGTACTTTTACTGAATGATACCATACCATAATTACAATTATAATTATACGTGATACCATCATTACGGTGGAGCCTTAATCTGTACCTCTGTAACTGATTAGGCCGCCTGTCCAAATCATCCTTGGACCGGGCTCTTCGTACCTGGGATTTGTGGTAGACTCTGAGCGTTGTACTTCCCTAATACCAGGATCAAATAAAGTGAAGTTCGCCAATCTGCGCAAAGCTATTCTTGGTTGTTGTACAGTCTCTTCCAAGATCCCCCAGCCCGGGGGGGGGGGGGGGGGGGGGCGGGGGGGGGGGGGGGGGGGGGGGGTGGTACTCCTGTTTGTGACGTATTATTTATGTGCCGCGGGGGTGGGTCAGGGTTTTGAGCTCAGTTTGGGCAGGTAGGGTCAGGGTGTTGACCTGATTTGGGCAGATCAGGGTCAGGATTTGAGTTTAATGTGGGTGCAGTCAGGGTCGGGGTTCAGTATTTTTTAGGCATCAGGGTTTTTTCCCCAAAAAATGGGGCAATCAGGGTTTTGGAGCTCGGATTTTGGGTCAAACAGGGTCAGGGTTTGAGCCTCTTGGCCTCACATACATACCCATTTTTCAGGTAAGTAACCCTCCCCCCCCCCCTCCCCCCCGGGTCCCCCAGCGCCTCGCAGGGAAAATTACCACGTACAAGGAGTATAAGAAAAAGACAACTCAATAACGCACTCAAGCAGTTACACTAAAACATATGCATTACTAGACTGCCGTTTTCTCCTTCCAATATATACCATCCCGTTCCAATCTAGTCGATCCCCCTTCGCGAATAGTGTCTGTAAAGACTGCATGCTATCCAGGAACGCGTGGTTAGAAGTCGGATGGCTGTTTTAGCACCCACACTTTAGATCTTGTATCCCTTGACTCCAATATTAAATTGGATAGTGACGGACAACTTCTCAAGCATTTCACTTCATACATCACACCGCTGTCTCACTGTGTCGGCATATTTACGCAGGATATTGCCACAGAAGAGAAAAAACACGAATTTTAACGATACCTGAAACGACCATTGGGGCTGATCAAACTCACAGGACCCGGCTAAACCATAGCCTGCTATGCAGACGTATTTTTTCACTCTCATAAATTCGAAGAAAAAAGTAACGTCTGCTTACCCGAGCGCTTAATTAGTTTCCAATATGCACACCTCATTGTGTTATGGACCAATCAGATTTTACCTTCCATATCCTGGAAAGTGATGTAATGTTGCATTGAAAAGGAATTCAGACAATACATTTGCCATTGACCAATCATAGGAGTGTTCACTGGCGCGCCAATTCACTAAAATTCTAACAACGGCTTTGATTGGGCAGAAAAATAAAACAAACGTGCTGACGTCTGCTCCATATTGGAAACTAATTAAGCGCTCGGGTAAGCAGACGTTACTTTTTTCTTCGAATTTATGAGAATGAAAAAATACGTCTGCACAGCAGGCTAGCTAAACCACAGATCGAATTGAAATTTAGCGTGTTGGGGTTTTTTTATGGAGGGAAGGAAAACCGGAGAACCCGGGAACCCTCAGAGCAAGCTTAGGGCGAGATGCCAACAAACTCAACTCACGTTAGCGGGACTCGAACGCTAGTCACAGTGGTTAGAGGTAAAGCACTGGCACCAGTTGCGCCACGCCGAACGCATATCCTTCCCTCTATTTGTGCTGGTTGGGCGGCTTTTACAAACACTTTTGGAGTCCTGAAGACCACCTTTACCCATTCCCCTTCTGGTGGCCTCTCTTGTCTTCTCTTTAGAGTAATTCAGATTGGGAAATAGAGAGACTTACAAGTCCTCCTTTTCCCGACTGCTCAAGGACGTTTTGTTACCCGGCCTCTTCAATGTGATCTCTTTGTTTTCAGGATTACCGCACGTAACTATAGTTAAGTAAGTACTCCATTCCACCGCATGTTATTCTTATAATAATATGATCAATAGAAGAGTCGATTTTAATATACGGTACGTGTTGTTCTTATTGTCTCCTCATGATTCCAGCAAACGCATAATATT
Organism: Actinernus sp. WN-2022; assembly: GCA_030867875.1. Lineage (NCBI taxonomy): Eukaryota > Metazoa > Cnidaria > Anthozoa > Actiniaria > Actinernidae > Actinernus > Actinernus sp. WN-2022. Next base: position 38,318,274 of record JAOWCC010001679.1, read on the forward strand.
TTCACCTGGCTATAGCAATCTTCTTCGAAGAGAGTCCCAACGGTCACCTGAGGGCTATATGAACAGGAATGTTTGTTTCTGTCAGTTCACAGGAAACCCACATATGCAGTACTATTTCTCACTAAAACCCATCTCGAATGCGCTTCCGACTAAGCTATGATTAGTACTAGACAAGTACTAACAATATCGCAAAAGGTTAGAAGTTGACTTGCGAAAATAGGACTTCCTACCCAAGGCCCCTTCCAAACGATTAAACATCACGAAAAACATAGTTTTATCAATCAACATTTTATTCTAACCGTTTGGCAAACGTCATTCACAATGTATTAACAGGTAGGGACTAGGCGTTGGACGACCTTTTATGAAGTTGGTATTTATCAAATATTCAGTCAAACATTAGTTCAGTTGAGCCATGGGTGACTGGTCGGCATTTGGGCTACACATGCGTACTGGTATAACCTTACTTGTCGCCTCTGAGTGTATGAAACAAGGTTTATGTTGTTGAAATCGACCTCATAATTTACGTATACCGTGAAACATGTTCATTATACAATGTTTTACGAGGTTTCATACGTTTAGTCGGGCTTTTAATTTGAATGTATCAATATCTAATAAGTATTCCGCTGGTAAAAGAAGTGCCCTTTTGGGTAGGCCGTCACGTTACTCTACCTTTTAATACTGATGTCCATTATATTATGTCACACAACGGGTGAAATCAGTCCGTACTGAGTATATCATAATTTACAGAAACTACAAAAACGGTGCGATCACGACTTCTCAGCTAGATCAGTGAAATGAAAACAAACGTGAAGAACGCTTACTAACTGAAAATTGCTCTTTTCGTTTCAGTGATTTCTTCTGGAAACTCAACCTCGTTCCCAATCCTGGTTGGGGCGGGTCACGTGGCTCCCAAAATCTGGGAGATTTAAAATTACAGATTGGAGGGAGGGGTGGGAAAGTCAAATATTGTCCTTATGTCTTGGATAGAGCGGGACTTTTGCCATCAAAACAAACTTGTATGAAAGTAGTGCACGTGGATAAATGCCAAGATCGGGTTTATCCTGATCTTCGACTTCATGTCGTGTAGGCGACCTTCTGCCAACACCGAATTGAAAAAGGTTTCTATTCTCGTATGTAGTTATGTTAAATCTAGTTCGAATTTCTTTTCAGTTCGTTGGCGATATTTCGCGTTGGAAAATATCTCTATACGGCAAACAAATCTTCGCTCCTTTCCGTGGCCGAGGAGCTGACAATGTGGAGCTCTATTCGACGGTATAAACATTAGCCACATTTAATATGTAGTCTTGTGAACGACGGATAGTGAACGACACATTTCTACGAGCCAACCACTTCTTCAATTCGAGAGTTTTCGCCGGGAAGTACATAAAGCCGAAAATGTAGACAACCTCATGCGTTTTCACGTGCAGTTATACTATTTTGTGATTAAGACTAGTATTATTTTGTGGCGTTGTCCAAGACGTTGCTGAAGTTGGCATCTCGTGACCATGACAAAGCTTAGGTTGACAAAAATCTTGAATTTTACTAACCCCTCCTATAGTTTTCTTTTTTGTCGCGGAGCAACGTGACCAGCCCCAACCAACGAACACAGTGATCACCCGAGAATACGTCAAAGTCGGTACCCACGAAGGCACAAGTGGCCCGGGGCAAATCCCCTCGTGTGAACGACTCATGATCAATTTTCATGAAAAATCTTCAGTTGTCGCGGGGACATTTTTGTTCTTGGGACTTGTCCCTTCAATTCAAACTGGTTTGAATTGAGAGGACAAGTCCCGGGGAAAAAAATTGATTGTCCCCTCATGTAAACAGTTCATGCAGTTCATGTCCCTGGGACAAAATTAAAATAATCCAATCGCAAAGCGTCATTTTACTGTCCCACAAGCCCTTATGAACTCTATTTCAAGATGGCGTCCGATAAAATCACAATGTCCCTGCAACAAGTCCCCTCCTCTGAACACAAGGGATATGTCCCCGCGACACGTCCCTTCGTGAAAACACTACAAGGGATTTGTCTCCGGGAAATGTCCCTTCGTGTGTACCGACCGTTAAAGCTGGCAATCATGATACAAATTGCACTTTGCTGTGAAACACCACTTGACTAGATATAGACTAAATAATTCCTTGATTAATTCTATCTACCTATCTACTTATCTACCTATCTACCTATCTACCTATCTACCTATCTACCTATCTACCTATCTACCTATCTACCTATCTACCTATCTACCTATCTACCTATCTACCTATCTACCTATCTACCTATCTATCTAATTATCTATCTATCTAATTATCTATCTAACAGCTATCTACTGCTATATATCTATTGATCTATCAATCTATTGAATTAATAATCTATATATCGATCTATTTATCTACATCTCTTACTAGGTAAGGACTAAAAGTTATTGAAAGCCAAACGATCAATACAATTATTATAATTAATGCCACCGAAGAAACATTAGCTTATTGTAAAAGAAATAAAACTATTTTTATACCTTTCATTTCTATATTTCATAATTTCACCACACGTTTTCTTTCTGATAACTTAGACAACTGATAACATATATAAGCAGGCCAAAAAAACAGAAACAGCCCGCAAATAACCTTGGTACGTAATACTTATTTTTCTCCCCACGATCACTTAGAGCCTCAAGTGCCAAAGGTGGCATGGAAACTCCATAATCGCCCTTAGAATATACTCAACAAAATATCTGTATTCTGATTGTTCAATAACGAGTACATAAAAAGGTTATTGAGTGCAGAGTTACATGCGGCTCGTGCAATTATCAGAGCATTCAAAATATCACTTAGTGCCTATAAATCACGAAGCACCGTCGCGATCATGCGATTTCCTCTACTGATGAAACGGATAATACATAGATACTCAGAACTACTGTGGCTGCATAATTATAGTCTTGAATTGTTGTGCAGTCTTGTGTACAACTGCATGGGAGCCCAAAACTATTATATTTAGTAATTTAAACACCAAGTTTAACTACTTTTATACAATACTAACTAGTTTTTGGGAACAAATTGTGTATAAATCTGCATCGGCAGGGACAAAGTTTTATATCGTCAACTGACACTCGAAATGTCAGCTGAACATCGCTTCCGCTTAGCTGGTATACCCTTATATTTTCGTTGATAAGACCAGTGAATAACTAGTCCTGTTTAACCTTGGCCTTAACTGGCGCCTTTCGATTATCAATGCTTAAAGCATGTCAGCAATTGCATTTAGTTCGCATTCAGTCAAAATATCATAAAACTCTCCAACTGTTAGATCTCTCCGCTCTTTCAGCATAGCGTCAGCAGGGTTTACTTCCCTGTTGTCGAAGTACTGAATGTTAACAGAACCTATCCCAAGTGCTTCTGCGACATCCTTCCATCCATCTCCACCTGTGAAAATGAATATTAAATTCAAGGCATTTGTGCAGGAGGGGGTGCGGGAGGGGTAGCAACTTCACTTTATCAGCAGTCCCAGTGTTTTTCTACCTTACATAGTACTAAGGCCTAACCCTAACTAACTAATACTAACGAACAGTATTTCGTCTTATTTTGGTTTAGAATGAACATGTACAGGGTGTAATGAAAGTATTAAGAGTGACTTTCCGTAAGAATCGACCAAACCGTGGCACAAGTCGAAAAATTGTTTTCGTTCATATTCTCTCTATACGTAGGCCCTAGAGTGAAACCAAACGAGCTGTTGTTAGTTTGGTGAAATTTTGCTTCGTTTGGCGAGAAAATGGAAAATTCGAGTTGGCCAGAAATCGCTGAGAAATCGGGTATAAAAAGATGAAATTTTCCGAAAATAAACCCGGCTCGCGTCGCAAAACTATGACTCTGGTGGTTTCTACGATGGTTTCTATTGGATCTTTAGGCATCCCTTGTTCTCATGATTACATAATGTTTTGGTTTCTATATTCATTTAGAGCGATAATTTTATTTTAACGAGGACCATAATTTGCTAGCTTCTATTCACCAAATTATATCACGGGAAAACGGCTGGCGTTAAGTATGTGCCCTGTCTCCAAATTCTTTAAAAGTGATATACGAAGCTGTGTTAGATAACATTCTATCAGAATATGAAGTGGGCAAACTGTTTTATCCACTTCGCTCAGCGCGATTTTGATACTCTATTTATAGGGGTCATGACAAAGTGCGAGTCAGCGAGTCAGGGTGCGAGTCAGCGAGTCAGGGTGCGAGTCAGCGAGTCAGGGTGCGAGTCAGCGAGTCAGGGTCAAATTAATCAAATTTACAGTTTTGAACGGAAGCTTTAGAAGGGACATTCAGTTCGAGAAAAAAAAGATTTTTTTTCAAAAAAAAAAAATTTCAATTATTTTTTTCTCGAACTGAATGTCCCTTCTAGGCTTCCGTAGTTTTGATAGAATATTATATACACTTTAGCAATGTTTTCGTAATTACATTGATTGCAAAATAAACAATTGTTGTGACAGTTATAAAATACAGGCTCCATACAAGCGTGATCGGTTATTTAAATCTGAAAATGTCTTCCCGCTTCTTATTCAGGGTCGTAATCTCTTTCCCGGCGACTGAAACCGAACACGATCTTCCGTAACAGTTATTGCACTGGTTTGGTCTGTTTCTTTACGCTGCCTTCTCTGTGCACTCATGATTTCTGTGAAATACCATGACAATGGTAACGCTAAAATTGAACTTGTCTACTGCGATATACTCATATACTGATCGCACTATCGTGGTCTGCGTAGTCCTTCACTGAAGCGCGCAAAATCCATGAACAACATGGCATCGTGTTTCACCATACCTACTGCTCAACATCAAATACTGGAAAAATGACATTCTTAATGACAGATAAGTTAATTGTGTCAACAAAGTTCAGTGGGATTCCAGGAAACTTTGAAACCATTTTTCACGGCGTTATAAATGCACGTTTTGTAGCATGTATTCGAAGCTCCTGTACCTCTAGATTTAAAATCAGCGTGGACGCCTAGACATTTGTAGGAGGGTCTTTGTAGGGTTTATAAACTCTTTCAATTAACCAACCATTTGACGTGCTAATTCCCGGATTTTCAGGTATGGCGACATTTTGTATGGCGACATTTTCAGGTATGGCATATTTCTCTATGGCGACTCTTTGGTTTATAAGCCATAGAACTCTCACATCGGCCCCTCCGGATAGACCGGTGCGAGAACTATAAAGATGCCCTAACGAAATTTGTATGCTATCCGGCGACAGTTCAAATTCGACAATTCCGGTTCTTCACGCGGTCAGTTGTGACACCGGTTCTTCATTGCGGTCCGGCTAAGCGCTATTCCTTTTCTTTTGCAAGCTTAATTATTTTCTTCATGACCATTTAAGTTCTTTCCCGTTGTTTCCATCGATTTTTCAGCGAGAACCAATGAAAGTCGCTTTGTTGATGTTTCCACAGGGGTCCGGTCAGTTTTATAATTTCCTCTCAGAGTTCAGTTTCGCTCGTTTTTCTTGTTCTGTCATTTTTTTTCCTGATACAATACTTTTCTTCTTTGCCCTCCTAGTTGGTTCATGTCATTTCCAGTTCGATAAATACTATTTTATACTCAGTTCAGTTTTTTGTGTATGGGCGTCAAACAGTTTCAACATCGGGTTCGGATTCTTGTTGTATTTCTTCTATTCATGCACTCAGTTCAGTTTTCTCGGTTCATTTCTAATCATGTCCATACGCTAGTCCGGGTTCAGTAAATTCAGTTTAAGATGTAAAGGTGCTGTAATCTGGAACTCACTTTCCGAAGAAAGTAAGACAATTCAGTCAAGGAACTGAACTCTTCAAACCTAGACTCAAAAAACAGCTCATAGAGAACTACTAATTTCATTTTTTTTCTTCTTAATATATTCCATCTTCTCTTCTAACTCTTGTATTTGCATCTCCCTACCTCCCTCCCCAAGTTTAAAAACCCGTGCAAGGTAGTTAATATTTCTTCGGTGGAATTGACTTCTTTATTGTTTTTGTCGAAACATGAACCTACGTGATTATTATCTCTGTGTCCTTTCTCTAGGTTGAAGAAATACCGGGTGGTTTTTTCCCCTTCTTCGATCCATTTGGATCGGCTTCTAATCTTGACCCCCTCGAGTTGTTGTTTTTCGATAGCACTTAACTGGCTTCCCAGGGTCAAAATGTCACGGCTCGCTGTCGCGTCGCCTCTAGCTAGTCTGGTTTTAGCTTTTATCAATTGTTTTGTTATTCTATTTCGTTCGCGAATTAATTCTCTTTTTATCCTCTTACTGAACTCAATTGATTTCTTCTTAACATTTAGTTTTAAGTAATCCCACCACATTCCCTGGGTTCCGAAGTTATCTTTTTCTTCTTTGATTTCCTCAATCAAGTTTTCAATTTCGGTAACGTCTTCATTCTCCTTCAATAGGGAGGTATTTAATTTCCAAATTCCCGGTCCTCTCGAAGCAAAGTTATTCAGATTCAGCCTTTAATACCTGTGTGTAGTTTCATCGTCATTTAGTGTTTAGTGTTATTGATATCGAGTGTGATAATATACAATTGTGTTGTATGTTATATATATATATATATATTATGTTTTCTTTATTTTTTTCGCTATTAGTTTGACCCATATTATAATGTCTATAAAAATATATTTCGGGATACCAGACGATGATTTGTTTTCTCCTTATGGCAATTACATTTACTAGACTTCAAGTCCAAATCCCCGGTTTTTATAGTTTTTCCAAGACGAGATCAAAGCACCCTAAAGCTAGGCGGTGCTCCGGTGGAATAACAATTTTGATAAAAGACTCACTGAGGAAAGGGGTGAAGTTTATACCTAAGGACGATGATTTCTTTGTATGGTGTAAGCTCGATAAGGGCTTTTTTCAACTAAAAAATGATGTTTATGTTTGTTCAGCATATATTCCACCTTGCAATTCTAACTGTGCCTTGCATAAACAGGACGATCCTTTTGACACTCTACAGAAACAGTTACTCGATTTCGATTCAAAAGGAGATATTATTCTTTGTGGTGATTTTAACTCGCGGACGGGTTTGCTTAAAGATTTCACAGAGGCTATTTCAATGCCTTTATTGTCTTTTGGTGACGATGTGTGTCCGCCTCCTGACAGAAACAATCGAGACACTCGCATATCCAGTTTCGGAAGAGCGTTAATTGAAACTTGTATAGCTTTTAAGTTAAATATCCTGAATGGGAGGACGAATGGAGACCTCTCTGGTCAGTTTACTTGTTTTACATATAATGGCTCCAGTGTCATTGATTATGCTATAGTTAGTGAAAGCCTTTTATCAGACATAGTACTTTTTACCGTTAACCCACCAAGTTTCAATTCCTGTCACGCACCGATTTCGTTTGTTTTAAAACTAAGAATGTTGGAGACGAGCGTTGCCAATTCAGGGTTAAACGCGTTCCCGGTCGCGTTTAAGTGGGATGCAAATTCCACAGATCTTTATTCCTCTATTCTTAAATCCAAAGAATTTTGGGATAAGTTCGAATCTCTTGGTTGCAATTTAAAAGCTAAAGACGCCGACGCGGAAAATTGCGTTGTAGTTTTTACGGAAATAATCGTAGATGCTGCTAAGAGCTCTCTTACATCGAAGAAACTCGGGAAACCTAAGAAAAGTAGCAAAGTTAAGTCTCAAAAATGGTATGACAAGTCCTGTTGGGACCTAAAGAAAGAAATAATACAAATTAGTAAATTAATATTGAAATACCCTACATGCCCGTTTCTAAGAGGCAAATTCCATAACCTTAAGAAGTCGTATAGAAAGTTAACAAAGTATAAGAAGAATAGTTTTAAGAATGACATATTAACCAAAATCCAAACGCTTGAATCAAATAATCCAAAAGAATATTGGCACCTCGTCAATTCATTACGGACATTTTCAGATCCCAACAAAACAAAAACGTCGACAATAGAAGCTGAAGAATGGTTTTCTTATTTCAAAAACCTGAATAGTGCAAAATGCGTTGGTGATAATCCTTTTGACTGCGGTGTGGATATATTTGTTTCCCATATGGAAGCTTTTGCGTCTCAGTCCAATGAGATACTAGACAAACCCTTTACTGCGGATGAGTTAATAAAACTAAGTCGGAAGTTAAAAAACAACAAAGCATCGGGACTAGATTCCATCAATAATGAAATGCTCAAGTGCTGTATTAACATTCATCCGGAATGTTTTGTTCAATTGTTTAATTTGGTATTCCAATCGAATTGTTTTCCACAGTGTTGGAATGGTGGTTGTATTTCCCCAATCTTTAAATCTGGCACTGTTGATGACCCTGACAACTACCGGGGTATTACAGTTAATAGCTGTTTAGGTAAATTTTTTACCCTGGCCTTAAACTCGCGACTTACCCAATATCTAGAACAAAATGGAATAATTAAACCAAACCAAATTGGTTTTCGGAAATCTTATAGAACAGCGGATCACATTTTTGTCCTAAAAACTATTTTAGATTCATACTTTCAACAGGGTAAAAAAGTTTATGCATGTTTTGTTGACTTTAAAAAGGCATATGATTCAGTTTGGAGAAATGGTTTATTCTATAAATTAATTAAAATTGGAATAAGCAAGAAATTTCTGGCTATCATTATTGATATGTATCGACGTATCGAAGCGTGCGTCAAAACTGATGTTGGTTTAACTGATTATTTTCAATCATTTGTGGGAGTGAAACAAGGATGTAATTTAAGTCCAAATCTTTTTAATATTTTTGTTAATGATATTCCTGATATTTTTTCTAAAAATTGTGAACCAGTATCTTTGGGAAATTTAAAGTTGAATTGCCTGTTATACGCAGATGATCTACTTATATTATCAGACAGTGAACATGGTTTACAGCGTTGTTTAGATAATCTGCATTCTTACTCTGAAACATGGAAACTTCGCGTGAATTTAAGTAAAACAAAGGTTATGGTCTTTAATAAGTCAGGGCATAAAATAAATATTACATGTACTTTGGGTGGAACGAACCTAGCCACGACCACTTCCTATACATATCTTGGCACTGTCTTGACACCATCCGGTTCTTTTAATGTAAATCAGACGAACCTATATAATAAGGGAATAAGGGTCTTATTTAGCCTATTGAAAGACTTTCATCCACAATTTGGTACTCCATTGAAGATTTTCTTAAAATTGTATAATGCTTTACTTCGTCCTATTTTGATGTATAATTGTGAAATATGGGGCGCATACTCAAAACGTAATAGTTCTTTTTCACAATTCAAAGAGAAGATGTTCCATTCCGATTTATTATGCGAAAAACTAAATTCCAAAATGTATAAAATGTTATTAGGGGTTAATTCGAAGTCTACCAATTCAGCTGTAAGATCTGAACTTGGCACTCTCCCTATGCATATTCCGATATATAATACGTTACTTAAATACTTATTTCATTTACTTGAACATAATGATAATCCTTTTTTGGCTAGAGCCTTAGCATTATCTTGTAATTTGAATAAGATGGGAGCTATATCATGGTTTACTATAGTATCATATTTACTAAAATTAGGGGATATCAAACCTAATAATCTTACTATTTTGTCAGGATTAAATCATAAATCAATCATTGGGATAGTGACGGAAAAATTAAAACAGGTATATATAGAAAGATGGAATGCAGAGAGAAATGAAATAATAAAGGGAGATAAAGGATCAAAATTGGAGTTGTTTTTAACAGTTAAGCGAGATCACGGTTTCGAGAGTTATTTAAATAAAGTTCATGATTTCAAAACCCGTAGAGCTGTATCCAAATTAAGACTATCAGCTCACAAGTTCCCAATTGAACGAGGTCGCTACAAACAAATTCAAAGGGATCAAAGAGTTTGTACCATCTGTCCCTCAAATGAGATTGGTAATGAATTTCATTACCTTTTTCAGTGTGGACATCGTAGGATGATAGAAGCTCGTTCTCTATTTATAGAAAAGTTATATATTACAAATCCATCATTCTCCTCGTTTGATCCTACTAGTCTATTTTATTACATTATTTCCATGAAAGACGAAAATATTTTTAAAGTTAGTAGTGTGTATATAAAACAAATCATGGATCTATACGACGAAATTTTAACTTAATACTTATACATCTTCATTTACATCGTATGTATGTATGTATAGATAGATATATTTATATATATATTTTTTCTCGCTTGTTACGGTTTTTCTTGTTTTCTTTAAGTCTATTTCAATTATTGGATTTACACTGATGTACATAAATTGTATCAAAGTGCCAATAAAACATATTGTATTGTATTGTAAATACAAGACAGAGTATGAATAAAGACTTGTTGTTGTCGGGTTCAGCTCAGACTCTCTTCTGTTCTCCAGTTCGCTCATTTCTAAACTTCTCGGTTCTGTTCATCTCGGTTCTGTTCATCTCGGTTCTGTTCATGACCATCTCGGTTCTGTTCTGTATTTGGAGAATACCGATTCCGAAAGAACGAAGAAAAACGAACAGAGTCGAACCTAGAAACCATAGCCAAACAAAACAAAACCGTTAATGCTGTACTATATCACTCGTTCATAGAGTCAAAACCGGGGTCATGCGTTTCATGATGCACATCACGCACTGTAAATAGTTTATTTAGTTGTGTTCGGTGATTTTTTTTAACTCGGACCCTGACTCGCTGACTCGCACCTTGACTCGCTGACTCGCTGACTCGCACCCTGACTCGCTGACTCGCTGACTCGCACTTTACCAAGACTCTATTTATAGCCATGTCGGCGAAAAGTTATGCTTGGGTAAACAATGGCCTGGCACCAGATTCAGCGAAATTCTATAGGTAAATTCATTGCCTGACGAGGTAATTCCATGTTAAATTTCACGCGAAAAACCGATATCGCACGAATCGCGAAGCGATGAGTGCGATATCGGTTTTTCAAGTGAAATTTAACGTGGAATTACCGAGTCGGGCAATGAATTTTCTTTGAATCCCATTGCATCTAGTGATTTACGAAAATAAATAAAGAATAGTTGCTGAAATTCCCGCCACGCGCCAGGAACCCATTGCGCGGTAAACTAACGAGCGAATAGGAATCAAGCTAAAATTAGACTGAGCCTCACACGATGTTCAACTAAAAGTGTAGTCGTTGCTCATAAAATTTGGTTTTCCGACATCAAAACTGATTTTTATGCTTGAAAACACCTGTATTTTATTTAAGTACACTTAATTTCGATCTAATCTTTACCAAGAAAGCGAAAGTGCATTAACTGGAGACAAAATTGTGAATGTTTGTGAACGATTTAGAAAACCGGCGGCCTGTCGAAAGTTGTCGATAAGTGAAAATCTAAACTGAACCTGACAAACCGAAGAGCTGCTGCACAAGTATACACATAAACTTGTAAGTATTAAGCCAGTGTTCCTTACTTTATAAGCAAATTCAGTACCAAATGTTAATGCTCAATTTCTGTCTCACAATAAATAAGCCTGTTTTTAAACTGTTGAATGTTTAATACTTGTGTTCAGTCCACTCGTTTCCAAAATTTTCCTTAGTACCGTTCTGTAGCCGTGCTTTTCGTCCTGTTTTTACTGTTTTCATTCATTTAGCTTCTCTGTGTGAATATTACATTAATTAAATCAGCAAATCCACGAAGCCCCTGTCCAACTTTTCCGTTCAAAATCACACCTTTTTGCTGCAGTTGTTTTTGTCGATTCCTCGGATTAGCTAGCCTAGCTCTTGTTCAGTCGAGGGCCAAAACATATCATTTCTCGCAAAAAAAAACGAAATAAAAGATATATAATTTTCATGTTCTTTGACTACTGTTAAATTTGTGAATATCCTGGTTTGTAATTTTAACATGATTTGTGTCTCTGTTCGCGATAATAAAAATAAACAAAATATTTACGCGCGGGCTTCCTGTACATCGTTTAATACAGCTTTTCAAACCGTTGAATTCCACAAAATATTAAACGCTTCGTTAGCCAATCAGCGCGCGATTTCGAGTCGTGCTATGGGATTCTATAAGATATCCTCAAATTAATAAAACGAATCATTTTCTTATGTTATTTTTGCTTGAAAGTAAGTGATAGAGTTCATTGAAAAATACCTACCAGGTAAGTATGTATATAAATGTTACAGGTCTGACTGACTCACTATTAAATGTTGCGTGACAGCGATAATCTTACAGTACTTTGCATCCTTTGACCAACATTCAGCAAGAAAATATGTTTTAAACATTACCTTTTAGTTTTAAGGACGTCAAATTTATATTTATATCAGTTTACAAGAGACAACGACACTAAAAATTAAAATTTGTTAATTTAATTTATGCATAAATAGCCGTGGGAATCCCATGTCTAACCTATTGTTTTCCTATCTCGAAATAAAACGAAAGCGTGTTGCTGGAAGCAGTCGACACAGATAGTGCCTTTATTATATGGCTCTTGAAATTGGTTGGAAGAGAAAAAAACAAACTTCGTAGTATTCCCCAAGGGATAACTGGTCACGGAAAAGACGAAAAAGAGAAATTACCGAAGGCGGATAGAGGTGTCTCGAAACTCCTCTCCCAAAGGATCAAGAAGTGCACAGGCATTTTAATTTTATCCCAGTTGCAGGACCTGGTCACGTGATCATTTTAGCCTGTTAATCAAAAACATTGGAGCTAGAACAACATGGATGCCAGAAATGTTAAGAGCAAGCCAATATTGGTAAAATGCCCAAGGTTTAGAAATGAACTGAAGGAATGGATTTTTTTTTGAAAACTCTATAATTTAACAGTTAATTATGAGAGGGTATCAATTGGGTTGACGGTTATTTGAAACAAAACACCTAGAAAATAAAATTACAGGTTTGACGGTTAGATACAGGTTTGACGTTATTTTTTTCGACGTGCGGTTGACAGTAAAAAAAATCTTAATTTTGACGGTTGATTGTTAAATTTTAAGGCATTTGATGGCTGACAGTTAACCCCATTGAGGGGCTCTTATGAGGCTGATTCCTGTTGACTGGCAAGCCGTGCCAGTCAGTAGTCCCACAAACTCTATTCAATTTAGAGTTTTCAAAAAATTGTCATTCCTTCAGTTTTAAAGATATGAACCTAAAACTTGTGATTTTTACTAATTTTGGCTTGCTCATTTCTGGCATCCATGTTGTTCTAGTGCCATTTGTTTTGATTGACTGGCTAAAAAGGTCACGTGACCCGGTCCTGAAAAGGGTCTTTTGGTATCTTGCTTCTTTTACCCAATTAAACATACATTTTTATTAACACCGTGCGTGATTTTCTCTCATGTTCAAGGTTTGTGCCGGTCGTGCAGGGAGATTCTAAAATCCTTTAAAAAAATTAAAATTGATAAAACGACGGGAAGAAAGGTTGACCCATCTACAGTCGCAAAGGATATCAGATGTGATAAAGCAGATGGTAACGGGACTCGATTGTTTTCTGCGTCAGACTTTTTAACAAGTCAACAAATTACGAGTTTCTTTTCTAGCCTGGCGTCAAAAAGCAGTGTTGATGTTGAAACTCAGGAGGAAGAAGCGGACGAATAAGGCTTTTAATTGCCCCTCCTGTCTAGCGCTACAGAGGACATGCGAAGATGGGTAACAAGGAACGTGAAACTCCTTCATCCACATATAACATTTGCGACATTGTCTCTCAAGGCCCAAGCTGAGTGGTGCATTCGGCGTGTCTGCGTTGCGAGATATCTGCATTTATTTTAACCTTGACGTTTCCGATATACGTAAGAAGCCCTATACAGCTTAAAGCTGTTTCAACTAGTAAAGTCTTGTACTTGATTTCAAGCAAAAGGATAACACGGTCAAGGAAACACAGGAAGTGGGAACTGTAATTCTGTAAAGCGTTACAAGTACAAGTCATTTCTTTATAATCATACGTCATTCCTTATCTTCATGGGCGGATCCAGAAGTGTTCGAGAAAGAGGTGTCCCTTTTGTACGCTTTATTGCCGTAATACGTAATAAGGAAATTGAAGAAAGGAAATTTAATAGCAAGCACTCTGAAATAGGTTCTGTTACATTTTAGGAGTACTTTGTTAGTATCAATCTCGTGACAGTGTATTGTGATTATTAGTCACATATTGCATTACAGGGAGGCTAAAAGTCAATTAGGGAAGTTACGTTTTTTTACTGAGCTGGGGGGGGGGGGGGGGGGGGGGGGGGTGATTGGGCTGGAGTATTTGGGAGGAGGGTCATTGGAAACAAATGTAACGTTTGTGAAGTTAGTTTGAATATTGAGTTGAAGATAAATTGGCCATAATCCAGGTGAAATCCCGGGATTTAATTCATAGTAAATCCATTTAGACATTTAGAACGTTTTTAAAACGTTACTGCAAACATGGTTTTGTATTATGAAGTATCTGACGCATCGGATCAAATTAATGACCAATACGTACGACCGAAACTCAATAAACTTTAGCGGCGAGTGAACTCAAAAAATTAAATAAGAGAACTTTGAAGTAATACTGAATATTCTCGCTATCGAGTCAGGATAGGCATGGAAAAGTGAGGTTTCATTTGAACTATTGCTGCCCAGTGCAATTAAATGATTATAATTGTCTGCTTGTTTGTAACTTGATCGTAATTTAATTATGTATTAAGTTAAACATGACGAGAAGGAATATTGAAAGATAATTTGAAAGACGGAGGCCTTAAAGAGAAAGTCGAAGTACAAAAACCGAAATAAAAATATTTAAAGGACAAAAGTTATTATTGTTAAGTTATTTACCTGTTTTTAAGGATTCTTTGGGGAATTTTTTCTGATCTTGTGGCCCGTAAGCTCATGTCACTACATTGTTTACCCAAGCGTAACTTTTCGACAAAATGGCTATAAATAGAGTATCAAAATCGAGCTGAGCGAAGTGGTTAAAACAGTTTGCCCAGAGACGTCTCTTCATATTCTGATAGAATGTTATCTAACACAGCTTCGTATATCACTTTTAAAGGATTTGGAGACAGGGCACATACTTAACGCCAGCCGTTTTCCCGTGATATAATTTACTGAATAGAAGCTAGCAAATTATGGTCCTCGTTAAAATAAAATTATCGCTCTAAATGAATATAGAAACCAAAACATTATGTAATCATGAGAACGAGGGATGCCTAAAGATCCAATAGAAACCATCGTAGAAACCACCAGAGTCATAGTTTTGCGACGCGAGCCGGGTTTATTTTCGGAAAATTTCATCTTTTTTAAACCCGATTTCCCAGCGATTCCAGGCCAACTTGAATTTTTCATTTTCTCGCCAAACGAAGCAATATTTTACCAAACTAACTGCAGCTCGTTTGGTGTCACTCTAGGGCCTACTTATGGACAGATTATGAGAGAAAACAATTTTTCGACTTGTGCCACGAAAAGACAATTTTGGTCGATTCTTACAGACAGTCGCTCTTAATGGTCCATTTTTATGGTAAAAATAGAATTCCTAATAATTTTCCTAACGACCTGAAATTCTCAGTCAATATCCGGAGTAACCTCCTTTTTCTCTCAGAATGCGTTTGATTCTGTTTGGCATGGAATGCACCAAGGAAAGAAGCGTATCTTGGGATATTGATCTCCAGCATTTATAAGGTGGACCTTTAACTGAACCATGATTTTAGGTGCCTTGGTCTTATAAACCTGTTGCTTCAATATGGACCACAGATTTTCTATAGGATTCAAATCTGCAGAGTTCCCTGACCAGTCTCCTTTCTCTATAAAACCAGGAGGCTTATCTCTACACCACATTTGCGCAGCTTTTGAGGTATGAGCAGGAGCCCCATCCTGTTGGTATATAAAGAAGGTTGTTACGTACGGTTAGCAATGTATTGCGTCCAGAAGATCATATCTTGTTTGCTTTGTTGCTGGATTTAACACTTTCTCAAGAATCTCTTCAATGTAAGTACTTGGCTGTAATGGTTTGGCCGACTGGAATGAAGTGTAACTTTGTTAATGCTGTTGCAGACATTACTCCCCATACCATCACTAAAGCACTATTCTTTACTTGGGGTGCATCTGACACCTGTGATTCTTGGGATCCCCATACTATATAATTCTTTGCACTAGGCTTGTTAAAAAGGTAAAACAGTGCTTCTATTCATCAGATCTAGAGAATAGATAGTTTTCCCAGTCCATTTCTGTCATGCTTTTGTGTTTTGTCATCAATTTCAAGTGCTTATGTCCCTGTTTACTAGTTAAGAGCGATCTTCGTTTCCTTTCCATATGTTTCCAGCCCTTTTCCTTTCTCGAGTAGTTGTAGATTGTAGTGTGTGAGATGTGAATCCATTAACAAATAGATTCTCAGCACGTTTTCGTGTAGAATTTCCTCGCTTGTACTTTATCTTATCTATTTTCGTTTTCATTGTATTCGTGAGTCTTGGAGGCCCTTCCTGTCTGGATTTGTCACTCAGTGTCTACCTTTGCCTGGCGAATCCAGTACTTCACCCATTTTTTGCTGCGATCAAACTTCTTTGCAAGAGAGGATATAGAATATCCAAGCTCATGAAGAGTGACAACTTCACTTCTGTCTTGAATTTTAAGAATATGTTTACTTCTTTAACCATGGAAGCCGCCATCTTGAATCATACATATGACCGCTGACCATGTTACATGCATGGTGTTGCAGGTATGACGTCATCGTTAATACACTCTATCATGCGTTAACACTCTATCTATCATAATTAAATTATCTAAGTTGTGGCTTAAATTGAAGTTCATTTTGTCAGTGTAATACGTTATCTCAAAGTGTCAATAACAAAAGTGGACCAAGACTTTCTTTACAACCTGTAGACCGAGTATCATATATAAGAATTAAATAAATCCTTTTATACTACTTTTTGAAAAGGATGTGCCTTTATAACAATGAAAATAAAAGTGTTTGAATTTAGCTACTGCATAGACGTTATATTTTGAACGTTTCTTCCATCATTAGACAAAAAAAGTACGTATCACGCTTTATCTATATAGTACATCAAACGTCTAGATGTAAAGAATCGTGTTTATAAGTACTAGCATGGCATGAGGGAATTAGTGATTAAATTTCCCCGATAGTCGAGGGAAGATTGCAGGCGGAGGGACTTTTACAGATCCCCCGGGGCTCGAGGGGAAATTGAATCACTAAATTCCCGAAATGTCCTGCTATCACTTTGTAATACTATTATCACCGAGGAACGGACTGAAACCTCTGAGAAGTTTAGGTTTCTCTGCCTAAACTAAAAACGTCGCAGTTGAGTTGCTTTCGAAAACGTTTTGTTATTATGCTTGATTGAGCGCCATTGATTGAATGACCCTGGCTTCCCCTGGGAAGAAGCGTGTTGTTTTTGAGAAGAATAACACTAAAATACAATGCAATTATGTGGTTGACTAAGTATTCAAAGCTAGCGCATGCATGGAGTTTTAAAATTACGTCAGGTTTATGGTTTTAAGTATCCCACATGGAAGAAGCGGGTTTGAAAAATGAAAAGAACTTTCTTGAGCCATAAAATAGGTAGGGTGTAGGGTCAACAGGCATTACGCCATAACCCGGTGTACCAAGGGACAGTCCAATGTTCCCTCATCAGCGTGCATGCCCTTCTAGTTTTCTCTCTTGCATGTAAATGAGAGAAAAAGTATGCAGCTGCTGATGAGGGAATTTAGAGATTAAATGTCCCTGAACAAAGAAAGAAAACCGAGGTGATGATGGTATTATTTCAGTTATGCAAATCAGGACGAATCTGTATCAGATTTACAGATCACTTATTGCACATGATTTCCTTTGTTTTTGCTTCATGAATTATTAATGAGTTTGATAAAAGGCATATACAGAATTCGTGTCAGTGCTATATCGGATTTACAAACTCTCGCTTCCAGATCGAGTTTGTAAATCCGATAAGGCACGACCACTCACTCTTTATCTATTACTTAACATCAAAATCAACACCAAAACAATTGTTCTCACATTGGATGCCACATGTACAAGTTGCCTCATCGTGGAATATTGAATTTATAGTTTATTAACGAGAAAAAATCGATAAATGTTTGGTTCTATGTCACATGTTCCGTACCGTACTATGTACTTTGTACCATTGGTGTATGGAGGGGAGGGGGGGGGGGGGGGGGGGGGGGGGGGGGGGGGGGGGGGGGGGAGGAGGCGAGGGGACAGTTGCCTCGTCCTTCCCCTCTGCCCAGTACCAGAAGAGAGATTGACATAAGTCATCAATGAAAATGTCCCACAATTAATCATTTTGCCCCCCCGGCCCCAGTTTCCCCCAATTTTCAGGACCTCTCTACGCCACTGCTATATACAATATTTAAGATATTTCAGTGCAGTGACTGATTACTATAAAAGTGATTGGGAGAAGCTATATGATAATAAAGGACAATTAGTAGCAGCATTAGACAGATAAAGCGTGCAGCCTGTACGTAACAACAAGACGTTAGCATAATATATTTATGTGCGGACAAGATTTTCCAGTACTTACCACAAAGAGCTCGTGTCACTGCCTGTCTTTCCTTTGAGGACATATCTTTCACCAGCATCATATCTGGAGTACGAGCCGGACCTGTAAACCAACAAATCAGAAAGATGAAGTAAAAACCAGACATACATACTCAAGAACTCATGTTTTACTTAGCCGGTTTAAATTTTAATACATGTATGCTCTTTTCACTGAGGAAAGTTGCATTTATAGCCCATTTATAGTTATTCCAAATTTGTCCCAAGTGTCGATGACTCACTCTATAGTGAACGGGTTAAGATGCTATATGTTCAGGCCTAGGAATTACAACAACATATTGATATACGTCGTACATGTTCAACATATACCTGTCATCCCACTGCGAAGTTCTCCTCT
Organism: Actinernus sp. WN-2022; assembly: GCA_030867875.1. Classification (NCBI taxonomy): domain Eukaryota; kingdom Metazoa; phylum Cnidaria; class Anthozoa; order Actiniaria; family Actinernidae; genus Actinernus; species Actinernus sp. WN-2022. The sequence continues at coordinate 38,337,034 of JAOWCC010001679.1, forward strand.
TAACTTTTCCACGATATCCGTTCTTCCAATTCTCTTGAGCCTTGCGCAAAATGCTCGAACCGCCCTTCTGATTTCAACAGAAGGGTTTTCCATAGCTGTTTTGTCGATGCGAAGATAGACTGAAACCTTTTCTGCAACCTCATCCACATCAGCATTTCGCCAAAACCTATCATCATCGTCATCGCTAAACACTTCAACAATGGCCTGTCCTGGATTGGAGGCAATGGCCTGTCCTTGGCCTGGATCGGCGGCATCGAGGAATGAATCTGATTAAAAACAACCCAGCAGTATTATAACATAGATTTCGGTATAAAAGGGTTAGCCCCTCCTCTTTTCACGCCTTCGGAACTCGTAATTTGACATTCATATTGCAGTGCAGTGAAGAAAGCAAGCGAGCATATCAGCATCTCCTGTTAGAATGCTAGATTCAAGTTTAAAATTGAAACAAGTCATGAAAAAAGTGGCCAGTGGGAAGATAGTTGTTCATAAATGACTGCCAATGATATTTTGTGAGTATAATTGTTTACGAACTCTGTAGCCCTTACTCTGAAGTTTATCATTTATGTGTTTGATTTGAATTTCGCGCAATAGCAATCAGTAGGGAGCACTCAAGCGGTGCAACACGGAGGTGTTCTCTCCACAAAGGCGGATTGACAACTGAAGATAACCGATCTCCTGGGGAGCCGAAGTGGCGCAGTGGTTACGCGTTTCGCCTCTCACCTCTGTGGCCCATGCAGGTACGATCCTCACACGCAGCGAGGGTTATTCTACAGGTTCTACGGTTTTCCTCCCTCCACAAAAACCTACACGCTAAATTCCAATTCGATCTGTGGTTTAGCTGGGACCTGGCTTTGATCAGCCCACATAGTGTTAGAAATTCAGGAGCCCCCCTTTTTATGCCGGAACTTCGTGTTTAGCACAAGCACCTTTATTTTTATTTATTTTTTTAAAATAGGCTACGATTTTCATGCATGCATGGGCGTGTGTAATAGCTAGCGATGCAGCAAGCAATATATACAGCTTTCCACCATTGATTTCGTCTTCTATTCAATATTCTTTGATTTCAATCGCCTCATGTACATGGAGCAATGTTATTCCAATTCCAGCAATTGCACATCGGTCTAAAATCTAACCCTGAAGCAGCTTTCGTGTAAACATCACATGCAGGTACATCAAGTCATTCTACCGAGTTTGGTTTTAATTTAAGTAAAGTAAAATCACTTTATTTATAAAGGGTAACACGTTTACCGCTAACATAAAGCTTAGCCGATCTTCCACACGAACCAACACTTAGGACCGCTATTTTGAAGAAAGTCGATTTTTTTTACGCCGTCTATCTATTGTACGAAGGTGTTCAAAATAATAGATAAAAGACGGTATATGTACGATTTAAACTTCCTTCAAAAACTCGGCTCTTTGGCTTTTAAAATAACTGAGTAGAAGGTGCCGCCTTAGACCTTCACGTCTTTTCGGATAATTAACAAGGCTTGAACCCTCGACCTTCCGCATAGCCTGCGTGCAGACGTTCTCTCTTGCAGGGAGAGAGAACGTCTGCACGCAGGCTACCTTCCGCACGTCAGATGTATTAACGTCTGAGCTACAGTGCTGTCCATTACGAACGTTATACTGCAGCGACGTAATATCTCAACTTCCCCAGGCGAAGATTATTGATCGATCAGGGGTCATAAATAGACAAGTTTCCTATTATCATGAACAAGCTGTAACAAGCACTCAATGGAGGTTTAAACGGGTGGATTCTTTTCTTATGTTAAATAGCTTTTTGCGAATTCACCCACAGGAGCCTCCATTGAGTGCTCGTTCCAGCTCGCAAACTTGTCTATTGCTCAAAATGAACCGGCAAGGCCTTACAACACCTACCTTCATCTACCACAATAGAGCACTCCTCGTGATCATTATCTATACAACAGATAATTCAAGGTTTAGTAGTAACATACTTTTTGTATAGGTTCATGTACATACATCCTAGCTAACTCTGGGAGTAGCTAATGGTCGTGGGTCGTGTGTCGTGGGTAAGACGTCGTGGGTCGTGGGTAAAATGTCGTGGTGTTTTTTTTTATATATTATAGTGAACAGCACTAATGACTAATGTTTGTCGTTGTCATTGTAAAGAAAATGGATCATTTCACTAATTCCTGTAATTTTACTAAATAAACAAAAAGATTACTTCGAATTAATGAAAGCACGGGGATTGTAGACTAAGGGGGAGCCGGGTGTGCGGGTGATCACCGGAGTTCGGGTAGGGGGCATTATTATTTTTAACATGCCGTCAGATTGACATGTCGATAAACTATATAGTTTACAGAAAATAGCAGAACAAATGCCGTAGTTTTTCAGGGAAATAGTGGAAATTACGATGCATTTCAGGCCCTAGAGTACTAGCCGTCCCTATTCAGCTACTGTTTCCGCTCGTTCGTACATGGACAGTTGGGCATCGAGTGGAAAAGTAGGATATATAACACGCTACGAATAGTAATGTTATATGGGCTTCGCTCTCGTGAAAAAAATAGAGGAAGTAGTAGTGTTTTGGTGATTCATTAGGCTCCATTGTATGTCAAGCTAGTAAACACTGTAAAGGGTAGACGCAGGCAACAGAAAGATATAGAAACTGTGCTATGCCATGAATCTGCGAAGGTGATAGACTATATCACACTTTATCTAGCGATGCGACGCAGGCAAACTTTATTACGTGCACGTCAGATAAAGACAATCGGTCTTTGTTGTAAGGTAAGTAAGTTGTAATCTTATTACAAAGGAATATTATTGACGATTTAGGAGAAAATACCGTCTGATCAGCTATTGGTGCGCCTGCTGTGGATGTAGTGGCACATTTCGCGGTGAATTAATGAATACTAGCCGTTAGGTCTATTTCCGCTAATTTCTCAACGATCCGAGAATGAAGCCCATACCAAACTGCTACTGTAGACTTTTCTTTTAATTGCTGCCGCAGTCAGAGCCGTGAAACTCACCGTCAGATCAGGATCTAATTAACACCTAATATTCTTTCCCTTTCATGAATTAAATGGCTGAAAGACTACGGCTTTTGTTCTGCATTTGTTCGGCTCTCCCCCTCCTCGTATTTTCATTAATTCGAAGTAATCTTTTTGTTTATTTAGTAAAATTACAGGAATTAGTGAAATTAACCATTTTCTTGACAATTACAACGACAAACATTAGTCATTAGTGCTTTTCACTCAAATATATCTTAGAAAACACCCACGACATTTTACCCATACCCACGACATTTTACCCACGACCCACGACATTTTACCCTCGACCCACGACGTCTTACCCACGACCCACGACCATTAGCTATTCTCGTAACTCACGAATTGGAATTGCTTAATATAACCAAGACCTAAGTAAACTTACCTTCATCCACCACAATAGGACCCTCCTCTTGATCATTACCTAAATATCGAGATTACACATCGACTCATTATTAAGATCCATAATAATCATATCAGCTGGACAGTTTCTTGGGGTCTCAGTGACAATACACAATGAATTAACTAATTTCGTGAAGTTTAATACTTTACTTTATTCAAGCACAGAATAAGTTACAGTTTCAAATTATGCACGAAAGGAAAAATTACATATAGGTGCTTATGTCATCTAGACTTCGAGCAGTCCCTCCTTTTCCCTCCATTCAGTTGATAGTGAGTTTACGAGCGAATTATTCTTCACTTCGCTCGCTCCGCTCGTAAACTGACTATCAATGGAGGGAAAAGGAGGGACTGCTCGCAGTCTATATGTCATCTGAAATAGTTAACAAGCTAATCTAGTGAGATGATAGCTACAATAGAAAAATTAACATTAAACAGGCGAGTGTCAGTAATGATAATAATGATAATAATGAAAATAAGACAACTGAGCACTGATAGATTTGCTGAACTATAATTTCTGCTATTTGTCACTTACAGAGAAGCTGAAATATGGTCGCCTTCAAAGAGAACATGACTTCTAAAAACACGAATAAAACAACGGCTACCTCACTCGTGGTACAAGGAAAATTACGAAACGAACATGAACTTAACACAGTTTCAAAGAAAGAAGCTTTTTTATTGTGAGATCAGCTGAGAACTTCAGCATCCACATTTCATTGGTATATATTTGTTTATGAAGTAAAGATTGCGTAATGCATTAAACTAGATAAAGGCTAAACGCGTTAGTAATCAGTTTGATTTAAATAAACATTATGTAACTAAGGAAAGACAAATCAGATATAGCCAACGTATCAAAACTATAGAACATTTGGGATGCGGCAGAATACGATTCTTTTAATTTTACTGATATGATACGCTTGCAGGAAAGTTAAATCTGCTATGGGCACAAAGGCCACGTCGACAGTGGGGCGTTAACCTTGTTTATTATATGGACGATAGTGTTTTACTGAGAAATCAACCACTCATATAACTCATACGAAACTACATCCGGATATTGAGTGGCGTATTTTCCATATCATCACTAGTGAAAGTAACGATGACGTCACGTTCGCCGCCTTTTGAACTACAAAGATGGCGGCAGGTTTGTGAAAATCACAGAGGAAGATGTAAACAGCTTAAATGAGCACAAAAGCCAAATACGATCTAAAACTCCCTAAAGATTTTCTCGACTGCAACGAAGAGACAAGAAAACCCGATCAAACTCCCCAGAACAGCTTAGAAATATCACGAAGAAGTTTCTTTTGACAATAAGTAAAATGATAGATAAGAGTTCTTAGAGCAGTTTAATTGTCCATATAATAAAAAGAAAATTATGCGCTCACTCGTGAAATGTTTCGACTCTCGAGGATGAACTTCATATCTTCAAACCACCGTGTCATAATATCCTCTATATCTCTCCCCGAAAAAAAGTAAAAAAGACGCCCGACTGTCGATATGGCCTTTGTTTTCCTACCGGCACTAACTTTCCAGTGTACGTAGCAAAGCCTTAGAAAATCTACCTTCATCGATCACAATAGGGCACTCCTTGTAATCGTTAACTGAAAAAATGAAATTCATTAAGATGTATCCGCTATGTCAATTACTTACCTGACTCGTTTTGAGAAGTCTCAACATTGTTCTCAGCAGAAACCTGAACAAAATAGTAATAACCAATGTAAGGTCTAAATGTACCGATTGGAAACTAACGTAAGTAGCAAGCTAACTACAGATGCAACTGGGAGTTCTTGAAAATTATTACGCTGAGATTCGGAGCAGACATAGATTAAGCCTATTGGTAAAGGGTTTCGCTCATTATTTATATAACGATTGAAAAATGAAAACGTAAAATAGTTCGTACAGCAAACAAATAAACAACTTGATTTACGTGTCCCGTCTTCTAGTTGAACCATATAAAGGGTCAGTACTAATCGGCGGGGACACGGATTCCTCGGTCTACTTGGAATTTAGGTTGGTTTTTGAGGAGGAAGGAAAACCGGAGAACCCGAAGAAAAACCCTCGGAGCAAGGGTGAGATACCAATAAACTCAACTCACATATGACGCCGAGTATGGGAATCGAACTCGAGCCACAGAGGTGAGTAGCCTCCTTAATGCAGATAGACTACAGAGGTGAGAGGCAAAGCGTTTAACCACTGCGCCACCCAGGCTCCCCACGGTACGGTCACCTTTAGTGTATAATTTTAAAGTTTAACTTTGCGTTCTCGAGGTCCAATAATGTTGAAAGATTTAGTATAATTAATGTCACAGTACCCAAGTATAATCTTTTAGAGTTGTAACAAGTAAAGGCACTTCCGTCGGAAGTAGTATTATATGCATGGAATTGACCCCTGAAAAAGTGAGGTTTACATATTTTTAGTGAGGATAATTAATAAGTTGCCCCCGGAAAAAAATACTGAGGTTTACAATTTTTTTAGTGAGGAGTAATGAATAATTAATGAGTAATAATAGTGAGTAATTAATGATATAATAGTGAGGGGGGATAGTGCGTAACGAATAGTGACAATAGTGAGGAAACCAATGAGCGCGTTGTCATTTTTGTGACAACCCAGGCTTGAATGTAAACATTATTGTCGGATGTCCCAAGTGTCTATGTCCTCTCGTCGGTAAAAACACATCCGCCTGTAGCATTTGTCAACAAGAATTTCCACTCAAATTTTTTCAAAGATCGGTTTAAAACTGATTTTGTGACGCGTTAGTACACCAATTCACTGCGCCCAGTCCTATACAAACGTATTCGAAATAAATAGGTTCTGCTATTTCATTTTTCTGTGTTACGCGTCTTGGAAGAGAAAATCCGAAAATCGTCCTCACAGCCTCCGCTATGTACAGACGGCTCAAGTCTTTGCCATGCTGTCCCTGACATGGAATAGCGGGAGTAACGGCTTCGAATTGCGGACCATTGTGTTTTCTTTGTGCTAGAGGTGTGATAATTTTTCCTTGGTATGTGTGACATACGATATGGGGAAATTTACACTGAATTGAGCCGCCACTGAATTGAGCCTCCGAATTGACGCGCAACACAGAAAAATAAAATAGCAGAACTTATTTCTTTCGAATACATCTTTGTAAAGGCGTTGGGTTGATTTTAGGGTTGAGTTCCCCTTTAATTATGTTGGAATGAAGAATTGATAGAGAATTGATTTCTTTACCAGAGAAATAATTTTACAACTCAGAGGGGCATTGTTAAATACACAATAGGCTTGTTGAGACTTGTCCCAATCCTAGATACGAACTCACTCCTCGAAGTTACATACTCAGTATTCATGGCATATACACTTACTATTCATTGCGCACTATTCCCCTCCCCACCCCCAACCCTCATATTATACTCATTAATTATTCATTGCGCACTATTATTACTCATCAATTATTCATTGTTCACTATTATTACTCATTAATTATTCATTACTCACTATTGCTCACTATTATTAATCATTAAGTATTCATTACTCACTATTGCTTACCATTATTAATCATTAATTATTCATTACTCAGTATTGCTTACCATTATTAATCATTAATTATTCATTACTCACTATTGCTCACTATTCTTACTCATTAATTATTCATTAATCCGGCTCACTAAAAATTAGTAAACCTCAGCATTTTTCAGGGGACAACTTATTAATTATTCATTAACGTCACTATCCTCACTACTGTCGGAGTTCGTTTTTTTTTTTTATAGTATAAATCGAGCTTCAAAAATTCTACATTGTATTCAGCTTGATTACGTCTGCATGAAGTTTTAGGTTACATATTACTATTTAGTGGTTATAAAAATAGTCTTAGAGCCATTTGTAAAACGCAAAAGGAAGATGAAGACACACTGCACTAGTGTACTATAGCAAACGTTGCAAAATAATTACCAACACAGATTCAATACTAAACGATAGCCATATAAACATGCTGGAAGTACGTTTCCTCTAAAGCAATATTGATTTGCTTAAAACTACGTACACATCCATACCGTTTGTTCGCAACTTTTAAACCACATAGAGAACGCCTTTGTGTTTATGGTGCTATCACACTCTGTAGGATTCCTGTCACACTGTGGTCTGGGTTTTCGTAGTTCATCCTCACTGATGTAATGCAGGCATGTGTCACGATGGCAGCTTCTGGCCTGATGGCTGTCGCATGGCTGTTCTACCTTCAAGCAAATAGGGCAACGAATGCAAAACTGCACCTCCATGGGTCTCATCCATGGAAAATCATTTTGCATTTGCTTGAGTGCTGTCTTCAGGAAATCGAGCACAGTGTGACAAAATAGATGGAGCAATTTAGGGTTTGGTTCCTCACTATCCGGATCCAGTACGCCCACGGTAATGGTGCTCATGTCAGAGGTGACAATCAAAGAAAATCTCATTTCTTCACCAGGGGGAAAGAACCTAGAAAATATACGAAATATACGTCTATGACTTTGTGTTCCTGATACCATCGTAAGAAAAAAAGAAAGGGTACGGGCGACTACTGAAAAACATTCCAACAATACATAATTAAATGTCCATCTTGTTTTGACCAAAACTACTTTACTACATAATATTCTGATTAATGAAGGATAACTGTATGGGACCCAAATATAGTTTGGAGATAATGAGCACAATGCACCGAATAACTGTTTTACCAGTAATGTGACATACTTATCATTAGCAAACACTGCGAAGAAATCTACACTCATGCATTTACTATTATACTCATAATGTGTTTATTTGTTAGCTCAAGCCAATTCTGAAAGGGACTGTGTCATGGTGTGAGACCATTACATTAATGTCCGGGCCGGACACAGTCATTATCAGCGATTCTCATATAAACTGACTAACTTCGCGCACATGTGGCATGGGATGGTAAAAATCAAAGCAAATATTCAAAAATTACTAACAAACTGTGCAAATATAAGTCTTCAAGTGAAATATTGAAAATACTTTCAATCAAGCATTGGAGGAGGGGAGTTTAACTGCTTTAACTGTTTGTAAACAATTAACAGCCACCAAATCGAACACTGACTCCATACATGCCTAGTACCATGAAATAGCCCCTTTAACTGGATTTTCCAATTTTAACTGGAAAGAAGGTAAGCCCTAGGTAGTTATTTCATTATTATTTTCCATCTGGTATTGTAGACTAGCAAACGTATGCCTATGTTTAGTTCCCTACGCACTTTTTTATGCAAAATTAATCAGAGTCTCCAATGAATGCATGCTGTTTTCTCATACTAGCTATAGTGAATACTAGTGCCCACCTTACAAAATTGCTGAACAACTTCGGTGGCTTGTGGCTTTTCCAGTTCTTTGCATGCCATTGCGCAACAGCAACTACTAATCTCGGAAAGAAACCCAAAGGCAGGTGTCCGATTTTGAACCGGATAGTCATGGGGGGAACATCAGGATCCCGGAACAACTTCTCTACCTCTTCAACTGCTCGATGTTGCAGCATCGAGGGTACCAGGAACACCTTTGATCCATCTGGCTTGCACCACTTGCATAGCAGACTGAACTTCTGCATGATTGACAAGAAGGACTCTGTCTGTTTGTCATCTATACGATGCTCCCAAACGTGCCTAACAAGAGCAATGTCCAACACGCCGTTTCTATCGAGATCTTTCCAGAATAGAATCATTTTTGGATCCCACCTCTCTATTGGCTGAACGGTAATTAGGACAACAAACATGTCCAGAAGCCACTGAGGATCAATGATCACAATTTCATTGAGTTCTTCGGGATCTTCAAAGTGAACAACCACCTTTAAGTCATGGAGATAGTTCAGCAGTGTTCTGAACTCGGTCGACTCTGTCTGAACCTGGCACTGTCTAGCTACTTCTTTTGCTTTTTTCAAATATATGTACTTGGGGCCTCCTTTGGCAAGCAAGGAGAGCTTATTCTCAAACTGCAACCAGCGAAGAGGAATCATGTCTTCGTTCACCTGTGGGAGGTCCTCCGCTGTTTGAAGAATGTCCTTTCTTAGGCGTTTGATACTCCAGTCCTCTTCTTTATTATCCTTTCCAGAACGTGTGTTGTCGACTGGATATATTGAATGAACAACATGTTTTCCAAATGGCCTGTCTAGTACTAACCTTTCAAGGATTTCTCTTGCCACTGTCGTTGGATCTTTTCCTTCAAATGGGACATCGGCGTGGGTGCAAGTCACAAAGACGGGTGGTAGCTTCTCCGGCAGTGAAACTGTTGATGCTTTTGTAGTACTTTCAGCACTATCGGATTCAGCTGTTTCTTTTTGTACTTCAGTTGCAGTTGCAGCATCACTTGAGCTTGGTCGCGGAGACTTGCTATCTGCAACAGTCTCATAATCGTCCGAAGCGGTTGCAATTGAGGCCTTGTCGATGCTCAAAGATGCAACACAGGAGAGCCAGTACTCAAGACAATCCATATTTGTCATTGGGCATTGATCGTCCGTTTTGCGTTCTGTTGCCCCATGCTTTACAGTAGGCATTGCTTTGGCGTGAAGATCCTGCTTCAAGCTGTGCACTAGTATATAGATTGCCTTTGGTGACATGAAGATTGGATGAGTAGAATAATACACTGACTGTCCAGCGAAATCGAATACAGTAAAGTAAATATTATTCTCCTTGACATCAGTCTCGTCTTGTTGAAGTCTATCCGCCGTTAGCTTGGCAATGTCCTCAGGAACCTTGAAAGAGTTATTAGAAAGACCTTTACTCGCCTTTGTTGCGAACTCCTCAGCTCTTGTTAACACGTTTGGTGCTACTGATTCTGGTGTCTTGTAATTCTCTCTGTAACTGGGCTTGAGATCTTTGCTAATCTCTATTGCAGACATGCTGCTTGTCATATTGTACATCTCGCTCTCTCTTTCGTCCTCCATATCGTACTTCATATCCAAACTGCTGCCAGTCTTTCTTATATCATCACTTCTCAGTTTCTCAGCGATAGCTTTTGCTGTGAGGTGTTCAAAGGAAATGTCGTTGCTGCTTGAATCATCCTCTAAACCCCATGGTTCATCTTTTAGCTTGAAAGATGATTTCGCTAGTGTTATTCCAACGGTACTGTCTTCTTCGGGATTAAAATCTTCACCTACGGAAAAGGAATGAGAATAAGGTAATTGTTTTATTTACTAAAAGTAAATACTAAGCGAGGTGGCCTTCAGCGAGCATTCAAAACCTATAAGTATGAGTCAGGAAAAATTTCATTTGCTATGCATGATTATGCATATACTTTGTTACATTGTATATCTTAGGGATCCTTAGGGCCATACACCGGGTTACCGACTTCAGTTCAAGGATAGTTGAAAGACTTGCTTGACTGATGAGGCAGTAGAAATTGTGCCGAAGATTCAAAGGGACCCACGACTGTTGAAACAATCATTGGTCACTGATCTTCAAATCTGAAAACCATTAAAATCATATTTTCTCACTTCTATATCTGTGTGTATACATAGAGAATAGTAAATGGGCGCGCGGAGATATGTAATTGATCTTCGAGTGTTCAACTCGATATTGAGTATTATTTTAATAATATTAAAATAATTCATGAGATATTGATCCAATGGAAGGCCGTATTTGATCACATGCATGGATCTTGAAACCCGGTCAAACTCTTGTTCGAAGTTTCGTCAGGTGGATGGATCTTGACATCCAATAACATCAGTTCCAAACGCACTAGTGTTTGGTCAGATTTCCAACTCTAGTGATCAATATTTCTTAATCATCATATTGATGAACCACTAACTGGATATTTTGCTGCGCTTTGAAAAATAGCAGCAAAATTATGTTCACAAGATGATTTTATGTAGAGCCATTTCATTTGTTCTTACACAATAAGCGTTGATTGATACAAGTTTAGTATTTTTAAATGAGTATTTACTTGGAATTGACGATCTAGGCAAAGTTGCTGCACTATAAGCGTTAATTTTAAATCGATCATGGTAATTTTCCTTTTTCTAGTTTCGTTGTTCTTGTTTGGAGTAATATTTCGTTATTTATAGCTTACTTTAGCTATAGAATGATAGCACATAACAAATTATAAAACAACAACGTTTAAACTCCACGGGTTTAGGTGAACTTGCACAGGTGTGGATAATACGTTTCCGGATTTTTTCCTACTAAAACTGTTTTTTATCCCGGTTTTTCGTATCCGGCAATTCACCACTTCTTTCGGCTGATTGGCTTCACTTGCAATTTGGAAATTAATTTGTAGCGATCAATAGTAAAGCACGTTGCACAATAAAGATTGCTGGACTCAATACCCCTTGCAGCAGCCAGCCAAACCTATACGTTGTTTTGTGATTCCTTACTGTTAGGATACAATTTAATTGTGAACTACTTATGTACTGAAACTACAAGTAAGGAGTGAAGAAGTAAAGAACGACATAAATAAAACGTGTGCCTCCACTGGAGTTCGAACCTCGACCCTTCCGACTGCTTGTCAGATGCTAGTTGAAATCACTGCTATAAAAAAAGAATAATAAGCCATCTATTCAATATATACAACAGTCAAACGGTAAACAATACTTGCTAATGATGTTTGAAAAGAAGCGTATGTAAATTTTCGTTTCAGCCATTCGCACGAGAAATCATTTCAAACACTCATTGTTCGTGTTTCATCAGAGGTTTCCAAATATTTCGAAAACAATAAAATCCTAGAGGCTACGCCTCTCGGGTTTGATATGTTTTCTCAATATTTGAAACCCTGATAAAACACTCCAATTCGTGCCTCGAATAGTACTTGAATACGAGAAGATAAATGCCATATTTCCATGCAAGCGTCCACGTATTATTCTGTTTAATTATTTTACACTAATCACACTTACCTATTACTGAATAATTTTTATTGCCCGATAAGGCTTGGATATCAAGCATGCGATTTGATTCATAATTATGCAGACTGAACAAATGTCAGGAACAATAGTTTAGAGTTGAAGTAAAAAGGATAAAGATGAATGAGATAAGCGTGTATTGGCGGGGATAAATCTTCAAGTTGTCGCCAGTGAATTTTTTCATTTCTTTGTCCAGAAATCCACGTTGTCTTGTTTGGGTACTTTTAAAGGAGCTGTGTCACGGTGAGGGACACGCCTTTATGTTCCGGGCTGGAACAACATTATTTTCAGTGATTTTCATATAAACTGCATGACGATCTTAGCACACGTGTAGGATGGATGAAATCAAAGTAAATGTACAAAAATGACAAACCGACTGTACGTAGATCTCGTCTTCAAGGAAAATATTTCATATCATTACAATCAAGCATTAAGGGAGGGGACTGTTTGAAGTAAATTAAGAGCCACCAATCAAACATTGATTCCAGACATGCGCAAAACCATGACACAGCGCCTTTAATTTCTTCAACTTCGATTAATCTCTACATCTTCGTCGGTGAAGGTCAGTGCATGCAGTAGATCTAACCTCTCAGATAAATGTGTTGGAACGAGAAAACGCAGCTCTCAGGGAGGAAAATGAAAGCCTAAAAGCCCGATTAAGTTCTTCAAACTTAGTGCGTGAACAACCACGACCAGAACGCGAAGAAACAACCAAGAATCCAACATGGCGGCGAGTTCCAGTTACGATGAAACCCGCCGAATTCCAGAGCCGCGTCACTCCAACCAAAACGCTTCTCACCAGCAGGAACGAAAGCCAATTGTCATTATTGGGGATTCAATCATTAAAAATATAGACCCGAAAAGGCTTTCGAAATGCCAAGTAAAGAAATTTACCTTTCCCGGTCAAACCGCCGAGTAGATAACAGAGGAAATTAACAGAATAGATGCACCCCAGGAACCATCACATGTGATTATTCACGCAGGAACCAACAACCTTCTCCTAGATTTGTACTACTCTTCCCAGTAAACTGCGACACCCCAAGTTTTTTTACGGCTCACGTGATGTGAATATTCTGTACCACGGATGACCATTTGACATACCGCCGGGTAGATTTCTTGTTGGCGGCATTTGTAGACAAGTTTCGACTGCCTTGTTGATTTCAAAGTTTATAAATCGCTGGGAAAAATTTGCTTCTCGCTGTTCTTTGAGCTCTGGAGTTTATTACTAAACGTATTTGAAGAACCACATAACGTGGCTTAACTATTAAGGGAAATGGAGGAAATATTTTGCCAATTCATCTGAGATATTTTAAGATTTAAGATGGTAGTTCATATTTTAAGATCTCATAGTCGGTCGTTCTGAGGTTTTGAAATGTCAAACTTGTCTACAATGTGTCATTCTACTGTCTCCAACGAGGCATTCTTTGTCTACAATGTAGAACAACACGTCGCTTTTCTCACGCCGCCACACAAAAATCTCTACCGGCGGTAAGCAAAACAGTGATCACGTGGTAAAGAATATTGACATCACGGGGGCCGTAAAAAAACTTGGGGTGTCGCAGTTTACTGGGAAGAGTAGTACAACCAAGATGAAAGCTCTTGCCAATGCAGCCAAGCACTCATTCCCAGTTAACACCAGCCAATTGGTTTAACAAAATAGATGAAAACTAAGTTACATTAATAATGTTTTCGATATAGCCACGAAAAGCTTTAAATACTCAAGGATAATCCTTGAAAAAATTGGCATGTAATTGTAGTGTTTGTAGTAGCTAGACACACTCCCTGTGTATATGTTAATGAGTCATGACGTATTGTACATCCGGGACCTAATGTAGTGTTCGTGACGAGCCAGAGTGTGCGACTCCGGGACGCTCGTGTGTTAGATGTATGCCGAGTAGTTTGGCCTTTGTGGCCTCAATAAACACCACAAATTGGCGACGAGGATGACAAAAAAGTAGACAGGAATGTCAGCAAAAACTCTACCGGCATTGGACCTGTCAGGATCCGCCTCGCAAGTGGCTGAGCACTGGAGGAAGTGGAAACGAGCATTTGAATATTATGCAGAAGGCAAGGGAGTCGAGAATGCTCGCAAGAAGACCTCGCAATTACTTCATTTCGCTGGGATGGAAGTACAAGATATTTTCGAAGATTTACAAGACCCAGGACCGATTCCAGCGGAGGGAGATAATGTGTATTTGTCAGCGATTCGAAAGCTAGATTCGTATTTTAAAACGGAAGAGAACATCCCCTACGAGCGCCACGTTTTTCGACAACTTGTGCCGAAGGAGGGGGAAACCGCTGACCAGTTCATGGTTGGTCTACGAAAGCAAGCACGGCATTGTAATTTCGGAGGAAGTCTAGAAGAAAACTTAAGGGACCAGCTGATAGACAAGCTGAGGAACTATGAACTGAAAAGGAAGCTCTTGGAAACTAGAAATATAACGCTAGAAGAGGCATTAAATAAATCTCGCGCTTGGGAGTTAGCCGGTTTGCAGGCTCAGAGTATGACAGAACAACCAAGAGAAGAGATGGGAAGCTCGAATGCAGTTGGTTCAAGATCTAGGAATATAGACATGGGGACACGGGGTAAAACCTGTTTTAACTGTAACAGAGAAGGACATTTTGCTCGGGATGCTAAATGCCCTGCAAAAGGACAAAAATGCAAGAAATGTGGGATATATGGACATTTCGCTGTCTGTTGTAAAGGGGAAAGGAAAGAGCATAAAACAGAAAATCAACAAGCAAGTCAAAGAAGTACCTGGCGTCGAGGAGGCAGAGGTCGACAAGCGAATTGTGTTGAGGGCCAGGAGACAAGTGAGGATCAGGACAGTTTTGCATTTTCTGTAACAGAAGAGACCGAACAGGCATTTGCTGTTTCAAGTTCTGTGGAGCCAAACATTGAAGTAAAGATTAATGGAATTACCAAGCAAGTACTTATTGACTCTGGATCAGTAAGCAACCTGATAGGAGAGGAGGAGTTCAATAAAATCAGGAATCAGGGACTCAATGTAGAAGTGAAAGACTGCTCAAAGAACTTATATGCGTATGGAGGAAAAAAGCTGAAGGTTCTAGGACAGTTTGAGACAGAGGTAGCAGTGGGTGCAGCAAGGACCACTACAAGTTTTGTTTTAGTGGAAAAGGGACGTTGTTTACTAGGAAGTACAACATCCAAGGACTTGGGGATTCTCCGGATTGGGCTTGGAGCTGTTCCTAATACTTGTAATGCAGTACAGGATGACTATGTAGAGCAAGTCAAAGCAAAGTACCCAAATGTTTTTGAGGGAATAGGCAAGTTGAAGGACTATAAGCTTAAACTGCATATTGATCCAAATGTGGTTCCAGTAGCTCAGAAAGTAAGGCGAATACCGTTCTCACTTCGGGACAAAGTGACAGCTAAGGTGAAAGAGTTATTAAGAGAATATATTATAGAAAAGGTCGAAGGGCCTACAACGTGGGTCAGCCCAGTTGTCATTGCACCAAAGCCTTCGGGAGAGATTAGACTTTGTGTGGACATGCGACAAGCAAACGAGGCAATTATTCGAGAGAGAGTTCCAATACCAACAGTAGACGAAGTGCTGGAGGAGTTGAATGGGAGTGCAGTGTTTTCCAAGTTAGACCTAAAGTGGGGATTTCACAAGGTGGAATTACACGAAGACTCACGGGATATTACAACTTTTGGAACGTATGATGGATTGTTCCGTTACAAGCGACTAAGTTTCGGAGTGAATGCTGCCCCAGAGAAATACCAGCACATTGTAAGCCAGACTGTCGCAGACCTGGACGGTGTAGTTAATATTGCTGATGACCTAGTAGTGCATGGAAAGGATGTGAAAGAGCATGATAACAACCTGCATAAGGTATTAAAGAGATTAGAAGAGAAGCATTTGACGCTGAGAGTGGATAAGTGTACTTTTAGGATGGGCAGAGTAGTATTTATGGGACTACTACTAACAAAGCATGGCATAGGGCCAACGACAGAGAAAGTTCGGGCAGTTGTTGAGGCTAAATCCCCGACATCACCTTCAGAGGTGCGCAGTTTTCTAGGTATGGTTGGGTTTAGCGCACGTTTTATACCGGACTTTTCTACAACTGCGGAACCCTTGAGAGCTATTTCACGCAAAGGAGAACAGTTTGTGTGGGGCAAGAAGCAAGAACAGGCATTTGTTAAGCTTAAGGAGCAACTCGCAGATGCATCAGTGTTGGCTTACTTTGACAAGGAAGCACATACAAGAGTTATTGCGGATGCTAGCCCGGTGGGACTCGGGGCTGTGCTAGTCCAGGAAAAGAATGGACAGAGTCGTGCTGTGTGTTATGCCAGTCGAAGTCTGAGTGATGTAGAGCGTCGTTATAGTCAAACGGAGAAGGAGGCACTGGCACTTGTGTGGGCCTGCGAAAGGTTCAACCTGTACTTGCAGGGACTGCCAGAGTTTGACTTAGTTACGGATCATGAGGCACTGAGGGTTCTCTATTCAAGAAAGTCAAAGCCATCTGCAAGAGTGGAGCGATGGGTTTTGCGCTTGCAGTCATACAACTACAAGGTGTGCTGCGTGTCTTCGAGTGGGAACATTGCGGATGCACTGTCGCGTTTGACTAAGATATCGGCAAACAACGAGTTCTTACGGGATGACGAGTATGTTCGTGCAGTTACCTTAGAGTCAGTACCGGTTGCTCTCAGAATTCAGGAGATAGAGAGTGCATCAGCACAGGATGATGAGTTGCTTGCAGTGCGTGAATGTTTGATACACGGGAACTGGGAGAAAGCTCCCAAACCCTACCTGATGGTACGAAACGAGTTGACATTCATCGGTTATGTAATTCTTCGGGGCACCAGAATTGTTATTCCTGCTGAGTTGCGGAAGAGAGTGACTGGCTTGGCACATGAAGGGCACCAAGGTATCGTAAAGACCAAAGAGAGGTTACGGTCGAAGGTATGGTGGCCTGGGATCGATAGAGATGCAGAGAGGAGATGCAGGGAGTGCTACGGCTGTCAGCTAGTGACTAAGAATGTACCACCACCACTAGTTAAGCCTACAAAGATGCCGGATAGACCATGGAAAGAGCTTGCACTAGACTTGATGGGACCGCTACCTACGGGTGAGCACTTGATTGTTTTAGTTGATTACTTCAGCAGATGGATGGAAGTGGACGTAGTTCGTTCGACGTCAAGTGAAGTGATAATTCGGTGTTTAGATTCACAATTTGCACGACATGGTGTACCAACGGGACTGAGAACAGATAACGGTTCTAACCTTGTATCCGAAGAGATGGAAAGTTATTTGAAGGAGATGGGTGTTGAACATCGGTACACTACACCACTTTGGCCAAGAGCGAATGGCGAGGTAGAACGTCAAAACAGATCGCTTTTGAAATCCATGAGAGCGTCGCACGCAGAAGGGAAGAATTGGCGTGTCGAGCTGAACAAGTTTCTACTTGCGTATCGATCGACTGAACATACCACTACGGGGAAGAGCCCATCGGAATTATTGTATAAGAGAAAGCTGACCACGAAGCTACCCGAGTATGATGAAGAAGGGGATGATGTTAGATACCAACAGGTCAGAGACCGTGACGCAGAGAAGAAACAGGCTAATAAAGATTACGTGGATAAGAAGTTTCATGCTGCAGATCGGGATGTGAATACAGGTGATTCCGTATTGCTGGAGAAGAGAAAAAAGGACAAATTGTCTTCGTCGTATGAGAGGCAGCCCTACGTGGTTATGGGTCGATACGGAGACCAGTTAAGGCTGAGATCACCAACTGGGGTTGAATACAAGAGGAACATTCAACATGTTAAGAAGTTCCAGACACCAGTTATTCAGCAAGGGGTAGATCAACCTCCACCCGGAACATTGTCTCAGGAGCAAGTTGTCAACCAACAGGATGACCTGCCACAGCTAGAACCAGTTCGTACAGAAGCAAAGCAGTTGTTTGTGGTACCAGAACAGGGCGCAGCTGCTGACCAGGCACAGTCGCCAAGGCGATCTGGGAGAGTTTGTAGACCTCCACGAGCCTTAGAGGACTATGATATAGGCTAGGTCTTACAAAACTTTGGACAGTATTCGTTTAGTTTTATGATGGACTTGCAAACCATTGTATACGTTATAGTTGTTGTTTATCAGAACAGTGATCTGAAGAAGAAGAGGGATTGTAGTGTTTGTAGTAGCTAGACACACTCCCTGTGTATATGTTAATGAGTCATGACGTATTGTACATCCGGGACCTAATGTAGTGTTCGTGACGAGCCAGAGTGTGCGACTCCGGGACGCTCGTGTGTTAGATGTATGCCGAGTAGTTTGGCCTTTGTGGCCTCAATAAACACCACAGTAATGTATAAAACTTGCGAAGGTATCATTATTTTGATATTATCACCCGGGGATAAGAATAATCGAGTATTTTTAATCTATTATTGTCATTAAAAAATCATTTTGTGATTCAAATGGATCCATGTCTGAATTTATGATATGGGGCATCCAGAGACGACATATATAAATACTTTTCTTCAAAAATACATTAATACAACTAAATTTCTGCTTTGTATAACAGGCTTTTTAAGTTACATTTAATTTTTAAAATGTACTTTAAAAAATATATAAACACTGTAATAATTGTTCTTTTGGTAAGCATGGTATGTATGATAACATTAGTTGACTTTATCAAGACGTAAATGTACATTAAAGAACTAGTGTCAGTTATTCACCGTCAGTTACGGCTAAATAGCAGATTTATTTCGGTATATCTTGGTTATTGCGTAACGGTTTTGATAACGGAGGTTATCACACTAATTTTTTTGATGTCCTGCCTCCATTTGCTGTATAATCGTGTCTGACTACAAGCAGTGATCTATATGTAATATATCAAACAGTCAAAACAGTGTTCTTACGGTAAATGAAGTTAATAAAACATTTATTTTGATTTTATAAATGACAAATTAGCATATCAAGAGTATCAAGCAATTAATTAAAACATTAAGAATCATGTTTTTTGCGTAATAAGTTAAGGATTTACACCATCTTACCGGTTACCTTATTTTCTAGACACTGGAACGTATCCTAAATAGCTCGACTTGAGTCATTTTCCAATAATTATGGAGTTCATGCCACATATTTATAAGTTTTCTTTGGTAACTGTTATGGTAACGGAGGTTATGCATGTCTAACGCTATAATAATGTTACTGTTTTCTCTTTATATTTAACAAATAAAGAAGCGTTAGCCATGTTTTATACTATCATAAAACACGATGGTCATTTGAGAACACTCTAGAAATGTTAAAGCACAAGCCGAAGGCGCGTGCTTTCAACATTTCTAGAGTGTTCTCAAATGACCAGAGTGTTTTATGATAGTATAAAACATGGATTTAAGGCTTCTTTATCTGTTTTATAATATAGATTTACGCGCGCTATGAAAGGAAACCGCCAGTTGAAGACTATATAACACGGCTAACCATGTTATATACTCTGATAAAACATGGCTTCTTAGCCAATCAGAGCGCGCGTACTATCCTATCTATATTATAAATATACATAGTAGTGCTAATCAATACCATATTCAATTTCTGATATACGAAATATATAGACTCTATTCCGCTATATAAAGGCGAATACAGTGGCCTAGCTCTTCCGACACAAATACTCTGCTGGCATGCAGTCTATAGCTTTCCCTCCGCCTCTGGAAATCTCAAGTATGACAAAACTGGATGCAGGAGGTTACCATAGCGTGCCACACGCCCGTGGGGCTTAATAATCCTGCTGCCTTCCTCAGTGTCGCGTTGGCCTTGTTTAGGGTATGCGCTCTTTCGCAGGTGGTTTCCTATAGCTGGCGGTGCTCATGCGCCCTCCGCTCAGTCTGTAGCTTCTTCTGCCGGTAACTTCCAGATTCTTCGCTGGGAACTATTGTTGTTGTCTCCAAGTTTTTTTTTATCTTTTTGTGCGCCTTTGCAATTCTCCTGCTTATTCCCTTTCTGCTGCTAGATCTCTTATTTGGCAGTTGAAAGTTCCGTTTTTACTACAAGCGTTTGTTTTTCATTAAGATCTGACGGAGCGGGGTCTGGGTTGTTTTCAGTGATATGATTAGCTGTTGCGGCTTTCCGCTCAGTTCCGGAATCGGCGGGCCGTTCCCTGTTTAATTGTTGCCGTTTAAGTTTGGCACTGTCATCTAAAGTAGTGTTGGAATACATCGGCCTGCCTCTTGCGTTTGTCATTTCATTTGCAACGTAATCTTTATCGATTTTCTTCCTCTCCCTGTACTCTCTCTGGATCCCAGCCCGTCTTTTGGGGCTTTTTTGGAAGTAATCCTTCCTATTGCAGTTTTCTCTGCCTGTAAGCTCTTTGGATTTCTGCTCGTGTTTTAGGAGCCATCTGAGAAGGGTATTATCATGATCCCTTTATACGTTGCATTAAAACACATTATTGTTGTTTTATAATTTCCGATCGGTTGGTGTATTAAAAAAGCTAGAAAAAAAGTACCACTTTCAATACTCCGTTTACTACCAGATGTAATTTATTATATTCTACTTCCAAGGGGTATTTCCATAAACAACAACGGAAAGGAAATTATTTTAAAAAGCGTCTAGACGATTAATTTTATTGTGGACGATTTTTTTTGCACAAGTTTACAACTTTTGGAAGAAATAACTTCCGTTACTTATTCCGTTACTATCATTATAATATATAATTCTGATTATTTTCTCGCTAAATATATCTAATAGAACTATTTAAGAGTCATTCAAAATACTTTACCTTGCTTTTCGTTCCAAATAGCAACAGTTAGCGTGAGTTGAGATAATGAAAGGGGATAAATACTGTACAAGCCAGGTATTAGTGCACGTGCCGTGACCCAAGAAGGAAATCTGAGATATCTACTTGAATTGCATAATTGGTGTCGATTTACTCGCGTGGCCTTGCAATGTCAGGCCTTTCAATGTTGACATATTATATTGAGCAGCAGGTTTGATATTAAAAGAGATGTCAAAAATCGGTAACGGAGGTTATTGGTAACACATGGTAACGGAGGTTATTTTTTGTGGTTCTCTTGTTCAATTTTCGACACAAAATTAGGTCCTGGCATATTTGTTTTAGCTGATATTTACCAAGGACTTTAGGACGCACAACATTTCAAACGGAAAACGCTGAGCTATTGCGCAAATGGTAAAAAATGTAGGTAACGGAGGTTATTCCCTTATCCATAACCATGCAGTCACATATACAGCTGGTGTAATTTCATGGGCTGGGTTTGAGGAAAAAAAGTTAAATTTTATATTGCAATACCATAGCAATAAGGAAACAATTTGGTCATGCATAGTGTATTAAAATTTAATTTCTAGCATTTATTAAATGTATCTGCTTTCAGGTAACGGAGGTTATTCATAAATTGTGGACAACGTTCTGTTATTCAGAAATTGAGCTAGAATGATCATGTTATTAAGTCCATAGGCTCATTAGAAATATTATTTATCGTAGTTTTGAAATGGTATATTAGTTTGGAGGTATCTCTCGGTAAGCCGTACAAGTTAGGAGGATGTTGTTTGATTAGTGAGTTGTGGACAGCTGAAATATGCAAATTTAAGGGTAGTTTCCTATGAAATAAATTTCAGAAACATTTTCTTTTCGTCTTATTGCTTGTTGTCTCAACAGAACCATTCATACTGATGAATTCAATCGATTTAGCAAAGCAGCAACGGTAAAATAAGGCATATATATTTAGCAAAGACAGCGAAAATGCCTATTGGCTGGTGTTAACTGGGAATGAGTGCATGAGGCGAAATTTCCGGGCTCCAAAATCGGCATATCTGCAGTAACTCATAGAAGACCATGATTTCAACGCTAAATGTTCACATGTGAATAATAACCTCAAATCTTTCTGCGATAGTAATGATTTGGATTTTATAGACAATTCAGTAATGCGATGGCTCATGCTTAAATGGTAGTAAACTTCATCTAAACGCCAAAGGATCGGCGTTGCTTGCAGTTCAATTTATCAAGTTCATCAAGTTCATTAGAGGACCCGGCTTTAGGCAGCCTTCGTCAAGGGGTTTTCAGGTGTCCAGCATGTATCAACTGGGCCAGATGTTAATGAATCTCGGCAACAGTCAGCAGCCAAGCCGTGGCAGAAGAAATCACCGCCAGTAGCGCCAAGTCAGCTTAACTCGGTGACAGGTAACAATATCCGAATCTCCATTGCATAGCATTGCTAACTCTAAAGGTTTGAAGCTCGCTTGTATTGATGTCAACAGCTTGATGAAACATATCGATGAAATCCGTTACTTATTGGTTGATTCGCCTTTGGAAGTGCTAGCAATTAATGAAAGCAAACTTGATGATTCTGTTGCCGATGGAGAGATCCATATTTCAGGTTATAATTTAATTCGAAAAGACCGTAATAGATTTGGTGGGGGTGTTGCTATTTACATAAAAGAGAAAATGTCGTATTCTAACAGGGCAGATTTAGTACCCGATTCAATTGAGCTAATTTGTGTTGAGATGAATCTCCCACATAGTAAATCAATTTTGCTTGGTTGTTGGCACAGGCCACCAAATTCTAATATGAATATTTTCAATGTTTCGATCAATTTATTGAGAAGTGTGATGCCGAAAATAAAGAATTAATTATAATGGCTCATTTAAATTGCGATTATACTAAATTACGAACTGGAACAATTGATAAAAATGCCAACTAGGGTCACGAAATTATCGGCCACACTAATTGATCTTATTTTGACAAACACAAAAGAAAACTTTCGAAATCTGGGGTCATTCCTATCGGAATGTCTGACCATAGTTTGATCTATGCAGGCCAACAATAAAGGAAGTGCGCAACTTTAAGAATTTAGTTGAAGACGATTTTATAAATGATTTAAAAAGCGTCAGGACACCGTCGAGAATTTTGAAAATCTGAATGACGCCTGGAAAGCATGGAAAACTGAATTCTGTGAAATTTTAGATCAACATGCACCTTTCAGACATAAAAGAATAAGATCATTCTCCGTCCCTTGGCTGACGCCACAAACGCTATCGCTATAAAATTTAAAAGTCAATATCACTGGGAGCTATACCAATCCGCAAGGAATAAGGCGAATATTGAAATGCGGAAAGCAAAGTCCGATTATTATCGAAATAAAATAGAAACGTGCAAACACACTGATCCCAAAAAGACATGGAAAGTGATCAACTCCCTTTTGGGTAGAAATTGTAAATCCAGTCACGTGAATGAGCTTTGCATTAATGAGAATATAGTCTAAGATGCTGGAGACATCTCTAAGGCTTTTAATGCCTTTTTTGTTAACATCGGACCCCCCAAATTAGCTGCCGAATTAACGAGAACGCCACTAAGTAATATTAACAGCTATCTTAATAGCAGTGAAAGGAATTTGGGCGGTTTTAATTTCTCTGATATCCCAGTAGAAAACGTGGAACTAACGTTAAAGAACCTGAAGACGTCAAAGAGTACTGGACTCGATAAAATCCCAGCAAAAATACTCAAACTTGCTGCATATATAATTGCTCCTTCTTTGACAACAATTTTTAACCTTTCCCTTTCCACCGGGATTTTTATTGATGATTGGAAATATGCACGCGTAAGTCCAATTTACAAAGAAACTGGTAATTATAGACCCATCTCAATCTTACCGATAATAAGTAAAGTGTTCGAGAAAGAAATATTTCGACAATTATATGGGTATCTTATGGAAAACTCTATACTTTCAAAATTTCAATCCGGCTTCCGTCTGTTACATTCAACGGTATCAGCATTAATACAGATGTGCGACAAGTGGTTTGAAAGTATGGATAAGGGAATGTTGACAGGTGTGGTATTTTTAGACATACGAAAAGCCTTTGATTCGATAAACCATTCAATCTTGCTTCAGAAAATGAAATTCTACGGCGTTTCGGGTTGTGAGTTGAAATGGTTCGTTTCCTATCTTAAATGCAGGCAACAACAATGCTTTGTTAATGGGTCTCTGTCATCCCCAAAAGAAATACTTTGCGGTGTTCCGCTCTTATTTCTGTTATATATAAATGACCTGCCAAAGTGCCTTACCTCTACCACTCCCTGTCTATATGCAGACGACACCCAAATCTTTACACCTTCGTTTAATGAAGCTGATCTTGCCTCTAACTTAAATTCAGATATTGATAATATATGTGATTGGCTTGCTGTAAACAAACTACAGTTTCATCCTTCAAAGACGAAGCTGCTGATTATTGGCTCTGCATTTAATCTTAATAACAAAATCGAGGAAATATCAAACAATGTATTTATAGACAATGCTGGAGTCGCTCGGGTGGGCTCACACAAATGTCTTGGAGTAGAAATTGATGAGACTCTAACCTTTCAAAATCACATTGATAGCATTTGTAAGAAGGCGAGTGCAGGGATCAATTCACTTGAATGCATATACAAAGCCCTAGTACAACCATATTTTGATTACTGCTCCCCTTTGTGGGATACCTGCGGCAAAGGTCTTAAAGATAGAATACAGAAATTGTAATATCGTGCGGCAAGAGTAATTACTGGTGCAGGCTATGAAACTCGCTCAGGAGATATACTTGATTGCTTAGACTGGAAAACTCTCCAAGAAAGACGAATTCAAATTAAATCGACATTAATGTATAAATCCCTGAATAATCAATCTGCACCATATTTAAGAGAATCATTTATAAGACTTTCTGAAAGTAAAATTCAATATAATCTAAGAAACCTTGATACGGACCTAGCACTTCCAAAGCCAAAAACCAACAATCTAAAGCGCAGCTTCAAATACAGCGGTGCTATGCTTTGGAACAGCCTACCGGATAAGGCTAAGAAGGCAAAACATTAGCTCAGTTTAAACGCAACATTGCCTCCATGCCTGACACTGAATTATGCTGATAATTTTTATTGGTCAGTTTTTTTTATGTAAGCTTAATATGAGCCATCATTAATTCATACCATTCATGAATCTTGTTTATATATACACAAATCTTTGTACGCCCCACTTGGAAATCAGCTCGCGGGTCAACATTCAGTGTTGTAGTTGTAGTGGCTAGCGTATCAAAATAAAGTATATGTATGTATGTTACGCTGAATCTTTTATGAACTGATTTGTCCTCAGTCTCTTCGAATATATCATTCGACTCTATCTTCAGTTAACATTTTCTAGTAAACTCAAGCCAAACAAACAACAAAACCGACCCAGCAAAGCGGCGCAAAAAACAGGAAGTGACGTAGAAATCGCTGATTGGCTGAGAGGCAATATCGTATTAAAATTATAGTATCCTTTTATGTGTATTGAGATACGATATTTCTCAGTGGTGGACATCCTTGTAAACACTTTAGTTTATAGAATAAAATACAGTATACTGATGTATAGTTTAAAATATTCAGTCAAACAACCAGGTCTTGCATCAGAGCAGCTGTGAAACGTCACTTTTCAAGATGGGTTAAATGGTTCGTACTGTCGTAGAATAGACCTTTGGCAGGAAACAGTCACGTGCTGATATATCACTTCAATAACCAATGAATCGCGCTCGTGATCCCATGGAAAAGGCTTTACTGGATAACAAACAAACTTCCAAACGCTGTTTTAGGAAGATCGACAATCGATTCTCAAGCATGTTAAGGCCTGGTTCAGGGGTCAAATTTCGGGTAAAAACTGTTTTCCTTATTTCAGCACAGCCGAGTGTGGTAAGTACACCAAGTTTCTTACGATAATAGATATCGCTATTCTTGACTACCTTAAGTGGTTTGTGTGTAGTAAAACGTGTCACGTGGTCTGTCACGTGACTTAGAACACGAAATCAGTAAATCAAAAACGCGGCTCCGAGTTTAAAACAGCTAGGATGATGAGTGGATGTGTTTAGTTAAGGCTGAAGCCCTTTACCTAAATCAACTTAGAAAAGATGACTACAATGTTTCGTTAACGAGTAATTAAGGCGAAAATATGCAAAATAGGTCACGTGACTTTTTGCATCCTCAATATCTCCTTATCTTTACATGATAGTCGTGTTTTCTAAGTGTGGTCTGAAACACTGCGGGAGGAGTAATGTTTCAGCAGGGTTACTTTATATTCATATGTTATCGTCGCAGCCGCATTTCACTTAAACGATCATATATAATTAAGACGTCATCGATCACGTGATACGACAACCATCCACTTAACAAATTTAAGGAAGTGGATATTAGTATTATGGTGTAATTAGATTTTGTTTAAACTGTTATTTCTGTCAGAAAACATTATTTAACGTAAATCTATTTTCCGTGAAATGAACCAGGCCTTAACATGCTTGAGTTGGAGGTGGAAAATAGCAATTACAAACAGGTTTTGCTACTAACATTACCGATCTCGTACAAGTGCCTTGAAATAATTTAAATCAAGTCAGATTTTTTTGCTGTCCAGTACAACCACGTGATTGCATTCCTGCAAAAGTCCTATTGCTTCAATAATAATTAATTTTAATATGAATCATATCTCCAACATTTAAAAAGGCGATTTGTTTCAACAATCGGAGTTTCCTTTAATTACTGATTTTGTAAAAGCCGCAGTAAAGTTAATCCAAACACTCTAATCCGACTAAATATCAATTGGGTTATATGTTCATTTCGAGACCGAATTGAGACCGGATGGAGCAAAGCTATAAACAGATATACAGCTTAGAAGCCATTGAGAAAAGTTGCCATCACAATAATTCGTTCAACAATAACTCGTAAAATGGATGAAGAGCGAGACTACTAATTAAGTTACAGAGAGTACAAAATACTGCTGCCCGTCTTATTTGTAAGATACCAAGATTCGACCATATAACACCTATATTATATCAGCTGCATTGGCTTCCAGTTAAGTTTAGAATTATCTTTAAATTATTACTTATTACTTTTAAGGCATTGCATGGTCTGTCACCTATATATATTAATGATCTAATTAAGATTAAGAGTAAGTCTAGGTATTGTCTTCGTTCTAATACCGAATTGTTACTAGAACCACCTTATGTGATAACTAAGCCTACACTTGGCGATAGAGCCTTTGTATCTGCTGCTCCTAAACTGTGGAACGATCTACCGAACTCTTTACGAAATGAACAGTCTCTCGATTCTTTTAAACGTTCAATTAAGACTTATCTTTTTAGGAAAGCATTTAACTGTAATTTATTTTAACATAATTTTTTTAATATTAGAATGTATAGTTTTTTACTCATTTTTAGTATTTTATTAGTTCTTAAACATTTAGTATTAATCTATTAGTATAGGTTTAGCTTCCGTAAAATTAGTATTAACATTAGTATGGATTTTTAACATTATATTATTTAGGCTAAGCTATACATAAGTTATTTACATATCATGTAATGCGCAAGTGATCATATACACATGAAACTTGCGCAATATAAGTCCATAAATTATTATTATTATTATTATTATTACTACGTGAAAACTAATTAAGAATTCATGAGGGGACTAACCAATACAAACGCAGTATTCGAGTCACATGGATACCTCAGTTTGTAAATCTACATACAGTTTCATTTAAAAAATACTAAGTACGCTAGTGTTAGTACGAGGGAGTTCTCCACCATCCGTCAGTCATTCAAATATTTCCCCCCATTCATTGCAATAGTTCAAGATTTTATCCTGTGGACCGTACCTGGAAATAATGTGTTAATCGCATTAGTCAGTTTTGTCTTTATTTATAAGAAAATGTTTGGGCTTACCGTGTTTCCTTAAGGAATTAAGAAGGTAATTACCATACGGAAAAATATGGCGGCTGTACATTTGACCACAATCCCTTGCGAACCTAACACACTCAAAATGTCACGTAGACATCATCTATTCTATTAAGTAACATTGTCTTGGTAACAGCATTTGTACTTGCTCGTTTTAAAGTTTCAAAACCTCTCTACCGCAATTTTATAACGGATTTGCTGTTTTTCGTGCGCAAAGATTTGTGGGTAAAATTACAGGTGATACCCACCTTTTAGGGATCTCAAAACACTTGTTTTCCCTGTCCTGGCTTGTCCTATCAACATGATCAGCACGCGGCGATTCTTGGTTTTTCCACCTTCCAGTGCCAACCTGTAGGCCTCGCATGCCTCGGGACCACGGGCAAGAATTTCTGGTGGAACTGTGATTGTTAAATTTACGTGAGTTATTACTACTGTCAAAAAATCCAGCAGAAGTATAAAAACGTGTTTTTTTCTGTTCGGATATTTACTTACTCTTTTCTCCAACCTTTGATAACCTATAGAATGAGAAGATAAAAGGTTATCATTTTGATCTAGTTATCAGAGGATTTACATGTGCGCAAGCCCTTTAAAATGTAGTTGTTAAATAAAAAGACACACTTGTCTGAGTTTATAAGATTGAAAGGGAACTATATATTCAGGTACACCATTTAGCTAGATGCCGTTAGATTAAAAATAACTATAGTAGAATGTATATCTAGTTTGATTATTGAATGTATTTCAATCTAAATCTAAAATATATGGGACACTGACAAAGCACCCAAGTGATTCACGCCAGTCATGAATAATTGTTGATGTTATGATGACCCTTTGCTTGACAGGGTAGTTCTATTTGCAAAATCAAACGGCGCTCAAATAAAGAAGTGATTATTAAATAGTCGTGTGCTCTTTAAAGGGGCTATATCAGCTGGTACCCATGCGCATTAGGCTCATATTATATGCTCATTAGCATATCAAATATGCTCGTTCGCATATCAAAATATGCTCATTAGCATATCGGAAATTCGAAATCAAAGTCTCCCAACGAGATCAGTCTTCAAATTTTGCAAACACGCATACATGTGGTTGTATTGAATATAATTATTTTATTTATTTTATTATTAAATTAACCAAGTTCAAAAACCAATTTCATTAAAGTTTGGCAGATTATGATGGGTATATTTTGTGGGGAAAGTTTGGTAAATACATTTCACAATGCTTTGTTTATTTTTGTACTGGTTCAGCTTCGGTTTTCCGCTTTGGTTTTTGGCTTTGCTCCCTTTGGCCCTCAATTGGCTCGATTCCTTTTTCTTTGCTCTTGGTTCAAAATAACAAAACAGTTCAGTAATTGTAATAAAGCGTACCTCTCTCTCCTTCTCAGTTCGAGAGACAATAAATGACCGGCGAATTTTGAATCGGTCCAGAAAGTACAACCATATTTAGCTGATCGGAAGTCACTTCTACTACTCATTAATTATTCATGAGGAAACCTCCAATCCCAGGGCTGGATTTGTACCACGTGCCGTACTTTGAAACCCCCGTAGAAAACTGTCAGCACCTAGTATTTTTCAAACTACTAGGACTTTGAAATGTCTAAGACCTATCCATAATAACTGGGAAACTAACAGGTCAACAGTAAAGAAGTAAAGTGACATCGAAAGAAAAAATCTGCCTCCAACGAGACTCGAACCAACTTTTCCAGAACCCCTAGATACTCCCTAAACATCTACTGAATCGCTTGTTGAATTATGTGGCCCTACAAATAAAATAATCCATGAACTATACACAATAGTCCAACAATACTCATAAATACAAACAATATAAACAATGTTTGCTGATCAATAAGCATACCGTCCTGTATGTAATAATTAACGAATAGTAGAAGCTGTTTCATACCTCGTCACGGGATTCAATTCAATTCAATTCAATTTATTTTACACTTATCGACAGAGCAAATAGGCCCTTTGCAGCTAACAGTCACGTGCTGTAATAATACTTCATTAACGATTGAATTGAGCTCGTGATATCCATGGGAAAGACGTTGCCATGGATGCTGGAGAGCAAGCTATCTTTAAAATCGCTCTTTTTGAAAGATCGGCAATCGATTGGAGGTGGAAAATAGTATTTAAGAATAGGTTTTGTTAATAGCAATACCGATCTTGTACAATGCATTTAAATAAATGAAGTCAGATATTTTTTGCTCTCCTGTACAACCACGTGATGTGTTAGCTGCAAAGGGCCTATTACAATGTGAGAATAGAAGGTATTACATCAAGAGATTATATAAGTGTGCAGAGGCCAAAGTAGCAGAGCTTTCGAGTTGGCCTCTGCCATATAAGGGCAATGCTTTTACAAATTATATGTGAAATTAAGGTTAAAATAATAATACAAAGTCAAATCAAGGCAAGTACATACTAGTAAGATATTGATATTTTAAGCTATAAGCTTAAATAAGCTTAAGGGCACATTATATTTTTTTATAAAGGAATTCTATGCTTGCTTCAGCAACTAATGTTTTTTGTATTCTTTCTTGAAGCTCCAGATCCCTAACTGTTTTATATTAAGTGGTATTTCTTCCCATACTCGAGTAACGAAATATCGAAATGAGAAAATTCCATAATGAGTTCTTATTTGTGGTTTATATAAATTATCACCTGAGAAATATCTAGTATTATAGCTGTGTATTTGAGAAACTGGGACAAGAAAATTTTGTAATTAAAATCAATGGAACATTCTCAGTTATCATAGAGGATTTTATGAGCTAGAACTGCGGTTTTTAACTTAAGTATATAATTGTTAAGTTCAATATCCCCAATAAATTATAATAAGGTGTAGAGCTTTCCCGGTTTGGGACATAAAAATATTTCTAATACATTTATTCTGTTTAGTTGACAATTTGGTCAGTCAAGAGGTATAAGTATTACCCCAGCTAACTAAACCATAATTTATATAAGGGTAGATCAGGGTCACATGTCCAGAAAAGTCGAATGCAAATGGGCAGGGTTTAATATTCTAATTATTGCTGTGCCATTCATTCTCATGATTTTATTACGTAGCTGATTGGTTCACACGGTCACGTGATACAATTTTCTGAATTAATCAAAAATGGCGACTCGAGCTTAAGCGAGACGGGAGAAAAATTCAAAGTTGCCGCGGACTCCCATAAACCATCACTTCTCCCTCGGTACTAGTCCCAATTCAAAAATAAACAACAAGGAACGCCTGCTAGATAATTTTACAAAATGGCCGACCCGTTGAAGCAGCGAAGGGGAAGGAAATGCTATAGTTTTACACAATCTGTGGCTAGTTATGAGACTCTACTGGCAACTGAGTCCTTTGAACCTTCATTATTACACAAACTGGATTTGCAAAACCGAGCCGATTGAAGTACACAAAGTGTTGGAATTAGGGTAAAATCACGAAGCAATATTCGATCTTTCAAAAGGAATCGAAGGTGAGGATAGGAACGCTCGATAAGTATTGCAAACGCTCGATAAGTATAGGAACGCTCGATAAATATTGCAAACGAAGTTATAATTCAAGCTGTTGAGGTCTTTCGTCATACTACTCCTTAAAATGGCGACTTGATTCTCAGTGCAGCGCGATATCTCCTAAAAACGACCCGATATTCAACGCTAAGTTGCCGTTTTTGTCTTCAAAGCAAAGCTTATTAGTGTGTTGTTCTATATGGAACCAATGTAAGTTAGGGGTTTTATTGTGCTTAGAAATATCAGAACATGAACATTTTAGCACCATACATTTACTGTAATGTTGAGAACGTCCCAGAGGGCAAACTTTTCTAAGTATCACGCTTCAACTGCGCATGTCCATTCGATTTTTCTGGCCATCTAAACCATAATTTATATAAGGGTAGATCAGGGTATAGTACAATTGTTTTAACATGTGTATATCAAGGTAATGACGTAGTTTATTGATTATACCAATGTACTTTCAATCGAAGACATTGTTATTAAAATCAGTCCTCACTCCTTTTAATTAACAAAATAACATTAAAGAAAGGTCTAGAACTTATAAGTTAAAGGGTTGTGGGCCGAAAACGTTGAATTGAAGATCCAAAACAGATTTAACCTCTCGTCTCTTTTCTCTACCCCGTCTTCCCTTCTTGAGAGCCTGATACCCAGGTTAAAACAGATTCGACTGCACTCACTGTAAATGGAGGAAAGTTGAATTAATTCTCCCGCGGCCCACGGGGAAAACAATCATTTTTCGGCCAGCGGCGAGACCAGTGACATAACCTCTTTAAGTAAATGGCGAATGAAAGTTTATAATAGCGAAGATGAAGATCTTCCAATTTTTGAGAATTATATGTACTTCAAGAAAAATACTCAAAACCCAGAAGAAAGAGCCAAAAAAGCATTTAAGTTTATAACTCAGTGAAAAGAATAGTTTTGGACTTGGGTAAAAACACCTCATGCTTCTTCTGCCAGCCATATCAAACGAAAGAAGTTTAGTTTCGATAATCCTGATTTTTTCAGGACTTTTTCCGTGGAAAACAACTACGTGATTTTAAAATATCCTTAATAATAATAGGCCATATTTATATAGCGCCATATACCACAGTCTCATGGCGCTTTACATTTTACTGACATATCCCGTTAGGGAATTTTTCGGGCTGCTATTACGGCGCCAATGGCATGGCTGCCACGCAGTTTACAATGTTGAGTGTGTGGTTAGTGCAATGGCTGTACCGGGTGACTATCCCCTTCTCTTTTCCGAGTAGTACAACAGGTCCTTTCACGTCCCCTTCAAATACTGATTAGAAGAAGAAGGAGACAATTAAGGCCAACGGCTTATAAACGACCCTGCCCTTGCAAGGACGCGGCCGGGTTCGAAACCCCAACCTCCCGCACTCTAGACCGTGCTCTACCAACTGAGCTAAGTAATCGAAGCATACCTCTGCAAATCCCTAACGAAGCCCAGAAACTTTGGAAGTTTGTCAACAATCTGTTCTGGCTTCCAATCCTCTTTCTCAAGTATTTTGTCCAAATGGCGACAGGTTAGGTGAACGTTATTCTGGAATGGCACAGAAATAACCAATAAGAACAAGAAGACAAAGTTAAATGTCGCCGTGACAGCTTCTGTGATAGAGAATGCAAAATACTGTGCCTTTTTCACTTTAGTTATTGATAATACCTAACTTCCAACAAGTCATTATATACATGCATAGTGAGCTTAACTTGAAGGTATGTGTACCTTATAAAGCACCTCGTGACCAGTTCGCAACTCTTCGACATATTTTAACTTTTCTTCTGACATCATAATGGTAAACTGTTCGTCATTAAACGAATAGGGATACATTCTTCGTTTAAAACAGCGGTGATACGTTCGGTCAA
Source organism: Actinernus sp. WN-2022 (assembly GCA_030867875.1). Taxonomy (NCBI): domain Eukaryota; kingdom Metazoa; phylum Cnidaria; class Anthozoa; order Actiniaria; family Actinernidae; genus Actinernus; species Actinernus sp. WN-2022. The sequence continues at coordinate 38,370,318 of JAOWCC010001679.1, forward strand.
AACCTTCTGGTACTGGCGGGTACTTCGGTAGGTCCAGCTCCCCCTCTTTTACTCTCAAATTCTCATTTAAGTATTTGATGAGGACCTTCTTATCCTCTTCTTCCTCAGGTGTCATAGCCTCTGCTGGCGAGCCTAGAATTTTAAAGGCAACAGATTTTAGTATTATATAATAATAATAATATTAATAATAACAAAGTTATTCATTAAGGGTAACACCTAACAGCTGACGCTGACAAACCCGTGGCCCTCCTAAAACTAAATATTAAATACATGTAGCATTATACAAATCTAGTAAAGGTATATTACAATAAATTGGAATCTGTGCTAAAAATTAAAATAGTACAATAAACATGATTAAAATCTAGGAAGACGAAACATGGCTCGATTAACGTGTGAACTTAAGATATGATCAAGTTGAAAATGCAAATTATTTACAAGGCCGTCTTTTCACTGTTTGTCTTATTTCTTCTTTCAGTTTGATATCTTCACCAAAATGTTATCGTTTGGCTTGTTATATTTCTTGCAGATATATTTCATTCTTGTAAGTAATAGATAAAGAATGAGTGGCCGTGCTTTAAGGGATTTACAAACTCGAGCTGAAAGCGAGCACGGCGGGACACGAATTCTTTATCGGACTTATCAAACGTCTAGATGTATAGAGTCATGTTTTCAGTTATTTTGGCGATACGACTTATTTTGGCCGAGAAAATCGAAGCAAAAGGTTATGTAAATCAGGACGGCGAAATCTGTATCAGATTTAAAGATCACTTAACGGTCGATCGGTGGTTTCCTTTGTTTTTGCTTCATGAATTATTAATGAGTTTGATAATGATAAGTAAAGGTTAGTTACTCGATCCGAGGTGACGAAGCAATAATAATAATAATAATAATAATAATAATAGCATTTATTTAAACACGGTATTGGCGATACTGCAGCATTCAGAGCTGATGTGGCCGTGATAATACAAAAGGAACTATAAAGAAAACTAGCTAACCTCATTGATTGTGTAAATTACAAGTTTTTGATTGAAAGACTATTGCATTATAAGATATTGGAATGATACTAACTAAATAGTTGAAAGACTAACTAATTGACTAATAACTTAATTAGATGAATAAGCGAGTAGTTGTGTAAATGGATAGGCGGATGTCTAATGTATAAGTAAACACTTGGACGAGTAAACATGAATAAGTTAGGCATGCATAAATAAAACATATTAGTGGTATGAGAACTTATCGGTGTTGATCCTGACATTTGGTTGCAGTGGTATGGAGTTAATATACTTTTTGACAAGTTTTTTAAAGGTCGAGTGTTTTTTGTCTTTAAGGAGATCGTCTAGGTAGTTCCACAGTACGGATGCTCTGTATGTGATTGACTTGCGTATAGCATCTGTACGTGGATGTGGGATGACTAGCCTATGAACGCCTCTTAGAGAGTGTGTATTGTTTCTTAGTGTGAAGAGTTTATTTGGGAGTTTCTCTGAGTTGAGCGATTTGTGAACAAACGTTGCTAGCTTATATTTGTAATTCCAGAACAGTGGATTCCAGTGTGCCTTGTTGATGACGTCTGCACTGGGAGTGGTCCAGTCACATCTGTGGATGATCGAACATGCATCCTCTCAAGATCTTGAAAGAGGGTCGTGTTGCAACTGCCCCACATAATCAGTCCATAGGTCAGTGATGGAAGGCAGGATCACTTTAAAGTAAAATATCTCAAGACTACTCAATGGAAGAAACCGTAGTGCTTTAAGTAGATTAAGTTTCTTGGCAAATGATTTTATTGTCTCTTGAAGATGCATGGTCCAGTTCAGCTTATTATCTATGTTGATTCCAAGGCATCTAGTTGAATTGACTATCTTGATGTTATTGTTGTTAATTGTTAATGCTGGAATGGGGCCTATGAATCGCTTTCTTGATATAAGCATTGCTTCACATTTTTTAGGGCGTAATGTCATGGTATTGTTGATGCACCATTTTGCTATAAGTCCTAATGCTCTGTTGGTTTCTTTAACAGCAGACTCGACATCATTGGCAATGCAGAATAGGGTGGTGTCATCTGCATACATCTCAATGTATGCATTTTCAATTTGGGCAATAGTGTCTGGTAGATCATTCGTATACAAACTGAAGAGAATAGGTCATGCAGCCCGAGGGAATCAAAATCACTTAGTCATCGAGGAACGAGTGACTAACCATCTTAGCTAATTGTAGGAAGGTTAATTATCTAAACAGAACGCCAAATGCATGCTTATACATGCAATGAGCTCAGTCATAATCATTATTAACGAAGGCATTGTTGACCATAATTCTTCTGGTGAAACGCAAAACAATAGCTGTTTGAAAGGTCCATTGTTAACGTTTTATAGCAAGGATTTGGTTGTTAGTTAATGTTCAAACATTTCCAACGATTGCTGCAATAGAATAGTCAGGAAAGTGACAGAATTCGAGAGGTCTACGATTCAAGTCCACGTAAGTGCTACAAAAAATATAGTAGTTATGCAGCTCATGATATAATAAGCTCTGCATATTAATTTTTAGATTTTATATTATATTATAATATATTTAAGTATAGTTAGAGTAGATTTTAAAATTGTACATAACTCTAGGTAGGATACATTTTACTTTTCATCTTATTTTACTCTATCTTTTGTTAAAGTGTCCCCCATTAGCTGAACAGCTAAACACATTGACACTGTAATAAAGTTATTATTATTATTATTATTATGTAGTTTGTTCCCGTAGTGATTTTCAAGACTAAACTCATAAATTATATAATGTTCCTGGGATGTTATATATCATCCCAGGGTTGATATATAATGTATGCGTTTATTCTATAAGCTAGGCACTGGATGTTCGGGGTAATTCTGGATAATTCAGCTGGATTGATGACCCGACACATCAAAGATAACCGACCTACATGTAACTATGAAATAAGTAAGTTTATAAACATTCCACGCCCGAACGCCATTGTTCTATGCAGGTCTTGAACCTCAGGGTAATACCCACCTTCGATTGGTTTAGGGGAGAGCGGGACTGAATGCAAAACCCGGAACAGGTCTTGAATTTCCCGAGTTTTGAATTTAGCCCCGTTCTCTCCTAAAACAATCAAATTGTTTCTACTGGCGGTAGAATCCCCTTTAACAAAAGAGGCATTTTTCTCGCCAGCAGGATAGAGCGATACAAGTGTAGATTTATCTCTACAAGTGATGTCTCTACACTTTTACCCATGTGGGATACTTGATATGATATAATGTGCATGTCACGGAATTAACCTAATGTTAAATCAATGGGCCTTTTCCAGCGAGGCATTCACGTGATTGTACAGGATTGTGCTGGATGGCAAAACAATCTCAATTCATATATTTAACGGCACTTGTACGAGATCGGTATTGTTATTAGCAAAAACTGTTTGTAAATGCTATTTTTCACCTCCAATCGATTGTCGATCTTTCTAAAACGGCGTTTTAAAAGTGGCTCAGCCGAATATAAATTATTTATAATACAAGACGCTCGTAGGGGTAACGCCCTCTCGACACGCAGAAAGCCTCTTTAATCAAACTGCTATATTCAGTCTTACAATATATTCTTACTACTGCTTTACGTAATACAATTTACATTTTCACTTCTAATATGATATCAACCTACAATATTCATTTGTATAATATTCAGAGTATTTCTCAGTCAACAAAGTGACAAACCACAACACGAAACTTGGCCCGAAACTTATAATATTTTTTATCCAAGGCTTGTTGCTGTCGAAGGACGCGAATGGGCTCCTTGTGCAACTGGGCACTTAATATACCCATACTAAAACAACAATAATAACTAGAACGCTAATGAACTGAACATCATTAACAGGAACTGTATAAACATTACTCGCTAATATTACAACCTGTAATAAATATATTAATACCAATAATAATGGCCATTTATATAGCGCCATGTCACCTCAGTCTCATGGCGCTTTACATATACTGCTTTTACGGCGCTAATGGCAGCCACGCAGTTTACAACGTTGAGTATGTGGTTAGTACAATGGCCAGGCTGTTGTACTGGGTGACAATCCCCTTCTCTTTTTCGAGTAGTACAACAGGATCTTTTACGTCCCCTTCAAATACTGATTAGAAGTAGAAGGAGACAAGGCCAACGGCTTATAAACGTCCCTGCCCAAAGACGCGGCCGGGATTCGAACCCCCGACCTCCCGAACTCCAGACAGTACTACTCTACCAACTGAGCTAACCAGTGAGGCGGTAAAATCCATTCGTTAGAGTGAATTCATTCGTTAACGAAGTATTATATCAGCACGTGATTGTTAGCTGCAAAAGGCCTATTACACAGTTTGTCAGTTAAATTATTTTCTAAGTAAAATGAATCACCTGGTTTGCAAATAAGTAAGTAGATTCCAATAGTTGCTTGTCACCACCTTGATACATCACGCTAGTATAAGTCTTTAATTCTATAAATCTTATCGAGACACGCTGCGGCCATATTGAATCGTACGCCTAAACTCGTTCAGAAACTGCATGGCCGCAGCGTGATAAGAGTGATTGTATATGTTGTATCGCAATATATCATACCGCATAATCCATGTATAACCACCGGGGAGTGCAAATTTTTTTTGGGGCCCCAGTTCAGATCAATGAACAACTTTACCATGAGGCCTTGCGCGCCCAATCCAAGATGGCGGACAAAGATGGCGGACTTGGGGAAAGGAAATTGTTCTCGGGGTGGTGCTAGTAAAATTTTGACAACTGTGATGACGTAATTCAAGAAACACGTAATATTGCCATAATAAAGGGAGGAGTGGGTCAGTGCAGTAAGAAATAATACTCGCAGTGGGTGGCTGGCGGGAACATGTTTACGAATTCGGCACCGGCTTTTGCACGGATCGGTGGGATTTTTAGTATTCTTACTAAACTGGATTTCTAAATGGAGCCGAATAAGGGTTTGAAAAATCTCGGAAACTCTTGTTTCCTGAACAGTGCAATTTTGTTCGGGTTGCGATACCTAGTTTGACACATTTTGTGCGTTTTTCCGGACATCAACCGAAAAGCTGCAAGTTGAAAGGTGAGAATTTTAAGTTTCCTTATTAAAAATTATTAGACCTTGCAATCTTTAACTACTTATCATTCTTTTCCCGATTGTGCAAAGCAATTATTCTCTTGCTCAGAGAGAACAAGGCGATCAAGCTTAATAAATACCCTAAGTGCTATTACGGCTCTACCATTGTTCCAAAGTCGGAATCTGCCATTGGAGTGCGTCTTCGCGATTCCTTTTATAAATTAAAATTGGGCACTCACTCTCTGTTGACCCCGAAAATAATTTTAGCGCGCAAAAACGTCCCGTGAAGTGCGTGAATTAAGACGTGAAACGCGAACACGAAACTGAAAGCAAATGAACTTGCGTTGATCTTTGTGCTTTGCTTTGTTTTTTTTATTAAACATTCACTTTATTTTACATTAGCACTTACGGGTATTTATTACCTTTCATATTTGAAAAGATCAGAGAATATATACCGGGATATATAAATCGCTTCGCACATTACCAACAAAAACATACCCTAATGTTTTTGTATCGGGAAAAGAATCAAGGTCTTATAATTTTTAATTAGGAAACTTAAAATTTGCAGCTTTTCGATTGATATCCGGAAACTACGCAAAAAATGTCTCAAAGGTATAAACCAGATAAACGATCGAGTTCTGAATTGCACTGTTCAGGAAATAAGTTTCCGAGATTTTTCGAACCCTTATTCGGCTCGATTTTGAAAAATCCAGGTTAGTAAGAATACTAAAAATCCCACGATCCGTGCAAAAGCCGGTCCCGAATTCGTAATAATCTTCCGTAAAGTGAAACTTGAACCGTAAGTTGCCGCCAGCCACCCACAGCGTATTATTTCTTACTGACCCACTCCTCCCTTTATTATGGCAATACACGTGGTTTCTTGGATTACGTCATCACAGTTGTCAAAATTTTACTAGCACCACCCCGAGAACAATTAGCTTTCCCCAAGTCCGCCATCTTTGTCCGCCATCTTGGATTGGGCGCGCAAGGCCTCATGGTAAAGTTGCTCACTGATCTGAACTGGGGCCCAACAAAACAATTTGCCCGGGGAGTATCAATCATAAAGGGGTGTTATACACGGGGGATTATAAACCGGGTTATATTATGGCAGGAAGAAAAAGCGGGAGGAAAAGAGTCAATACTCGATTTCTTTTTTCTCTAGTACAGCGGTAATTATTTTTTAATGTAAAACAACGAACCATAAAACAAAACTACCGGCGTACCCATGTAAATAACTGGGCAGATGGTTGTCTATCAAGTTACAAAATCTGTTTTTTTGAGAGGGGACTACCTAAATGGTAGAAAGAGGGGTTATACACGGGGGTGATTTTCAGCAAAGTACATAAGCCTATAATTACAGCTGCACGGCAACACAAGTACACCCTTGCTTTACAATAATTTCTGATTGAAAATCCACAAGTTTACCATTGAATGGCTATGTGGAAGGCGGATAAAATGTCACAAAGTTTTCTTGTTGCAATAACAATATCTCATGACTGTTTCGACAGGTCTTGATCGGGAAACGTAATTCAAGCATATCAACTTAAATATTAGTGTTGATAGCGGCTTACCAGGCTATGATCACGGCTCTAATCATAGGAAAGAATACCCACCAAGGAATTACCGCTCAGTACAAAAAGTGAATGCGCACTTCTGATATATTTCGTTATTATATACACGATCACAGCAAATGTCTCCTGCAGTAATTATTGATCGTGGAAAAGGTCATTGGCGTCAACGAAATCTAAAGTCCGAAAAGATAGTGGCGCTTATCTTAATGAAGGCGGTAAGACTTGCATTTCATTACGCCGATAAAATGCACTATTTCTCAAAAATCGCAAAATCACTACATATCGATAACTCCTACATAGGTATAATGTAACTCAGTAAAGTGTTTCCCAGTTTTCCCTTTTCGGAAAATTAAATATTTCGGTTCTTGTACTCACGGATCTTGACTGGATTTCCGCTGGTTTGAAACTCGTGAGTACAAATCTCCGGCTGGCTGACTGTCGATCTCCGCGTATTCATTTCATTTCTTTATTTTGCCACAGATACATGAATATACGGTTGCAAGTGGCGAGGGAGCCCAAATAGAAACCATTAGGCTTATGTGATTTGGCGCTACCTCTTTGACAACTGATTGTATTAAAAACATTGCAGGAGCGGCGCGAAAGAACATGTATGGTAAAAAAAACAAGCATAGGACTAGTATAGACGACAGAGCGGAAAAACGGAGCACATGCGCACTAGGCACTTTATTAAAAGTGAATCAAGATGGCCGCCGAGCGGGAGGGAATTGTAGCTCTTTTTCAGGTACCTCTCACAGCTCAAGAAATACCACGATTGCTTTATTACTTCACACCATGGACTGATATTCTTCAGTGACTTCTCTGAGCCCAAATAACACATAATACAGTTCACAGGAAGAACGATACAATTGCTTGGTCGACTCTGTTTTCAAGGAGAGCGAGTCATTTCCAACTGTTCATATGCGACTGGAAAAACGCCAAAAATAAGAAAACTTGTGGTTATATAAAGTTTATACTTCGGTAGAGAACTAAAGAGGTAATGGTTTTCAACATATAAAATACAATATTCGAGATTTTCATACCATTTTTCAAACGAAGCATTTGAAGGTACAGTACTGTGACTAGACTGTCTTCAGCAGAAGAACTAGAAATCCCGGAACGACGATCCGCATTAGGGAACGTTCACATATCGATTTTGCCACGCTTAACGTCATTGTGACGTTAAGAGTGGGTGGGTGGGTTTAGGCTTGAGCTCGTGACGTTAAAATTTTAAAAATACCAAACATCGATATTTTATAAAATAATTTGGAAGAAATATTTGGTCTTATGAATAGAACTAAAGCTTATAGAATATTAGCCGTAATATTTGCTATAAATGTTATTGTTGACCCAGAGTTGAGCAAAATACAGTGCATTGCAATCTGCCGTTCCGCAAACGAGTTCCACCCGTGACGTTAAGAGGGGGTGGGTGGGTGGGTATTGACCCTAACGTCACGATGACGTTAAACGTGGCAAAATCGATATGTGAACGTTCCCTTACCAACGCCTGTAAGTAAATCTACAGAGCTATTATCAGGAAATTGTACAATATTTCACTTGATTTGGTCATTATGGTATCACATCTGCATTTTGACCAAATAGTTGATTGTTTTAGCAATGTGAAGAAAACGATTTTTAATTTTGTTTTAAAATGAGTGTTAAATGTAAAAAACTTAATATGTTATAATGGTTCTGTTTTCAGAAAGAACATAGTTGTAATAGAATGCCTTTGGCAGAGCAGTTTTGCATTCATTTAATTTTGTTCATGTTTATAGAAGAGGAGCGACACTAATTATATTGTGTGGGACTTTTGTACGATTCTGTAAGAGGTGGTTGATGCCTACATGTGAACTTTCTCACCCAAGCTTTGTCAGTTTGTGTTTGCTAGCTATAAACGAAACAGTACTTCTTGCTGTTTTCCCAGAAAAAAAGGAGCCTGCAATAGTATACCTTTCTCTTCCCAGTTCCCTCAGTGTTTACTTGATGTTTTTGAATATCTGGACTAAAACAGCAAAGGAGCATGTCCACTTGAAAAATGGAGACTATTCAAGCACCATCACTTCTCTTGATCTTCATTTTATTTTCCCCATGCAAGCACATTAGCAAAGTGAGACAAATATACATGTGTATATAATAATTGAAAGATATAAATAGCCTCCATAGGAAACTACATGTATGAGTACAAGTATACTTTATTTGAGACAATAAACTGTTAATTGAATTAAGGACTAAAAATTTTTTTTTTTAAGTATTTGCTTTAATGAGTTTTTAAATGCAGCACAATCCTCTACTATCTTGCCAAGTTAATTTATATCCTACCAATAGGGGTAGCATCGTCGTGTACCGTTTAACCAACTGCGTCATAAAATTCCCTTTGTTACCCACGTTCGCTATGAATAATTTGAGACTCCGAATCAACACTTAGAAATTTTAGAACGATTATACGTTATCCTCACTATAAAAAAAATACCGCCTGAATCGGGATTCGAACTCGGGCCGGTTAAGAATCAATGCAATGGCTCACCCACCACCAACCCAAACCCTAACCATTAGACCACGAGAGAATTCGCTGATTGCAGTCGTTTCTTTTACCAGATTTATATCAACTTCATTAGCATGTTCATAAAATATTCTATTATAGTATAATATATACTATAATAGCGGTACGACAACCCTCCGAGCGCGCGAGGTGTGATTCCCCACGGATCTCAACGGTACACGACGATACTACCGAAAAATGGTATGAAAATCATTACCTTCTTAGTTCTCTACCGAAGTATAAAGCTTATATGTTCACAAGTTTCCTTATTTTTGGCGTTTTTCCAGTCGCATATGAACATTTCGAAATGGTTCGTTTTTCTTGTAGCGTTCTTTCTGTGAACTGGATTATGTGTTATTTGGGTTCAGAGAAGTCACTGAAGAATATCTGTCCATGGTGTGAAGTAATAAAGTAACTGTAGTATTTCTTAAGCTGTGAGAGGTCCCTGAAAAAGAGCTACCGATTCACTTTTAATAAAGTGCCTAGTGCGCATGCGCTCCGTTTTTCCGCTCTGTCAGTATAGACTAATTAAACAAATAAATAAATAAAGTTGAGAGAAAAAGGAACGGATTCAAATACGGGAGAAAATATACATTTTCTGTTTCGACTGAAACAAGGAGATGGTCGTGGCATTACGAATGTCGGAGCTCAGCGTGTTAAAGAATTTTGGACCCTGGTAATTAGCAGAAAACTGTCTAATTTTTGTTCTACAATAAGGAGCATAAAATAGACTAGAGCTTCTTGTATAGTGACTGTGTACTTGATTGGTTCGTAAAATTAAATTGTCAAAGCTTCGAGGAAGTAAATTGTTTTTATACGAATACATAAACTTTTCTAAATGTAATAAGTAGATATGTTCGAATTTCAGGAACATAAGCTCCTTGAATATAGGGTCAGTGTGCACATCAAATGCCTCCTTGTTAATGATTCTAATTGCACGTTTTTGAAGCATAACAACACGATTAAGGTTAGATGGATACGTTGAGCCCCAGACCGTAACACAATATTGATATGGATATACAAGAGAATAAATACGTAGGATGGCTTGATTTATATATAATTCCAACTGATTTAGAGATTTTACTGGTAACGTGGGAAATATGCGGTTTCCAAGACATACATTGTATCCTCATCCAAAATTACACCAAGGAATACGACCTCTTTGCCCTGATCGATCCTATGATTATTTTTATATATCGATAAGTCAATTGTTTGCCTTTTTGCTTTGGTTTAAAAACCATATAATTGGATTTCTTTACATTGACTGACAGCTTATGAGCCTTAAAGCATACAGATAACTTGTTCATTTCAATGTCAATTGTATTCACCAGACAGGGTAACTCTTTATGAAAAAAATAATTGTTGGTGTCATAAGCAAATAAAACTAGTTCAAAAACATTTGAGGCATTACAAAGATCAAGAAGTGCAGGGGGCCGAGGATTGATCCTTGAAGTACTCCACACTTAATACTATTAAATAAGGAACAAGTGCCATTATATTCAACATATTGTAACCTATTGGAGAAATAATTCTTCATCCACGCGCGTCTGCAGACTAATTATGTATTCAAAATGTTGAATTCTTATTGGCTGATAGAGAAAGGGCGCTAAATTTCCTGCATTTTGATTGGCCTTGACCTAGCCATGAAATACCGCTCTGTATTTCATAGAAAAAACATGAAATACCGCCCTGTATTTCAGTAAAGCTGAGCTCTGATTGGCTGAAATATAATATTTATAGGATAAATGAAGTTATTCTAGTAGGGCGCGTTATCAAAGGGAATACATATTAGAATACATTATATCCAAGAATTCATTTGTCGACTGATGCTGGTAGTTCATTAAATAAAGATTAAACTATTTCATTATGTAGAAAAGTTTATTTTCTTTGAATTTTTTTGCCATCAGCGAGTTGACATTTTTTACGAATTCTTCAACATTTTTATTTGGTGGTCTATAAATAACCCCTACAACAACGTTTTTCCCTTTAGACCTGGAAATTTCAATAAACAGCGATTCTGCACATGCCATATCATCAAAGGCTAGATCAACACGAGATTTATATTCTAATTCAGAGGTTAAATATAAACCGACACCACCACCAGATATGTACGTCAGAACGGTGGTTGTGGATAAATTTATAACGATCGATACCAACAGTATGTGCTGGATTTTGAAGCTAAGTTTCGGAGATACCAACTATCGAGAAGTTATTGTTAATATTCACTCTTAAACCTGTACTTTATAAAATTCTTAGTATAAGACAGAAATTCTTAAATTCAGTACAAATTTACATATTTTCAGTTCCGTCATTTCCAGCAACACTTGAGTCTTAAAATAAGATACCAGCCTTGAAATTCTTCTTATTTTCATTTCCGACATTCTTAAATTAAGAACATCATTTCTTATTTTGGTCTTTGTGAAACGGGATATAAAATATAAGACTTGAGTCTTAAAATAAGATACCAATTCTTTGTGCACCGCCTCACTGGTTAGCTCAGTTGGTAGAGCACGGTCTAGAGTGCGGGAGGTCGGGGGTTCGAATCCCGGCCGCGTCCTTGGGCAGGGACGTTTATAAGCCGTTGGCCTTGTCTCCTTCTACTTCTAATCAGTATTTGAAGGGGACGTGAAAGAACCTGTTGTACTACTCGAAAAAGAGCAGGGGATTGTCACCCGGTACAGCAGCCTGGCCATTGCACTAACCACACTCAACATTGTAAACTGCGTGGCAGCTATTAGCGCCGTGAAGCAGTCCGAAATAATTCACTGACGGGATATGTCAGTCATATGTAAAGCGCCATGAAACTGTGGTTGATATGGCGCTATATAAATGTGGCCATTATTATTATTATTATTATTATTAAGGATTTCAGGGCTCAAAAACGGCTGATATAAATTCAACAAAAAACTTTTCAAAAAGAATTGCACTTGCTTCATATATATATATATATTATGGCCATACGCAAAATATCCATACTAGTGTGTCCACACGAATCGCGTGCGCCCTCTTTTGTTGGTATTTTCGACGTTTAAATTCACCACCGTTTCAACATCCGGGGAGTTTCTACCTCGCTCTGATGCCGGGCGCGTTTGTTGAAGAAGAAAATGTGAAATGGCGGCGGACTTTACTCTCACATGTTGTGTAAGATCAGGTTCTTGCATTTTTCCACCGTTTCTTCAAAGAATCTACCCAGAAATCTTATCGAATCTTCCAGCTAACATGTTTTTCTCTATCTACAGGTAAAAATATGCCACAATAAAGCAGTTTGGCGAGAGATTTTCCCACCTCTTCGTTGCTTGTCTTCGACCTTCGCATCGGAGCCATTTTGCTTGGACTTTCTCGAAGAATGCCACAAGAAACCTCCTGAAATCTATTATAGGGAACGCCAGAAGTCCTCCAGAGTGCATTCGAGACGCTTTGTCGTGATTTGTCTTTTTCGGCCCGAGGAAGTTGACTTAGAGTGCCGAGTCTCTCTAAGTCAATTCAATCGGATGAATCGAATTAATTGGAGAGAAATTGCCGCAAAGTGTTCCTAATGCACTCATTGGGATGCCTGGCGTCCCGTAGAATAGGTTTGGGGCGGTTGTTTATGGTATTTTTCGAGAAAATCTCTTCAAAATGGCTCTCGAAGTCCAACGGCAAAACGCAAAAAAATCAAAGTCCACAAGAATTAAGATCGGATTTTAAGAAAAGTATATTAAAGGGGCTGTGTCACGGTAAGACTTTACATTCGTTTTTCCGGGCCGGAAAGAGCTATTTCACAAAATAAGTTCTTTCATTCTTGAAATAAGAATTTCACAGCTCTTACCACAGGACGGGTTTTTAAGAATTAGACTCTTGTTTTAAGAAAACTATATTTAGAGTGATTAGCCAATAGATTTGTCAAGCTATCAAAATTACGAGAAAGGCTTCGTGTGTTTAAATGAAAAAAGGATAAACAGTCGGAATTATTCAGTATCGTTTTTGACAACAATTCATTTAATTTATGCTCGTTGTAGTAATCGCCGTTAACTGTATCAGTTAAATCTATCAGAAGTTAGAGTCTGAATCTAGATCAAAAGATCTAGATCATAAGATTTATCGTGTCCTTATCCGCGATTTTAACATTCAAAACATGGATGCCTTTAACAATATTTTACGGGAATACAACTGGAATCATTTAACCTATACTAACGTTGATACAGCTTACGATGCATTTCTTTGTAAATATACTGAGTTCTACAATAAGAGTTTTTCTATCAAAGTTCTCAAAGGTAAAAAATTGAAAACATTTCGGAATCCCTGGCTGAGTAAAGGCCTTGCCAAATCAATTAACAAGAAAGCGAAACTTTATAAACAAGATCTTAATAATCCACACACAAATCGGGAAAGTATAAATATAAAACATATAAGAATACATTAAACCATGTGATCAGACTTGCAAAAAGAAATTATTATGACACTTAAACTAGAAAAGGCTAAGACCAATTTGAAAGAAACCTGGAAAGTTTTAAATGAAGCTGTTATCTAAAGCGTTCGACACAATTAACCACCAAATATTATTTGATAAACTTCAGCATTATGGTATTCGCGGTGTGGCTTTTGACTGGCTTGTGAGCTACCTGACAAACCGAAAACAATTCGTCCAATTTGGTCAAGCCAGCTCTCACTATCAGTCTATCGTTTGCGGGTTCCCCAGAGTCTATACTCGGTCCACTATTGTTCATTATTTACATCAATAATCTTCCAAATGTGCCTACCCTGACTCAGTCGCTACTCTTTGTGGATGACACAAGCATTTTTTGTTCCCAAAAACCCTAACCAGTTAATAAATATTATGAATAATGAACTTGTGAAAATTATTGACTGGTTTAAAGCAAATAAACTGTCATTAAACATATCTAAAACAAATTATACTAAACAGAAGAAAATTAATGTTTGTAATCCGATAATTATGGAAAATATACAAATTAAGCTAGTAGAAGTAACCAAGTTTCTGGGTGTTTATAACGACCAACATTTCTCATGGAAGTCTCATATTAAAATGTGTCAAAGAAAATGTCCAAATCTATCGGTATCATTAACAAATCACGCTTTTTCCTAACGTCAAAATCGTTGCTGTCTCTCTACTATACCCTTGTATATCCCTATATTAACTACTGCAATATCGTTTGGTCCTCTACGTATCCCTCCAACTTAAACTCCATTTTCCTCTTACAAAAACGTATAGTGCGAATAATTGCAAAAGCGAGCTATCTTAAGATTACACTGCCCCATTGTTCAAGCAATTTAAGATTCTAGATATTTATACTGTCAAATACTCTTGTTACTGCTAATGTTATGTATTCATATCACAATCATTTCCTTCCTGTGACCTTCCAAAATCTCTTCCTGACCAACCAACAAGTCCATGATTACAACACTAGGCATGCCACTGATTATCGATCCCATCTTTGTAGAACAAATATCAAACAATTTACTATTCTTCATCAAGGGCCTAAAGTGTGGAATTCTTTACCAAGCTTTAAAAAATATCTTAAAGACTTCCTCCTCAATCGCTGCCGCTGACTCTAATTTAGTTATTAATATAACCATGTCCTGATAATAGCATACAGCTGCTGACTGCAACGAGGAAGCCTAATCTTATAAGCTTTATAGTTTCTAGGCTTCCTCGCCACCTTTAATTTGTTTTTCCCTTTTCTCTTTGTTACCAACTAACGGGAGCAAATGTATACCGATGTAAATCAGTAGTAAATGTATTCCATCTTTCCCTTCAATCATCAAACTTTATTTTATTCAATCAATGTAATATTAATTCAATTGTATTTGTAATGACAAATCAGTGAAGGACAAGAACCTTATGTATACATCTACATTTGTTTTCTTCTTCTGAATAATTGTAAATATTGGTGGCGAACTTGTTAAATAAATAAAACTTGTTAAATAAATAGTGCTAAGCTTTTGTGATTACGCGGGTTAAATTTCAGACTAGCTAATCTATCTTCATCAAAATTCACTGGACCATTCGATAGTTCATAAATTGCTAAGTAGAAATTATCATTATCTAGATGATTGAAGGGTAGAACACTACTTAAAGGACTGAATATTACAGTACTAATTTAAGGTTACAGGTATTTTGCTAGTCATGAAGTTGCTAGTTGTATTTTTTAATGTGACTAGCTCTAAACACCCTAAATTAGTTAGCCACCCGTTGTTGACGGTTAGGGTATTTTAAAATGTAGGGTTAGGATTTGTATTAGTTCATATATATAGGGAGAACGGAGAAGCATGTGCTGTTTAGTGATCTAGCCCTAAAAACTCATATTATAGTGACTAGCTCTAAACACCATAAATTCGAGTGTGGTAAATATGCTATATAGTCATGAAGTTGCTAGTTGTGAGCTGCGGTTGCGAGTTGCGAATCCAAAATCCTAACCGTACATTTAAAAATACCCTAACCGTCAACAACGGGTGCTCACTCATTTAGCTCACTGAATTTATGGTGTTTAGAGCTAGTCACTAATATGAGTTTTTAGGGCTAGATCACTAAACAACACATATACATTGTGTATATATATATATAAGAGTAGGTATGGGACGATTAACGTTGATGTAAAAACATTTTAATCACAACTCAGAGTTTCACAATCTCTCGATCGATCTTCAGGTGAAACTGATTACAAATCACAAATATGGGGTATACATAGATAATACAGAACAATGCATTTGGTCTTTAAGGTTCCATATGTATTTGCTCAGTTCAGCCGGTCACGTTCTTGTATTTTTCTAATTTGAATGAGCATGTGTGGTTGCGGTATCGTTCTTTAAATGTGGTGTCGCATAGTCCAATGTAGGTTTCTGTGCTGTTGGAGGTGATGACTTCTGCTTGGTAGATGATGTTTTTGTTTTGGCAGTATCCGTTCATGGGGCATGGTAGTTTTCGGCAGTTGCAGTTGGGTTCTTTCGTCTCGGTTGTTTTCGTTTTGCTTAGTTCTGTTTTGTTATGGCTGGAAATTATAGTTTTGACGTTGTTCATGCAGCTGTAACTGAGCTTTAAGGTGTTCCTGTTAAATATTTTGTGCAGCGGGTTAGATTTGGGGAAATGTTCGTCGATTAGGGCGAGAAAGGGTTTTCCTACGTTTGTTTCTACGTTTTTGCTATACGGGGGATTAAACTGACCACGTTATGTTTCGTTGGCGGTTTCGTTTCTGTTTGGGCTGTGTTTTCGTAAATTTAAGATTGTAGTGGTATCCACTCCTGTTAAGTGCGTCTTGGTATGCTGGTTTTGCTGTGTTGAAACATTCCTCGTCTGTAGATAATTCTAAAGCCTTTGACAATGTCAGACACTATCTGCTGGCTGAAAAGCTGAAGACCAGTCCGCTGAGTGCGCACATGGTAAACTGGCATATAAGCTTCCTATCTGATCGAATGCAATGGTTATTGTACAACGGAATGGTCTGCGAATGGAAGGAAGTCAACAAGGGGACTACACAAGGCAGTGCCAATGGGCCCTACCTCTTCAGTATTTTCTTGCACGATCTAGAAATTAATGGAATTGCGGGCGTAAGCCTGGCCTTACAGTGGGCGAATACTTGGATAACACTGATAGGGCGCTAGTACAGTTTCATAAAGAAACGATATGAAATATAACCCCTCAAAATGTAAAGAACTGATCATTAGGAAGAATTGTAACACTGCGGAATATCCTGTAAAGCACTATAATAAGCAGTATCAACATCTGACAATACTTGGTGTTACTTTCCAGTCCAACTGCATGTTTTCAAAACACATCAAAACAAAACTGATGCGAAGCCAATAAATGTTTGTATGTAATTAGGGGACTAAGGAAAGAGGGCTACAGCCAGGAGGAAATCGATCTACTTTTTAAAGCCATAGTTCTTTCAAAGTTAGTCTATGGCCTTCCAGTGTACGGGGCTAGTGAAGCTGATCTTAATGTAGTACAATGCTCTCTTAAGAGATGTTTTAAGAGACGTTACGTTTCTGAATTATTAAATATCCATAAATTGTTGGAAAAATATGATAGGAGACATTTTGATAGAATTAGAATGGATAGCCACCACCCATTGTACTCGCTTCTCCCAATAGTTAAAGAATCGTCACGAAGGCTTCGATCTAAAAGCAGCTGTTCCCAAAAATAAACACTGAACGTTATAAAAACACTTTTGTAAATAGGCTATGTTTTAGATATCATTTAGCGATATAGATTTTATGACTTTTTATGACTTTTTAAGACTTTATATATTAGTTAAGATTTCTGTAAAAAGCTGATTTGAAGAGTAGTTGATATTCTTGTTCTTCTCTGGTGCATTGTAGTGATTTAAAGCGAGTTCGGCGAATTTTAACCTTCCTCTTTCCCCGCCGACTGCTTTCCCCATCTTCGATGACCCGCGAATTGTCCCGAGTGGTGTCGAATATGATTGGTTGACCCTGTCACGTGTTGAGCCAACTCGCAATACACAAAAAAAACACTTGCAAAACTTGACTCGCGCGGCCAAAGCCTGGCCCGAGTAATAACAATGAAGCTAGTCAATAAGTTCTGGCTGCAATAATAATACAATTAAAGTGCGGTGGTTACAATCGTTGATATAATGCAGAGAAAGAACAATGGGGTTGGATGAGGACCAGTAACTATAAAAGTTTATTGACATTGACCTCTGGATTTAGACGTCTTCAGTTTCCATATGTTGTACGATATGCACTTATTTAGTTCCAGTTAATTGTTGATATATTGTTTGAAATATTTTTTACTTAACTTCAGTTAAACATTACAATTATTAACTTGTACAAAATGTTCAATTGTTTTCCTCTTGCAACGCGCAGCAATCAATATCTATAGATAACCTAGTCAAATTCATTAATAATTCATGAAGAAAAATCAAAGGAAATTAATGTGTAATAGGTGATCTATAAATCTGATATAGATTCGTCCTGATTTACATAAACTGTTGCTTCGATTTTCTCGGCCAAAATAGGTATCGCTAAAATAACTGAAAAAATGACTATGCATCTAGATGTTTGATAAGTCATATACAAAATTCGTGTCCGTGTTTTATCGGATTTTTGTAAATCCGATAAAACACCGTCACTCATTCTGTATCTATTACTTAAAGCATTATTAAAATGCAAGGGGAATATATATATTCCTCCGCAAAGAACAAAGAAACTGAGGTGTGATGTGCAGTTACCTGAAAGGGCAAAAACCGAGCCATGTGAAAAACAAGTTTTGCTGTAGATGTGACCTTTGTTGAAAATGATCATACGTGTTCACAACTTATTATTATATTAACTTACTTGTTTTTATAATGAAATGGCAGTCAAGAGGGTAGGAGGGTACAATGATGTCTATTTTGGCACGGGTGTGAGATGAGGCACTTAGCTCGTAGCTTATGTTGTCCTTTGTAGCGTCACGCGCGATGACTCTTTTTGCTGATTTAGGATGTTCATCGAAAGAGGGCGAGCTGAATTCTTGGTCGTCAGATCCATCCTTACTTTCCGAAAACAACTGAAATACAATAATGCAGTTACAAGTCTTGAGGGTCAAATACATGGCCTACTGTCTTGTGAAACAGTTCCAAGTTTAAATTGCATATGGTACGTTGTCGTAAATGTATAATGTTTGAAGGCTTCAAACGATTAACCTCATATAGGTGACATTGTCAAGCCCTATATCATCGACAGCCTCACTGGTTAGCTCAGTTGTTAGAGCACGGTCTAGAGTGCGGGAGGTTGGGGGTTCGAATCCCGGCCGCGTCCTTGGGCAGGGACGTTTATAAGCCGTTGGCCCTTCTAATCAGTATACGGAGGGGACGTGAAAGAACCTGTTGTACTACTCGAGAAAGAGCAGGGGATTGTCACCCGGTACAGCAGCCTGGCCATTGCACTAACCACACACTCAACATTGTACACTGCGTGGCGGCTAAGATTTAGCGCCCTAAGCAGTCCGAAAAATATCACTGACGGGATATGTCAGTAATATGTAAAGCCCCATGAGACTGTGGTGATACGGCGCTATATAAATATGGCCATTATATTATTATTATCATGACAATTGATAGCCTATGTAAACGGCTACACGTAGGCTAGACAATTGACGAAGTTTACCATTAATTAAAATTTACCTTCACCCGAATCTTCTGGAACGTCGGAGTGAGGAATTCGAGTTCATGTCTGATATTAGGCGACACCCTACATGGATCGACTGACAGATATTTCTTCAATATTTCAAATTCCGTTGTCGCGATTCCTTCTTCGAACGCAGTGCGCCATGCTTCAGCGGATGAGCCACTCTCAGGTTTGTGAAGATGTCTCTCGATATCTTGCAAATGAAACAGACGGTCTGTGTTTTCTGAGACAGAAATAAACGTTATTCTTTCAATTCAGATTTTTGACTCACGGGTCATGCGTAGCGTGAGCTAGCTGGGAGTCATGCGAGCACTCGGTGTTAGGTTACTACTGGATGTAAGATCTATTACAATGGTTAATGGTTAACAACGGTTTAACATAATTTAACATAGTTTAACATAATGTTATCAAACTCATTAATAATTCATGAAGGAAAACAAAGGAAATCACTGAGCGATAAGCCGGAACTGTAAATCTGATACAGATTTCGTCCTGATTTACATGAACTTTTGCTTCGATTTTCTCGGCCGAGATAGGTCGTATCGCCAAAATAACTGAAACCTTGACTCTATACATCTAGACAGCATCATCATTTATTACGAAAAAAAACACCAATTACACACATGTATAAAAAACACTACTACACTACGCTACGCTACACTACTCTACATACCAATACACAACTTCACATAATTAGAAATATAATTAAATAGATGCCATATTATAACAAAAAAAACTAGCGGTGGAGAAAAACAGTCTAAATAGAAGCTGAAAGCTTATTATATTTAGACTGTCTTTTTGTTTCTTTAAGTAGTACTTTTTTATGTTGATTTGCATGTAGCCATCAAGCAATGGAGGGCGTTCGCCACTCTGCCTATTTAGTCCTGTTTTTATCTCTCGTTTTGTTGCTGGAGTCCCCAAAACCATATGTAAAGGTTTCTAATAGTGCCTCCTCAATCCTACTTGCTCTAAAATTAGATGAGAAGCAATATCCGGGAAGAAATTCATCGGGCTTACCGCGACACTCGCATTACGCGAGCATTTCGCTATCTTGCAAGTTAAAGACTGGAATACATCTACTAAACGCTACTCTGACAGCATCGTACTTGGTATCATTAGCTGGTAATGTGAGCCTTAATCCTGGACCCGTTAAAATCCGTGTGGGTTGTGCTTGAAAGGCTGCCGTAAAAAACAGAAAGCGGTTCAATATGTGATGAGTGCGACTTCTGGTTTCACGCTAAATGTATTGGTATGGCCAACTGTGAATATGCGGACCTTTGTAAGCCAACTGCGAATTGGTCTTGTATCAAATGCTTGTTTCCTGGCTCGGTGTCACCGGATAAAACTCTCGATGATTCAGGCGTTCACGCTGACAACTTAATAGCAGATACTACCTGGCCAAGACTTCGCCGTGGACTGAGCATAGCTCACCTTAATGTCAACAGACTGTACAACAAAATAGCGACTTTAGAATACCCTCTCACTTTTGAAGGCACGACCTAAAAAACGATGGAACCAAAGTCTTCGGTCATGCTATTATATTGTACCATATTGTATGGTATAGCAAAGTACTGCTACCGCGGTCCGCAGTCCCGCAGTCGATGAATCTCAATGAACTTTAAGTATAGTGAAGTACTGCTACCGCGGTCCGCAGTCCCGTAGTCGATGAATCTCAATGAACTTTAAGTATAGTAAAGTACTGCTACCGCGGTCCGCAGTCCCTAACCCTAACCCTAAACCCTAACCCTAAACCCTAACCCTAAACCCTAACCCTAAACCCTAACCCTAAACCCTAACCCTAAACCCTAACCCTAAACCCTAACCCTAAACCCTAACCCTAAACCCTAACCCTAAACCCTAACCCTAAACCCTAACCCTAAACCCTAACCCTAAACCCTAACCCTAAACCCTAACCCTAAACCCTAACCCTAAACCCTAACCCTAAACCCTAAACTGCGCGCGCAAGATTGTGACTGCGTACCACGGACCGCGGTGACAGTACTTTATGGTAGCTAAAAAGGTGACAGGGTATTCGAAAGTCTAGCCCGATTCGGTCAGAGAATTACTGGCCCAAAATTCGTTGGATATCCACTTGGCGTACACCGGATATTTTGGACAGTGAAATATCAATCCAGGGATATTCTATCATAAGGAGAGATAGAAATACTAGTAGCAAAAAGCAGGGTGGTGGAATTGTTGTTTTTGTGAGAGATGGCCTGCAGGCAATCCCTTTATGTAGGACGACACGAATTTTTACCAAAAATACAATAGCATACAACACAATACAATTCAATACAACAATAGAACGCAACACAATACAATACAATACAATACAATTTGGTAGCAATTCGTGTCGTCCTACATGAAGGGATGGCCGGCCTGCATATATCATTAAGAACTGATTTGATGGTTGATGGCATAGAAGCTGTTTGGATTGAATTGATCCGGCCAAAATGCAAATCCCTGATCATTGGTACCATATACAGACCTCCTGATAAAAATACGGATCAATTTATTACTGCCATGGACGATGTGCTTAGGGTTTTAATCTGTCTAGAATAGAGCTTGCTGTTTTGGGAGATTTTAACATTGACTTTGCCTCCCCGAGGGATAGGCGCCTAAAGAAGGCTTTGCATTCATTCATTTTCGCTAATGATCTGCAACAATTGATAAAGAAACCAACGAGGGTATGCGAGTCTTCGGAAACAACAATTGACTTAATCTGTGTTAACAATGAGCACAGAGTTGTCCAGTGGGAGGTTATTACTACACCAATTACTAGTGACCACAGCATTGTCCTATGCGTGCTAAAGAGCGGCGTGCCTAAACTACCTGCCCGCACGTACGAAACACGTTCGTTCAAGAACTATAGTAAAGATGTTTTTCTTAATGATTTGAGAAATGTTCCGTGGAATGTGCTTGATACAACTGAATCAGTTGATGATGCGGTCTCCTTGTGGAATCGCCTTTTCTCTGAGGTCGCTGATTCGCACGCGCCAATAAAGAAACAACGGATGAAAGGATATAAAACTCTTTGGGTGAACAACAAGCTCTTAGAAATACGCCGCGATCGTGACTATCACCATCGTAAAGCTCGTGTGACTGGCACTAAATACCACTGGGACATATATACGAAATTGCGCAACTGCGCAAATCGAGAAGAGCGGAAGTTGAAATCGGCCTACTTCTGTCAACTGATTGAAGACTCGAAATCTGATGGATCGCGAATGTGAAAGACTTTAAAACAGTCAAGTATTACCCTCGACAAAGTCCAAAACTGTAAACGGCATTCAGTCAAAGAGCACGTTCTATTCTAAAGCCATTGACGTTGCTGAAGTCTTTAACAAACATTTCGTAACTATCGGTCAGAAATCAGCACAAGCTTTCAGTAGAAACGAGACGAACCGTATCTCGTTTGAATCCAAAACTGACGCAAAATGTAGCCTTCAGAGTGTTTCTGAAGAGTTTGTTATGGCTCAATTACGTAGCCTTTAAAAGTCCAACAAAGCTATATTGGCCTGGATAATATCAGCGCAAGACTCCTGAAAGATGCCTCTAAAGTCATTGCTCCAGTAATTCACAAACTGATCAATCTGTCAATTAACAAGAGCTGGTTTCCAAATTTATGGAAATCAGCTAAAGTTACAGCGTTATTTAAGAGCGGCGATGCATCAAATTGTGATAATTACAGGCCAATTTCCATCTTGCCTACCGTAAGTAAAATCATGGAACGAGCCGTAAAATCTCAATTCTACAGCTTCCTCGAGGAAAATAGACTCTTATACTCGCAGCAATTTGGATTCCGATCCAAAAGATCAACATCTACAGCTCTATTGCAAATTACAGATACCTTCCTTCAAAACATGGCCTTTGACACTGTAAACCACTCATTACTTTTACGCAAGCTCAGCGCCTATGGTGCTGATTCTATGTGCGTTAAATGGTTCCGGTCATACCTTAGTCATCGTACTCAATGCACTACTATTGGAGAAGTCTCTTCTACTCAGCGATTGGTTACTGTTGGAGTGCCCCAAGGTTCTGTGTTGGGACCAATACTCTTTTTGGTCTATATAAACGACCTTCCTGATTGCCTGAGACATACAAAGGCGTCTTTGTTTGCTGACGACACAGCAGTTTATTGCACAGCACCCACGGAAAGTGAATTACAACAGAAGCTTAATGATGACCTCTCTCGTATAAAGGGCTGATTAAATAATCATGAACGCTAAAAAGTCCCAGTTCATGGTCATTGGATCTTCCCAACGGACCAAAGCATTTGGATCTGTACAGCTGAATATCGACAAAGACGAGCTTGAGAGAGTCAGCACGTACAAATACCTCGGAGTTGTGATTGGGGAAACTGCTAGTTGGTCCGACCACATTGAGCTACTTCAAAAGAAAATAATGCAAAGGCTAGGCGTGTTAAGGAGAATTAAGTACCTATTATCCCAGACCTCTCGTGAAGTAATCGTCGATACGCTTATTCTACCGCTGTTTGATTATGGAGACCAAGTACTTCACAATAAAGCTGCTAAAGAGATCCTTAACTTGCGGAGAGATGACTCGAGTTCAATGGCCTTAAAGCTTTTAAGCTGGAAGCCATTAGAGTTTAGAAGACATTTTCATCGATGTACCTTTGTCTTCAAGTCTTTAAAAGACTCTGTTGACTTTACGTTTAATAATAGGTTTGGCACTGATGTACATTGTTATAATACCAGAAATAGGAACATGTATAGACTTGCTGCATCACGTAAGTAGTAGGAGAGGCATGGAATTACCCCCCTTTTTAGGGCGCTATGCTAATTTTTAGGGCGCTATGCTAATGTTTAGGGCGCTCTCATTAATTCAGGTGACGTCACAGTCCTATTGTCTTAGGTCATGCATAAATAAATTAGGGCGTACGCCCCTTTTTAGGGCGCTATGCTAATTTTTAGGGCGCTCTCATTAATTCAGGTGACGTCATGACTCAGGATTGCATTTTTCTTATTTACCGTATGATCTAGTATGATCACTTTCAACTTTGCCTAGATTATTTAAAAGTTCACTGGGATTTTTACGAGATGTTAAAATTAATGTCGGCAGTTCTGTACGATCCAAATACTGAGGATCGGGAAAAGATCCATCACCTTTGTGCATTACTACCTAAAGGAAAGATAGATGCAAAAACTTTGTGCAAGGCAAAGATGTTTGATGAACTAGATATTTTCCCTGTCTATGGCAAAGAACTTAGGGGATTGCGGGATGCATCATCAGTTAAGAGTACATAAATCTTCTCTTCAAGCTCTATTCTTTCTCCATAGCTAGTGTTCCGCTGGCATCGTTCATATTTCAGGTTTCCATTAGATACACACTCTAAGAAGAGGTCTGCCAGAACTTGATATTCATCAGTCTTCCATCCGCGCATGAATGTAGTTAACTCTGGCTCAGCATCAGGTTTGTAGGATCGATCGCTCCACTTCCCTTTAAGGATAGTTTCTATATTTGTAAGCATCATGCGCTCTCCCCATGGCGTTAAGCGTTGAACCCAGTGATCACAGGAAGCTACACCATATAGTTTAGGAAGTTTTCTTTCCCTCTCTACCATTCTGCATTGTCTCAAACTCCTCCTGTAGTTCCTGGAAATGATGTCCATACTTAGGAAAAAGGTCTAAATGTTGGAATAGTTTTACGGAAACGGGTTGGTCCTTCGGGATCAATAGCCGCATATAATTTATCTTCTCACCGTTGGATGTGGTCAAGTCTATTAAGATACTGTTAATGATTCTGTACACGTTAGGGAACTCGTCAAATACTTTTATCTTTTCGAATCCGTCTCCGGTTGTGTTCTTGTCGTAAAATCCCCCTTCAATAATGTGCTTGGCTAAGTAATAAAAGTCTAGTGAAGAATCACAGGTTAGCAAAGTGTCTTCCTTCTTCTCAGGCCAATAGTACTCCCTTAACTTCCCTTTAATCTTGTGTGCTTTGTACAATTCAGCAAATGCTTGGTAGTTTTCAGTGAAAATATTTTCCCTTGATAAAAAATCATACAGATGTCCGGGAATGCTTATGCCAGACTTGTTTGATGCTCTCTTTCCATACTCAGTTAGTTCTCCAAATCTATCCCCATCAGGTGTATAGGCTACAGCGTACAACTTATCTTCCTCCATGATTGCCTCGAGATCCTACGCTCCTGGTTTTACAGACGACCCCAAACAATAGGCTTTGCCCAAACATGCCCGAATTAATGAGCGTGCCCTAAAAATTAGCATAACACCCTAAAAAAGGGCGTACGCCCTAATTAATTTATGCATGACCTAAGACAATAGGACTGTGACGTCACCTGAATTAATGAGAGCACCCTAAAATTTGGCATAGCGCCCTAAAAAGGGGCGTACGCCCTAATTAATTTATGCATGACCTAAGACAATAGGACTGTGACGTCACCTGAATTAATGAGAGCGCCCTAAAAATTAGCATAGCGCCCTAAAAATTAGCATAGCGCCCTAAAAAGGGGGGTAATTCCATGCCTCTCCTACTACTCACGTACTAAATGGGGACAACAGAGAACTGGCTACCATTTAATTAAAGATTGGAATAATTTACCTTCTATAATTACTCAAGCTAACACATTAGCTCAATTTAAACTTGGCCTTTGGAATTTTTATGCATAGTTATATTTTATTAGTAAGTCTTTTTTATGGTTTTTAAGCATTCTTAAAGTAGTTTCTATTATAGTTTTTCAGTGTTTTTAAAGTATACATGTTTTTATTATTATGTTTACTTAGCGTAGAGGGCTCTCATGAAAAACACCTTCGGGTGATTGTGGCACCCTCTGTAAATATTTGTATTATTATTATTATTATGTTTATAGTACAACAAGATTAACTAAATACAGATAAAGAAGTATTATGGAGAAAGGAAGAAGAAGGAAGAAAATAAGAAAAAAATTGAAGTATGTATGCAATTATAAGTGGAGGAGATTCAAACAAGAGGATTATGAATTAATATATATAATCAACCATTTTCAGTTTATATTTAAAGTGCATATGAGCCCTAGCCACTGAAGTGAAATAGTCCAACGGTAGAATATTTCTTGATTTGGGTGTTGCGTCTACGAGATATAAAGGTTTATATTTCCGATATGCTAATGATATGATGTCATCACCGACATCGCTTATTATACAAAAACATGCTGGTAGAGACAAATTACCTATTTTTAAATTCTAAGTTATATTTGAAGCTTATCAAAGTGATTTTACCAAAAAAAAATCTAAATTGGAAAATAGCTTCATTCACAAGCACAAAGAAATTCAGCAAATGTCGGTGATGACATCACATCTTTAGCATATTGGAAATATAAACCTTCATACCTCGTAGACGCAACACAAAAATCAAGAAATATTCTTCCGTTGGACTATCCACTTCAAGTACAAACGATATTGAAGATAACTGGCTAGGGCTCGTATGCACTTTAAAGGTTATAAGGGAAGTACAGCGTTTCAGTTCATTAGGAAGAGAGTTCCAAAACTTGGGACCCTGATAAATTATGGAGAATTGCCTGGTGTTGGTTCTACAAAATTCAGGCCTATACTCATGAGCTCTCCTAGTGTTGTAGGAATGAAAGCTAGAGTTAGTGTTGAACATTTCCTGAAAAACATGTGGTAGTAACTTTCTATCATAAGAAAACGTAAATACACCTACTTGTAATTTATATATATTCGATAAAGTTGAGAGATTGCCGGCTGAGAAAAGTGGTGCAGTATGGGCATCAAAACTTGATTTTGTAATTATTCTAATAATTCTTTTCTGCAACACCACTACCCGATTTAAAGTACTAACATAAGTGCTACCCCAAATAGTATTACCGTAATGCAGATAGGGATAAACAAGTGCAAAATATAGGCTGCGAAGTGAAGTTTGGGAGAGAAAAAATATATAGATTTGGAAATTATACCTATGGATTTTGATATCTTATTGGTAATTGTTGCCATATGTTCTTTCCAAAAAAAATTGTGCTTTGTTTTAAGATGAGAGCCACTAATAGCTAGTTTCCTTTGTTTAGGTTTAAATATGACGTAATTTGTTTTGTTAAGATTAATAGACGAGTAATAGTAGTAAGCTTGTTAGCTATAAGCCAGTCAGACACCTTGAGCTCATTATTCACTGTAGAATAAATAGTGTCAATATTTTTATCTGTACAAAAAACATTAGTGTCATCTGCAAATAATATAAACTGTAGCACATTAGAAGATTGGTGAATATCATTAATGTACTGAAGATGAACAACAGGGGGCCAAGAATGGACCCATGTGGGACACTGCATACAACAGATCGATAGTCTGAGCATTTACCCTTGAATTCAACGATTCGCTTGCGATTTATTAAATAGCTAAAAATCCAGTTAAACGCAAGACCTCTAATTCCATAGTGTTGTAATTTATCAAGTAGAATTGTATAGTTTACGCCTATCAAAGGCTTTAGACAAGTTCAGAAATAGTTGTTTGTTGTCAAATGAAGAAGAAATTCGATCTACTAAACGCAAAAGGGCAAGAGAAGTAGAGTGCAGAGATCTAAAGCCAAACTGGTTAGCATAAAGCACATCGTTCTTATTTATAAAATCTAGGATACGATTAAACATAGCTTTTTCAATTTTTTTTAGAGAAAGCAGGTAATATTGAAATAGGTCTATAATTAGTGAAGAAAGAGGGATTATCAGCTTTAAAAATTGGTGTGATGACTTTAGCAGTTTTAAGGTTTTGTGGCACGGATCCAGTAGAAATAGAAAGATTTATGACGTAAGCTAAGGGCGCAGAAAGATAAAATATGTTATCTTTAACGTCTGTGATACTAACATGATCAAATCCTGCAGCCTTACCATATTTAAAACTACTTGCAATGTTCACAATTTCGCTCTCAGTTACTGGCTCAAGAAAGCAGGAATGTATAATGCGTGCTTTAAGATATTGTTTGTGGTTTGATAAGTCGGATACAGAATTCGTGTCCGGGCTTTATGTGATTTACAAACTCTCGCGTTCAGCTCGAGTTTGTAAATCCTTTTAAGCACGGGCACTCATTCTGTATCTATTACTTACTAAATCCTACACTGGGACCGTTTCATGGGGTGGAGTACTGGATATTGATATAATACTTGCAATCTTTATTCTAAATCGTTACTTTTATCTTTTACTTTGATAAGATAAGAGATTCTTAACGTACGTTTCTTAAGTACTATTTAATAAACGAGAAGCAGTGTTTTATCAGATTTAAAAACAGGAGGCGTAGCCCGAGTATTTTTAGATCTGATAAAACACGTGCTGCGAAAAACTTATAATAGTTACTTGATGAATCATCGAAGCTTTGTATTTACAACACCATTCAAATATTCGAGTTAATCACCGCTTGCGAATTGATAGACAAAGGAGAACATCTCCAGAGAATGACATCAACAAATTGCCATACTATGTTGTTTGGTTGGCTTCAACGCGAACGTTTCGCAATGCTGAAAGTGCCGTTGAGGAAAAGGAATTTATAGATAATACTGTCTCCCCTTCTTTCTACTCGGTCCGCCATCTTGAAAAATATCTGAGTTCCTTACAATTCCTTCTTAATCATTGACGATAATGCACCAGTCAAAATAACCCCCCCCCCCCTACCCCCGGGCAATGTGGGGCTTTGGTGGGGATTTAGTACCTCATTGGTAGCAACTTGTGTCCCAACTAGGTCAGGGATTTGCACGTTTTGTAATCCGTGCCCGTTAGTACGTGGGGCAGAAGGTGGGGATTGGTAGTTGCTATATCCAAGATGGCGGCAGTTATTCACGCGTGCATGTAGTGCTCCCTTGGCTCGGTGAATACATGTTGAATATGACGAAAATGTATGTATAACCACTCTATTCATATTCAAATGGTCCATCGATTGATTTAGACTATTGTTTTAGATAACTTAGCACTTATTCAGTTATCAAAAATCAGTCGCTAAGTTAGGTTTGAAATTTACAGGTGGAGCATTATTTTGCTCTTATTTTGTGAAATTTTATTCCCCCACATGGTGGGGCATTTGTTAGTATTTTCAAGCTATCCAGAACAAATCCCCACGTGTGTCCCGGCACACTGGTACATAATAAAGAAAGCGACATCTATGCTAATTAATCGGCTACGTAATTTTTCTTAGATTTCTGGTAATGATTGCGTGAATCTGAATTATCCAAAGTCCTGCCGAAAATGCACATCGAATTTATACACCGGAATGCGGTAAGTTTTCATGCACCTCTCAAGCATGTCAAGGCATGCCGGGTTTATTCAGCAATTCTGTTAAACACTCTAAATTCGCTAACATTGTCATTTTTCAATGAAATGCTATAGAAATCAGTAATTAAGCAGCAATCATATGTCTCAATATTTTAAGTTAGGTATTCTCGTCTTTTAGTGGTCACGTGACCTTAAGGCTGATAAAACAAAGAACTCAAAATGGGCCGGTCACAGTGCATTTTTAAAGTAACGATTTCTGGCTTATCTGATTACACTTCTGGTTGTCCGTAAAGCTCTGTCTGATATGGTTGATATTTTGCCATTGTAGGTGAGAAAATTGGGAAAAACTGGTTCCAAGAACAGGTCACGTGCCCTATTTTCTCTATTTTCGCCTTAACAATCTATCAGGGTCAACAATTCCAAACTGATCTTTAGAAACAACCAGAAGTGTAATCAGATAAGCAAGAAACCGTTACTGTAAAAATGCAGTGTGACCGGCCCATTTTGAGATGAAATTTCCAGATTTTGTAATCACGTGGCTGGTCACGTGATAGACATTTTACAACGAAATCTGTTCAAACAACTCAGATCGCTGATATTAGTGATATCCACTATTTTTGTAGAATTTGGGCAAACATAAGCCACTCTATTCAATAAAATAGCTTTAGCCTCGATTTCATGCTCAAACCATGCCTTAACATGCTTGAGCTACAAATCAATCTATGTTTAGTCGTTTCATACAAAACATCACTGGTCGGTTGCATATACATGACCCTGCTAAGGTGAAACTGACGATCAGTCCGGTCAAACTCTCTAAAGTTTCATTTGACGCAGAACGTGATTCCGTAGGCGGTAGAGACAAGTAGCGGGAAGGTAATTTCTCTGGAGCTGATAGGCCTGAGCCGGATAGTGCTGGGCCGGATAGGGCTGCTGGGGGTGTGTCTCATATGCAGAATAAGATGCATGTGGCACTCCCATGTTAGCGGCGCGACCCATAGTAGGCACTTGCTGTCTTGCGCTTGATGAGAGCATCATTTCCATCATCCTATATTCGTGCTCGCGCGCATTCTTCGTATCTTCCTTCATGAAGCTAATAAGTTCCTTTGTTGGGTCATTTTCTATGACAGCTCTCATTAGATTAACAACTTCTCCAAAAAAAATGTTCGTTTAGTTGATCTGCCTTGCTTGACATGCAGGTACAAAGGCTTTTACACCGGCAGGTTGATCTTCTGTCCCGGTCGCAGACTCCTCGCCCAGAAATTGTGTGGAAGGCTCTACTGCCTGTTCGGGCTGGCAGGAATTCCTTGTTTTGACTAAACCATACAACTTATCAAACCAGGCTCCATATCCCTTGTCTTCCTGGAACTTTTGGATGCCAGTGGCTGTCTTTATCGTGAGTGCAGTCCGATTGCACTCATTCACGCACTTTTTTAACTTCGCTCACTAAAACACATAATTATAGTATCACATCTCTTCAGCTTCAGTTCTTCTCCAATTCGCCCATACAATTCCACATTCTGCTGTAACTTTGTGTTTCGAAATATAAGTTTCTTCTTGTATTCTTCATTGTTGACAATGATGGCTACGAAATCGCTTAGGATCTCTTGAGACCACTTTGCCCTTCTCCCTTGTTTCTTCTTCTTTTTCGACTTGTTGGGCTCGTCGGACAATTCCTCTGTGGTGTCTGTTACAGCTTTTTCACCTGCCTCAGGAGACCTAGAATGAGAAATAAATATCAAAATAATAAAGTCAGCATAACTAATGGCGCCAAATTAACAAAAAGGGCCAAAGGGAGGGGTATCCGTGCTCCACGCCCTTACGCACGGGAAGTTAATATAAATGCGAAGCTAAGTACGCGCGATTTACCGGCACGATTTTTTCCGGCTTCTTTTAAATCTGTCTGTAAATAAAATAGGGCTGATCATGACAAATCGTATTTTTACACTGTGGCACGAAAATAATGTGTACAACAAATAATGCTTATTGAATGACTATTGAATATTGTTTTTTTTAAGACTGATATCCGTTCGAATGGCATTATGGGTAACATTATTTTATTTCCGAGTAAACACGTGCGTCCATATATTATAAATACCTATCACATGGGTTTTAATAAAATGAGCAGCCTGTTAAAATAATACTTACTTTGCTTTCTCGCTATCCTGTGAGTTCTTACTTTGCAGTTGTACTTCCTTGGAACATGCTTCACAGAAGCTGAGGTATTTTTCTCCGTCCCATCCACGAGTGATATTTTTCTCTTTGCTACATGTTGAATACATGCTTTTGCATTATCCCTTTGGGGTCAATTAAGAGTTCTATAAATGCCACTCCTCCACATGTTCATACCACTTGACGTCGCATTTCAGCAGCGGCCTTAGTTTTTTCTTGACATATTGTAGCTCTTTTATAGTTTGAGTTAATAGTACGTAACAGTTACTGTAACATAACTGTCTGAGTACGTATACTGATTGGTTAAAAGTGACGGCCTTTGTTTCTTCTCGCGGGAAACTCTATGCTAAAAATAACTCTACCGTCTACAGTGTTGTGTGACAATATTATAATGGTGGGAAAAGGAACACTCCCTTGTAATATACTCCTGGGAGAACCTAGATTTTCCGGTGGACTCCCCTCAATCAGTAGTGTTACTTCCGCCATACAACGACCATGCACCGCACTTGGGCTTACAATACAAAGCATTTAGCTACACCCCCCTGATGCGGAATGACAATATTCAAACATCAAAGTTATGTCAGAACAGTCAGCAGGAGATCTCCAGTCCGATTCCTTCCCGGGGGTATTCCCTTATATGGGCTATACGGGTATGTGCCGCGGGATAGGGTATGGTTTTTGAGCTGTCGAGGTCTGGGATAGGGTATCATTTTTACGGTTTTGGTCTGGGAAAGGGTATGGATTTTGATATACTTGTCGTTGACGCCATGCTTAGCGCTCTATCGACCACACTACAGCTTACAAATACCATATTAAAACAAAACAACGGCTTTCGTAGTGTAATTTAGTATGAATCTATGGTTTGGGTCTGGGATAGGATAGTTGTTTTGCTTCAAGTCTGGGATAGGGTATGGTAAACGGCATTTTTAGGTCTGGGATAGGGTCAGGGTTTTGAGGTCTCACGGCACACCCCTACCCAAAAATCTTCTGAGTGTCCCCCAGCCCCCCCCCCCCCCCTCCCCCCCCCCCCCCCCCCCCCCCAGGATTCCTTCTACTTTTCAGTGGCATAGTGAGAAAACAGGCAGACGTCAGGAAAATGCCTTTTCTAAAATGTTAAAACTGCTCGAAAGTACTCTCAAAATGTAGGAAATGCCAGACCCCCTTAGTAATGGTGTCCACAAATAGTACCTCGTCTAAATCAGTTTTCAGTCAGTCTGGCAATGGCCCTGCTTTTGAAAAAAAGGCAATGAAGAACTATGTCAAACACGAATAGGAGTCTTTCATCAGGGGTTCCAAATATTGAGAAAACAAATGAAACCCGAGAGGCGTAGCCTCGAGGGTTTTATTGTTTTCGAAATATTTGGAATCCCCTGATGAAAGACGAACAATGAGTGTTTGACATGTCTTCTCATGCGAATGCAAAACCGACAATTTACATACGTTTCTTTTCAAACTTCATTAGCAAGTATTGTTTACCGTTTGACTGTTGTATCTAATTATTCAATATATGGCTTATTATTCTTTTTTGATGGCAGTGATTTCATCTAGCGTACTAGTAGAGTAGTGGACAAGAGTTAGTGGACAAGAGTTAGTGCAAGCAGGCGGAAGGGTCGTCGTTCGAACTCCAGTGGAGGCAGACTTTTTCTTTCTATGTCATTCTATATTTCCGTCTTTACTTCTTCGCTTCTTACTTGTAGTTTATCAGTATGTAATTACTTAGTGGTTCATGAATATGATGATTAAGAAATATTCATCACTAGGGTTGGAAACATGATCAAACACAAGGGTTTCACCCGGTATCAAGACCCATGCATGTGACCAAATACAGTTCCTCCATTGGATCGCTATCTCATGAATTATTAATGAGTTTGAGAAATGATGGGCAGCAATTGTGATATGATCACCCAAGGATTTTCTGATTTTCAAGTTATATGGGGAGGGAGAAAGTCACACAAAAACATCTACATGGAGAAGGTGGACATGCATGAAGAGGGGCATGTCATTTTGTCCAAGGCAGAGAGACAGACATTTTTTTATTTGTGTGTTATACGTGACAATACTTCGTTATAAGCTCTCTTTTAGTGGGAACAGGCATCAATGCTTTAGGGCTTCAGCTCTGATGTTAAAGTAGTTATAAATGAATTTTGCTTAAGAGTAAGCTCAATTCTACAGTCCGGGTTCATTATTGTGCATAATAGGCTATTTTCAGATCGATACGCCACATTTATATTAAATTTATTATTTAGTGAAGCATATAATTCCTTCCTTAGGTTTTCATATTTCTTGCACTTCAAGACACAGTGAGAAAATGGCATAATCTTTCCTCGATGCGTTTAATTATGGTCTTGCATACCTTCCTTTTTCAATCTATAGTTTGTGGTTGCTTATTCTTAGCTTTAATTGTTAGTGCTATTTTATGCGGCTTCACATTGCATGGATACTTCTTTTAAGTAGCTTTCTAATTCATAAGATTTCTTGTATATTCTATATGTTAGGGGTGGCGGATGCCGGTCAAGAAAAAAGGAGGGTCTCGCAAAAAGTCGGTAAAGTCTCGAAATCTCGCATTTTATAGGTCGAGTCTCGGAGGCTCGATTTTTCTTTACTTTGCCCGTCTCGGAGTCTCGGATTTATTTTGAGAGCCGAGGGTCTCGGAGTCGCGCCTTTTTACTCTTTTTATTAGATTTTATAGGAGTTACGGTTTTTTGGCGGCCTCTGCATGTGTTTTATAAGGTAGGCGAACGACAGCTAATTCGTTGAATGGTGAATTCCTCACCTGGCGCGATGAAAGATACTGCATGGGTGTTTGGTCATAATAACAACAGTCTTGGGCTTGGATTTTGAAAAATCGCTTTAAAGTCTCGGGCTCGGATTTTGAAAACGCAAGCCTCGGCGTATCGCAAAGTCTCAGATTTACCATTCGCTACCCCTTATGTTCTTAACATATTTCGCTGATTTGTATTACTTCTCGAGTCATTATGGTCTGACTGTACCAGTTTTGGTATTCCACGTCTCGTATAGCCTTTGTTTTAGTGTGCTAACGAGTGCTGTAATCAATTGCTTATATTATTCTGGCTTATCCACAGATTGCCAAAGCCGGCGACATATAATTATTATGCTTCTTATCTTTTGGCACCAGACCTTGGGCTTAACTGAGAGTCTGGAATCCGGCAGCGTAGGCCTCGGACACCAAAGTTGTATTAAAGCACAACGTTATACAATTAAACGGCTAGCTAGTTACATAGTGACGGCAACAGAACAAAATTATCTGTTTTGGCAAAGCGAAACGCAATACATTGAAATATATATATCTGAAAACTTAGCCGACAAAACACATTAATTGGATTAACACGAGCTCAGATATTTTTGAGGCGATAAGGAGACGATCGAAACTATCAAACGAAACTTAGGCTTGTAGATGCCATGTTAAAAGCACATGGCTAAAAGGTTAATATTAAATTAGCCTCGGTTTTTAATTTCATAAATATTATCCATTATATTGTAGTTATATATTATCATATCCTGCCTGCTCATGGGTTTATACCAGTTGCGTTTTTTACCATACACGTGCATATATAAATAAAGCTTTTATTGTTATTAATATGTACCTTCATCAACATTCCCTATGTAAACATGACCAAAATGACACCACATCTTGACTTTCAGGTTTTTCTCCTTTTTGTCTTGGTGGATTTCACGCAGAACCTGAAGCACTCCTTCCAGTAAACCATGAAGGTCAATATTTTCAGTCTCCTTATAAAAGAGAATGTGAAAGGCATTACATCACGATATAAGTTTTTTTGCGCGCAAAGGATTGTGGGTAAAAGTACAAGCCGGCATCTTTTTCTGTATGGTGTATTGCGCATATACACTGGTCCTCGATTTTCGTAAACGCATCAAAATCACAAGTAAATATGAGAGTATTTACAAAGAGATACCTTTTTAAGAGGACCTCCTTTTAAGATCAACCTGTACTGCTTTCCCATATTAAATCTTCTTTGAGATTCTTCAGCAAGTTTCAACTGAAATGTATTTTCCTGGCCAATGATAGAACTGTCGATGAAGGAAAACCTCTTCTGTCTTGAAGGGTCGAAAGCTCCTTTGCCATGGCACTGTCAATTTAAGATATTATGTTTATTACACAGTTTAGTATAACGAACAAGCAGTAAAATACCATACAGCTGCGATGTATTTAATTCTGATCTACGTATAGGTCTTTCGCCCTTGCAGGTCCTCTTTAAGCGTAGAATAATGGCAGCGATTCATGCTGGGTTCGGCGAGCCCGATAATACAAACGGCTATCTGCTACGTCATCGATATGGAATTTTCTGGTTCGTTGGGGTGGCGATAAGAGTCGGGTGTTTTCTCAGGCTACTTTTAGCTCGCCCTTGGAGTAACCAGATTACAGGTTACTTCTAGTAAACGCCGTAATCGGTAGTGAAATCTAATGTTCCAAACTAATATGAGGTTTTCAAAATTAGTATAGGTAATCAAATGGGGACGAGTGAAATTAGGGATAAATTTCACGCGTGTTTGTCAAAATCGAAGTAATTTTCCGAGCCGCTTCGGCGGGCAATTATGGAGGGCAAATTACGATCCAGAAAAAAACATTATTTTAAGAGCGCGTAGGCGGCGTTTGAAATTTCACATGAAAAGTACAAATTACGCGTGAAATTTCAAGTTGAAATTAGGGATTAATTTGTCCTCTATGGTAGCAAAACACCGAAATCACATCTTTCGGTGGAAACTAATATATATTGTGGAAATTGTTACATTTACAGAGACATTTCCCAATTCATTGCGGGATCACAAGCAAAAATTGACTAAAATGAAAAGAGTAGTTCATACGGAAAAGCGTAGATAGGCACCAATGGTGAACTCGTGGATAGATTATTGTCAGGGGTATATTACACAGGAGTGTTCCTGTGCCCTTTGTGTTGGCCCCTAACACAGTAGATGGTAGATTTATAGTCGCGAAGTTCTGGTATGCGATTACGTTGTCTTTTGTTCTCTTGCGCTTTAGCATTTTTTGGCAGTTTGAACCGTGTTAATTACAATTTTTCAGTGCATCCTGATTGGTGAAAAGTGACGGCCTTTGTTTCTTCTCGCTGGAAACTCTATGCTAAAAATAACTCTACTGTCTACAGTGTTGTGTGGCAATAAAATGTGGGAAGAGGAACACTCCTCTGTAATATACTCCTGTTATTGTAGAATCCCAATATCGCTGCTAGGGACCATCCATATCCATCATTATGTTTGCTGTTGCTAAGAGTACAGCATTTTAACAGCGGCAATTAAAACGTTAGTTTACAACAACAATTAGGCCATCCCCATAAAATGTTTTTTTTTACCAGCGCACGCCCGACGCTTTTTTTTGGGAAAAGGAAAACAATTTAAAGGCTTAAGACTGAACACTTTTTTGTTAAAACCACACCTCTTTTCGAAGCTTTCTACGTATTAGTTTCTTGCCTTTCTCATGCAAATTGTCAATCCACAACTAGTAGAGGAAAAAGTAGTCGAGCAATACATAACCTGAGTTTCAGGCCCTCCTTTCCCTTGATTTCGCGAGTCTTCAAGCTGACTTGGTTCCAGATCCCAAACGTTTATTTTTGACCGACCGACCAACCAACCACCACGAGCCCGAGGGCGATGGTAAACGAAACATTTTATTGGGATGGCCTTACCATTTAAAAAATGTACTCACAAAATAACGGCAGATTAATTTCTTGGAAGTTACAAAATTTGAGTTTCAAGTATACTCTAGCATATAATATGTATTTTAAATAAACTGTTCATTTTTGAAGAGACATTCGCTTACCCTGTTTTTTTTCCTCTGGCTCGCAAAATAGTCAGAGCTAATATGACCACATTGTTCCACCTGGCTGGGTGACCAAACCAAAGACTCCGAAAACGAATACATCGTAAATTCTAGGCGGTATGCCTTTAAAAGCTTTGTTTGAGACTAGACGCCGCGTTTGATTGACGGTCCGCTGAATGCAATTTTCAGAACATGACTTGCAACTTCCCCCTGAGCCTGTTCGCAAACTATTTTCAGGGTGAGATAAATATATACAGCTTCATATTTATGTCGATTGGTCAGAAGGCTATCGTCTTTGAGCTACTGCCGTTGTTTGGGCAGTAAAATAGGTTTACTCTACTTGTGTCTTTGAAGACTAATGGAGAGTTTGAGATGTACTAGAAATTTCAGCAGTCAACGAAATGAATGGTCGGAATCAGGAGCCCAATGGGTTCCTGTCGGAATGAATGGTCGGAATGAATTGTAATTTCACTGTTTGACCTTGTCTGGATAGAAATTATACGGGGAAAAAACAAAAGACTGTTGTGATTGGCTGTGTATACCGGCACCCATTCAACGATCGTGATAACTTCCTAGCCTTGAAATAATTAATTCTAAAGGACAACTTACTTAACCTAAATAACAAGGTATTCATAGTTGGCGACATGAATATTAATTTCTTACTACAATAGCGATAAACAAACATCCGAATTCCTAGACATGCTGCTTGACTCAGGTTTCTTGCCAGTAATCACGAAATTAACGCGAATCACAGACCATACTTCTACCCACATAGACCATATTTACACCAATACGCCACAAAAAAATAATTAAAACAGGAATATGTCTAACTGATAATCTCTGATCATTTACCCATTTTTTGCACTGTATGTTGCGAATACATTTCCCTCAACTAATGAAACAAAGTACCTACATTTTAATAATGAGTTTTTTATACGACGTCGCACAAATTGATTATGTATTTTCCGCTGGTATGACAAGTAATGAGTGTGTATTGTGCTGGTTCACAAGATCTGATACGCCCATTGAAGGCGTTATTGTTACGAAACGCTATAAGTAAGTATGCGTATACGCATTCCTCTCTCGATCACGCTCGCGGTTCCTAGCAGTGTGTAACAGTGTACAGAGGAAATAGCACTTTAGACGTTAGTGCTGGATATATTACAGAAGTTCAAATGTTTCCCTGAAGAAGCTCCTATTCCCTGTCTTCCACAGAGATGTAGTTTTCTAGAAGCTATCGCTATTAGCCTAATTCGACTCGAGGAAAAGAAAACCCGTAAGTAGTCAAATTCTCCTCAAGAAGTTAGCGAAAGTGTCAAAGAGCTAGTTCACGAAAGTCAGGAGCTGTTAACGTTAGCAGATAACTATAGGACTAGGACGACTGTCGAGCGCGGAAAACTACGAGTCCGACAGGTTGGCGTTGAAGTCAGAAGATGAGAAACAAATCAAGAAAGCCCAGAAAGCTTCAAGCAGCAAACGAAGACGACGAGGGCGATAAGAAAGCCAAGATCTGAGTGAACATGCATGGATGCCGCTTACAAGCTTTCCGCGGTAAGAGTAAAAAATCGGTTATTTGTGTTTAAACGCCGATCGAGTAACAAGTGAACTTAATGTACTTTGTCAATTCTCATAGTTGGATCCGCAAACCGTGAATCCAACCATCAAAACCTGTTGTATCTATCTTGTTGGTTTACAAGGAATTTAAGGGGGAAATATTTTACACTAGTTTGAACGCAGTGAATTAGAATGTAAATGTCTTTTCCGATGGTATATATGACAAGTAATGAGTGTGTATTGTGCTGGTTCACAAGATCTGATACGTTATTGTTACGAAATGCTATAAGTATTCTTCTCTCTCTCTCACGCTCGCGGTTTATAATAATAATAATTACATTTATACATAGCGCTTTTTCCTACAAGTCCAAAAGCGCTTTACACCTACTTAAAAACTACATCTGATTTAAAAGTTACAAATACAGTTATAATAATTAAAATCCTAAGTTAATTAAGCTAAAAACCATGATTAAAAATTACAATAATTTGTCGATATCCGAAAAATCAATAAAAAGCTTTCTTAAAAAGGTATGTCTTAAGACTCTTCTTAAATAGCTCTATCGAAGGACTAGATTTAATGTGAAAAGGCAATGACTTCCATAGCTTTGGCGCACATACAGAAAAGGCTCTATAGCCATACGATTTAAGATTAAAAGTTGGCGCCTGTAACATTAACTTCGATGCAGATCTCAGGTTGCGTTGTAGAGCATAAAGCTCTAATAAATCACACAAGTACTGAGGAGCAGTAGCATTCATCACCTTATAAGTAATACCTTAAATTATATGCGCTGCTCAATAGGCAGCCAGTGCACTTCTATAAGAAGTGGGGTAACGTGGTCTGACTTGTGAGACAAGGTAACAAGTCTAGCCGCTGAATTTAGGACATATTGCAGGCGCTGTGACAATTTCTTAGAAATACCGTAGAGCAAAGCATTACAATTGTCAAGCTTTGACGTGACAAATGCGGGAACTAAAATCTTGGCTACATCTAAACTTAGGAACTTTCTCTAATGCGTGATATGTTCCTAACAGCATAAAAAGAAGATTTGCAAATTTGCATAATATGCTTGTCCAGTGAAAGAGTCGTGTCGAATATGACTCCAATGTTCCTAGCAGAATTCGAAAGCCCAACAGATGCAGCAGTGACTTGAATATCGTCCAAGATTGGAGCGGGACGATGCTTATCGTGGAATACCAACATCTCCGTCTTATCATCATTAAGTTTAAGGTTATTACGCAACATCCAATTATCAATATCCGTTACACAGGCTTCCAGCTTAAATCGTGCACGGTCAATATCACCCGCAACAGATGATTTAAAAGTTACGTAGACTTGAGTTGGAACGATACTCCATGGTGCCTCATTATATCACCCAACGGCGCTGTATAAAGCAGATACATTATTGGGCCCAGCACAGAGCCTTGAGGAACTCTGCAGTCCAAAGGACGACTGGAAGAGCGCGCATTGCCAATCGAGACGAATGCAATTCGTCCACTGAGATAGGACTTGAACCAAGCGTGAGCCTTGCCTTCAATGCCAAATCGATTAGTGAGTCTTGCGAGTAATATTTGGTGATCGACCGTATCGAATGCAGCCGATAGATCCAACAATAATAGGATGACGCACTGATCCTGATCAATCGCTAGTAGAATGTCGTTCTGTACTCTTATTAATGCTGATTCAGTTCTATGACCGAATTTGTAGGCAGACTGAAACAATTCCATCAAGTCATTCTCAGTCACATAGTCCATCAGCTGAGTAGCCACCACTCTCTCGCATGATTTAGAGATGAACATTAAATTAGAAATCGGCCGATGATTAGAAAACTGTTCATAGTCCAGCGACGCGCGCTTGAGCAAAGGTTTCAGTAAGGCTTCCTTTAGGACCTCAAGCATTACAGCCTGTTCAAGTGACAAGTTCACAATCTTGGTAATCACCGGTAGTAGAACATCGATGCTTCCTTTTAACACGGAAGCGGAAGGAGATCGAGCACACAAGATTTTACCGTTGTAGAAGCAATAACGCTCGACAATTCCTCGGCAGTGATGAGTCGAAATTCATTAAGCTTAGTCCTAGAAGCGCAAGTGTCAGTGAACTCATCCACTAATTGACCCTTCCTAGAGTCAAGTTCAGTCTTAATCTTCTAAATCTTCTCTGTAAAGTAGTCGACAAATGCATCAGCTAATGCTGCGCCATTGTCCCATGAGGGGAGCTGTCTCTCCCCCTTCAAGTGAAGAAGCTTGTCGACAGTAGCGAACAGCTTTTTTGGATCGGACTGATGCTCTTCTATTAGATGATAGTAGTAGCCCATTTTCGATTGGTGAATTAAGTCATTCACAACTTTGCACTGAGTTACGTACAACTCCCGATCAACAGTCAGGCCAGAGGCGCGCCAACGTAACGCCTCTCGAGCCTTCTGCGCTCCAGTTTCGCCTCATTTATGCCATCATTATACCATGGCGCAGCCGAACGTAAAGTAATAACTCGCTTCTTTAGCGGCGCATGTTTGTCAAGCAATGATGAGAACACGCTGTTGTACTGTTCAACGAGAGCTGATACATCATCAAAGCTGTCGAAGGACATCAAGGGAGAATTAGCAATATCAGCACACAGCTGGAGCATGTCGATAGATTTCAGTTTTCGATAACAAATCTCTTTCTTCTCATATCTAGTCTTCATGAGGGAGAGAGTACACGATACAGCACAGTGATCAGAAATACATGGATCTGCCACGAAAAGTTCCTAGCGATGTCCTCATCCGCCCTGGTGATGACCAGGTCCAGCGTATGACCGGCATTTCTATGGGTGGGGCCAGTAACATGTTGCCTCAAATTAAACACATCCAGCAGCTGAAGAAATTGCTGGGCAGGAGAGTTGTGTTTACCGTTGACGTGAAAATTAAAGTCACCA
Organism: Actinernus sp. WN-2022; assembly: GCA_030867875.1. Taxonomy (NCBI): domain Eukaryota; kingdom Metazoa; phylum Cnidaria; class Anthozoa; order Actiniaria; family Actinernidae; genus Actinernus; species Actinernus sp. WN-2022. The sequence goes on from JAOWCC010001679.1 coordinate 38,412,284, forward strand.
ACCAGAAGAAGAGAGCCTGAAGCTGTAACTAGTTCCTCTAGCAGGCGCGGGAACTCATCACAAAAATACCCCATTTGAGTTAGACGAAGGCGGGCGATATATAATAACAATACGTAGCATAGTTGATGAATGATTCATCATTAAGTCAGTAAACTCATGACTTGAATTTACTCTTAATAAGAGATTGCTTCATATACTTTAGCATTTTCTTGTACAGTGTGTAAAGGTGTACAGAGCCCTCCGGCCCGCCCTATACCAGTGTCATATTTTTAAAAGTATTCGTCAGTACAATAGCATATAATTTCCGCTAATTAGCAGTGAGTGTCTATTGTACTAGTTCACAAGTCTGATAGCCCTTTAGCGGCGTTCTATACATAATGGTCCAGTCATATGCAGTTGCTACATTGTTATGCAGATAACGCCATTCTCACTCGCGCGGACATCCTATCGTGTAGTTTTTTTACTCTTTAGAGAACTCCGCTACCCTCCCCATACATTGTTATAAGTACCTCTTTTGCTCTGACGAAGGGCTAGCGCTCGAAACGGCAGCTGCTACTCGCTTTCCACGACGGTTAGCATACCTCAATCGACTTTAGTTGATTATACCAGTGTTTATATTCCCCGCCGACGCAGACCAACACTAGTTCTTAAAGGAACTAGTTACCCATCGTAGTTTTATAAGTTGTTGTGTACTGCAGATTGTTCTCTTACTTTTCAGGTTCTGGAGGCAGTAATGATGAACAAACCAAAGTTTCAGACGTAACAAACCGAGAGTTGGACTTAAGTATTGCAAAGCCACATGGTTAGGAAATATCCTGTTCTCAAGTTACAACCGTCAACCGGGACACATTACAACAAGGCTATAGAAAGCAAAGGACATTCAGCACCAATCAGCTAAGTTCTAGCACAGGTAGAAGAATACGTCGGTAGAAAAAAAATTGAATTTGAAACAGGCAGCCACACCCGTAAATTAGTTGTAAAACTTAATGACCGTTAAATTATTTCAGATACATGTATTGATTAATATTATATAAGAGCAATTATTGAGGCAACAAATAAGTCTTGTGGAACACAATCAGATTGTAATTTGAGTTTTTAGCTATAGACGGAGCTTATTGCATGCGATCATGTCGGATCAGGATGTATTATCCAAAATTCAACTTGACTGTAACTGCCGCTCATAGTCCTATTCCGGTGATCGTTAGTTTTTTTGTACAGACCATTGGTAAGAACTTAGAGATTTATTCTAGATCTGAATTTCACCAATATGGCTCGACGATGAAGTGAGTTTATATAAGAAGCATATTACCCATTTGGTCCACAATGTATGTATGGTTTCACTCTATTTAAGGCGGTAAGTATCACTATTTAAGTATAAATAATTCAAAAATGCCAGCAACAACAAAAACAAAAACAAGTTTTATTCGTATCATTTTGGAAATTACAATATGTACGTTTAGAGAAAAAAGTATACATTGTAGGTACAGGTTATCTGTAATAGCGGAGTAGGCTAATCGAGACAGATAACCATGATTGAGGTAATAATAATAATACTTAGTTGACTGTTAAGCAGTCTAAAACTATCACACACACACATTCTCAAGCATATATAAAATAAACGAAAGAGACAACAAAGTTATCAATTATATATATATACACCGAATTGCAAAAATTATGAGGTGTCCAGACATATCAACATATTGGGTGCATTGTGGGAACGATTTCCCGTTACTGTCCCGCACCGAGATCGACGCGACAATGGCTACGTACTCTTAATGTATATCTAAGGATTTTGGACGCAGAAACTACACAAAATTTTCCCAGCACTAAACAGCTTTTAAATGTATTTATTTAAGCATTATCCAGCAATAATATCCGAAGTTATGACCGCGTAGATGAAATAATTATTGTCGCGGTTCGTGACTTGCGCGCTGGCTAAAACTGAGAGAACTAGACGGAAGTACATGTAAATAAAGCTTAGGTTTCCCACTTTATCATCCGAGAAGGTTCAAATGTTATTTTTGAAGTAAAAGTTTGTTTCCTAAGGTTTTATTAGCTTTGAAAACATCGACACTGCAAACGGAAAAATTAGCAAAACATGTTATAACGATTACAATGAATCACGATTTACAAAATTCACAAAAGACTTCATTTTTCCCGTTGCTTACTATTTTTCGACAAACATGAGCTTTTGAAAATGATTTAGAAACAATTGCTTCCTAATCGTAAGTCCAAAAACTCGTGCGTGCCTTGAATTTACATTTCAGTAGCTCCTTTGTATGTTATTTTTGTTGAACACAGCCCGATATTGTAGGTTAAAGGTTGGAAGGTTTTTCGTAAGAAGGGCTTGAAATTGTCTGCACCTTAGATTAATTAGGCTAATGGAAAAAAAAAAATTACTTCGTCTAGTACACTGAGCTTAACGTTCCAAATAGCCAGCGCGCTAGTCACGAACCGCGACAATAATTATTTCATCTACGCGGTCATAACTGCGGATATTATTGCTGGATAATGCTCAAATAAATACATTTAAACATTTAAAAGCTGTTTAGAACCGGGAAAGTTTTGTTTAGTTACTGCATCCAAAACCTTAGATATACATTAACAGTACATAGCCATTGTCGCGTCGATCTCTGGGCGGGACACTAACGGGAAATCGTTCCCACAATGCACCCGATACCCGATATGTTGATATGTCTGGACACCTCATATTTTTTCCAATTCGCTGTATATATACACACACACGCATGTACATGTATATATTTACATACATGTACACACAAGATTCTACAATAACCATTAATATTAACCATTAATAATATCTGATTTAATGTTCTGTTTAAAAGCATTTTTTTAGAGATTTGTAGTTTTCATTAATATAATTCCAAATTTCACTCTTTGAAACTGAATGCAGAATTTTTTATAGTTTGTTTCTACTGAAGGAAGATAGAATGATTATTTTGAAGCTGGCCGAGTATTGTATTTATGTACTTTATTGGTTTTCTATGTTTGTGTAACACGATAAATAATTCTAGAATTTAAAGTTAATTCTCTCGGGGGGATTTGGAATCCAGTCCTGAGGATTCGTTAGTAATGTTTCGAGAACATATCAGTTCCTAAAATTAAATATTAATGGCAAAATAAAACTACGGTAAAAGGAAAATTACAAGAATATGATTCCTAATTGGATACCTAATTATCGGCGCTCGAGATTAGCGAAACTAAGGGTGCGTTCGATTGACCGTATTCCGGAATAAGAATACACAGAATGATAACTACAAATCGCTTGTTTCGGAAATTTTGAGTCCATGGAATACAAGATGTATCCTGAATATCATATTTCAGCAAACTTTAGTAGCTTACAGTGCAAAATGTGCCTGAACCAGTGATTTCCAGAGATTATTCCATCTATTCTTATTCCGGAATACGGTCAATAGAACGCGCCCTAAGTGACACCGCAGGTCTTGTTGCAAAGAAAGCTGTCATTATGGCGCCAGAACGTCCTGTCGGCTTTAAATCAATGCACTTTTAATCTTGTGCGTTTCAACCGAGTTCTTTATATTCTAAATGTGTATTTGACGATATTTCACCTGGCAGCAGTTAGTCTCTTTCCCAAGGTAATATTAACTTAGTAATTACTGGCTTGTTAATTACTCGGGCTGCCTGTGGCAGCACCGAGTCTTAAAATGCAAGTCGTTCTTTTTTTGTTTGGTTGGGTGTCGCAAAATTTCTGCGCATGCGTTAAAGGTCAAATTCACACCAATCAGATTGCATTGTGCTGGTCACGCAACAATCGCCAGGTTAATTTATTTACATAATTTAATACAGTAAAGCAAGATGGCGGAAGACCCGCGAGTCTCATCTCTCAAATGTAAGCCAGTTTAATGTTTTATTTAACTTCACTCGTGCGAAAGCCTTCCAACAGGCTCAGGATATTTCAACTGGCGCTCTTGTCGGAGCCGAAGGACCGCGTTTTTTACCAAGATGGCCAGTGATTTTATATACGACACGTACGACGACCTGAAGCCAGTGAACTGGGGCCAGGATCCGGAAAGCTAAAATTCGAAGAAATAGATATTGGAATCTATAAGCCATCGGCTCGCTGTGTTGCATTTAAAACATCCGAGGAAAACATCTTATTTTGGGTGAAGGCACTTCAAGACCAATATTAGGAGTCTCTTAAAAATTGTCAGAGATTTAAATTTACCGGATCAGAGAGTATTGAGATCAAGTTATTTCGTTCCAGCGAGGATATTGACCTAGCGGAAACGGTACAAGCTGTCGAAGGATTTTACTTATAATCATCCACGTCTACTTAACAACAGGAATAGTTATGTGCCAAGGCATGGGCAAAGATTGAGTTTCCCAGATTACAGATTAAAGTAGAGAACTTAATGAACGTAAGAAACAGAGGTCACGCGCGACATGCATGCTTGAGAAAGTGAACATGTTCAACACTTTATGTTATACTAAGAAAACAAAACAAATTACAGAGCCTGCAAGTTCACAAATCAATGAAAAACCCCAAGAGCCTGTAGTTTTGGATCAACATATCCTTGAAACTCCAAAAGCAACATACACATGAGTCATTCAAACCGGAAGAGACAGAATTCTTTAGATTATTCACGAGGAGAAATTTGTTAGCCCGCAATAAGAACTCACTCGCTGATTTAATGACCTTGATTTGTAACATGGAGGCTGACCTAACTGATATGCGTAATGAATTCTTACTCTCGTCACATCAAAACGAAACTCAGTCATTTGGAAGACAAATTAGTGCAGCAAGATAATACATACAAGACCGAAATCAAGATGCTGTCATCGCGTATTATTGACCTAGAAGTTGAAAATGGCGAGTTGAAAACGGATATAATAAAGCTGAGATCCGACTTTCAAACTTTAAAAACAAAATCAAGAATACAAAAAAGAAGACAATGAAAGACCAAGGTCTCCAGTGTACCGAGACTACCCAACCTACTGAAGCTTATCGGTTTGTTCAAGAGCCATCTTTCTTACATGACAACCCGGCCGATCCCTATTCATCAGAATACATTTTCTGTGCTAAATGACGAGAGTTTACAATCACCTGACCGACAACCCACTACTAAAGAAAGGGACCATGAAGTACGGTAGTACGGTTAATTCTCGGGTTCAAAACAATGAATGTATGCCTGCTCAAATGCAGTGTGTTAAACGAATAAGTAGTGTTTAAATTAAAAGGTCGACATACGAGAAAAACAAAACTATTAAATTACATATATACTAGGGGAGCAGAGAATGAAAGTCACCGCGCTACCGGCCACTAAAGACTGCTAAATTCAGCTAATAATTATTCCCTTTGGTTATTACTAAGAGGATTTCAAATGAAGGTGTATTACATCTTCAATCTCATGTGGCCCGAGTGAAAGCCCAGATGGGCTCTTGTTAATCTTAATCTTAATGTAGTTTTGCATCCTGTTGTCATCTTCTGATAACACGTAACGATTTAGCAGAACTTCTGCGTGTGAAGGTTGTGCAAATTCACGCGAATAGAGAATAAGCACCTCCTTGAGCGTATGTCATTTTGTTTATTTAGTCATTGACTAGAGAGAACTTTCACATTCTTGAATTCACTTGTTTTCGATTTTAACCTAGATATTTCTTCTTGGACAGTTAGGTCCTAGTGTTTTAAAACGAATATCGTTAAATTTGGATAGTTTCATAATTCTAAATTACTCTAAAATTCGTTTTAAGGTTCGTTTGGGCGTACGATTTTACGTGACGTCATGAAACTGAATATCTAGTAAAACAGGTTTATAACTTGTTTTCCCAGCATAACTTGCAAGCTTCCACACGCGTGTATGTCTTTTACTACTTAAGCAGTAGCATTGTAAAATTTAGAGAGAGAGAGAGATAGAACGAAAGTAGAGAAGAGAGTTGGTGGGTGCGGGGATCCGCACTTGTTGGTTGGTGCGGGAGGTCCGCACAGGACAAACGAATAAAGCAAAGCGAACTCCAACTCAAGTCTCGTCCATTCGCTCAGTGTATGATCCCGGTACCTGCGAGAGGACGCTAGCTGAAAGAAAACTCTCGCGAAACATTTGAGTTAATTATGTCTAGTAAGTTTTTATTTGAGTAAAATACATTGGTATCATCTGCGAAGAGATGGAAATCAAGAGTATTTGAAGTATTTGAAGTCATTTATATATAAGAGGAACAGAAGAGGCCCGAGTACTGATCAATAAGGAACGCCACATGAAATAGTTGGCTCCTCTGAAGATGTACTTCCTATAGTAACAACTTGTTTTCTATTGTATAAATATGATTGGAACCACTCTTTTACAATACCTCGGATGCCATATTTTTCAAGTTTTCTTATTAGAATTGAATGATTGACCGTATCAAAAGCTTTACTAAAGTCTAGACAAAGTCTATGAATATTGGCCATCTTCTATAGCTCTCTGTATTTTATCTGTTATGAGCATTACTGCTTGCACTGTAGAGTATCCTGAACGGAAAACAAAATTGTTTGTCATAAAGGATATTTTCTTTTATAACATAGGCTGCTAGCCGCTTATACGTAGTTTCTCAAGAAGTCTATTAAAAACTGAAATAAGCGAGATATTGGACGATAGTTATTCAAAGCAGTTTGAGGCCCCTTATGTATAGGTATTACACATGCTATTTTTAATTTGCTGGGGACAATACCAGTAGAAAAAGAACAATTAAATAGTATATCTAAAGGCTTTGACAAACATACTCTTAGTGTCTTCAGTAGTTTAGTTGGAATACTGAATGGTCCTGTGGCTTTTTTGTCATTCAGGTTGGAAATTTCTTCCTCAATTTCATTGCAAGTAACAGGATAAACATAAAAGCTATTAGTATGCTGTGTAGTTTAAAAAATCAAATGGTGTATTGTTGGTTGGGGTATGAATCTGGCTAGTTCTTCGCCAATGTTTGAGAAATACTTATTGAATGCATTAGCAATGGTTTATGATCTTTTAGTTCTATATTATCTTTTATCATTTTAGATGGTATCTTCATGGTTTGTGGTTTGATGGTTATTATTTGTTTTATTCCTCTCCAAATATTTTTAATGTTTTTGCTATTAGTGGAGAAGTAGTTATTGTAATAAAGCTTTTTACTTGATTTTATTAGGTGGCATAATTTGTTACGGTATATTTTGTACTTTGAATTGTGATATTCATTTTGAGTTTCTAGATACTTTTTGAATAATTTGTTTTTAATATTAATTGAAACCTTTATAGCTTTGGTTATCCATGGCTTGGATTTAACTTTGATTTGCTTTTTTGAAAGTTTCTTAATTGGGATGTGTTTATTGATTATTCCAGTAAATTCAGAATGAAAGCTATCAAAAAAAATCATTAACATCATTATTTGGAGGAAAAATATTTTCCCAGTTCACAGAACAAACTTCTTCAATTAATGCAGTCTCATCAAATATAATTACCGTATAAGTTTCATGTCAACCATTATCATTATTACCATTATCATTGTAATTATAAATTATCATTATTATTAATAATATGCCATAAGCATAAATCTAATCACATGTAAATTTCCAGTGCTTATTTATTTATTTTAGATTTATTCATATTTATTTTAGATTATTATTATTCGCTATTATTATTATTATATATCATAGCTGTACACAGACTCATCAAAATTAAGCCTATTATAATAACTTAATTACCAATTAACTATATGTAGTCTATAATTAGATTGTTTACTTTTCTGTCATTCTATATTCTCCTCATTTTCTTTTTTTTCTTTCTCTCTCTCTGGTTCTCTTAATTCCAAACTTCTCTCTCTTAATGCCTAACTTCTCTCATCACCACTCCATTTATTCATGCCTCAACTATGACATTCAAATCTCCTTCTCTTCACCTACTCATACGTATTCAGTAGCCAACTCGAAAGCTATATGCTACTTTGGCTTCTGTGCACAATTAATTTTCCTCAAATAAATACTTTTATTATTTATTATTATGTTATACTTCTACCTTCAATATTCTCCTACCTTAATATTGTAAACTGATAATGAGAAAGTGCTAGAATAATCTCATCTGTAAATTTTATTTTTTGTTGGAAGAGTAAAGTTTGTTGATCACAAGAAAACTGGGTAAATGGTCGGTAATGTACGTCACACAAAATATTACCACTTATGACAGGATGTTCTATTGAATTGAAAAATATATTGTCTATTAATGTTGCAGAATGATCATTTATTCTTGTAGGTTGTAAAATTTGAGGAAGGAAAAAGTGGGTCTCTAATGTATTTATTAATAAAATCTGTTGTTGGATGTGTATCAAAATTCAAAAGATTAATATTAATCACCCAACAATAAACAAAATTTATTTTCTCTATGGATCTTTTCAATGACTTAATTTATATAGTCCATAAATGTTTCAAGATCAGCATTGGGGGTGTCTATAGATGACTCCACAAATAATATTACGCTGTGAATTATTATCAATTTCAATCCACAGGGCTTCAAACTATTCTTTAGTAATAGTCAAATCCTCTCTTATGATAGCCTGGAAAGTTTCTTGTATAAAAAAAGCCAACTCCACCAGCATTTGAGAGGCTAGGTTGTGAAATAAAATTATATCCAGAGAGTTTGATATTAATTAACTGATTTTGATCAATTTTAGTTTCAGTTAGACCAATGAGAGAGGATGGTTGTTGCCGTTCTTAATTCTAACATGTTTGTTAAATTGTCAAAATTTGCAGCTAAGCTTCTAATGTTACAATGGTAGAAGAAAAAGAGTTCTTTGAAAAAGAACTTTGAATTTCATAGCTATTGTGAAAATCATGTGTAGAATAATACTTAAAATTAGTCTGGGTAGGTAGCTGTTGATCTACTGTGATCTAGGTCAGAGAGGTGTGGAATGCTGCTAATTGAGGACAAAATATCTAGTCGAGGCAAGGAATTCGAATTCAATTTGAGATTTGGTATATACTTTGAACATAAGCGTGTCGTATTTGAGTTAAGTGATAAGTTAATGAGCTCTGAATTATCTATAGTATTGAAAGGAATACCCAATTAGCTTCGGCTCGGATACTGTTCTGGAAGTTCTACCTCCGCTCAGTTGTTTACAGAACCGCAAGTTCTAGAACGTTTATCGAAATATAATTTATATTTGCAATTTCTTTCTAAACTAAGAGATGCTTTTTATTGCTTAGAGGACCGTTTTTAGAAGCAGATTCGCTCTAATTCACCTGTCGTGAGACAGTGTTATAGCTTTGCTTATACCTAAAACGGAATATGCAATGCATGTATGGCTTCACTCGCTTTGAAGGCGGTAAATATCACTAAGTATAAATATTTATATGCCAGACCCATTTAGCTTTGGCACGGATACAGTTCTGGAAGTTCTACCTACGCTCAGTTATTTACAGAACCGCAAGTTCTAAAACGTTTATCGAAATATAATTATATTTGCGGTTTTCTTTATAAACTAAGGGATGCTTAATAGCTTAGAGGACCGTTTTTAGAGGCAGATACTGAATTCCGACCTGTCGTGAGACGGTCAGTTGTAACATGTACCAACATGGAATATCGCACTTGCAACCTGAAATTGCTAATTTTATGGAATTAAGAAAATTAGAAACATATACAGTTGCTATATAGCATATTATAAAATCATGATTAGAATTTTGGCAAGTGACTCGGCCGTCGACCTGTTGGATAATCGGTTTTGCTGGCTCAGCTCGGAATGGTGACGGTCAATGGGGCACTGGCCCGAGACCGACGGGTGTATGCATCCGTAATAGGAAGGTTCGGAGAAAATGAATAGTTATAATGTCATTTGAGATGAATGAAAATATAAATATAAGTTATTTTTGTTTAAAACATAGTCGTTCGACTCGGAACAATAGACTGATATCGAGACCTGGCATGCTTAATCAATCCTAATAATTCGGTTATTGATAACTTTAATTCCATCATGTCAAGGTATTTACACTAGAGGATAATTAAGTACAACGGAAATATGTATTTAACCTTGACTGAGGTGTCAACCAGTTTCTATAGTTTCTTTGCTAATGCCGTTTCAAGTTTAAAAATTCGAGTGCGAAGCCCGAGAATTTTTAGACTTGATAAAACACGTGATGTGAGTGTCTTGAACGGCTTCAAAAACTTATCATAGTACTTAATGAACCATTGGACCTTTGTATTCACATGCAAAAATTCGAGTAATCACCGCCTGCGATTACGAACATCTCAAGAGAATGACATGAATAAATTACCATACTATGTTGTTTGTTTGGCTGGCTTCAAGCGGACGTTTCGCAATGCTGAAAGCATTGTGTGGCAAAGAACAAGCTAGGACAAGAAGAACCTGCACTTGAAGGATTTGGTGTCGTGGTTGACATCGATAAAGTTCAACACTTGGAAAGCGATGTGACTGACATGACGGCAACAAGTAATGGTAGTTGGATAACTTCATTTTAAAAATATTATCTGTGTATCTCGGTAGTCTGCTGATATTAGTACATTTAGTGCAAAATTGATTATCTAGGTACCTTATAGACCCATTCGAAAAATGGCGTCCAATTTAATTAACTATTGTTTAGGACTGACTAGCCTCGCTTACACGTTCAAAAGCTTTTGTGTGTACTGACTAGCCTCGTGTTCACGTTACCAGGACAATAGCTTTTTAAATTGGACGCCATTTTTCGAATGGGTCTATGATCCGTGTCCTTTTTGCTATCTTTGGGACTTTATCAGTGAATTCTTAATTAGGATTATATAAAATTTCATGTTCATTAGTATTCTTTATATAAAACGTTCATCCTAATTAGCAATTCAATGAGAAAGCTGAAACATCAATAGAAATGATGAGATTTTATCAGGTATAAATGAGCATGCACGTGACTGATTTGCTCCGTCTGATTGGACAAAAATACTCATTAATTATTCATGAGTTTTTGAAGATATGTATAACGGCACAGTTACACATTAATATGCAACGTATGTCGGTGACGCAAGGCAGAAAAAGAAGTCTGTATTATATTAGGTTCCGAAAGTTGCAGCACCGGCTGTATATACCTAACCGAGAGGACAGAGTAACAATAGAGGCAATTGTAAGGTGGTCAACTGCACTACCTGTAATGAAAGAAATGATGCAACGTATGTCTTTACGCATGCAGAGCAGGAATATAAATCTATATTATATACGTTCCGAACTTTCATGGGAATATTATTGCGGTATGGTACGGTTAGTTATACCGCATTATCATGCAAGGGAAGGTAATAAACATCACTCGCTGTATATACCGCTGTATATACCGCCTCCCGGTTAGCTCAGTGGTTAAGCTCCGGTCTGTCGAGCGGGAGGTCGCGGGTTCAAACCCCGGCCGGACCAACACTCAGGGTCTTAAAATAACTGAGTAGAAGGTGCTGCCTTTGTGAACCAACTGCAAATGGTTAGACCTTCACGTCTTCTCGGATAAGGACGTAAAATCGTAGGTCCACTGACATGGCGGAGACAAGCCTCGTAGGGGACCTTGAGTCCTATTGCTTGTTTCCTGTGGCGTTACGCCCAAATGTTGTAAATAAATTAAAAAATTAAAAAAACCTAATCGAGAGAACCGGCTGTAATGCAAAGAATAGAATCAAAAAAGTCAGTAAAGGTGGCATGCGGCGCTGGCCTGTAGCATACCTCGTATAGAAATTAAAAGAGATGGTAGCCTGCGAGACAGGCCTTCAGTGTTATTTCAATGCAAAGGAAGTGATAAAATGATTTGGCCGCGTGAAAATGGAAAAAGGAGACTGGCACGAGAGAGAAGAAGGAGGGCCTGCAGCCATCCCTTATACATTTTCATTTCCCGTCCAGATTCTGTACGGGAAATACTGATTGGTCAATAAGCTGTCATCGCTGTCATGTGTCACGAAATGTCGCACATTCCTCCTGCGAACTGACTGAAATGGCGGCGACAAGAGAGAAGTGATCGAGCGGTTGAGCGTTAATCCAGGAAAGTATTTAGAAGAACAAAGCAGGCAGTGAATAGTCTACATTTGTACTTTCTAGGAGAGATATTTTGGCGGTTTTATCAACAGGTGAAAGCCTTATTTTCCAACTGTTTGCCGTGGAAGTCGAGTCAGACAGGACGTAGCGCTTCGGCATTGTCCTATATTTACAAAGCATTGTGAAGGATCAGTTAATCGAAACTAAATACACTGGGACTTAAAAGCCATCTCCCTCTACGATCTAGACGTAAAACTGAAGGAAATTATGAAGTTCCCTAAAGTAATTTTCGCTTCTACTGTCAGAGGCTGTTCGAGTGAAAGAGTCAGTCAGGGTCGAGTATTAAAATGAACTGATGCAGGAAAAACTGAGCGGGGACTGAGCGACTCATAGAGGCCGTGGTCGTGAATGAATCCCACACTGTAGAGACTTGGACAGGAGAAATAAAGGTAATAACAATGAACTGTGCAATGTTTTGACTACACATCTTAGATACCGACAAAGTTACGAACACACAAAGTTTGATTGACATGTTTAATAATCATGTTAATCCATGCGGAAAAGAGGCAGAATTCAAATTTCCGTAAGATGGCGGCAGGCGCTTATCTCACTCGGATCGGTATCAGAACTTGCTCCGCTCGTATCGGCAGAACTCGCTCCGATCGTACCGGAAAAGCGCCTGTTCTGCAGGCTAGAGAGATGGAGGTAGCATGCGACACTGGTCGGTAGTGTACTTTGTAAAGAAACGAAAAGAGATTTAGATTCCGGTAGCATACAATACAATAATTTTATTAACGTGGTCAAGAACACTTAGCTATATAAGGGATGCCCCCATGAGAGCAACCCAGCTATTTTACAGGTTTGCCACAACAAAAAGAAAATTAGATTAAAATACATTATATAATAATAAGATAATTAGAAATATTTAATTTACAACTCTAAAATAAGTCTAAATATTATTAAAAATATAAAATAACAATTTCTAAGGTGAATAATATTAAAATTAATATCGAGACAGTGGTTGAGTGCACACATGATATTCTTTAAATCTAATCTTGTAAAATCTAGTTTTGTTAGATTTTTTTTAAACTATTGTAGTTATCTAGCTTGCTTAGGTTGTCTGGTTCCATAGCTACGCAGCGGAATTCCGATATGGACACTGGCACATGTTCACTTTTCAGTGACCTAAATACTGTACATAAGATTTTTATAAGTCTCTGGTTTACTAATGTGTATTATGTCCTGATTTCTCTACTAATATTTCATATTCTTTTTATTAGCTTTTATTGGAGTTACGGTTTTTTGGCGGCCTCTGCATGTGTTTTATAAGGTACGCGAACGACAGCTAATTGGTTGAATGGTGAATTCCTTACCTGTCGTGATGAAAGATACTGGGTGTTTTGTCATAATAACTACAATCGAAACTAGTGCTAGATAAAAACATTTCCTTTGCAACCCTTGCCTGTTCTACACCTAGTCTGCCTGTATACTTGATGAGACTGACATGTTTAAATGCTGCCCTGTTACCTGTACGACCGTGGAACGCATAATTTCATCTATGCCCTCAAATAAGGCACCTGGGCTAGACATCACATGTGCATGCATGTACTTTTACAGTAGATGCATGCGGCCAACCAGTGCATGCATGCAGCCTTCATTCCTAAAGTTTTCACAATCCGAGAGGCTTAAATGAATTACAATTAGTATATTACTTAGTATACCGTAAATGCTATATTAACCGCCCAGCACCTAATAAGTGCCTCTTCTCTGCTAAGTAATGATCCGATTGAATAAGAAATATGCAAGGAACATTATTGGCTAACTAACTTTGATATATGAGTTCTCTGTTTTACCACGATCAGTCCATCTCCCAACGATTTGGTGCTCTTCATACATAGACTATGTCAGATGTTAGACAGTCTAATGCGACCACTTTGTCACCAATGTGCTCAATGGGCACATAGAAGATGGGTCGTTCAGCCCTTTACAAATATGAACATACAAGTAAATTATGTCTGTTATATATCTGTTATATAGGCACTGAGCTGATGACCTTGCTCGCTTGATGACTCGCAATTATTGTAAATGATTGAACAAGAAGAGGTCTATCAGTTGCAGATCAGATCAAGTTCATTTAGTTGGAAATTATTGGGGGATATAAAGTTCAGTGTTGCTGACTCGATCTCCCTTTTCCAACGCGGGAAAATTTACAGACACATGTACATGTATGGGAAACTAAAAACACGATTGCACGCTTCCCAGCAAAGCTACATCCCTCAAATTTCGATCAGTTAATCTTTTACCTGGTATCTTAAGTTTGTATTTGCAGGATATTTGATATATTCGATTTTACGGAAATTATTTGGTATCGGATTCACATACAAACACTGTATTTCGCGCCATGTTTTCACCCCCTACAAGATGTTGGAAATTACCTTGGATTGGTCTATTGCAATGTAATGAACATTCATAACAGTACAGTTAATTTGTAATTGTCTTATTTTCTGTCGTGCTTTGTCTTAGGGATTTGTAATTGGATTGTACCTCTTTATGAAATATACCGAGTCCTTTAGGTTGCCTTAAATAAAGGCAGCTAGTATTAAAAAAATAGATAATTATTGTTCCATATGAACAGCAGTTCATTTAATAAGTAAAGCATTTTCTCCCATTCCTTGAATACCAAGAAACGCCTAGGAATTCTTATCAATGTCAGCAGTGTGGCAAGTGTTTTAACAGTTAGAATAGCACGTGATAGCTACAACTAGTCTTTCTTACTTTTAAGCAACCTTTAGTAGAACAGTACTAGTTTTCACTTGACTATCCTAAAACCAAACGCAAAGTAATCACATCAATTCTGCTTAGAATGTATGCAAGTTAAATGCAAAGTAATCGTCGATTACATTGGACAGTCAAGTGAACACCGCTCTATAAATATTTATGCCGAGCGCTTTAAGAAATCGTTTTTTCCATCAACAATACATGTACAATGTAGTATCATGGAATAATTTGGATATTGGTACACGTTCTGTCGAACCTCTATCTTTATTCAAAACTAGATTACGTAATACTTTCTGTGGGAATAAATACAACAAAATTTATAACGTTTCCTTGAGTCGATATGGCTCGACTTTACATACCAGATTGCGTTTAAATCATTGCGCTCTCAATGCGCACCTATATAGAATTAATTGTAAACCCTCTCCTTTCTGCGATTGTAAGGCAGGCAGTTTTCCCAATTTTGAACAAAAGCTCGTTCGTGTAAGAATGTCTGATTTAAAATCTTGTATTGAAACTCGCGTGATTTGGTATCCAATGTTGATTTGAAAGGAAGTATGTAAATATATTTCCAGTCCAAAACAAACTTCTCCGTGTTATAAGTTCATTCGTAATTGCACATGGCTGTTGGCACAGTCACTTTCATTGATACTATTTTGTTGTAGATCATTCTTGACTTACATTTGCTTTTGGCAAGATATTCATCGCCAGTTCGCAAATAAAAAAACGTATCGAAATCCTCCTTCAACATGTAATGGCCTGTTCAAACGGATGCAACATCGTCCAACATGTTGGATCCAACATTGTTGCACGATGTTCGATGGGGGTGTTCAAACGGATCCAACATCATGTTGGATAGTACTGTGATATCGCAAAGGATTCCGGTGCTGTTTACGTTCGCCTACGTCGAACTTTTTCGCCGTTAACCAATCAGATAGCACTTTCTTTGGAAGTTCTTTTCGTCACCGTACCAATCAGATTGCACTGTGCTGGTTACGTGAACAGTGAACAACATTTCCAGGTTTTTCAAGATGGCGGAGAGTGAGAGTTTTGACTTAGCAAAACCTTTAATATCAGCTGTTTTTTGTGTAAACCAAAGGTTCCTTCAAGTGCAATACCAAGATTTTTGTCTTTTCTAAAGCTGAGAGGTATTTCACGGGCTTTGGACGGGAATTTATCACATATTATGCGACATGCTTTAAGATACACTCGTGACAGTCTCCTCTGCGATCAACACTTACTATAAAGACAACAGCTTGTAAATGTAAGTAGCCGCTAATCTGAACATGATAACCTTTATACCAATTGACTGTCGTTGTGTTGTTATTTATTGTTATTAACCTCTCGAAAGTATAGTAGAAATGACCCGATTTCTCAGTTTTCTGACTGACAGGGGCCTTTTAAAATATTATATGCACATGTATTTAAATGTTTATAAATTCGGGAACGAAAATCTAGCATGCAGTAAGTGAGTATATAGCGGATTTCAATTGCGTTTGGTTTCACTACACTCAACTGAAAACCGCTCTAAACTGAGGAAGTAATCCGAAATGAAGTTTTTTTCAAACGAACGATAAATGACTCTGATGTGGAAATCGCATATTTATCTGTGGCGTGTTATTGACACTGGTAAAAACCAATATTTCCTAAGCATAAGACCAATGGACAGCTACCACCTAACACATGTACAATTATTGACTTTTTATTTTGTTCTATTTCCCGGGTCTATTTACATCAGGCCTGTACCTCTTTGTATTTGATTATTATCTCTGGGTTCAGGCATTCTACAGTGTATTTAATGTTTTCTTAGAACTGACATAATGATATTATGTATAGAGCAGTGTATTTATCATTATTGCAAGTTTATAAAATAAAATAAATTTGGTCCAGAACTGAGAGAGTATACTTACATGCAAGTGGCACTCTTTCTTTCCCTTCCCCTTTCTTGGTACCATTATATAATTATATATATCCATGCAAGCTAGATCTTGTTTCAGTGT
The DNA here is from genome assembly GCA_030867875.1 of Actinernus sp. WN-2022. Lineage (NCBI taxonomy): Eukaryota > Metazoa > Cnidaria > Anthozoa > Actiniaria > Actinernidae > Actinernus > Actinernus sp. WN-2022. The sequence goes on from JAOWCC010001679.1 coordinate 38,429,032, forward strand.
TTTCCATCTGAGGTGGTCCTGGCTTAAGATAACCTTATGGTTACCTTAAGGACCTACCTTCTCATTATTGTATTTCTTATTATGCCTTGTTACTCGTATACATTTCCATCATCTTATGAGAAAATAAATGTAATTGTTGTTCCTCAGTTCTTGGCGTCAGCATTGTCACTTTCACTCGGTCAGGACCAGGAGTACGAGTACTTTTAAGAATTATTTGGGAATGAAAATTAATCTTGCTGTGACCCCAATGATAGAAAAAATGAGTGGAAATTGCATGTTTCTTTGTGGCCTGCCATTATACGTTTCAGACTCCTTCAAGATGTAGAAAATGAGCACTAGCACAGTGGCAGCTCACTAATACTAGAAAATGGTGGTCTGTAGTTTAAAACCCCAATCGAAAATACTGTATTGGGAATTTAACCTGAATTTCAGCGGTCTCCACTGGTTTGTTATTGAGAATTACAAATAGATGACTTTATTTCACATGTAGAATGACATTACCTAACAATTCACAATGAACAGCAACATTATGTGGAATTTGTTGTTCTAAATTGCTTGATTTCTCGTAGTCGTACTGCACCTGGTATAATTACAATGCATCAAATTTCAGTGACTCAATGTCGTGCAGACTACTCAAATAACCATTGCACTTCAATCAACAACACCAGAAGTCCATAACTAGAAGTGTCCATCTCCCACTATAGGGTTTGGCCCATCAGTTTACAGAGTAGTCTATTTATAGAAAGCTTTTCCCGCCATCTCGCAGCCAATCATATTCTTCGAAAATTTATCAGCAGTACCTGATTGGCTAATACAGCGATTTCCTTTGTTTGTAATATTGTACAGTTATTTATATATGCGACAAAATTTTGGCGGACAAGCCGAGCGAATGCTACTTGCTAGTGTAGAAACGTCTTGATAATCAGCTATTTCGCATTTATAACAGGCAAGAACTGGTGAGCACCATATGTTCAGGAAAAAGACCATTATAAACCAGAACATGTGGTTCCTTTGTAACCTTTTATTTTTCCGTTTCATCCGTTTCAGACTTCGTGTTTACAGCACTTGTGTGATGTATACAGAACGAAGCTAAGTTTTTGTCTTTTGGTTCATAAACACAGATTTTTGTAGTGATATTTGGCATAAATACAGCGATCGAGTCATAAATATCACATACAAATCATGCTATTTTTGTTTATAATATGACCTAAGAAATGTACTGAAAAAGACAATCACATGTTCTCTCAAGAGTAATTAAGTGCACCGAGTTTGTTTACTTTGAGTTTGAGCTCAAGTGAACATTTGAAAATCCTGTACTGAAGTAATTTGCGTTTGGCAGATAAAAGAACAGCCCGGCAAATCTCCAAGCAAGGCTTAATAATCGACTGGAACTGAATAAAAATAGCTATAAACTGTGAAAAAAGTCAATTTCTGGTACACTTAACACTAGCAAGAAGCGAAGTTTGATTTCAGGCAGTTCATCGGGCACAATCAAACAATGAAACAGTTGTCACTTTGCTGTTTTATTAAAGACACTAACTGTTGTACATCTCCAAGAATAAACTTCACAATCGAAAACTAGAAAGCTGAACGCAACTATCACAGCTGGAAATGAATTCCAGTTGTTAAAATTAGTACAAACAAGGGTTTTTTCTTCAGACAACCAGTGAACAAGATTATTAGAAGATTTGAATCAAATGCCTCACGGCAACGGGTCATATGCGACCGAGTTTCCAAGGCCGATTTCAATGGATTAAAAACAAAACAATTAAATAAAAAAGTAAAAGTAAACTTGGCTTACTTTGATTTAATTTTGTCCTTGTATAATGTCAGTTGTTCCTGGCCAGATGAATGTGAATTTTCGGTTCCGTTTTCATTCATTGTCATAATTCAAACTTTTATACTCGTCGCTAGTCAACACTTGAAGACTTGAAAATCACTTTTAACTTTCTCAAATCACCCCAAGATCCATTAGCAGAGGCACAGATGATCAGTCTATACATTTCGTTTCATTACAATTCCAATATCTTCAATTTTAGTCGGCAAAAGCCCGATAGTCCATGAGCCAGACCCCGAAAATTTGGCTGTTGGTATCATCCCGGGGGAATAAACTTCTTAGTGTTTTTCGAGAAGCCATATCATTGTAGAGTTGGAAAATGCCTGATAGCAACCGATCGGTGGTAGCTTCTGAGAAATGCGAACGTTTTAATTGACCCCCTGTAGACCCCTGATATTAAATGCTGTATTTCAGTGAGTAACGAAATATTCATGCTATAGATACATTCCCGCCAAAATTTCAGCAGCCATGTTTGTTGTTGAAGTGGAGTCTTCGAGTGAAAGAGCCTTTCATACACTGTATCTTGGAAAAAGCTGTCATAAAAACCTGGAATTATATTTATTTGTAGCCTGCTTGCCGGCTCTCCTGTAATTTTTTTCGGTCGTTTCTTTTCGGATTGGGTCACCTGTGGCACGCGGTCAAAATGGGACGAGGACAAAAATGAAGGGAGGGGGAGGGGAAAGGAGGGGAAGAAAGAAGAGCTCTTCCCCTCCTTTCCCCTTCCCCTCCCCCTCCCTTCATTTTTGTCCTCGCCCCATTTTGACCGCGTGCCACAGGTGACCCAATCCGAAAAGAAACGACCGAAAAAAATTACAGGAGAGCCGGCAAGCAGGCTAATTTATTTGGTACTCATGAAGTGGCTTATCATGACTGTGGCGATTACCTAGAGGTAAGATGCAAATTTTGGGGGATAATTAAATAATTGTTAATTTAAATTTGCTGTAAAGAGGTTCGATATGTCTAAAGCCAGGACAATATAATCCAAGTTGTCCGAAGTGAATTAGCCACTTTATTAGCCTAACTGTCTACAATTATTCATTCAAATAAAATGTACCAGCTGATTGATAACATTGCTTTTGTTCCCGCTGAATTACAGTAGTTAGATATTAGTTAAATGATCTAAAATAGAAAGTTGTTATATGTTCATTGAGCAAGAGATCAACGCTGTTTTTACACTATAATGCTTTCATGACAAAATGTGTGTTAATAATTAATTTGTAGATACAATGGACGAGTACAATCGAGAGCACTGCATCATTCACTCTTCATCTTGTGATGACAATGAAAAGTTAGTTTCGCTGAAGGACATCAACTCATGGCAGACTTTACCCCAAGCGGCGAGAATTCGCAATCATAGACCAATTTTAGATATTGAAGAAACATTGCAAGAAAATGAAATCCCAAACATCTTCTACCACCGAAAATGTAGAATGCTATTCACAATGAAAACAAAACTAGATAAAATCAAAGAAAGAGTGCAAGAGAATGCTGACGAGCACGGTGATGATGAGACGTGAAAAAAGACTTTGTAGGAGACCGTCATCCATTAACGCAAGAACATACGAGCCTGTGTGCATTTTTTGTGGCAAAGATAAGTTCCAGAAGAATCCAAAATCAAGGGAAAAGCTGATAAAAGCCGTTCAACTTAGGGCTTATCAAACCCTACGCCAATGTGCGTCATCAAAACAGGATGCCCAGATTCTGGCCATTATATACCAGCCGGGATATTGTTGCGGCAGAAGCACATTATCATGCGTCGTGCTATAGGAGCTATACTAGAAGTAAAAAGGAACCTGGTGATGACGATGACGGAGAAGAGAGTGATGATAATGAAGTTTTGTATGAAATAGCTGAGAAAGCAGCCTACGAAGAGGTTTTTGATCATATTAGGAATGTAATTATTCCAAATAAGATCATTGTACCGGTCATCTCTCTGACGGAGAGATTGGACACATCTATGTCTAAACAAGGGCAAGCCTTAAAAACCTCTGCCAAGAAAAACATCTGCAGGAGGCTCGAGTCAGAGGTCATGGAAGCAATTCATATATTTTCCAATCGTTCTGGAAAGCTTCTCTTAGTTCCAGACATCATATCAGTCCAAGATGTAGTTCTTGAGAATCAGAATCTGTCAAGAGAGTCTGGAAAACCAATCTGACTGATGCTAATAAGATAATAGATCAGGCCTCTTCTCAAATTAGAGAAGCAATAAAGACAGAGAAGAAAGCAACCACTTGGCCATGCCATCCAGCTGACATCAGCAGTAACGTGCACATGCCAATGCAACTACATCCGGTTTCTCGTTGGAGTTATGACTGGAAATCCTGAAAATGAGAAGCCATCGGAGAGGGTGATTTACCCTTGTAGAATCTTTTGGCCAAGATTTGATATACGCTGTTACATGTGGCCAACATAAGTCAGCCAAGCATGTGCTGCTTCCTTACGCAGTAAAAACTGTCACTGGAAACACTGAGATCATCAAGACACTCAACAGGTTCGGGAATGGCATGTCATATAGTCAGATGGAAGAAAACGATACGGCTTTGTGCTTGCAGAGGTTAGGCCAGAATGAGAGAGTAATACTTCCATCCTCCATCAAACCGAATGTCTTCACATATCTTGCTTGGGACAACATTGATAGACTGGAAGAAACACTTTCTGGACAAGGTACTTCCCATCGTGTTAATGGAATAGCAATTCAGCCAAGAGTTTTTGGACCCGAACCACAGCCTGTCGAGCTTCCACGGATTGTTAAATCGAAGAAGAGATCACTGAACTTGGAGAATCAAGCGGAGTTGGATGTCTATGTTGCTGGAGCTCGTGTGGGTCCCCATCCTCTTATTACAAAGGAAGACCATGTAGGTGACGCAAATGACGCAGCGAAGCATGCAAGTAACAAAAACATGCTGTGGATCCTGACTAGACAAGTAGATTCAGGCAATCAACAAATACCCAGCTGGACAGGATTTAACATTAAGACGAGAGACCAAGTGCCTGTTTCACAATATGTCATTCATTACCTCCCTACGATAAATGCCCCTGCCACAGACTTGGCAACTGTATTTGAAATCTTAAATCAGTCCGAGGAGATAAGAAAGCAACTGTGCTTAAACACCATCATCATTGTTATGGATCAGGCGTTGTTCGCTAAAGCGTGCGAGATTACTTGGAAGCAAGATTGCTTTTCCAACATTATCCTGAGAATGTCAACCCTTGGTAAGCGGTTTGGTGATGGCGGCTTGAAGGACATCCTCATAGAATCACAGATAGTGGCGGAGGGGTCCATTAATGGGGTCGTCGATGGTAAGCAGTATAATCGAGCTGTAAGGGCACACAAGTATGTGTATGAAGCTCTGATGCGACTGGCGTGGGGAGAATTTATGAAGTGGCTGGAGAACAGTGATCCCGAGCTCCTCAACGCCGTAAAGCTTTTACTGGAAAATATCAGTGCTATGACAAGTGATCTGAAGCAGGAAGCGTTTGACGATCTTCTGCAAAGTCCCCTACTGACAGAGGTAATGACCATGTGGAGAGAGTTCCTGGAGAAGCTACGCCACAGTAATGGAGAATTATCAGCATTCTGGATGACATATGTAGATGTTGTGGAGGGCATAGTCCTTGGCCTTTTGCGTGCATCTCGACAAGGCAACTGGTATCTGCATCTCCATGCCATTCGAATGATGATTCCGTGGTGTTTTGCTTATGACAAGGTCAACTACGCAAGGTACCTTACGTCATACTATGCGCAGATGACTAATCTTGCCGAGACAAATCCAGATGTACATGAGGCGTTCATGAAAGGAGATTTTTCCGTGCAGCTGTCCAAGAACAATCCATTTGGAAGGATACCTGTGGATCAGACTACTGAAGTCACGGTGAATAAGGACACCCAGACCCCTGGAGGAACTGCACGTTTTAGCCTCAAGCCTGCAACCGTACAGCGGTACTACATCACAGCGGAGTACATGAGTACATTTCTGGGGCAACTGAGAGATATGGTACAAGGAGAAGTAAAATCCCAACACACAGATCTCCAGCGATCTCGCATCAAGAAAGATGAGCAAGCCGTTTTTGCAGTGGTTGAGCTGATCCAAGGCTGGAACAATCCCTTCACTGAGAACCAGGATATCGTCAGCATTGCTATAGCAAAGGCGCCTCCAAAGGACGTTGCAACAGATCTGATGAAAGCGTATGAATTTGGCGAAAAATGCTACGCAACTTTCAAAGAGGAGCACATAGAAAAAGTGCCACAAGTCAAGAAATTTCACGAGACCTTGAAAACTAATAAGTTGAAGACCTTTAGCCACATGAATAAGAAGCAAGTAACGTCGATGTCTAGTGGTAGATCAATTATTCTAAAAGCTGATCGGTCTCTGTTTGGCCGAATTATAGTGATGGCGCAAGGACGGAATCTTGAGATGGAGGATATTCTAGCACATCCTCTAGGACCATTACCATGGTAATTATCAACCCCAGATGGTTTCCTTCGCAAGACTAACAAGGCTGCTTTGGCGACTTTGCTGCAGAAGAATGTACAGCCAGCTGAGCGAATCCCCGGTAACTCCGCTGCAGTAATTGATGGAATGAGCTTGGTGCAGAAAGTGAACGCTAAACATCTGTCTTTTGGAGATGTTGCTGACACAGTCTTGAGTATGGCGCTGTGGGAGGGTGCACAATGCAAGAGAATAGATGTAGTATTTGACACATACCGAGAAATGTCAATAAAGAACTTTGAGAGATCTTTGCGAGGCGAAGAAACTGGCCATCAGCTACGCAACATCACAAGCACTCGGATCGTCAGACAATGACGAAATTTTCTGACAAGAGTATAAGCAATAAAACAAGTCTCATCAGTTTCATTGTCAGTGAGTGGAGGACGGAAAGATGCAGGGAGAAGTTAGACAAAGAGCTGTTTGCCACGATTGAAGATTTCTGTTTCCGAATTACCTCACAAGGCAGTGAAGAGGTACCTGTCTTGAAGTGCAAGCAAGAAGGGGCAAATGGTTGCTTACTTCTACACGCATCCCACGCCGCAGACGAGGGGTGTGGCTCAGTCATGATCTGCGCAGAAGACACGGATGTCTTCATTATGTCTATTGGATTTGTAGACGAAATTGACACATCGCTGTTCATCAAATGTGGAACCAGAAACCGGACAAAGCTCGTGGATGTCAATAAAGTTGCTAATGCTGTTGGCCAGGATGTCTGCAAGGCTGTGGTAAGGATGAACGCATATACTGGATGCAATTCAGTTAGCGCCTTCGCTGGAAGAGGAAAAGCGCAAGCGCTAAAGATTCTAATAAGCGACAGAGAGAGCCGTGATACTTTCATCACATTGGGACAGGAGTGGGACCTCTCACCGGATTTGATGAAGAAGCTAGAAGCCTTGACATGCCACCTCTATGTTCTCAAATCAACTACCACGGCAGTGAATGATCTAAGGTATCAGCTATTCTCTGCCAAGAAGGGAGAAATTGAAAGCCACCAACTCCCGCCGTGTATGGATTGCTTAGTTAAGCATTGTCAGAGAGCCAACTATCAGGTTGGCATGTGGAGGCGATGTCTACGTCAGGACCCACAGGTGCCAAGCCCTGTTGGCAGAGGTTGGAACGTTGAGAGAGAAGGCACAGATCAGCTAGTAGTTGACTGGATGGACGGCAAGCCAGCTCCAGAAGCCATCCTGAACCTTTTGTCTTGCAACTGTGCAAGAAAGTGTTCATCTTCGAAATGCGTTTGTGTGGCTAATGGGCTGAGGTGCACAGATATATGCAGCCTCACGAACTGTGGAAACCAGCCATCGGCTGAAGAGGAGGAGGACAGCAGCGTGGAGGATGAGGACGATCTGGACAGTGATGAGGAATGTTAGGCCACTTTGTAGTTTTCTTGTCAACCAAAGTGTAAAATGCGAAGTGTTTTACAGTAGTGGATATTTAATCTGGTAACTATCTATAGGTTGATTGGTGTTCAATTTGTTTTCCGCCAAAAATCCCTTTTTAAATATTTTTTGTGATCACGTGATAGATCACGTGACTTTCCAAGCATGTACATTAGCTTGATACTAGTCTCTAGAATAAGATATAAGACAATGGGGAGCTTTTCTGGGAGTTCTCGTCTCAATTTTCGGGTTCTTTCTCATCAATTTCGCTAGAGCCTCGTTTCCATGCCGTGCCATTCTTTAAAGGTCGCTCCTATCCACAAGCTACCATCGATCGATTGCTATCAGGCATTTTCTGACTATTGGCCACATAACCTTCCTGAAAAACACCAGGAAGTTTATCCCCCCCTGATGATACCGACCAACCCTACTGGCTCATGGACTACGACATTTGCCACCGTACTTAGCTTTGTAGTTTGTAGCACCGCTTGGCGAACTTTATGTACTGAGCTTCAAACCGGGGGGCACTGCTTGCATAATAAATGGGAGGTATGTGAGGTATCGTCTTCAGAGCCCGACCCAGTTTGCAAAATAAAATGTAATGAAGGTGTTTTTATTAACCAGAATTTCCAATAAAATATGAAAATCAACCCGAATTGATAGTTGATTTGCTCCAAAACAAGACTTAGTTTGCCAAATTGGGCTCAAACCTTTATCCGGTACTGCCGCACATCTCATTTACGTCGTGTACATGAGTGCCCCCCCGGAGCCATGACTCTCGCATCTGACCCAATTTGAGATTAGCATTTCTAAAAATAGACTACTCTGTAAACTGATGGGCCGCTACCCCAATACCAGATGGACACTTCTGGTTATGGACTTCTGACAACACCCATACCAAGTTTTTTTTATAATTCTAACGACCCTCAAGGAACAATAATATTGAAAAGAAAGTACTATTAAACTACAGAATTGAAGGAAATTGTGGCTGAAATGTACATGCACAGCATGTATGTATGTGTGTGTTGTGTGTGTATTATGGCTCTATCCCCCCCCCCCACCCCCACCCCCCCCCCCCCCCACCCCCCGGCAACAACAACATACATACATGGGTTTTATTTGGATCGTGTACAAACGTTGTACATTGATTGTTTGTTCCAAATAATGTTAGTGTTACCATAATTTAAAAAGATAATTTTACAATAATTACCATAGCATACCATAACCCTAAACTCTAACCTAATCCCCCCGGCATACGTGGGGCATTTGCACATTGACATTTGACAGACAATAGCATCAGTAGAGAACCAATTCTCTGGCTACTCTAGCACAAACCATGTTGACACAAAATTATGCTAGAACTCCATGCAGTACATGCTATAGATGGCCCGAGTTAAGGCCACTCAGGGCCTCTTGTTTTCCAACTGTTTGCCGTGGAAGTCGAGTCAGACAGGACGCAGCGCTTTGGCATTTGTCCTATTTGTAAAGCATTGCGAAATCGAAACTAAATACACTGGGACTTAAAAGCCATTTCCCTCTTCACGATCTAGACGTAGAACTGAAGGAAATTATGGAGTTCCCTAAAGTAATTTTCGAGGGCAGGTTTAAATTACAGGTCATAATTCACAAGTTTGAACCCTAGCTCTAGGTGAGTGAGAACCCGTCGTTTACCTGTGAACTCGTCCGATGGTTAGGGTTAGGTGTGTGGTTAGGGTTAGGATTTGTCTTAGAATTAATAACCTGACCTGTGAATTGTGACCGTACTTTAAACCTGCCGGTTCGAGTGAAAGAGTCAGTCAGGGTCGAGTAAAATATGAACTGCATGATGAAGGAAAAACTGAGCGGGGACTGAGCGACTTTATAGAGGCGTGGTCGTGAATAAATCTACCACTGTAGAGACTTGGACAGGAGAAGGTAATAACAATGAACTGTGAAATGTTTTGACTACATATCTTAGATGCCGACAAAGTTACGAGCACACAAAGCTTGATTGACATGTTTAATAATCATGTTAATCCATGCGGTAAAGGGCAGAATTAAAATTTCAGTAAGATGGCGGCAGGCGCTTATTTTCTGTCGCGTCTGGCTCCGATCGACCAACTCGCTTCGGTCGCAAGAGCTACTCTCTGGGGTTTCTTCTAAAAGCGCCTGTTCTGCAGGCTACCTTTGGTATAGAAAGAAAAATGCAGACAGAAAACCAATATATACGATTATAAAATCACGAATAGTCACAAATTACAGTCCTTGCATATATACTTCTTGAACTTGAGTTCTAGTGTTTGCCTTCCGCTGATATTTTACTCCTTAAATCCGTGGAGGAAGCAGTGATATAGTAAAGTGGCCGAGGGTTTAATTCACGAAGTTACTTCAATAAGTAATCCGTGTGGTTCTGCTTTCCCAAACGAAGCCCACTTCCCTTGTTTACGTGCCTCAATCATTGTGGGAATTAATGATCTTCTTATTTCAATTACCTTCTTTGGTTAATCTGGCCCAATTCCAAAAGCTGACCTTTTTGAAGCGCGGGTGTAAAGTACAGGTCAGGTCACTTCTTGTTTACCTGTGAACCCTAGCTCTAGGTGAGCGAGAACCCGTCGTTTACCTGAGAACTCGTCCGATGGTTAGGGTTAGGTTTGTGGTTAGGGTTAGGATTTATCTTAGAATTAACAACCTGACCTGTGACCTGTACTTTACACCCGCCGTTTTTGAAGGGCAATTCGCCTTTACCGGAAGAACTACTACTTCCTCGAGTTTTCCTTTTACTCAAACTAAACCATTCCATTCAGAAAGAAACGATTAAAATGTATTTTTGTCGGGAGCTCCAGTTTTGCCTTCCCCATCCGGCCATGCTCATTTCACTGAATACTCTCAACTCCGCCAACATGCCTTCTCGATCAGAAGTTACAATTATACAATTTATACAATTTATTTATTTCGAATCATATTGAATTATAGTTACAATAATGACAAACCGAAGCCAGAGGCTTATGTGGTAAGGGTCAGGTAAAAGAAAAAAATATGATTTTGTTACAAGAAGGACGGCGAAAAAAATCGAAAAATAAAGTAAAATACAGACTAGGAGTCCTAAAAAAATATCGAGCAAAAAAAAAACCGGGTACCCCCATCAATGTTGAAAGGGTCCGTCCCTTAGCTCGATTGGGTTTGAAACATATGGTTGTTCAGTAACTAAATTCAACCTCAGTTTAATTTCGGCTCTCATTTCATTTTAACATTGTCAAAATCTTCATTTTTTGGCCACTAAACAACCCTGTTTAACTTTTGAACCCTGACGAGAAGGGTTAAACAGCCAGTCTTTCGTATTCTCCACTCGTTATTAAAATTCCAAATGAGCTCATTTCATTACCCCACTTAGTCATACTATAGCTTTACACAATTAAGCGCCCTTTACCGGTTGTTTCTGAAGTTACAAAGTTAGATGTTTCATTCAAAATTATTATGATAAATTCAAATCGGCTTATATTCGTGTTTGGTACACACTGTTTCCTGTTTCACAGCATGTTAGGAATTTTCATTGTCTAGCTTAGGCTTAAGTCAATAGTATTAACTCTCAGTCTAAACTAAACACAAATGGCTTTAAATTTTAACCCGACTTGGTTCGTAACCTATTGACTTTGTAGATGGCCGTATATTTGTCATTTTTAGATACATGTCACGTTATACGCCATACCATTCCGGTTTCTTGTATTATATATGTTCAACATATTGACTTTGTAGATGACCGTATAATTGTCATTTTTATTTAACATGTCATGTTATACGCCATACCATACGAAACATACAAAATTAGCTATACATAATATAACAATATATATATCTACGCTGTTTTCACAAAAGGAGCCCTAGAACCTAAGACCCCCTTTTGTGAAAACATGCTAGATCTTGTGTGCCTTTAGCTTTTAACACCACCCTACCCCATATCATGTGAGCTCTTCTGTTTGCACTCAAACTTATTTTACAGGATGTTAGCATCCATTGTAGTTGAATAATGTCAATTGCATGTGAAATGACCTTATATTTTGGACAGGAGAATTTTTTACAGGTTATCTATGGTTGGAGAGCAAATATCCTAATTATGGACAATAATAAGGTGTGGCTGATCACATGATTGGACTCATCAGCAACATGTCTCCCAAAAATGAAGTCACAGCAACTTGAAGATACATATGCTGTGCTTAATACAAATCTTTGTAATGAACTTGAATTTTTAACCACCCACTCCAACCTTAGTGTGGTTCTGAATTAGTGTCCATTATAAGAGAAGGCAAGGGAAGTACATTTTTGCCCTTAGCTCCTGTCTGGAAAACAATTATATCACAGAACTTGGCCAAATAATTCGTTACTTAGTGAATATCCAATACGCCGATTCTGAAGGAAAAGAACAGACATTTATAGATTTTAATTTTTTTTGCTTAAAAGCCAGTAACTCGTGTTTTTGCCGTTTTCTTGAAACGGCAAATGACAGTTTAAGACTTTTCTTTACTTGTGTGAGATCTATCCCATAATTTCTTTATTTGAGAGCTAGAGGTTAGGGTTAGGTTAGAAAAAGGCCATTTTCTGGTATTTTTACTGAAAATACAGCACAATTCCATGAATTAAGCGTAATCTACAGGAAGAGAACGTCGTATTGCCGTGTAGTGCATCGAAATCCATTAAAAGCTCGAGACATGGCGCCACTTCAAAATTTAGGTTACACAAGTAAATTAATGCTACTTGTTGGCTTTAAAAGCCAGTAACTCACTTTTCAACGTTTTCATCCAAAAAATGCACTTTTTTTCTCAGACCTAGTAGAAAATGTACATCTTTCACTAAGCAAATCGTTGCGCCATACGTCAGGCAAAGTTGGTTTTTCGCGAACATTTTTGAACTACTCCTCCCCACCCCACACCACCCCCATAAAATACCTAGAGATCAATTATTGGAAAGAAAGGCCAGAAAAGTCGTAAACTGTCATTTGCGCTTTCAAGAAAACGGCAGAAACACGAGTTACTGGCTTTTAAAGCTAAAGGCACACAAGATCTACGCTGTTTTCACAAAAGGAGCCATAGAACCTAAGACCCCTTTTGTGAAAACATGCTAGATATACATTATATACATGAAGTCCTAAGGAGAAATATGAGCACTAATTAATACAATTCATACATGTATGGAAAAGGATTAAAGGGTAAGAAAATTTTCTTTTAACTTATGCTTATTGTTAAAAAGCTTCAAAGACTCGCGTAACAATAAAGGTTTAGAGTTCATATTTGGGGGCCTTGGTAACGAGGGAATAAGTATATTTTTGATAGTGCACGTGGGTATGTAAATCTGATTTGTGTCTGGTAGAGTACTTATGGTATTCAAAATTATATCTGAACAAGGTAGATATAGGGATAGGAAGGCATTTATTGATATGAAGGAAAATGAAAGAAGAGACTTGATATTTGAATATGTTGAGAGTTTTTAGTTGTTTGAAAAAGGAGTAAGTATGAGCACGAATGGGAGAATGTGTGATTATACGCAAGGCCTTCTTTTGGAGTAAATGAAATGGATGTAGATAAGAAGGATAGGTTGAACCCCATAGTATAGTACAGTACTGAAGATATGGTAATACTAGAGAATTGTAGAGGATAAGAAGAGTTTTACTACAAATGAATTGACGAGCTTTAATGATGATACCAATTGATTTTGAAATTTTGGAACTGATGGCATTTATATGTGGTTTCCAGGAAAGATGTTGTATAATAATCCCCAAGAATTTGGTTTGTTCAGTTCTTTCAATCTTATTATAATTGATTGATATGCTAATGTCATTAAAATTAACTTTTTCTTGGTAGGATGAAAAAAAATGAATTTAGTTTTATCGGGGTGGAGAGTTAATTTGTTGGCAGTCAGCCAGGATGAAACTGAGGATAGTTCGTTATTAATAATGTCAACAAGTTCAACAATGTTTTTATGACTGAAGAATATGTTGGTGTCATCAGCAAATACGACAAATGAAAGCTAATCAGAGCAATTAAAAATATCATTAATATAAATAAGAAAGAGAAGAGGCCCAAGTATTGAGCCTGTGGTACACCACAATTAAGTGAATATTTGACATCACCTATTTGGACATATTGCGCGGAATGAATATCTCGAATGCGTAATTGTCTGACAAACACTTGAAACACCACGGCCTATGTACGTAACATTGAAATTGGTTGTAGGCAGACAACAAAATCCTGCTAACTCCGGATTAACTAGCATTAATGAGCTTGGGAGCTTGGAAAGGAGGTCAGAAATTCGGAAGATTCTTACTGAGCTTGGAAAGGGGGTCGGAAATTCGGAAGCTATTTACTGAGCTTGGAAAGGAGGTCAGAAATTCGGAAGCTTTCTCTGAGCTTCGAAAGGGGGTCAGAAATTTGGACTCTTAATCTTTTTCCAAGCTTCTCTTTTCTTTTTCTCCAACTGAAAAATATTTTTGTTGAGTTTCAAGGAATGTGACGAAATCAAATGTTCTGTCCGTGCGATTACCCTAAAGTTGCCTTTTTCTCAGAGAAGAACACTTATTTTCGACGGAAGTTGTCTACTTTGGAAAACCTCATTTTAGTTTGGAACGCGTTCAGTGAGTATTTATGCACGTGTAAGAACCATGCACGTATAAAAACCCTGCATTTGGGTTTTATACTTTCAATTCTTGTGCAATAATGTATAATGCAAAATTTGCAATACTGTATCTGACAAGGTTCATTTTATCAAGCGATCACTTAGCTGACCAGTGTGAATACAATTAGCATTATTGCACAAGGTCTATATTAATCTATAAGTATAGAAAATATACAACCCAAATACTTTTTACTAATATACGTGATCGCATGTTTCCATGAGCTATTTTATTTTTACTTATAATTTTGGTACTAGGTAATTTTCTCATGTGCGGGGGGGGGGGGGGGGGGTACAAAGCTTGACCTAAGTATCAGTTATACAGCATTTATTACATACCGCACGATCCTTTATCATCAGCCGGGCTTTACTCTTTTGTTTTTCATCTCCTTCAATGTAGAAACAGTCGTCCTTTAAGACTATTTTGGCATTAGTCTCTTCTCTAATAACCTTTAAGTTTCTTCCATCTTTGCCGACAGCGAAACGTATTAATTCTTTAGGAACAATCACTTCGATGCTGTTTCCTTCATTTATGCTTGAATCCTGTTGAGAAAAAATACATTCATTTTGTTTTAGGAAGTGGGGTTGAGTTGTTTCTTAACTAGCCTGCGAAGCCAGGCGCAAGGGTGAAGGGAATGAGAGAAGGAAAAAGGGCCTCTTCTTTTTCTTTCGTTAATTCCCTTCTTCCCAGTCCCCCTCTACCCTCCTCTCCTCCCCCAAAGCTACGCATGCTACTTATTACCTATTCATATACTCAACAAAATGTCTCGATTCTGATTGGCTGAGATCAGTGCAATTAATCCCAAATTGCAGGTTCGTTGTAATTATCAGGAATTTAACTATATCTAAATCACAAACAAAAGCTTCAGAGTGAAATTGCAGTTCGCAGCCATGTTTTGGATTTTGTCCGAAGAATTTTCGAAAAATTCCGATATCTTTCCGGAAATTTCCGAATGCTTAAAACAAACTTTGATGCGCTGTGGTTATCGCAAAAACATGTCTAACTCATTTTATTGTATTTAACATTAACATTTCAGATACTGCAGCATTACTTATACAAATAGTGCTTTGATTTTTCCGATATTTTCGAAGATTGTCCGAAGATTCAAGTAAATATTTATACACTGCTAGCAGATGCTCGGTCTGATCCCCAGGTCTTTGGCGTCTTCAGTTGGCTCCGAGAGATACCTCTGCCACGAAACGATTGCTTTTCCCGTTGAGAATACGCACAGACGCACTTGCCACCTCCAAAATATTGGAGGTAAACCACGTGATAAACCAGTTACCAAACCAGTTTAAGGGCCCATTGACATATTCCGTTGCTATGCTCGCAGGAGAAGATGCGATTTTGACTTCCGGTTTATGCTAGCCTGAGAAAACAGCAGACTCGGGGGATACTGGCTGTTTTCTCAGGCTAGTTTTATGCGTGTCCAACGGCCACCCGATAGTTTTAATACTTACCCGCATGTTTGTAAGTTTTATTCGTAGTTTACCTGAATGAATGAAGTAAAGTGTTCAAAAGTCGAAGCAAGCCGTAGCGGGTACTTTTGTCGCTGAAAAATTTAAAGCTTGGTTTATCGTGTGAAAGAAATACTTCACAAGAAACTCAATCCGATAATTTTGAAGGAATCGTTCAGGACTCGAAAGGCAACTGTGCTTGAATTTAGAGAAAGGGGAAATAATTAATAATTTGTATCGAGCAAAAAAGTAACGGCAAGTGTACGGCGGCGCCAACACAGTGAAATCAGTCAGGAAATCGCCGATGAATGAGAAAGCAAACTTGTATTGGACTCTCAGATGTAGCAGAGCACTTCCCGCTGTTGATTAGATTGAAAGAATAGTCTAGTAAATCATTGTCAGAAATTTATTCCATTGTGGGCGGGGCGTAAAATTATGCAATAGCGCCTGTCAATCATAAATATCTATTTCTTAGGCTCTCTCGCGCTTTAATTCTTGCCACCCATTCACTACATATTCAGGCAAATATTTCAGAAGTTCTGACATCATGGAACGAGCTAGATAAAGAATAACAATTTTATCGAGGAGCGAGAGCTGTTATTTACCGGGAACACACTCGAGATGTTTTTCCGATTTTTTTTATATTCCCGCCACCGCCAAGACAAAACTTAAAAGTCAGATTCAACCACAGGTAGCCATTCACACTGAGTTACGAATAAACTAGTAACCAGGTTCTTACAGGCTAATCGAGAGCAACTGATCAGAGAAGAAGTCGACGGCCGTACGGGTTTCGTTTTGATGTTCTTTCGAGCTGTGGTAGTGTACAGATACCTGAACATCACTCTAATTTAACCTCACTGGGAAGCTGTCGACGTCGGTAAATACTAAGTTACATTTGCATATAATTGTGTGGTAAAATGACATTTAAGCTACTCGATTCCATCGTTACAAATTAAGAAACGCTTATGCTTATTCTCCAAAGTTGTTCAAAGCAACATTCGATTCAGTGTGGCTAAAATGAAGGAAATTACAGTGAACATGGAGGCCATATGAAACTTATCCCATACAAGCGAGAACATTTGCTCTTGCTAGTGTCCAGGCCAGTGCGGACAGCTTATTTCCGTATTCCGCATGCGTAATGTTAATTTCGTGCATAAAAGATGGGCATTCAGCGCGTTGTGAGCCAGCATTGGCAGTTGTTGCTCCCCGAGCGTTTCGTCGACAGGAAGAACAAGTATTGCAAGCAGATGCAAATTTTCGTTGTCATTTTGACCGCGGTTATTCATTACGAATGTGGACAAACTATACATCAAAACGTGGGAAATTCAATAGACTAATTGAATTCGGTTGTAGGTTTTTGATTAGTTCTTTTCCCAGCCTTTTATAGCCCAGACTTCCCTGGCATATGCCCAGAAATAGAGGAACACCTTGTATATTTTGACTCAACCGGTCGAAAACAATTGCAAATTGACCGCGGAAAATAAGCGACTATGGGGTTTAAACTATTAACACTACAGAGAAAATACATTATTGTTTTGTATTCCGTTCGTAGGTTTTTCCTTTTTTTTTCTTTACGAGGCATAAAATTAACAAATTGCAAGAAAATTACGATTTTGGCAAACAGTTGAGTGAACCCCCGGGGGGGGGGGCGTGAGCGTGACTCACGTCTAGTGACCTTTTGTTAAACGGAAGTTTGATATGAAAACACACGGTTAGTGAATTAATTCGAACAAGAGCCCATCTGGGCTTTCACTCGGGCCACATGACATTGAAGATGAAATACACTTTCATTTGAAATCCTCTTAGTAACAAGTCGTGCTTTAATTCGCCAGTGAGAACGTCATAAAAACGTCTGGTCTATTAATTGCTTTTATGACATGACTATGATAACGCAGGATTTGAACAACAGAATACTGGCAATTCAAGTGTATAAATGCAATACAATGACATATTCAGACTTTGAATTTGATTGAAAATAGATCAAAAACTCGGGGAAATGTCCGGCTAAAACTGTATGAATAAATGTGAAATGAAACATAAATTTCTAATGAGAAAGCTCTTCTAAGTCCGCTTCTCAAATTCACAGACTGTTTTACAAAAACATTTGCGCTTATCGACACAAGAGTTCAGTTGACCTTTCAAATAATTTATTCTGAGGTACGCATACTCTAAATCACAGAGATGTTAAATAAAGCGATAATTAGAAGAAAAAGTACATTAACAGACAAACTGAGAGGAAATTTATTCAAATCAAAAAGAGTTTACTTACAGTACTTACGTAACTGAATCTTTCGTTTTGGATCTTTTGGTAGTGTTGTTGACAGCATCCCACCTTCGTGCACATATGCACTGAATCGGAATGAAAGTCGAAGCCTACCTCGAACTTAACTTTCAGCTAACCTGTTTCCTTTCATTCCACAATGAATAATAATCTCATAAAGTAAGCCCGTAGCTTTCAATAAATTTGCCAGTGTCTGAATGAAACAGCTAGATCTTTTCCAATTTCTCTCACGAGTCACGGCAGAAGACAGTCTCAAGCTACAAAACTTGAATTTTGAGCCTCTTCACAGTAACGTAATTCAACGTCTCAGATATTATATATATTCCCTACTTCAGCTAGCGCTGTGCATTTCAAGTACGTTTTCCTCTCTCTTTGCTGGCAGTTCATGCTTCTTGTTCGTATAGTTGCCCCACTGAGCCGTAACCAGAAAACGAGCACAGCATTTCAGTTGGCATACACTTGATACACTGAAAACAACTAAGATTTGTAAAAATCTTAGCGGATCATGTAAATATTCCACTTGGCTCAATGAGGGTTTCTGCCGTCAAAGTTCATTTTTTGTTTCAGTTTTCCCCATATTAGCAGACATGTATAATGTCTCGAGCTCTCAATCCAGTAGAAAGACTCTGGTTATTCTGTCGTAAAACATGCCTTAGCTGTACAAGATCTAGACCTGACCCAAATTTAGGTTGTATTGCATAATTGCCCACGATGGAATAGAT
Source organism: Actinernus sp. WN-2022 (assembly GCA_030867875.1). Lineage (NCBI taxonomy): Eukaryota > Metazoa > Cnidaria > Anthozoa > Actiniaria > Actinernidae > Actinernus > Actinernus sp. WN-2022. The sequence continues at coordinate 38,447,841 of JAOWCC010001679.1, forward strand.
TTCTGACAATGACTCATTCCTTGTCTCGCCTAGTCTGAGAGCTTTGAACTTTCTTATCTGAGCGCGCCTGACGAAATCTAACCTTTGATTATAATTCTATACCCGTTGATATCCAAACGTGTTTGGATATTGTATTTCGCTTACGTTTCTAAATGTACATTGGATCTGTCAAGACAGCGCTGTTCGAATGTATTACGGCTCCTGGTTGTTCATGTATTTTTATGGTCAACAAGAGCGCCAGTTGAAATATCCTGAGCCTGTTGGAAGGCTTTCGCCCTCGCGCGTCGACCATTTTGATTTACTGTATTAAATTATGTAAATAAATTAACCTGGCGAGTGTTACGTGACCAGCACAGTGCGATCTGATTGGTGGTGAACTTGACCTTTAACGCGACAACCAACAAAAAAAATAAAAAAAATAACGGCTTGCATTTTAAGACTCGGTGCAGCCACAGGCAGCCCGAGTAATAACCAGAGTCTTTCTTCTGGATTGAGAGCTCGAGACATTATACATGTCTGCTAATATGGGGAAAACTGAAACAAAAAATGAACTTTGACGGCAGAAACCCTCATTGAGCCAAGCGGAATATTTACATGATCCGCTAAGATTTTTACAAATCTTAGTTAAGCAGATGTTTTCAGTGTATGCCAACTGAAAATTATGCTGTGCTCGTTTTCTGGTTACGGCTCAGTGGGGCAACTACACGAACAAGAAGCATGAACTGCCAGCAAAGAGAGAGGAAAAAGTACTTGAAATGCACAGCGCTAGCTGAAGTAGGGAATATATATAATATCTGAGACGTTAAGTTACGTTACTGTGAAGAGGCTCAAAATTCAAGTTTTGTAGCTTGAGACTGTCTTCTGCCGTGACTCGTGAGAGAAATTCGAAAAGATCTAGCTGTTTCATTCAGACACTGGCAAATTTATTGAAAGCTACAGGCTTACTTTATGAGATTATTATTCATTGTGGAATGAAAGGAAACAGGTTAGCTGAAAGTTAAGTTCAAGGTAGGCTTCGACTTTCATTCCGATTCAGTGCATATGTGCACGAAGGTGGGATGCTGTCAACAACACTACCAAAAGATCCAAAACGAAAGATTCAGTTACGTAAGTACTGTAAGTAAACTCTTTTTGATTTGAATAAATTTCCTCTCAGTTTGTCTGTTAATGTACTTTTTCTTCTAATTATCGCTTTATTTAACATCTCTGTGATTTAGAGTATGCCTACCTCAGAATAAATTATTTGAAAGGTCAACTGAACTCTTGTGTCGATAATAATAATAATAATAATAATAATATTTTGACAGGAAAGCTCCACTCACAATTTGTGATTTTCAGGGAGGTCCTGTATTAAAAATATATATTTCACTAATATATGGAAAACAGAAAAGATAAATGGTTGAAATAAAATAGAAATAGAACAAGGATTATTATGAAATTAAGTTATGTGCCAGTAAGATTTAAAAATTGATAATGTAGTTGATTGTATAACTTCAGAGTCTAAAGAGTTCCAGTCTAATAGTGCATGGTAGGTAAACTTCTGTTGTCCCCAATTCCTACGTGCAGTCTGTGAATTTGAGAAGCGGACTTAGAAGAGCTTTCTCATTAGGAATTACAATTTTTTTCTTGCTATGAAATTTATATTTCATTTCACATTTATTCATACAGTTTTAGCCGGACATTTCCCCGAGTTTTTGATCTATTTTCAATCAAATTCAAAGTCTGAATATGTCATTGTATTGCATTTATATACTTGAATTGCCAGTATTCTGTTGTTCAAATCCTGCGTTATCATAGTCATGTCATAAAAGCAATTAATAGACCAGACGTTTTTTTATGACGTTCTCACTGGCGAATTAAAGCACGACGTCATTCGGCCTGGGTTTGTCCCAGGGCGGAGTTGCACCCAATACCTCATTAATGATAATGTACTAGGCACAATAATACACTATTCATAACGCTACTAATGAGATGCAAAGATGAAATACGGTATAATTATACGCATTATCGACTAGCTACACATAAGCACATGTGTATGCAGGAATATGGCAATAAATAACTTGACCAAGAGCAGAACGCTCTCTTCTTGCTCAGTTGTTTCCAGTGGAGCAGTGGCGGAGATCAACGGCCCACCCACCCACCCCCAGGTACGGTTCGCGTAGGTCGTACTACTCTGCCACCCCTGTGCCAAGCTGTACCAGCTTGGCCTAGGCCGCTGGATTAATATTTTCCCCATACCTTATTTCAACTGAACATGAATGGGAGCGTTATCGAATAGATTACTATTAGACAATTGAGCGTTTTCACGGACGTCATAGCCGCCATGTTGGTGTACCTTTAACAATAGATTCTTCGTTAGCTTCTTTTGTTAGGTACACCAACATGGCCTTTGTCATTTGAATCTCTGGGGATTGAGTGAAAACCCTCTATACTCAAAAACTTCCTTTAACCAATATATCTGCCATATGGGATATCACACCTGATGTTAAGCAAAACCTTGTTTCAGGATGTGTACTTATAATAATTAACACGGCCTGTATTTTAAATTTTGATTTCTTAAACATCGACAGCAACGTCGTATTAAACATGCTTAGTTGTTTTCACATTAGTATGAAATCTGTACTTTAGCTCCAATGTGGTCGAATACTTTGAAAACCCTGTTTTTAAAAAGCAAGAATGCTTTTATTTACCTCCAGAATCTTACGAATACGTTTCTCCGCTTCACGTACGGATTCTTCCGGTCCGCTTATGGAAACACGTCCATCTCTCGTGATGTGTACATCTGCTCCTGTTTCACATCGTATCTTCTTTATTTTATGCCCTTCTTTGCCGATCACTACACCTATCTTGTCCGGAGGGATATCAAAGGAATTCACAACGTTCGAAGCCATGCTGTGCTGTTCATAGGATAAAAACAAATGCATTGTTATTGCTTACGAAATCTCCAATATCATTGAACAAACTGTCGAGATGTTCAATGAAATGAATTATCAGGACTATATATTAAAGAATAGTTATCATAACTTTATTATTCACTCTTCTAAATGCAAAATAAAGGCCGAATAAAAAAGTTAATTCTAAAGCCAAAGCTAGTACTGAATCCAAAATTTATTATGCCTATTTTTACTGAGTACTATTTATAAAGTGAGTGGCCGTATCTATATCCGTGGTAGATATAGATCCGAGCCGCAGGCGATATCTCCGATATAATATTTTTTGTTGTTTATAGCTATGTTGTGCGTCACTGACATGAGCAGTTAGAATACAGAGCAATAAAGTGGGTCCCACATTGGTAGTTCGGTCGCATAGTTCGTGATCTCGGGAGCCTTTGTGTTTGAGCTCCCGTTTCGACTGTCAGTTTGGGAGCAAGCACTGATTGATATACCATGTGAGCAGAGCCTTGTTTTCTTTGGTTTTCTAATCTCCTTCCACTGAGAGCGAAGGGAATAAGTATGGGAAGCCATATCATTCAAAAGCGGTACGAGTTCACGATTGGTGATCGAGAATGACGATCGCTATGGTCGAGAAAAACGATTGGTGATCGAGAATGACGATCGCTATGGTCGAGAAAAACGATTGGTGATCGAGAATGACGATCGCTATGGTCGAAAAAAACGATTGGTGATCGAGAATGACGATCGCTATAGTCGAGAATATCGACTATCGATTGGTGATCGAGAATAGAGCAGGTTTCAATTGAGTGTCGAAACTTTTCGGTGATTGCTTTGGTTTTGCGTTTACTTAGCTTTTCTATTGGCTGTGAAAATGTTTTGTAATCAGTCAGCAAATCAAATTCCAGAGTAAAACCAATCGTGGTTTTGGTCCGTCACGCCATCAACCCACGATTGCGTTTACTTTTCATTCTGATTGGTTGCTTTCTCATGCCAGTGAAACCAATCCGTATTCACTTTAGTTCATGATTGGTGGTTCGTTGTAATTGCTTTGGTTTTGGTTTTACTACAGTCAATTGAAACCTGCTCTAACGATTGCTAGTGATCGAGATCGAGAAATGGTCGAGTGGCTCTGGAAACGAGACCAACTTTATAGATTTGCGCATGTGCATTTAGTCGGGTCGTTATTCAAGATGGCGTATGCAATACCTGCCAACGATTGCCAAGATGTTGAGGAATTCCTTGTATCTTTGAGCCATGCCAGTGCCTTGATAAAGTCGATATGGCTCTCAAAGATTAATGTAACTCAATTTCGTTGGAAAACCTAGAGTGTATTTAAAGCTAGAGGACCATTTCCAAGTTGTTCATGCTATAGTCATTGCGATACAGAATAATACGAACGGCACTAAGTACTGAAGCAGCTTGTTGAAGATGTTCTAATGGCTTTACAAAGCTTGTTGCAGGAAATCAGTATCACAAAGGGGCAGAGGGGGAAAAACGAAAGAAGCTCAATGGCTTGGGTTCCAAACACACAGGAAAGTACTGGAGGAAGGCCCAAGTACATCGTAACAAAAGAACAAATCCAAACTCTGAGAGAAATTGGGATGAATTGGAAAGGAATAGCACTTTCTCACAGGGCACTGTTAAAGGATGATATGCTGAACCTATTTAAAGATCCAGGAATATTACAATATGATCTTAACATAACTATCATAGCACACAATGGGAGGGAAGAGGAGGGAAAGGGGACAGGGGTGCTTCGAGAGGTTTTGACAAGCTTTTGGAACGAGTGTTTTAGTTGTCTAACAGTTGGTGCTTTAGAAAAGGTCCCACATGTCAGACACGACTACCAAAAAGTAGAGTGGGAAGCACTTGGTCGGATTATTGTGTATGGCTATTCAGTGGCAAGGTATTTTCCAATCACCCTTTCCCGTGCATTTGTTGCTACTGTCTTTTTTGGTGAGGAAAGCTTGGCACATTGAGTCTTTTAAGTTGTATTTATCATTAGAGGAGCGAGAAGTTGTAGATAAGTTTCTTGGAGTTGAATTTGATCCCAGCGATGAAGATTTGATGGATTTATTAAGTAGCTTTAAGTGCTATAAAATTCCAACAAAAGAGAATATTAAGACCACATTGCATGAGCTGGCGCATCAGGAGATTGTGGAGAAGCCACCGTATATTATGGATTGCCTTAAACCAATCCTCAATGCCATGATGTTTCACTCATCTTTCCAAACTCTGGAAGATCTGGAAAGGTTTTACAATGCAAAGAAACCAAGTGCTAAGAAGATGATAAAGCTTAACTATCAGCAAACCCTTAACCAGGAGCTGAACAGAATAGTTTTGATCATTTGAAAAGGTATGTCAAAAACCTCGAGGGTAATGATTTAGGGAGCTTTTTACAGTTTTTAACTGGAAGTAATATTATGATTTGTGAAACCATCAGTGTCACCTTTACCACACTTGATGGCACAGCTCGTCGACCAATTGTCCATACATGTGGTCCTACACTAGAGTTGCCATCGACTGACCAATGCTATAATGAACAAGCAGAAGAATTTACAGCACTTCTTAAAGAGAAGGAGTCCTGGTCATTTGACATAATTTAGTGTTGGCCTCCATTACATATTGGGATACATGTACTTTTGTAGCGACAAAGTTCACATACAGCTTATTGATATTAAAGGCGCTGTGTCCTGGTTTTGTGCATGTCTGGAATCAATGTTCGATTGGTGGCTATTAATTGGCTTCATTTTGAAAGGATAAGCAATATTTTCCTTGAAGACTAGATCTACACACAGTTTATTAACCATTTTTGCACATTTACTTTGATTTCATCCATCCCACACATGTGCTAGGGTCGTCAGTTTATATGAAAACTACTGAAAATAATTTTGTTCTGGCCCGGAACATAAAGGCGTGTCCCTCACCATGACACAGCTCCTTTAATGTTGTGTTCTAATTTATACTAGCATTTAACTTCAGGGTTATCATAATATTTGAAACACTATTGTTCAATCTGCATTGCTTGAGTGCATGCAGTGAACAAGAATTTTGCAGTTTTCTAGTTTAACTTGCCATTCTAAATGTACATGTATTGGCAAAACGTTTGTTTTCTGAGTAGTTTGAAGTGATTGACATTCAAACCTATTTAAATCTGTTAATACCATAGAGAACAATAATTTCAACTACAAATTTCATGCATAATTTGTAATTTTGCGCACACTTAAGTAATGTTTTTTTCTGGATCGTAATTGCCCTCCATAATATTAATGGGTAATCAAATACTCATGAAATTAGGGATACATTTTACTTTTGTTTGTCAAAATCTACGTAATTTCCCTCACCGAAGCGGCTCAGGAAATTACTAGTTCGATTTTGACAAACGCGTGAAATTTATCCCTAATTTCACTCGTCCCCATTTGATTACCTATCTTAAGAGCAGATATCTACAAAAATCAAACCGGCAAAATCGAAAATCTGCGGCAAAAGTCGAAAAATAGAATTCGCTCCCCTTTTGCATATAGGTAGCCCTTAGTCAGAATACAAACGCCGTGTAGTTTGTTTCGTGAAATATTTATTTATTTCCGAGAAAAACGGGGGGAAATCCCATTGAGCTCCAGACACGATTCCGGGAGGCCCATCAACGTTGAAAATCGGCCGTGTTCGCTCGATTCGGGTGTCAAAACTATTGAACCGACAATTATTGTAATACTACCAGCTTATTATATGGCTCTTCCTTGTTCACTCAAGAGGAATTTCATAAACCTTTGATTATTTTAAGACTTCGAGGGAAGTCGAGAGCAAAGTACTCTGTTTTGTTATGACAATCGGTAGGTCCAAAAGTATTGTGATTTTAACCATGTGCCACAACTCCAAATTCCATAAGATGATGGATATTAACTACGAAGGAATAGGTCTTTCAAGTTATAGAAAGTTTACTTTGGGCAAATTAATTCGCGCTCCTCAGGAATTTTCTCAATGTAGCACTCCGAAAACACAAAATCACGCCATCTTGTGATTGTGTGACCAAAGCCAAAGTGTCATTAAAAGCTTGTGGTTGAAGTAAAAACCTTACATACATGTCACATTGGTAGAAAACAACATAAATATGCAAACCTTTCCTCGGTTATGATATTCTGTATGGTCGATAATATTCTTTGATCATATTCTTTGCCGTTCTTGACTAGACGTATACCGGCCACATGACAAACGGTCGTAAATTGAATTAAACGATTGTTCCTCATGAACACATGTATCCTAGTGCTCTTTGTGTCGATGATATCAATTGCTTTGCAAGCTTCGGGCAGCATCCACTAGAACCATGATAAATAAGTGCCGTTTCATGATCAGAGCTCCCATCCTGTATTCACTGCTGTGATTAATTTGCATATTGCCGAGACAAGAGTGCGTTACAATGTTTTTGTTCGTGGGCCTTAGGGGAGGCGGAGACCGTTTTACCGTTTGTATGGTTTTAGGTTACCAAGAGGTAGCTTATCACAGAAAAGGAAAGGAGGCACAGGTGTATGAAAGGAAGTGTAAGGTAGGAGCCCCGGCGGATATGGACATTTCCAACAAGTTTTTTGCCTAACTTTAAATGCATTCCTTTTTGCATAATTTTTTGTTCGCAACGGTGAAAATAGTTCAACATATCTTTATTTTATATGGCAAGTTTGTATAATATTCTGACGCAGCTTTGTCTCCGCTAACAATCCTTTAATATACGCTCAATTCACACTGTATCATATGTAAGTAAGTAATAGTATTTATTTAACCGGTAATAATAATAATAACAACAACACTAATAATAATAATAATAATGGCCATATTTATATAGCGCCATACTCACCACATCTCATGGCGCTTTACATATAACTGACACATTATTACTGACACATGGTCAGTGAATCGAATGTTTTCGGACTGTTTGCTAATATCATAGTCATAATTGAAAACAATAATGCAGATCGATTTCGTATGAATGGGCCAAAATAATATGGTACGTCCGTTGCTTACCATAACCGTACAGTAACGTACCATACCGTTACTCTGTAATTTAATTGGATCAGCAAGACAAAAAAAAGGGAAGTCATTGTAAGTCATTGTTGTAGCTTGCCAAGTCCTACGAAATCCGCTATAAACGTGGAGTAATTGGGGTTAGCCTCCTCTGCAGGCAACTCGTGTTTTCGATTTTTTAGAAATTTAGGGTCGGCCTTCCTGTTGTATTGTTTTGAAGTAGGGAGTGGCCTGGAGCCGAGTTAGTAGCTTAGTCACTCTCACGCTCAGCTCCTCGCGCTACGCGCGAAGAGCTTACCCGGCCGCGGGCTTCCTGTGACTGAAAAAGAAACCGAACCGAGTTGCCTGCGGAGGAGGGTATAGGGTCGGGTGGAACTTCTCGAAACGACGGAGAGTATTGGCCTACCCAACAATAGAACACCCTAACCTTTAGATCATTGAGATAATTAAAAAAAAACACAGAATCCCATAAACGGAGGATTGAATGTAAAGGACAGGACGGCGTTAAAAGCCATACAAAATCGAGCTCGAAAACCTCACGTGTTCCGCGCGCTGGTGCACGGTCGGGCGGGCGGTCGGTCGTGCAAAACATGTCGCTAAAATTTCACTCTCATGCTATATGTATGGTGCTCGCGCGGGCCTTCTTGCGCAGATCCAAAGGTCAGAGGCAATGTGAATGGTCACGCAATCTATGCGCAGCATCGGCTTCCGGAAGGCAGGACACTAAATAATAAAATGCCACGGCCTTGTACGTTACTTAAGGTGATGTTACACGAGACGACTTTTAACGACGATTTTTAATGCGTTACACGAGACAACTTTTAGCGCAACATTGATGAGGGTATGTTACACGGGGATCACCAATCGATAATCTAGACCATAGCGATCGTCATTCTCGATCACCAATCGATAATCTCGACCACAGCGATCGTCATTCTCGATCACCAATCGTGAACTCGTACCACTTTTGAATGATATGGCTTCCCATATAAGACTGCTGTATTCGTGTTTCAATCACGTTGAGCATGCGTTGTCTGTTGCTTGGAAACAATCTCCTTCAGACAGTTCAATTCCCACTGACCAATCACAAGAGACTGTTCCCACGCTTGAGACAAGTTCATAGTTTCTGATGAAAAACCGGTTATGTTAATAGCTGTTATTTCGGCTGAGCAAAATGGTCAGCGGTTTCACCCATCAGTCTTCATGAAAACGAGGCTTTCGGGTCAACCATTTTAAAATGGTACAGAGATGGAGTCACGTTGAACGGAGATCACCAAGAAGATGATGCTACAAACGATTATTTTCTAAAGAAAAGCAAGAATAAATGGTAAGCGGAGTATGTCCTTGGCCACTGGAGTGATTTGACAGAATTGTTTTACAAGCCTTGTCTTCAGAAGCTTCTTGGGTCCGTAAAGTCAACAACTCACACGATAACTCCTCTTCGCATTCAGCCTTATGAAATCGGCTAGTCCATGCTTAGGCCACTCAGTGTCTTACAATCGCTACTAGTGCATCGAATGAAGAGACACGAATGGTAAAGCGAGGATATTTCATGGAAAATTTCAGTCAAACAAGCTCAAAGCTGAAACAGCCTCAAACGAGTCGATGACCCGATAAGATGGGTGAAACCGCTGACCGTTTCATGGTGCTTGGCTCAGCCGTAATAACAGCTATTAAACCGGTTTCTTCGTCCCAGATTCTGGACGACGCCAAACACGAACACGACCGCAGTCTTATTTTCTTCGCTCTCAGTGGAAGGAGATTAGAAAACCAAAGAAAATAAGGCTCTGCTCGCAGGGTAGTGATATAGACCTGATGCTTTATTAATCAGTTTTATATCACTAATATAAAGATACTGATGTTTTATTAATCAGTGTCTATACTGGGGTTAAAGAGGCCATCATGTGGTGTCATTCAGCACACATGATTTCTAAGACCCCCAGCAGCGTACCTTGATTTCAGTACGCGTTCTGATTGGCTTTTCAAAACGCATTTTCTTATCCGTCTTCTGACTGGCCATTCAACTGTCACCAGCCTGTCACCAGTTAGTCTCATTCGCAGCCGTTCTTAGGGTCGTCACACAATGCGCTAGCCCCACTAACGGCTGCTTACACCAAGCCAGACATTCCATTCCAACCGCATGTCCGCGCCAGAACTCTCGTCTGGCAGGCAATCGTCTGTGGAAATATAAAGGCTAAACTTGAAAATATGGATGTAGAATCGGTTCAAATAGCTTCGTATATATTCTGTTCTTAGTTTTTATCAAGAAATAAGAAATATTCTGGAATAATTCATTTATTTTGAGGCTGAACTAGTGAGCTCGTAAATGCTGACAAAAGCGAGTCGTTGCTAATTAATTTGTACACGTACGCTGTAATTGGTCTAGACTGGCTATTGAAAACAATGGGGAATGGAATGTCGTGCTGGTCGTTACGATCCTCAGAACGGCTGCGAAGGAGACTAGTCACCAGTGCGACTTGCGACTAATTTACATTTCAAAATAGCCAGTCAGAAGACGGGTAAGAAAAAAACATTTTTAAAAGTCAATAATCAAGGTACGCTGCTGGGGGTCTAGAACAAGCTTTCCGTCACTGGTTCGCAGACGGACTTAACCGGGGTTCACTTCGGATGCGACGCAAGCTAATGCTACGACTGTTGATCAACAAACGCTCGGAACCGTGTATCCAGTACGATGTTGTCGGAATGTTCAAAGAAGCGATCGAGTCAACATGTTGAAGAATGTTTAAAAATAAAGAGGTATTCTCTATATAATTCAACAAGTTGAACTTGTTCAACGACACCAATCAATCATGTTACCGCTTGTGATCATATAAGGGTTATCGGCCTGGAGCGAAGGCGACATCCGCGCGCCCGAGGTGAATAAAACCCATATATACCCCCGGGGAGAAGGCCAATTAATTGCTTTTTTCACAAAGGTGGGGTTTTCTCATTGTACCCAATAATTAACAATTATTCATTAAAGTGGAGGTGACTGAATAGTGGTGGATATTTACCGAGCCACCGACACTGAGGTGAATAATTGTTTTAGTATATACCACACTGCATGTGAGTAGCCAGCACCAAATAGTTATTTTATTTTCTGTCAAATGGACAAAAACTCGCGCGAGGTGATCGCTGCTTCGCTCGGAGATGAATATGAAATGGCCCGCGTCAGGCAAAAAGGGCCCGGACGAAATAATATGTAAATGTATTTTGAAATTGTACCATGTTTTTTATACTTGTGGTGCGATTACAATATGCATCGCGAGCGCCACATTGTGCTATTAACCGAGTAGTGTTGATTTCATGAAATTGACCAGTGAAATCGAAGACGAAATTTATGATATTTTTACACGAGGGTGTGATCACAATTTTAGCAGGCGCAAATGATTCCTTATAATTAGACAATTATATGAACCCGGCTTTAATGCCTATAAACACGAGTCATGTTTTCAGTTATTTTGGCGATACGACTTATTTTGGCCGAGAAAATAGAACCAAAACGTTATGTAAATCAGGACGAATTAAAGATCACTTATCAAGGTGTAACTTATACTATTGCTAAAATCATATTATTAGCTACGGGGAGCAGAATGACTGCAGAAAAGACAGTTTTTGGCCAAAAAGTGATCATCTTGTTCATGTTATTTATTTTTTACTCTTTAATGCCAGGTATAAATGAATGTCATACATCAAAATCATCCCCTCTGACAGGATCCCTAATTTTTGTGGTCAATTTCTTGAAACTGACATTTATTGTTAGGAATGAAATGTAGCGCTTCTCGTCAATAATACAATACAATCTGCAACCTGTTATTAGAAACACCGTTGTAGGAATTATTTAACTTCAATGTCGTCCGGGCCCTTTTTGCCTGACGCGGGTAGCCAATCAGAGCACGCGAAGTGATTTTCACTGGTGCGGTATATACTAATACTATATATTTTCATAAATCATTAAGTATTGTCTCCTAGTACATTGTTGCATACAATTAATATTACTACTATAACTAATATAATATTATACCAAATAATTATATATTAACCTAAATGTAGACAAAACGGCGTAATGTCTAAAAAAATTGTCTTTGCGTTTAAGTTTTTACTTAAAAACCTGAAAGCTAGAATTCTTCACAGAACAAGACATAGCATTCCACAATCATTGAATGTAGCTCTTCTGTACCTGACAGAAGGGAGACCCATGTTAGTTTTATTGGCCTGTAGTACAATACTTTCTTTACCCCTAAAGTTGTAACTAATGATCGGCTTGACCAGGTGGTATCAAAATTCTGCGTAGGGGTGGGGGTGAAGAAACCCTAGAGCATAACATGTATAACAGCCAGTAGTCCAATGGAACTAATAGCGAGCGCTGGAACAACACTGAAGTTTATCAACACGAAGTATCGCTAGAGATGGGAAACCTGTTCAGACAGATAACCTGATCTAAATGCTATTTACTTGCACTGCAAAGCAGAGCGAGTCTAAGTTTCGGTGTTGCCTACCATAAATGCTCTAATAATCTCCCCGGGGGGAGGGGGGGGGCTTATTTAAAAATTGACCTCGTAGAGGGTGTCTAAAGAGAGGTGACTTATTAGAGAGGGGGGTTTATTAGAGCATTTGGCATTTCGGGGTTTATTACAGCATTTTGGCAAAGTTTACATTCACCTTGTCCACAGACGTGGCAATAGTTTGACCCACCGTTTGTCAGAAGCTGTGTACCACAATGGGTACAAAACATCGTTAATTCCTTCGCTGTACAAGCTGAAGTTTTCGGATCGAAACGTGTCGGCTGCGTGCGTCCAAAGGACTAAGTACTAGACACAGGGAGCCCAAGCTTTACTATGAACTGGAAGTTTTTAAAATCCGCGTGATTTTTTAAAGATGATTTATCATTTATCATAGATTGCATTTCATTTAAATGGTCAAATTCTAAATAAAAAAACATTCACTGGACCTGAAAACAAAATCATGTACATTTTACGTGTTGTTTTAAGAGTGCTTGGGCTGCCTGTGTTATTCATTTATAAACCTAATGATAAAGTGTACGAAGACTACTGCAATGCTGATCAAATATAACGCTTGTCGTTGCCACTCATCGTTTCAGAAATATTTTGTTTTAGAGTACCAGTGCTCGCTCTTTATGTGTTTTTTTAATTCCACTTCACTTTCCAACAGGATTTGCTTTGAATTCAACAGGCGACGGCTTCACACGGCTGCTTAGATCTGAGTCAAGACGACAAGGCAATTCGTTTCGTCCTTTGCTAGTTTGACTTCTACAATTAACGGAAACATGAGAAACATCTCATTTTAAAGCTGAAGAAATTCAAAATCCGTTTTTACATCTGTTTATGACGCGCCAGATCTTTCTACGATGTTCTGTTAGTTTTCATTTTCACTTTTCAAACGCCGGTTCTGAGTGAAGACAACAAGTAGATTCTTTCTTTAGGTTGTTGACTTCTAGTGCACACAGAAACACGAAAAATAAAGGTCTCATTTTAAAGCTGAAGGTTTACAAAATCCGCTTGAACATTTGTTTCTGACGCGCTATGGACTTTTATACTGTTCTGTTAGTTTTTCAGGTCAGTCAGTGTTCAAATGTTTTGGTTGGGAATCAAAGCGGCAGTGCCGCTCTCTGTCACACTTAATCGGTTGTGAGTAGGAAGACCACAGCTAGATTCTCTATTTTGGCTGTTCAATTCTAGTGCACACACAATCTCGTACCCAGACCCCATTTGTTTCTTACTGCGCATGAGCAGTAAGAAACCAAATGGGGTCTGGGTACGAGATTGGTGCACACAGAAACACGAAAAATGTCTCATTTTTAAGCTGAAGGTTTACAAAATCTGGTGGAACATTGTTTATGATGCGATATCGAGTTTTACGATGTTATGTTAGTTTTACAGCGCAGTCATTTTTCCAGCGCAAAAATACACTTAGCCATTTAAATTACAATCACAAAGGCTTGTGTCACCCGTCAATTTCAATGCTTTATTAGCCGGGGTGCTCTCTATTGTTTATAGGGGAGGAGCTCAGAAGTCAAGAGTGCCTTGCGGGAATTCTGAAAATCCAAATTTGGCAAGCGAATTTGAGTTTCTAATATGTGTTCTAGAAAGTTTGATTTCGATAATACTAATATCAGAATAAGACTAAGACGAAAAAGCGGCAACGAGTTACTAAAATATCGAACTAACTTTTGCCGTGGGTACCTAAGAAATTAAGTAATTATTCGAAGAGAAAATCGACCTCAAATTCAACCATTCGTTCCAGTCAAGCAGCTTCGAAAAATCCCAAATTTGAAGACAAAACCGATAATGCTTATATTCACGCAAATAATTTAATCTTGGGTGCAAATACTTAATTGATATCTCTTCTACAAAAGCCCATGGGTACCTAACTGTTATGAAGGTTATTTTCTGCGTAAATGAGTGAAATCGTAACCTCATTCGCTCCTCGACTCTCGTCGCTTCGCTCCTCGGCGCCTAACTTTCGCGAATGGAGACAGTAGAACCTCTGGTACCCAGGGTAAGTAGCAGCCGATAATAAGGTCAAACGGTGAAATTACATTTCATCACGTCTATTCATTCCGAGTGGTTCGAGGGTTTTAGCCATGTTTAGCTTTATAGATGAGATATGATTCACGTGCTTTTCTCACGGAATCGCGTTTAGAATAGATGACTTCTAAAGGAATAAGGAGCATGTCAGTACTAGAATGGTTTATAGGGCTGAGAAAATGTTCAGAAACATATGTATGCATCGATGCCTCAAAGACCGTTTTAACGAACACAGACGACCTGTAGATAAATCTAATATCAAATCTAACCCTACAGCCGTTTCTGAACATTTTCTCAGCCCTAACCATTCTAGTACTGACATGCTACTTATTCCTTTAGAAGTCATCTATTCTAAACGCGATTCCGTGAGAAAAGCACGTGAATCATATCTGAAACCCTCGAACTACTCGGAATGAATAGACGTGATGAAATGTAATTTCACCTTTTGACCTTTATTGTCGGCTGTTACTCTATCTACACTATCTTTTCAAGCCTATTTCGTAATTTCCTTTTATGTGTTACGTAATTAACAATTTATATAAGCCTTGTATCCATTTGTTACCTCCACTGTAAAATAAACCTGAAGAAAATAAAAGGTACTGGCCAGCCGAAATATCGTATAAACCTCGACAAGCGTTGTATTTGATTGCAGTAGTCTTTGGACACTTCATCATTATATTTTCTTCTTGCTGATCAAGATCTGTTTTTTGATCCAACGTCTGGCAGGATTGATTGTACACGGTTTTTGCTGTGGTTTTCTTACCTTAACTATATATATTTATAAACCGCTGACCAGCGGTGAGCCGCGTAAATTTTTAATTTGCTGTGAGCGATTTTAATTTGCTGAGGCAATTTTTATTTGCTGTGGGCAATTTTAATTTGCTGTGGGCAATTTTAATTTGCTGTGAGCAACTTTAATTTGCTGTAAGGGATGGACCATTTGAAAATTGATGGGGGCGGGGGGGTACCCGGATTTTTTTTTGCTCGAAATTTTTTTTAGGACTCCTACTGCTGCAAGAAATTTTTTTTTATTGGCGTCGGACCTTGCACGATATTTTTTTAAGGCATTCAGTATTTTGGTTTTACATCAAGAACATTTTACACAGTTTTAATGTTTCTAGATTTATGGTATTTTCCATGTACATTAATTACCTTTGTTTAGTAGAAAACATATATATCAGGCATGTTTTCACAAAAGGAGCCTTAGAACCTAAGACCCCCTTTTGTGAAAACATGCCTGATCTTGTGTGCCTTTAGCTTTAAAAGCCAGTATTAAACTCGTTTTTTTTCTTTTTCTTGAAAGGTCAAATGACAGTTTAAGACTTTTCTGGCCTTTCTATCCCATAATTTAGTTGTGTGAGATTATCCCATAATTTCTTTATTTGAGAGCTAGAGGTTAGGATTAGGTTAAAAAAAACGCCATTTTCTGGTACATGGTATTTCTACTCAAAATCCGGCGAAATTGCATCCACTAAACTTAATCTACAGGAAAAGAATGTTGTATTGCCGTGTAGTGCATCGAAATCCATTAAAAGCTTGAGAAATGGCGCCACTTTGAAATTTAGGTTACACAAATAACTTTGAGAGATAGAAAAACACATTTTCTGGTATAATTTCTACTCAAAATACGGCAAAATTCCATCGATTAAACTTAATCTACAGGAAGAGAATGTTGTACTGCCGTGTAGTGCATCGAAATCCATTAAAAACTCGAGAAATGGCGCTACTTTGAAATTTAAGTTACACAAGTAAATTAATGTGTACCTGTTGGCTTTAAAAGCCGGTAACTCACTTTTCAACGTTTACATCAGTTGGTTTTTCGCGATTTTTTTTAACTAGTCCTCCCCACCCCTCACCCCCACATAAAATACCTTGAGATCAATTATGGGATAGAAATGCCAGAAAAGTCTTAAACTGTCATTTGCCCTTTCAAGAAAACGGCAAAAACACGAGTTATTGTCTTTTAAAGCAAAAGGCACACAATATCAGGCATGTTTTCACAAAAGGGGGTCTTAGGTTCTAAGGCTCCTTTTGTGAAAACATGCCTGATATACATGTATTCTTCTTGAAATCTCTACCTCACACCTTCCCAGATGGATACTTAAAATTATACTGTTAATTCGTGCATCATATTGTATTGCAGTACATCATATTGCATTGTTCCGTAGTCTCAAATAAAAAAATATAAAATGAAAAAGTGCTCAACATTGACTCTTCTTAATATTTATGCGCATATAATTAGCTACTCGAAAACGAGGCTATCCCCGCATCGTTGCTTCGCTGAAAAGCAAAATGGCGTCGCGGATGGATCGAGCATTGCTGTGTTCCTCTCAGCATTGTTGTGTTCCTCATTCATTCCTCTCAGTATGCGTTGGAGACAAAATTGTCCTTTCGAACTAGAATGCACGTTGCATCCTCGATGCGGGGATAGCCTCGTTTTCGAGTCGGTGAATTAAATATGCGCATAAATATTAAGAAGAGTGAATTGGCATATACAACTAATGTCTTGTACACAAATGCATTATTTGTCCTATGGGAATTTGCCTTTGATTATGAGCTTAGATAACATACCGTCCTGCGTATGGAAGAAAAAACCCGAATGTCTTTAAATATTGCGAAGGCCCGAGCCAAAATTTTTGAGATTTTAGTGCTCTCTAAAACACTGGTTTCCTGTGTTCTGGAGACTAAACATTGGCTGAACCTGTTTCAGCTAATGAACAAAGTTTCACCCTTGCTCGATTTTTTTTCGGGGTGATTTTGGCTCGTTCGATCTATTTTCTGTGGAAATTCGGCCTGCTCGATTTTTTTTGGGGGATTTGCGGTACCCCCCCCATCAATTTTCAAATGGTCCGTCCCTAAGCAACTTTAATTTGCTGTGAGCAATTTTAATTTGCTGTGACAGACGAACATGAATGCGTACCGCGTTACATTGCGTGACGATCCTAACAATCCCAAGACACCATGTCTAGCCGTGCATGTCAGTCACGGCTGGTTCGAGTAAGCAATGATGATTATTCCCAGTTAATAATTCTTGTGTTAGAGACATTATTGATAGAATTTGTTAACCCAAAATAAAAAAATTTCACGTGAACTACTACTTACCAAGTTAAGGTAAAAAGTAGCCCATACGGGCGGATTCCGGGCGCCGCGACTAAGGTATGACAAATATTTTAATATCTTGGAATTTCCAACGGACCTGCTACGAAATGTAAACTAAGGGTGAATCCGAATCCGGATTTCGAACCCTAAAACGGATTTTACGTTCCTTTGGACAAATTCGAATCCCTCGAATCCAACCTGAGTAACGATTCAAAGGGTTCAATCCGAATCCTAGCGTCTCGACCTCTGGTTCGGAGGAGGCGGCTGAAATTCTGGCTATGCAAATCACAGGTAACCCAAGCTGTGTAAGTGGAAATATTTACTAACATTTGTATGGGATTTTGATAGTCTTGGATTTTCAAAACTAATATTGAATAAAAAGCGACAATACTTACAGGATGTGTTTATTTGTCCATGGGCTGTGTGTGGTTGCAATTTCAGCGTTTCCCAGCGAGTTTTAACCCCAGCAGTTCTGTACACTGTATAAAGTGAGTATACATGCAGTGTACAGAACTAAAATGCCCAATCTTGGTGTTTGTGTAGGATCTGACACACAAGGCAACCCTTTTGAAGTGTATTGGAAGTTTTCGAATACATAATCACTCCACATGTGTGAAACTAAGGAACATTATATACATTATATATTATATACTTTGCCATTTATGCTCAAACAACCAGTAATATGTCGATATGTGGTGAAAACATATAAATACACTACATAATTATGCGAGTATAAACGATCGCAGTGCTATAAAACTGAAGAGTCTGAAAAATAGAACCCAGTGCTTAACCCATAGAAGTTAAAACACATTTTTATTGATGAAGTCTGGAGAAAGACGATACACCTTTCTAGCGTTAAATGCAGCAACCGAATAAGCAATGGCTTACCTTCAAATCTGCTGTGAAATCTACAAGCCGGAAGTGTATGTTATTTCGCTTTCTTCTTGTAGCGGCCGTTTTCCTTCTTCAAGTCATTATGAATAGAAAGACAACTAAATACCAGGTTTGTCTTATAGGAAAAGCTTAGTCTAAGATATCTAGCAAGTCTAGAAACCCAGCCATCAAAGCGTTTACTATCAGTCACGAAGAGTCGAATCATGTCACAATCGACTGACCCGACTATAATGGCACGGCGTTTTTCAAGGCCGAGGAAAGCTGGGAAAAGTAGGTCTGTGTGTGAGCTCGAGGAGCCACCCGTTGAAGTTTTGATTGTAAAATATATTTGCCTTTGGTGCTCTTTAATTTCAAACTAGTAATACATTAAATGCAGATTGTAGCTAAGCCTCAAGACCATTTAATCAGACTGTTTTTTTTAACAGTGATTTAATAAATCAGTCATTGATACTGTCTGTTGTTTGTGATTAATTTTGCTGACAATGTTTTGTCTCCGCCTGAAGGCTTCTTTGGTTCAGTTTTTCTTTTTTTCTTTTCGCTGATATTCCATCATTAGATATTTTGTCTCAAACTTTGGATGCTACTTTCTCTGTTAATTTGAAGTATTCAAGTAAATTCAAGTCAATGTTATTAGCCACAATGAGATGTTACATAAGACCGATAGCCGTAAAGCGTGGCCAGGAAGCCAAAAGAAGCCCCAAGGCTTATACATTTTGGGCTCCCTTTTTTACATAGATATGGTAGAAATGCAAGGTGGCAGTCGTGCAACACGAATATAAGATTGAGTAAATATAAGATACGAGTAAATAATTAAGGTAGGAAAAGGCTCAAATAGATTAGCGTAAAAAGATAACTTTTTTAATTTAGATTGAAAAGTTGTAAGGGTATATAGACGTCTCACGGATATACTTTAAAAGATTGGACCTTGGTAATTAACCAAGAATTGTCTTATCAGTTAGTTCGGCAAAAAAATTAATAGGTTGGATTTTCTAGTGTTGTAGTTGTGAATTTGATTGGCTCGTACGAAAAACTCATCAAAGCAACGGGGTAGAATCATGATACTGCATTCATATAAAAAAAAAATTTGCCTAAATGAAATAAGAAAATGTGGTCCAATTTTAGAATCTTAAGCTCTTTAAAAATGAAATCAGTGTATGCGTAAAATGCCTCTCGTTTTTGGAACATAACAATTCAGTAGAGGTTTGAAGAGTACATTGAGCGCCAAACTATGATACAGTATTAAATATATGGGTATATAAGAGAGTAATACCGCGTCAATAAAGAGGATCTAGAAAGGCAAAAAACTTGATTTATAAATGATTCTTATTGACTTTGATAACTTACTAGCAACATGGGAAATGAGGCTTTAGTGAGGCTTCCAGGATATATGTTCATCAAGAAACACAACCTTCTTGACCTGATCAATTGTGTGGTCAGTTAGTGTGCCTTTTTGTCTAGGTTAAAAAATCGTGTAATTAGTTTTCTTAACATTAATTGAAAGCAAGTTTGCAGTATGTTAACGTTAATTTAATTTAAGCAAGTCTAGTCTTTGTGGGAGTAGAAAAGATTGGTGTCATCAGTAATTAAAATGAGCTCACAAATATTTGAGACATTGCAAATATCGTTAATGTATATTATTATATGGCAAGAGCTACTTCCGGTAAAAGCGCGCGTTCTGATTGGCTGTTGAGCGGTCGAGATTTCCCCGTAATGCCCACGGGCATTATGAGATATGTTAATGTCCGGCAAACTTTGATAGCCCTAAAAACAGCTGAACTGTCATAATTTTAGAGAAAAACGGAGAGAAAGTACAAAATGAGCAAGGAAGAATATTCAGAAAGTGAAATTTATTACCATACTGAAATAGAAAGCAAGGTTGTAATAAACAAAATTCAAAAACAACATGACCAACGGCAAAGGCCGGTGGAGGCTCGGAACAGCCAGCAAGGCATCGAAAGGTTCGTAAATAAACAGAAAAGTTCCGTGAAGAAAATAGCTAGTGACATAAAAACTTTCTGTCGGTTCCTGGAGTCGATAAACAAGGAAAACGTAATATTTGCAACCTGACCTCCAGCTGACTTCGACCACCTGTTACTTTATATCCAACTTCTCCATCGGACATTTCCAAAATTAGCGGCGAAGTATACGACTTTATGAGGCTGGAACACCGGCTTTCGTGATTTCAAATAGTATCCAAAGATTCCTCTCTGATGAAAATTCCCCAAGGCTAGTCAATATCCTTTGAAATAAGGGCTTCGAAAAGTCACGTCCATTTTTTGCTGCAAAGCGAAAATATGTTGTACACAAACTGACAAAGATATCCAACTTCGGTCCCTCGTTGTCCACGGCAGTGCCCGGCTTTCTCTGTACTTCTGAGGAAAACAGCCAAGCAAGATTTGCTGGCTGCTAATATTGCCAATGTCTCAGGATTCCACTTACAGATGTTCCAGTGATAGCCAGGTACAAATTGTTAAAGGTTCTCAAAACAGTTGACGTCGGTGTTGATCGAGAAGACTGACTTCAGTTTGACAGATCTTTTCGTCCTTTCGCCCGTATGTTTTCTTTAGAAAAACATATTCCATCTCAATTCATTAACAATAAAAAACAGTGTTGCCTTCAGAAATTAAATTTAGTTCTAATCATACGGATAAATTCTTCAAAATAAAGTCGATTTGAGCTAGCTTCCACGACTGTGTTCATTTTGTGGTTAAATGAGTCGTGAAACAAAACTCAAAAGGGCGCGAAAACTACAATCAAGACGCGCGCGCGCCAACCGGATGTAAAATATAAACTTCCGGCTTTATATTTTTATTTTCCAACTAAAAAAGTGCCATATAATAAACATCTTATTAATCTCGTCCGCTCGGTCTTTACGAGAAATATGAAACCTCGGTCTTTTATGTACGAACCTCGCTATCGCTCGGTCCGTATATACTGTCAAGACCTCGCGGTCTGATATTTCAGTTTCCGTAAAGACCTCGCTCTCGGTTAATAAGAAGTTAATAAGAAGAAAAGCAGACCTAGAATTGAACAAATATATAGAACAGGTATCAAATATATTGTACGTCCTGCAATCTTTTGAAGAAGTATTTGTTATCCAATCAACAGTTACTTCAAGGGTACCGTATACGGTGCTCGAGTTTGTCGGAAAGGATGTACATGGTTCACAGTGTCGAATCGGTCTTTGGCAGATCTAATTTTATCATATAGGTAACAAAGCTACATAAGTTGAATGCTTTTTTCTAAAGCCATATTGGCCGTTAAACAGGATGTTAGATTAGTTTAGATAGTTTAAGTAACCGACAATACACAACTCTTTCTAAAAGTTTGGAAAATAGTGGCAAGACCGATACGGGTCTATAATTAATAACCACGTTGTGGTCACCGGATTTAAATAATGGTATGACACGAGCAAGTTTCATTTCATCAGGAGCTATAACAGAACTTATAGATAAGTTGACAATTGATGCCGAGTAAGGAGTTCAGAAATAAGGTCCACAGAATTCTTAACAGCACACATGGGAATTATATCCCAGCCCGCTGCAGTTCTTGATCGTAACGAATTTACAATTTCAAGTGTTTCTTGCTGTGTAGCTTGCTCTAGGAAAATAGAGTTTACAAAGTTGCAAGTAAGGAAATAGCCGGTGAGATAAAGACGAAGCTGATATCTTTTTAGCTAAGTTAGGACCAATATTGGTTTGCAAGTTACCCTGCGAGCAGAGGTTTCTCATCTCTTTGCCTTTCCTGTCGCCGAAAGAAACCTCTGCCACGAAACGATTGCTTTTCGCGTTGAGCATGCGCCACGGTATCTGGATTGCCATTGGCCGGGAAAAAAACGAGACGGTAAGCATTGTAGATTCATTGTATGTAGATTTCAAATTGTCCATTTCCTATTGTCATAAACGGCAGTGGAGAAAGTAATCTTCGAAGGTATAAATCAAAGCTTTCTTTAGGATAAATTAAGGTAGATTTCTTGAACGGTAATTTCAAGATTAGTGCAGTTCAGTAAAGTAAGAAGAAGACAAAGCCGGAGTTTGAAGCCCGTTCGTATCAATCGTCGGCAAACAACAAACGCGTGGCGATATAAATAACGGCTGCGAAGTTGCAAAACCAGCGAAGATTGCCAAAAAGTCATGCCCGAGTGATATGAAACAGGTAAAACCGGTTTGGTAACTGGTTTATCACGTGGTTTACCTCCAATATTTTGGAGGTTGCAAGTGCGCATGTTCAACGGGGAAAGCAATCGTTTCGTGGCAGAGGTTTCTTTCGCAATTCGGCGACAGGAAAGGCAAAAAGATGAGAAACCTCTGCTCGCAGGGTATTTGCAAGTTCACCAGGGTTGGTAATTTCTTGATTATCGAAAATAAATGCCGAAGGTAATTTATTAGTACGTTTTCTCCTATTTATAACCTCGTTCAAAATTTTCCATATATTTTTTATGTTGGATTTGGTATAATCTAATTGCTTCTCATAGTAAATACGTCTCGCCTGTCTTAAAGAGTGGGTACATTTTTTTTTTGGTAAAAGACTTCGTTTTCGAGGCTAGGAGTGTTAGAAATCGTTTATAATTATCATTTATTCGTTTTTCTTACAGACCTAAGTAAGCCCTTAGATAGCCACGGTTTCTTTAGGGTACGCTTGACTGGATATTTTACCCCTGTTCAGTGGAAAACTAGCCTTTATATAGACGTCATAATTTTTGTCCAGAAAACTTTAGTATGCGTATTTTGGGCCATTGAATCCGCTAACTGATCGTGTCAATTGACACTACCTCGACGGTCACGAAATTTGGCTAAAAAACGTTCTCGGGAAATTCTCTGCCGATTTGTTGTCGTTCTACTGCTTTAATCTCGTAAACTGTTCGCTTCACTCTCGTAAACTGTTCGTTTCACTCTCGTAAACTGTTCGCTTCACTCTCGGAAACAGTTCGCTTCTCGGAACAGATAATATCCTCATGGCCAAGAATCGAGGACAGCATGGCTGCCAAGTTACACTGAGTATGCGCAGTACGCTCATAAATAATGGAGTCCTAGGCATACAATGACTCAGAAAGCACAAAAAAGTCAAATAAAAGTATCTTACTTTATAGATGTACCGGGTGCGTAAATCCCAAAAGCTTCGCGTTGGCTCGTTCCAGCGATAGGTGTCCTTTTTTCGTAGGTTTTTAAAAACAGTATAAACTCCGGCAAAACTGTGTTGAAGTCCTGAACGCTGAGCTGTATATAATCGTGTCCAAATATGCAACATTTGCCGTACATAGCCAAAGTATTGAGCTTGTAGTTCCATGTCAGTTGTAGCTGGTCAAAGTGCGAAAATCGTAAGTTGTATAGTTCGAAGAGTGTTTGACGATTCCCGTTAGTTCGTTTGACAATCAATCTTCAATAAAGTCCGGCACTTTTGGATCTAAAACCGATGAAAACAGCTAAAGTAGCTAAAATCATGTTCGACAAGTCTAGTTTGCCAAAACTGGCCATTTTGAGTTGGTTTCTTCATGTTTTGGCTTGAGTTGGTCCGCCATCTTGAAATATACAACCACAAGAGGGACTGGGTCTGAGTTTACGTCAGAATGACGTTTTATAATTTAGGACTCGATCAGACTCGATCTAGTTTTCATCGAAGTACCACAGGTAGCCCACAAAAAACCACAGGTAGTTCACTTTCAAGTATATTTCGCAAAAACAATTTTAGAACTATATAACATTTCAAAATCCCCAGCAATAGCAAAATCCATCTATCTATATACAGTTTTACATTTGGCATATCTTGTATATATCTTGAATACAGTTGTATACTGCTCAAAACTTCAGAATATGCGCCCGCTAACCGTACCGCTGAACTGTCCTCGATTCTTGGCCATGTCGGACAAATATCTCTACATATATTAACGTCACGCACGAGGAGCCGCAAGCCCTAAAATTCTCAGCTGCATTAAGGCCTGGGTCTCAAGATGGCCATCCCAAATCAAGAGGGGGTAGTCTATCTCTTTCTCTTTGTAATATTTTTACATACAATTTTGACAAATATGATGTTGCCACGACCTTAACAATTTCACATAACAGTTTCCATGGAAACATGGAATGTGACCTTTGAACTTTAATGAAAATAATGTATTTAATAGCCTCTTGCATTATGGTAAAGTTTTTCATATGCCGGGGATTTTTATGCATGTGAATCAGAGATAGTCCATAGTTTATAAATCCAACGAGGACAATTGAAAATATTATAGGGAGGACTCATTTAGGCTAATGTGAAATTCGATACCCCAAATTTACGACTGTTTCATAATATTTTTCTCTAGCGTCCTAGTTGGATTTATAAACTATGGAATATATATGATTCACATCCATAAATATCCCCCGTATATGAAAACACTTTACCATAATGCAGGAGGCTTTTAATATATATATTTTAAAATTAGAGATCAAAGGTCACATTCCATGCTTCCATGGAAACTGTCATGTGTAAATGTTAAGATCGTAACAACATCGTAACAACATTTACCGGCGGCCATTTTGAGACCCAGGCCTTAATGCACCTGAGTCAGTCTCTCCAGAGAAAAATAGAATTATTAAAAAAATAAGATTTCTCATTGATGGATGAGACTGACCCGAATCACACTGATCAGGTTAGACCAAAGATAAGAACTACGATATTTATCAGCCGTGGTTCGCTGATTTTATGTTTAAAAAATATTTATAATCATGAACTAGCACATTTTAAATGGCATTTAGACTGTCGTATATTTATACCTACCTTGAACTCGATATTCTACATACATGTTTTCGTAGCCCTTTGAAGTAAACTAATGTAGAAAGTCACCATGCTGGCCCTGATGACTCAATCCCGGTTTCTGGGAAACTACCCACCCACCCCTCCCTTGGATATACATCGTTCTATTAATGATTAACCATTAAAGGTTAGGGTGAAGTGTGGAGGAGGAGCAATGGTTTCCCGGAAACCGTGATTGATCCCTGATGTTTTATGGTCCCTGTCAGTACCAAAATGTCCCTCAAAAAGTAAGCATTATGATCTGCTGCTGTGATGGCATCCTCGGATACCCAGGGGCAGTGCCTACTAACTAACCCTGGGTACCCGAGGATGTTTTGATGGACGATAGACCCAGTTAACTTGACTTGCGTATCTGGTAAATGTTAAAGTGCTTCTAACCCTTCTTGGCATTTTTCTACTTATGAACCTGTGAAAGGTTTTGAGTACTTCTGCGAAGAAATTTTTGGTTTAATGATAATATTCTATGTTCTACGCTTGTTTGAAATGGTGAAAAACTGACCTTTCCTGACCATGACCGCGTAACTTTGTAAAAGACTGGGTCGATTTCCTGGTGTGACGTCATCTCATTAATGCATTATCCTCCATTGTACTTTTCTATCACAACAACATCGATTTATAGAAAATATACATAGTTTGTGAGTTCTTAGTAAAGAAAAAAGTTATTTTAGACAAAATCCTAAGTATTTATTCACATTATTGCAAAGTCGAAATAATTAGATGACGTCACACCGGGAAATCGACCCAGGCTTCTACTTACGCGGTCATGGGTCAGGAAAGGTCAGTTTTTCACCATTTCAAACAAGCGTAGAACATATAATATTATCAGTAAACCAAAAATTTCTTCGCAGAAGGCCTCAAAACCTTTCACAGGATCATAAGTAGAAAAATGTCAAGAAGGGTTAGAGGCACTTTAACGCGTAAAATACTTTGGTGTTGACAACGAAAGAACAAGTAGGTGAACCATTAAAGTGCCTATCACCCTTTTGCAATTTTGATATATATATATGTTGTGGTTCAATTTTATCTTTGGTTCAAAAATGTTGAACCAGTACACAATTTTTGAACCAGTACCATTTTTTTGAACCAGTTCAAATTTTATTTACAAGTGTGAACTTGTAGTTTGGGGTAAGATTTATGATAGGCTTTTTTTTTCTTTTTAAATCCCCCCCCCCCCCCCCCCCCCCCCCAAAAAAAAAAACCTTTTCTTTTCTTTTTTCTTTTTTATGAATCCCAAAAAATTAAAAAATCCATTTTTAGAATCTTGACAAAATTAACTGGTTCAAAAAAGTTGTACTGGTTCAAATATATTTGTACCAGAGGTAATAATTGAACCACAACATATATATATATATATAGCTTATGAACGTTTTTAGTACATCTGTGAAAAAAATTCTGGTTTAAAGTGAATACTTGATATTCTACGCTTGTTTGAAATCGTGTAAATGTGACCTTTCCTGACCCATGACCGCGTAAGTAAAAGCCTGGGTAGACGTCGTCTCATTAATGCATTATTCTCCATGGCGCCTTTTTATTACAACAACATCGATGCATAGAAAATATACACAGTTTTTGAGTTGCTAGTAAAGAAAAAAGTCATTTTAGTCAACATGTTAAGTATTTCTTCAAATGATTGCAAAGCCGAATTAATTATGACGTCAAGATGACGTCTATCCAGGATTTTACTTACGCGGTCACGGGTTAGGAAAGGTCACATTTACACGAGTTCAAACAAGCGTCGAACATAAAGTATTCACTTTAAACCAAAACTTTCTTCACAGAAGTACTCGAAACATTTCGGAGGTTCATAAGCTGTCAAAATTGCAAAAGGGTGATAGGCACTTTAACCAACGTAATAGATCAGATTCAATGAAGAGGCGCGGGTACGGGTTCCGATTTTCAGTTCGAGAGCGAGTGCTCATGTCATACAAAATATTCTGTTTTGTGATTTGACTACGGTGGCAGGGACGGGGGGCCACCGTGGGGAAGGGGGGTGAGGGGTGGAGGGGGGAGGGGGGGGAGGGGAGGGGAGGGGTGGGGGGGGGGGGGGGGGGCTAAAAAACGTTGGAGGGGGAAGTAAAGATTATCATTGTGCCGGTATGACCAAACTATAGTCTTACCTGACTGACTGAGCGGTAACTAAGCAAATGATTTTTTGGGCAAAAACGTGGGGTGGCTATAGCTCCCCCAGCCCCCCCGGCTGCGCCGTCCCTGGGTGGATGGCGAGCTTCCTAACTGAAACTGTCTTAGCGCGAAACTGATCGAGACGTTATAGTTGTCTCAACCGCCTTGGCGTTATATTATATATCCCCGCCAAAATTCAAATTCAAATTTTAGCTTGCGATGTTGAAGCGTACGATTTAACAGCTGTGTTGTTAGCAATGCGACATTCCATTTTTACAACCCACGACCCGGCTAACAAACCAAGTGAAGTTCCTGATATAATATCGGATGTTATTAGCACTGTCAGTAGCCGAGAGTACGGGCTTGAAAAGACTAGGCATTGAAGGTATTCTACCGGGTCCGATGGCCATCTCAAAGTACACGGAGCATTTCAGAGTACCACTGTGCTTTACACCTCAAACTGGAGGCTAAAATACTAGGCGAAGGTTAGCTTGACTCGGGCTATGCCAGTTTAACCAAGAAATTATAAATGATAACTACTCACTTCTGGAGTGGAACAAAAATACGGTATGTCCATAGAGCAGATTACGTATGAGTGGGAGAAATTACGGCATGTCCGTAACCGTGCTGTACCGTATTTCTGTAATTTGTTTGGATCAGCAGGACAAACACAATGGGCCACCATTTCAACGTCACGGCATGCCGTACGGTAACCGTGCTGTAGTCAGTGCTGTAGTTTATCCCATGCACTCATACGAAATACACTCTATATGGCAAGTATTTACGTCTAAGACTTAGTACACAATGCAAGGATTTGTCTATTTTCTGTACTATGTCTTTATTGGGTAAAACTGTTTACTTGCTTAAATTGAACACGGTATCTTATAACAATAACTAGTTTACGATCAACTTAAATAATAAACTGACATGGTTCAGCAGTCAAATTATGCAGTTGAATTCCAATTTTTACGATGTACACCGATTTTGCAGTATTTGACAACTCGACAAAATAATATAATGGCCTGACTAAATAGCACACCAAAATAAAGAAGTTTCTAAATTTTAGGGCCCTGGCTATCTTTTTCCTTCCAACGTTACTAGCTAACAAAGTTAGACAATTTACAGCCGTTCCTATGGTGGTGGGTAAGCCTTGCCTAAAAATGGTCGAAATTTGTAGGTATCTAAAATATCTGCTCAAAACATTTCCGTTAAAACGTTCCCTCCAGCTTAGTATTTCCGACAGGAGGCCATGACCAGGAGCGTCCATCCTGCATACTTGGCCAATGTCACAGCGTTTTCACAAGTTAGGTTATTTTTAGAACGGTTATTCTTGGGTTGCAATCATTCCTAAGGGAACTATATCACAAAAGCGTATCAGCCATGTTGGTTGGTATAACAAAAGTAGCTAATGAGGCACTCTTTTGTTCCGCCACTCAACCCACCAATAGGCCTAGGGCAACTTGCCTGTTTGTTGCCCATTTCAGACCACGTGATAGTTCTCCAGAGGATTCAGTGCTTTGTTTTCCATTTATAGAAATTGGTACATTTCCTCTTGCGATACAGAAAAACAAAAAGGCATTACTCAAGGGAAAAGTCACGTGGTCTGAAATGGGACAACAACAGACCTGTTTGTTGTCAGACCACGTGACCGTGCCAGTTATATAAGAAATATGGACGCTCTCCTGTTTCCGATGATTTTTGTTGATTTTTCAAATTACCTGCAAAATCCCCATTGTTCGACGTTTTTCTATTTATAACATTGAAGAGTTTTGAAGATGGGCGTCATCAAGGTAAATCAGTATAGCATTTAAATTATTTCAATAGACCCCTTTTCCCAAAATGGCCGATCATCATTAGCAGAACTTAGCATTAGCATCATTATTATATTTTGAACGTTAGTCAAATGATTCCCACAATTCTAAAAAGGCCGATCATCATCAGCTACTCTGCGAGCAGAGCCTTCTGCAACTCCATGAAAAGCGAGAAGAAAAGAAGGCTCAGCAGCATTCGTGTCTTTCCAGTCTCGTCTCAGTCTCGTATCCACACAGAGAACTCTCTATGCGGAGATGAGCTAGGTCTGGATACGAGACTGTGTTTTTTTAGCCCAAGCCTTCCGGACTTGACAAGCCTGTTAAAACCGGTTTCTCAGCATGCGGCAATTTTTTTTGTTTTCAGCTGATGATCAAACCTGAGCCCACTAGCTACTGCAACAGTGGCGGACGAAGGTGACAAGACTGAGTGACCTAGTGAGTCTGGCACGAGGAAATTCAGTTGGCGTGTGCTCGATACGAAAACAACAAAGTACATAACCTGGAAAGACTAATCGTATGTTTCTATTTTATTTTGGTTATCCCTTGACTGAAATCAAATTTTATGTCAAATTTAATTTTGTAGTGGCAGATATTGTTCATTGTACACGCTAAGTATATATAATAATCAGTGTAGTTATGTTTGCTTTCAGAGGTTTTACGCCAAAACTAGTGAGTCAAAGAGAAAACTCCTCAACATGACATTCAGTATCAGAATACCCCTTTTATTATAATTAAACACACTGTGGCTGATAGCCTGCGATTTATAGATGTTATCCGGCCAAAATATGGGTTGTAGTTTATTTCTAGATCTTTCTACAACGAAATGTCAGAGTGTTTTAAAAACGCAGAAAACCATTAAATTGCGAAAATATCAATAGTGCTATTCAATAGAGTAGCAATAAGAGTATAAAGAAGGCGAAATGGCTAATAGTGAAATAGTTATCACTTCAAGAAAACGGCTAGCAAATTACCATACTTGTATTGAAATTCTCCTGAGAGTGTCAAGGATACCTAGGAAGTCAACTTGTTCGACCTTCGGCCTTCGTCGGCTAAGTATCAGGCGATAATTGGCGAGATCGTGCACGATAATTGTTAAGTATTAGTGGCGAATTTTTGTTTTTTTAATATTATGTTTTCTGCCTTTATTCCGATCTAAATGCATCTTTCGACCTCGCTTTTTGAATGGAATTCTCTGTTGACTTGCCCCCAAGCCCGTGTCTGGCCCTTCATTTGTCTGTTGAATGGGCTCTAAGCCTGTGTCTGGCCCCAGACCTTGATTTGTCGCTTGACCTGTCACTGAGCCTGTGTCTGTTACGGAACCTGTGTCTGGCCCCAGACCTTGATTTGTTGCTTTACCTGTCACGGAGCCTGTGTCTGGCCCCAGACCTTGATTTGTTACTTGACCTGTCTCGGAGCTTGTGTATGGCCCCAGACCTTGATTTATTGCTTGACCTGTCTCGGAGCTTGTGTCTGGCCCCAGACCTTGATTTGTCGCTTGACCTAATACGGAGCCTGTGTCTGTCACGGAGCCTGTGTCTGGGCCAAGACCTTGATTTGTCACTTGACCTGTCACGGAGCCTGTGTCTGTTACGGAACCTGTGTCTGGCCCCAGACCTTGATTTGTAACTTGACCTGTCACGGAGCCTGTGTCTGTTACGGAACCTGTGTCTGGCCCCAGACCTTGATTTGTTGCTTTACCTGTCACGGAGCCTGTGTCTGGCCCCAGACCTTGATTTGTTACTTGACCTGTCTCGGAGCTTGTGTCTGGCCCCAGACCTTGATTTATTGCTTGACCTGTCTCGGAGCTTGTGTCTGGCCCCAGACCTTGATTTATTGCTTGACCTGTCTCGGAGCTTGTGTCTGGCCCCAGGCCTTGATTTGTTGCTTTACCTGTCACGGACCCTGTGTCTGGCCCCAGACCTTGATTTGTTACTTGACCTGTCTCGGAGCTTGTGTCTGGCCCCAGACCTTGATTTATTGCTTGACCTGTCTCGGAGCTTGTGTCTGGCCCCAGACCTTGATTTATTGCTTGACCTGTCTCGGAGCTTGTGTCTGGCCCCAGACCTTGATTTGTCACTTGACCTGTCACGGAGCCTGTGTCTGTTACGGAACCTGTGTCTGGCCCCAGACCTTGATTTGTTGCTTTACCTGTCACGGAGCCTGTGTCTGGCCCCAGACCTTGATTTGTCGCTTGACCTGTCTCGGAGCTTGTGTCTGGCCCCAGACCTTGATTTGTTGCTTTACCTGTCACGGAGCCTGTGTCTGGCCCCAGACCTTGATTTGTTGTTTGACCTGTCACGATTCCTGTGTCTGGCCCCAAACCTTGATTTGTTGCTTGACCTGTCTCGGAGCTTGTATCTGGCCCCAGACCTTGATTTGTCGCTTGACCTGTCTCGGAGCTTGTGTCTGGCCCCAGACCTTGATTTGTTGCTTTACCTGTCACGGAGCCTGTGTCTGGTCCTAGACCTTGATTTGTCGCTTTACCTGTCACGGAGCCTGTGTCTGGCCCCAGACCTTGATTTGTTGTTTGACCTGTCACGATTCCTGTGTCTGGCCCCAGACCTTGATTTGTTGCTTGACCTGTCTCGGAGCTTGTATCTGGCCCCAGACCTTGATTTGTCGCTTGACCTGTCTCGGAGCTTGTGTCTGGCCCCAGACCTTGATTTGTCGCTTTACCTGTCACGGAGCCTGTGTCTGGCCCCAGACCTTGATTTGTTGTTTGACCTGTCACGATTCCTGTGTCTGGCCCCAGCCCTTGATTTGTCGCTTGACCTGTCACGATTCCTGTGTCTGGCCCCAGCCCTTGATTTGTCGCTTGACCTGTCACGGAGCCTGTGTCTGGCCCTAGACCTTTCCCTTGACCTGCCCCTGTTCCTTTTAAAATGAATATTTCGAGTGGAGCCTTTCCACCATTGCCCATCGCTGCTTTGACATTTACGCCTGAGTTCTGGACGCCATACCATTTCCCTAAGCTTCCAGCAGTCCAAGACTGCTTCTTGAGAGTAGTAAATTGTTGCTGCGCGTTGGTATTCGTTATTGGATCAACATTATTTAGCTGAAAAAAGAAATCAACAAAGATTGTAAACGTTATGTGCATGATTATGACAATAAAATAAAAGACGCAATGTAAAGGAAACTGAATACTGTTTATTGAAAGGAAACCCGAATTTACATAAGGGCCTTTTCAAGTTTGAAAAAATTAGTTTAAAGCTTTTTCTTATCAACCATGATTACACTAATTAAGTTAAATAATATTTCCCCCATTGGTAGTCAATCATAGTTCTCCATTTTAGTGTTTCGTTTTCATTTTTTCAACCATATTTGCACATTCTTAAGGTTATATAAAACTTGAAAAACTGAATTATTCAGCTGTAAGACAGGTGGACTGATGTAGGAATGAGGAGGAACACACCTTATCGAATATTTTTACAGCAAACACAGAAACGTAGACATTTACCCATTCGACTCGTTTCTGTGTAGCGCGAAAAATGTTCGGTACGGGCTACTGAAATAAACCAGTCGATACGGAATGATTCATAACACAGCCGCGGACAGGGGGAGTAATAATAATAAGTATTTGGAGCATCATACGAAGTCTCGATGCTCTAACAGATTAATCCTTATAAAATAAAATAAATTATCGTCAAACTATTTACAATATTGATTACATATCAAGAAACTAATAAGAATTAAAAAGATGGGTCTTTATAGCTGATTTAAAATTACTTAAAGTGCCCATGAAACCAATTTTTTTATTTTAGATATCAATTCTAAATCAAGTGAATAGTAGAATGGTAAAATATATGTTGCTTTTAATGCTGTGTCGCTGAGTTAAGGAGGTTTTAAAAGGTTTCTATCCAAAATGCTAATTATTTATGACGTCAGGGGAAGTATTTGCTATCATTTCTTAGTGGTTAATTGTGAATGGGCGTTTCTGCTGATATAGGTAAATAAATTTCTAATATCATTTTATTTCAACCATGGGTATAACACTGGTAATTTGAAAACAATATTTAATTGTAACAATATTTTTTGTATAATAATTGATGCCTACCCAGACGTAACGTAATTAAAACCTCTAAGTCATTGGCACATCATTCAAACCAGTATATATTGTATACGAAGTCCAAGGACTACGGCAAAGCTGACACAACGTAGGATTTTATATTGAATATTACTATATTTCGGCTAGCCAAACTAGCCTTCTTCAGGTACTACATGTTGTAAGTAGAGAGTTCTAAAATAGGGGGTTACAACATATAGGATTTCACAATATATAGGATTTCACAATATGTAAATAGGAAGTGACGCAATGGAACGGATACTGGTAAAAAATGTTGAAATAATAAAGTGATGTAGATAAGGTAAATAAAGGAAGGTAACAAATTACGATAAACTATTATAAAATAACCCACAGAAAATACGCGCTCTGATTGGTTGAAAGCCGTGTTTCTATAACTCTATAGAAACATGGCAAATTATGCCGACATCGTGGCCTTGAACTCAAATATTTGACACTCGGCGAAATAATTCCTAGACTTTTCTAAAAACATTGAGCACTAAATTCAATTCGACGAAGAACCAGCTACAGTATTGTAAGAAACGACAATGTGTTGTTAGTTTAGGAACAAGCCGATGTTTTATTGAACTCAAAACAATCTCAAAGTACGAATTACAACATTCATTTCTGTGGACAAAGTTGAGTTGCTCGCAATTTGTGTGATATTAAACAATCATTTTAGCCAAAACAGTCTATTTTGGCTGAATAAGCTCAATTAAAAACTATTGTTTGGTAGATTTAAGCCGAAATCCTGCCTTAAATATTTCTAGATGCACAAAATAGAGGTTGAAATAGAAATGGAAATCAAAAATACAGCAAAATGTGGAGCACAAACCTGACAAAGTTGATCAACAACGAAGTGCTACAATCTTGTACAGATGCTAAAACTCCATCCAACGCCGTCCCTTTCGACTACTCTTGGTTAATTGAGGAATGTACGGTGCAGTATGACTCTCTACAGGTGCCATAGAGCCATGAGAATGGCAAAGAAATCTGATCAAGCTTGAAGTGTCTGATGAAAACAACCTGCCGTCCGTATGCGACCGCATGAGGCATGACACACGGTGATTCGACGAAGAACTATTCTTAGTCCTTGGAAGACAGAATGTACAAAACAACTCAGTGACCCGAGTGATGACTTCCATGCTTTGTAGCTCTAGATTTTAAAGAGAAATCCAAAATATCCTTCTTTCTTGCAACACGTCTTGATCTCCTGCAAACTTTGTTTGGTACGAAAACCGGCGCCGGCTTGATCGATCCACGCCGTGAAGTCCACGAGGCAAAATGAACTGTTGAACATTACGTGCTTCCGTGTATTGTCAATCAAGTTTTAGCATTAGTCTATAGAGCTTCTTTTTCTTCATCATTCTGTGTAATTTTGGGCTCCAATTAAAAGGTTTTTCGTAGCTAGGGAACTCCCGGGGGGGGTACTTACATGAAAAATGGGTATGTATGTGAGGCCAAGAGGCTCAAACCCTGACCTTGTTTGACCCAATCCGAGCTCCAAAACCCTGATTGCCCCCTTTTTTGAAAAAAAAAACCTGATTGCCCCTTCTTTAAATTGTTTTCAAAACACGGTCGGATATATATCCTGGCCGGTATACCGCGTACCGGGATTTCATGCAAAATACGGAACATTTCAAGTCGGGACGTGGCATTGGGTAAACAAATCAGCAGATGAAGTACATAGATAAAATTAGCGGCGTCACGATGTATGGGAACCTCAGTGCTTGCATGTGGGCAGGCGATAAAAATGCGGCAATAGAAGGTGTTTTTTTGACATAGTAGCTAAAAAAATTAACTGCCTAAAAAATACTGAACCCCGACCCTGACTGCACCCAAATTATACTCAAATCCTGACCCTGATCTGCCCAAATCAGGTCAAAACCCTGACCCTACCTGCCCAAACCGAGCTCAAAACCCTGACCCACCCGGGCGGCACATACATAATACGTCACAAACAGGAGTACCCCCCCCCCCCCCCCCGGGGGGAACTGTTTTCAAACTCACTGAATCGCGATTGACAAAACTGACTGATTTAGTCATGTGATAAGTTCATGACGTACGACTGCACAGTTAGGAGAATTTATGTTTTGATGATCATAATAAACGCGCGATTTTCCTTTGTTGTACTTATTTTCTGTGGGTTATTTTATAAAGGAAATAGAAAACATTTTCCCCTTGTTTCTATAGAGTTATAGAAACACTTGTGGAAGTTTGGAAGAACTCGAAATAGGCGTGGAAACACTCGCCCTTCGGGCTCGTGTTCCCACTGCCATTTCTCGTTCTCCCAAACTCCCACTCGTGTTTCTATAACTCTATAGAAACACGGGAAATGTTTTCTATTTCTTAAATGGATACGGAAAACTAATACAATGTGAATAGATGAATAGGAAATAAGGTGAAAGTGAGCTAGGTTTCATCACGTCTATTGATGCCATGAGGTTCAAGTGTTTTGGCCTTGTCTATAAGAATACGAAGTCCAAGGACTACGGCAAAGCTGACACAACGTAGGATTTTATATTGAATTTATTGACATAAATAAATAAATAAATAAATCTATTGACATTGTATTAGTTTTCGTATCCATTAGTTTATCATAATTTGTTACCTTCCTTTATTTACCTTATCTACATCACTTTATTATTTCAACATTTTTTACCAGTATCCGTTCCATTGCGTCACTTCCTATTTACATATTGTGAAATCCTATATATTGTGAAATCCTATATGTTGTAACCCCCTATTTTAGAACTCTCTACTTACAACATCTAGTACACGACGGGCACAAATGATCGTAAAAACGGCGGGTTTTATATATATTTAAAAGTTTTCGACATAGAAGAATGAATTTTGGTAGGTGTATAAAGGAGTGTAAACAAAACATAGTCTGATAAGTTAAGCTAATATAGCCATCGTTATGACGTCACAATGACGTCATATATCCTTTTCTAATAGGTTTCCTATAAATTTGTATTACCTCTAAAAACGTTTTATTACATCTCTTTAAAATCTCTTGTTCGTGAGAATGAAATAATCGAAAACCCGTTATCGATCGGTTGAAGCAAACGAAAGTTATTAAAGTTTGAATTTTGGTAATTTTCCCGCCAAAAAGGAAATAAATAGCATAAAACCATTTATGAAAATGTCGCTTGTTTTAACTTTTACAGTTCGAAATACTGGTGCATCATATTTTGCACAATAATAGAGCTCATTAGTAGTAACAACGTGTTCTTTTTAGAATTTTGATTTTTTTGAGTATAACAGCTTAGAATTGAAGCCCCATTTTTTGTATACGTCATTATGACGTCATAAATATATTTGTGTATTCTCAGAAAATAGCCAGTTCAATGTTTTTGGAATTTTACCAATGAAATGCATTTGGCTAACACTCACAAGTCATAGTATACTCTCTAATAATGTTTTTATAGTCGACAATCTGATTTAAGCTTGAAGTATGACGTCACTAATAATGACGTCATAAAAACAGTAAATCGTCCATAACTTTGAATATGTTTATCGTAGAAAGTTCAAATTTTCGGCAAATTAATATATTTCATAAAAGCTTTCTGATGACGTAATATTTTTGAAACGTGTTTTAAAGGTTAATTTTCACCAAAAAAGGAGGCATCCCTTATGACGTCACAAAACGTCATAATACAGAAATAATTGTCCCGAAAAATGTAGTCTTACTTTGTTACCAACCTGCTAACATTTCGTCAAATTTAGAGTAGAAGTAAGGAAATGGCGTCACTTTTACGTTTTATGTTACACTCAACCCCGCCGTTTTTACGGTTATTCGTGCCCGGCGTGGTACCTGAAGAAGGCTAGTTTGGCTAGCCGAAATATAGTAATATTCAATATAAAATCCTACGTTGTGTCAGCTTTGCCGTAGTCCTTGGACTTCGTATTCATTTTCATTTTGGCTGATTAGATCCAACGTAGCAACCAGCAGGATTTTCGTCCACGGTTCTTTGCAATTTTCAAGTTTATCTATATATTGTACCATTCTACTATTCACTTGATGTAGAATTGATCTCGAAAATTAAAAAAACAATACGTCTAATATAGTCCGGCAGCGAGTTCCATAAAGTAGTGCTATATCCAACTCATTACCTTTTAAAAATTACCCACAATACCAAAATTACGAGTTCTGAGACAGCTCCAGAAGACTTTGTGACATTCCAATCATATGTCAAAAGACCCAAATTAATAGTTCTGAGACAGCCCCAGAAGACTTTGTGACATTCCAATCATATGTCAAAATATCCAAATTACGAGTTCTGAGACCGCTCCAGAAGACTTTGTGATATTCCAATCATATGTCAAAAGACCCAAATTAAGAGTTGTGAGACAGCCCCAGAAGACTTTGTGACATTCCAATCATATGTCAAAAGACCCAAATTAAGAGTTCTGAGACAGCCCCAGAAGACTTCGCGCGCATGCTCAGTGATGATCAGATTAGCATATCATGGCGGTGGACGGTTAAATTTTTGCTCCGTGAATGTCTTACTATCCGCTTACTTAAGCTTGGTATGGCACTGATTTAATATCTTAATATGACGGAGAAGGGTGCACTGATAGCAAGTGTCATGAAAGAGATGTGGAAGAGGGAATTTCTGCCAAGTATTCGACGTGAATTGAAAACAGAAATTGATGGTGTAAAGGCCGATATCAAGAGGCTCGAAGCCCGATTTTTGAAGATCGAGGAATCCCAGGCATTTCTGTCTGATAAGTATGACGGAGTCATCGTAGCACTCCAGGCATCTAAAAAGCAGATCGCAGCCACTGAGGCTAAAGCAGTTGAACAAGATAAAGCAATATACAACCTGCAGAGCGGTCAGTACGAAACCGACGCGGCCATTGACGAGCTTCAACAATACTCGAGGCGGGAATGTTTAGAAATTACAGGCATCCCTATTCCTCCGAACGATAATCCTAAGAAGTTAGTACAGGAGCTTGCTGCGATAGTAGGAGTTACTATCCGTGATGACCAAATTTCGACGGCCCACAGGCTTCCTAGTACTAAGAAAGTTCAACACAGAATTATCGTAAAGTTTACACAGCGTGACAAGCGAAACGAGCTGTATCAGAGACGAAGTCACCTAAACGACAAAACCGCAAAAAGTCTCCCTACAATCCACAAGGAAATTGGTCCTAGTCTATCTGAATCCAGTATTCCAAAGAGGATCTTCATAAACGAAAGTCTTACAGTCTATCGGAAGTAGCTCCTTACTCGAATTCGCTCTTTCAAGTCGGACTACAAGTTCAAATTCGTGTGGACACACAAATGATTTTTCTTCGTGAATCGGAAGTATCTAGATCATTTAACTTTTCCACTCACGAGGCTTTTGAAGAATTTTTGGACAATTATACAGCAACTACATAAACATTATACCCTGTATTTATATCTAATACTTATCAAACTGTAATACGAAATGTGTACTCGACTTTATGGCTTGAATGTCCTCCCATTCTTTAATCTCAATGACGTTGAATTCAATGCTTTAAATGGTAGCTGGGGCAATGAACTAGATTTGGATATTGATCTCTATAATTTACTTCCTAACCCAGATAAATTCGATGAAAACGATTGTGATGCTATGCGCTCAACACCTTTTTCCCTATACTATTCTATCAACAAATTGAATAGGGCTCTTGAAAGAGCTAGTAAGAAGTCTTTGGTATTCTTCCACTGCAATATAAGAAGCCTGCCTAAAAATGTTACTCCCTTGCATGATTTGTTATATTCTCTTATGGTCAAACCTGAGAACTTAGCAATAACTGAAACTAAATTAAATGAGAGATCGGTATCCAATATCAACCTTCCCTCTTATACTTTTTTCCATTCTGACTCAGTTACTGCAGCTGGAGGTGTAGGTTTATACATATCAAACAATCTTGAAGTAACTAGTAGGCCAGATATTTGTTTTAATATGTCTCTGGTTGAATCCTGCTGGGTAGAAATTGATCCAGGTCATAATAAAGCTCATATTATTGTTGGATGTGTCTATAGACACCCCACTGCTGATTTATTGCAATTTACCTCACAATTGGAAGATATACTTAAAATGCTTAACCTAAACAAATATCAAGCCTACATTCTTGGGGATATGAACATTAATTTTTTGAAATTTACCAGCCATGTCCCTACTGAGGAATATTTAGATATGTTATATTCTAATAATTTTCTTCCAATCATTACCAAACCAACTAGAGTAACTAACCACACTTCTACACTCATTGATCATATCTACACTAATACTCCAACTGAGCAGATTATTCCTGGTATAGCGACTGTGGACATATCTGACCATTTGCCAATATTTTGCATTGTTGATATCAATATTAAAAGAAAAAAAGAAAATAAATATTTCAGAGACTATGCTAATTTAGACACTGGCCTTTTTCTTCAGGACATAAATTCTATAAACTGGAATGAAATACTTAGTCAAAATAAGAGCCTACATGATAAAACAAGTGAAGCAATTAATGCTGTTAATCTTGTAGTAAATAAGCATGC
The DNA here is from genome assembly GCA_030867875.1 of Actinernus sp. WN-2022. Classification (NCBI taxonomy): domain Eukaryota; kingdom Metazoa; phylum Cnidaria; class Anthozoa; order Actiniaria; family Actinernidae; genus Actinernus; species Actinernus sp. WN-2022. The sequence goes on from JAOWCC010001679.1 coordinate 38,487,593, forward strand.
ACCTATAAAGCTAATTCCTCGGAGTAAAATGAAACAATTTACTAAACCTTGGATAAATGGAATTTTAAAATCAATTAAAAGCAAACAAGAAATGTATCGTACACACTTTCTCAGTAACAATCCACTAAAAGTTGAAGAATATAAACTATATGCCAATCGACTCAATTATATAAAGAAAATAAGCAAAAATAATTATTATACTAAAACCTTTGCATCCTACAAAAACAACCTTAAGTCAACTTGGAAACTTATTGGCACCTTAATAAACCGTAAAGCCAAGGGACAAGTATTTCCAACAAGGCTTATTCGAAACAATAAAACTTACACTAATCAGCTAGATGTAGCTAATCAATTTAATGATTTTTTTGTAAATGTTGGCCCATCTCTAGCTAGTCATATTCCTAATGTTCCGAACAATAACCCAACTCAATTTATTGATCAGTCTCCATCATCTAGTCTTTTTATGTCTCCAGTTACTGAATCTGAAGTGTATTTGATGTTCTCTTTACTAAATGAAAACAAAGCCTCAATTGACATACCCAATAAACTGATAAAAATTGCAAGTAAACCTCTTTCAGTACCATTTACACTAATTTATAATGAATCAATTATAACAGGTACTGTGCCTAATATCTTTAAAATTGCAAAAATAACACCAATTTATAAAAGTGGTATTTCAACAGACCCAGGTAACTATAGGCCTATAGCCTTGCTATCCCCCTTTTGTAAAACTTTAGAAAGAATTATTTACAATCAACTTATATCTTTCTTAAACAAACATAATGTTTTATTCCAATATCAATTTGGCTTTAGAAAAGGTTTTTCAACTGAACAAGCACTTTTGGAAATCACTGATGGTCTAAAACTTGGGATTGACAATAAACTTATTACGTGTGGCATTTTTCTTGACTTCTCCAAAGCTTTCGATACTGTTAATCATGAAATTATGCTAGCCAAACTTTACAAATATGGAATAAGAGGCATTGCTCATGACTGGTTTTCTAACTATCTTCATAATCGGAAACAATTTGTTAAAATTGGTAATTCACATTCTTCCATGTTAGATATTACCTGTGGTGTACCAGAGGCTCTACTTTAGGACCTCTACTATTCCTACTTTATATAAATGATATGCCGAATTCTGCAAAGAAACTCTCATTTCGAATATTTGCTGATGACACCAACATATTCTATACTTGCAATAACCAAATGGAACTGGAATCTGTCATAAATAGTGAATATTGAAATATGTACTTAATTATTGTGTTATTAATAAATTATCACTTAATCTTAAAAAGACTAACTATATGCTCATTACCTCACCTAGGACTACTGCAAAAATTAGCATGACCACACTTAAAATGGAACAGAAAAGCTACATTAAGTATCTTGGTGTATACATTGATGACCATTTAAATTGGAATACTCAAATTAAACATATTAATAATAAAATTTCTAAATATTTTGGAATTAGAAACAAATTACGACATTATGTAGACCTAAAAACAATTAAACAAATTTACTATATATGATTTATCCCTATCTAAACTATGGATTAATGAGTTGGGGCAATACTTATAAGACTAAACTGTCTAAAACATCCACTAAACAAAACAAATGTATACGTAGTATCTTCTTCGCTAACCAAAGAGAAAGTGCTATTCCATTTTATCTAATACTCGGAATTCTAAAATTGGACAATATCTTTAAGTTTAAAATGGCCACCTTTGCTTTTCAAATAATTAACAACAAAGCCAAAATTCCTACTGTTTTTCATGATATTATCAAACCAGTTTCTGATGTCCATTCGTATAATACCAGGTATTCTGCTAATCAAAATCTTTACAGACCATTTTTACGAACGAATTATGGCCAACACACTTTTAAGTTTATGACTTCTAAAATATGGGAGAACATACCAATTACGATCAAAAGTTTAAATTTTAATAGTTTCAAAATGTGTTACAAACAATATTTATTAAGTAATCAACAGTAATTTTCATCCTCGTTCTGTCTATTAATTTCTCTTTTACTGTCTAGTATTTACTTAAATCTACCTTGCTGATGTTTGTATTTACTAAACTTAGGCTGTCACCGCATTTTTATTCTTCTCAAAGGTAGTGGTCAACACGAAAGCTTTGCTACTTTGACCACTACACACCATACTCTATAGAACACTTAAGCCGCTTTCCGTATTTATTTATCCTTTTTATACATAAACATTATTTATTGTTACAACTAATAATCAGTGTACAAATAAAATGAACTTGAACTTTGTGACATTCCAATCATATGTCAAAAGACCCAAATTAAGAGTTGTGAGACAGCCCCAGAAGACTTTGTGACATTCCAATCATATGTCAGAATATCCAAATTACGAGTTCTGAGACAGCTCCAGAAGACTTTGTGTGACATTCAAATCATATGTCAAAATATCCAATCCATATAATTTAATAATTGCAAATACGATGAGGTTTATTTCGCCCTCCCATCATCTTACCGTCACCAAAAATCTGTTAGCATTAGATGAAATGGAACTCCACAGCACAAGGAGGAACACGCCAGAAGTTCCCAAACTGTAAGACAGCATTCCTTCTGTACCGGCGAAACCTGAACCCGTAAGAGCGCCTACAAATGTAGAACACAAAATTAAATTTTAAAAAGGAGATTTTGTAACTTTGAGGAAGATCTAGATAGCAGCATTATTAAAATATTAATTATGGTAACTAAAGCATTACTCATATCAAACAATTGGTGTCGTTCAGAGTAATATTTGGGCCTGACTAGATGCTAGTGAGGCATTCGCTCATCCTTTTCAAATTTCGCTATCGATTATTTTAATCGCACTTCCTGTAGCCTACGTTGTATCCGCCTCTCTTCTGCCGGCTCGCTACACTTCTTGAACGTGTTCTAGTATTCGAAGATCCGTCCTGCTTTCCAAATATGGAATATATTGACCATATATGGAATATCACAGGGAGCTCTCAGGAACGACACTTTTATCAATAAATTGTTTGATATGGATGATGATGATGATAACAATAACATTATTAACAAAAAGTAACAACATTAACAAAAATATAACATTATTAACAAAAACAACAACCACTGAAAAGATCGAACCATTTGCAGACTATGAAGGTCTATAAAATGTGACTTTCCAAAATGTTTGCAAAATGCTTGTGAATGTGAAAATTTAGACATTTTTACAAACGTGTTACAGAGACAAGGAGTAACGAAATAGTGTAAATTGTATGTATGCTAAATGCAAATTAGAAAATCCGGTCAGCGGAAATACGCGAGCAATTGGGTTTAATGAGGTTAGGTTTTTTTAATGTTGGGTTGATTAGGGTTTAGATTAGTTCATATGACTATTGACAGAAGAAGTATTACAGTCTGTGTTCAGTTGATTTAATGGTCCTGCGAACTAATCCAAACCCTAACCCAGCTTAAAAAACCCTAACCTTGCACCTAATTGCTCACTAATTTAGAGTGTTTAGGGCTAGTCACTAGAGCACGTGGTTCGCAGCTCGTAGTATTTCCGCTGATCGCATTTTCTAATTTGCATTCAGCATTTTGCAAAACACCCCCGCCGTTAGTTTAGTGTATGTTAAAAAAAACTTTAAATCAAACTTTAAAATATTCTTATTAACGTCATATTGACAACTTAATTGCTGTATCTAGAATAGACTCCCTTGTCTATCTTAGCTGTAATGTATGTACAGATCTCCCTTGTCTATCTTAGCTTTAATGTATGTACCTGCCACTTCCTGTAAGTGTTTATTTAGTTATCTGTAGTCTCGTATGTAAGGGGAAGCCTGAACTTCCATAAGCCTTACGGTTTCTCGTTTAGGTTTCCTCGTTACTGTTTTTCATCACAACTTATATTAATAATATTGTTTATGTTATTGTACATTGTGACAAACAAACAATAGAATACTTAGATGAAACATCCACACTTACTTGGATTTTGCTGACAAGTAATCGCCATGCTGGTCTGAGATTTAAGTCTAGATGGTGGTGGAGAATCAATTCTTCCATCACCCAAAAACCACTTGGGATTGTTAAGGGTTAAGTCTTGGTTATTGACGATGGCAACTGTTACAGCGTTTTGAACTTGCACCATCGATAAGATACCGAGAACAAGTACCCCGAAGTTTGAAACATCTGTTGATGTCGTAAGGGCATCGGAAAGCCCAAAGTGGTGACGAGATCCTGGAAGAATACAAAACAACAACAATTATGCGACCAGCCAAGGGAAACTCCACTGAAAAACAATGATTGCTCTTAAATGTTCCTTATGGATGCCTAAATCTATTGCTGTGTTGAATACTTTTACATTCTACTCTTGATGTCACTAATGGACCGATTTTCCTGTCCATAAAACTCATTTGAATGTCCCGTGTACCGCCATCTTGGATCTTATGATGTCATACGGTTGCTCCTATTACTACACAACAAAAGAGCTATTGTTTTCTAACAACAGAGGCATCCGTGTGATGTCATAAGATCAGTCCAAGATGGCGGCGCGCGGGAAATTCAAATGAGTTTCATGGCCAAGAATAGCGGTCTGTACCTGACACCTAGTGCACAATTTACAGGAAGCAAACACAGCAATATATTCATGTATCCAAAAAGAGCTTTGAGAGAAAACACTAGCTGTTTTTCAGTGGAAGTTCCTCATTGGAGAAACAGAGTCATGCATGTGACCATGAAAGTATACCATTAAGTGTATCTCCTATATCAGAAAAGAAAGACGAATTCGAGAATCTTGTGATCGCACGCAGGGAAGGTTTCCCAAGCTAAGATCCTTGGTGTTACAAATATCAGCAATGATTTAACTTGGAACTGTCATGTCTCTACAATAATCAAGAATGCAACGCGAAAACTTTACTTTCTTGGACAGCAAAAACGAGCAAGATAGAACGTTGAGGACTTGATCCAGTTTTATATCACTAGATCAGATCTTGAGTATGCAGCCCCGATGTTTCATTATAGTCTACCGCAATATCTATCTGATGACTTAGAACGTGTGCAGAAGAGCTGCGTGTAATATTAGGGTTAAGTCCCGTGCATTGACTGGTCTTCCAAGTCAAGTTGACTGTCGAGCAACTTGATGTCGCGACATGTTTAACAGTATTAGTAAGAATACCAAATCAAACCTCCATAGCTTGTTACCTGAGAAAGTATCACATAAATACATACTGAGGAATAATAGACTATACGATAACAATTAATTTAAGATAAAATACAATAAATATAAAATACGGGAATTATTTTATGATGATGTCACGCAGTACTCAGTCATAATGCATTTATATGAGATTATTAGAGGTACTAGTTGTACATAATTTATAAATTTTATCTTTTTTACCAATTATAAACCAGCTTCGGTTACACTAGGACTCTTTATCAATTGTAAATTAGCTTATTTTGTATTCATGGTTCTTAATTAATATTCTACCTTTTCTTGTCAATGTACCCAATTCAGTTTAACAGCTGTAATGTATTTTAAGTAATGATTCGTGTAAGAAGTACTGAACGGCATTCAGTTGGAGCAAGGTGATAATTTTGTATTATAAAAAATATTGATCTCATTGGTTGAAACATGAGAATCGCCTTAAAGGTTAGGAAGACGTCTAATTTCCTCCAATTTTTCAAAACTTTGCACTGTGATTCCAAATGTCGTTTATAAAGCAAATCGTATGTTCGGAACCTTATCAATCGTACCAGTTTCGTAGCTATTGTTTTCGGCTGTTCCTATTGGTTGGAAGATAATTTGTTAATACAAATGGAATGAAACTAAGACTTTTACTACTTTTATTTCAGAATATTCATACCCAGTGTTTTCGTAGTCTAAAATACAGACAAATATCATGTGAGGGAGGCTCAATGCCGCAGAACAATGGATTTTATCGTACATTTTACACGGATCATTACTTAGACAAAGCAGCTTCACTTTGGATACTTATGATTGGCTTAAAGTTACATGCGAATTCTCGTTCGATGCGTGTGTCGCAATCTCGTACCCAGGCCCCATTTGTTTCTTACTGCGCATGCTCGACGATAAAATAGGGCTCTGGAAGAATCCGATTCCGGAAGTCCAGCGACACTGCGCATGCTTATCATTACGTCACCCTGAGAACACCTTCAGCGCCTCAGGCCTAGGTTTTGGTTTGGATTTGGAAGTTCGCCCGGTATCTTGATAGTGATATTTTGCTTGCCAGTGTCGGGGCAAGCCTTAGAGAGTCTCTTTCATCTCCTGCCGCTTTTAGTTTGGATTTTAAGGCTTTATTTTCATGCATCAGGCTCGTGTTTCTTTAATATCGTACGGTGGACTCGTCACACGTACATCACAGATTCCATTTCAAGAGGATTCATGAGGATCGAAAACTCGCTGAAATCGCATTACCTGAGCCCGATGACCACACAAACAGCAACTGAATACACCGTATAAGCAAGTCAAGGAATTTTTACTTACGAGTCTCTCGTATTTTAACTCCTTGAAAGCTGTAGTTCGTTGCATTCCCATATAAACGCTTATATTTAATCGATCAGCGCCTGTTCACAAGTTTACGAGATCGGGAAAATGCCATTTCTGCCTTTAGAGCACTTACGAACATTGTTGTTAATATGGGAATATGCAGTATCACCTATCTGTTACGGTAAATCCCTCGACTATATCAACTACTGTTACTGCCGGTCCAAAGGTTTTTAGCGTTTAGGTAACCCCCAATTTTCAATGCCTTCGTCCAAATAAAAAGGCTTTATGTTTGACTTCCGATGAAATTGCATTGTTCAGAACAGCCAATCAGAATACGCAAAAATCGGATTCTTCCAGAGTCCAATTTGTTTCGTCGAGCATGCGCAGTAAGAAACAAATGGGGTCTGGGTACGAGATTGCGTGTGTCGGTAGTATCTGTGTAAACGTGTAACGAGCTGTAGGCTGTGTGCGCATGCTTGAGTAATCATGGCGCTGTCCAATTATGTTGGCGTCAGCCGGTACAGGTAAATCCATGCCAATGTTTTTTTGGAAGATTGGAAAATGAAAAATACACCAGCCATAAAATTCGGCTTATGATTTCGGCTGACACAAGCAATAATCTTGATAATTTTTAACCTCTCGTTCAAACTCATAATATAGTTGTTTATTATTACAAGTTGAAGTCACAAGCTCGTTTCTGAATGGCTAAAACGAGTCTGGAATTTTCAATATCTGCAGATATGCTTCATAGCTACAGATAATGTAAATGTCATACTTGCGATGATATTGCGTGACGTCATATCCGGCGCGCGCGCGTATGTGTGGCTAGTTTGGACCAGGACAAGTTTGTTGATTCTCTTGCACTTTATTTTAGAATTTAGTAATTAAGTTTCGCATGTGAATGTTACGTGAATTAACTTTCAAGTTTGGGTGTAAACGTTGCTATAGCTGTCACTTACTTAAACCACGGATGCCTTTCAGTCTTCGTATGCGAATGGGGCCATGATGATCATTAGCCATGGAGGTCCTCCTTCGGTGTTGGATGCGACGACTGTTCGCCAGGACCGAAAACATAGCAACCATTCCACTGTCAAAACAGCAAGTAATAAACTTTTAATGAATGGTCCCGAGGGAGCCAATCAGAGCGTGCGTTTTCTGTGAGTTATTATTCTATGGGATGGATGGAATGACATGGGATGAGATTAGAAGCCATGAGATGGGATGGGAGGAGATGGGATGATGGGGTGAGATGAAATGAATTTCAAAAAAGGCTGCGAGGACCACTGTTAACAAATAAAAGTGTTGTCGGATCGGATTTGTGGAGATCAGGATCAGCAGAAGGATTGAAATATATGAAGACTGCAAGGCTGATCGGACGGCTGTACGATGTTATGTATTGTACCCTATATTTAGGTTCGACAGAACGAACCTTCTTCAGGGGTTATATTAGCTACAATATAACCTCAGCTCATACACCCCTGAGGAAGGTTAGTTCTGCCGAAACGAAATATAGCGTACAAAATAAATAACATCGTACAGCCGTCCGATTAGTATTGTAGTCTTCATATGATGAGATGAGACGAGACGAGAATAAATGGATGGGATGACATGACATGACATGGGATGGGGTGGGATGGGACGAGACGAGACGAGACGAGACGAGACGAGACGAGATGAGATGAGATGGGATGAGATGGGATGGGATGGAATGACATGGCATAACGGATTGGGATGGGACGAGACGAGATGAGATGACATGGGATGAGACGAGACAAGATGGGATGATATAAGTTGAGGTGGGATGGGATGAAATAGGTTGGGATGAGATGGGATGGAATAGGATGGAATGAAATAAATGAGATAAGATGGGGTGAGTAAAGATGAGATGGCATGGAATGACATGGGTTGGAATGGGATTAGACGAGACGAGACGAGATGATGAGGTGAGATAAGATGAATTTCATCAAAGGCTGCAAGGACCACTGCTACAAACAAAAGTGTTGCCGAATTTGTGGAGATCAGGATCATCAGAAGGATTGAAATATGCGAAGACTGCAAGGCTTGACGGACGGCTGTACGATGTTATTTACTGTACCCTATATTTCGGTTCGACAGAACGAACCTTCTTCAGGGGTTATATGAGCTAAGGTTATATCGTAGCTCATACATGTATATCCCCTGAAGGTTCGTTCTGCCGAACCGAAATATAGGGTACAATAAATAACATCGTACAGCCGTCAGATCAGCATTGTAGTCTTCATATAAGAGATGAGACGAGATGAGACAAGATGGGATGGAATGAGATGGGATGACATGACATGACTGACGAGATGACATGGGATGGAATGAAATGAAATGAGATAAGATGGGATGGGATGAGATGAGATGAGATGAGATGGGGTGAGAAAGGATGACATGGCATGACATGGGTTGGAATGCGATGCGATGAGACGAGATGGGATGAGATGACATGACATGGCATGCCATGGGATGGGAGGAGTCGAGATGAGATGGGATGGGATGGAATGAGATGAGTTGAGATGGGTTGGGATGAGATAAGATGTGACATGTATTGAGTTCAGTTCAGGTAGGATAGGATGGGATGAGATTGGTTGGGTTAGGATGCGATGAGCTGAGCTGAAATGGGATGGGATGAGATGAGATGAGGTGAGGTGAGGTGAGGTGAGGTGAGGTGAGGTGAGATGAGATGAGATGAGATGAGATGGAATGAAATGAGATGGGGTGAGTTGAGATGAAGTGAGACGAGATTAGGTAAGGTGATGGGATGGGGTGTGATGGGATGGGAAGAGATCAAAATAGAAATAAAAGCTTAATAATTTATCTAAACGGACTAAATATTTGAAAACGGCATTGAAACTAACATCGATTTGGAACATTCAACAAGTAAATTTTAAATTTTAAATTATTCCTGGTGAAATGTTTCAGTTTTCTTTCTCTCTTAGAAATTATGTAAGCAACTTCACGTCTCTGAATTTTTCCTCTAGAGTTGGTATCGTTGTTTATGTCTTTGTCGGTAATAAACTCTTCAATTGGCTTGTCCAAAGCTGTGAAACGTTTGGAAGTTCCAGGCATCGTTAATGTTAGTTGTTTAATTAAGATTACACTTGTTTACAGTCAAAACCTTTCACTTTTGTATTTAATGACAGTGACGTGCGTTTTGACAGGTGTTTTCTGACTAGTGTTTTCCGCATGTGCGAAAAAGAATATTTCGCGATCCTGATTGGCTATTAAAAGTTTTAAAGTGGGTTTTGCCATGAATGATTCCGCAATTAAATTCAGTATATATGTATGTAATAAACTATTTTCTTATAATTTTGTTTAGCCAGCTATCTGCATGCATTCGTAAGAAAATAATATTAATAAGCCCGTACTTCTTAGATTCTATATATATTGATGTATGTATTTTACGTTAAGTCTGCAGTCTGTAGAATACTTTTAGCTTTCTTTCAGATATTGTATTCTACTCTTCTCCTACAGAGATATTTTTTTATTGATTGATTTAGCCTTGAGCTCTATCAAACTTTCAAATTTTATTCACAAATAGAACAGTTTCCTTGTGAAGACCTTTGCTGTAATGAATTATTTATTCATTGACTAACACTCAGTTTCACCATATTTTACATTTCGGGTATAGCACCCAAGGATAAATGGATAAGGAAATATGTTTCCTCAGAAATGTCTGGTTAAATTAAAGCACTGTGTAGTTAACATTTTTGTGTCATTATTAGTACGCTTTCTAGAGAGTTCGATATCGTGAGACTCAGCACAAGTGTTGACACTAACCTGATGAGAAGCAACTTCAGGATATTCATAATGGCACTGTAGAAATTAGAAAAATAATCATAACTTTCAAGTCAATAAAAAAGTGTTATAAATACGCAGAGTATTGTATTGATTATTTAATAATAATATGGCGAATTTTAAACCATGATTGAAATCCATCTTAAAATGTGTTTTAATTGTATTTTACAGTAAACCTCGGAAGCTGGGATCAAGCATATACAGCATAAAGAGAAGTATGTCATAAACAGAAATGGCTCAGACTTTGCCAAATTTGTTTGGCATGACAGTGATTAACTAAAAATTATAACTTGGACCATGAAAAAAAAGACATTGACTTTTTAACGGGACCTGAAACAACCATAGGGGCTGACCAAAGTCAGGACCCGGCTAAACCACAGATCGAATTGGAATTTAGCGTGTTGGATTTTGTGGAGGAAAAAAACCGGAGAACCCTTAGAAAAACCCTGTGCACTAGTCTCAGGAAATTAAACAGTATATAGACTTGACACGATAAAAAAAACATAGTCCACCTTTTCTTCCAGATTCGAAGGAGTTGAGCTCTGATCGGCTTCTCAGCTTATCCTACCTTTAAACTGGTGTAAGGCCGTTTGTCATCTCAAGCCCAACTACTAATGAGGTAAATATTTGACATGAAAAAATGATTGTTTTTCATCTTTAATGTTATTTAAATTATCTCAGTAAATATATATATAGAATCACCACAACTATTTGTATAAGGACACCAGTTATACGTAAGATTAGGTTCATGTGGTATAGTTGTGTTGCTGGTATTAGATGATCGTAAACATGAACAATTATCACTTATGAGATGATGAGATCACGCCTACCAGCAGTAGCGTTTTACAGACTAGTAACACATGGCATCACTGAACCTGATTGAAAAGATCTCGAGTTTCCAGTGAACAGCAACATCATTTTAATAATCACCCGAACTGTTAATTTTTTTCGAAATATGTATTAAATATATTTAAATGTACAAAAAAGTTTTTTTATCGACTTTAGTCATCTCAACTAAAAAACGTTAGAGAATGTAAACCTTTCTCTCTGGGTATTTCAAATGTTAGGTGTTCCATATATCGATTATGATTACTTCAAACTTGGAAAAGGAATAAACCTACATCTTTACTTCTTAAGATTTGATGTTGCTTTGTCAAAACGTAGGTGTTAAACTAGCATAAATTTTCGAAAAGCAAAATTACTCTTTAAGTCGATCAGAAGTGACTTAATTTGATTTAATTATATAAGCACCATACCAGAAGCTGGTGGTGAGTTAAAAAATACATTCAATAAATCAGGTTCTATTTTCCACTAAAAAAGGTGAACAGGTTTACTGCTTAATGGTATTTGCCTTAATCTATTTAATTATGTATTACGTTAATATCGCTAATTGCATGCTAAATCATTACTAAAATATTTGTCATATCAGGTTCAAAATTACCTCATTTTCTATTGTATTCCCGTTGTATTATCCCAGAAGCAGTAGGATTTCGATCGCAAGGAGTTGTTCAAGATAACCATAAAGAACCTCAATAACTTCTCCAAGGTAAAGTTAACATCAAACGATTGAAAAAAATATTGAAATGTTCTGATACGCATGTATTTTTATACTTTAATGGGAACTTTTTATTTGACCTGTATCACGGAACAAACTCAGAACATTAAGATTTATAATAATTTCCGAGTAAATATAGCTCGTGACAGGCAGATACTGGAAATTCTAGATTCACAAAATCCATTCTCTGACAGCAACACAAAATGTCAATTCTGAGGAATTCTTGTTTTGGCGCTACTAGCTATATTTTTTGTTAGGCTTATATTTTGATGCGGAGCGTATATAAACCCTTACCTCGGTAAATATCTATGTATTCACCCCCATGATAATAATTAACGGCCTAACATTTTAAACAAAGTACTCTGTGTTGAACCTCTTTGTCAAAAATAAGTCGGATATCGGGAATCTTTGGCAAATACTGGAAATTCTAGATTCGCAAAATCCAATTTTTGACAACTACGCGAAATCTCAATTCTGAATGAATTCTTGCTTTGGCGGTAATAGCTATAATTTTTCAGTCACAGTACAGGCAGGGTTCATTTGCTGATCACTAAATTACATCACTATAAATATATGAAGTTATGTGGTTATTGATGTAGTAGGCCTACTCCAGGTCGTAAAGTCGCTTAAAGTCGCCTTAAGTCGCCTTAAATCGCATTAAGTCGCTTTAAGAGGGTATTCAGCAGTTACTCCTTAAAGCTTATAATCAGTTGCCCAAAGTTGCTACAAGCAATTCTTCATTTTTTCTTAAGTCGCCTAAAATTTCCCAATTTGTTTTCCCGAAATTGGCTTAAGTTGCCTTAAGTTGCTATATATTCATCACCTTAAATTACAGCGATTTAGGACCCGGAGTAGGCCTTGTAGTTTAAAAAGATTTTAAATCTGAGGATTGAATCAGTTATGTGTAATTCTATTTCAGGAAACAAATGAATCCGTTGGCTATATTTGTTCTCGGGTAAGATATGATGTCTCTTTACAATAGTAAATTTAGAGAAATTTTTACTCTGTAAATTGTTTGTTATTTCTTTTGTAAATTGCAATCATTTTACAAATATATTAAGTAATGATTCAGCTAAGAACTGTTAGTAGCAAAAGGCAACAGGCTGTGGCAATGAGCATGAATATGCTTAAAGTGCTGTATGAGATGTCTACAATCACCCAGAAAATAAAGTAATTTTTGTGCTATGAGTTATTTTTACTGTGAAAACTCAAAGAAGCCACCATCCAGCTAATCGGAAAGGGAGAAAACAAAAGATCTTTCAATCTCAAATTTGATAACTTTCCCCACATACAATTTTCTTCGAAATTAAACCATAGTTAGTTTGATCAAAAATAAATTCAAACTTAAAAAAATACGAATGAAAATGCATTATTTCGATGGGTTTCTATTGAATTTATGAGTATCAACCAATGAAATGACGAGTAAGAGGAATAGAAAATTAGCACCTTTTACATTCCTTTACCGTTCATGGTATCATTGTTAGCCGGAGCATTACTAAAATGCTTCTTTACAAAGTTCTGCAAAGTCTGTAAAATGGTGCGATTTGTTTAGTGTATACTGACGTGTCGGACGTGTTTCATACGTTGCTGTTAACTGATATGTTCGAACTCTTGGATATTATTGGTATATCGAATTGCCGAGCTGCATGTAATAGTTAGCCCGGTTTCCTAAACTGGAGTGTTCAGTCACTATCCGCGTTTTGATCGACGATAATAGAGCAGCTTTCGTATGAGTGGGACAATTAAACTACGGCATATCCGTCACCGTGCTGTAACCGTGCTGTGCTGTAATTTTGTGATTTGACTGGATCAGCAGGACAAAAACAATGGGAAACCATTTTCAACGGCACGGGATGCCGTACGGTAACCGTACTGCAGTCAGTGCTATAGTCAGTGTCCCACTCATACGAAATGTGATCTAGTAACTATATACGTTTTCACATAACGAATATAGGACCGAGTCTAGAACAATGAACCCTAGGGGCCAAGTGGAGAGCAGAGGGACTACCACAGTAGCCCACGGGGACGCGTGTTTCTTAGCCCCTTCTACTTCGCATTTTCTGTCAAAATGAGCGCGAAAGAAAACCCTTAAAAACAAAAACATGTTATATGCGTTTTGAACTGAAACTGCAGTTGTACTTTAATTCCAGCTAGAAACAAAAATTTTTCATTACTTCATGCAGAAGTCACTGCTTCCCAAAGCTTTAATTTGCTTAGTCAACACCGACGACAAGAAGTTAAGAGTTGAATGAACTAACCTGTCATTGGTAACCGGAAGTCGTTGAGTGATAATGTTTCCTCCGATTTGTGTCGTATTCAGACAAGACCAATTTTAAACTCACTGTTGGCATTTTTTCTAAAACATCTTATGGAAAGTATATACAATGTTTCCTAGACGTCTTGTGCTGAAGGTATTATTACCTGACGGATGTCATTGTGAAAACACTGAACAAGATGGCGGCTCTACAAATTGACCACAATCCCTTGCGAACCTAACACAGTCAAAATAACACGCAGAAATCTTCTATTTTCTTAAACGACAGTGTATTGGCAACAATACTTGTATTGGCTTGTTTTTAAGATTTAAAAACTCTCGCTCTTCTGCGATTTTATAACGGATTTAATGCTTTTCGCGCGCAAAGAATTGTGGGTAAAAGTACGAGCCGCCATCTTTTTCGTTACGGTGGATTCCGAACTATCGGTATATACTTCATGGTAGTGTTTCGGTCCATATAGTCTCTCTGAATAATCATTTTCTATACTGTTTTACAGTATTATGCAGGGAGACTATATGGAACGAAACACTACCATATACTACCATATACCGAACTATCTGGTGTGCTCTTAAAGTTAGAGACGATGCCAAAATGTTGACTTGTACTCAATATTGGTTCGGCCATAAAACGTTATAGCGATCGATAGCGATGAAAACACGGAGAGTGACCAAAAAAAATAAAGTGAATTGCTCACAGTCTACCGGTTTCTACATGATCACTAGGATCGCTGAAAAAAGTACTCAGCGACTTGTACCGATCACACAGTGGACACCACTCTTCAGCGATCTTAATGATCGCTGGGATATAGCTAATAGATTATTATAGCCAGGTTTACATTTGGTCGCTCAGCCACGATCGTAGCTGAGTACCAGTTGTCAGCGATCGCAGCCGGACGCGTTGTTTCCATTTGATCGCTACAGTCGCTATAGACGCTACAATCGCTGTGATCGCTGAAAATATAACTCAGCGATCGTAGCGATGCCGATCGCAATCTCGTACCCAGACCCCATTTGTTTCTTACTGCGCATGCTCGACGAAATAATAGGGCTCTGGAAGAATCCGATTTTTGTGTATTCTGATTGGCTGTTCTGAACAATGCAATTTTACCGGAAGTCAAACATAAAGTAATTTATTTGGACAAATGCATTGAAAATTGGGGGGTATCTAAACGCTAAAAACCGTTGGATTTTACCTAAATGGTTGTCGATCTCTTCAGGGATTCTTAGATATTTGCTTGCATCCTATCGGGAGTTCAAATCACTTCAGCGGCAAACTCAAATCATACGGTACATGAATTCGAAAATCGAACCCAACCAGCAGTAACAGTTGATATAGCCGAGGGATTTACCGTAACAGATAGGTAATACTACGCATTCCCATTTTAACAACATTGTTCGTAAGTGCTCTATAGGCAGAAGTGGCATTTTCCGATCTCTTAAACTTGTGAACTGGCACTGATCGCTTAAATATAAGCGTTTGTACTGATGAGAATGCAACGAACTCCAGCCTAAAATACGAGAGAATGGCAAGTAAAAATGCCTTGACTTGCTTCTACGGTGTATTCAGTTGCTGTTTGTGTGGTCATCGGGCTCAGGTAAGGCGATTTCAGCGATCAGTTTTCGATCCCCATGAATCCGCTTCACGTGTACTGGAATCTGTATAATGTCTGATGAATCCACCGATACCGAAACACGAGCCTGATGCATGAAAATAAAGCCTTAAAATCCAAACTGAAAACGGCAAAAGATGAAAGAGACTCCCTAAGGGTTGCCCTGACACTAGCAAGCAAAATATCACTATCAAAATACCGGGCGAACTTCCAAATCTAAACCAAAACATAGGCCTGAGGCGCTGAGCGAGAATCGAACCCGAAGAAACGACTTCTCAGGTGACTTATGATAATCATGCGAAGAGTTGCCGGATTTAGTCCGTGATTCGCGGACTTCCGGAATCGGATTCTTCCAGAGCCCTATTTTTTCGTCGAGCATGCGCAGTAAGAAACAAATGGGATCTGGGTACGAGATTGTGCCGATCGCTGAACGGTTTCCATCTGATTGCTACGATCGCAGAGCACTATTTTCAGCGATCGTAGCGACCCCAGCGATCATATGGAAACCTGTTTTTTGTTTGTAATTAACCAATGGAATTTCATTGTGTTTCAGTTGTGCACTCATTATCTCGGTGTCTGCCTCTACTCAGCATGGACATTTGCGGCACCACGCGCATGCGCATACACGGCACCATGTTCAACACCATTCTCGGCACCGTGCAAGTCTGTACAAACCGCAAAACAGCTCGACTGAACGGCGTAAGTGGGTTTAAAATGACACAACATTCCAAGTCAATCTATTTACAAAAAGGACACACAACTAGTTGTTTTGAACTCAAGAATTTGAAAATGTTGGCT
Organism: Actinernus sp. WN-2022; assembly: GCA_030867875.1. Taxonomy (NCBI): domain Eukaryota; kingdom Metazoa; phylum Cnidaria; class Anthozoa; order Actiniaria; family Actinernidae; genus Actinernus; species Actinernus sp. WN-2022. The sequence goes on from JAOWCC010001679.1 coordinate 38,504,137, forward strand.
GATTTGCTTTGCAATAGCTTTGTGAGGGGTTGAGAAATCCGTATCCCCGTATATCTCGGGTTAGTCTTTTCTTAAAGTGCACATGAAGCGAAAATTAAGTTCATCTAATGTTAAAATGCTTTCGAAATGAGGAATAATAACATTTTCCGTTTGTCAACATCTCGTCCAGTTTCAGAGATGTTCAGGTTTTTGTAATATGCAAATTAGATCACCTGTGACGTCATACTGTTTGCATAGCCTGGAGACAAATCACAAAATGAAGAATATCTCTGCAGCTATTGAATAAAAAATATTGAAACTTTGCACATGTATGACACTATGGAAAGTACACATCAATGTGTAAATTATGGTGTTGCCATGGAAACTTTCATGGCCCCACGCACTTTTCGCCTAGAACATAAAATTCCAATTTCTTTCCTTGTTTATACAAACAAATAAGTTCCTTAAACTGCTCACATACAATGCCTACATTGTTCCAAATCTTATTTTGGAACCACACCAAAAATATTGTGTTTGACAAAGGAAAAATTAGGGAAGTTTGTGTTATTTGTAGTGAAGCCTGGGGCCAGAGTGTTTCCATGGCAACATCATAATTTGCACAATGATGTGTATTTGCCATAGTACGACATATGTGCAAAGTTTCAATAGTTTTTATCCAATATTTGTAGATATTCTTCATTTGTGATTTGTCTGTGCAAACAATATGACATCATAGGTCATCTCATTTGCATATTACAAAAACCTGAATATCTCTGAAACGAGACGAGATGTTGACAAACGGAAAATGTCATTATTCCTCATTTCGAAAGCATTTTAACATTAGCTCAACTTAATTTTCGCTTCATATGCACTTTAACAGACAATGATCAGATGATGCCCATTTCTGTACACACCCAGGACCACATAAACATGTGACTGCGACACAATTGCCTTTCATGTTAATGAATACTTTTGTCGCAGCCGACGGCTTCTGTGTGAATTCGAATATCGCGCAGCATTGCTCTCGTAAAAAAAGTCGAAGCTTTGCGAATCAATCTCATTGTTGGTCATCGAAGACGATTTTACCAACTAAGGCCATGAGATAACTGTTATTTTTTCAACAAGTCAAACCATTCATTGTTACGCCGATACCGAAGAGAGAATGAGGCTGTTCCAAGATAATTATTTGAAATATATTCCTAGATTAACAGGACACAGGCTGGTTATTTAAGAAAGACACATGATTGGCGAAAAGGGCGCTCTTATGCTAAGGAGTGGTTAATAAAGATGTTACGAGGACCCGTAGCCTACCAGAACGAGATAAAAAACTTAATGATCACGTGTTGTGAAACTAAAAATAGATTTCAAATAATTACCATGTGCCATGGGAATTGGTTCTCTTATCTCATCCTCTTTTGGATGATATACATTTAGAGCGCTTTCGATTGACCGTATATACTCCACGAATAGATCGATTCAGGAACATTTTCCACTGTACGGTAAGCTACATACGCTTGTTGACATATTAAACTTTAGCCTTAGTTTATTTGCACATTTCTTAAAGTTACAAATGACATTTTCAGAAAAAAAAGATGACTACATGTGTAAAAAAGAAAAGAAATTACAAGTACATATAACTTTAGAGGAAGAAAATGAGATTGTGCACAGTGGTTAGTTAAAGTAACACAGAGCTTCCGAGTTAACTACGTACTGCAATGATGCTGCATGTGATATTCAGGATGTATTTCATCCCAGTAGTGAGTCTACCATAATCATAGACTACATCGCAACTCCGCCGTCGCAGTGCACTCTGGAATGGATATCTCAGTTGCCATTGTTGTTGTTGGGCGGCCATACTGGATTTAACAATGGCAACTCCCAGGGTGTTATTTTGTAGTTCGATATGTTTGAAGGAACTTCTTGAAGATCGAGTGTGCCGATATAAGGTCTCGATATAGGTGAAAAAAATTGAAAGGTTTCCAAAATGCGTTTTTTCGCAAATTTCAAATCTAAAAGCCCTAATTTAGCATCACAATTTTTTTAAAGCCTTGAAAATTTCAGTTCCGGTTAGAAAAGGCGTGAAAAATGATTGACAGCTGCCGTCATTCACTAGGCATCTTATTTCATTCTCGCTATATCCTGTGCTTTTCTGCGCTAAATTTCGTTTGTAAAGATTTCTGTATTTGCAAATGACCCTAAAATCGATCACTTTGCTACATTTTCAAAAGTTTCCAACGTAGAAGATTGATTTTTTTTGTGGGAAGATAAAGACCGATGACCAAAACAAAATCCGACGATTTGAACCACCGTAGACATCTTGATGACGTCACAGTTACGTCATGTATTCATTTGTAATAGGTTTCTTGATGTTTTTAATTACCTTTAACATCAGTTGACAACAAAGAAACCGAAAATCCGAGTTCGATTGGTTAAGAGGGAGGAAAGTTATTACAGTTTGGTAATTTGCCCGCCAAAATTTGGCGGGAAATATTCAATACAGAACCATTTACAAAATAACTTCTTCATTCATCTTTTAGAGTTTAAAATATACGACTAAATCGGTACCCACCACCGTATGTTTTTAGAATGCTCAATTTTTGAGAGGAAATACTTTAAAATTCACAGTGAAAAAGAGGATACGTCATTATGACGTCATATATTTTTGAAAATGTCTTTTGAAAATAACTATTCGAGTATTTTTCGGGTTTTAAAGAGGAAATGTACTTACACTGAATAGCCGCAATATGGTCTTTTTATGTTTCTTCAATTTAGAAGGCATGACTGATGTCAGACCCATTACGTCATGAAAGTATCGCCATATTGTTCGACTAAATCAATTCTTAAAAACTTCAACTCCTTGGCCATTTCGATCGCTTTTAGGGCCTTAAAGGGGCTGTGTCACGGTAATAGACACGGTAATAGTTCCGGGCCGGAACAACTATTTCTACCGATTTTGATATGAACTAACGAACCTCTCGGCCATGTGGGATGCTTAAAATCAAAGCAAATATGCAAAAATGACTAACAAGCAGTGTATATAAATAATCTCCAAGGACAATATTGAAAATCTTTTCAATAAAGCATTGAGGGTAGGAAGTTTAAATATTTGTATCCAATTAACAGCCACTAACCGATAAGCGATTACTCGATACATGCGCAGTACCATGACATAGCCCCTTTAAGAATTTGAGAATGAAGCGTTTTTGTAAGACTATCAATTGCCTTCATGTTAGGTTAATTTCTGCCGCTAATTCCAAGAATGATATCTTCATTGTTTGACAGCAATGCGGAGGAGTACAATTGTGAGTGAACCTGTAACAGTGGGCTCCCTTCTCACCGCTATGTGGTCAGTTATTCAAGTCGACACAGCCGTTGAAATACAGCTGACTTCTCAACTGCAGCTAACAGATCCTGCATGGTACATTAGGGATGGAGTTGCAATGATTCTGCCTCCATTCAGTGTGAACCCCTCTGATTCCTCGACAAAGATTCAGTTTCAACGTCAACCAGGTATCGTGAACCCGATGGAAACGATCATTACCAAGCCTCGGGGGAAGAGGCCAGTCTTCTGTATGACGTAATATATATGGGTCTGGTTTTGAACCTAATTCCGATTTCCGGGTCAGGTTCCTTTTCGTGAAAATACGTGTAATATGTCGAATTCCTGTTCAGGGTACATGTAGGGAGGTACTGAAAATTGGAGTGGAAAAATGATGAATTCTGGAACATTTTCATTCTAGGGGGCAAAACGATTGATTCTGGGACATTTTCATTGATGACTTCTGTCAATCTCTCTTCTGGGAATGGGCAGAGGGGGGGGGGGGGGGGGGGGGGATTGTTGGATTTGTTAAAAACGATTCAGAATAATAAAAATGGGAGAAAAATTCGGGTCCGTTAAGACTTTTCATGATTGCCTGGGTTTTGGATGCAACAACAATAACTAAACCTTTTTTATTAGCTCCTCATACAAAGATGTGCATTGGACTATAACTGCTAATAACAATCAAGTTACTTTACGTTACTTTACGTTACTTTACGTTACTTTACGTTACTTTACGTTACTTTACGTTACTTTACGTTACTTTACGTTACTTTACGTTACTTTACGTTACTTTACGTTACTTTACGTTACTTTACGTTACCTTACGTTACTTTACGTTACTTTACGTTACTTTACGTTACTTTACGTTACTTTACGTTACTTTACGTTACTTTACGTTACTTTACGTTACTTTACGTTACTTTACGTTACTTTACGTTACTTTACGTTACTTTACGTTACTTTACGTTACTTTACGTTACTTTACGTTACTTTACGTTACTTTACGTTACTTTACGTTACTTTACGTTACTTTACGTTACTTTACGTTACTTTACGTTACTTTACGTTACTTTACGTTACTTTACGTTACTTTACGTTACTTTACGTTACTTTACGTTACTTTACGTTACTTTAATTACTTTTACGTTACTTTACGTTACTTTTACGTTACTTTACGTTACTTTTACGTTACTTTACGTTACTCAGTACGTTACTTTACGTTACTTTAGGTGGTTCTGTTGGAACACAAGGTTCACTGGCCTATGCTATTATTGGAGCTGATCCAAACGTTCTGAAAAGCATCGTTATTATGTGGAAAGCGCCAGTGAACGGATTGAACAAGTATTCTGTACAGGTACAATGTATATGCAGTGACCGCTGATTCCTTCATAAGCCAAGACATTATATTCTAGTCTTTTATAAAATAACGCCGTTATTAACAAGCGCTCTGATTGGTTCAAAAGCGTTTTCTAAAATCTCTTTGGAAACATAGAAAGTTGCGCGCGCTCTTGAGTTAGTTTGGAGAATTTACGTTTTGATATCAAATTGAATGAACCTTTTCCGTTTTGTACTTGGTGTTTTGAGTAAATAGACAAAAAATGAGTTTCAACAGAGTTATGCATTTGTAGACACACTTGTGGAAACTACGGAGAAATCGAAATAGTATGCACTGGAAATACTTTCCCTAATCGAGCTCGTGTTCAAACAACTAGCAATTTCTTGTTCTCCCTAACCCTATAACTCCATGGAAAAATGGAAATGTTTTCTATTTGTTAAATAGTTATCGGTTCTACGCTATTTGTTAGATTTTAGTTGAAAACGTACATAATAGTCATTAGACAGTATAAACCAACTAGTGGACTGCATTCTGAACATTTTTTCAACTTCAATTTGTTTCTTTCTATTATTTTCTACTGTCCGACTAGTTAGTTTACACTAAAACAATTTGACCTCTCGCCCTCATGGGCTACGAGTTCAATAGCCCATTCGGCTGCGCCTCATGGGCTATTGATTATTAGTATAAACCAACTAGTGGACTATTACAAATCCTGCGTTCTGATTGGCTACGCTACTGTAGGTCTATTAGTGATAGCCCATGGTAGAGAAAAACCGCACGCATTTTCACGAAATAATAAAAAAATTTCGGGCTGCGGGTCTAATTGTTAAGTAGCCTATACGGGGATGCGGGTCTAATTGTTAAGAATACATACACTTACGCTCCTTTCCATAGAGATTTCATTTATAACACAAGCTCCAGAGCAGTGCAGTTCAAGCGTAGTTGTGACACTGTTTAGTTGTAATAGCACTCAAAATAAGGAATTTGACAATCGCTAAATCGAAAACAAAAGCTTCAGAGTGAAAATCGATGTACGTACAGTTTGTTCACAGTCATGTTTTTGTAGAGTATTTTGCGATATTTTTCCGGAAACTTCCCAATCCTTAAAACAGACTTTACTTTTACTGCGCTGTGGTTACTGCAAATTCATTTTACAGAACTAAACATTAACATTTCAGGTGCTATAAATTGTCTTTTGATTGTCCTGCATGGTACTTCCGAAGTTTATCCGAGAAATGTTGTTAAGTATATGATTAACAAGTAATCATACGGTTTTCTCGTGCAATTCAGTTTGGGATTAATTCAAACTCGACGTGTGTTTTTCATTGAGCCACGTGCCCCAATAAATATTTCACTTATTTAAAAATTATTTCGTGTTTGTATTTTCTCTTTCCCTAGCAACTCTACGAAGTTCTCTTTAGAATACATACACACATATACATATAATTAACAATTAGACCCGCAGCCCGAATGGGCTAGGGCGAGAGTTCTAATTGTCTGTACCAATTTCTATAATTGGAAACAAAGCACTAAATCCTCTGGAGAACTATCACGTGGTCTGAAATGGGGCAACAAACAGGCAAGCTTAGCTGTGCGTTCTCAACTAATCAGAATTGAGATATTGAGTAAAATGGATAATAACTTTATTTTATACACGGAAATTTAAATGAGTTACAATAATTGTTTCTCGTGAAAGCCGTGTTTACTGTATTTAACATTGTAAAATCACAATTATAGTTAATATTATAATAAAATATAGATATGAAAGGATATATCCACATACAAGCAGGGAGGCTCATCACCCTGTTTCTATTTCTATATCTATTTTGTTTCTATTTTATTTCTGTTAAAATATTTACACTAACAATACAAAATCATACGAAATATCAATCATGAAGTGGGGAGACAGAGTGAAAGCAAACCGATCTTGAAACGGTATAAGGATTTTATAGATCTTATGTCGTTAGGTACATTATTCCCCGGGGGGGGGGGGGGGTACTTACATGAAAAATGGGTATGTATGTGAGGCCAAAAGGCTCAAACCCTGACCCTGTTTGACCCAATCCGAGCTCCAAAACCCTGATTGCCCCCTTTTTGAAAAAAAAAACCTGATTGCCCCTTCTTTAAATTGTTTTCAAAACACGGTCGGATATATACCCCGGCCGGTATACCGCGTACCCGGATTGCATGCAAAATACGGAACATTTCAAGTCGGGACGTGTCATTGGGTAAACAAATCAGCAGATGAAGTACATAGATAAGTACTGAAGTACGAATTAGCGGCGTCACGATGTATGGGAACCTCAGTGCTTGCATGTGGGCAGGCGATCAAAATGCGGCAACAGAATGTCCTTTTTTGACATAGTAGCTAAAAAATAACTGAACCCTAACTGACTAAAAAATACTGAACCCGGACCCTGACTGCACCCAAATTATACTCAAATCCTGACCCTGATCTGCCCAAATCAGGTCAAAACCCTGACCCTACCTGCCCAAACCGAGCTCAAAACCCTGACCCACGTCACAAACAGGAGTACCCCCCCCCCCCCCCCCCCCGGGATTATTTCATCCATATGCACACCTAACTTTTGAAACTCCTTGTAAATTCCAATTTTGGAAGAGGCAAGAGAACCTTAATAATTGGTTTCACGGCCTCTGAGATTATATTCGTTACTCTCAGATAATGTTGTGATTTGCGATCTGAGGTAATGGGGCATTGACAGAGCCACTGATGATTTTATGCATACAGATCATTTCATGTTTAAAACGTCCGTTCGGCGCCAGATTGCGGTCCCATTTTAAGGACTTTAAGATTTCATGAGATCGTATTTCATAGCTCGATTGGGTTAATATCCTGGCTGCTCGATTTTGTAGCCTTTGTAAGCGATCAAGATCTTCGCATTTATACCCCAGATCACATCACAACAATCAAATAAGGGTTAGATAAAACAAAATGTATATAACTTGATGAGGAGTGTTTTAAACGGTATAAATGGCCGGATTTCTTTCAAACCGCCGATTGCACTAGATATCTTTTTCGCTATCGAGTCAATATGCTCAGACCACGATAAAGTTTCGTCAATATAAATACAACTAGAAGTAATCATAGATTATTAAAGTGCGTTTTGGCTACCTGTAGTAAAACAAACATAACCCTTTAGATACTGGCGACTGACTATTGTGAGTGTAAAGTTTTGAATGTTTTCACTAATAAGTTATACAACTTGTATAAAAAGGGATGCAGCTCGTCGAAATATGCCCTGATATTTTATCCGCGCACATGATCCGAGAAGAGAGCAGTTGGACCAGAGAGCGGAGCTCGAGGCTAATTGTGAGGATCAGATAATGTCCAAGGACAAATATGAGGGCATATTTCGACGCCACAATGTACGTTATTGTTTTTATCAGCCTTCAAATATTTTCTTAGACGTGCGCCAAAACGCTCACAGAGGGTGTATTCGCTGATATTCCTCCCTCGCGGAGAGAAAATATCGGGCCACGTGACGCACTCAACCAATCACGCGCGAGAGAAAATATTTGATGGGTTAAAAGACGAATATTTAGTACCATGCATTCTGATTCAAAAGCAATCACAGGTATGTCCAATACACACCAACTGAGACGGCTCGTCATAATGGTTTAACGACCCGTCTAAGAAATAGTCAGGTTGTCAGCTCGTGATAAGGGTACCGGAAGTATTTTTTTAGAGGAAGTGCGGATCTCAGAATGGATATTGTATAGAATAATATAATCACCGGAAATTAAACACCGGAAGTAACTATGAGTCACCGTTGTATCATTTTCTTTCTTTCATGATTTACAGGTTATCCAGGGACCAGTGGATCCAACAGGACTGATGAATAAGTTTCAGAATGCCCAACAAATATGCTGGATAGAGACTCAAAGTTATATGAAGTACACATCCCAAGTACAGTTAGGCGTCTCTTGGGAGGCTTCAATGGGCAACCGCGGAGTTTCAGCCTTAAAAGTCAATATATTGTCAACACAATAAATCAATGATGATATGTCTTGAAAATTGTTGTAAACTTGACAAAAAAATAGATCAAAAATACGAGCTTTGTTAAGGCCTCGATAAAAGTTCGAGGTGTCATTTCGGAACTGAAAAAAACGCTCTTGCAGCGTCGCAATTAAAACCACATAGACGTACTACATACCGTTTTAAAGGTCTTGAATATTGAAGAAAGCAATGTACTTAATCCGTTTTTATCAAAACTTAAAAGAAAAGATGTTGTACATTTTTCAATGCGAAATGACTCGGCGTCCGGGTTTTATGTCATGGTTTGTATCAAACTAGGATGAAAAACTACTTTTTCCACTTTGAAAAATTTGTAACACGTAATGTATCAAAATTCCCCTACAGTATATTAGACAATTTAGTTGGGATTCGAAAGTGATCATTTTAAAATTTATTTTTCAAAGCCTGAAGGCTTAACTCCGTCTGGCGAACGGAGTCATTTCACGTTGAAAAATGTCTGAAATGTTCAACTTATACGCTTTTTCTCTGTATCTGTATCTGCCGTTTATTTGATCGGTAAAGCTATTTGCACACAACCAATATAAATTAATAAATACATAAATAAGTAAATCAGTAAATCGATTAACAACTAAATATAAGCTTATTGCAGAAAAGACAGGACTTGCTTACTAAAGCTTTCGGGGCCTTTTGTATTTACTACATGCTCTGGGAGATTATTCCAGGCAGGAATAGTGCGGGAAAAAAAGAGTACTTGAAGACATCAGTGCGCACATTGAAGTGATTGTAATTTTTAGAGTGCTTCCGCCGTGTAACCCCGGTAGATAGGGCGGCATACTTGGTTGGCTCAATAGCGTTGAGGCCAAGGGTGGCTTTGTGAAAAAATCTTAGGCGGAGGCACTCCCGCCGTTTAGAAAGGAGGGGCTAGTTCAGGTTAGACAACATGGAGCTGACACTGGACTCCCTCGAGTAGTCCCGGTACACGAACCGTGCCGCACGTCTTTGCACCTTTTCCAACTGGTTTACATTACGCTGAGTATAAGGATCCCATGCTGAGCATGCGTACTCCATCATGGGGCGAACAAGAGTGAGGTAAAGCCTAGCCTTAACCTCATGAGTAGAATGATAGAAGTTCCTTGAGATAAAATTCAGCGTCCTGCTTGCCTTACTTGACACATGGTCACAGTGCTTATTAGAACGAAGATCTGAGGACAGGATGACTCCAAGATAAGGGTGAGAGTCAGTTTTCTTAAGAGCCTTGCCATCCAGGAAATAGGTGGTAATAATTGGAGACTGGCTGCGCGAGATATGCACTGTGAAGCATTTCTCACAATTGAATCGCATTTGCCATTTCTTGGCCCATAATGATAGAGTATCAAGGTCAGTTTGAAGCACTTCAGGAGAGAGTGCAGAAGACAACTGGAGATATATAATGCAGTCATCAGAAAAAAGACGGATCTGAGAGGAGATGCCTTGAGGGAGGTCATCACCCCTGTGGTACACCGGACGCTACTGTACACATTGTCGGAGTGGTCGCTATCAACCACTGTCACTTGAGTGCGGTTTGTTAGAAAGCCCTTTATCCAAGATAAAGTGCTGCCCTTTATGCCATAGGCAGAGAGTTTGGCAAATAACCTTTGGTGCGGGACAGAGTCAAATTCCTTAGAAAAGTCAAGCAGGGTGAGATCAGTTTGAAGTTTTAGATCAAAGTTTTTAGCTAGGTCATGTGAAGTTAGAATCAACTGTGACTCACACGAGAAGCCTTTCCTGAATCCGTGCTGTAAATAAGATAATAATGAGTACTTATCTAAGTGGCCCATAATATTTGAGAAGATTATATGCTCTAGTGTTTTGCAGAGAACACAAGTCAGAGATATGGGCCTGTAGTTTCTGGGGTCTGAACGAGAACCCTTCTTAAAAACTGGGGAGACAAGAGCATGTTTCCAATCAAATGGCAAATCGCCCCCATCCAGGGACTGCTGATAAATAACCCTGAGTACAGGAGCAATAACTCAGCTGGAGATCTTCAAAAGGTGAATGGGGATCTGGTCCGGACCAGTTGCCTTTGATGGGTTTAGATTTGCCACTGAGAGACTAGCAATGCCCTCTGTAGTAACTGTGATGTTACCCATAGTGGGAACACTACTTAACTCCATAGTGGGAAAAGTACTGAGATCTTCATTTATAAAGACTGATTTAAAGTAATTATTCAAGATATTTGCCTTTTCCTTACTAGAGTTATAAAATGTGTTATTTACTTTAATAGGTGGAACCCCAATTCTGTCTTGTCGCTGGGACTTTACGTATTTCCAGAATTTCTTGGGGTTTTCTCTAAGATTGTCAGACAGTATAGAGGAAATATGATTATTTCTAGCTTGGTTGATAGCTGCTTTTGTTTTACGTCTAAATTCCCTGAAACTTTTCCATGTGTCAAGAGTATTCTTATTTTTAGCTAGATTGTGTAGACGCTGCTTTTTCCTGACCATACGCCTAAGTTTTCTATTGAACCATGGATGAGAATTAGCGCTGGGCCTAATTACCTTAGTTGGAAAGTGCTTGCGTGCATTTGACATAATCATACATTTAAAGTTGGTCCAATTAATTTCAACTGTGTTTGATACTGGATGAGAATTTAAAAAATTCTCACAGTCCCTTGAAAGATCTTCCAGGGATTTTTCTGAGTTACCATGTTTGTAGTCTAGTACTTTCCTGGGTTTACATTTGTTCTTCTGATCAAAACGGATTAAAGATATACATTTTTCAATTATAGTACATTTATGTGGCTTTGATTGCGACGCTGCAAGACCGTTTTTCCGAAATGACACATTGAACCTTTATCGAGACCTTAAACGAAACTTATATTAATTTTTATGGAATAGTATAACTAACAGCAAATCCTACCTGCATACTACTTTCGATAGCAGATAAGCACGACCATGAATAATATCTTACTAGCAGACAGTATATCTAAACAACTGATATATGATGTTATAGAAAATATATTAGTAACATTAAATCAATTCAAATTAAATGCCTTTCTTTATTCAGAATAGTACAATCAGTGATAATAAGACATTGCTATGATCCTTAAGGGCCCTGGGAACAATAAATATAACAATCCAACGTATAGTATTACGAATCGAAGCGAATGTAATATTATATTCATTTATTCTTACAGACTGAAATGGTACAGCAATATTAATTAGGAAATATATTTCTAAAAGTTAAAACGATAAAACTTTACATTCGCAAAAAAGAGTTTGAACATAATGTGTTTTTATTAAACATTTTAATTGGGCTCCTGATATTAGTAACTTTAAAGCTACATACATGTATCATGTTTAAAGTGATTAAACTATTACCTTACAACCATGGTAATAAAAATAGTTATTCGCTAGTTCACTCATTTCTTCGACAAATGCCAAAAATCAGTGATAATTTGTTTTATTGACAAAATACAGGCACGCGGTGACTGTACGACGAACGAAACATTAATCGTACAGTCAGCAAGTGCCTGTTTCTTAATAAACACAGTATCTAACTCTTTTAATATTCCAACTGAATAGTCTGAATACACAGCGTGCTGTAGACGCCAATAAAACATGGTTATTAGCCAATCATCTACTTGGATTTTGTACTGTGCGCGAAGTTATTTATTACCTATATCGTAGTCCTAACGTAATTTCCGGTTTTCGATCCAGAAATAAAAAATCATTTAAGTTGTGCAGCAAAATGAAAGTGCCTTTTAAAATGTCTGCTATCTTCTTCTCACGGGAAGAAGCCATTTCCCAGAGGGTCTGAATTGGGGGGGGGGGTCTACATGTCAGTTGTCAGTTGAAATTTTGGCCATTTGTCAGTTAGCGCTAGTTAATCATTACTGGAGAACATTTACAATGTTTGACCCTCAAAAACCAAATTCGTCAGTTGTCAGTTATTTTTCTGTTGTCAGTAAAAAAAATCGTCATTTCTCAGTTTTCAGTTATTTTTAAGGCCGTTTGTCAGTAGTCAGTTAACCCCATTCAGACCCTCTTCCATGTGCGGCCAGAAAATGATACAAATGACTCGATTCTCCCATCCCAATATGAGTTGAAAGTGAACATTAAGGACAACATCCAATACATAATTTGAGACATATCAGTGATTTTATTGTTCCCAGTTTTCTTGGGTACTAGCATCTTCCCCAACCTCGTTCCCAGGATCGTCCGCGCATCCAACATGAAGACCTTCGGTAAAGGCTGAACTATCCGTATTCTGATTTGCTCTTCGGTTATGACGCAAATGTTGTTCTAACAATACTATTTATTGCCCCAAACGGACTGAGACCACAGAGATGAAACAAAGATAAACTTGTATAGTTTAATTTTCTCAAATGTTATGAATAAAACGATTTTAAATAACCTTAACTGACACATTTCGTAAGTAGAGTGCATTACTGGGTATTTTTCTGTTAAGTTTCATCAGTGGGAAAGCCAGGAGAAGCCGTTAAACCTGAACATGTGCCATCGGTTGCTTTGCTTCAACACTAATGGCTTTTCAGGATTCCCTTTCATTCAGATACATCCTGGTACTATTATGATACCATTCCACTGTTCCTTTATTCAAAATGAAAAACTCCATTTCGAGCCGTTTGGTAGACATGTTTTCACTGCATCGTATGCCACGTAGAAATACGGTTATCGCAATCTCGCTTACTCCGGATTGGGATGCCTATGGTTTGTACACGTCGTGAAATATTCCCAAATTTAGCTTGGCCGCCATCTTAGATCGCCAAATCACGTGACAAAATACTCCCACAATCTGGGAATATTTGATTACGTGATACAGCCTTTTCCAGGGTCTTCCTCTGCATGTCGTCATGTTGGATGAGCATGCGGAAGACTCGGGGAACAAGGTTAGCATCTTCCCTTCGTTCGTTGATACTAAAGTCGGTATTTATACTTAATTGTCTCGAATCATTATTTGAATGCTGCAAAAGAACACGTTCAATAAATCACTCTATTGTTCGGCCAATCATCGGTAGCCAGAATTATATGTATATGGCAGTGCAATCTCGTACTATTTGTTGCTCTTGAGAAGAGTATAGAGAAGAGTTGATGTATAGCCTTCTGCACTTAAAGGGGCTGGGTCACCTGGTGCCCGTGCGCAGTAAGTATGCTCTTGAGGTAATTAGCATATCATAAATATTCAAAATTCTTCTGCGATCGCAATGGTTTCTTTCGCAAGCAACAGTAGCATTGTATCTGATTGGTCAGTTCAATGAGAGCTCATTTGTGATTGGTTGAGGGTAAGATTGAAACTCTTTCAATGTTAGTGGGTAGATTTTGTGTAAGAAATTAGAAAGTAAAATTCAGTTACGGAAGTTCACCTCGATTTATCCGAAAATACAGCAATGAAAGTCCCGCTAAATGTGTACAAAAACTCTTCACCTCGTGAAATGTAATACTAGGGATTGTTTACTTGTCATTGCTTAGAACAATCTGGCGCCATTTCTTGTGAAAATCGTCAACATTTTGCGAAACATGGTTTTGGTCCCGTGTTGACTTGAACGCTGAACGGACGGTTTTCAAATTTAGTCGTCGTTCCTTGCCTTGCTGAACGGAAAACTCCCATCATTTGGAGTTCTAAAGACTTGTAAAGAGAGTTGGAATTCGCCTCCTTTCATGATAATTGTTGTGAAGTGTTTATAAATGCTTCACTGGAATAAAGTCAGTGAGATAACTTGGCTCGAACTTAGCCGTTTCCTAAATAATTATTTTTGAAGAGCCGACAAAGTAGCAGGTTCAGCTAAATTTCAGGTATGTTTTATTACCTTGTTTTGATTCTGGAAAACGTTTTCAGGTTGAGTTCGGGTTGTCCTTTGTCTTGGCTTTGGTGTGTTTTGGCTGGTGAGTTTGTCTTGGCTTTGGTGTGTTTTGGCTTGTGCTCAGAAAAGTCGCAAAATAAACTCTTTCTTTTCTTTCATTTTGTCCGTTTTATAAAACATTGCTTTTTAGCAAAAGGTTTTTGGCAATGTTATTTATCTTCTAGCGTTACTTTTTGTTATACCTTGAGTCAAACACTAAACGTTTCGTGTGGCAACAATCTCAATCAACTACTCTTGAAGTGACTCGGCCACGAAGGCCGAGTCACTACCAAAAGTTCCTTGGTCTTTAGCTCCCGCCAGGTTTTGAATATTTGTTTGCTTAAAGTGCATATAAGCCCTAGCCAGTTATCTTTGATATCGATTGTACATGAAGTGGATAGTCCAATGGTAGAATATTTCTTGATTTGGGTGTTACGTCTACGAGATATAAAGGTTTAGATTTCCAATATGCTAATGATATGATGTCATCACCGACATCACTTATTATACAAAAGCATGCTGGTAGAGACAAATTACCTATTTTTAAATTCTAAGTTATATTTGAAGCTTATCAAAGTCATTTTACCAAAAAAATATTCTAAATTAGAAAATAGCTTAATTCACAAGCACAAAGAAATTCAGCAAATGTCGGTGATGACATCACATCATTAGCATATTGGAAATATAGACTTTATATCTCATAGACGCAACACCCAAATCAAGAAATATTCTACCGTTGGACTATCCACTTCATGTACAATCGATATCAAAGATAATTGGCTAGGGCTTATAAGCACTTTAAGTATATAGCAGCATGTTGGCTTTTCCAGTGTCGGTCATTTTTTTTTTTCGTCAATTGCCTCAAGGCAGGCTTTCAGGCGTTTCTCTTTTCCTGCCCCGACTCGTTTACCTCCCCTTCCTCCAGAGCCTTCATTCATCAGAATTTCAAACAAAAAATGTAAAAATGAAATACTCTACATTTAGAATGAATGCTAAACAAAACTTTCCTGGAAAAAAAAATGTTTTAGAGGTTCGAAATAAGAGCGATGGAAATGGATTCCTGAAAGGTTCCTTCGGAGGGAGGTTTGATTTCGTACTCCTGGAGTCGGAAATAAAATTTTGCCTTTGGCCGTGCGATAGACTGGTAACGAATGAGCGCTGACCCAGCCCCTTTAAACATCTCATTGTAAATAATTTATAGTACATTTTGTTTTGCAGACAAGAACTGGTATAGCATTAAACAGAAATCGTACGTGTTTAGGAATCGCAAAGCACGAGACTGTGGGAGTATTTCAGGAAATCGTTTTCTGACTTCAAGATTGCAGGGTTCTCTCAGGTATGAAATAATACTGACGCCGGATGCACTTGTCTAATGGCGCGTTCGTTTGGAACTGATTCCGAAATATTCTTATTACGGAATAAGAATATTCTAATTATTATTCTGCCTCCAGAAGCAGAATACACAGAATGTATTCCACTGAAGTATTCTAGAATAAGAGTAGCTCCCAAATAAACGCTTACACGTGTTATTCTGTCTATTGTTATTCCAGAATAGTCGCACACGAACGTGCCCTAAGGTACATCCATTGAATAAAGATCTACAATGAAACGCCACTGACATCAAATGTCCAGTCTTGTGTGATCCAGACTGGCTGGTTAAAGCTAAAGATGACATAACTAAATACCCTGTCAAAATGTCTTGCAGAGTAGTGTAAATAAGTTTAATTATATTTTATCCTTCGTTATCTACAGCCAGAATTAAAAGTTGAGTACATGCTAATGAAATTATTTAATGATATCAGCATGGCTTCGTACCCGTATGACCATTAAAGTGCACCTTTTGCAATTTTTATACTTATGAATTTATGAAAGGTTTTGAGTACTTCTGCGATGAAATTTTTCTAGACTTGTTTGAAATGGTGAAAATGTGACCAGTACATGACCCATGACCGCGTAAGAAATAGCCTGGGTCGATTCTTTATCTTACGTCACCTCATTAATGCATTATTCTTCATGGCGCCTTTCTATCACAACAACATCGATATATAGAGACTATATACAGTCTGTGAGTTGTTAGTAAAGAAAACAGTTATTTTAGACAAAATGCTAAATATTTATTCAAATTATTGCAAAGTCGAATGAGTTGGATGACGTAAGATCCAGAATCGACCCAGGCTTTTTCTTACGCGGTCATGGGTCAGGAAAGGTCACATTTTCACCATTTCAAACAAGCCTAGAACATATTGTATATCTGTAAGCCAAAAATTTCTTCGCAGAAGTACTTAAAACCTTTCAAAGATCCATATGTATAAAAATTGCAAAAGGTGTTAGTTGCACTTTAATAATAAATCCAATAAAGCGTTTTTGCCGTTTCTTAATTGTCTTAGAGATAATTTTTATGAGGTCTATATGCAAAATAATTAAAGCAAAGACAATGCAAACTTCCACTTTGTACCTATATAAGTTTAGCACCACTCTGACCCTCACTGATATTGAAAATATGTTTTAAAATGAATTCCAAATGGCTGATATGGTTTTAATTTTCATGATTTTCGGGTCTCCAAACAGCTGAGGCAACTAAGAAAGCTAGATATTGGTAATGTCCAACTGCGTTGGTTAGTAAAATAAACGTTTAATGTCAGTTTCAATCCAACGAAATTATAAAGAGTCCTGGCATCAGCTGTATCAATAACGGAATACCAATGTAAAATGATTTCGCTCCTTAATGGTGGGTTTGATTGCCTACGCCACAACAAGCAAATGGAATGACAACTGGGAGAAGTGACAGCTTGCGAAATGTACTTTTGAGATGAGGGCGAGGTATAATGTTTTAATAAAGAAAGATCAATAGCAATTAGAAAGGCCAAAGTTAAAAGCTGGGTCCTACTGAGACAAAAAGAGACGTGAAAAGATTTATGGTGGAAAAGTAGTCGAGCATTTGGTTAACCAATGTAACATTGAGAAGAACGAAGCAAGAAGAAATACAATACTGAAATAGCTATATATTTACAGCATAGAAACAGACAGAAAAGAGGCAAAGGTGCTTTGTTGTTGGAATTAAGTCTCGAGCTTCAGACGGCAAGGAGAAAAGAAGCGGTCACATACAGAAGCAAGTGCTGGGGTTTAAGGTTAACTTTACTACTTTGTTTTATAAAGCTTTAAGCGCATTGTATAAAGAGGAAAAGAACAAGAAAGGAGGAACTTAGGATCTATAACGCACTCATATTTACACAACATCAAATTCGAGATAACAAAGGAGAGTTTTGTACTGAAGACCGTACCAGTCAACAGAATCGAATTCTGAGTAAACCTTACTTCAATAGGAGCTTCGGTGATTAGGTCAAAACAAGCTCAAACAGTTTGCCTTAAAGCTTTTGAAGGTAACATCACATCAAATAGAGCTGCAGGCATATTAAAGAACGGAAAGTTGTACCAACGTTCAATTGTATCATTATGGATACGCAGTTAACATCCAACGTCACTCTCAACACCAGAACAGATAACAAGTCACAACATAATTTATTACCAGATTCGAACCTGAACATGTATTTTTCCAATCATTACGAGGCGTGGTTCTGGGTATTACATGCAATCATTGCATGCTTTGCCGTTGTGGGAAATGGCCTTGTAATATACATTATCTGCTCAAGGAAACAACTTCTTGAGCAAGAATCGCCAAATGGCCGGATCATTTTATCTTTAGCAGTGGCAGATTTCTGTGTTGGCATATTCAGTGTTCCAGTAAAGTTTACATGCGTATTTTGGCAGAAATGCAATTATATTATCTGGGCTTTTTATGCTTTTTTCGGTAATACATTTGTGAATGCATCAATATTAAACCTGTGTGTGTTAACATGTGACCGTTACATTGCCGTTGTTCATCCATTCAAACATCAAACACTTGTAACACCACCGCGAACCATTGCTCTGATATCAACATCTTGGTGTATATCAATAACATTACATATACCGGACTTAATTAATGACCTACGCATTAAGAAAACGGAGAACATCGAGTTTACTGTGACATATTTAGTTTTATTAAACATGCTTCCTGTGCTTTGGATGCTGTATGTGTATACTCGAATCATTATCGTGGTTAGAAAACACAGGAAACAAATACGAATCCAGGAAAGGCAACTTTCTTGTAACAACAACGGAGAGTGCGAATCAAGAAGAGCAAACAGTGCATCAAGAGCGAAGGGTTTTGAAGCTGTAGGAGTTTTAACATTAATATATCTCCTCTGTAACAGTTATCACATGTACGTCATGGTCTGTTATTACTTGTCTTCGTCTTGCAAGCTCTCAGTATCTGTCATCAGTATTATGGTCCTCCTCAGATATCTCAATTCTGCAGCAAATTTCTTTGTTTATGCCATCATGAAAACGGATTTTCAGAGGGAGCTGTTAAGTGTTTTCCGTCCTTAAGTATGTTTCGATGTTAAAGGGGCTATGTCATGGTACTGCGCATGTATCGAGTAATCGCCCGTTGGTGGCTGTTAATTGGATACAAACATTTAAACTTCCTACCCTCAATTATTTATTGAAAAGATTTTCAATATTGTCCCTGGAGATTGTTTATATATACACTGTTCGTTGGTCATTTTTGCATATCTGCTTTGATTTTAAGCATCCCACATGGCCGAGAGGTTCTTTAGTTCATATCAAAATCGCTGGAAATAGCTGTTTCTGGGTAAGAACGCGAATGTAAAGACTAGTACCGTGACACAGCCCCTTTAATACATAATAATAATAACAATATTTCTACAGGAAAAACTCCCTCACGTACTGTGATTTTCAGGGAGGTCCTGCATAACTAAAAGTAATAATGAAGACTAAAAGGCTATAAAAGGTTAAGAACTAGAGCTAAATTGCTAAGAATACTACTTTTAAAAACTTTTAAAAACGATCAAATTCTCAGCGATCTTCGAATTGAGGTCTAATGCGTTCTAGTCTTCGATTGCTTAGAACGCAAAGCGCTGCTTTCCACAATTTGTGCGGACGCGTGGGAGATGTAAATATCCAATGCGGCGCGTATTGTAATTATTTTAAGATTAAAGTTAAAATTAATAAAGTTATTCAAACACTTAAAAATAGCTATACAGCGATGGTTATGACGACGACGACTTAATGGCTGCCATTGTAGTTGTTCTATAGCTTGTGTTCCTGAAGAGTATCTAGGTAGCCAAGGTCTAAGATTGTTCTGGCAGCATTATTTTGTAAAAATTGTAAATGGCCCATGAGAACTACATTGTTTATGTCGCCCCATACTAAATCGGCATAGTCAAGTAAAGGTAAAATAAGGCTATTTAAATATACAGTGTTATTTGGGCATCTAATGGCAACAAGGTTTTCACACGGCGAAGTACTCCAAGCCTCTGACAAATTTTCTTGCTTAGGGCATCAATATGTTCAGCCCAGCTCATATTCTGTTGTATTTGTATACCGAGGTATTTAAAAGATTCCTTCCGTTCTAGGAGGTAACGGTTTATCTCTAGCGATAAACCACTAAAGGAACTTAATTTACGCGAACTACCAAAAACTACGAATTTACATTTATCTACGTTAAGAGTTAATAAATTATCATTGAACCATTTAGTAGTATATGCGGAGTCAAAATGATACCACTTTTTTGTGAACGTAGTGGGAGGTCTTCGGTTAGGCCTCAGACCTCCCACTACGTTCACAAAGAAGTTGTATCATTTTTACTCCGCATATACTACTGGATCATAAGGATTGAAATCGGGAAAACGAACGAGGCAAAAAAAAGAAAAAAATGAATAGAAACTGTCATTTCGTCTCTCTTCATTTTTTTCCTTTTTTTTTTTACTGCCATTCGAAAGCCCTTAGCGAGCCCTCTACGTCTCCATGAGTCTTACGGTACTTCAATTCTGCCAGTACTTTCGAGAAGCGATTTTCTTTTACTAAGTTCACGTCGTAGTGGTGCACTACACGTTGTACAAAGTCTGTAGCTAGTTCGACAATCACGATCGCATTTACGACATGGATATTCGAAAGCCCTTAGCGAGACCTCTACATCTCCATGAGTCTTACGGTCCTTCAATTCTTCCAATACTTTCGAGAAGCGATTCTTGATTTTGCGTTTCTCTCCACTAAGTTCACGTTGGTGTCGTGCACCACACGTCGTACAAAGTCCGTAACTAGTTCGACAACCACGACCGCATTTAGAACATGGACCGAATGGAGTGGCTCCTCTTCGTATCTGATAGTCGTGTTGAGCACAATATTCTGACACCTTCGAAATCTTCCTTATACATTTTGTGTCCTTGCCTCGCATTAACCAACTACAAGTTATCGTCTCAGGCATCGCGCGATGTATACCTTGTACTAGTTTATCTCTAAAGGCTTTTTTTGATTTCGACCTATCCCTAAATAACTAAAAGTCCTTTGAGAGCGGAAGTCGTATTTACGTTTGGCAGAGCAGCTGCCGTATGTTAATTATGGCTGGCAGAAATCTACATACGAAACACGTCCATTGCATAAGCCAAGGGGGATGAATACATACATTCCTGAGTTCCCCCTAAAATTCCTGAGCGCCCCGATTTTGCTTGAACGAGTGAAACTGGGGCGCTAAGGAATGCAAAAAAGTTTGGCGACCCTAAAATTTACGTACGACTCAGACAATTTTTATTTCACCTGCGGCCCGTGACATAGTTTGACGTGACTAGACAAAAATCTACATACGAACCAAAACAACACGGTAATTTATACGAACTAAGAGCATCTGTTTTTAGCGCAGTAATTTATACGATTTTCTTAGCGAAGTTAAAATAGACTCCGTGATGGTTTCTTTCATAGGAGATGTTGATTCTTATCCCACTAGACTGCCAAGCTTTGCTCTCATTTCCTTTCGGATCTCCGAGCGAAGTTCTTCTACGTTTTTTGACCCTCTTTCTTGCCTATTTTTTTGTCGTATTTCGAGCTTGAGTGATTCGTATTTCGATCTTTCATCGATAACACTTCCGAACTCGGCTTCTGAAATATTACCATCGGTTAGAGCCTTTGAGACTTTGACTTCCACGGAATTGGCCTTAGCCTTTGCCAACATAACGGTCTTTTCGTGCTTCGAGACGCGAATGCCAAGTTTCTTACTTGCGATAGACATCGAGGCCGAAATGACGGCACAAACGAACCCAAGGCTTCCTAATGAAATACCCACAGGTATCCCGACCCCTGTAAACGTCAAACCCAACGCCATAGCGGATAATGCACCACTCAAGCTACCTGTGGCCACAGCAACCCCGTGAACAATACCACGCGCTCGGGCATATTTCTTACGAACGACTTCGTAGTGCTTTGCCTGCCGTTCGAGTTCAGCAAGTGTGTCACATACTTTTTGTAGCCGAAAGCTATCTCCAGACAAAACAGTTTCAGATGAACGTAGATTGGGATAGATCGGCGCCGTTGGAATTGTTTGAATCGAATCGCTTGCCATCGCATATTATACGTATGACTCACTCAATCTTCAATACGTATCGTAGGGGTCGACCACGGAAGTCTACCACGTTGCCTTTCTCATCACGAATCGTCAGACGAAGGCTGTTTCGCGTTGTACCTAGAGCTCGGACAGGTAGTGGGGGCGTTGTAGAATACGTATTTACATCAAACCAGCTGCCTCGTACTTTAAAGCTAGCCAGTACATTCGATCGCTTTCCCTCTAGTAGCGAGAAATTGGAATCTACCACATCGCAGTATACGTACATTGTGTTGATATCCTTGATTACCAGGTCGTAGTGTCCAGCTTTTAGCGATACGTTTCCCCCCACATCTTCATTTCCTTCGATACCCAATAGTTCGCAGAGATTCTTACTGAACTTGATTGTTTTCTGAACCTTTAGGATCCAATCCCTCTTACCGCTTTTATTTATGAAGCTTACGACTTTGTTCGACATAGCTTCATTGAAGAAGGGCTGGAGTTTACGTAGGTTATGAGACCCCGGATAGATTTTGTATGGGAACCCTACGCCTCCGGTATCCCACTCGAACGTAGCCTCCGTTTCTAGGTTCCACCAGCTATTCTCGAAAGTGACCTCAACTAGCGAAATATTCTGTATAAGAATAGGTTGATCGAAGTAGACCGTATGGTCAGCCGAGGTGGTGGTGACATTTAAAATCACCATTGTATATTAAAGGTATAAACTTTATATGTCATACTTGCAATAGCTTCAACATGAGGAGGTCCAGAGGCCTTTTCAGTTACCATTACGAAGGGAAAGAGGTCCCAACGCCGAATGCTAATATACGGTCAAAGACTGAGAATCGAGCTAGGAGAGAGAATCAAGCTAGGATAGATAGGGAAGGTTTGGAAAGTAGAGAGGTCGCAACGTTGAATGCAGATCTATTAGCGAAGTTCAAGAAAAGATACCCACATGCAGATCTTCACAAGTTCTATGCCTCTACGGAAATAAATGGTCCAGGTAAATATTCGACGAGTATTTGGTTTCGAGATGGGGATTCTGGCTATGTCGTTTACGGCGATGATGTCTCCAAGCTACCCGCTGCCATTCAAAAACGCATCGATAACGCATTGCAGGGTATAGTTGGGGATGGGGGTTTCCCATCTCCATTCAGAAAGACAAAGGTAAAGTATCCAGTTCCAGCCGTTCCATGGGGGGACGACCCAAAAGACATAGTCCCTATCTTACGAAAGCTCAAGATCTATGTAGCAAAGGATCAGTCCTTCACGATGACGCCGCGAGATATCTTTCAAGAGCTGGACCAAGTTTTCTACACTGCAAAACAAGCACAGATATGGTTTGATGCTCAACCAATGAGGCATTGGCAACAACAGCTGTGCTTTGTCCTTTGGTGCGCAACGGCAGGTTGTGGAGTATCGTTCGACGACCATCTTTCAGATGATGCACCAATCATCGACAACATTAGGAGCTTTTACCGCTTCCATGTGTACTATACGATCAGGCGATTACTTTTCGAATTAGGCGCCCCACTTCCTAGAGATTCGGTTTTCGATAAGAACAACAACGTTCCATGGAGTTGCGTCGTATACGACAGGCTTAGGATAGAGTTTGAAGTCGATAAAGTCGATTTTAACTTTCGTCGAGGGGCTAATGGAGGCTTAGGGGACGCCTACAGATACAACGATGGTGGAAAGCTGATGAATGCTGAAGATACGTGGGGACGCGACACCACATTCACTGCAAAGTGGCCAACGGGCTCAGGCGAGTTTTCCGATACGAACCACGACCTTCAATTGCAGTTCTTTCTCAACCATATGGTAAAGGATCGACACCACTTGCAGTTCTTTCGTAACGATGTGATAAAGAATCAACACAATTGGTTCGTTCTACAAACTGGTCACGGATTGACGAAGGCTGGGCTAGAACGAATCAACTTATCTGTAATGGTCTACGTATATTGCGTTCTAGGATCCCAGGCTTCTTTACGCAATTCAATCATAGGGACAACGAACTTATCCCTCAATGTTCAGACCAATTGTGGTGTAAAGTTGGAAGAGGTCATCATGGAAAAGAAGGTTGATAGCCTTGTACGATATCAAGGATCTCTGCAGTTAACGCGAGTTCGTCTCGACCTGGCAGTTGCTAAGGACTGTTTGTTAATACCCAGCCATATGATTATTAACAAGGAGAGCATATTAGGTTATAACAACAAAATACAAGAAGCATCCGCATCTAACATCCACTTTGGAATAAATAAACGTATCAACCATAAAGAAAAAAACCCGAAACCACCACGTATGGAAGGTAGTTCACGAAAGAAAGATCTACCGCATCAAGATGCAAAGAAATCGATTCTCGATGGCGTTGCGGGGAAGCAGCCTACTCCACAAGTAACGCAACCTCGTAGTACCGATGGCGTTGCGGGGAAGCAGCAGCCTACTCCACAAGTAACGCAATCTCGTAGTACCGATGCCGTTATGACAAAGCACGAGATCAATTTGGGACTGATGATTGCCACTGCGGCGGGAGCCTCATGGATGCTATTTCGCTGACTTAAATCGCTCTATTACGATCACCACCACAGCTACGATCAACATCCAGATGTTCTTCGCTAAGAATCCTAATACCTCGCCAGCCGTGCGAAACAAAAAGCTAGCAATTGCCCCAACCATTCCAGGTAGAATCTGCCCTAGCTTCTTTCCTAGACCTTTCAACGCATTGCCGACCCCACTGGCAACATTAGCAAGCCCCTTAGATAGCATGGAAGCCACGACGCCAATCACGGTGCCTGTCGCAATCGCAATTCCAAGCACTCCAACACCGTACTTTTTGAAGATGGCCTTCACGCGGTCTCGCATGGACATACGCTCTTCGATTTTTTCGATATTTGACTCAATCTCCTGTATTTGGTCGTCTATTTTCATCACTTCTTCCTTTGCTGCCGTATGTTCTGTCGACCCCTGCTTGGATGATTTCACGTTTTTCATTTCCTTAGCTCTTTCTATCTTAAATTGGTCGATATCGGCTTCTCCTTCGCTAACAAGCATCTCTGCGGAAGGCCCTAGAGCGTCTGTGATCGTCTTAGGTAATTTTCCATTAACATTACCTTTGGCGTCGTACAGCTTGTGGTATTTGGCATTAGTTTTTCTCAGTTTCACCACGACCTCGTCGTACGCATTCAAGGTAGTAGTGAACTTGTTAGTGTCTACATTTGGATACTTGGCATGGATGCGTTCCCAGGCCTCCTCGAGTTGAACGAATTTTTCCTCTATTATGTTTTTCCCCTCAGTGAACGATGTTTCCGCGGTATTGCCGCTTGGTACTGCACCCTCATCACCTAGATTCACCAATTTGATGTACTCATGTGGACTGTACCCCCATTTATGCCGTCCACTCCAAAGCTTATCCCGAAAGCTTTTGGATCTTTCTCCTATTCTGGCCTTAACTCTACCCCACCAAGTACTTCGGTCTTCATTCTTACCTGGACCAAGCTCGTGCCATTCTTTGGCAGAAAGCTTTTCTATGTCGGCTTGACCTTCCTCAGTCAAAGGATCGAAGTCTTCATTTTCAGCCATGTTGAACAATAACCATATATGTCCATATATTCAACATGATCCCGTCGACGTTGGTTCCTGCAAAATCGCACAGAGAGCCTCAGGGATTGAAAGCTCTACACAACGTAGATAGAATCACCTTCACTCCATCGGAAGCCAATCCAGGAGAGACTCTCTATGTGAAAATACCAATACTAGGGGAAAACATCGTCCTCGTTCCAGGTAGTCTCGCGCTCGTGGCTGACCTTACGTTGTCTGGTGGACATGCTAACAATCGAGTGGTGGATAATGTCGGGCGTTGTCTGGTCTCACGTAGAGTTCTCAAAATAGGAGCTGAAACAATAGAAGACATTGAACGACCAGATCTTCTACAGACATATTCCGATCTCTATTTGCCAACTATAGAGCGAGATGCGCGCGTGGGACAAGGTATTCAAACAGAGAACACGAACAAGCTACGCTCGAATGCTGGTGACAAAGGCACTTCGGATACTGGAGAAAACTTGCTCCTAACTGTGTATGGTTCGAAATACCGAATCCCACTAGATGTGGACATCCTGACGCAACATGGAGCTCTTTATCCCTTCGCTCTTCGCAACGCCATTTCTCTCGAGTTGACTCTATCACCTGCTACGGATGTGGTGGTAGGATCAGACACTACCAAGATAGGTACATACAAGCTAAGCAACATTCAGCTAGAGTACGAAGTTGTTGAGAGTGAAATTATCGCCAAGCAAGCGAAAGACGAATATGTCAGTGGCGCCGTCTTCCTGTTCAGGCACGCTGTTCACTTCAAAACCGTACCTATCAACAAAGCGTCCGACACTCTGATATCCCAGCAAGTCGACGTTCCAAGGTTGTCCTTCACTGGATTGCTCCTCCTCTTCGTGGCACAACATGCCCACGGTACACGAAACAGCGAGGCGTTTGACTATCCAGGAATCACGAAGGTCGAGATCGATATCAATGGAAGGCCAAACAGGATCTTTCCTGGAGGCATGCTACCATCAGACTTTTGGGAGGCCGCTAATGGATGGTTCGGTGTTGGCAAAACGTCTATGACCCCGATCAAGTTCTACAATAATAAATTCGCCATCCTGGTTGATTGTCGCACAGTAAATGATCCAGTTGTCCATGGCAATGGTTTGAATCAAACCGGCAGTGGAAAGAACCTCCAGATCCGCATCCATAGGACTGGAGGCAGTGGAATCGTGAACATGCACATCTTCGTACTTGCCGATGCTCAGATCACGATATTGAACGGAGCACTGGAAAACGTATCGTACTAGCATGGACGCTTTAGTAACTGAAATTCCATTCAACGCTCTCATAGTGGGACCAACGAATTGTGGAAAAACGGCCCTTCTCGTAGAGCAACTTCGTGGAGCATTTCGTGGTAAGTTTGACTACGTAGTACTCATATGCCCCACGTATGCCCACAACACTACCTATCGTGGATTCGCTCATCTAGATTCTCACTTCTTCGTGATGTGCCCCTCACAAGATGCCATCAATGCCGCGCTACGAGTTTGTTCCACCTTTTGGGCAGGTACCAATACTCTTTTGATACTCGACGATTGCGCTGCATCGAAGGATGTAAAGCTGAGAACCGATAAGCTCGTGGAGATGGCCTTTTCCGCTCGTCATATAGGCATTTCTATTTGGGTGTTAACTCAACAGTTGACAAGCATATGCAAACCTTTTCGAGAAAACGTGGCGGTGGTCGTGGCCTTTCATACGGCGTCAGCTCTTGATGCCAAAGCACTATTTGAGGACTACGGCGGTGGGTTGAAGGTGGATGAGAGGAAAATGTTGACCTCGGAGCTCAAGACCCACAAGTTCGCTCGCACATGTTTCTGTCTCCGCCATCCTTTCGAAGTAGTATTAGAGATTCCCGCACCCAAAGCATACTTCAACCATGGATGAAGGAATCAAAGAACTGTTAGGCGAGTGCGCCGTCGTTTGTCCGCCGGTCGTACTGGAACATCCATCCAAATCAGAGGACGTTAAAGATCGTAGGGAGGCGCTCTCGATTCTAGCCGCAATGGGCACAACAAAAGAATATCTAGGTCGGGACTTTTCTCTAGGAGATGTGTCTAGACTGCCTGACAAAGACGTTATACGTCTACACAGTAGGTACCAGGCCGTAGTAGCAAAGCAAATAACAGGTTGTCTAGTAGACGGAGCACTGCGACTAGCAACTCGTGCAGTTGGGTACGTAGTCCGACTAGACAGCGAACAAGCACTTCTCCTAGATCTACAAGAAGACCACCTAGTTCGCAACGAGATATCTGCTGTGGCCGCCTTGTTGTCTCTTAAAGCAGGTCGCTTTGTGGCTCTAGCTAGTGCCTTGTTCCATGTAGCTGACCACGTAGTTCCATCTAGTACGCCAAGCAGTCAACCTATTAAAGACTCAAAGTCTACTGACATGAACGATGGAGGAACAACAAGATCGGATAACTGCAGATCCACCGAAGACTGCGCCTGAAAAAAAGACCAAAGATCCAAAGCGCATTGCCGCTGGAAAAGCACTGGCGGAAAGTAATCGCCGCGCTAGAGAGGCATTGAGTCGTGAGAGTGAACCAGAAGTTCGGGACGACGGAAGCTGGTACGATAAAGTGTCTGCCAACACTACACTATCAGCCATTGGTGTAGGCCTCGCGTTAGTTGGGCTGTACTATCGGTATAAGGACCGCAACGCTACGACACCTCACACTCATTCTGAAGAAATACACGAAGCTAGAAGCAAAAAGTTGCCTTCCATGGAAAATAACATTTGAACATATCGACAATACGGATACGTTCGATGGCAGAAAAAGGCAAAGTGGTAGAAAAAAGCAAAGTGGTAGAAACGGTAATTGATGCCGCCACATTGGCTGGAATAGCAACTGGTATTGGTTGGATCGTAAAAAAGGCGACAAAGGAGTCTATGCTTGGCGATCCTTCATCAAGCATCTTGAATTACGTGAAGTGGACGGCCGTATTGGCTGGTAGCATTGCCGCCAAAAAGTATCTCGAAGAACAAGGGATCCTACCTAAAAGTTCGTAAACAATGGTAACGATTATCGCAGCGATCGCCTTTGCGGCGGCAAGCCTTGGTGCTAAATACCTCGACCGATATATTTCTGGAAGAGACCCAGAGGAGACTAATATAGAGATCAAAAGGCACGATAGAGCCCTTGAGAAATACAAGGCTGACATGGCTACTTACGAAAAACAACAAGAAGAACTATCCAAGTGGGTTAAAGAGCAGGAACGTAAGGAATACTACGCTGCTGAGGATCTAACCAATACAGACCGCGCCCTTGTGCTATACAATACAGTACACGTGGGGCTGCACCGCATGGACATGAAGAAGCCTCACTTTTCCGACTACTACAAACCTTCGAGTTCGCAGAGAACTACGGAATTGGCAATCGTAGGTGGTGGGACGCTCGCTATAGGATACGTTGCTAGTCGGTTGCTTTAAAAATCACAAGACTAATTCCGAAGAAATACGCGGCAAAGCTGACCACCACAACGTGTTGTAAAAAATCGAATCCAATAACCCTATTAGATAAAGGCACCTGTATATATATCAAAGACGATGGCTAACCAAGTTTTCAATGCAAGCGACGTGGTCGAAGCGTTTCAAAGGGCAAAGGAAGATGGCCGACCTTACGGGTCAGTCATATCATTCGATTGGGCTCACCTCAGGAACGGCCCAAACGGATGCAAGTACGTTTCCGTAGCCTTCGACATTGGAAACGGTCCTAGGCCCGCGGTCTTTCGGTTCAAAGGTGAAAAACATGTCGGGCAGATAGCTCCATACGACGAAGAGGACGTCATTAGGGCGAATGCCGCATCCAACAGAGCCAACAAGGTCAAGAAGCGAGATCGCCATCCTTGCCTTCAGTTCCAAAAGTGGAGCGTCACAGTGCCTACCAAGGAGGATGGGTTCACGATTAAGAATCGTGATGATGGAGAGTTAGATCTCCCATCAGACGACAAGCTAAGCCCCACGTTCCAACTAGTGGAATGTCTAGAGGAGGCATTCGTCTACGAAATAGAAAGACTTATTGCAGATAAGAAAATATGTATGACTAGCATACGTAAACGACAACAACAACCGACCGAGGATGCTATAATTGTCCCCAACACCAAGGTGACTCCGATGATCCAACGAGCCATTTCGATGCATTCTACCACAAACGCTGGACGTCGATTGCCTAATCCTATGATGAGGATGCGCATGAAATGTGCATTTGACACTGGAGAATGCAAGGGGCAATTCTTTGACAAGGACAAGGAATACTCTTCGGAAGGTCGCATCAAGTACGAACCTCTCGTCGATGCAAACTCTACCGGAGTCAACATTAGGAACATAAGCAACCTTATACTGCCAGGATCCATACACGACGGCATTTGCGATGCTAGAAGCATATGCGCTAGTGGAATGGGGATTTCCTATCTCTTAGATGTCGACGTCCTAGTAGTTGAACAACCACGTAGGAAGGTCCTACACACTCTAGACGATGTTTATGTCTAGTGGACCAATGTGTGTAGGCCATAGACCTACCTAAAAAAAAAAAGAGAAAAAAAGGGAATAAGGACTGGTTGGATGAGTTCTTATTCCTTTTTTTTTTTTTTTTTTTTTCGACTCATGTTGAAAGTTAGAATGCGTAGATGTATCAATGGAGGCTAAACTTGCGAATGTCTTCTATGGTCCTATGGGCTATTGGAAAGGTCATGCGGCAATTGACAAGCTATCGGTAGCAGCGAAAGCCTCAGAAGCCGTAACTAGGAGTTGGTTGGAAAAGCAATCCATGTGGCAAATATATCTACCACCCCCAAAACACATTCCACGTCCGCATTGGACTGTGTCGAAACCAAATGAAGTCCACCAAGCTGATTTGATATTCTTACCACACGATCGACCTGGGCGTGGACGGAAGCTATACAAGTACGCATTGGTGGTAATCGATGTGGCTTCTCGATACAAAGAAGCCGAACCTTTAGCATCTAAAGATAGTGGCGAAGTTGCTGCGGCATTCGAACGAATTTACGAGCGTAGTCCCCTCGAATGGCCAAAGTTATTGCAGGTCGATCCTGGTAGAGAATTCATGGGTCGTATGTCCGAAACCTTAGAACTGCGTGGTACTAGAATTCAACGAGGTGAAGCTGGTAATCATAGGGCACAAAGTTTTGTCGAACGAGCGAATAGAACACTAGCTGAGAGATTGTTTGGATATCAATATGCACAAGAGATGGTACTCACTTCGGAAGGATCGGAGGCGCGTAGTAGAGAATGGGTAGTTCGTTTACCAATGGTTATCAAAGCCCTGAATGGTGAGGTGACTCGACTTACAGGAAAGGAGCCTTCGAATTCCGTAGTGACGCCGCAAGTAGATCTAAAGACTCCTACATATTCACGCACTGTTGGTTTGAGAGAAGAGCGCCTACCATTCGACGTCTTAATTCGATATCTCTACGCCCCAGGAGAATTGGAAGGGGGTGAAAAACGTAGAGCTACTGATCCTGTGTGGAGTTTACAGATATACGTTATTTCGCGAAGTGTAGTATCTTCGGGACAGCCTGTGCTGTACTACCTCGCTAAGCGAGAAGGGGGAAAGGATGCACCCAAACGTGGATTCGTTCGTGAAGAGCTACAAGTCGTTCCTAGGGATACGGAACTACCACCGAAAGATGTTCTGTTCGTATCCAAGCGCTAGACAGCATACTCTATTGGCTCGGTATGGATTCCATCGGGAAGAACGCGTCTTTTGTCGTAGTAAGCCGATAGCCCAAGTTTCTGCTGTTCGTAGGTTGCCATACCTTCCGGCACTAGACGGAAGCCTCGGTTTTTCGCCATGTCAATACTACCCTGAAGTGCTGCTTCGAATCGAGCCCACGAAACGTCGTTGTGCCATCTAGACATACCTTTGGTGGAATATTTCCTGCTACCACCCACATCGACATACCAAGCTTTAGAACATAGGGCAATAGCGCGTTGACCTTCGAATTCTAGTTTGAAGAGTCCTGGGGTACGACTGCTCCACTCGTCCCAAGCTAACCACTCATTTCTGTGGGCTGCGAAATCCTCTCGTAGGTCTGATCGTACAACTTCGTCAATGCGGATTCCAGAGATGGCAATGTACGCGCTGTCCGTATCCATCTGTATGTATTCGAAATCCTTGCGATCGACGTACTTATCAAGGAAGTCGTAGTAGAACTCGAGCATGCGAAGTTTGGCGAGTTGGTATACAGCGATACCTACTTGGAAAGGGCGCTTGATTCGGATCTGGTTCTTTCTACTCTCGAGTTCGTATGCCTCACCAACCTCTTCCAGGTCTTCGAACCAAACACTTCGCAATGCTTTGTCCACAACTTTCTCGTCCTTGGTATAGACGACATTAGTTTGTCGCTCCAAATCTTCGATCATCTTTCCGTAGGCGCTATTGCCGAGTAGCTTAAACACGTCTGCCAGCAAAGCTTTACTTTTGTCTGCATCTCCTGTTCTTCGCGCTTCAGTGACTTGGGTAACGAACCATTCGAAGATTTCTTCGGGTAAGTAGTCTATAGTACGGTAGACAGCAGTTACGATCGCGCCATGATCGAGATACCAACGTAGTAGGGGCTCGTAGAGTAGCAACCTCTTTCCAGAGAGACTCCCAACTAGCTTCTTTTCCTCGCTGAGCTTTCTACCCGTCCTTGCGAGGTAGGCCAACATTTGTGGAGGAATTGCTTCCTTGGGGATTTTCTTGTTGTAGAAGAAGGGGGGCATCTCCTCAAATTTCGTCCACAATTCTTTTGGTATCTCGATGTCTACCTCCGCATATCCAAACCACGCATCGTTTTGTAGACGTTCGACAAGGCCTTCGACATCTAGATCTGGCTCATCATAGTGAACGACCGTTTCTTTTCCACAAGGCATTTCTAGGGCCATAGTAGAAAGATATAGGGCATTGGCATCGTATCCAAGAATCTTACGACACACCTTGGTTCCACCCTGATGACTGCGAATCCTAGTCACTCCCGCTTCGTGGCGTCTAGTGAACACTATGCTTGGTCCTCCTACGACAGCACTTTTCAGCATGTGGTAGGCTTCCTCTCTTGGAGCATACAACTCGGCTCCACGCTCTATGCTACCTCGAAGCAGAAACTGTAATGAAACTCCTGGAATAGATACGGCGTCTTTTAACATATCTACGTCCTTATCATGGTAGAAATCTCGCATCTTTTCGAGTGCCTCTAGGAATGGGACTACGTCTAGGTCGTTGTAGTATCGTAGCCAGTCTGCAAAGGTCTCCATTCCTTTATCGAGAAAGGTGCGCTCGCAGTCTTCGAACTCTGACCTAGATAGTAAGCGTTGACCTTTCAACTTCGAACCCCACTCTTGATAATCTGGTAATCCAACGTGATCCAACTTGTCGGGAGAGTCGAACCACTCATATGGGAAGAAACTCTTTTGCGATTCACATCCGTAAGCAGTGATCCAACGTTCGTAAGAAGTTCCAGGGCCAAGGTAGTTCGTCACGTCGAGGAAACGGAACTCAGGAGTCAATAGAAACATAGTGGTGTTGGCTTTCTTTGCAACCAAGACCTTCTTGCAGGTGTCAGCAATAGTTCCTACGAAGTAGTTCCTAATCAGATTGAGATCGTATCGACCGGAGTTGAATCCTAGTACAGGAACTTGGTTGGTCCATTCGTTGATCTTAGTTTGTTGTTCTTTCGATAGGGTGTCGAAAGAGAATTCGGGTGTCCTAGGACAAAACTGTTCTGCGACGACTTCTTGGATTACCTTCGCTCTTAGCTGGAGTTCTTCGACGAAGGCCGCTATAAGTTCTTCTGGATCGCGTCGACAGATGTGAGTTGGAGTGCGATCGTATGTGTCGGCAATTGATACTGATATGGGAACGTGTACGTTTTCGATGGTCAGGTAGTCTGTTGGTCGTCGCCCTTTCGTTGTGTCGAGATAGGCTTCAAAGTCGTATACTATAGCGTGTGGATAGGCAGTTTGTATTGGGGTTGGAACCTGCTCATTTGTCTTCTTCGTGGAGCAGCCCCAAGCCTCCACTACTGTATAGCTAGCTTCTCGTAGCTTTGCTGTTCTTTCGCAGGTCTTACGGTATGAAAGTCCATCTCGAGGGAAGCATTTTGGGCAGCCATGGTAGTAACATCCATGGAATTGAAAGATGGTTTTGGAAATAGGTTCATAACCATCAACCGCTGCTCCTTCGATCCAACGCTCTCCACCATGTCCACAAGCCGCGTGATGAATATGCTGTTGGATTCTTTCTGATTCGCGTTTCAACCAGCGTAGAGCGGCTTTGCTAGCGGTGCTCTCTGGCCAGAAGGCTTTTTCGTATGCCGACTGGGATACTGTGATGGCTTTTCCAGGGCAAACAATCTTCGTTTCGCCACGACTACAACGATCTGCGTGGCGTTGAAGGTTCGAGGATTTTGTGAAACGTTGCTTACAATCGTTGCATACGTAGATGTGCCCTAGCTTGGCGACGTTTTTGATGTAGAAGGCATGCCCGTCGTACACCCCTATTGTCATTATATGATTGTAGTGGGGCGCATGCCGCGTCAGATACCAAGCGCCAGCCTCTGTAGGCTCGTACACCCGAATGCCAATCCCGAAGTGTAACTCAACTTTATCCAGCTGGTCTAAGGAAGTTCTGGGAACGTCTTGCGTGGGTGCTGTCAGACGATAGAAGTCCTGGGCAAGTTCCCGAGCCTTAACGCAACACCTATCTACTCGTGCTCCTTCATGCATGGCAAGGCAACGCCAAAGACATAGGTTGTCACCATATCGATCAAGGGCAATCATTCCTTTTTTCTGGCGAAGCCATTGGGGTAGTGGACCTGTTCCCAACAGAGGCTGACGATCGATCACGACTTTGACATCAACGTAGATCCAACGCACGAAGGACCATTGGGTATTTGGTCGATTGATGTTGTCGGGATTCAATCGAGCTGTCTCTTTGCTATTGATCCACTCCTCTGCATTGCCTAGGACATTCAACCATTGAGAGCTGGGGACAGTCTTGGAGAATAGCATCACACGCCCGTCGTTGACATTGCGAATGCGATAGGTGTAGCCGTAGCGCAGGTAGAAGCTGGTGGTTACCTTTGCAACTAACTTTTCCATGATCCTAGGGGTCAAATCTCCTGCCACACCTTGGAAGAAGCGCCACTGGATAGTACGGCGGCCTATCTCCACTCCCTCAAGCATTCCATCTCTCTCATCGAGAATAGCATCGGCCTCTCGAGCTAGACTCCGTGGAAGTGGCTCACTACGAGGCTCTTGCAGGAACCGTCGAAAGGCTCGGCGTTTGTGGGGCAAACGTCTTCGAGGATCCGCTATGGACCTCTCTTCGTCAGCTTTTGCCCTTAGACTTGCTGTGATCTCCTCATTCAACTGTTTGGTTTCACGCGCGCGTTGAGCTCTTTTGTGGGGATTTTCAGAATCGCCTCGAAGAGCTGGAAACCTACCTGTTCGATCGGCTCGTTCGATCCTATTCTCCCATTCGAGAGCGCGAGCCTCAGCTATTGTCTGGGCGAGCTTGGCTTTGTCGAACCTAGAAGTACCTCGCAACCCAAATTGCTTCGCTTGAGTACGTAGTTCTTCTAGGGTGACCATCTTCTATCTTGCGTGTCGATGTCGCGGGATGAAGAACACACAATCGGTGTCGACATACTATACATGTGCGGCTTTCTCTAATAGGGTTCACACTCTTGGATTTTTTTAGGTGCAAGGATGTCTAGGGACAATTTGGACGTTGCGAGAGATCTTTAGGATGCCGCGAGAGAATTTCAATCCTTATGATCCCAGTAGTATAGGCGGAGTTAAAACTGATACCACTTTTTTGTTGTACAAGGCAAGAATGTAGTGGAGGGCATGAATGACAGTTTCTATTCATTCTTTTTTTTTTTCTCGTTCATGGTCTACGAAATCGAATGGATAAATAGGTCAAAGAATGGTATCGTCGATTTCAATCCTTATGATCCAGTAGTATATGCGGAGTAAAAATGATACAACTTCTTTGTGAACGTAGTGGGAGGTCTGAGGCCTAACCGAAGACCTCCCACTACGTTCACAAAAAGTGGTATCATTTTGACTCCGCATATACTACTCATTTGCTAAAAACCTTCAGGTCCGAGTTCAATTTGTCTGTAAGGTCCTTTACATCGTTTGAAGAGTAATATATGACTGTGTCATCAGCGTAAATAGAGACATCGCAGCACCTCACACAAGATGGTAATTCATTAATATATATGATAAAGAGGAGGGGCCCTAATACGCTTTTGTGGGACACCAACGGGTACGTGCTTGGCTGATGAGCTGACACCACTAACTGAAGTAACTTGCATTCTCTGGGACAAGTAAGATTTAAACCACTCCACACTGGGACTCGAAAAGCCCAAACTAGTGAGCTTATTTAGTAGAAGTGAATGATCCACGGTGTCGAAAGCTTTCGACAGATCGAGGAAGACCGCGCACGTAACAAAACCCATGTCCATTTTTTCCAGTATTTGGTCAGTGAAATGCGTCAGCGCAATCTCTGTAGAGAGTTTGGGTCTAAAACCGAATTGTCTAGATGTTAACATATTATTATCTAAAAGATAGGCATAGACCTGTGTATGCACGGCTTTTTCAAGAATCTTACTGACGGTTGGCAGAATAGTAATGGTTCTGTAGTTACTTGGATCGCTTCTTTCGCCTGCTTTAAAAAGAGCCGTCACTTTGCCTGACTTCCAGATTGAGGGAAAAGTATAGAGAACGAGAGTGAGCGGTTGAATAGCTTTGTTAAAGCGGGGGCTACAGCAGCAGTTGAGTCCTTTAGAAGGCGTGCACTAATTCCATCAAGGCCTATTGCCTTATTCGTTTTAAGTTTACTAAGCTGCTTACGCACAAATTGTTCCTTAACGGGCTGAAAACTAAATGTAGCCAAATTAGTGTCAGTCGAATTATGATGTAAGGAGACGTTTTCCCAAACGTAACCTACGCGGGATTTGGTTTTGTTCGCCAGATTAGTACCAATCGAGGCAAAGTGATTGTTCATAGTCTCAGCGATAGATGAAGCACTTGTGTACGAAACACCATCAGCTTGAATAGAGGTCACAGAGGAGCTGCCTTTAGACTTACGAGAGGTAATCTCATTCAGAGTTTTCCACAGGGCACCTGAATTGCCTTTGTTGCTGTTAATCAGATCAATATAGTAATCAGCCTTACACTTCTTTACTAGTTTATTGACGAAAGTTTTTGTTTTCTTGAATACCATAGAGGACAAATTAAATAAGCCCTAATTTCAACTTGAAATTTCACATGTGAAATTTCAAACGCAGCCTGCGCGCGCTTAAAATATTGTTTTCCTGGATCGTAATTTGCCCTCCATAATATTAATGGTAATGAATTAGTGACTCGTGAAATCAGGGATAAATTTCACTTGTGTTTGTCAAAATCTATATACGCCGAAGCGGCTCGGGAAATTACTTCGATTTTGACAAACGCGTGAAATTTATCCCTAATAATTACCTATAGTAATTATATACTCAATGAAATTTCTCGATTCTTGTTGACTGAGAGGAGTGCAATTAATCCCAAATGGCACTGTTTGGTTGTAATTGCACTCAAAATCAAGAATTTGACTATCTCTAAATCGAAAACAAAAGCTCCAGAATGAAATGGAAGTATATGTAGAATTGTTTACAGTGATGTTTTGGTAAAGGTATTTTTCCGAATATTTTCCGAAAAATTCCGAAGAGTTTCCGAAATTTTCCGAATGGTTAAAACTGACTATGCTGCGTGTCATTTACGGCAAAAACACGTCTAACACTGTAGTACGAAACATTAAAATTGCAGATGCTGTAGCATTACTTATATAAATGGTGCTTTAATATTTCCGATTTTCCGAATATTGTCCGAACATTCAAATAAGTTTGTTGAGTATATGTTTAACAAGTAATCAGACGGTTTTTTAGTGCAATTTGGGATTAATTCACACTCGTGTGTTTTTCAAATAGCTCAAATTGCGTTCGCCCTACGGGCTCACGTGATTATGATACTTTTTGAAAACCCACTCGCGTGCGAATTCATCCCAAATTTTACTCGGCTCGAAGCCGTATGATTACCTATACAAAAAAAGTTAAATCATTTCTTTAAATTTAGCAAAATGTTTAGAACGAATAATTTCACGAAGCCGTCCTTGTTGATTTTACAATTTTATTGATTTTATAAAATATGGTTATTTCATGGTATTATCATAAATTTCTCGTGAAATATTCGCCCGTATTCTATAGAAAACCACGAAATAACCAGTAAGTATTAACTTACATCTTGTACATAATATATTGTAATTGTAATTTATTGATTATGCTTTTTCTTCCAACTCCTTGCTTGATATTTAAATATGTAACTTGTTTTCTAATTTGTATAACAATCATATATGCGCGATGATGTCATGATTTTGTGATCACCATTAAGCCTCACTTTGGTGTTGATAGGAAGTGTTGTGCGAAAGTGAGGCTTGGTGGTGATCACACTAGCATTTTTCAAACTTTTATTGTATTTCCGACTTATACCCACATACAGCACTGTCTTTCATTTCTTGCTAAACATTTCAAGAAACAAATTAACGATAGAATTCACCAAAGTGACAAACTTTTTAAAGCTCGCACTAATTGTATGCGTAAAATATTAATAATTTGGACACAATCTCTCAACGGTTCATTGCATTGATTCGCTGTTTCGACCACAATCCCTTGCGTGGCCAACCACAATGCCTTGCGCGGTTGTCAAGACGTCTTCGTTACGGAAGGAGGCTAAACTGCAATTTTGTTGTATAAGGTATAAGATGCCTTAAAGTGCAAGTAGCGCCATAAAACAACATGAACTCTTTTTGCCCAAAATTCTATTTTTGATATACTTCAGTTGTCTAACTTAGTTTTCTTTGAGAGGCAGGAGCAGAAATTAAACTAAAATAAATGCTAAATAAAAATGTAAATAAGAAATATATATCGTTAGAGTTGGATATTGGATCAAGCACTAGTGAGTTTGAAACTGGTGTTCAGTCAAAGTATCACGATCCGTGTACAGTGCGACTATTTTGAGAGTTTCATTTGTTAAGATCGAAACTAAGCGAAAATAATTTTAGTCAAGAGTGTGAAAAAATAATGGGAGGGTAGAGCTTTAAGAATTCCACAGCTGCTCTGATGCAAAGCCTGAAAGTTTGACTGTGTAGTTTGGAATGAACTTAAAATTGCATCAGTGTAAACTCAGTATCTGAAACTTATTATAGGATGACGTAAGGCTGTGAAATCGTAAATAAGAACGAGAACGAGAATGAGGACAATGACGGTAGAAAGTTTTTATTTGTTTAGTTTGCAACTGAAATTGCATTCTTTTCTGGTCCGTCATGAAACCACACATTCATGGAAATATTATTCGTTGCTCAGGTGCAACAGCAAATAAGACATACAAGACTTTAGATTGGCTGCCTCTTGCTAATCGATATTCAAACTTGACGAAACCCATGAGCAGAAACTGACGGCCAGGAAAACAATAAATACTGGACACAAATTTCATGCAAACGCTTCCCAGGGTTCCTCGGGGCCTTCAGTTCGCCTCAGCGACATTGTTGAATTCCGATTTCACTTGATTTTCGTATGCTTTCTGATTGTTGTGCCAGTAATAACTTCAATGCAGTCGCCATTTAGACCGACGTAGTTGAGATACAAATCATTAATTTATGACTTCAAGGAAAAACAGCTACAAGATGAAAGGGAACTCATGAACGCCTGTATACGACAACATACGGACCGAGAGTACACCGGCATGACAACTTCACAGTGAATTCACATAGAAGGTAACCCATAAGTTGTGCCGTAGTATTTCACCAATTTGGTCAGGAACATTATATAGAAAAGGTTCTGTTCTTTTAGATTCTATTCAATATGTGTATTACTTGGGAATCATGTTCTGTTGTTCTTCAAACGCATTGTAGCAACCTAATATTTTATACTATACGGAAATAATATTAATAATCTTCGTATGTAGTTTTTAAAGTATATATATCGATCGTTTGAATAAACCAAATCTAATATAAAACAGAAATCGTCATGAAGAACTGACTCTTCTGAGTCAGAACAGTAGTAACTGACTGCAGCCATGTACTCGGATGAAATAGTTGAGATCTATGATCGAATAATTTTTTAAAGCACCAGCTTAAATATCCCTTATAAGCTGGAAAATATTAAGAGGAATTACTGAAATGGCGTTATGTAGTGACACCACTGGATTTTAACGGAACCTGAAACAGCCATAGTGAAAATAATTTTATTATATGACAGCTAGTGGATCTGATCTACTGTTGTTGTACGGCGAAGTATATTATTTGTTCGAACCCCAATCTACATGTATATATCGTTTAACTAGTTCAATGTAGTACCGCCACAATCCACCATCCTCCAACTACTAAAGCGAATTAGATAGCTTAATTATCGGACACAGCTTCGAGTGAGAATAATATACACTGAAGTATCATCGGAGTAGTCGGTTAATTGAAACTATAAGCTGGACAAGAGAAATGAGACACAGCGTGAGACACTTTTGACTTTGACCGAAGCCGATTGAAATTTACATCAATTATAATTCAACCATAACATTTCCTGCATTTGCAAAAGGGTTACATTACAAACTTAGCCCCCTTATGCATTGAAGACGAAATCGAGCGTGATTTTAGTTAGTATATATTAAATGATCGGTAATGTAGTTTAAGTTTGTTACAGAATGCGTTCGACCGTAAGACGTTTAGAGCCGTTTTTGCTCGTAAATTACTCGATCATTGTTAATTTTACTTTCCTCTATTATTGCGAGGAAAATGTCATCCCATTACTGTAATATAATTTATGAAGTATCACAGTGACTACTAAACATCTTGAAGTACTTGCTTTTTTGTCGGCTTAACATGGCTATATATATAATTTCATGCGTTCTAAGCCTTAATTAATTGTAAAAGCGTGTTTACATTTCATCAAAGATTTCATCAAAGAGCCAAACGTCAACTGTGAAAGTTAATTTTATTTCCCTCGCTTTTACAGGTAACATCTTCTGGTAACATATATTTTAAACTGCCTCAAACTATAGATGTATGAAGTTTAATAGTTGGATACGATAGCTTTTGTGGCTGTTTAGTTTGAGTCTAAAATTTTAAATTCAAAGATTTGAGTGTGTTATTAATTAATGCAGACGGTATATGATTGCTGAAAGGTCATGATCGCTTGTTGTTTATTATATACCCACATTTCCTTTCCCAAAGACAAAGGAAAGACAGAGAAACGTTTTCTCTAAAATGTCAGCTTTTATATGTTTAGCCAGGAAAGTTATGTATCAGTCAATTCCAAACCCCCGTGCATCCCCCCCCCCCCCCACCGGGGCCACCCCCGGGCATTTGATCAGAGGCTTGCTCCCGAGGGTGGGGACTTTGACGAGTATCTAAGCCCTCAGGGGCAGGCATTTGACAAGCAGTGGGGGTGGGGCATTTGATCGGTGTTCAAAAAATACATTCTTTCTGTCTACAAATTCGCATCGCTCGCGTCGAAATGGCGAACGTCCGTGTCTTCGAGGAATTCCAGGATAATGATTGCGCATTTGTAGAGGCTTGATAGAGTAAGCCTGCCAAATTTGAAGGCCACTTTCAGAGGTAAATTGCTTATGTTTAAAGCTTGATGCAAACAAGACTTCTGGGGTAGACAAAATTACAGCTCGCCTGTTGAAGGAGACAGCCCACATGTCTGCTGTTCCACTTACTACACTTTACAATTTGTCATTCAAGCATAGTCAAGTTCCTAAATTATGGAAACATGCCAATGTTACTCCCATTCATAAGGACGGTGATCGAGAGCCAGTTGAACATTACAGAGGCATTTCGCTATTAACCATCACAGGGAAATGTCAAGAGAGAATAATTTACAATGCAATTTACGGGCAAGTCATTGAGTTTATCCACAGTTCCCACCATGGATTCCTAAGGGGTAGATCCTGTACAACACAGCTTCTCTTGGTACATCATGACTGGTCTAAAGCCCTTGACAACAGTGGACAAGTTGATGTGGTGTTTATTGATTTTGCTAAGGCCTTTGACCTTGTGGATCACACCATTCTCCTGACTAAGCTATACAAGCAGTACAAGTACGGAGTTCGTGGTAGCCTATTGGATTGGTGCAGAGACTATCTTACTGACCGTCAGCAGAGAGTCGTGGTAAAAGGGGAAGTTTCTGATTGGCTAACAATTACCTCTGGTGTTCCACAGCTCCTTTGTTGGGACCACTATTTTTTATAGTTTATATTAATGATTTACCGGGGGTAATTAGTAAGGATACCCTTGCACCAAAAGCCCGGAAATTCCGTGGTATTCCGCGGAAAAAGCCCGGAAAATATTCCGTGCTTTCCCGGATTTCCGAATTCTAGGAAATCCACAATTTTCTAGGGTTTAAAAATCTAGGGAAATGTTATTTGCTTTCGCAGAGTTTCCCCCAGCTTTGCAAATAAAATTTAACCTTTTCTGCTGGAACGAGTAATAGGTACTTATATTGACTGTGTGGGAGGGCCGGACGGGAAACTATTTGGCTCGAGGTCATGACGTACGGACCGAGCGCACGTACAAAATG
This sequence comes from Actinernus sp. WN-2022, assembly GCA_030867875.1. Lineage (NCBI taxonomy): Eukaryota > Metazoa > Cnidaria > Anthozoa > Actiniaria > Actinernidae > Actinernus > Actinernus sp. WN-2022. Next base: position 38,546,259 of record JAOWCC010001679.1, read on the forward strand.
ACCGAGAGCCAAATATGTTCCCGTCCGTCCCGACCTAACTCAGTCAATAGGATTTTTTATCATATGACCATATTATTTTGTAGATCAAACCGCAAAACAGCAAGAAAAAATTGTGCTGGGCCGGAAGGCTTTTTCCGGCCCGCTCACGCGATACATGTCCGGCCCTCATCACGTGACTTTTGTAAATGGTTTTGAAAGGAAAGCGCGCGCGGGGTAGGGTTGTCCACATTATGCTGGCATAATTTCGAGCATAATGTGGACAGCCCTGCTGATGCATGCAAGTCTTTAAACTATCTTCCCCCTAGTCATCAAGAGTGGTCGCCATCTTGGGCCCATTTTTGCGAATGTTTGGACCCAGCTGGGCGAATTCTGCTAGGCCTTCTGGTTTGACAGTTGGTGACGTCATAAGCCATTACAAACTACAGGGATCCCATTAACCCACTCAGACAAAATACCAAGCCAGAAGGCCTAGGGACTAGGCTGGATTACTACATTGAAAGCTCCATCACGATCCAGAATAACATGAAATAATTACATTTAGTATATACCACACCAGTGAATATCACTTTTCGCGCACTCTGATTGGCTACTCAAACATATTCACCTCCGAGCAAAGCAGCGATCATCTCGCGCGAGTTTTTGTCCATTTGACAGAAAGCAAAATAACTATTTGGTGCCGGCTATTCACCTGGGCCGGGTTGTTCAAAGCCCGATTAGTGCTAATCTAGGGTTAATTTCCATGACAACCAATAGGTTCTGTACAGAGTTAATCCAGGATTAACACTAATCGGGCTTTGAACAACCCGGCCCTGGAGTGTGGTATATACTAAAACAATTATTCACCTCAGTGTTGGTGAATAATTGTTTAATATTCTGGAAACCGTCATAATTATGCAGGTAATGAATGCATCAATTAATTAGTTAATTTGTATTAAATTGTTAATTAATTAATCCGAATAAAAAAATAAGCATAATTGAGCATTATAGTGAGACCTTTTGAGCATAATAGTAAGATTTTTTTAGCATAAAGAATTACCATAATAGTGAAAATTTCGAGCATAATGTGGACAACCCTAGCGCGGGGCCGTACGGGTCATATGATAAGTTGCTATTCTTCCAATGAGCGGCAGAATTCGCATTTCTGTGATTGTAGGTTAATGATGAACAATTGCTAACGTGACTACTCAATAAAGATTAGGCAGCAGAGAGGGGAAAACACAAATTAAGAGTAGTATACGATCTTAGATAATCGATTTTCTTTGAATCTTTCACTGGGACAGTTGCACGTTTACCGCAGTAATGTTTGCATTCATATAAACTCTCGCCAGTTTTGGGATGGTGGACTTGATCATTGAAGCCAGCTGACATGCCATTTGTGCTTTGTTATCAGGTTTGCATCTTTGTAATTACACGCAGCAGCAATAAAATAATTGACCGAACAGTGCTTTAAATTTAACATGGTTTCACTAAATCTCTTATAGATGATATAATTTACAGTGTATAATAACTACTATATACGGTATATTTGCTATTGAGTGTAAAGCAAACCGGCCTTCTCCCCCCCCCCCCCCCCCCAAAAAAATATATATGGCTGCATGATGAGTTAAGAGAGGATTGCTAAAAGCGTCAAAATCTAACCCGCAGACTAATTTGAATTCCATTTTTCACTTTGGATTAATAACTACTATATACGGTATATTTGCTATTGAGTGTAAAGCAAACCGGCCTTCCCCCCCCAAAAAAAAATCTGGCTGCATGATGAGTTAAGAGAGGATTTTTCTAACTGTCGCGTATGTATTATTTGCTAAAAGCGCCAAAAACTAACCCGCAGACTAATTTGAATTCCATTTTTCACTTTGGATTAATAACTACTATATACGGTATATTTGCTATTGAGTGTAAAGCAAACCGGCCTTCCCCCCCAAAAAAAAATCTGGCTGCATGATGAGTTAAGAGAGGATTTTTCTAACTGTCGCGTATGTATTATTTGCTAAAAGCGCCAAAAACTAACCCGCAGACTAATTTGAATTCCATTTTTCACTTTGGATTAATAACTACTATATACGGTATATTTGCTATTGAGTGTAAAGCAAACCGGCCTTCTCCCCCCCCCCCCCCCCCAAACAAAATATGGCTGCATAGATGAGTTATAAAGAGAGGATTTCTAACTGTCGCGTATGTATTATTTGCAAAAAGCGCCAAAAACTAACCCGCAGACTAATTTGAATTCCATATTTCGCTTTGGATTAACACTAATTACTATTTCATTAGTCACAAAAAAAAACATAAACTCTTGACTATGAACTGTTTTAGCCAGGGGGGTGGGGGTAAGGCAGTGGGTTGGGGGTACTCCCATACATATACTATACGGGTATGTTCTCCTCAAAGGGTATGGGTTTCGAGCTATTTTAGTCTGAAATAGGGTCACAAATTTCGCTTTTTAGGTCTGGAATATGGTATGATCTTGACAGGGTAGTATGAGACCGCATATTTCCATATATTTCTCTTGTTATGAAATAGACTACAGGTCTGAAGCTAGCCTGATTTTTAGACGGTACGAGGTCGTCCGCTCACTTCCTCCCACCTCCTCATCGGGGAGGTGGGAGGAAGTGAGCGGACGACCTCATACCTTCCGAAAATCAGGCTATATAGTCTGAAACAGGCAATGGAACATCTTATATTTTGGTCTGAAATAGGGTCAGGGTTTTGAGATCCGGGCGGCACACTCCCATGCAAAATTTCTGGGAGTACCCCCCGGGGGATACCTCTTGGCGAGTGTCTCCACAACTACTTGAGTTGTTACGTAACGTTATTTATGTGAACACATAAACTGTTTGCTGTTTTCTGAAATTGAAATCATGATAAATGTTTAAGAAAATGTTAATTTGGCTCCTTTCAAATAATGCTTATGTTTACATAGCCTCATGCAAGCTAGATGGAAGGTTTCCAATTGATTGCTATACGTCAAGGTAACACAGGAGACACGCACACTTTGATGATAAAACTCTATAGGTATTTTTAAAATAGATTCCCCGTGTTTGCATGTAGACTGTAAAACAGTCTCTTTCATATCGCGAAAATCAGTCGAGATACAGGGCTACGAACACGCGGTCAGAAAAATGAAAACAGCGAGAGGCCACGCAGCCAGAGAAAAGGAGATTCGGGGGAGACGGTCCTCTCCCCAACCCCCTTTCCTCTAGCCGCCCTGTTCCTCAACTGATTTTCGCGATATGAAAGAGACTGTTTTACAGTGTACATGCAAACACGGGGAATCTATTTTATAAATATCTATAGAGTTTCATTCAAAGTGTGCTTGTCTCCTGTGTTACCTTGACATATTGAAATCAAGTGGAAACATTTCGTTTAATTATCCTGACTCACTGGTTGCGATCAGGACATCATTCGTCATACGAACTTCTGTTATCTCTAACAAAAATCATATCTTACCCACAGTGCAGTGTATGGCGCTCCAACTTGTGGAATCCTTTTTATATATCCCTTATGACAAGATAGGTTTAGTGATCGGTAGAGGAGGCCAGACCATAAAGAGAATAAAATGGGAAACCGGAGCATCTATACACATCGATGGTGATAACGAATGTGCTTGTATACGGGGCACGGAAGAATCTGTGCGGGAAGCCGAAAACTGTATTCGTACGATTCTGGAGGTAAGAAGCCTTTGTTATGTAATCAGGAATGGAAATTCGATGACATGACATTTGCAGCGTAGAAAGTAGCGATTTTTCCGTGCATGTTTGATAGAGCAAATCGTATGAGTGGGACAAACTTCAGCACGGTTACCGTACGGCATGCCGTGACATTGAAATGGTTTCCCATTGTTTATGTCCTGCTGGTCCAATCAAATCACAGACAGCATGGTGATGCCGGACATGCCATAGTTTGTCCCACTCATACGCCAAATCTGCTCTAATGTGTTACCTGTGGTGCACATGATAATAAACATCCTGTGCCGGTTGTACAAAACCCCGATTATATACGGGAATAACATAACTTTTGGAGAGCACCAGGAGAGGATGAAATAAGATAACGAATCCCCACTGCCGCCATGATAATTTGTAATCTATTACTGCTCCTTACTTTAAACTTCTAGAAATCCTTAAACTTGATAATGTTTTTAATCTTAAAATATCTTCCCTTGTACATAAAATTAAGTATGTGTCAATGGAAATCCCTACTACTTTTTCTGACTTGATTCTGTATGCCTCTGAAGTTCACAATTATAACACTAGGTACTCCTCTAACCAAAACCAATACAGACCAGCCTCAAGAACAAATTATGGACTTACAAGATTTAAAGTAATATCATCAAAAATATGGGAAACAGTACCAATCGAGATAAAATGTTTGCCTCATAACAGTTAAAAAAAAATATATATAAGCTCTTCCTCCTTGGAAATAAAATGTTAGCTGCATCTATAATATATGTATATATCAATTATTACTTATAAATATTTACTGTAAATGTCTACATTATTCTGTATTGTATAATTACCATATATCCAAACTTAGTTTGTACATGTAAACAGCCTTTATTTTCTTCCTCTTCTCTCATTATAACCAACAGTCATACTTTTTAAAACCCTATAAAGATACAGTCAAGCCTATTCGTTTATTTATTCCTCCCCTCAACAACAACTTACAACAACTTTTATTTTTTTGTACTCTCTACTCTCTTAATATAACAAAATTACTAGTATGTGGTTTGAACGAAGAAGAGCACAGCTACTTAGATATAGCAAGAGCTAATCGAGCTAAGTAGCTGGGCCATACAGGAATAATTGCTACAGTAGTTGCTCATAAATTGGACGGAAATAAAAAACGAAAAAGAACAATACTAATACACACAAAGCTTATCAATAATAAACATACCAAAAAAAGCATTATACATACACAAAAATGGAAGTGGGCATAAGTTTAAGTACATCAGTATATCAGTCTATTAAGTAATTATTTAAAATAGAATCTGTTACGAGCCTCTTAAAACAGCCGCGACTTTTAGATTTGAAGTCTTCTTGAATTGAATTCCACACTTTAACACCTAAAAAACGAATATTAAATTTGCCATAATTAGTCCTTATTTTTGGAAGATAATATGATTTTTTGCAGGCTAGTCTGGTGTTATATTGATGTACTCTGTTTATGCATTTAAAGAAGTCATTAAAAGTTGGTGGAAGTCTGTTTGCATGGAAGTCATACATAAACAAAGAGTTGTTTACATGGATCAAATCAGTAAATTTAAGTAGCCCTAGCCTGTGGAAGAGCGGACTTGAGTGAGCTTGATAATCAGAAAAAGTTATAATTCTAACTGCTTTTTTTTGTAAAATAATGAGGGGCTTTAGTGTAGTTGAGTAAGTATTTCCCCAAGTTACTAAAGCATAAGTTAAAAAAGGATAGATTAAAGTGTAATATAGTTGAGTAAGAACTGGAGCACTTACAAAATGCCGAATTTTTGAGAGTATACCAACACAGCGTTTGATTTTCTTAGAGATGTGCAAGATATGAAATTTCCAACTGAGATGTGAATCAATAAGAACCCCAAGGTATTTGATGCATTTTTCCTGTTTAATCTCTTTGTCATTAATATATAGTCTGGTTGCATAATTTGCAGCTTTTTGAGGAGGGTGAAATATAATGAAGTTAGTTTTGTCAATATTTAAAGAGAGTTTGTTTGCAGCAAGCCAGTCAGAAACATGGCTTAAATTTTCATTAATAAGGGATTCTAGTGCAAGCAGACTATTATTTGAACAGAATAGGTTGGTATCATCTGCAAAAATGTGAAAATTAAACAAGTTACAACAGTTACTGAAATCATTAATGTACAGGAGAAATAGAAGAGGGCCTAGCACTGAACCTTGCGGGACACCATGAGTAATAATAAGGTCATCAGATTTAACACTACCAATATTTACATGTTGCTTTCTATTTTGTAAATACGAGACAAACCAATCATTTGCAATCCCACGTATTCCATAGTGACTTAATTTCCTAATCAGTATGCTATGATCTACAGTGTCAAAGGCTTTTGAAAAGTCTAGGAAGATCCCGCATGAGTATAGGCCATCTTCTATTGCTCCCTGTATTTTATCAGTGATTAAAAGAGTTGCATGCATGGTAGAATGATTTTCACGAAAGCCAAATTGCTTATCATATAGAATATTGTGTTTATCAATAAAAGTGATTAATCTTTTGAACATTAGCTTTTCCAAAATTTTATTAAAGATAGAGAGTAAAGAAATAGGTCGATAGTTATTCATGCATGTAACTGAGTCTTTTTTATGAACTGGGATGACATTAGCTAATTTGAAATGGTCTGGTACACAGCCACTACTGAAAGAGAGATTATAAATTATTTCTAAAGGGGTTGACAAACAGGTCTTTAGGAGCTTTAACAGGCAAACAGGGATACTAAAGGGGCCTGCTGCTTTGGACGAGTTAACTTTCAACATGGTAGTCGGTTAACTCGAAAGCTTTTGCTCCTTTGACCACTACACACTATTATCTAAAGATTGTAATTATTATCTACTATTTATTTTTCTCTTTCTTATGACTTGTTATATTCAACCAATAATTGTAACCTATAAACAAGTGTGAATAAATTGAACTTGAACTTTAGTTTACAACATGTGGTGTAAGATATTTTTATCTCGTTCTGGTAGGCTACCATCGTTGGCTACTCATTGTTTGTATCCCTGGGTCCTCGTAGCATCATTATAAACCACTCCTTAGCACAGGTGTCTTTTTAAAAAAAAAAACAGGACTGTGTCCTGTTAATCTAAAAATAGATTTCAAATAATTATCATTAGAGCAAACCCATGTACTCTCCCCTCACTCTCTCTTGAGGACACATTAATTTTTCAACCCGTGTAGTACCATCTGTGGCCCGAGCGTAGTGAGGAATGGAAATGGTACAACGAGGGCTGAAAAAAAATCAATATAACGCTTGGTATACTACAAACTTTAAAGCTGAAAAAAAAAAAGGCCAACACAAGTCATTTTATTAGTATCATTATAAATACAAGGCCAAATGAATTCAGGCTATTTTTCCATCTTCAAAAGTTTGCCATTTTCACCGATATATTTTCTTTTTTGCGTATAGCTTTGGGTGCGGTTTCGTGAGTGCTTCAAACTTTTCAAAATTACTTGCTGGCGGGATTTTGCACCTGAATGTCTTCCCGCGTCTTCCCAATCATCTGATTGGTCTAAATGGAAAGGATGATGAAGCAAGAGCCAATAAGATACAGGGCTTCAAATGCATTTGCATCCCGCCAGAGGTCGTTTGCACGCACGTTTACATAAGAGCGGTCTTATATTTGGCGGCGTATTTTGATAATACCATAACACAATGGAAACTCGCGTGCTGATTGGCTGACCAAGTGTTGAATATTTCGTGTTAATATTCCAACTTCAATTCGTGCACAGTACAAAATCCAAGCAGGTGATTGGCTAATGACAGTGCTTTATTGGTGACCACGCGCTAAGTTGGTGTTTTATTGACAAATACAGGCACGCGCTGGCTCAGTACGATGAACACAACATTTTCATATTGCATTCGGCCTTCGGCTGGCTTCATGTAGTATTCATTATTTTTCGTTCATCGTACAGTCAACGCGTCCGTGCCTGTATTTGTATAGGAAATCATAGTTTCGAGGGATCAATTCGAACGAATGAGTTTTCAATTGCAACTTGAGCTCTTTGAAAACTCACTCTTTCGAATTCATCCCGAATTGCAAGAGAATACCATATGATTATTTTTATTGATACAGAAATAAATTAATATTCGAACAAACTTAATTAATATTCATGAGGTGAAAAGCGTGCGAGGGTGTCATTGGACCACACATAAACAACAGACCATAATACGTTTTCACACTTTGCGCGCTCAAAGGAAGGTGTTTCGTTCAAAAATAAGCAGCGTGCAAATTTTGAGATAATCCAAATCAATTATAGTGTGCTACAGTTATGGCTGGTTAAGGCTGAACGTTAAAACATGACCATTTGACTCGGACCAAAAAGGAAGGAAACTAGAGAATTGTGGAACGTTGTAGTTGGCTTTGACTGCTAATTAACGGCTGGAAAAGATAGTTCAAGGCTTGAATTTAACAAGTTATAACGCCTGTTGTGTCTCTTGGAAATCGGAAAATCACCATGGACAGTTGAATTTGGACTTCTTCGCCCGTTTCATTTTAGTCATTGAGCGACTCAGGAGCCCATTACTGAATTGAATATTCCGATGCATGCTGGTCATGCAGTCAGTTTCTGCATCGAATCCGATGAGTGATCGTTCGTCTTTGACAATGAGAGTTTTCTTTAGCTTGCTAACTAGCTTGAAGCCAGAACTCGGTGAGTACCAACTGATCTGTTTCTTGGGCGCCATTGCGGAATTAATATTTTTTGTTCCTTGTCGAAAGTGTTTCCTCCTTTTCTTTGGTCATACTTAGAGTTTATTTATTTTAATTCGATCGTGTGCTAGCTTGAAGTTGAAGTATAGTTCCCATTTTCCTTTGAGCACGTTTGTGAACAAGGAAACAGTTTAAAGCATTTGTGAATTGTGTCTGTAGGCTTACTAAAAATCTGACATTTTGGATCGGATACAAATGGCACGTTCCATTCGACCAGAAAAAACAGAATTTCCGGGTGGAAATCAAATGGAACGGAAATTTTCGGTAAGAAATTTTCGAAAATTGTGGTATAACCTCTCGAGGTTATCCTCTTCCGGTTTGACCGAAATTTTCTGTTCCATTCGCCAATATCCGAAAATTTATTACCGAAAACTTCAGTTCAATTTCAATTTCCATCCGGAATTTGTATTTACTGGATTTATGGGGTCAGTACCTAGTGTTCTGAACAAGCCACACCATTGGCTAATGAACAATAGGATAGCCAATCACAACAAAGAACATGGCTTACCAAACAATACGACTAACCCTAACCAAACAAAGCACAAATCCCCTTCCGAGAATTTGAACAAATCTTTGCCGAAAAAAGTGACATACCTACGACTTAAGTGTTTAGGTTTTTTTATATCCATATAAATCTTTGCTCGAATGTGTCGAAACGTTTGATACTAGTGCCAGACGTGCACAAATATCTAACGTAAAACACGTTATTCAAAGATGACAAAAGTATTACAATGATTTCATGCACGATTTAGATTATTTTAATAATTAGCGAAAGCCTTATTTGATATTACTATGTTTGAATTATATGTTAGCACTTGGGCAAAGCATTCTGGTCCGCCGATTTGTAGAACGTGACATAATTATTTTGTTGTTGTGCTAGACACGCATATGTATTTAGCGTAAAGCACTTCAAACTATTTGAATTATTTCAATAATTAGCAAAGGCCTTATTTGATATAACCATGTATGCATTATATGTTAACAGCCCTCGGACAAAGGCAGCGTCAAGGTGTATGTTCCTCAACACCTAACAGGTTTCGTTGTTGGTAGAAATGGCCAGAACATATGGAAGATCAGAGAAGAGACTAACACCACTATAATAGGAGAAGACAGCTATTTCTACATTAAGGGAGATGATGAAAGACAACAGCACAGGGCTAGATTGATGATAAAGCAGTCAGCGGTGGGTAAAACTATCTTATTTACACCTAGTTCGTATTTGATTTGTGGCTTACTTCTCCCTGAAAAAAATACTGAAATCTTTACTCAACATGAATAATGTATCTTACACATAAGAATGCTCGAATTTTCTTTTAATAGATATTCGTTTAGCCTCATTGTCCATTGAAGAAAGGTGATTTTTGTTTAATGAAAGAAATCAATATATTTCTCAAAATCTCTTTATTTTACAGTGCGACGGTGAATGCTTTCGCTCTCGTCGAAAAGTCAAGAGGTTCCCCTTTATCGACAGTACTCTTATTAGCGAGGATAACACATTTCAGTTGGAACAGGTGGACAATATCTTTAGAGGCTTTACAGAAAGGCAGTACAAATTGGTCTTACGGGGAGATCCTCTTAAAAAGGTATGTATATATAGTGTATAGAGGATCAGGGGCTTAGGGAGGTCCTGAAAATTTGAAGGGGGGGGGCAAAATGATGAATTCTGGTACATTTTCATTCTTTGGGGGGGGGGGGGGGGGAGGCAAAATGATGAAATCTGGGACATTTTCATTGATGACTTCTGTCAATCTCTCTTCTGAGACTGGGCAGAAGGGTGGGAGGGGGGGGGGGGTAGTTGCCCTCCCCCACCCCCCCCCCCCCCCCCCTCCCTTACGCCACTGTAGAGGATATTACATGGCCGCGCGGAGATTTTATATTCGTCGTAATACACGAGGGAGCGCAGCGAGCTACCATGTAATATTATGCTTATTATTCACCGAGCTATATTTTTAAAACAATATTTCACACTTTCACGGCGGGCGTAAAATCCTGTTTCGTGGCTTGGTGAATAATAAATATATGTACGGTATATTTCCATGAAACTTATCGATAATTCATGAGTTAATTGGCCAATGGAATCGTCCAAAATGGTCTTGTGTGCATCTTGATCTCCAATGAATTTATTTCTTGCTTCTCATCGATATTTCACCTGATCTAACATTGATAAAACAACGAACGACGAGATGTGAAATCTAAAAATAACCCGGTCTGTAAGAAGGCTGCATCACGAATGTATGACAGATGGCCGCTCAGCCGGGTAATGGGCTCCTGACATGTATACATTTATTTTTGTTATTCGTATTACCGCTGGATGCAATTACTACAGAGTGACGCATTTACTTAACGTTAGTCTCATTCTGATGTTAAACATTCATAAATACCAGCGGCAAGATGGGTTATTCACAACTCTATGTATTGTTGTAGTTTGATCTTCTGCACCTTCTCGCTGGTATTTGTGAATATTTAACATCAGAATGAGACTAACGTTGAGTATTAAAATGCGTCTGCAGTCATCGCATCCAGCGGTAATTCCTGAATGCGGTCAATTGCACACAGCGGTCAAACGTCTGCGCGTGCGTATTACGGTCAGTCTGGTGGGCGGCCGTGCGAATTTCCCGCGCAAAATTTACCTTAAAACATATTATAGTGAACTTCTACCACCAAAAGTTAAGAAAAATACGTGAAAGTTAAGATTTTTATTTTCACAGTCGACGAGAAATTGAACAAACTTCAAACTGTGAGTTTACCAAAAATTTTCGTAATTTGCCAAAAAGGTTCTCAGGGTTTGAAAATGGGTGTGTGAACAGTGACGGCCGCCGGCTCACTTTGAATTTATTTTGGAATACGTTGTTGTTGCAAGACTTTTGACGCATGCGCACACGTTTGACCGCTGTGTGGGTCTATTGTGGTTGGCACATTAGCATAACAATTGTAGTGTTTATAAACATGAAACATCGCTATTGTAACTGTCAGCCAATTATGAATTTGATATTTTAACTCAGTGGCATATAAGATAATTACTACAGCCAGTTACTCCGGCGTCTATAATCCTTTGGAAAGCAATTCCTACAAAATTAATTCGAAAGGAAGGCATGTTTTTATGTTCGGAATGTTAGATTGCTACCATCCTTCTTCATTTATTTTTCTCGGCAAATATCGATTTTTATTTTGGCATGTTGATATTATAAAGATTTCTCAGCCACTGTTCTCAAGCAGTTGTGACTGTTCTTCAGTAAGTCTCAAGATATGTTCTTTGTTTGAAAGAACAAAAGGGTTGCTAGCAGTATAAACAATGCTTATAAATAACCTATCCCTCTTCACCAGTCCCTGTTTGTTTTTCTCTCACTCTGAATTTCTAATTAGACCTGAAACAACCACAGTGGCTGATCGACGCCAGGACTCGGCTAATCCACAGCTCGAATTGCAATTTAGCGCGTTGGTTTTTGGAGGGAGGAAAACCGGAGAACCCGGAGAAAAACCCTAGTAGCAAGGGCGAGATACCAACAAACTCAACTCACATATGGCGCCGAGAACGGGAATCGAGCCTATGTTACAGAGGTTGGAGACGAAGCGTTTAGCCACTGATTTTTTTTGTGTACATTTTGCTTGTATAAAGGAGACGGAGAATGCTAACATCGACCGCCTATGTGAAGGAATGCTTCAGCTTCTATGTCAAATTCACGAAGAGAAAAAGGAGGAAACCTTTAAAGCTGAAATGTGGTGTCATTTTGGTCATGTTTACATAGGAAATGTTGATGAAGGTACGTGACCGCTGATATTACTAATAGCAACCGAGTATGTACCTCTTATTACACTCGCTTGCTCGGTCCGTACCGTAAGTTATGGACCAAGTTGCCCCCCCCCCCCCCCCGTCGATTTATGGCCCAACATACCACGGTACGTATACAGAGCAAGCAAGTTTAATAAGATGTTTATTATATGGCTCAAGTTTCAAAACCAGCTTTGTTTAAATTTTGCGGTCCGTACGGAAACCAATCACAGCTCACGAAATTAACTAGCCATATAATAATACAAATTATATAATAGATAGAGGTATAAGCATCTAATATGGCTGTGTACTTTTACGATAAAGGCTCGCCAAAATACGAATGACGAGTAAAAATACACATCCGTATTAGATGCTGAGCCAACTAATAAGTTGTTTATTATATAGATTCTGCCAAGAAATGACGTTTTCTTTCCACAATAACCAGAAAACTCGTGCGCGCTGGAGAAATGGCGATGGGAAGCCATTTGACTGTTACTACTCGAAATACAGTCTCATATTTGGCGCACTCTGATTGGTCGAAAGCCATGAGTTTGTGAGAGTACAAATCACACAAATGATGTCATATTTCACTAACGCGCGCTCTGGTTGGTTTGTGAAATTGTAGACCATGGAAGTATCGTCATGTCCGTGTATCTATAAGAATTGAAATTAAAAATGGAGGAAATGACACATTTTCAACTGGACTTTGGCAGCTGTTTTCAAGATGAAATTGAAAGAGAACGCCCAGTGATCAGTGATCCGTGCATAAATAAGAGCACAGACGCACAGCCAAATGACATCTATTTGATAAATAGAGATTTGTTTATGATTTTCAACTTTTTTCCTTATGAGTTATGTGCGAACAAGTTTTGTTGTAATTTCTAAGTTTCGATGTCAAGCCTATATGTCCTTGTTCAAACACATATGAATTACTTTTGTGAAGTCTGGGACACCTTTCCAATAAACTGCAGAAATTCCAAAACAGAGCTGCGAGACTAATATTTAGAACCGATTATAATTAATGTCAACTCCGACTCAGTCCTGACATTTCTAAACTGGGAAGAACTCAACGCCATGAGGGCTAAGCGCAAAGCATAGCAGAATTGTTTATGACAGTTGGAAACTCGACGTATTATATACTGAGAGCATCTAGCTTGCACGAAATTATGTATCCCTCGCCCAAATACTTAATTGCTATGATGGAGCTAAACTATGGAATAACCTTCCTAAGTAGTATTATAGCGATGGCTCGACCCTAGTCTAAGCTCTAGTCCAGTCTAGAAATTGTATTATTCTCTATTCTACGCTAGTCTAGTGCATTACTCTTTGGCTACCCCTTCGATGCCTTTAGCTACCCCAGTCTAGAGCATCTAGTCCTCGTCCTTCTATTCCTCTTATATAAAAAACTTTCTCTCCTCCTACAGCGGGCACACGCCCTCGATGCCAGCCGCCCGCAGTTGCCTCCTGAACCCGCTCTGAATCCATTTGAATCCAGCCTGAACCCCATGTGAACCCCCACAGAACCTTCATTTCCCTCCTCCTCCTCAACAACTATCATTTTCCCCCTCCTCATTTCCTCTTCAACAAGTATCATTTCACTGATCCTCCTTATTCATTGCTACATCCGCCGCCCGCACTCCCGAGCGCCAACGTTAGGGTTGATAGTGGCGTGCGGGCGGCGGGCGTGGGGCGGCGGGCGTCGCGGGCAATGATATTAGAGACCTTAAGATCCGACGCCGGCTGGTGTCTGCGACGGTAGATATGGTCGAGAGGACATGGGGAGAGGTTGCTGTCGCAAGGCGCGAAAACTAAACATTAAGAAACTACTGGCAAGTGCGACGGCAACATGAAGAACGATTTACACGAGTTTTCCGAAAAAAATAGCGTCAGTGTCTTCGTTTAAAAAGACCCGTAATATTTTGCTTGAAAGCTTCGACGATGGAGAGACCTCAGAAGACGAATTCCTACTATATATTCAGCCACCACGTCCAAAAACCCAGCTTTTTCTTACGAACAGGGAAGATTTGACTTTGAAAGGCTCTTCTACTAGCTAGTATTTCTTCAACCAAACACAAATCTTTCGCTTCTCTCCATTCCATTGCAGATCTACGATTTAATAAAAAAATCATGTATAAGTCTTGTGTTTCACTTCATGTGTTTCACTTTATACCAATATTCGGCAATAAGCTAATTATGAACTGATTAAACTAGTACTAGCTAATAAAAGGTAATGGATGAAACTTTCTCAATTTCTTTCTCTATTGGCAAAATATATTGTTTGTACAAACTGTGTGGGAATATTTAGAAGTGATTCTGGACATTGTGAAACTCGTATAACTAAAATATTTGACTTTATATAAAAAATTATGAGTCAAGAGAACGGGAGAAGGCTTATATTTTCAGTAGAGGCGCGAGTCTGGCTGAAAAGGAAACTCAGTGCAGCAAAAAAGGGCGTTCTACTGTTTGCAATGCTTCCCAAAAGATTTGTTGGGGTTATAAAAGGCTTGGAGAGTTATAAATGCCCGAAAATCGTTAAAGGAATATAACTTGTAAACGTTTTCGTTTTGCAAACTCATAGTTTGCGTTTGTGTTTCAGTAAATTTCGGTAAAGCCGTACCAAACGTGCATCAAAAATACATACATTAAAGATCAGTGTTAGAAGCACATATGTCCGTATCTTTCCACGAGCTTATAAGTTCAGTGTTATAAGAGCTAAGACGAAATGCTTGACAGTGAAGCTTTGAATATTTCCATCGAGACGGACATACATAAACTATATACAAAGTACGGTAAACAATTCTCTCCATCCTAAACTGATGCGTTGTGAGTGCTATGCAGTGGCGGATCCAGGATTTGAAAAAGGGGGGGGTGACTATTTTGACCGGTACAGTTTCTGGTGCGAAATTTCTTACAAAATTTGAACGAATGTATTTTATTTTTACGAATTCTTATACAGAATTTCGAGGGGGGGGGGGGGTGACATGTCACCCACGTCACCACCCCTGGATCTGCCACTGCTATGACTATGGCACAGACAGCCAAACCCTAGGCTCCTCAAGGTCAAGTTCAGGACGTTTGTATATTAACTGCAGATATATATTTGTACCATATTGTCTTTAAATGACTACAAGTCAATGTCGAAATTGTACTAAGATTGTCAAAGACAATTCGAGAGCTATAGAATGTGATTATTGTCTGAGATGGTATCATTTAAAATGTTCGACTTTATCTAGAAAAAAATACAATTACTTTTCTAGGACTCAGGTGATTTATGTTTTCATTGTAGATCTCAAATATTTCCATTTAATACTATTAGTAATAATGTTCTTCTTGATTTAGCATTTAATTCAAATTCACCTTGTTTATGCTCAAATCAATTAGCTGAAGAGAAATTACTTGAATTACCTCGTTTCAACATTATATCATCTATCAATATTCCTAGTCTTGATAATGTAGACATAGATTCTCATCTGCCCTCACAGGTAAACTTTAAATATTATACTCCACATGATTTTCATAGTAACCAGGAATTTATCAACATACTCTAAATAACTCCTTTTCTGCCATTCATTGCAACATTAGGAGTCTAAATGCAAACTTTGACAATCTTACTACAATGCTAGCTGATTTACAACTTAACTTTAATGTAATTGGTCTTTCTGAACTTAAATATAACATACAGTCTGATCCCACTTTAAATATTTCCTTGCCTGGTTATGACTTCATATACCAACCTAGTCTCTCCCTTGCGGGAGGTGTGAGTTTGTATATTAAACAAGATATGCAATATAGGGCAAGAAATGATCTTCACTCCACAACTGAAGATTATGAATCTATTTGGGTAGAAATTGAAAGCCAAACTCATGGTAATATACTTTGTGGCACTGTTTATAGACATCCAAATTCAAATTTTGAAAATTTCATGAAGTCTTTTTTTGAAAAAAATGAACAAATTCAAAAAGAAAACAAAAAGTGCATTATCATGGGAGACTTTAATATCAACCTGTTAAATTTCGAATCTAATAGTACTACAGAAGAATTTATTAACTCTATGAATTCATATTTTTTTCAACCTCATATTCTTCAACCCACTAGAATAACAGATCACTCTGCTACTTTAATCGATAACATTTTTTTGAATTCTCTTGATCATCACACTACTAGTGGCAACATTATTTATGACCTCACTAACCATCTTCCAATTTTTTTCTAATTCTAGATAAGTTTTCCTATCCCTCAAAAAAGCATAACATTTTTTAAAGATATTTTTCTACTTTAGATGAGTCAGCTTTGATACACGATATGCAATCTATAGACTGGAACATGTGTTTCTTGAATAAAAATGATGTTAATTCTATTTTTGAATCATTCTATAGTAAAATAAATAAATAAATTGATAAACATATCCCTATTAAGCAATTAACAAACAAACAACTAAAGTTCCACTATAAACCTTGGATCACAACAGGTTTAAAAACCTCTATACATTCTAAGAACAAGTTACTTAAACAATATATAAATACAAAGAATGATTATTATCATTCCAAGTACAAGTATTACCGTAATAAATTAAAGCTTTTGATTGTCAGTAGCAAAAAAACATATTATACCAACTACTTTCAAAAACATAACAATGATATAAAAAATACCTGGAAGGGTATTAAGCAGATAATTTCTTTAAAATCTAAAAAAGTAAATTACCCTACTAAAATTATAAAAGATGACCAGGTATTAACTGATCCCTCGGCGATTGCAAATGCATTCAATGATTATTTCACCAATATAGGAAATAGACTTTCTAGTAGTATACCATATACTGAGACCTCTTTTACTTCATATCTAAATTATTCTCAGGCCAATAGCTTTTTTGTCTTCCCAATCTGAGATTGAAGAAGAAATAACAAATTTAAATTCAAACAAGGCCACAGGACCCTTCAGTGTTCCTGTAATTCTTCTTAAATTACTCAGAAATCTAATTTCAAAACCTCTAGAAATCTTATTTAACTATTCCTTTTCTAATGGAATTGTCCCAAATAATTTTAAAATTGCTAGAGTAATTCCTGTATTTAAAAAGGGTTCTTCTTTTTTATTAAATAACTATCGACTTTTTCCCTTTTATCCATATTTAATCAACTGCTTGAAAAATTAATGTCTAAACGTTTAATCAATTATCTTGAAAAACAACATATATTATACTCTAAACAATTTGGTTTTCGTTCAAAACATTCAACAACACATGCAATCCTTTCTATAATTGATCAAATTCAACAAGCTATTGAAAAGGGAACTACTTCTTGTGGGCTTTTTCTTGACTTTAGCAAAGCCTTTGACACAGTTAACCATGACATCTTAATTCATAAGCTGGAACATTATGGGATTAGAGGGATTGCTTTAAATTGGTTTCAATCATATTTACGTAATAGAAAGCAATTTACATCTATTGGTAATACATCATCTGAAAAGAGAATTATTCCTTGCGGTGTCCCACAAGGATCAGTGCTTGGACCAACTCTATTTTTGCTATATATCAATGATATCTCTAACAGCTCTAAAATTCTAGACTTTCATATTTTTGCTGATGTTACCAATCTATTTTATACCAATAACAGTTTGCAAAATCTGGAAATGATCATTAATGAACAACTAGAGCTGGTAAACAATTGGATATGTTCAAATAAGCTTTCTTTAAATTGGTACTAAATGGCAAACCAATAAAGCAGGAGAACACAGTGAAATATCTTGGTATACTTATTGACTGCAATCTAAACTGGAAATCCTTTATACATCAAATTAAAAAAAAAATTAACAGAAGTATTGGTGTACTCTCTAAATTACGATATTATTTAAAATTACCTATTCTTACTAACTTGTATTATTCACTTATATATCCTTACCTCACCTATGGTATCCTTATCTGGGGAAATACCTACCATACTACTATTCGTCCTTTATTCATCCTCCAAAAAAAGGCTCTTCGTATCATTACATTTTCTAAATACGATGCACATTCTACCCCTTTGTTTAGTCAACTTCAAATTCTGAAATTACATGATTTAACTTTCTTTCATACTGCATTATTTATGTTCCAGTTTCACACAAATACTCTCCCCCCTGTCTTCAAATATGTTTTTATACCACTATCAAATGTTCACGCTTACAATACACGACTAGCTTCAAGCTCTTCTTATTATCTTCCAATTATTCGAACAAATTATGGATTATTTAACATACGTTTTCAGGGTCCTAAAATATGGAATTCAGTTGACAATAATATAAAATTTCTAACTAAACATAAATTTAAGAACTGTTTAAAAAAAGAACTAGTTAGCAAATATTAACTAATTGCACAATCACATTGTAGTAGTTTATTTAGTTCTGTCCAGTAGTATTCTATGTTAGTTCTATAGTAGTGTATATTAGTTTTTGTAAGTAGTCCCGTGGTAGTCTTGTATAGTAGTAATTAGTCCTCTTTGTCTGTAGTAATTTCTGTAGTTCCGGTGCTCTGACCTTACAATGCATGTAAATCTATTTTTGGTGGCTCAGCTGAGTTTAGCTTTTCAGTTATTCTGAGCCTACTTGTACTAATCTGGTTGTTATTATTATTATTAGTCTATTGCTCTTTGTAAATTATGAGTACAAATAAACTTGTTGTTGTTGTTGCTTTATATGCCAGTAATAAATTATAACTTACTGTGGTTTCTTCACTGCTTTAGCTGTGGAATCGGCAGACATTTCATTCATATGTATTAAACCTGGAATGCAGTGCAACAAAACGTGTATTATTTCGGTAATTCCGCCTTTAGGAATTACAGAAAATCAAAACAAGTGCTCCAAGAATGTTAAAGCTTACTACTCACCAGCAAGAGACCGTATCTTGTACCTCACAATTTAGAGAGAAATAGGTATTATACTACGCTCGCGTTTTATTGAGAACGGCAAACCCGGTCATTTGACGTACCTAGACTACCTAGAGCAGGTAGCCATGGGGAAGCGTAGGAGTAGCCAAAAAGTAATGGAATACAACAACAACAATTTTTATTAGCATTCCCATGTACATAAACGGTATTGCCACTACATTACATATGTAATTATATATATATAATAAATTTATTCATAAACTAATTACAATAATAATATAATAAATGATTGAACAAGAGTAATTATTTCAGTTTATTATTAAACTGTTTTTGGTGTAATTAACCGATTCCGTAACTGAAAGGCTTCAAAAATGAAATGTCCAGTTTTTTGGCAAATAAGAGGGTCAATATTGTTGAATAAAAATAGGGTCTTTTCTTTGATATCTAACTTTCTAAAGTGTTTATATTTCTGACATATGTCTTCAAATAATTGGTTTCTAATTCTATTATATAGGTCACAGTGAAATATGAAGTGCATTTCATTCTCAATATAGTTTGATTGACATTGTTGGCATGTTCTTAGCTCGAGGGGGATTCTAGGGTTGGAGTGTCTACCGGTTTCTATTCTGAGGTTGTGATTACCACATCTTAATTTCGTAAGCATTCTTCTATGCTCCGTATTCTTAATTTGGTTAAAATATATAGAGCTGCTGGTATCATGCTTGAATAGCGAGTAAAATTCGAGTTTTCTGTTTATTTCGATGAGTTTTAATTGATGAAATTTTGATTCATGAATAATGTTTTGCGTTACTTTAGGTATACATTTTGTTGTATATTGTTCGATGTTATGTTCTTGTCCATTATCAAGTGCATCGATTAAGTTTAAAATTTTATTTATTGATAACATAAAACTTGTTTTATTGGAGGATGCTAAATCATTTGAGATAAGAAGACACTGTTTAGCGATGCTATTATCAGGAAGTTGTTTGAGATGTAACCAAAAATGTAACATATTGCGATAAATTGTAGATTTCAAAGAAAGTCTACCTACCTCATTACGAGATGCTACATTGGGCGCTCTTTTATTTAATCCTAGATAATATTTAAAGAATTGAGTGTGGAGTCGTTCGATTGGGTCTGATTCCCATTTATGAAAATTCATACTATCATAAGCACCCCAAATTTCAGAGTTATATAATAAGATAGGTGCAAATAAGCTATCAAAAAGCTTATTGCATATATTTATAGGTATTTTTGTAAAATCAAGATATCTCTTTGTACCAAAAATAGAACGTCTAGTTTTCTCAGTTGAGGTTATTTTAGATTTTGTGAAGCTACCATTACTGGAAATTGTGGACCCCAAGTAAGTGTAGTCGAGAGAATTCGTAATATGTGAACCGTTTAGGAAGAAATTGTATTTCTCTAAACTAGATTTGTGACATTGTTTTTGAAAAATTACAGTATTCGTTTTCTTTTTATTTATGGTTAACATCCATTGTTGACAATAATCTTGTAACGTGTTAATGGTATTTTGTAAACCTGCAGCACTAGTAGATATTAAGACAAGGTCGTCCGCGTAGATTAAACTATTTAGAGATGTTCCATTTGGTAGAGAAACTGGGTCAAGCTCAAGAGTATTTTGTAAGATAAAAGGTATTTCATTCAAATATAAATTAAATAAGAGTGGGGATAAAACACACCCTTGTCGAACACCTCTATTGAATTTGAAATAATTAGTTCTCTTATTTCTTAATTTGATACTACATTCAGTTTTTGCATACATGTCTGAGATGATATTGAAGAACTTCCCTCCCATATTATAATTCAATAGTTTCGTAAATAAACCTGGATGCCATACCGAATCAAAAGCTTTCCGGAAATCAACGAAACAAAAAAATTATTTACCTTTGTTCGCATTAATAACATATTTATCAATTAGGGTTCGTAAGGAGAATATATGATCCGAAGTTCGATTACCCGGGAGGAATCCAATTTGAGAAGGATGTAGAAAATACTACACTAGAGTAGACTAGCTAGGTAATTAATGTCGACACCGTATCCCATGTGGGAGATTTTCAATGAACCTGGGCATGCGCAGTGGATATATTTTACTTGTTCCTTTTTTTAATTCAGCGCATGTGCAGTTGACGTATATGGTATATATTTATTCATTGCTCACTATTATTACTCATTAACTATTCATTTCGTACTATTTGCTCCCTGCTCCCTATTTGCTCCCTATTTCCCCGGGTCGAACGATCGCTATAATACTACTTTCCTACAACATTGCGTCAAACAGAGTCTCTTGTTTCGTTTAGGAAACAATTTGAGGCAATCACTCTCCTTAATGATCAACAGTTGTACTCAATACTTTAGGTTATGCCTTTATTTGTAATTAACTTATTGTAATATATTTTAGATAGTTATATATAATTAGATCTAATGTATCTTAATAACCAACATCGAAAAAAATCACAATAATTGTTCTCGAACTTCGTTCCCCTTTTTTCACGTTTCAGTAATAACATTTCAAAACAAATATCATTCTATAAAAGCAGATTAAAATTATTTTGCCATATTTTTAAAGTTAAGATATAATTCTTTCTCAGTTGTCAAGCATAAAACCTTTGATTTGAAAGAAATAAAGCAACGTCTAGAAAAAGGCAAGGCTGTGGATGGTGGCCCATCCGTCGATGGTGAGAAATGGCGTGCCGTATTTCACGATGGAATCGCAGAAACAGAATATGAGGTCTTAAAGAAATACTTGTCAGCCAGTCAATATAAGGAGCCGCCAAGTATCAGGCATGAGTTTGAATTCCTCACTCCATCCTTCAAGAAGATTCGGATGAAGGTAATTCATAATAGTTTATGATTGTTGTAGAATCGAATTGCAAATGGTTAAACCCTCGCGTCTTCTCGGATAAGAACGTTAAATTGTAAGCGCCTCTTAGGCCTAAAGTTTATCATATATACAACATATATATATATATATATTACATTCTTTACACTTACTAGTGCTACGCGGAAAACATGATTCAATACATAACTACATATACATATATAATCGCCGTGACCCCATATAACGCACCAATACCCACGATTGCTCTCATCTGACTTGATAGCTCAGTTGGTAGAGCGCCAGACATGTAACCTGGAGGTCGTTGGGTTCGAGTCCCACTTGGGTCAGATTTTTTTTTCTCTTTCCCTCGTAGGGCGTGCACACTTAGCACTACAGCTTACCACTTTATATATTACATTCTAAAGTTTATCAGTCGGGTCGTTCAAGGGTGTCGCGAGTAACCGATTTTAAGGTCGCTTTATCTTTACCTAATTTATTTATTTTATTTTATATAAGTATTATCTATATTTAGGGAATGATTAATGGTTCAGTTTCTTGTATTTAGGCATTCCTGGAGATTGGGGATACATCTGAGGGCCACGAATTGAGCTTACGGTTTTCCCAGCGTCATCCTGCTTCAACAAAGAGAGTCCTGGCACGTGTTTTTTCTCAGGATAAACTCAGCTACCAGCTGAGTGTCTCATCTGACACCCGCGCCATAATAGACATCATAGTTCCCTCATGTCCTCTTGATTGTCATTTCACTATAAAAACAAGTAAGTTTTCTATGATGTTAAGTGATTAAACTGAAAGCAAAGTTAATCTTCATTATCCCTATGTTTACTCTTTATAAACCAAACTACAGAATAAAGTATATTTGCGCGTTATAATTATATAACGTCTAACACGTGTAATATTACACACCCACTTGATATGAGGTATCGAACTTTAATATTGATTCCCTTCTATTCAAGAAATAGAAAACATTTCCTGTGTTTCTATAGAGTTATAGAAACACGAGTGGGAGTTTGGGAGAACGAGAAATGGCCTTGGGAACACAAGCCACAAGTGTTTCTATAACTCTATAGAAACAAGGGGAAAATGTTTTCTATTTCCTTTATAAAATAACCCACAGAAAATAAGTACTAGCGCGCTCAACTTTCTATGTTTCTATAGAGTTATAGAAACACGGCTTTCAGCCAATCAGAGCGCGCGTACTATCGAATCTATTTTATAACATCTTATTGGCCAAAATGGTCACAATGGCAATTCCAAGACGTAGGGTTAATTCACGGCTATCCTTCGGCTTCGTGTTCCGTAAACTTTTCCTTCTCGTGCCAGTTGCAAATTGTAATTCAAAAAGCCGAAAAGAGACTAAACCCGATTTCCTTCAGTCATAAATACTTGATCTCGCCGTTTTCGTATTTTGAAAACTTCATAGTTGATCGATTGATATATAAATATGAAATATTTTAGGTCAAAACGGTCTGCCATGTTTTCGTATTCTACAGATCACTGAATTATTT
This sequence comes from Actinernus sp. WN-2022, assembly GCA_030867875.1. Lineage (NCBI taxonomy): Eukaryota > Metazoa > Cnidaria > Anthozoa > Actiniaria > Actinernidae > Actinernus > Actinernus sp. WN-2022. The sequence goes on from JAOWCC010001679.1 coordinate 38,569,670, forward strand.
GACCACAATATAAAGTGCGCGCGTTCGTCAGCATTTCACTTTCTTATCGAATCACGATAAGCGTGCTCGTCAGGCTTCAAAATGCCATTAAAAAGCTGGGTTTTCCCGCGCAAGGTGTCTTTTGAATGAAGAAAATCGTATGGATATGCCAGGATTTGTAAGTTGGAATCTTCATTTTCGTTTTCCAATGTGTTTAGTTCTCGTTGACTAGGTGGCCCCGGTTGTAGTGTAATACCTGGTTTTTTTTTCAGAGTGGTTCACAAGTTGAAATAAATATGACAAGCTGTGGTTACTGACATGTCCAAAATTGAGCTTATGCACAGTTCGTGTTTGAATATTATTTCATAGTCCGCTGGAAAAAAAGACAGTCGTACTACAAACAAAACAACAACAATGAAGTCAATCCGTGCTGCCATTGACGCGTATCTAAAATTTCTACCAAACAACAAAAAGCGCTTTCAATAATAACCGACCGTGCTTTGGTGAAATAAATGCTGACCTGGAAAACATTGTGAAAGACCTGGGAAGGTCAGGGTAAACTTACGCCTAACCTTCTTTGACTTATGAAGGTTTGCTCTAATCTTCAAGGACTCCTGCAACTTAGTAAAATATTTTTAAGTACAATTAAACATATTTGAACTCCGTCGGATAACTGACAGCTCAGTTATGACCAGTTCCACGTGATTACTCGCAAAAAAAGTTCAATTCTTTTCCGGCGGGAAATATTACATGTCATTGTAATTGCATATTAAATTTTAGTGATTCAAAAAATTAAATGATGAGTGTGTGTAACATAAAACAATTATTCCACTCACTCTCGTCGTATTGAGCTCTCAGCTATAATTCGGCCATTGCTTATGAGCTCATGAACATTAACTGGAGTTCGTGATATAATTGTTAATTAGTAGAAACTAAAAAAACGTCCCATTGTTCTAGTTAACAACTCGCTAACAGCCAGCGAAACTGAGAACAAGCAGTCTAACTGTTTGATAAAAGCAAGAAGCATAAATAACGTGAACATCGTAAGTTATGAGTAAATATAAATCTGATATGTTTTAAAATTGTAGACTCACCAGATCAGGCTATGACACCAGAGGAAGAAGAAGATAACAAGGTCCTCATCAAATACTTAAATGAGAATTTGAAACTTAAAGACGGTGAACTTGAGCTACTAAGGGACAAGCCCCTGCCGGAAGGTTTTGACATCGCGTATCGGCGTCGTTGTGAACGAAGAAAGTATCCGTATCTGTTTGACGGCGTAAAGTTCACTGTTACGATGTCAGAAGAGGAGTCAGAATATGTACAGGGGCTGTGGCCTGGTGACGAGGTGCTTCATAAGGTGCACATCACTTGTGTTTTGTTTGTTTGTTTTTAATATATAGAATATCTCAGTTGTTGAAAATTAAAGGACAATGAAAAAGTAGAAGATGTATTCTATGGAGCAATTTATTTAAGCTTTCAACTTCAGTGGGGTATCCAAGAATGTTTAAATTGAGTATGCAGTATTTTTATATTTTTGGATTTTCTGGTTAAAAGTATACGGTAAGATTTTGACAGATGATGTGAATGTCACAAAGTCTTCTGGAGCTGTCTCAGAACTCTTAATTTGGGTATTTTGACAGATGATGTGAATGTCACAAAGTCTTCTGGAGCTTTTTCAGAACTCTTAATTTGGGTATTTTGACAGATGATGTGAATGTCACAAAGTCTTCTGGAGCTTTTTCAGAACTCTTAATTTTGGGTATTTTGACAGATGATGTGAATGTCACACAGTCTTCTGGAGCTTTTTCAGAACTCTTAATTTGGGTATTTTGACAGATGATGTGAATGTCACAAAGTCTTCTGGAGCTTTTTCAGAACTCTTAATTTGGGTATTTTGACAGATGATGTGAATGTCACAAAGTCTTCTGGAGCTTTTTCAGAACTCTTAATTTGGGTATTTTGACAGATGATGTGAATGTCACAAAGTCTTCTGGAGCTGTCTCAGAACTCTTAATTTGGGTATTTTGGCATATGATTGGAATGTCACAAAGTCTTCTGTAGCTGTCTCAGAACTCTTCATTTCGGTATTTTGACAGATGATGTGAATGTCACAAAGTCTTCTGGAGCTGTCTCAGAACTCTTAATTTGGGTATTTTGGCATATGATTGGAATGTCACAAAGTCTTCTGTAGCTGTCTCAGAACTCTTCATTTCGGTATTTTGGCATATGATTGGAATGTCACAAAGTCTTCTGTAGCTGTCTCAGAACTCTTAATTTCGGTATTTTGACAGATAATGTGAATGTCACAAAGTCTTCTGGAGCTGTCTGAGAACTCTTAGCTTAATTTGTGTATTGTCTGTAATTTTTAAAAGGTATTTTGGTATGATATCACTACCCCCATGCCGAGGCTGAAGGAAGGGCTAACTACAGATGCAGTTCCTACTATACCAGAGCCAATTTTACATTTCGGATGTGCAATACTTTTAAGTAGGATTCTAATTATGTTATTCCAGAAGGACATTCACATTCACTGTGACGAAATCGATGAAATGTTAGGGAAGGATGACTGGGAGCCTGAACAGATTGTTGACAAGCTTTCGCACTTCCTTGGCCTCGTCAGGAATGTACAGAGGTAGGTTGCGTGTAATTAGCTATTCTCATTCCATTTCCATTCCATTCCTTTCCATTTCAGTGAATAATAAAAATAATAACAAATAATAACAATAATAATAAATGATAATAATAAATGATAATAATAAATGATAATAATAAATGATAATAATGATAAAAATAATAAATGATAATAATGATAATTTAAAAAAATGATAATAATAATAAATGATAATAAATAATAATAGATAATAATAATTGATAACAAATAATAATAAATGATATATAATAATACATAATAATACCAGGAACTCATACCCAGGAGCGTCCACCCCGCATACTAGGCCTATGTCACAGCGTTTTCACAAGTTAGGTTCTTTTTAGAACGGTTTTCCAATTTTGTTGGGTTGCAACATTCTTTATGGAATAGAATCACAAAAGCGTAGCAGCGATGTTGTTTGGTGTAACAAAAGTAGCTAATGAGGCATCCTTTGTTTCGCCACTGGTACAACACACTAATTGGCGGGGAAAATGATCTAAAAATAGCCCAACTTGTGAAAACGCCGTGACATCTATATAGGAGATATGGACGCTCCTGATTATGGGTTCCTAATAATACATAATAATACATAATAATACGTAGTAATACGTAATAATACGTAATAATACATAATAATACTTATTATATGGCATCCCCGTCCAATCTTGCAATATGATTGGTTGCTCATAGGTCCGGATTTTTTCATCTGGACCACTGGTGAATTCATCCGGAGCTCTCGTGAATTTGTTTTCAAGACGACATTCAACCTGAATTATAATATAATAACAATTTCGCTTCATAATAATGCATAATAATAATATACTTTATTTCAGTGTCAAATGTATTTAGCATGATATTGCTAATTTGGGAAACTCTATAATCACTGACATAGTCACTGCCAGATATTAAAATTTTGTTTTGCATTTTCAGTCGGATCCTAGGTACTTATTGACTGAGGGGAGGGCCGGACGGGAAAATATTTGGCTCGAGGTCATGACGTACGGACCAAGCGCACGTACAAAATGACCGAGAGCCAAATATTTTCCCGTCCGGCTCGACCTAACTCAGTCAATAGGTTTTTTTTCATATGACCATATTTTTTTGTAGAACAAACCGCAAAACATCAAGAAAAATTGTACAGGGCCGGACGGCTTGTCCCGGCCCGCTAACGCCATACACGACCGGTAAATGGTTTTGAAAGGAAATCGCGCGGGGCGCCATACGGGTCATATGATAATACAATTTAACGTCCTTATCCGAGAAGACTCGAGGGTTGCAGATATCAGACCAAAGGCAGCACCAGAGGAGGGTGATCACGCGTTGAAAAGGATCATGGTTCAAATTGATTTTTGAAGTCAGTCGTCACTTGCAGTCAATGTGTGCGGAGCTCTAGCATTTAGTGTATTTTAGATTTTCTCACGTCCATTTTTCTTAGCCAGAGTATTCAGTCATCCTTAAAACTCACTTCATCTTGGCTTGATTCCACTGTGTTTATATATTGCTTGAAATAACTTCATTCGAGTTTTCGGGAAGTTTGTTTTAGTGCTCTTTGGGGACTTTGTCCGAGTCTCTCTTTTTATACGAGCCCTTATCCTTAAGCGTAGGTGCGAGAATTTAGCCAAAAATGACAACCATTAGGTTCTCGTTTGCCTCGCATCCTTTGGAATGTTGATTACAGTGAACGAGCTACGTTTTTGGCGATAAACCATGGTGGTTGAAGGCTTGATACTGCTAAATTATTTGTTGACATTTTCGGCGATTTTCGTTTGTAATTTAACCTATTATCGACCACTTTACTTTGATCGCTACTAGTCGTATAACGAAGAGGGCTATTGCCAATGTTTTTCTTCCTTCGTGATCTTTAGTAGTTGTAGCTACGTTCCTTTCGAATTTCACTATTTTCCCTGAAAATCGACTGAACATGTCCGTTGTTGACAAGCCTATTATCGGCCAGATTAACCCACTATCGGCCAAGCAATACCTATTATCGGCCACACGATGTTTGTTCGCTTTATAACCATATGAAATTAACTAGAGTTATTCAGCGATATTTAGGCCTGTAAATGGGCAAGCGTGCCGGAGTCCGAATAAGCGCTCTTGTTTCCTTGTTACATTTTAATATAAAAAAAATGCATATTGACTGCAAAATGCATGAAATGGCATTTGTCCGAGTGTTTTATCACATCTTTGCATGTTTATGTAACTATTAGTATTTAGTTTATAACAATGTGAGGGATTTTTTACTATAATTGTTCTATTTTTTTTCTTTAATAATGCACAATGTTGCACATGACGTGTATATTCCCTGTTCAAGGGGGGGGGGGAGGGGTGTCATTGCTGGATGTTACAGTGGTCTTCCTTATCCCATTAAACAAAAATAATAATATTCAGAATAGAAACAAAAGAAAACATTGGAATTAGGGTCTAATAGTCTGTCTATATTAGTCTAATATCTATTTCATGGGTTGAGTAAAATCACTATTATAATATTTCAGTCTCTAACACGAATTGGTATAGATCGAGGGCTGCATACTTCAGTTTAATTTGCGCTACAGTGATGAACTATATTCATTTGCAATTATTATTAACAGACTATACTGGATCAAATTATTGTTTCTTTTATTTTTCTTTAAGTAATTTCTATTTCTGGGGGTGGTACTTAAAATAAGGTTAACTTGTACTTACAAATATAAAACTAGTATAAATATGATGGACAAAAGTCTAATATGCAAGGCAACGATGAAACATACACAGAATATGATAATTACATCGTAAATCATCTTTTCTATTGAAACAGCATGTTCCCTAAAACAGTCCATACTTAGCGTTTGTTTGATACAGAACATGACTAATAAAACATCAGTGTTGTCAGTTCTGTATCCAACAAGCACTATGGTAGCTAGGGTCTGTTGGAGGAGGTCTCAACTCATCACTGACTTCCCCTATCCCAGTTCGATGAAATGTCCATGACACAGATGTACAACTTTTTTATTAACACATAGACTGTCTAATCAATGTGGGAGCTGTTTTTGTGTACACTGCGCATGACTGGTAAACCATATAGAGCTGAACTCAATTATTTACATTTATTATCAAAATTCATGTATTTTTTGTGTGGTTCCAGAAAATATCCATACCCTTCCCATGGAAGGGATGTATCTTAAGAGCCCTTCCTACCCCAGGATTTTCCCCCACCCCTCCAGAAATACCTTGTTTGTAGAACAGCGAGCCCCCTCCTCTCCTGAAATTTCATTGCTTACTAACATGGACCTGATCGTGTCTGCGTAATTACCATTTGAAATCCAGAATTTTTGGAAAGACTTTTCCTTGATATTTTTAGAGTTTATGGCTCTCACATTCCCCAAGATTATGTACAATTTAAAGATTAAAAGGTTTAAAGATCTATTTCAGTCCAGTTCTTAGGCATTTAGAGTTCATCAATATAGTTAATACTGAAAACTTGAGCTAATTAAAGAGGGTCCACAATAGGGGTTCTTAAATCCCGCAATCCCGACACTTTTTTCTCTCAATCCCGCAATCCCGCAAAATTTTATCTCTAATCCCGATCCCGAAACATAATTCTCTAAAAATTAGTTTTAGTACCGAGTTACGAAATTTACGCCAGTAGTTGCGATAGTTCCTTTCGTAGTTGTTTTAATTGCGCGACGGTTTGTAATCGTGTCTCGTCTGTCCACAGGTAATCCAGGCACTGTAAGTGGCAATATTTACTAGCATTTGTATGGGATTTTTTAGTGTTGGATTTTCAAAACTAATATTGAATAAAAAGCGAGAATACTTACAGGATTGTGTTTATTTGTCCATAGGCTGTGTGTGGTTGCAATTCAATCTCAGCGTTTTGGGGCGAGTTTTTAGCCCACACAGCCCATGGACAAATAAAAACAATCCTGTAGGTATTGTCGCTTTTTATTCAATATTAGTTTTGAAAATCCAAGACGAAATATCGCATACAAATGTTAGGAAATATTGCTACTTACAGAGCTTGGGTCACCTGTGGTCTGTCATTATACGTGCAGCCTTTTTGATTTATTGACATCTAGTCGACCTCGTTTGCTGGCACTGAGATAAGACAAGACAAATCACCGCCAGAGATTTGTTAACGTCCTCAGTATCTCAGTAGTTATTTTTCTTTGGATCGAACCCAGAGCCTTACGGTGCATGAAACGACTTTAAATGTATACTCTCTCGCCACGCAAAACGTTGCGGCTGTCGACTATGCCCTCAAGCCATATACGGTGTTTACAGTTAATACTACTCTGTTCCTCTATCTTAAAATAAATAAACATTCCACGTGATTTACATCTAGTAGTTCTACTCTGACTACGGATTTTTATTCGGAATGCACTGTTTATCTGATTCAAGTAATCTAAAATCAAAGCATCAACCTATTATTGAAGCGAATAGTTCTACCAAACCTGGGACCGGTTTCCTCTGCCGTTTCTTGACTTTCTTCCGTTTCTGGCTCAGTTTCCTCCTCACTACTCGAGTCGTACTCTTCTTGTTCATGGACTTCATGACCAACATGTGCGGACATAAGTGTTTCTTCGACACCGTTAGGCGCATATACTTCATCAAAGCAAACAGCCTCTCCTGACTCGACTGATCTCGTGTACACGGTAATCAGGAAGTGTCCCAGCTCTTAATTGCCATGGTGGTTTCCTGTCTAACCGTGCGCTGACGTACAGAGGACCCATACGCATGAGCCCACTCCCTCATACGCTGCGTGTCTTCTGGAGCAATTGCTGCGGGGGGAAGTGGCTGCATAAGTGGGATTTCAGAAAGTGACATGGCGCCACGTTGCCTTGGGGTCCATTGAGATACTTGGGTACTTGGGAATCGCATCTCTGATACCAGCCTCATTTTGCCGTACGAGTAGTAGACATTGGTCAACTCACTGAGTGCAGCTGCTTCTTGCAGACTAGATAAAGTGTACGGTTGACGACGTTTCTCGTGGATAGAGAAGGCTTTATAAATCTTCCCTACAGCAATCAGAAATTCCGCAGTTCGTTTGTGCATGACAAACGTAGACGACGTGGTCAAATTCTACAGAAAGACCTACTCGGCTATTTTGGCCAATCCTTCCCTGTTGCCCCGTCACCGCTCCCGGCAAAAAACTTTAACATTCAAAATTAATCATCTAATTTAAACCGGCATATTCTGAGTTTTATCTTCCCTTTATTTAATTTCCGTCCCGTGTCATTTTTTTTAATAATTTTCATTTCAATGAAACAATTGTTTTAAATGTATAAGAAGAGGCTGAACAGGAGCATTTTAATACTAAGTCTATTCGATATTTGCTTTTGGGAGACTCCGCACTAAACTGTGAGCAGTCCTTTTCCCTGCATTCGGACATCGATATGAGCGCGCGAAGTCAAAGTTTAGGACGCGTTTGAGGAGGGAGAATGGGGGCGCCCATTCTCCCTGACTTCGCTCAATATCCAAATGAAGGACAAAGTAGGGACTTAGGACGCTTTCCATTTACACGAACAGAGTGGTCTGATAGGCCAGTTCTCAAATGGAACGCGTCAGTTCTAAGAACTGGTTCAGATTGGCTACTCAGGGAGGAGAACTAACGCATAACTTAGGGACGTAAGAAATCATGACGTCATGAAACAAGTTTCCATTTACAAAATACAATAACTGCCGTGAAAATGCATGCAGTCGTAAACGATTTGACTGTTGTCTGCAAAAACACAACTTGAAAACGTCGAGTTTTACGTCTAAAAAGAGCGGACCTTTCCTTTTGTACAACAAGAGCCCTGTCCAAATCGGACGGATATATGGAAGAATAAAAATAAATCGGGTGAGTGGGCTTCCTGTGTATGAACTCTCCCCTTTTGCAACAGGAAGCTCAATTTTCCATTTTTTTCGAATTCTTATTTTACTAGAGATGCTTGTGCGAGTGTATTAAAATGACAACGTACCTTGGTTGGCTCGTTTGACAGTTTGCGAAATTCCCCCTTTCACTCACTGATTCATTTTTCGGACTCATGTGTCATGTCGCGGCAAAGACCAAACAAGGATTTACACACTGAATTAATAATTGACATACAATGTTTTTTTTTTCAGTTTGGGTTAGTTTTAGCCGTTTTCTTTCGACTATCCTGGGCACTGCTAGTCATCTTACGTTAGAGTTAAAGACGTTATAGAGTCGACTTGAATGGAAACTGCACGTGCAGACTGCTGTAAAATCTTAAAACCTATGCTAGATAGTTCTACAACTACGTCTCTACAGACCTCTACGATACCCAAAGCAAGGGAGTTTACGAATAGAAATATAACTACGACCGGTACTCACCTGACAGCTTCCTTAACCGCTTTTAAAGTCTTTGTGGTTCTTGGAAGTTCAGTCCGAAATTTTTCTTTTCGCAGGAAAGAGCTGCCACTAGCACCCTTTTCATAACTGAAAAGGGCAACACAATTTATGCTATCCACCACATGCCACCTAACTTGTCATCCTTAGCTTGTTCATCAGTGGCCATAATTTAGAACGAGGCTCACGAAGCCCCTAGCCTGGTTGCCAGAGGTTCTAAGATTATAATGCCCTCTCTAAGCAAAATCAGCGAGAAGACTGCGCAGCGGGCTTTTGGCGCTCCAAGTACGAATCTCACTTCATGCCAGACTAATCCCTTTTGATTGACACCTGAGAAACCAGTGAAATGTTCTTTTGACTAAACCGGTTTTGACCACGTCGGGTTTTATTCTTTTCTCTGATTGACAGATAACGACAAATAAGCAGATCGCGAAAATCCCGAATCCCGCCTCGCGGTGCCTCTATTTCCCGTATCCCGCAGCAAAAACCCTCTATATCCCGCGTCCCGTCAAAAGTTGAAATCCCGAAATCCCGCCTCATTTTCTTTCATATCCCGAATCCCGTGTCCCAAAAATGCCCAATCCCGCATCCCGGAAAACCTATTGTGGACCCTCATTAAACGTAAACCTCCCCCTCGTAGCCATCTTGTAGTGAAGTCAAGGTAATGCAGGCACCAATATGGCTTTTCAGTCAGCCATATTGGATTACAGCTCTGCTTTGCATAATCACATGCATACACTATACATGCACACACTCTTTAGAGTGACACAATAATGTATTGTTTTTGTAGATTTTAGAACAGATAAGAAAGCTGGCAAGAAAATGACTGCAACTTTTATTCTCTCGATTTAACGATCAGTAAGATTTATATTTTATGCCACTCGTGACTTGTTTGGCGAGTTAAATTTCACTTGGAAAATCCTCTGGAAATATATAGCATGGAACCACACACTATTTTATAGTTTCATAATTAACAAGTATAGTTCACAACATTTGTGTGAGTGTTGTATCGGTCTAAACAATCTCTCACCTCCAGCTCCAGCAATTTCTCACCTCCAGTTCGAGATTGTATAGGCCAATAAAATGCTCCCACTCACGTTGTAAACACTACGATTGTTTACCATTTACACGGAAATTCTGGAAATTTCGGTTGGAATGTAAATGGTAAAAGTTTTTTTCGGTTTGTATGGTAGAAAAATAATTAATTAAATGGAACATCTCAAAAATTAGTCCAAAATTCCCAACCGGAATCCAGGCCTTATACCGAGATTTTTTCATCTGGTACAAATGGTAAACGTTTTTCCAATTGGGAAATTCCATATGTAAACTTTTGTATACACAAACTCAGACCGACCAGGATGTCTGTGTAAATGGTAAACAAGCTACATGTACATAAACAAGCTAGCTATTAAGAGTTCCCCCCCCCCCTTGAAACAACAGCTCAGGTCCTTGAATTACTGTCTCTGATCATGCTGACCACCAGTAGATACTTGACAATACCTAGCAGACAAATACAGTATTGGTATCAGACTTTTCATGAATAAATTTATGCTCCTTAACAGTTTTACTCTAACAAGGAGTGATTTGAGATCCAATTTGGTTCAGTAGTGCGCAGGTTTGTTGAATGGTTTGGAATGTTCGTATGACAAAAATGAGAAAGTGAATTATTAAAACGTATCTGTCAGGATACTCGATACAAAGAAGTCGTTCCCAGATATTTATGAATAACCATAAGTCTTATATAAAGTGTTTTATAGCCATTCTTCGTTTAGAATGTTGCTATACACTACTCCCGCGTCGTTCTTGTTTGGCCGTATTGTGTCACAAACATGGCCGCAGAAAATGCAAAATCGCAAGAAAACGGTGAGAGATTCAAGGGGGTACTTGTGGTTTAAATTGTTTAACATGGACTAAAGCATTGATCAATGAAAAATGAAATAGGTTTCCTTAATCGTTTCCTTAGATATGGAAGGATGAAAATGGGCTAAATTTATATTTTTCGAAATCAAGAAAAAATATGAAGGCTTCACTTTCACAAATAAAAAATACCAGTAATCCCTCTTACCTTGAAGTGATAGTTCACATAGCTGATCTTCTGATAATATTCTGTCGATATACATCCATTTTAGCTTCTAAACTCCAATATTCTGGGCGTACAGAGTAATATTTTCCCCTTTCATGGATATTCTCGAGGGAAAACTCGGGAAAAAATTCCCGTGTTCTGATTGGCTGAAAAAGTTCCGTGACGCGTGATCACCCTCCTCTGGGCAGCACCTTCTCCCAGTTATTTTAAGACCCTGGTGGTCCGGCCCCCACATAGCAGACCGGCGCTTAACACACTAAATAAAACTAAGGATGACTTATAATATAATGTTTTCCTTCATGATGCAACCGTAGTCTTATACCTTCAGTGCCCTTACTAGTGGAAAACTGAAATCGGATATATTTTTTTTCACATAAGGGACATGCTTATATTTAAAATTACTGAGACCTAAATTAAGATACTATTTCCCTTGTTTTCAAGGTTATCCGAGATTGGAGATACCGGTAAGAAAAGTTCATTGAAACTAAATAATATCCAACCTGTATGTATTGCTGCTGAAAAAAAAGCACTTTCCAACAATACTATTAATTTTACAGTTCCACCAGAAATTCTTGCCCGTGGTCCCGAGGCATGTGAGGCGTACAGGTTGGCCCTAGAGGGTGGAAAAATCAAGAATCACCGCGTGCTGATCATGTTGATAGGACAAGCAAGGGCAGGGAAGACAAGTGTTTTGAGATCCCTTAAAGGTGAGGAATTAGAGGTTGGGTCGATGAAGTAGTAATAGGCTGGCTAAAGCTTCCTTTTCTGAACTATTACAACCTTCCAAAACATGTATATACCTATATTACAAACAAAAGGAATAAAATAAGATCAAGTAAAATTTTATTAATTAATTGTTTCGTAGGTGAAGATTTTAATCCCGAGGAAGATAGCACAGCTGGGATAACAATGGAAAAATCATCATCTAAACTAAAGGAAGAACCCTGGGGTGTTCAAGACGGTTCAAGTAGAAATGATATTTCCTTTGAATGCCTTGCAGCAAAAACAATTGCTGGGAAACTAAAAGTTGACGTCACAAAAAAGACCACTGGACAAGACCGTTCAGCCCCTTATCCGCAGAACAGCAATCTGGGACCGAAATACGATTCGCAGGATGAAACAGAGATTGATGTGTATAATATGACGAAGAGCATGTCAGCAATAGAGATTACCAAAAATCGTAAGGCCAGAGATGATGACAAGACGTCAGACACAGCAGCACAAAGACATTTAACGAGAGCTGAGGAGTTCGTAACAAAAGCAAGTAAAGGACTCTCTACGTATACTTTGAAGGTTCCTGAAGATGTTGCCAAACTAACAGTGGATAGACTTCAACAAGAAGAGATATACGCCGAGGATAATAATATATACTCCACCGTGCTCGACTTCGCTGGACAGTCAGTGTATTATTCTACTCATCCAATTTTCCTATCACCAAAGGCAATATATATACTAGTGCACAGTTTGAAGCAGGATCTTCACGCCCGAGCCATGCCGACTGTGAAACATGGGTCAGCAGAACGCATAACTGACGACCACTGTCCAATGACGAATATGAATTGTCTTGAGAACTGGCTCTCCTGTGTCGCATCTTTGAGCATCGGAAACGCGTCTCCTCTTTTAGATGACTACAAGAGTGTTGCACTGAGCTTAGAAAATGCAGCATCCACAAATGTAAAGCAGCTGAAAGAAGAAACGACTGAATTATGTGAAGCAATGAGCTTAGAAAATGCATCATCCACAAATGGAAAGCAAAAAAACTTGTTAGAAGAAGAAACGACTGAATCCAATGAAGCTCCAACTACAACAACAGCATCAACGGTTTCACTGCCCAAGAAACTACCACCGGTGTTTATTACTTGCACCCATGCCGATGTTCCATTCAAGGGAAAAGATCCAAAGACAGAGGCAAGAAAAATTCTAAGAACATTAGGCGTGGATAGACAATTTGGAGGACACCTTGTTCATTCAATTTTTCCAGTCGACAACACATGTTCTGGGAAGGGCAAAGAAGAAGACATCAACATTGCCTGCTTAAGAAAGCTCATCCTTGAAATAGCAGAGAAGCTTCCCCAGACGAATGAAGACATTCCTATTCGCTGGTTGCTGTTTGAGAAGAAACTCTACTTGTTTGTCGAAAAAGGCTACAAGTACATATCTTTGTCGGAGACAAAGGAAGTAGCTAAGGAATGCCAGGTGCAAACAGAGTCACAAGAGTTCAGAACACTCCTGAATTATCTCCACGATTTAAAGGTTTTGATTCATTTTGAAGATACCAAAGAGCTAGATGAAATCGTGATCATTGATCCTCAGTGGCTCCTGGCCATGTTTGTTGACGTTATCACTGTTCAGCCAATAGAAACATGGGTTCAAGAAATGGTTCCATTCTTGAAAGATCTCGAGGAAAACGGAGTGCTGGACATTGTTCTTGTTAGACACGTGTGGAAGGAGCTCATAGGTGACAGACAGACAGTAGATTCATTGCTGTCAATCATGCAGAAGTTCAGTCTGTTATGCAAGTGGCGCAAGCCAGATGGATCAGAGGTGTTCTTGGTACCCTCGATGCTGCAACATCAAGCATTTGAAGAGGTAGAGGAGTTGTTTCGGGATCCTGATGTTCCTCCCGTTATTGTCCGGTTCAAAAGTGGACACCTGCCTTTGGGTTTCTTCCCAAGATTAGTTGTTGCATTTGTGCAATGGTGTACAGAGAACTGGAAAAGCTGCCAGCCACCGACGTTGTTCAGCAATTTCGTAAGGTGGGCACATGCGTTCCTTGCGGAATTTTTAATAAGAGCGAAAAAGAGTTGAGGAATGCCCCGTCCCACTGTTTTTCGTTCTTCCGGCCTCTTTCTGTGATAGAAAACGCGCTTGCAACTGAAAATTTAATCAAAGCTCATGTCTCATAGTGATATTTTATTTTTATGATATTCATGTCTTTGCATTACTTTTTCTTCCCTTTACACTTTTTCTTGAATCTGCAACCTAATATAATCAAGAGCCTGTTATAACAAATGCAATGCTATCAATGCGTTAAGCAACTGAGAGGTTTTACAAAAGCTTAGTTTGTCCAATTTGCATAAGTGAGCAAGCTAGAGACGACTCTATCAAACTACGACGTAGAGAACTATTGATAGTACGTACTTTTGCTACATCAACAATTATGTAAGGTGGAGAAAGACATTCGCCAATTAAAACAACCAGCAAGGAAGAATCTTACGACAATTATCTTTTTTACAAGTAAACGCATCGACAGGAATTAGGAATTTGATTGACTAAACACTAAAACACGTGTTCAATACAGATATAAATAGATTTATATCTCTCCGCAGTGCAATGTAATTGTTTGCTAGTGATATTTAAAAGTGGATTAAATGTAGTTGAAGCAGTTATGTAAGGCGGAGAAAGACAATTAAAACAACCAGCAAGGTAGAATCTTACGACAATTATCTTTTTTAACAAGTAAACGCATCGACAGGAATTAGGAATTTGATTGACTAAACACTAAAACACGTGTTCAATACAGATATAAATAGATTTATATCTCTCCGCAGTGCAATGTAATTGTTTGCTAATGATATTTAAAAGTGGATTAAATGTAGTTGAAGCAGTTATGTAAGGCGGAGAAAGACAATTAAAACAACCAGCAAGGTAGAATCTTACGACAATTAGCTTTTTTAACAAGTAAACGCATCGACAGGAATTAGGAAACACTAAAACACGTGTTGAATACTCTCCGCAGTACAATGTAATTGTTTGCTAATCATATTTAAAAGTGGATTAGATGTAGTTGAAGCAGTTATGTTGATGTGTCCTCTTTATCTTTAAAATACATCCGGGTCATTAATTCCTGCATTTTTCGTCATTTATGAAATTCTTAAATTGCCCCTAAACCCTTTTGCAGTTTTTATACGTATGAATCTTTGAAAGGTTTTGAGTACTTCTGCGAAGAAATTTTTGGCTTACAGAGAATACTCTGTGTTCTATCAGTTGTTTGAAATGGTGAACATTTGACCTTTCCTGACCCATGACCGCGTAAGAAAAAGACTGGGTCGATTCCCGATCTTACGTCATCCAATTCATTGGACTTTAATATTTAGCATTTCGTCCAAAATAGCTGTTTTCTTTACTAACAACTCGGAGACTGTGTATATATTATCTATATATCGCGATCGATGTTGTTGTGATAGAAATTAAAGGCGCCATGGAGAATAATGCATTAATGAAGTGACGTAAGATCGGGAATCGACCCAGGCTTTTTCTTACGCGGTCATGGGTCAGGAAAGCTCAAATTTGCACCATTTCAAACACGCCTAGGACATAGAGTATTCTCTGTAAGCCAAAAATTTATTCGCAGAAGTACTCAAAACCTTTCAACGATTTATTCATATGTATAAAAATTGCAAAAGGAGTTAGGGGCACTTTAACTAGTTTAAAATTGTTTTGACGGTTTTTAGTGTTAAATAAAGACTGAGAAAACACGTTTAATCATCCACCGTAGGAATCATCAGGTTTTGTTTTCTGGTCGCAATTCTCTTATCCTTGTTTCTTTCCATATTGAGTTCATTACAATCATGTGAAGGACAGACTTCTCTTTAAAACGTAACATTCATAATAATTGACGTCTATTTCACATATTTTTTAGGTTCTTTTGCCTTGGTGAAGACATGAGCTTTTCTTTGATCATCACCTGTGACATGAGCACCATTACCATGGGTGTACTGTATGATGGTGAACCAAACCTCAACTCGCTCCATCGCTTTTGTCACACTGTGTTCGATTTCCTGAAGACAGCACTCAAGCAAATGCAAAAGGAATTTCCATGGATGAGAACCATGGAGGTGGAGTTTTGCATTCGTTGCCCTATTTGCTTGCACACTGCATATCCCTGCGACAGCCATCAGATCAGCAGCTGTCGTCGTGACACATGCGTGCATTACATCAGTGAGGATGAACTACGAGATCCCAGACCGCAATGTTTCAAAAATCCTACAGTGCGTCATAGTACTATAAATACAAAGTCGGTCTCTATGTGGTTTGAAAGTGGCGAAGAAAAGGTATGGATGTGGTTTTATATCAAGTATATATTTAACAATTATTCACTTAAGTCGAAGTGATTATTGGTGAATATTTACCGAGACGAAGTCGAGGTACATATTCACCAATAGTCACTGAGACTGAAGTGAATAATTGTTTTAGTAGAATTTCATCAGTGAATATCAGAGAAATTAAAACTAGAAATTATTAGTCTGACTTCCGACCCTTTTATAAGTTTTACAAGCGCGCGTGACAGGATAGTTTTGTGATACATTTGCATAATCACATGCCGCTACGCCTACGGTTCACTGCACAAACCGACTCGACAGGAGACTTGCAGGGACTACGAGAATGGATTTGCTAAAGCCAGAGAAATACCGAAAAGCAGTTCAAATGCACACTAGAATTCAAGTTGAAGCAGCAGTCCTCACTTTTGAGTCCTCGAACCGTGTTACAAAGAGAGGAAATGCAGCGAAAATGAGTGGAAGTGGGCAAACTCGGCTGACTGAAAATCTGCCACGGCGAGTGCAAATTTATCGAAAGGAACCGCTTTCATGAGTTCACTTCAAAGGACAAATTTGCTGGAAACTACAAACTACAGTTTGTAGTTTTGTGGATTATAGCCATCACAGAATCAAAGACAATGGTAAATCAAGAGACAAATGATTTCGGTATGAGATAAAACTTGAAAACACAACGAGAGCGGCGAGAGAAGAGCATAACAGCAACCGGCTTCCTGAATGAAAACTAGAACTTGTTGTTTTTCTATCAAGAACCACGGGGAAAATAACTCAAGTAAGTACACTCTTTTTAAGTCGAACTGTTCCAAAGTCTCGTTGTGTTATTTATTGCTCTAAGTAGACGTTATTTCAGTTGTGATTCACGAGGACCGAATAAACTCAACCCCGGCCAAAACTCGTAAGTAAACTTTGTTTGTGACGGCTTATGGATTAAAATAAGCTTCAAGTTTAGCCATACTTATTTAGTTGCTTCTTTAGTGGGTTTTGGAAAAGCTTTTTCTTTCATATTATTTATTTATTCGTGAGAAACATCAGTAAATATGCGAGTGGCCATTTTGGTAAATGCCTTCTATGTTATATTCACCTCCAGGCGCTCTGGAGGTGAATATTGCGACGTATGACGTAATTCTCGACCAATCAGAGCACGGGAATCTCTATATTCACTGATGAAATTATACTAAATACATATATTATATATTAGAGTAATGGAACATGCAACATGTCTCCTTTTATGAAATAGGTTAAAGAGTAACCCGTGTTTGCCGATGAAACTATGTAAACACGGTTATGAGTTCTCTGTTCACCTAACGTTATGTCATCCCTAAAGTAGCTGTGGAGACACTCGCCAGGAGGCTCGTATTCCCACAACTCGTTCGTGTTTAGATAACGCTATGTAAACACATAAATGGTATCTTTTCCTAACAATAGTATTGTTAGGAAGTAGATTTCGTTTAAATGTAGTTTGTGCTCTTAACTATGTGTCAAAGTTGAGGCGTACCTTTGCGTTCTACCGATTGAGACTTTTTAACATTTGCTTTATTTAATTGATGCATGGGTACTTAAAGCTCTTGATCTACGATTAAGTAATATCAGAAGTCGATAACCAGATGTCTCGATCTGTCATACTGCGTGTTGGCCTATCAGTTCACGGTATACTGAATTTCCATTGCTTATCTAGATTTCTGGTTATGGACTTCTGGTAATATATATGGCAAATTTTATGTTCTTAGAATATAGTCTATACATGTATACACAATTCATAACATTATCCGTCATTAAAATCATGATATGAAACAATTAGTCTGATTCAAATTGTAAGCAAATCATTACTATAACGTTGTATATGTTGTCTTTAATTTATTCTCTTATCATTGGCACTGAAGACAAAAAATAAAGCATCAACAATAATTGCTTTTAAATATAGGAATTGACCTTGGGTTCGTAGTATTTTACAACTATTGCAATTTTTATGTGTTACAGGAAATATCTTTTCTGCAATGGACAACCGGGAATGTGGATATTTACAACGTACTTGCTATCTATGTTAAGTAGTACCTAACGTTAATTGTTTATTCTTCTTTTGTTCAGGTCTCGGCCGAGAATGATGTTGTGACTGTTCAATCTGAGTCTCAAAACCCGTCAGGTAAATAATTGAAATAGCTGATACATCTTTATAAATCGATGCAAAAAGATTATTTCTACTGAACCTCGATTTTTCTGTTACAGTTGATGATCGCAAGGAGTGCCCTATTGTTGTCGACGAAGGTAGGTTTTCTAAGGGTTTGTATGTTCTTATCAACTGATTTAAACTTTGTCTGTTTTGAAAACCATCACCAATAAACTATCTATGTACATCTGGCATGTTAACATAAAAGGAGGCTTCCTCTCAAAGGCCCCTTTCGCGATATTAGCGTGACTCACATGTATACTGACCATTAGGGCTCTATAAGACAAAGTTATTACGTTGTTATTTGATTCAATTCCGAGAGTCAGTAATGTCAATGAATGAACATTATCATAAGGCTGCCTGGAATACCGTTCAAAATATCACGGTTATTGTCAATGAGCTAACGAATTAAAATATTGATCATTGTCGTAATTTGCTTGTTTCTGCCGACTCCTTCATAGCTTCAAATTCCATGAGTTTTAAGGTATCCCCTTCACGGCGACTTTCTGAATGCGTCCTACTCGTTCACTATCACTCAAACATTAACGGACGTCAGTTGATAAGTTGTTCGTTAGCCCGCTCTTCACTGAGAGAGAAGAACGTAGTGAGCAGTGTTCGAAGAACTCTGTATTTTAGATCATTAGGCAAGTTGCTCGAACTCTCGAGTTACCCTCATCAAGTTGAGTTGACTAAATTCTCCATTTAAACGACATTCAGATATAAGAAAAATCGCGTTACCGCCTGCACATCAAATTGAGCGGTTACTAAATTCTCCATGTAAACGACATTCAGATGTAAGATAAATGCATGAAACTCGTCATATTTCTGTTTCAGATGTATCCCTTGTTGCTGTTGGTCCAGGAAAGGCTATTGATGAACAGTTCGATGATGAAGACAATTGGTTTTGGCGTGATGCTGACGCCGCTGCAGCTGCCGAAAGGATCCAGGTCTATGTTGGCATTGACAGAACATCTATAGAAAGTCCTCGTGAGGAGGATATCGGGAAGGTTCGACGATTTTGCTCAATGCTCCAGAGAAATGGAAGAACAGATATCGTGAAATTATTAAGAGAAAAACTGCGCAGTGGGATGACAGGTTGGTTTGTTGATTTGTACTCTATGTGTTTTAAAACTTTCTGGACATTAAATGGGCACTGTTAATCGAATTGAACTTCCAAGTTTCTTAAAACAAGATAACACCCTGAGATCGAAGAGAAATACCATGTTTATGTCCTGATATATTTTTCAAACTTTTTCTTTAGATGATGGCAAAGAGTAAAGTGGATTACAAAGCTTATTCTAGAAACTTGATTTCGGTTGCTTCAAGTGAACCGATTTCAAGTTGCTCTAAATTCCTCTTAAAAGCGGGATTTTTTTGATCCAGTCGAATCTTTGACATCCTTCATCAAAATGTTCATATTTTTTTTCAAATATTCCTGCAAAGCATACTCTGCTACTCTGAGTAGTATTTTTTTTTCATGAGAAAGTTTCTAATGTGGGAGTTGACAGTGCCATTACTAAAACAGTTCGGCCATCTTGGATAAAACAATGGATTTGGCCCCAGTAGCCTCGCACTAGTGAGTTTCAGAACGAGTTTACTGGAAGAAAACAAAGGTTTTTATTCTTCTGGGACTCAAGATGGCCACCGAGTGATAAAAGCCATTGACCATAGCAATAGGCCTTATCAGGAGCATCCATCTATAGTGTATAGGTGTCAGCGTTTACTTGCTTCCTGCTATATTTAGAATGATTTCCCCGCGAACTGAATACTGCACAGCGTTGATTTCTTCCCTTTCCGCCATTATAATATGAAAGCTGGCTGAACGACTACAGCATTACGTCAGTTGTGCTTTGTTCAGGGTCGAATTTGATTGGTTCCCAAACTGGAGTGTGAGAGGGGCGCGATCACTCCCGCGAAATAATTCTATATTTAGCACGAAGCGAGTAAACGCTCTGACACAGACCTAGTATGGGAGATGGACGCTCCGCGTCCGGGCCTTATGTTTTGTGATCACCACCAAGCCCTCACTTTGACACAACATTTCCTCTCCCCTGAGAATACCAAGACAATGGCCTACATTAGAGTAACAAAAGGAAATTATGGTAGTGTAGGTATCATGCATAAGGCCTATACGGCAACGGTTGAAAGAATTTGGAAAAGAACCATCAAAACATACGATGACGTACAGGATTGCCCTTCCCACGGGGAGCCCACGCGCGGGTGAACTGCCTGTGGAAGAACTACGAATATATAGCTCTCACCACAACACTTAATTTTATTTTTACGCTTTCTATACTCTGGGTTTTACAGGTCCGCTTCAATTTTCTGAGACTATGCTGGTGAGCAAGTTGCCTTTGATGACACGTCAAGCAGTGACACGAGCTCTTTGTGGTAAGAAAACCTTTTTGCATTTAGGTTTTTGCTCGTTTTTCATTCTACTCAAAACGTTAATGTTAGGTGTATACAAATCATGGTGAGGGCGATGTTAATTTCAGTCAGGCTCGTTTCATAAATAGCATGCAAGGCTGAAACCACACATTTTGTAACGCATAGGAACGTTGCTGTTTTCTTGTACTTCCTGTGCAGCAACCTCGCTCTCGGGTTGGGCTGGTCACGTGCCACACGAAAAATCTGAAACAAATTACATACTGGAGGGAGTGGTGGGAAAGTCAAATATTGTGCTTAACGTCCTTACCTAAACGTGTATAAAAGTATCGAACGTGGTAAAGGTATTTATTATAAGTCTAGCATGGCATGAGGGAAATTAGTGATTAAATTTCCCCGAGAGCCGAGGGAGGATTTGTGCGGCGTCGGGACTTTTACAGATCCTCCCGAGGCTCGAGGAGAAATTTAATCACTAATTTCCCGAAATTTCATGCTATCACGTTGTAATACTATTATCATCGAGGAACGGACAAATCTCTAAGAAATTTAGTTTTCTCTGCCTAAACACGTCGCAGCTGAGTTTCTTTCGAAAACGTTTTGTTATTATGCTTGATGCTTCCCCTGGGGGCCAGCGTGTTGTTTTTGAGAAGAATAACACTAAAATACAAATTCATTATGTGGTTGACTAAATATTCAAAGCGCAAAAATGAGTTTAATTACGTCACGTTTATGGTTTTAAAGATCCCACATGGAAGAAGCGGGTTTGAGAAATCATGAGAACTTTCTTCAGCGATAAAATAGTAAGGTACAGGGTTAACAGGCATTGCACCGTAACCAGGTGTGTCGACGGACAGTCCAATGTTCTCTCATTAGCGTGCATGTCCTACTAATTTTCTCTCTTGCATGTCAATGAGGGAAAATTAGAAAAAGTATGCATGTTGATAAGGAATTTAGAGATTAAATGTCCCTGAACAAACAAAGAAAACCGAGGTGATCATGGTATTATATCTAGCGCAAACTCTATATGAATATATTCTAATGCGTTTTACAAGGTTATTTTTGTTATACGGACTGCTATTGTGGCGCAATACGCTGCCGTGCAGTTTACAATCATGAGTGATTGTTAGTACCTCAGAATACCAGGCTATTCAACCCACTCTTTCTCGAAATAACACAACAGGTTCTTTCAGTCCCCCTCGTATAGATTAGAATAGGAAGGAGACAAGGCCAACGGCTTATACGTCCCTGCCCAAAGACGCGGCCGGGATTCCAACCCCTGACCTCCCGCACTCTAGACCGTGCTCCACCAATTCAATTGAGCTAACCAGTGAGGCGGTGGCTAAATGTCACGCCACGAAGCCATATATAGGCCAATACGGCAACAGTTGAAATAATTTCATAGTTCCGAACCTGTCATGTATAAAAACGGTTCAGCCAATCAGAATGCAGTAATGTTCCCCCGGGAAAATATGGCCGCCATCTTGTCCCACAAGCTCTTCCGAAGGAGATGAAAACACAAGTTTGATTTCTTCACAAAGATTTAAGACATTCAGCAAAAGGTAGGAAATCGAACTCAGCCTTTTTTGCCATATATATTGATTTTGAATTTTCTCGAGTTAACGTCTACGGCTTGTGGAGCGTAGCAACAGTAACTAAGGGGGGAGGAGCTAATTTGCGGCTGTCGGAACGTCTATCAATTATTGAGCGGGAAAACATAACCGTTTGATTTGGAAGACAGTATTTATTCGATTTATTTTCCTTATTTTTAAGAGATTCCTTATATTGTTGACTTAACGATCAATCTGACAATGATGAAATCTGATATAAGGCGCGAGGTACGGGTCAAATAATTTCCAGAAGTTGGTTATATGAAATAACCAAATAACAGAAAACTAGTTATATGATAAAACCAAATTTGCCTAAATTGGTTTTATCAAATGACCACTGTCACTAAACTGGTTTTCATAAGTAGTTGAATATTTCATGAGAACAATTTTTTTTTTTTTTTTTTTTTTTTTACATTTGGCGCAGCGCACCATATATATAATCTTGGTTAAAATAATGAGTAAAGATAGTTTGGGATTCCGTTTAAGGTGGCCCGCGGCTATTTATTTTGGCAACGGGGGTCTTTTTAAATCGAGTTTTTGAACAGCTAAACATTATCCGATTTCTGAGATTTTTTGAACTTTTAATAACGAATCCTCGAATTTTATAAAAAGTATAATTAAAAAGTGATTAACAAGGAATTACTGAAGATATGAGCGATTTTCGAAAACGTTGTTTTTTAGGAAAGAGCGTATATTTCAAAACCCAAAAGATGGATTTGTTCCATTTTACTTTCAACGAGTGCCCAACCTCCAAGGTCTGTGACAGGCAAGTTTCAGGTTAATCGGCACCATACAAGTTTCTCAGCAAACGGCTGATCAATTTTAACCTTAAACTATTATGCTCAGGCATCTGGTTCAATTGCCGGATAAATATTACAGTAATAATTAAATCGTACATTCCATATGGAATTTCAATACCACTTGAAACTTCTGTGCCAAAGGCAAGAAGATCGGAAAACTGCAACTAACGTTATGCGGCGAACGAAGTAAGATAGGTTATTGCTGAATATTTGCGAAAATCGAGAAATTTGTATTCTTTCGGCGTCAAAAAAATTCACTCGTTTGTTTTTCTTAAGTTCCTAATATGACTTACAGTAGCATATTTTAAAGTACCTTACCGAGTTTCAGCGCGCTTTGACCATACGCTTTTGAGAAATAAAGGCTGTAAACTTTAGCTTGTGCGAGACTTCTAAAATCTAAATGCTTGGAAAACCCCTCATGTTCGCTAATTTATTCAATGGGTTTGTTTTGAATTTCCGCACGGGTTCTGCCACTTGGGAATCGCGAAGCAAGGAATAATTAAAATTATTGTTGAAATTAAATGCGGATTACATTGCAATTCATGGACTGTGTGCAGTAACCCATGAAGCAGGTGTTTCGTGTTATGTCCACATGGTAGTAAGTAGCGATGAGGGGAGAACATTTGAAGAACGTTTCCACAGTAGGATACTTCTTGGCACCAAAACATTACTCAGCCTGGAACTATTATTACAAATACCTTACTTACACTTGCAAAATTTATCCTCATTTTAATTTCACATTAATTTTAATTATTCCTTGCCTCGCGATTCCCAAGTGGCAGAACCCGTGCGGAAATTCAAAACAAACCCATTGAATAAATTAGCGATCATGAGGGGTTTTCCAAGCATTTAGATTTTAGAAGTCTCGCACAAGCTGAAGTTTACAGCCTTTATATCTCAAAAGCGTATGGTCAAAGCGCGCTGAAACTCGGCAAGGTACTTTAAAATATACTACTGTAAGTCATATTAGGAACTTAAGAAAAGCAAACGAGTGAATTTTTTTGACGCCGAAAGAATACAAAATTCTCGATTTTCGCAAATATTCAGCAATAACCTATCTTACTTCGTTCACCGCTTAACGTTAGTTGCAGTTTTCCGATCTTCTTGCCTTTGGCACAGAAGTTTCAAGTGGTATTGAACTTCCATATGGTATGTACGATTTAATTATTACTGTCATATTTCTCCGGCAGTTGAACCAGATGCATGAGCATAACATTTTAAGGTTAAAATTGATCAGCCGTTTGCTGAGAAACTTGTATGGTGCCGATTAACCTGAAACTTGCCTGTTACAGACCTTGGAGGTTGGGCACTCGTTGAAAGTAAAATGGAACAAATCCATCTTTTGGGTTTTGAAATATACGCTCTTTCCTAAAAAACAACGTTTTCGAAAATCGCTCATATCTTCAGCAATTCTTTGTTAATCACTTTCTAATTGTACTTTTTATAAAATTCGATGATTCTTCATTAAAGGTTCAAAAAATCTCAGAAATCGGATAATGTTTAGCTGTTCAAAAACGCGATTTAAAAAGACCCCCGTTGCAAAAATAAATAGCCGCGGGCCACCTTAAGGTTCGAAATTCCGGAGGATACGTTTTGAAATAGGTGTGTAAAAGTATAAATAGCACTGAAAATTGCAAGTCTTACAGCTATCATATTGTGATCATATTAAAGAACCATTCTAGAATAATTTGAGATGATCATGTGTTAAAAATAGAAATCAGTCAGATAAGATGATAAGAGATTACTAACTCAAGAAAAAGTTTTCTCTTCACCCTTAAGGTCTTAATGTGACTATTTTCAACGAAATTCCGATTTTTCCTAGTTGGAGATGATTGGAAGAACTTCGCATGTACCCTTGGAATACCCACAGAAGAAATCCCTTACTACAACAGAGCACAAAATCCTGCTGAAAATGTGCTTCAAGATATTCTGGAACAGCGGATTAATCTAACAGTTGGAGAATTGTATGATGTCTTGACGGAATGCGAGCTGAATGCCATTGCTGACAAACTATGAGGGTTTATGCATGAGTGAGTTAAGGTCCCGGGGGTGGGGTGGTGGGGGGGGGGGGGGGGGGGGGGGGGGGCACTTACATGAAGTATGTGTATGTATGTGAGGCCAAGAGGCTCAAACTCTGACCCTGTTTGACTCAAAATCCGAGCTCCAAAACCCTGATTGCCCCCTTTTGGGGAAAAAAAAACGATTGCCCCTTCTTCTGTTCCTAACTGCCTAAAAAATACTGAACCCCGACCCTGACTGCACCCAAATTAAACTGAAATCCTGACCCTGATCTGCCCAAATCAGGTCAAAACCCTGACCCTACCTGCCCAAACTGAGCTCAAAACCCTGACCCACCCCCGCGGCACATACATACTATTATACATTCAAGGCTAAAAGTATGGTTCAAGTCATTCTTAAAGCTCTCAAATAATATACAAGTTATGAGCCTTCAGTTGTTCACTTGTTTCTACGAGTTATTACTGGGGAAACTCTTCCCATGAAAACTCGTCGATCCTGGTAAGAAAATATATGACAGAAAACTAGTCGAATTTTACTAGTCCTAATTTCATATTATGTAGGATCAGGAGCCCTGGTAGGATGAATTGAGAGCAGGTTGAAACCAGGTACACTGAAGTAATAAGGTCTGTTTACTGTACATAAGTAACACTGGCCACTATGGCTGCAGAAAGGTATTTTCCCCTCTCAGTTTAAATGATTTTATTTGCGATTTTTTTAACAAATTATGCATTTTACCCAAACTGTTTTTAACTCACCATTTCAATATATGTAATAATATGTATCGCTTAGATCTCTTTTGAGAAATACAGAAATAAATAGATATTTCAGTTATATTGTTATTAGTTGGTTGATTGAGCAACTGAGCTAAGCGATTTTCCAGGGGAAACGTAGAAGACATTTAAGACTACGGAGTTGAATGAGAAAAATATAATCTCCTGTCGGGTCACACATTGAAATGACGTCATTGTTACAGTTCCCCGGCTTGGTTCTCGGCAACATAAGACCTCGTCCCCAGTGTCTTCTCGGTCAGATTCAAGATGGCGGCTATTCCAAAGAAGACCCTGGTAAAGGCTGGATCACGTGATCAAATATTCCCAGATTATGGGAGTGTTTTGTCACGTGACTTGGCGATCTAAGATGGCGGCCAAGCAAAATATGGGAATATTTCCTGACGTGTACAAACCATAGGTATCCCAATCCGGAGTGAGCGAGACGGTATTTCCACGCGGCGAACTATGCAGTGAAATCAGGTCTACTAAGCGGCTCCAAATGGAGCTTACTTGGATAAATAAACAGTGGCCAAGGGCTTCACTGAATGCTACCAGAATGTATCTAAGCAAGAAGAGAATCCTGAAAAGCCGTTCATTTTCCGTTAGCGTTGAAGCGAAGCGATCGATAGCACATGTTCAGATTAAATGGCTTCTCCTGGCTTTAATTTCCCACCGATAAAACTTACCAGAAAACTACCCAGTAATACACTTCATCTATTGCTCTACCTACACAACGTGTTTAAGGTTATTTTAAATAGTTCTAATTGACAACATTTGAGAAAATTGAACTATAGAAGTCCATCTCTGTTTCATCTCCGTGGTCAGTCTGTTTGGACCAATAAGACGTATTGTTAGAACAACAATTGCGTCATAACCGAATAGACAATCAGAATACGTGAAAGTTCAGCCTTTACCAGCCGCCAGTGAGGGTCTTCATGTCCGATGTGTGGAAGACCCTTGGGATCAAGGTTGGATTGAACTTCTGCACTGCTGTTGCGGTTCCAAATTTAGCACAGTTATTTCGACACGTCACGGCGGGCATAAATGATCTTTAAATCACTCCCTTTGAGCGTGCCAAAAATATATAAACTTGCACATTTTGTTTAATTCGATGTCAAATTTAACGAAATTTTGGAACGTTAATATTAAAATGACATTCTCACCGAGAGAAGACGCCGGGCACAAATAACTGTAAGAACAGCGGGGTTGAGTGTGACAGAAATAGTAAAATTCTATTCTAAATTTGACGAAATATTGGCACATTGGTAACAAGGCAAAACTACATTTGTGGGACAAAGGACACGTCACATACTACAACTACCAAAAACTCTGCGCGAATCATTTGGACCATTGTTTTGGGATTCTCAAAGGAGTTGAGAAATTTGAATGAGAAAGAGAATTCTCAAAGGATTCTGGTATAGTTGTTGAAAAATGAAGCCCCAATGAAAATGTCCTATTTCTGTATTCTGAAATTCTTGTGACGTTGAAAATTAACGTTGGAAACTCATTACGTTATCAGAACGCCTTTATGAAATATATTAAAAGTTATGGATGATTCACTGTTTTTGTGACGTCATTATTAGTGACGTCATGCTTCAAGCATAATTCAAATTGATGACTATTAAAATATTATTAAAGAGAATACCATGACGTGTGAGTGTTAGCCAAATGCAGTTAATCGATAAAATTCCAAAATTTCTGAACTGGCTATTTTCTGAGGGGACACAAACATATTAAAGACGTCATAATGACG
Organism: Actinernus sp. WN-2022; assembly: GCA_030867875.1. Classification (NCBI taxonomy): domain Eukaryota; kingdom Metazoa; phylum Cnidaria; class Anthozoa; order Actiniaria; family Actinernidae; genus Actinernus; species Actinernus sp. WN-2022. The sequence continues at coordinate 38,597,271 of JAOWCC010001679.1, forward strand.
TATACAAAAAAATATCTTCAATTCTAAGCTGTTATACTCAAAAAATCAAAATTCCCAAAAAATAAAGAACACGTTATTACTATTTAAAAGAGCTTAATAGTTTATTATTGTGCAAAATATGATGCACCAGTATTTCGAACAAGCGATATTTTCAAAAGTTTTTTATTTTTATCCCGCCAATTTTTGGTCAGAAAATTGGAAAAAAAAATCATTTAATAACATCAGTGTTTACCGTAACCAATCGAGATCGGAATTTCGATTCTTTCATTCTCATGAACAAGATAGAGATTTCAAAAAAATATAATAACACTTTTTAGAGGTAAATAAATGATTTATAAGAAACCTATTAGAAATGGTAAATGACGTCATTGTGACGTCATAATGATAGCTACTTTTGTTTGCATTCTTTTACACACCTACCAAAATTCATTCCTCTTTGTCGAAAACTTTTAAAAATATAGAAACCCGGCTGTTTTTACGGCGATCTTTTGTGCCCGGCGTGAAATGCGCTAATATGGTCATTTAGCGCAAGAGAGTTATGTAACGCCACACGAGCACTCTAATTACTAGGCTATATATTATACGCCCTTCCCAGTCCACACGGTTAGCAGAACTCATTCAGAAGACGCTGCCGTCCTCCACGAGTATTATGGCCGATCAGTATACCCGTCCCGTCGATGTCCAGGAAGTCAGAGATTTGGGATCCCACTCACACTGTTCCTACACCCCCGTTGCTCCTGTACTTCAAGCACACGTTCCGCCATAAAATTATCCTTAATTATTGTATTATATTTGAACTTAGTTTAAAGTGCTTCTAACCCTTCTTGACATTTTTCTACTTAATATGAACCTGTGAAAGGTGTTGAGTACTTCTGCGAAAAAAAATTAGGTTTACGAATAATACTCTATGTTCTACGCTTGTTTCAACACAGGTACCCCAAGCTCCCTATATGTATATGAACTTAACTTTAAATTGTTTGTAAATTTTAAAATCGATAAATATGAAATAAAGACTCACCTTTTTATCCAAATGTGTTTTCCTTTATTATCTCTATCGATTTTGGGAGTCTAAAGGCCATTTGAAGGGTTTTATGATTTCACTTTTTCCACTCTCTTAAAATAAGACATCGTTGGGCACTCGAGTCGCCAAGTCAAACTGATTCACCAAAGGAAAGATCCCGTAAATTCGCTCCAAATCCCCCAATCGCCTAGGGCATGTTCGATAGTTGTTCAACCCATTAGTTGCCATCAGTAGAGACACAAGTACGCGTAGAGGGAAATTTAGGTCGCCAATTTCAATAAACTTGCCTTTCGGAACGCCAAAATATCCGTGAAAGATATGTTGCGTGCACCAACCGCCTTTTTTGGCTCAGTAGCCCGGCCTTGCTATTCAATTTAACTGCACACCGGGTGGTAGACAGTATAATGGTCAGCACGAAAAACATTACCCTCGGGGCCCTGCCTAGGGCACAATTCGCAATCGGGAGCTTCCAACATGTTTCCTCGCGTAATACTTGCACTAGCCATATATGGCTAGGGGGAAGCTGCTTTTCGATATAAAACGCTATACCAGCGTCGCTACGGAATTGTGTGTCTTCCTTGCATCTTTTCTAGCTACCAATTTCTCTCTCTTTCTCTCTGTAAATTGTTTGTTTAGAGCTGGTTACATTTAAACGCTTTAATTCTAAAGAAGATATAAACGCTTTGGAAAACAAAAAATGTCCTGCCTTTAGCTGGCCAGTAGTCTGCAAATACAGCCGTCTCGCATCGGGAACCACAATCAAAACGTGGCCCCCGAGAGAGACGTCTGCCTGTTGATGATGTTTCGCGGACAGGATCTGGTCGCGACATTTGATTGGTTAGTATGCCAAATTATCACATAAAAGCCAATCAAATGACGCGACCAGATCCTGCCTGCGAAACGTCATTAGTATTTTCCGTCTCAAGACATCTGTATTCGAAGGCTTGCTAGCCAGTTGATGCATCGTTACTCACTGACGTCATAGTTTTCAAAATTGTTTTCCACGCGGCCCCACGCGTAGAAGGCTCTGTAATCTCGTACTCAGCAGTAGCAGTTCGCGAGGAAAAGTTTATTTTGTTACTTGTGACCATAAATCAACCAATGAGGGCGCACGTTATATCTCGAAAACTTATGGCTATATAACAACATTGATTATTGCACGTAATTGACCTATATCACTATGACGTCATATCAAAACAATCTATTGTTTAAACGCTAAGGATCACGGTCGTGGGAGGGGGACAAAACAGGGACAAAACAGCAACAACACAAAGGAAATCGCTATCAAATGCATTTTGAAGAACGTAGAATAGCGGTAACAGCCACCAAATACGGTAAATATTGTGGGATAAACATTGATACAGCTGATATCTGGAAACCAGACAATTCGAAGTTAAATTTTCCTCAGCAGAGCAGATTTAGTTCAAAATTCTATTGTTCAAGTCGATTCTGTCCCCCTCATAAACAAGCCGTGACGTCATAATGATATAGGGTAATTGAGTGTTCTGAAGTTGTGTATGTGGATTGAACAAATAAAATCAGGGCATTGCTCCTGGCATAATAGGCAGAGGACAGAGCATAATATGGGACAAAATTGGAACATTGCTAAAAAGCACAATGGGCCTATTTAGGAGGAGCATAATAGGCGCAAGCCTAATATACAATGTTAATATCGTAATAAAAATAGAATTAAACTTACCTTTTAGATATCTCCGAATAAAATGAATAATTTCTTCGCATTGAAAGGGCCAGAAAGTTTTTACCACGTGGCGCTTGACTTGCTGCATAACTGTAAACGCACGATGGCAGTTTGATCCAAACGAAATCTCGGATAAATACGTGTTTCAACCGTTACGCCTAAGTCCACCTAAGACTTAGACATACTTAGGCTCTAGTGTGAACCCACCTATTCAGAGGAATCGGTGTCACTTGTTGTTTTTCTATCAAGACCACGAGGAAAATAGCACAAATAAGTACACTCTTGTTGAGTCGAACCGTTCCCAAATTTATAGGAAAAGGTCTCGTGTTATTTATTGCTCTAAGCAGACGTTATTTCCTTGTGAAAGTTTGTGATTCATGTGGACCGAATAAACTCCATCCGGCGAAACTCGTAAGTAAACTTTGTTTGTGAAGGCTTATGGATTTTTAAAAAAGCTTCAAGTTAAGCTATACTTATTTAGTTACTTTGGTGGGTTTTGGAAAAGCATTTTCTTTCATATTTTTATTTCTTCGCGAGAAACTTTGGTAAATATGCAAGCGGCCATTTTAGGCACTCTTCAGGTTAATATAGCGACGTATGTCGTAATTCTCGACCAGTCAGAGCACGGGAATCTCTATATTCACTGATTACAACCGTACCATGCTACGTAAATGTACCATACCATGCTACGTAAAAAATAATGTTTAAATCTAGGACAGAGAAAGAGTGAGAGTGAGATGAAATCTATGGGAAGGTAAGTCAGTTTGATATTTTGAGTTTAGGAAAAGTCTTAAGAAAACTGAAAATTCAAAACCTCGTTAAAAAGCCAGCACTTTCAAAAATCTTATTCAAAACACTGTATTTTTGTGTGTCGCGTTTGAGTTATAAGTGTTCACGCGTTGGATGGCTTGTGTTTTCCTTTGTTCCCAACCGGCTGACAGAACGTGGGAATTTATTAAAATTAAACCTCGCCCATGTGTACAAAATATTGAGATAATGTTTGCTCCTCTTTAACAATTATTCACCGAAAATGAATAATGCACCGAAGATTTCAAACTACATGAACTAGGACTTTGAAATGTCTAAGACCTGTCCATAATAACTGGGAAACTAACAGGTCAACAGTAAAAGAAGTAAAGTGACATCGAAAGAAAAAATTGGTTTCCAACAAGACTCGAACCAATTCTCCAGAACCCATAGATTTCTAGCCCACTCCCTAAACAACTTAGTGCTGAATCGCTTGTTGAAATCTGTGGTCCTAAAAATAATAATAATCTATGAGCGGATAACTATAACAATACACATAATTACAAACAATATAAACAATGTTTACATAAACATACCTGCATGTAATATTTAACGAATAGTAGCTGTGCGGGATTCTTCGGGCTCGACATTTGAAATTTCACTCGCATTTTTGGCTCCATAAATCCCGTGACTCATATAATTATGAAACATTACTTCAAAACCTACTTAACAATTCATGAGGTAATTAGCCAACCAGATCTAGAGGTCACAATTTGTACTTTGAAATTTGTACTTTGAAACCCCGTCAAAGGACTGCCAATACAGTACTTTGAAGAACTATTTCAAATACGAATTTTCGAAATATTTGGAATCCCCTGATAAAAGATAATAATAATAATAATAATAATAATAATAACAATATTTCTACAGGAAAAACTCCCTCACGTACTGTGATTTTCAGGGAGGTCCTGCATAACTAAAAGTAATAATGAAGACTAAAAGGCTATAAAAGGTTAAGAACTAGAGCTAAAATGCTAAGAATACTAATGAACAATGAGTGTTTGAAATGTCTTCTCATGCGAATACTAAACCGAAAATTTACATACGCTTCTTTTCAAGATTCATTAGCAATTATTGTTTACCGTTTGAATGTTGTATATAATTATTCAATAGATGGCTTATTCTTCTTTTTGATAGCAGTGATTTCAACTAGCATCTGACAAGCAGTCGGAAGGGTCGAGGTTCGAACTCCAGTGGAGGCACACTTTTTCTTTCTATGTCGTTCTTTACTTCTTTACTTCTTCGCTCCGTACTTGTAGTTTATCAGTATGTAATTATTTAGTGGTTCATGAATATGATGATTAAGAAATATTGATCACTTGGGTCTGAAATCTGATCAAACACTATAGTGCGTTTGAAACTGGTGTTTCATTGACCGATGCATCCACCTGACGAAGCTTCGAACAAGGGTTAAGACCCATGCATGTGACCAAATACAGTTCCTCCATTGGATGACTATCTAATGAATTATTAATGAGTTTGAGAAACGTTTTCGAAGTCCAACGACTTTAACTATGAATATTCATGATCATGATAGTTCAAAGTCCTTGGCAACAAAGGGAGGTCTCACGACATATCACTGACTTCCCCAAACAGTAAAAAACATCTACTTTCTAATTCGATCGAATTCGTATTCTTTCATCTAATCATTTTCTCTCTCTGAAGTTTAAAACAAGCGCACTGCATGATTGATTGAAAAAATTCTATGGAGACGCGTTTGTGAGCTAGTTGGGAAATTTTATTTTGCTTTTGATTAATTGTACTCAGTGATTTTAGTTAGGAAATACAAAACATTTGTTTATGTACGGCGGGGGTGGGTCAGGGATTGGACCGACAACAACAACAACAACACACTTTATTTATACTCTTACAAAATTACATAAGTAGGTGAAAGATAAACGAATAAAGAAAGTTCGAGTACTCCTCAGGGCTAATCGACCCTGAGCTAACAAGGTCGGGCAATCAGGATTCGTTTTTATTCAGGGTTTTGGAGCTCCCTTTTGGATGTCAAACAGCGTCAGGGTTTGAACCTAATGACCGCACATAACCCCCCCTCCTCCTTCCCGGGTGCACTGCATACAAAATCAAGTGGTTATATTCTGAACGGAAAAATACATTGTCGAGAGCTCCACCGAACTCCAGAATTAACTAGCAAACGAAACATCATACTTCCTTCTTTTAATTCTAAAGATTGGATTCTACATTAAAGCAGTGTTAATAGAATCTTGTACAATTGCAAGTTTTACAGGGATCGATAACCTTGCCATTTGTTTACTCGCTCTTGAATAGTCCCCTCGAAATGGCTGTTTTGCAAACTACTACTGATATCTTACCACTGGCAGTTCGTTAATTAACTGATTTTTTGGTTACAAAACTGAGACTACAAGCAATATCATGCAATACGGACCGGGACGCGGCTTTAAAAAGGAAAGGGGTGCAAACATTGCGTGAAATACAGTGTTTGTATAGGAATCCGATGACAAATAATTTCCGTAAAATCGAATTTCTGAAATATTCACTGTCTGCAGCCAAATTTATGATACCAGGTAAAAGATCAACGTAACTGATCAATATTTGGGAGATGTAGCTGTGTTTCCATACCGACATTTGTCTCAAAATTTTCCGACGGACTTTGACTCGTTGTTACATCCCTCAAATTTTGATAAGTTCATCTTTCGCGCCATGTTTGCACCCCTTTCAAAATGTCGGAATTAACCGCGAACTGGTCTGATATATTGTGCTTTACCGAGCTCCGTACTTCATCTTAAGGATCTATGAGCAGTGTCAACCTTCAACTGAGCTACTTGGATTGGTAGATTGGGCCGCTGGGCGGACTGATTTTGTAGAAATGGAAAGAAAGAAAGCTTATTTTCACATTGTTTTTGCAGACAACGGCCAAAGTGTTTGCGACTGCATACGTTATATTTTGATGCAGCAGTTCATGTGTATGCAGCTATTGTATTTGTTTTATTTAAGACTTGTTTTATGTCGTCTTTTTAGATTACTAATATATAGGCCTTTTGCAGGAAACGGTCACGTGCTGATATATCACTTCAATAACCAATGAATGGGTCAGGAAACGGTCACGTGCTGATATATCACTTCAATAACCAATGAGTGGGTCAGGAAACGGTCACGTGCTGATATATCACTTCAATAATGTTATAATATTTACTAAGTGTGACTTGGGAACCCTGTGGTGGGCCCTGTGGTTATGAAGGGGACACCCCGAGGAACACGAGAAGCTTTTACAAGAACTTGTTGTAGTTTGGTTTACTAATGTTTTAGGTCTAGAAATACTAGTTGACTCATATCATAACATGGTGTCAGAACGGACACGGACCTCGTAACGATATATGTGGCGTAGCAAAGTCGGAAGAGAGTAAAGAACAAGAATACCGGCCTGAAAGGAGCCACAGCGACGAGTCGACAAAATGGCTGACAGAGACGCGAATTATAAACCTGGTCCACTAGTGTTGGACGCACAAGCAGCGGAAAATTGGAGGAAATTTCTGATGAGATTTGAAATATACCTTATAGCAGCCGAAAAGGATAAGAAACCAGACAAGTTTAAGGTAAATTTACTACTCAATTTTGCAGGCTCGGAAGCTATTGAAGAGTACAGTCATTTTAACTTTGCCGAGGGAGAAAGCAATACTTCCTACAAAGTTGTCTGCAAAAAGTTTGAAGATCTGTGCCAGGGAGCCAGAAACGTTATTTATGAGCGATTGGTGTTCTTTCAGCGAAACCAAAAGGAAGGGGAGAGGATTGATAACTTTGTAAGCGAGCTTAAAAGACTGTCACTCACGTGTGAATTTGAAGGGCTTAGAGACTCCTTGGTTAGAGACCGCATAGTTGGAGGAGTACTGTCTGATGATCTACGAGGGGAACTGCTGAAAAAGCCAGATCTCACTTTGCAATGTGCTCATGATTACTGTAGGACATATGAGGCTACTGAAGCACAGAAGTATAAATTCAGTATGGCAACAGGTTCAAATGCACAAAGCACGCACAGGATACAGGCTGTAAAAAAGCACAGAGAAAGCGAGAGTGCTTCGTCAGCTCGGTCCTGTAAGTTTTGTGGATTTAAGCACTCATTCTCTCACCCAATTAAGTGTCCAGCATTTAAGAAACGTTGTAATAAATGCAAGAAAGAGGGACATTTTGCAAAAATGTGTCAAGATACCACTAAGAGGGGTCCCAAACTAGACACTGTGAGAAAAGAAGAGCATGAGGGTAGTAGTGAGGATGAAAGTTATGTAGAGCACACATATTTCGGATCTGTGGAACTGGACTCAGTCTCTAGCACAGCCAAGACAAACAAGAGCCTAATCACTATAAAGGTTGCAGGTACAGAGCTTAGAGTAAAGGCAGATACAGGTGCAGAAGCTACTGTTATTCCATATCACCTCTATAAGAAGATAACTAAGAAACCTTTGCAAAAAATCAAGCAGCAAAGGGATGTGTGCGCTTGTTGACCGAATACAAGAATCGTAAGATGGACTTACTCTACCTTGTAGTTGAGGGAGATTTCATGCCACTAATAAGTTGTGATGCCTGCTTGGATTTAGAAGTTTTGAAGTTCATGAATCTCCAACAACTACAAACTGTGGAGTCTCAAGCAGAGATCACCATGACTGATATTTTTGGAACACCTACACCTGGGGATGAGGTGAGTGCCATAGAGACTGATCCTGTGTTGAAGGATTATAAAGAATGTTTCAGTCATAAACCTGGGAAGCTACCAACAGAAGTACACCTAGAGGTTGATTCTTCTGTGACTCCCGTAATCCATCCTCCAAGAAAAATTGCAATTGCTCTCCTTGAGCCGGCACAAGCAAAACTTAAGGAGATGGAGGAAGATGGTATAATTGTGAGAGAAGAGGGGCATACCCCATGGGTGTCCTCTATGTTAGTCGTTGATAAGAGAAAGCCAGATGAGAAGAGAAAAGGGAAGCCACCATCTGAGAGAGAAGTACGAATATGTATTGACCCAAGGGATTTGAATACTGCACTTAAGCGTGTACACCACCCTATGGCTACGGTAGAAGAGGTAACAAATCGCCTTTCCGGTGCAAAGATTTTTACCACCTTAGATGCATGTAGTGGTTTCTGGCAGCTGCCTGTAGATGAAGAGAGTTCCAAGCTACTCACTTTCAATACACCCTGGGGTAGATACCGTTTCACAAGATTACCTTTTGGTATTGCTCCAGCTCCCGAAATTTACCAACGAGAAATGGACAGACTGTTTGAAGGGATTCCTGTGGAGATAATTGTTGATGACCTATTGGTACACGGTGTAGACCAACAGGATATGGATCGCAAGCTGAAAATGGTGCTAGAGAGAAGCCGTGAAGTGGAACTGAAGCTTAACCCTGACAAACTTAAACTCAGAGTAGCAGAAGTGAAGTATGTCGGCCATCAATTCACATCTGAAGGGATCAAACCTGATCCAGAGAAAATCAGGGCAATCAGGAACATGCCAGCCCCAACTGACAAGGAGGGTGTGCTCCGTTTGCTAGGAACTGTGAACTACTTAGACAAGTTCATTGAGCATAAAGCTGATGTACAAGGACCCATTTCACAATTGACCCAGAAGGATGCAGCATTTGTCTGGGACACACCTCAGCAAGAGGCATTTGATAAGCTGAAATTAGCCATCACTGAGGCGCCAGTCCTGGCATTCTTTGATAACAACCAGAAGACAGTGCTGAATGTGGATGCAAGCGGCACTGGGCTTGGTGCAGTGATATTGCAGGGAGGCAGACCTGTTGCATATGGGTCAAAGAGATTAACTAGCTGTGAACAGCGATATGCCAACATTGAGAGGGAATTGCTAGCTATCCTATGGGGAGCACAAAAGTTCCACAACTATGTTTATGGTAGGCGAGTCCTTGTGGAGACAGACCACAAGCCACTGGAGGCAATATTTAAAAAACCTCTCAACAGTGCACCTCCTAGGCTATACAGAGAATGCTGCTGCAGCTTACCAAGTACGATTTGGATGTGACATATGTTCCAGGAAAACTACAGGTCATTTCAGACTGTCTAAGTCGTGCACCGCTTAGTGACACTGAACCTGTGTTCAAGGATGAAATTGGAGTCAATCTTATCGAGGAACTTGGGCTAGAGAATGATGCGTTGCAGAAATTCAGATTGGCATCACATGATGATGAAACCTCTAAAATAGTAATGGAGTATGTTGTTAGTGGATGGCCAGCTTGTAGGGATCAAGTTGATGAGCTGGCTAGGGCGTACTGGCATTTCAGAGAAGAATTGAGTGTAGAAGATGGCTTGCTGTTCAAATCGGACAGAATTGTGGTCCCAAGAGCTTTGAGGGCTGAGGTGCTAGATGAGATACACGGGGAACACATGGGAGAAAGCAAGAGTCTGTGCTTGGCACGAGATTATGTTTTCTGGCCCTCTATGACAACCCAAATCAAGGATAAAGTTAGTTCGTGCACCATATGTAATTCCTTTCGCAACCGGCAACAGAAGGAGACATTAAGTCCACATGATATCCCTGGTTTACCATGGCAGATCGTTGGTACCGACTTATTTGAATTTGCTGGTCATACATACGTACTGGTCACTGACTTCTACTCCAAGTACTTTGAGATAGAGCTCCTTCGACAGAGTACTTCCACCTGTCTCATCAACAACCTCAAGAAAATCTTCGCAAGATTTGGTATACCAGACAAGGTTGTGAGTGACAATGGTTCACAATATAGTAACACCAGGAATCTGTTTGATAGTACTCACCAGTTCAAGCAGTTTGCTAGTGAATGGGGATTTCAACATGTAACCAGTTCACCAGAGTATCCTCAATCCAATGGAGCTGCAGAGAAGGCAGTACAGACTGCCAAACGAATCTTGAAAAAAGCTGCTGCAGAAAATAAAGATCCATTTGAGGGTTTACTCAAATACCGGAATACACCATTTGAAGACATTGGTGTATCACCTGTGCAACTGCTAATGGGTAGACGTACCCGGACTATGATTCCAACTCACCGACGCCTGCTACTTCCTCAGACTGTTGAACCTGACCGAGTTATTAAAGCACTCCAACTTCGCCAGAGAACGTCAAAGGAGAACTATGATCAAGGTGGCAGAGACTTACCTCCACTGGAAGCTGGAGAGAAGGTGCGAATACGCCTGAATCGGGACCAAGAGTGGCGCAAGGCTGAAGTACTGCCCCGATCATATTTAGTAGGAGATGAACAAGGGCGAGTCTACCGGAGAAACAGAAGGCAGATTATTGCTGTTCCAAAAGAGGAAAGGATGGTTCCACAAGTGGCAGCAACTCTGAAACCAGAACAGGAGTCTGTTGGGAAACTCAAACAACCTACAGTAACACCTGAACAACAGCCTATCTCAACACGTCGTTCTGGGAGGGATGTCAAGAGGCCTCAAAGACTAATTGAAAACTGTTAGGAGAGAGATGCTATAATATTTACTAAGTGTGACTTGGGAACCCTGTGGTGGGCCCTGTGGTTATGAAGGGGACACCCCGAGGAACACGAGAAGCTTTTACAAGAACTTGTTGTAGTTTGGTTTACTAATGTTTTAGGTCTAGAAATACTAGTTGACTCATATCATAACAAATAACCAATGAATGGGTCAGGAAACGGTCACGTGCTGATATATCACTTCAATAACCAATGAGTGATTGCGCTCGTGATCCCATGGGAAAGGTTTTACTGGACTGCAAATTAAACAAACTTCTAAACGCTGTTTTAGAAAGATCGACAATCGATTGGAGGTGGAAAATAGCATTTACAAACAGGTTTTGCTAATAACACTACCGATCTCGTACAAGTGCATGCTTTAAATATACGAAGTTAGATTTGTTGCCGTCCAGTAGCTTGTACAACCACGTGATTGCATTCCTGCAAAACGCCCAGTGTATTGTGGGATATATACATGCAGAGTACGATCGGTCTGTCTCGAACCAGTTCTCGAAACTGATAACAGGCCGATGAGACCAGTCGGTTCGTGTAAATGGGAAGCGCCGCCTTAGTTTGATCAAGAGACCAAGGTCTCTTAATTGGCATTACTTAGTTCCCACCAAGAGAAAGCATGTGACGGTTCTAAGGAAAAAAGGTCATGCCATAGAACTTGTAACAATTCAGCAATGAAATATACCGCGCAACTCTCTCTGAAAATGACTTTTCATAATGGCATAGACAAAGAAATTCGTAGCGGAATTGAAATATGTGAACAAAATCATGATTTGGGTGACAGTGAGTGACACCGTGCAAGACACAGACAAGTAATGACAGACTATGATATACATCTGAAAACTGCAACAGAGGAGATATATTAATGTTACAACTCCTACAGCTTCAAAACCCTTCACTCTTGGTGTCATGTTAATGGCCCTTTGGGATTCGCACACTCCGTGGTTATTACATGCCACTTGCAACTGTTGTGTTTGAATTTGTTTTCTGTGTTTTCTAACAACGATAATGATTCGTGTGTACGCATACAGCATCCAAAGAACAGGGAGGATGATGATTAAAATTGTGCCGGTTAGCCAGGGAGTGAACTTAATGTTATCAATTTCGTTTGATCGTAGTCCGTTAACTAAGTAAGGGGTCGGTATTGCCATTGATAGCAGCCAGGCTGATGATATCAGAGCAACGGATCGTGATCTCTTGCCGATCAGCATTTGGTGCATGAATGGGTGAACAACGGCAACGTAACGGTCACATGTTAACAGACACAGGTTTAGTATTGAAGCATTCAGAAAAGCAATTGAGAGAAAACTATAACAAGCCCACATAATGTGATTGCAGTTGTACCAAAATACACATGTCAACTGTACTGGAGCATTGAATACCCCAACACAAAAATCTGCCACTGCTAAAGATAAAATGAAGCGGCCATTTGGCGACTCTTGCTCAAGAAGTTGCTTCCTAGAGAAGAGAATATACATCACAAGGCCATTTCCCACAACGGTAATGACTGATATTATGGCATGAAGTACCCAGTACCACGCCTCATAGTTATAAGGATAGTATACGCTCGAGTTTGAATGTATGAGCGGGAGGTTTGACATGTTATCTGCTCTGCTATCGATAGTGAAGTTGTACATCAACTGTGTATTCATGATAATAGCTATAGTTTGAATATAGATCAAAGTTATTTTGGATTTCAACCAAAAAACGTATATTCTTGCCTACCTTTGATGTTATTTTTTAAATAGTTGATCTCAACTGTTCCTGCACGAATATTACTTCTTATGAATCTGTCAGTTGTAGTTTAACGTGATATGGAATGACCAAAATTTACAAAATACTCTATTGTGCTTACAATAATGCTTTTATCTCTTTTTAAACGTTCTCTTATTAAAGTTCGTTGCATGTCCACGCTTGTTGCATCTTCCTGGATTGTCCTAGCTTCCTGGATCGCTGTTATAAAAGAAGATATACCACAGTGAGACACGATATTTACACGCTTCTGGAAAAATGCGACAAGAAGTTATTCCGTAAAATATCTTATAATGTAAATCATCCCACCAGTTACAAAGAAAGTGTCCTATAATTTAAGACATAAGAGTAGCCAGAAGCCCAGGCTTTACACAGAGCGCTTTAAGAACAGTTTTGTAAATAGGTTACATTTCAGATACGATTTAGCATTAGATTAGATTATGTGCTCTGTCACTGCGCACCGCCGCACAGAAAACGTTTATATTGTATATTCTCCATCAAACAACACAGTATAGGATAGGCGCGAACCAGTTACGTTTATTATTGGAGACAATTGTACTAATAAAACGTTGTATAATTGTGCTAGTTATTGCATGAGCAAGGAAACATCAATGTGGAAAAAGCGAAGAAGCATATGATGCATACTTACAAAGCACAACGGAAAAAAATAAGCTCACGGAAAACGAGCTGCGAAAACTGGTTGCGTCAAGTGAAAAGCAAAACAAGTAAACAAGTTGATATACCGACGCTATCAATTCCTTAGGGAAGGCGCAAGGCCCTAATTACGAATGCCCAATATAAACACATTAATGCCATCCATTTTGTCCATTTTATAAATTTTAACGTTTTTAGCTTCTTAACTATTGGCTCTTAGGATTTCTATGAATTGTAAACTTTTAGCGATAACCACATTGGAATTATAACGCCTTTCATGTATTTTAAAAGGCGAATAAAGACTTATTATTATCATTATTCTTTTGTTGATTAATATATCCTCAGTTATCTGAGCTCCGTAACTTGGTGGTAAATATCTGAGCTAATTCTACTGGCTGAAAATGGTGTACATGCGTCTCAATGTGTGACTTCTTTTCAGTACCTATCTTTTAGTTCATTGATATTAAATAACGCCTAAAATTACCTGATCCAGTTTCTTGCCCAGTCTGTTTTCTTTAATGCAATCTTCAATCTTGTATGTCCCTTTTCTTAGCTTTGTCCTTCTCGTTTGTTCCTCAGCAGCAGGTTGGGTTGATGAACTCGTACATTTTCAAATGTTTTATCAGTTGCTATCCTCCATTTCTCTCTCTTCAGAATTAAATCTTCATCTCCCGTTCCTCCTTTGTATCTAGTGTACCATCTTTCTCTCTTATCTTTTAGCCCAGTTTTCCTATTTTTACTTTACAATGTCCGTATCTGACTAACGATAGACTCCTCGTTCGACAGAACTTCACAATGAGCTATATGATATGATCGAGTACTTCTTTCAAATGCTTTTCTCTATTTGCAGCTTCCAATATATGTAATCATATTTCTCTACGGTTGTCCTTTATGGAAATGGTTTTTCAAATGAGATATTCCATGCGGTGTACACATCTGTTCCACTTTAGTCTTAAAAAATACTCTTTTAACTCTGAACCAATGTTCTCCCATTTCAAGTCTTTGGGGAATAATTTTTGTTAAGCTTACCTCTGACCAATCCTGACCCATTATGTCAATCCCAGTTCAAGTGTTTGTATGAGAATTGATTCTAAAGCTACAATTCATAGTCTTCATTGAGAAATAGAACTGAACCGTGAAGAATTAAATCCTCAAAAGACCTGATAATAATTCTGAACAATCGTGAGCAGATTTAATCAATTCCCAAAATACTTTTAATGGTAAACAATTCGTAGCTTAATCGTTGGTGTTTGTAATAAGGACTGTTTTTAAAGCGGTTTTCATATGAGAGCCAATCACGGGAGCAAGCAAAAACGCAGTGAGCCAAGCAATCACCGAACTAAAGCACCTCGAATACCCAGGGACAGTTAGTGAGCGACGGGCTCAGTTGGTGATTAGTTGAACTTGAACCGACAATCATGAGGAAAAGTAAACGCTATCGTAGCCAATTAAACTTGAAACCAATCACTTAATTACTTTTCGACACTCATCGAAAATCGCTCCAACCACCACAATGTAATAACTGGCACAAAACGTAGTCATTTTCTTTTTCAATCTAAACTGGCTATACTGCAGAGAATAGCTATCACAGTCATTCAGTATAGTACTCACAGAAGCTGGTAATATTATGGAATATTATGATTATTCTGCCATCTGCTTAACAGACAAGATAAACCTAAAATAGAAGTTTCTAATAGAAAGGGAAGTGCTGCGAAATGAGGTTATTGATTTTTTTGGCACTTTGAACGACTGAAAAAAAAATTGACGGACAGAGCAGAATAGAGAGGTTATTGGTATGTAGTCTTTAGTACTAAAATAAAGAATACAATAAAATACAGGTTTTGCACAGGTCATGTGACTCCAGTGCAATGACTCTGTGGCACCATCTTGCAAGACACATGACTGCAATCATCAAGGGCAGTGGCATGGTACGCAACGTTTATTCCAATTTTCGATAGTTTACACAAAGTTGATTCCAATTTTCAAATTGTGTCACGTTTCTTTCTATTCCGACCTTCCCCTTGACACAGGAAATAAATAATCCTTCGAACTTTTTTCCAAAGCATCAGGAAAATTCTGTAATTCATCAGTTTCTATGTCAGTACATATTGATTGGTTGAATGATTCCCTATGCAAATTGCAACCACAGTTGGTTGGCTCATTTGTTTTGCAGCAACATTCAGTCATTGCTCCTGATTACCTTAGTGCCAAATTTACTGATCGTAGTAGTGTTACGAACTATTTCCTTAGAGACACCGAGGGCAAACTTGCCATCCCTCTGCCCCGCACAAATTTCATGAAAAATAGTTTTAGCTACAGTGGAGCAGTACTCTGGAATAGTCTACCAGTGGAGCTGCGGCAGGCAAGCACTCTTAGCAGTTTTCGATCTGGCTGCAGCAGCTTCTTCTCTTGAATTAAACTCTTCAGTTATAAACTGTAATTCACACGGCATTCATGTAAAGCAGGTAGTTTGTAGTTATATTAGATTAGTTAGTAGTTTTCATAATTTACCATATTTTATTGAGCGATTGTATTATTATAATTATTTATTTTTAGTAATTCATATCCAACTGATGAAGCAACCGTGTTTAAATAAAGTTATACATCATTGGTTGGCGCAATGGCCTTGTTGGCACAATGGCCTCCATTATTTGGCTGGCACAACGGCCTTTCATTCAAGTTCAAGTTCAAGTTCAAGTTCAAGTTCAAGTTCAAGTTCAAGTTCAAGTTTCACACTTGGAGTTTTAGTTTACTGAGTTCCAGTGTGTTTTGAAAGTTTAGAGCCTACGCTACAGTCGTGAAAGGAAAACGGCTTTTCTTGTCAAAACACGCAAATTGAATTTTAATTAGCTGACGTCACGGACACGGTGTGTTGACCGCGCGCCCAGCCGTTAGTGGGGGGAGGCTTTGGAGAAACGACACCCCAACGGCTGAAACCGAGCCTACAAACAAACCGACTCTAGGATTTTAAATCTAAAGGGACCCACTTTGTTATTATCTTTTGAGAAAACGGCTTTTCAATAGTGTAAAAATTTACAAAGAGGCCGTGTTGTATCGGTAGATACAGATCCGAACCACTTCGGCGAGGATCCGTGATCTCCGTCGGTACAGATCCGAACCGCTTCGACGAGGATCCGTGATCTCCGTCGACACAGATCCGAACCACTTCGGCGAGGATCTCTATCTCCGATACCACGCGGACTCGAATTGTGTAAATTACTGACTTCCAAAACGCAAACATAACTATTCAAACACAATATAGCCAAAATAAGTCAAGAGAGTACCATTATATTTCTATAAATTTATCGAGGCTTCTAGTGTTCTAGTTGAGCGCAATATTTATTTCACTGAATAATAATCCGAAAGAATTAATGTTTTTATCTATGATTTCTAGCTGTTCAGCCAGTTGCGTGTTCTTGAGTTTGCGCGGTGAGGTTCGTCTCTTCTAACCTGAGATGGCGCGATTTCGAAAGCCAAAAAACATCAAACTGGGAGAAACAAGAGTTGCCTGAATCTAGTATTCCTTCCAGTATACTTCATCTTCGACGATAAAACGGGGTGTATAACCATATTCCAGGGCGTTCCAGGGCTGGTAATCTTCTCAATGAAGGTTGCAACTTTAGAATACCCGGCCACTAAAACTTGGGAGTCGCAACTACTGGCTACATATACTGAAAGGTAAAAAACAATTGTAGTTAGGTAAACCTTTTAGCAAATCAAATCATGAATAATTTTATTCAATTACATTTTTTTAAGGCTAAAAGTTAGTTGGGCCGGTTGGTTTGATTAGTTCAAGAGAGTGCCGGACTGATTAATGCCTACTGAACTAGAACACTTACAACACTTGATTATTCAACTAGAACACTCACAACACTAGGTTATTCAACTGGAAAACTTACAACACTAGGTCATTCAACTGGAACAATTAATATATAACTTGTGACGTAATATAGTTCTATAAGTGTTCGAGTCCGATAATTAAGACTGTTGTATAGAGATCATCACGTGGTATAATCTATTGCTCAAAATTAGCTCTCCCACGAATTGAATATTAATGAGTTTTAGAACGGTATTTACTGTAGATCCGATGATACAACACGAACGCTAATTCTGTAAATTACTTCTAAATACTTAATTCTTATTTAAACGATAAAAAATAATAAGAAAATACTCAAGTGTTGATGAAAAGCGTAAAATATTGAGACGTCACGAACATGCGCAGCGGTGCACAAAAGCAAGTCCCATAATGGTGAGACGGACTGCAGCCATCACTACAGGAGTTTCACTACAGGAGGTCAGTGAATGGGTGTGAGACCTCCCTCAACAGACTGACTAGTACAACAATTTAGTTTTTACAACAAACAATTTACCCTATATCATTATGACGTCACGGCTTGTTTATGAGGGGGACAGAATCGACTTGAACAATAGAATTTTGAACTAAATCTGCTCTGCTGAGGAAAATTTAACTTCGAATTGTCTGGTTTCCAGATATCAGCTGTATCAATGTTTATCCCACAATATTTACCGTATTTGGTGGCTGTTACCGCTATTCTACGTTCTACGTACAAAATGCATTTGATAGCGATTTCCTTTGTTTTGTTGCTGTTTTGTCCCCCTCCCACGACCGTGATCCTTTGCGTTTAAACAATAGATTGTTTTGATTTGACGTCATAATGATATAGGTCAATTATGTATACAATAAGTCATACACAAGTAGATTTCTAGCCTGTGTCGCATCCGGACTGACCCCGGTTGTCTGATCCGTCGCAGGATTATTATAATCGATTCTGATTGGATTTTAATAATGCTCATCAGCTGTCATCAGCCTCATGCGACTTGCGGCTAATTGAAACTGTTACTTTGTGTGCGAGTCAGTTGTTCACTTGGGAACTGTAGTCCTTGACAAGCTCTCGTCGTTTACCTGTACATGTGCCTTACTTTCGGAGATGGTTAAGTACTGTTTAAAACACAAACAGCAGTGTTTTATCAAGTTTAAAAATTCGAGGGCGAAGCCCGAGAATTTTTAGACTTAATAAAACACGTGCTGTGAGTGTTTTAAACGGCTTCAAAAACGCTTTAAGAATGCAATGAAAGAAAGACGCACATCTCAAGGGAATGGTTACTTAATGAAACATTGAACCTTTGTATTCACAACGCCATGCAAAATATTCGAGTAATCACCGCCTGCAATTACGAACATCTCAAGGGAATGACATGAAGAAATTACCATACTATGTTGTTTGAAGCGGCGTTTCTCAATGCAAGAAGAACCTGCACTTGAAGGATTTGGTGTCGTGGTTTACCTCGATAAAGTTCAAGACTTGGAAAGCGATGTGACTGACATGACGGCAGACTCTAAATGTTTGACTCCGGCACAAAATATGTAAGTTTAATGCACGTTTTTATTATTTTACGGCTTTGAGTTTGGTTTAATAATTGGAACTAAACAGTGGCTCGGTAAACAAGTTGGATAACTTCATTTTAAAAATATTATCTGTGTATCTCGGTAGTCTGCTGATATCAGTAAATTTAGTGCAAAATTTATTATCTAGGTACCTTATGTTCCGTGTACTTTTTGCTATCTTTGGGTCTTTATCAGTGAATTCTTAATTAGGATGAAACTTTAGATAAAATTTCATGTTCATTAGTATTCTTTATATAAAACGTTCATCCTAATTAGCAATTCAATGAGAAAGCTGAAACATCAATAGAAATTCCATTGTCTCAATCATTAACCCAGTTTCCCCCTGGGACAGAATTCAAATCCCTCCGCGGGCCTTTTAGAATGATGAGATTTTATCAGGTATAAAGGAGCATGCACGTGACTGATTTGCTTCATCTGAATGGACAAAATGCTCATTAATTATTCATGAGTTTTCGAAGTTTATTTAAATTTCAGATTAGGTTTTGAAGTAATGTCACATAATAGACTGCCCGTGGTTCTGCACTCGAGAGGCAACTTCTTGAAGACTGCAACCACGCTGGGGGTCGGGACAAGCTTTTGGTCACTGTTACGCAGACGGGCTTAACCGGGGTTCAGTTCGGATGCGACGCAGGCTAGTAGATTTCCAGTTAGAGTAGGTTTGCCCTAAACAAATCACAAGGGTTGCCCTGACTCGGCTCGAACAGTTAAAACATCAGTGTCTGTATCAGTGATACAGGCTGAAGTATTAGTGTACATACGTCGATGTTTTATTAATTATAGTGTCTGCATCACATTCATAGTTTTATTAATCAGTTCTGTATCCAACAAAAACTAGTGACTGGGGACTGTCGAAGATGGACAGGGGCGTAGCCAGGAGTTCCGCGAGGGGGGGATTCCGAGTCTGGCGATCCATCATCTTACCGAGCCTTTTTATCCTTTGGAAATCATGAAGGGGGGAGGATGGGGGTTCCGGAACCCCTGCAACCCTCCCCTGGCTATCCCTCCTGATGGACTGAATAAACACTGAATATAGCAATCCGAATATCCGATATTTAGTTGCGTTCAATTAGCACTGGCATGTTTGACAAAATGTTTCAGAATCTGTTTTCCTTGTAATTCCTCTGTAATTCCGTTCGCTTATTTTATTAGAGACTTGTTTCAGTGATAGGGAAGCATCAGATCAAGATGAAAGAAGGAGCAGAAAGTTTCAGGAAAAACAGGAGCTCAAAGCATAAAACGAGACAAATTGCAATGAAACACCAGAAACACAAGAAACACAAGCCGGAGTTCAGTGTCTAATTAGCGCAGCATATATGTTTTAATTTGACACACATATCAAACTTAACCCAGCTACATGCCCAAAAGCGCTCCACAAGCGCCGATAAAGGCTGTAATCAGGCAAACGGGATAATCGGGAGACAGTTTTTCTTTTAAATGTTTGATTTTGAACGGCGGTGCCGGATTTCGTGACAAATTATCGAGATCCAGTGCCGTAGAGAGACTGGTAACTGATAAATAATGAAGAGAGTTAGGCTCTGTGTACATGGAGAGTCACCATATCTCCACGTAAATGGGGCCTTATAATTTCTTTAGTTAGTTCTACGTTTTTATGTCCTTATCCGAGAAGACGAGAAGGTCTAACCGTTTACTGTTGGATTATGTAAAGGCAACACCTTCTACTCAGTTATTTTAAGATCCTGAGTGTTGGTCCGGCCGGGGCCGGTTTGAACCCGTGACCTCCCGCTCAACAGACCGGAGCTTAACCACTGAGCTAACCGGGAGTTACTATTAGTTACTATAAAATCGTATTCTATCAAGTTTAAACGAATAATTCTGGCTTTCCAAGCTGTAATAAAAAGAGCTACTAACTGTCACTTATGGCCTCCTTGTTTACTGCAATCTCCTTCCTGTCAGACCACGGGACTTGTTTGTTAAACCTTGTTTGTATTAGAACTTTGAAGTTATGAATAAAAATTGCATGGCTCTGTGAAATACCAGTTGATTATGACGTCATTCGATATATGACACTGGTTGGACAACGTAACTAAATATAGCAATACAACATTCCTCCAATGCCTATTATACAGTGCTTATGTAGCAAGTGTTCACACAGTTCAGTGTGTCATTGGAAATGTCATCCCAGCAGACAAAATCGGTTCGGTCTCTTTGTGCACGCCATCCGGAGTGGATACCGTCGTTGCGTTTCTGATGTATGCTGGCTGACCTTGGTGCCTGCTGGTGCTGTTGGATCATCTTGTTCCTCAACCTCCACATCAATGTCTGTTGGGGCTGGCGGTCCTTGTTCCTCGGTCTCGCATCAGCGTCTGCTGGTGCTGGCAGTGCTTGTACCTCAGCCTTCACAACAGTGTGTGCTTGGACTGGCGGTCCTACTTCCTCAGCTTCCACAACAGTGTCTGGTGGTGCTGGTAGTCCTTGTTCCTCAGCCTCCGCATCAGTGTCTGCTGGGGCTGGCGGTCCTTGTCCCTCTGTTTCTGCATCAGCATGCGGTCCTTGTCCCTCAGCATTATCAGTGTCTGCTGGTGCTGGCGGTCCTTGTTCTTCAGCGGGATTAATATCTGGCATGATAACCCCAGGGGTGCATGTGTGCAGGTGCCCTTCTTCCCATAATAGGTTCTGTCCCGGCATTAGAATTGTCCTGTCTCCTTCGTCTCCGTCTGTCGACTTGATGGCCGGGTGAAACCCCAACCTTGTTTTGGGCGGTTAGCTACTCTATCCTCCAGTAGTGGTGGTTTGCCCATGATTCTGTTGTGATTAATTACCACTATCTTTCCCAAAGCTTCGTTCCGCAATTCATAATCAACGCCGATGTTTATCCTTCTGATGACAGCCAGTTGATAGTGATTCTGAATGCCCCTTTTTTGTCCACTTGCGTTTAATCCACACCCTTTGACCAGGTGTAAGCTCCGCTATGTTCAACTTCTTGTCGTAACTTATCTTCATCTTGTCGCGAGAGATGGCTAATGCATCCGCAACCTTCTGAAAGACTTCGGTTAACCGCTGATGAACTTCTTCTCCATAGACCTGAACAGTTATACCAGTTCCTCTGTTTCTCCTCTTGAGTTGTCCCACAGTACATCCTGCAGCAAAAGAGGATCTATATGATGAACAACTTCAAACGGTGAGCACTTGGTGGATGCATTCTCTGCAATCCGTAAGGCCAAGTAAAACCTCTAGTAGTAGCTCTGCCCATGACTTCTCAGGGAGTTTACGTTCATTAATGATCGCTTTGAGAACTTGCTTAATAATGGAACTGATTGAGCGCTCTGCGAGCCCATTGCCCTCTGGGTGATAACTGGTGGATCGTCTCTTTGTAATGCCAAACCGATCGCATAGTGCCTTCATCGTTACGTCGTATACATTTCAACTTGTCGGGCACCCATGTCTAGTGACTCAGCCTTTCCAAAAGTTTTCACCAGTGTCTACAGTTTGGTCCTTCATTGGTTCGGCTTCCACGTACTTGGAGAACATATCCCCAATCAGCAGGAAGTATCGGTAGCCCTCGTCTGTCTTGGGAAGTGTTGCAATGTCTATTGAAATGGCACACATTGGGTGGAGTTCGTCGGGAACAGTAGGCACAAGTGGGACCTTGGGTGTCATCGAGGCAGGATTGAACAGAGTTCTTAATATAGTTGTTCAACAGTGAATATGTCTTATCCACCCCGGCATGGCTTACGGAGTGGAGCTCACCGACAACAAACCGCCGTAAGCTAGCAGGTACAACTGGCCTCCCTGATTTAGTCAGTACCCCATCTTCTACTTGCAGTTGTCGACTCACCCTTTTGAAGCGCCCCTGCTTGACAGGCTTGCTGTCTTTGACTAACCACAGGCAAGGCCCTATTACTACCTCTAGATCTTGTTCCTTCATGAGGGTGGTCTTGAAGTGGCCAGCACGTGCTCTTCAAATGGATCATGATCCGAATCTGCGTTAGAGCAGTCTGCGTTTTCGTTCCTTGGATTCCTGCTGAAGCAGTCGGCGTTACCATTAGCTTCAGCCGGCTTGTAGAAAATGAAGTATTCAAACTGTACAAGTTCAGCCGTTCAGTGCGCAAATTTTCCTGCGGGATCTTTCTGCTTGCGTAACCAGACGAGGGGATTGTGGTCGGTATAGAGTGTAACAGGGTTCGCTCGTAAGTAGACACTCCACTTCCGTGTTGCCTGAATAAAAATTAAGTGCAAAACACTCTTTTTCTGTGGTCGACCATTTTCTTTGACTGTTAGACAAAGCCTTTGAATAGTAGGCAATTACCCGGTTGTTTCCCTCGTTGTCTGCTTGTGAAAGCACTCCCGCTACAGCGTGATGGCTTAATTGCGTCACACTCGATCACAAACTTAAGGGGTGGTTCCGATCCAGCGTGGAAATGTGAGCACCGGTTTCTCCAGTAATAGTTGCTTCAGGCTATCGAATGCCTGTTGACATTGCTCTTGCCATTTGAATGGAACATGGTCCCAAGTCCAAAGACGCAATACTGAAATTAAGAAATATTTTACAATTCAACTATTTACTTGATGGAGAATCGATTTATAATTAATGATAAAAAATTGGGCTCATATGCACTTTAAATACTCAGGTCATTGTAATGTAACTTAGATAATACAAGTGCTTGCACCAGGCTTTTCCGGTTGTGGAAAGGCAATATATTTTTCAATTTCCGTAATGTCGCTAGAGTGGCATAACATGATGCAGCTACATTTTTAACATTATCTTCCCATTTCGAGTGTTGATTAATGTGGGATCCTAATAACTCAGTAGTAGCAACCCGTTCTATAATGGTGCCGTTAACTTTAAGGTCTGTGTTAACTTCATCCAGCGAGTGGACAGAGGATAGCTGTGCAGTCGAAAGCATCATCATCTTCCACTTGGATGGATTGATGACTAAAATAATTTGCTACACAAGTTTTCGAACGCTTGCTTGTAGGTCAGATATGGAGCAGTGGATATTTGATGGCTTGCAGTGAACGTAAAGTGTTGTATCGTCAGCATACTGGTGACATTTATAATTAGCACTTAAATGGGATTGAAGATCAGCGACGTATAAGTTAAAGAGTAGTGGTCCCATTATTGATCTTGGGTTACACCAAAATTAACATTACAATTGTCAGATGCTTTATCGTCAATCTAAACGAAGTGGCGCCTCCCAGTGAAATAGTGTATAGTCCACCTAAGGTATTCATTAGAAAAGCCAACTAAGTCCGAAACTGAGTTTCTAAGAACATTTTTATACTTGATGGTGTCGAAGGCTTTCGAGAAGTCCGCCAAGACCGTAAGGGTGACTTCCCCACACTTCTTTGCGCGGATTACATCATCTCTAATTCCAAGTAACAGTATAGCCGTAGAGTGACCTTTTCTAAATCCCGAGATGTTGTCCTTGAGCAGCATTCGATAGTCAATGTATTCAATGATTTGATGGCGTACAAGCCTTTAAAATACCTTTGAAAGGACTGGCAGTATCGATATAGGACGCACGTCAGACGCAGTAATTGTCAATTTTAGGTATTGGAGATATCCTAGCTACTTTCCATGCATCAGGAAACATTGATACCTCTATTAAGGAATTAATGATTTATGTAAGGGGGCCAGAGATGAACTCTGCGACTGGTTTGAGATATTTAGCTGGTATTTGGTCTGGTCCTGTTGATGTGTCAGAGAGAATATTTTTTATCTCACTTAAGACTTCTTTAAATGCGACTGGGCGCAAGGCAAAAGCCTCATACGGTGTCAACGAAGATTAATAAATCCTCCTTGATGTCAACATCTGTAGTTCCGGTGGTTCGCTGAGCTGTATGTGCAATTTAAAGTGCTTATTAAGTTCATTCACATCAAGTCTCAAAGGTTGTGGGCATGGGTTAAGTATGCTGTGAATAACGCGCCAAAAGTCTTTAGGCTTTGTTGATGATAGCGCTTTAATTTATTAAAGAAGGACCGCTTTGCCTCGTTGATCTTGACTTTAAGAAGGTTGCGTACATCTCGGAATGCCTGCCAAACATCAGCGGTTTTGAGTGTGTGAGCCTTATGCCGTAGCACATCTCTTTGACCTTGAAGGTGTAAGTTGTAACCCTGTTGAAATATTCTTCTTCCACCATTATTCTAGACCACGCTTAGAAATTATGACTATCAAATAAAGATAAGGAAATATTAAGGGTAAAAAAAATCACGTGACCTATGTTGCATATTTTCGCCTTAATAACTCGTTAATGAAACATTGTACTCATCTTTTATAAGCAGGCTTTAACCTAAACCACATCCACTCATTATCTTCACTGTTTCAGTTACACTCGGAGCCGAGTTTTTGATTGACTGAATTCGTAGTCTAAGTCACGTGACATACCACGTGACACGTTTTACTGCACACAAATTGAACCACTTGAGGGATTCAAGAATGACGATATCCCTTATCGTGAGAAACTTGGCGCACTTACCGTACTCGGCTGTGCTCAAATAAAGAAAACAGCTTTTACCCGAAATTCGATTCCTGAACCAGGCATAATTATATAACATCACTTGAGAGTTTCTTACCGAAAACTCTGACCTTCGACAGTACCTCATAGTAGACGCACACCGTGAGAAAACGTTGTGCTCCGCTGGCCGAAAGAACGAAGGCTCTGGAGTTCAAATACAAGTTTCCGAGGTCTTAAACTATTTTTAGTAAATAATCTTATAATTTAGTAAACTCACAGTGAATTACAAATTAAGAAAATTTCAACCTGTGAAAGACTTAGGCTTATATATTTTATGTAATTTTCTTGTTTTTCTCTAAATTAAACATTTCACGTAAATACGCATACGTACTTAAAATTGGAAATAGGGGTGCCGCGTGCCGCCGAAACTAAAAGAAAACGTAATTACCCCTGTTTGTAATTTTAAGTACGTATGCGTATTTACATGAAATCTTTCGCGAAATATGAGAAGTGACGTTTTGCTATCTGATTGGCTAAAATAACATGGCCTTTGTTTATTTCACGTGAAATGCACTTCTAAATATAGCCACATCTACTCCTGTGCTGGGAACTGAACCAATGGGAGAGATGGACGCTCCTGGTAATGGGCTCCTGGCCTGAGACTTTAAGAGCTTGAAGTTTTCTTAATCTGTGTGTTTCGGCTAAGTTATAAAATTATTTACTAAGCGCTCGGTAACTTGTATTTGAAACGAGAGCTTTCGTTCTTTCGGCCAGCCTCGTTCCCAGAGGTCTTTACGCGCCTAATCCAAAATGGCGTCGAAAGTTGGCTTTCGATGCCATCTTGGATTAGGCGCGTAAAGACCCCTGGGAACGAGGCTGAGACGACTCATGCAATCTAGTATCTAGTACTAGAAGTGATTGACAAACATGCACCTTTGAAGAAGAAACAAGTTAAGTCATAAATTAAACCAGAATGGCTCACTAACGAAATACTCAGTGATATTAAAGAACGCGACCATCTAAAGAAACTAGCCGATTCAGGCACAACTGACGAAAGAAGCCTACAAGGCTGCTCGAACTAAAGTCGTCCATTTGGTGGAAAAAGAAAAATCTCGATTTATCAAAAGAGAGATAGAAGAGAACAAAGGGAGTTCTCGGCTACTGTGGAAAACCCTTAAAAGACTTTACCCGACCGGCTGGTAATCAAAAGGGGAACAGTGACTGCGTCCTAATTGATAACGGTTCTCACAACGAAATTTCTGATCCAAACGAGGTCTCGAACACTTTTAACAAGCATTTTGCTTCTATTGTTTCTTCAATCATTAATCATGACGTCAATACTTGCCAGGACCAACAAATCCTTAAGGACTTTGTCAATTCTAGGAAACCTTCCGATGCTACGTTCATCATTCCACCCTTCACTGAAGAGTCTGTATTCAAACTAATTAAGTCCCTCCCTATCAACGTTGCCACAGGATTAGATGGAATTAGCTCTCCTCTTCTGAAGCTTATTGCTCCAAAGGTGTCTGCTAGTCTATCTAAAGTATTAAATTGCAGCCTGTCTAGCGAAATCGTTCCTGACCAACTCAAGTGTGCTAGAGTCACTCCAGTCTACAAAAGTGGTGCTAAAACCGATATGAACAACTACCGACCAACATATATCCTTCCTATTATATCCAAGATCCTTGAAAGGCACGTGTGTACCCATTTAATGCAGTACCTATACGATCTTACCGCCTAATCAACTCTACTCAATCCGGATTGCGCCCTCTCCACTCTTGTGAAACCATCCTAATCAAGATGACAGATGAGTGGCTTGAAGCCATTGAAAAAGGACTATTCACAGGCGCGGTTTTCCTTGATTTTCGCAAGGCATTTGACGTTATTAATCACGACCTACTGCTTAACAAACTCCATGTATATGGCCTCTCATCGCACTCGATAAATTGGTTCAAGAGCTACTTGTCAAACAGGCATGAGAGAGTATGTATCAACCAGACTCTCTCTGATCCAGTGCTGATCAAACTGATCTGGTGTACCCCAGGCTCAATTCTTGGTTCCGTCCTATTTATTCTTTTTATCAATGATCTTCCTTTGCACTGGTCTAACAGCTCTGCCCTATACGCTGATGATTCAACTTTCTATGCCTCCGCATCAACTATTACAGTTGTCAAGGAAAAAATTTAATCTGATCTTGAAACAACTGTCAAATGGACTTCTGATAATGGCATGGTTGCACACCCACTTAAGACCAAGGTATGTTAATTGCCAACCATCAGAAAACATCTCGTGCTGACGACACTTCGCTGAATTTACATCTCGGTGGTAAGCGCCTCGAACAAGTAGAAAAAGAACGCCTTCTTGGAGTGCTTATCGATTCTCACCTGACCTGGGCCTGTCATGTCGAAATGCTGAGAAAAAAGCTCATCCAGAGGATAGCTGTGCTGTCTCGCATAAAGCGTCATCTACCAGTCAAGTACTGACCGCATCCTACTCTTTTAACAAGCGACAGTACATATACGCAGTTACTTAAACGCATAGGACATCCATCCTTATATAATATGAGAATACATAATATCTTAACACTTGTATATAAGTCCTTACACAGGCTAGCTCCTGAATATATCAGTAATCTTTTTACCTATAGAACTTGTAGTATTAAGTTACGTGGAGTACACTCCCTTACTATTCCTCATGTTAATACTACTACATATGGTTTGCACTCTGTTTCTTACTATGGTAGTAAGCTATGGAACTCCCTCCCTAACACTATCAGGACACTTCCTACTGTTAGGGCTTTCAGATCTGCTATCAGCGACCTTGAATTTGATACTGACTGCTGTTCTTTCTGTAGATAGTTAATGATAGATTCATATAATTAATGGTATTTTTATTATAGCATTCGATACAAATTGTAAATTATTTTACTCTATTCTATTTTATACATATATTTATTATTGTTATTATTTTCTCTCTCGAAGATATTAGCACCCTGTGCTACCTTAAATTCGAGTCGAAATAAAGGTTATTGTATTGTATTGTTGTATTGTACTCTACAACGCAAACATCAAACCGTTGCTTGACTACTGCTCAACAATATGGGGAAATTGTGGAGTCTGCCACCTAGATGATCTCTTCAGAATTCAGAAACGCTGTGCTCGCACTATCCTCGATGCTCCAATGGACACTATATATCTTGTTTTATTTAATAAACTGAATTGGCAACCTGTCGATAAGCTTTGTATCGCTAAATCGTCTCTCTCTCAAGACAAACGGGCGCCTGATTATCTCATTAACAAGCTACCTCTTTTAAATTTACTTCTGCCAGTGTACAATACCAGATCTGATACTAAGTATAGGCTTCCCGTTCCACGTACAAACAGTCTCTGCAGAACATTTTTCAATTCAGTTATCAACATCTCGAACACTAGTCTACCGAATGATACTAAAGATTGTAAATCAATAATTTCACTTAAGAAACTGTACTTTCAATTCTCAATGTCTACGTACACTCCTAATAAATTTCGTGTTAGTAAAACTATGATATATATTTAGCTAACTACGTAAATTAAGATTTATATTTATATTTTTTCATATTTCGCTTTCAAACTTTTTTAGAGTGATCTTTGTATTTTGTTATTTCCAATCCTCTTTGTTAGGGCCACAAGGGAGAATACGGTATTTACTGTAATTGTGCACCCTCTTTAAATAAAGTGTTATCTATCTATCTATCTATCTATCTATCTATCTCGTACCCAGACCCCATTTGTTTTTTACTGCGTACGTCGAGCATGCGCAGTAAGAAAAAATGGGGTCTGGGTACGGAAAAAACGTCACGCGCATGTGCTATCTTTTGAGCCGCATCCCAGCGGGAGAGCTCCATCTCCACAGAGTGGATCAATGTTTCATGGTAAGTAAATTGGAGGGACCACAGATGAAGGGCGAGCGTTCGAATCAGCTGCAACTCGCTCCCCACGGCGGTTCAGTAGCATACCTTAATCGACTTTTAGTTCATCGTACCAGTGTTAAGACTTTAACAGGTTGAAGTTTTCTTAATTCGTAATTCACTGTGAGTTTATAATTACTAAGTTATAAAATTATTTACTAAAAAAAGTTAAGACCTCGGAAACTTGTATTTGAACTCCAGAGCCTTCGTTCTTTCGGCCAGCGGAGTGTAAAGTTTTGCGGTAGGTACTTCGTGTAACGTACCACATATAGTATTGGGGGAGGGGTGGTCCTACTTATACCACATATAGTATTGGGGGAGGGGTGGTCCTACTATAACTATACTATATACACCATAGAACTATACACCCCACTATACAGCACTATATGTACAGCCCTATACAGGCCTATACAGCACTATACAGCACTTTACAGCACTGTACAGCCCTTTACGTTTTGCCGCGATTTTTCTTTTCCCCAGGACTTCTCGGTTAACCCTCCCAACAAACATTGCGGTCATACTACGCACGCGCACTGCTCACTGTACTGCTCGCTTCTATTTCAAAATGGCGGACGCGGCAGAAGTAAGTGGGAAAAATGTGTTATTTCTTTGGAATTTTTAGCGCGATTCTAACAACAAGTTCATTAGCCGCCCATTGTAATTTATAAGCACCATCTAGTTTGCCAATGTTGAGATTGACCCTAAAATTTCGGCCATTCTGAGCCCGTGTTTACATTCTTTGACTATGTATGACAGTTTTCGCGTGTCCGGCCTAGCTGAACTCCGTTTGAACGTGCATATTTTTTTGAGCCATTTCGTTGAAAAAACGGAAGTTCAGTTGTTGCATTTTTTTTGTACAACGCTGTGAATTCCTCATGTCTCTGTCTTCCCTTTTATTGCAGTCTCCAAAAGCTAACACCGATGAAACTGGTAAGTAGAAATTACCATGTGAAATTATCGTAAGACGTAAGTTCTCTCGAAAACCAGTAACTTGTGATCACGTGATTTGGCCGGGTCCTGTTTGCTAATGTTGCGCGCAATTCGACAGCAAAATGGTTTTCACGTCACGGGTATTTAAAAAAAGAGTTGTCTGCTATAAAGCCTTAAAGAAAGTACCAGCGTTGGCGATTTTGTAATCATCTACCAATGCAATGCAAGTTTGTAGGCTATGCAAAATTTAACGAATCGGAAGTGCTGATAACAATGGTCAACAGACAACAGTGGTGGAGTGAAAGTGTTGATTTATTGACGTTCTTGTATAAAACTAATAGTCATCCAGTGAGATGCTGCAATGAATGGACTTTGTTATGATAACTTTTTTTTATGTTCATAAAGGTTAAATAATTAAATCTCCCTCATTTGTTTGAGAGAACAAATTTCTTCCCTCAATTTTGAAAACGGGAGAGAAGCTCCCCCATTTTTTTAAATTATAAATGCAAGCCCTGCTACTGCAACTTGGAAGCAAAGCATTGTACATGTACCATCAATCACAGACATCTACAAATTAAATGTTAAAGAAACTGCTTTTAAGGGATGTATAGTTTATGCAGGAGTCAACTTAAACTCCGACCCCCCTGCCCCCATCCCCAGGACAGACAGGATTCTAAGGGAATTTAAGGGTATTTCATACAAAACTATGCTTGAGGGGGTAGGTGGGGATTTGTATGGTGCCTGCTATCAATGATTTTAGTGGTAATTATCAAGGTTGATTGATTGCTGAGCACTCATGTGGGAAATCACAGGTGAGTTTGTCATGTTGTTGGGATTTAAGCTGACTCCAGCATTAGAATGTAGATTTTTAATGACATATGTCACATGCAAATCAGAAATATCTTTGTTATTTTTTCAAGAATAATGTGTAGTTCCAGAAAATATCCCCCCCCCCCCTCCCACGTAAGGGGTTTGGTCTTTAACCCCCCTCCCCTCTGGCTCTTCCAAAATGGGTGCCCAAATTGTACCCTCCTACCCTCCGGAATTTCCAGACTTTGTTGAAGTCCAGCCTTTCGCATTTTGTCCAATTTAGTTGGGATTCAAAAAACGATATTAATTAAAGGAGAACTGAACCCTAAATCAATCCAGTGAATATACAAACTTGTATTGAAGAGAAATAAGTTCTGCTATTTGATTTCTTTGTGATGCACATCTAAAAAGAGGAAATATGTATTGAGAAGGTTGAAAAATAGCTGATTCTCCGCTGATAATGCTAGTTTGTGTGGTGGCTCGATTCAGTGCTTTTTTCCCTGTATTGTACGTCATGCATACCAAGGAAAAACAACCACACCTTCAGCACAAAGAAAGCACAATAGTGGCAATTATGAGTCATTAGTCCATCTATTCAAAGCTGAGAACAACATGACAAAATTAATATATTCCCCATATTGTATGTCACAGATTACAGGAATTGAGCCATCTGTAAGCGGTGGTTGGGAGGAAGATTTGCAGATTTTCTGTCCTTTGACCCAAAACATGGTTAAATAAATTTTGGTCTGAGTCCTTTCATGTTTAGAGCTACTCATTGAGCTAAAGTTGATTTTAGTCTTCAGTTCTCCTTTAATAAAAACAATTTTTCGAAGCCTGAAGTGCTGAACTCATTTTGCATTGAAAAATATACAACATCTGCACTTTTAACTTTTGTTCAAAACAGATTAAATATGTACTTTCTTCAATTTAAGACCTTTGTAGTACCTACAAATCGAAAATTAAGTTGATGTTATTTGAAAATCCTTTTGAATTAAGGAAGGGTGATGTTTTCTGTTTGTCAATATCTCATCTCATTCCAGAGTGAGAGATATTCAGTTTTTTGCAATGTGCAAATGAGATGAACTGTGATGTCATTTGATGGAAAAAAGCCTGGAGACAAATCACAAAATGAAGAATATATCTGCAAATAGTGTGTATAAACAATTGAAACTTTGCATGTGTGTGGTACTAAGGAAAATAAACATTACTGCGCTATGTATAATTACATGTATGACGTTGCCATGGGCTTCTTCCATACTGAAATACAATTTCCTTATTTCTCCTTTGTTAAACACAATTTAATTACTGCTGTGGGTGCATCAGACGACTTGGATCACTGTAGGCATTGCATGTGGGTGGTTTAAAGCAAATTATTTACTATAACAGAAACAAGAATTGTAATTTTATCTTCAAGGTGAAGAGGAGCCTGGGGCCAAGAGTGTTTCCATGGCAATGTCATAATTAGCACAGTGCTGGGTATTTTTCTTAGTACCACACATGACTGTGCAAAGTTTCAATTGGTTTTACCCACTGTTTGCAGATAAATTCTTCATTTTGTGATTTGTCTCCAGGCTGTGTCCATCAAATGATGTCACAGTTCATCTCATTTGCATATTGCCAATTGAGATATTGCCAAACGGAAAACACCACCCTTCTTCATTTCGAAAGGGTTGTCAAATGAGAGCAGCTTAATTTTCGATTTGTTATGTCTACATGTATGTGGCTTTAATTGCAATGCTGCAAGAGTGTTTTTCTGAAATGACACCTTGAACCTTAATTAATCGAGACCTTAAATGCCAATCTGTGCCATTTTTTTGTACATACATGTACATGTACATGCAATGCTGTTGTATAGAAAAACATGTACTGAATGACCTCATTGTACTGGGGTGGTCCTGGGGTGGTACAAGTGGTAACTGCCTCTCACCTCTGTGACCCTGGTTTGATTCCTGTTCACAGCACCACGTGTAAGTTGAGTTTGTTGGTATAGATCTCTCCCTTGCTCCAAGGGTTTTTCTCTGGGTTCTCCAGTTTTCTTCTCCACAAAATCCAACATGCTTTAAATTCCAATTTGATCTGTGGTTTAGCTGGGTCCTGACTTTGATCAGCCTCTATGGTTGTTTCAGGTCCCGTTAAAATTCAGAGTTGACTAAAAATAGTATATATTTTTTTATATCTCAGAGTCTGGCACCAATGGTGATTCAACAGACCAGGAGTTTGATATCACGGCGGATATGATGGTCCATGACCTTGATGATGAGACCACATTAGAAGAGGAAGAACAGATTGAAGAGAAAGAGAATTTCTCGGATGAACTTGCTGATTTGGAAAAGGTGAACGTGTTGTACAGGGCTTGAAATAGAAAAAAAAATTATAAATACAATAACCTACACATATTTGTGGCATAAAAATGGGCCCCAATATTTTGTCTGCAGACGTTATTTGATCCGAGAAGAGAACAGTTCCCGAGAGCTTGAGGGAAACCGTGAGCTTTGAGGATCAGATAATGTCCAAGGACAAATTTCAGGGCATATTTCGATGCCACAATGTAGGTTATTGTTTGTTATCATCCTTCAACTATTTTCTTTCACACTCGCTTATACGGTCACAGGGGTGTTAACGTCACTGATATTTCCCACTTGTGGAGAGAAAATATTGGGTCATGTGAGGCATTCCACCGATCACGCACGAGAGAAAATATACAGTATGATGGGTTATAATTAAAGGGCTGTGTGCCACAAGGTCCTGATCACGTTCTAAATTCTCCCTTAGAAAACAAAGAATTTGAAGGAGAATTTAGAATGACTGTGATCAGGAGTCATTTAACGCCCTTGTGGCACACAGCCCTTCAATTATAACCCATCATATATTTTCCAGGGCTCAACCTTAAGGTTACCGGATACCTTCAGGGTGCGTTTCCAGTCTAAATGTTGTAGCACCTCGAGGAAACATCATACCGTATTCACTCATGGATAAGCTGCACCTTTTTACCCGAAATCTGTGTTTAAAATCGGGGGTGCGGCTTATCTGCAAGAACATCTACCGAACATAAGGTCCGGAAATTTCCATAAAGTAACATACATAAGAATAGTATGCTATACTAGTAAATACTACACCAAACTAAAGTAAGCACTGGCCATTGCTTTTGCAAGTTTGGTGGCTCCTAACAGATCCGTTTATGTTGTGAATATTTGTTCCTCCGCAAGCAATTAAATACCATGCTAAATGGCACAATGTTTCTTTGCAGCTTTGCACTTTAACAGCAAATTTATTGAACAGATCTTCCACCTCTCTTTGAGTAACAAGTTTTTCTCCAATAGATTGCTTCCGGATATCCTTTTAGGCATGATAGCAACAGACAGCTGATGAAAAAGCAAACTACTCCATGTTGTTTTGACTTCGTTCAGCGAAAACAAAACTTTTAGTGTCCAGTTCTCTCTCTTCCAACAGATGCCTGGTTACTAAGCTACGGATGAACGTGTCTATCAGCACATTGTTGGCTTCGTTGACATGTAAAATTCGATCTAAAAGGTGACCTGAATGAACAGATCTTGGTAAACAAACACTATGGAAAGATAAATCATATGCGTTCGATTGACTGTATTCCGGATAAGAAAACATAGAATGATCACTACAAATCACTTATAATGGGATTTTTTAGCCACTGGAATACTAAATGTATCCTGAATATCATATGTCAGCAAGCATTTGTAGCTTACAATGCAAAATATGCCTGAACCAGTGATTTCCAGAGACTATTCCATCTATTCCTATTCCGGAATACGGTCAATCGAACGCACCCTAAGTATGTAGACATGAAGTTTATATTATTTCAGAGCTGAAATTACAGGTACAACTTTGGAGTTTTCTCCAGTTTGAAAGTCCAATGAAGGTTTATACAATATACATGTACGTTTGATATTCTTCCAAAAAACTTTTCCCCCTAAATCAAGCTTCTAAACTTGGGGTTCGGCTTATCTGTGAGTGTGGCTTATCTGTCAGTGAATACAGTAGATAAATGATTGATCCATGTATCATTTTAAAGCTTATAAAATTGGCTACAAGTTAGAATACATAAAAAAGTTTTGAGTTCTTTGAAAATCTCGAATTTTCTGCTATCCCGTTTCTCCGATCTAGTGAGGTGGCTTTCAGAAGCTCTGACTCCAAAAATATTTTAAAGTCTAAAAATCTGTTTGCTTTGTCGCATTTCAGAGGAATCGTATTGCAAAACCATATTGGGGAATTTCAAAGTTAGATTTAGTTCAAAAGTTATCATGCTCTCCGTGAAAAGGTGAAAAATAATCAGAGTATTTCCTTTTTTTTCATTTCTTTATTTTGCCACAGATATAAATACCATGATTACATGATTTATACGGTTGCAAGTGGCGAGAGAGCCCAAATAGAAACCATTAGGCTTATAAAATATGTGATTTTGGGCTACCTCTTTCACACTGACTTATTGTATTAAAACATTGCAGGAGCGGTGCGAAAGAACATGTATGGTAAAAAAACAAGCATAGGACTAGTAATTAGACTAATTAAACAAATAAATAATAAAGTTGAGAGAAAAAGGGACGGATTCAAAGCCGGGAGAAAAGATACATTTTCAGTTTCGACTGAAACAAGGAAATGGTCGTGGCATTACGAATGTCGGAGCTCAGTGTGTTAAAGAATTTTGGACCCTGGTAATTAGCAGAAAACTGTCTAATTTTTGTTCTACAATAAAGAGCATAAAATAGACTAGAGCTTCTTGTATAGTGACTGTACTTGATTGGTTCGTAAAATTGAATTGTCAAAGCTTTGAGGAAGTAAATTGTTTTTATGTGAATACATAAACTTTCCTAAATGAAATAAGTAGATACAATGTATGTTCAAATTTCAGGAACACAAGCTCCTTGAATATAGGTGACCTTGCACGCGAAAACGTTAATATGGCTTTCGCAAAAAAACGGGTAACAAACGGCTTTTCGAAGCGTTCGAACGACTTTTACTTCCGTTCGAACGACTTTTGCTTCCGTTTGAACGGCTTTTGCTTCCGTTTGAACGGCTTTTGCTTCCGTTCGAACGGCTTTGGCTTCCGTTTGAACGGCTTTTGCTTCCGTTCGAACGACTTTTGCTTCCGTTCGAACGACTTTTGCTTCCGTTTGAACGGCTTTTGCTACCGTTTGAACGGCTCTTGCTTCCGTTTGAACGGCTCTTGCTTCCGTTCGTTCGAACGACGGTTTTGCCAAGCAATGCGAACGGCTTTTGCTTCCGTTCGTTCGAACGGTAGACGTCCACTTCATCCATAAACCAAACAACACTCAACAGCGTCCTGCTTTCTCTATCAAAACACGAAGCTTTAAGACGCTCGTTGGTTTATGACTAGCTTTATTGCTCGTATACTTCTCGGATCACGCCGTGGATAATACTAAAGTAAAGCCTGAAATAAAATGTCAATCCTTTTCCGTGTTAGAAAGATACGATACAACTACAGAAGCGCGAACATAAGCGGCGAAGGTTTGTCATAAACCAAACAACAGCGTTCTTTCTCTATCAAAACACGAAGCAGGACGCTCGTTGGTTTATGACTAGCTTTATTGCTCGTATACTTCTCGGATCACGCCGTGGATAATACTAAAGTAAAGCCTGAAATAAAATGAGAATCCTTTTCCGTGTTAGAAAGATACGATACAACTACAGAAGCGCGAACATAAGCGGCGAAGGTTTGTCATAAACCAAACAACAGCGTTCTTTCTCTATCAAAACACGAAACAAGACGCTCGTTGGTTTATGTGACTAGCTTTATTGCTCGTATACTTCTCGGATCACGCCGTGGATAATACTAAAGTAAAGCCTGAAATAAAATGAGAATCCTTTTCCGTGTTAGAAAGATACGATACAACTACAGAAGCGCGAACATAAGCGGCGAAGGTTTGTCATAAACCAAACAACAGCGTTCTTTCTCTATCGAAACACGAAACAAGACGCTCGTTGGTTTATGTGACTAGCTTTATTGCTCGTATACTTCTCGGATCACGCCGTGGATAATACTAAAGTAAAGCCTGAAATAAAATGAGAATCCTTTTCCGTGTTAGAAAGATACGATACAACTACAGAAGCGCGAACATAAGCGGCGAAGGTTTGTCATAAACCAAACAACAGCGTTCTTTCTCTATCAAAACACGAAACAAGACGCGGTTTATGTGACTAGCTTTATTGCTCGTATACTTCTCGGATCACGCCGTGGATAATACTAAAGTAAAGCCTGAAATAAAATGAGAATCCTTTTCCGTGTTAGAAAGATACGATACAACTACAGAAGCGCGAACATAAGCGGCGAAGGTTTGTCATAAACCAAACAACAGCGTTCTTTCTCTATCGAAACACGAAACAAGACGCTCGTTGGTTTATGTGACTAGCTTTATTGCTCGTATACTTCTCGGATCACGCCGTGGATAATACTAAAGTAAAGCCTGAAATAAAATGAGAATCCTTTTCCGTGTTAGAAAGATACGATACAACTACAGAAGCGCGAACATAAGCGGCGAAGGTTTGTCATAAACCAAACAACAGCGTTCTTTCTCTATCAAAACACGAAACAAGACGCGGTTTATGTGACTAGCTTTATTGCTCGTATACTTCTCGGATCACGCCGTGGATAATACTAAAGTAAAGCCTGAAATAAAATGAGAATCCTTTTCCGTGTTAGAAAGATACGATACAACTACAGAAGCGGCAAAGGTTTGTCATAAACCAAACAACGGCGTCCTTTCTCTATCAAGACACCGAATGCTTTGCTCGTAACAGAAAGCCGCTTTCGGCACTTTGAGCTTAAAATACTCTATCAATTCGAACAAAACTTACATGAAAAGAAAGCTTAGATAGAGCAGTTTCTTTAATACTAACTCTCAATAATGCGCTTTAAACTGGGAATACATTCCGCGAAACTTTACTTTTGATCGAACGCTCGTTCGAACGGCTTTCCAATTTGAGAAAACGGCTTTCCGTCTCGTGCGAACGGCTTCCCAACTCGTTCGAGCGACTATCCAACTCTTTCGAACGGCTTTCCAATTTGAGAAAACGGCTTTCGAACGCAAGCGAACGGCTTCCCAATTTGAAAAAAAAACGGCTTTTGCTTCCGTTCGAACGACTTTGGCTTCCGTTTGAACGGCTTTGGCTTCCGTTTGAACGGCTTTTGCTTCCGTTCGAACGACTTTTTAGGCCGTTTGAACGGCTTTTGCTTCCGTTCGAACGACTTTTGCTTCCGTTTGAACGGCTTTTGCTTCCGTTTGAACGGCGTTTGCTTCCGTTCGAACGGCTTTTGCTTCCGTTCGAACGGCTTTTGCTTCCGTTCGAACGGCTTTTTAGCCCGTTTGAACGGGTAGCGAACGGCTTTTCAAAGCCATATTAACGTTTTCGCGTGCAGGGTCACATTAATTTATTTATTAGGGTCAGTGTGCACATCAAATGCCTCCTTGTTAATGATTCTAATTGCACATTTTTGAAGCATAACAATACGATTAACGTTGGATGGATACGTTGAGCCCCAGACCGTAACACAATATTGAAGATATGAATATACAAGAGAATAGTATAAAGTACATAAGGATCATTGGCTTGGAAAGACAAAAACTTGATTTATATATAATTCCAACTGATTTAGAGATTTTACTGGCAACGTGGGAAATATGCGGTTTCCAAGACATATACTCATCCAAAATGACACCAAGGAATACAACCTCTTTGACCTGATCGATCCTATGATTATTTATATCTATTGATAAGTCAATTGTTTGCCTTTTTTGCCTTGGTTTAAAAACCATAAAATTGGATTTCTTTACATTGATTGACAGCTTATTAGCCTTAAACCATACAGATAACTTGTTATGTCAGATAACTTGCTGTCAAGAGCTCTTTTTTTATAATTTTCCAATTCCCTGACACAGTTTTGCAGCTGAGATATCAATTGACATTGTCATGAGTATCAGTCCCTCTCTCCCTTCCTTTTTACCACCACCCCTCCCCCCTAAGGAAGGAAGGAAGGGAAAGAGGGCCCTCTTTCCCTTCCTTCCTTAGGGGGAGGGGTGGTGGTAAAAAGGAAGGGAGAGAGGGACTGATACTCAGGTTACTTGATGGACGAAACACCGGTCCAAACAAATAACAGTCATTAGCATAATACCAGTAGATGTAAATTTGCTACACACACTGATAATCAGTGGTGCGGAAAAGTGTAAACATGTATTTGACAGCGAACAGACAGACTGCAAAACCGGTTATTCGAGAAATGTGATACTAGTTCGAACATGGAAGTGAGAATGGCAAGCCGTGCCACCAGAGGTTCTCGTCGCTTCGCTCCTAGACACTCGTCGTTTCGCTCTTCGATAGAGGCGCTTCGTGCCTAACTTCCGCGAAGGGAGGCAGTAGAACCTCTGGTACCCAGGGTAGGACGTAAAACGCGCGTCAAGAAAACGACCATAAATAATCTCACTGTCATATTTAAAGTTCGTTATTTTTACGTACGTAGAGAAAAACGCAACAACCTGACTAACTAAACGGCTTCTAATGTTTGAGCTAACGACTTTCCAAGTCATTTAACGGGTAGCGAAATATTCCTAACGACTTTGCAAGTCGTTTAAACGGGCAGTAAAATATTTCTAACGACTTTCCAAGTCGTTTAAACGGGCAGCCGAAATTTTTTAACGAGTTGCAAAGTCGTTTAAACGTGCTCTCTTGCTGAGCTAACGACTTCTCAACTCGTTTAAACGGGCAAGGAGAATTTTCTAACGCTTTAGTTGATGAGCTAAACGACTTTAGAAGCCGTTTAAATGGGAAGCTAACGACTTGGAGCGTTAAACGGAAAAGCGTTAATGTATGTTTTCCTGTGTTCGGTCACATTTTGTGAAAATTTGAAACAGATTGAATAAATTCCTCTTGAGTTAGCCTGCGTAGCTTGGCTTTCCGAGAAAAGGGAAGAGGAGGGGACTGCGGGCGGAAAAAGAGGGGACTGGGGGCGAGCGAAGAAGGGGAGGGGGGAGGGGAGGGGAGAAGGGAAGAAGGAAAGCCTGCCGCATTCCTATTGCATTCCACGTTCCGCCCCCATGAATCTGGCGGTAAAATAAACCAATCAGGACATCGCCGGAAGTTGAAATGGACTACGCTGTCTAGACTACGCTGTCTACGCTGACTACAACGTTCAAGGATATCGTACAAAATCAATCCAAAAGCAACAGAAATGAATATAATCATTCTTAATAGTCGCTATGCTGACTAAGAGAGAAACTGCGAGATTTGTAATCTTGCATGTACCGCGCTAGCTAGCAGACTAAGAGAGTGGATTTCCTACTTATTACAATATAATATATTTTTTATATTTTCTATATGAAGCTTGTCGTCCATCAGAACCGCCATTTTATTTCGTAGTACGTGGTCTTGTTCAAAGAAAATACTAGGTTCATTCAATTTGATTTGGATAACTTAATTACCTCTTTCCTGTCCAGGTTTCGACTGTATGGGACTCATCTACAACTATCAAGGGCACCCAACGAGTACTTTTTGAAATTCGTTTGAAACCAGTTGTCTGCAGCTTATCTAGCCATTTTAAGGCGCCTATGTCTTTTGACGTATTCTAGAAAGCTATTAGCTGTTCGGATTTTCTAGGTGGAAAAATACTATGGCAAAATATTCCCGGCCTACGAATTTGTTAGTAGTCTAGAACATAAACAAGAATTTTCTAGCCCAAGTAACTTCATGTTGCAAAGTTTGTGGAGGTACGAATTTTTTAGGGATTCTTTTTTCCTTTGGCAATTCTTAGGGAATGAA
This sequence comes from Actinernus sp. WN-2022, assembly GCA_030867875.1. NCBI lineage: Eukaryota > Metazoa > Cnidaria > Anthozoa > Actiniaria > Actinernidae > Actinernus > Actinernus sp. WN-2022. Next base: position 38,637,996 of record JAOWCC010001679.1, read on the forward strand.
AATGTGTTGTTCTGACTCTATTGATCAGACGAATTGGGACGTACGAATATTTTAGGGGAAACCTTTTAGTCTCCCTTTTCTTCTATCATTTTCTAGCGATTGAAAACAAATTTTCTAGCCAGTATTTCAGAAAACAATTTTCTAGGGACAATTTTTTTTAAATCCGAAAGTTTTAGGCTAACTTACTCTCCCGAACAGCTTTTTAACCGAAAACTTCGTTGGGTGCCCTTGAACTATAAGTGAAATTTCCCGATGTAGTGTACAGCTCTTGTCTTTGAGGGATTCACGAAAGGTTTTATCTTGAACGTTCTCTGCCATTGCCAACAGAAGTTGCGGTGTATTCTCGCACATTTCAGAGAGATTATTGACAGTTAGAAAACAAGCAGTTATCCCAATGGATTGAGCTTCTAATATTTGATCTTGTATGATACTTTCAAGAGGACATATCACAAGGGCAGAACTCCAGAAGAACCAGTGGAAGACGAACTTGTCCTTCGAGCTAAAATCTTGACAAAGACCTGAAAAATCAGACTTTTTCCGTAACCAGTTGTTACATCTCGACCAGATAAAAGTTGTTTGATAGCCTCTTTTTGCTCGACTGTAAGCTCGATTTGGTGTCCCCAACGTGAGGATAAATCGGATAAAACTTCGTTCATTCTTCGTTCATTCTTCGTTCATTACGGTTTTACACAAATATATTGGCGGTAAAAAAAACAAATGAAGTGATCCAAAAGATAGTTGCCATAGCAATGTCAGTCAAACGGATTTCAGCCAATAGGAAATTTAACCGACGTTTGCTCCGGTGAAATACGCGGAATGCAATAGGAATGCGGCAGGCTTTCCTTCTTCCCTTCTCCCCTCCCCTCCCCCCCACCCCTTCTTCGCTCGCCCCCAGTCCCCTCTTTTTCCGCCCCCAGTCCCCTCCTCTTTCCTTTTCTCGGAAAGCCAAGCTACGCAGGCTACTCTTGAGTGGGAGCTTTTTTAAAACTCTATTTTGGTTGAAAATCGAAATCGAGAAAATAGCACTTCAAAAAACTGCCAGTCTGTTGTGCGTGAATCTGAAGCCCCGCCTCTCCAACAATTATATAAGCGAGCTCTTGGCCTATCATTGCTCATCACAGTTCAACTACATGTATCTGTCAAGATTTCCCACCAATGTTGATTTCCGATCAAAGCTACGTGCTGCATCGAGAAAATGTTATTTTAGCTGGTTGTTATAGTTTCCTTGTGTGACTTGAAAAATGGGAAAGACAAAAAGACCTTGAGGGACATTAAGCCAAGGTGAACACCTAGAGACGCCTTGAATGCCAGCATAGTTTATACAATGTAGTAGAGGAGACAGCTATTTGCAGGCAGCTGAAACAGCATGGCAAAAGCGAGATTGTGGTGACTTGGCACTCTGTCTGAAAGTGAAAATACAAACCCTTGTTGGGTTTTGCAAGGAATTCTATTTGGCTTTGTAGTCGTATGAATTGTTTGGCCTTGTTTTGCTTATCTTTTTTCTTTGTTTTCTAAGCTAAGGGCATTCTGCCTGATTTTTGGAAGGCATAAGGCCAACAACCTATGCAATTATGGAATCGTGCGTGGAAAAAACTTTTCTCAATAAACGTAAACATTGGTATACAAAATAAATTTAATATGTTTCCCCACACCGTCGTTATGGGCAAGTGAGCACTTGTCATGTGTTTATTGATCTGCTGTCAATCAAACGGAACCTTTTACTTCTGGTTAAAAACTTCCTTTTGGTATTTCACCGTCAACATTAATTTTTATTGAACAGAGTTTTTGGTATATGAGAGACTACTACTAAAACTACATTTCTGTGCGGAAAAAAAATTGTCCTCATCTTTTTCGTTTTTAAAGTGCCTATCACCCTTTTGCAATTTTGATAGCTTATGAAACTCCGAAAAGTTTTGAGTACTTCTGTGAAGAAAGTTTTGTTTTAAAGTAAATACTTTATGTTCTACGCTTGTTTGAAATCGTGTAAATGTGACCTTTCCTGACCCATGACCGCGTAAGTAAAAGCCTGGGTCGAAACCTGGGTAGACGTCATCTCATTAATGCATTATTCTCCATGGCGCCTTTTTATCACAACAACATCGATGCATAGAAAATATACACAGTTTTTGAGTTGTTAGTAAAGAAAAAAGTTATTTTAATCAACATGTTAAGTATTTCTTCAAATGATTGCAAAGCCGAATTAATTATATGACGTCAAGATGACGTCTACCCAGGTTTCGACCCAGGCTTTTACTTACGCGGTCATGGGTCAGGAAAGGTCACATTTACACGATTTCAAACAAGCGTAGAACATAAAGTATTCACTTTAAACCAAAACTTTCTTCACAGAAGTACTCAAAACTTTTCGGAGGTTCATAAGCTATCAAAATTGCAAAAGGGTGATAGCCACTTTAAGGTATCCGGTAACCTTAACAGTAGTCAACTAGCCAAATACTAGTGGATTTTCAGTTTGGGCTAGTAGAAGTTGCTTGTTTACTAGCCATGTTGGCTACTAAAGTTTCTGTGACAACTTTTCTAGTAAATGGAAAATGTCATGATCATATCTTTGTTGTTGTACTGCACAAATACATGTACTAGCATATACATGTAATTACGTAGACATGATTACTCCTTTGCGATTTATAGCCATTTTGAAAAATCAAGAACTCGGCCGAGAGACTGGATTCTAGCTTACCCATCATGCAGTACTGTCATACATTGTAAATCTCGCGCATGATTGGTTAAAGACCTGATATTTTATTATTTTGTTGGCAGGCCAAATAAATTATGACCTGGGTAGACGTCATCTCATTAATGCATTATTCTCCATGGCGCCTTTTTATCACAACAACATCGATGCATAGAAAATATACACAGTTTTTGAGTTGTTAGTAAAGAAAAAAGTTATTTTAATCAACATGTTAAGTATTTCTTCAAATGATTGCAAAGCCGAATTAATTATATGACGTCAAGATGATGTCTACCCAGGTTTTGACCCAGGCTTTTACTTACGCGGTCATGGGTCAGGAAAGGTCACATTTACACGATTTCAAACAAGCGTAGAACATAAAGTATTCACTTTAAACCAAAACTTTCTTCACAGAAGTACTCAAAACTTTTCGGAGGTTCATAAGCTATCAAAATTGCAAAAGGGTGATAGCCACTTTAAGGTATCCGGTAACCTTAAGAGTAGTCAACTAGCCAAATACTAGTGGATTTTCAGTTTGGGCTAGTAGAAGTTGCTTGTTTACTAGCCATGTTGGCTACTAAAGTTTCTGTGACAACTTTTCTAGTAAATGGAAAATGTCATGATCATATCTTTGTTGTTGTACTGCACAAATACATGTACTAGCATATACATGTAATTACGTAGACATGATTACTCCTTTGCGATTTATAGCCATTTTGAAAAATCAAGAACTCGGCCGAGAGACTGGATTCTAGCTTACCCATCATGCAGTACTGTCATAAATCTCGCGCATGATTGGTTAAAGACCTGATATTTTATTATTTTGTTGGCAGGCCAAATAAATTATGACCTGCAATTTTTTTAACTGCCAAAAAAGTTAACACGTCATTACAATAATTAAAGAAAAGAGTGTTTTTTCTTAAAGTGCCTACATGTACATGTATATAGCCCTGGCCAGTTATCTTTGATTTAAACGTCAAACTGGGAAACAAAATGACAGACATAGGAAAAATAATAATTATCATCTACCAATGTCATTTATTAAGGAATCATATTTCAATGACGTCATTTAAGGGATAACTTAATTATAGTTTATTTTGCTCTGTTTTTATGTCAGCTCCACTTTTGAATACATGTATTATTAAAAGATCATTCTTTAAGATTGTACAGTTTTGTAAGCATCACATGTCTGATACCTAAAAAAACAACTGTATAAATGAAGGAATTCAATGTTATACAATGTAACTCAAAAGTTTGACTCATTAGCACAACGTTCTGTAAATGACATCATTTCAAGGATTTGTAATGCTTTTTATAGCAATACTACAACCATACATTTTGTAAATTACCGAAAAATGATTGAAAAATATTTAAAACACTTTACTGCACCTAAATAAATTATTTCTGGCTACTGAGACTTTATACATTTTAAGGATAGAACCAGTAGATGAAGGAATCTGATCAGAAACAAAATGAAACAAACCTGTACAACTCCCCCTCCCCCATGCCTCCTGGAGATCACTGTAAATACAGTAGCATTTCAGAGTATCTAGATTTCAACAAAAATCGTTTTAGATAGATAGATAGATAGATAGATAGATAGTTTAATAATAATCACATTGCAGCCTCACGGCTGAATTGCGTAATTCACAATAATTATACTAGTGTTACAAGTTATAAAATAAACACAATCAATATCTACATAAGTTAAAAATATAGTGTATCGTAATGGTAAAAATTGCTCTAGAAATTACACATGGACGGGATGAAGGTGCATTTAAAACGGTTTGTCCGGGCCCTAGGAACATCAAAGGTCCGCTTTTTCCTAAGATTATGTTTGGACACATGTCTAGGTGGAAGGAGGCCATGTAATTTATGTGTCTCAGAACTTATAATGGATGAAAATAATTTGCAACCCCCCCTCCTCCCAATGACTCACTCAACCACTCCTTTCACAAAATCCTGAATCCATCGACCCTGAAAATATACATGTACATGTACCTCAGCTATTCTATTCTCAGACATCCTACTAAAAATGGTAACCATTATGATATTGTTATGTGTGCTCAGGAAGGGGACATGCCCTTAGAAGACCTACTAGCCATGTATGGATATTCAGACGGCAGTGATGAACCACCTGCTGACATTCCTCTGGAGGACATCAAGCCTGAAACACTCCCACCTTTGATAAGTGCCAGGCAAATGCTACATGTGCAACTACATGATGATGGACCCTCTGAGGCAGCTGAAGACCTTGAGCAAGAAATAGAACAGCCACCTGGTCTAGAAGAGCTGCCTGAGTCGCCGATCCCATCTCCGCTACAGCAGGATCAGTCTGACTATGCTCCATCGCCTCAATCAAACAATCAGAGTAATAATGTGTTCCCAGAGAATCAGAGGATCACAAGAGGATGTGAGTTTTGAAAGTCAGTCCCATATTTCACACCATACATTGCCATGAGTTTTTGCATGTCATTTTAAGGTTTGGATACATGTAGGTCAGACTCAAGTTATTGCCAGGATTTAGGGGCAAAATCAGAAATGGGAAAAAATGCATAATTTGTACTGTCATTATTTTATGTAAACAATGAGGAAAATATTTTTTGGGGAAATGTTTGAGACTGAAGGTGAGCATGTTTATATTGAAACCCAGTGAGTAACATCCAGTGACTAAATTGAATAGAGACTTGATGTGAGAGTGAAGGGAGTAGGGGCAGTTCCTTGTGGGGGGTGGGGGGGGGGGGGGGGTGGCGGCATTGGACCATCTGGCAAAAATACTCTGCAGCTTGTGCTCTACAAGATATGCACACATCTTGCACTGTACATGTATATTTAAGATACTATCATGCCAGAGGATGTGAGTTTTGAAAATCAGTCCCATACATTGTACTTCAGACCATATAAGGCATGGGTTTCGAGTGTCATTTAATGGTTTGGTTGGCTCAGAGATACAACGTACATGTACAATGTAGTGGGTGTGCCTTTAATATACTGTACATGCATGGATCGATGTACTTACAGTATCATATATTTAAGTCTAGCAACCAAAATGGTCATAATATAAAGAAGGGACAGTCATGTGCCCAATCCAAATTGTAATACATGTACATGTAGTTATAGGAGGATTGCCAGATTAGCTTGGTAGTGGCAATTAATATATGAATTAAAGATAAACAGCCTAAAGGTGTGTGTGTCTTTTCCAGTGCTTGCAGCATACAGTTATTTTAATCTAGGAGAGAGTTCCTCTTCAGATGATGATGATGAATACAACCCCGAGGAGTGGAAAAAGGTATGTTATTAATATAATAATTATTATTAATACCATATGTATATGTAATTGCTATAATTGATAGGGTAAAAGGGTTACAAAGAGTATAGTTATAAATTCATTCTCGGATTGAGGTATAATAGTAAAAGGTAATTACGGAGATATATTAATTCTGTTCAGTATTAATTTATCTCTGTAATTAGCTTATACTACACCCTATAAGCTAATTCATTACTCTTTATACCCTTTTAGCAATGCATTTGATGTATTGTCCAATGACATGGTGGTAGAAATGACAAGGGCAGGCTATTGTACGTACATTTTGTACTGGATATAAACATTCCCATCTCTTCATGAAAAGCACTTGTAACTGGTTTGATAATATCATGAAAAACATGAAGTATTAATGCTCTAAGCCTGGTTTCACCTGATCATGAAGGATTTAGTGGTACAGCCATACATGTACATGTACGAGATGCAATAAAGAATCTAAAGCAAGAAATTGTTTGTGTTTGTTATGGTAGGACATACATGTACATGTATGTTAATGTTGTGACAAATTCTGCACTGAGAATTAGCCATTTTAAACCTTCAAAGAAAAAATGATATGGTAAACCCAGTCAATATTCCCTCATATTTGACCTTATTCCTAATTGGACAGTTTGAGCATGCACATGCAATATCTACTGGACTCTCTTTCCTGTAACCTTCCAGTCTACGGAGCGGTCGAAAGAGAGGCCAGGTCAGGACTACATGTATAGGGTTAGGCTAAAGTGAACAATCTGCACCGAAAAAAAGTGGTCGGTAAGTGGTCGGCCGACCACTTACCGGCCACTTACCAACCACTTACCAACCACTTACCGACAACACTTGAGAACTGCAGTTTCAATGGTTTCCCGTCATTTATGCCGATGGTTTCCAGTCATTATGTGTGCCAGCCCAATATTTTGCCATGAGGACAGCTACATATTGGACAGTTCGCACGAGCTGTTCACACTTTTGTGTTCAATATTGATTGCAGGATTATTTGTTTTGTGTAATAAAACACTTACAATGTACATACAATGCCCATGCAAAATGGAAAATATTTAAGTCTCAACTTTTAACATTAGATTCAGCCATCTAGCTGTCTCACCCAATATTGGGTCTTGAGTTTAATACATTGTACATATAAATATTTTGCAATTATATTGGCTTGGATGAATCCAATACATTGTACATGTGCTTTAGGCATACAATGTACGTTGTAATTGATGTTTTCTCTTTTGGCAATGTATAGGAAATACAGATAGGTGGTGATCACCAAGCAGTTGTCCCAGAATCAATGTGCAATGATGTTGAATGTTAGTATTCTTTGTTGTTAATATCCCAATAATTTACACTTCCTCATCCTCCTTCTTCTTCTTCTCTTCCTTCTTCCTTCACCTACCCAATACCGAACAAGTACAAAATGTCAACAATGCAATTAAAACATGCATGCAATGTGCACAAGAATGCAAGAAATATGAGACCATATTGGATAGTAAAAATAAAATGGCTTCCCAATTGTCCACACATGGCAGTGTTTTGCAGATTTATATCCTAAACCTGCCTCGTACCCAGATGCTTTTGGTGGAAAGGAGAAAGATGGGGTGCAAGGGAGCACGGGAAGGACGAGGAAGCGCCTGGCAGATAATGAATTCAACATGGTGGACTTTAATTTATTGCAAAAAGATACAAAATGAAGTAAACCATGTTTTTGTTATCAAAAGCGAAAGATTAGATTATTAGGCAGTCATGCATTTTACTGGTGCTAGCTTGTATTGCTGTAAATGCTTTCATGTTTGATGTTAATGGCCGTTGGCTTTATATTATAACAAGAGCCCATCTGGGCTTTCACTCGGGCCACATGAGATTGAAGATGAAACACAGTTTCATTTGAAATCCTCTTACATGTAGTAATAACCAAAGGGAAGAATTATTAGCTGAATTTAGCAGTCTTTAGGAGTGGCCGGTAGCGCTGTGACTTTCATTCTCTGCTCCCCTAAATATGTAATTTAATAGTTTTGTTTTTCTCGTATGGTGTCCTTTTAATTTAAACACTACTTATTCGTTTAACACACTGCATTTGAGCAGGCATATATTCATTGTTTTGAACCCGAGAATTAACCGTACTACTGTACTTCATGGTCCCTTTCTTTAGTAGTGGGTTGTCGGTCAGGTGATTGTCAACTCTCGTCATTTAGCACAGAAAATGTATTCTGATGAATAGGGATCGGGTTGTCATGTAAGAAAGATGGCTCTTGATCCAAACTGATAAGCTTCAGTAGGTTGGGTATAGTCTCGGAACACTGGAGACCTTGGTCTTTCATTGTCTTCTTTTTTGTATTCTTGATTATTTTTTTTAAGTTTGAAAGTCGGATCTCAGCTTTATTATATATCCGCTTTCAACTCGCCATTTTCAACTTCTAGGTCATTTAAGTGATGACAGCATCTTGATTTCGGTCTTGTATATATTATCTTGCTGCACTAATTTGTCTTCCAAATGACTGAGTTTCGTTTCTTGATTCGTGTTTTGAGTATGAGAGTAAGAATTCATTACGCATATCAGTTAGGTCAGCCTCCATGTTACAAATCAAGGTCGTTAAATCAGCGAGAGAGTTCTTATTGCAGGCTAACAAATATTTTTATCCTCGTGAAGAATCTAAAGAATTCCGTCTCTTCCGGTTTGAATTTGACTCATGTGTATGTTGCTTTTGGAGTTTCAAGGATATGTTGATCCAAAGCTACAGGCTCTTGGGGTTTTTCATTGACTTGTGAACTTGCAGGCTCTGTAACTTGTTTTGTTTTCTTAGTAATATAGCATAAAGTGTTGAACATGTTCTCAAGCATGTCGCGCGTGACCTCTGTTTCTTCATTCATTAAGTTCTCTACTTTCATCTGTAATCTTTGCCCATGCCTTGGCACATAACTACATATGTATTCCTGTTGTTAAGTAGACGTGGATGATTATAAATAAAATCCTTTGACAGCTTGTACCGTTTCCGCTAGGTCAATATCCTCGCTGGAACGAAATATCTTGATCTCAATACTCTCTGATCCAACTTACGGTAAATTTAAATCTCTGACAGTTTTTAAGAGACTCATAATATTGGTCTTGAAGTGCCTTCACCCAAAATAAGATGTTCTCCTCGGATGTTTTAAATGCAGCACAGCGAGCCGATGGCTTATAGATTCCAATATCTATTTCTTCGAATTTTAGCTTTCCGGATCCTGGCCTCTACACTGGCTTCAGGTCGTCGTACGTGTCGTATATAAAATCACTGGCCATCTGGGTAAAAAACACGGTCCTTCGGCTCCGACAATAGCGCCAGTTGAAATATCCTGAGCCTGTTGGAAGGCTTTCGCACGAGTGAAGTTAAATAAAACATTAAACTGGCTTACATTTGAGAGATGAGACTCCAAATTAGAGAGAAAGTTCCTTGCGGGTCCTCCCCCATCTTGCTTTACTGTATTAAATTATGTAAATAAATTAACCTGCCGATTGTTGCGTGACCAGCACAGTGCAATCTGATTGGTGTGAATTTGACCTTTAACGCATGCGCAGAAATTTTGCGACACCCATAAAAAAAACTAAAAAAAAATAGCATTTTAAGACTCGGTGCTGCCACAGGCAGCCCGAGTAATTAACAAAACGAAATGTATAGAGAATAATCAACGAAACAGACTTCAACACACAAGAACTGTTCCTATAATATTAACTAGGAATAATTCTCTTAAAACTCATCTCCAAATTAATGTTTACCGCATTACTTGTTATTAATTGAAGACAGAGTTCAGTCATGAGAAATGCACAGGATCATCTGAGTCTGTTGAGTTCATTACACAATCTCCTGGTAGCTTCAGAACATGAATGGATTAAGTTGAAGAAAGAATTGAAGACAAAATCAACATCTTCAACATGTATATTACATCTGTTGGGTCTCTTTGGAAACTTCAGGGTGTTGGTAGTCGTGTCAAGTTTCAAACATCTAATATTCCAAAGATTTTGGAGATCTCCTGAACTTGAAAGTATCCATTTTCAAAAGGATATTCAGTGAAATGGCAAACAAATATTTGCCAAAAACAACCACCACCTGATCCTGCCAATTGGTTACAACCGGGATTAGTACAAAATAAAATACAACATACAGTACTTCAATACGGTCAAATAATGACTGCTGACAATTACCAAATTATTGTGGCTTCGCTCCTCACTGGCAATTAGCTGGTACCAGGGTAGAATTGTCATGATATTTTGACCTAATTATATACACTGTTGGCTGTTGCGTTTTGCACGGTAGCCACAATTAAGCAATGATTTCAACTCATCCATGTCGGTATCTTAGCTAAAAATAAGAAAAGGTGTTATTTAGAAATTGACATATTCTTTTCAGAAATCGACCATTATCTGGGTTGTCCCTTCATGTAGGCAGGCATGAATTACTACCAAATTATATTGTGTATTGTGTTCTATTGTATTGTTAATTCTATTGTATTTTGATAGCAATTCATGTGTTGCCTATATGTACATGAAGGGACCACCATTATCTGCCAGGTGCTTCTTAGCCTAAGTTCACCCTTCCCTTGGTCTTTGCGTGCTTTCTTCAATGTCCTTCCCATGCTCCATTGCATCCCATCTTTCTCCTTATATCCACCAAAAGCGCCTGGGTATTGAGGCAGATCATGAACAACTTATTATCATAAAGGCTTGCCAAAATACATATGACTCAGTCAAAAAATATACAGCTGTATTAGCTGGTTAGCCAACTACATTGTACATGTGCATAATAACATGTACATACAGTAGGCAAGTTTCACTGATATTCCCCAGATCTATAAGCTGGAATAAGCCCTCAATGGAGGCTCATGTAGGGGAATTGGCTCAATTGCAGGGGAATTGGCTCATGCAGGGAACTTGGCTCATGCAGGGGAATTGGCTCAATTGCAGGGGAATTGGCTTTATTGCAGGGGAATTGGCTCAATTGCAGGGGAATTGGCTCAATTGCAGGGGAATTGGCTCATGCAGGGGAATTTGCTCAATTGCAGGGGAATTTGCTCAATTGCAGGGGAATTTGCTTATGCAGGGGAGTTCGCTCATGCAGGGGATTATTCACTAAAAGGATTAGAAAAGATGTTCCATTTTAGTCTCTGTTGAGTGCTTATTCCAGCTCTTAGATAAGAATACAAAACTTAATGCCTACTACATGCACAAGAGGTTTGTTCTACAAGTGATGTAATTTTATTACCCACCATAAATAAAGATTACTATTTAATAGTTTTATTATTTTAAATGAAGCTCCTTCCCATTACAATAACATGCACAGACTCAGTTATTTGAGAAAGTGCTGATTTTAGCCTTAATCAGACTTAATGATGTCCTCTGGCAGCACTCTATAATTGAGGAAAAGTGCTTTAGAAAGCCTTCAATTCTGAGTGTTCCCTCAAACTTCCCACCATCTCCATAAGAAAAACCGACAATGTGTTCAAATTGGCTGACTGAAAACTTTGAGACCACAGTATTATAGTTCAGTTGAAATTTCCATGGAAACTCATTGATTTTCTGTGTTTTTGAATGGCTCCTTTCAGTCTAGAAATAGCAAATAATCAGTTAAAACCTCTTGGGAGTTGAAGGGTGTTAAACATATCCAGTTCTCATGCCTAGTACATATGTATTAATTTATCAGATGTATATGAAGGGATAGATAAATGTCTATGGAATCCAAAGGAAATCACGGAAAAAGATTGTAAGTAGAGCCAGTGTTTGTAGCTTGTAGCTTGTAACTTGTAGTATGCAACATGTTAAACTATATAATTTATATATTTAGTAATGTTGTGTAAATAATTATGCAGTGACATGTCTTTCGATTTTAGTATACAGATATTGTATATGTACAGTTGTTACTTTCTTTCTTGTGGTAATGCCAATAAACTTCAAAAAGAGTAGTGCAAACATGAAACTCTAAATTTGATGTGCCTGTACATTCTGAGAACATACTTACATTCTCTGCTGTTGTTATTTCAGTGCAATTATATTTGAATACTATTTGCCAGCCACCTGGTGCTGAGGGGCTCAAGAGGGACGTTAAGAGAGATGATGAGCAGGTAACCCCACATAATCAAGATTGTTTAAAGTGTGTATACATGTACATTAATGTATGGTCAAAATGTTTATCATTAATACCGATTCTGCATCAAGCGAATACTAGATTGTTTCTTAATTTGAGAGTTGCATCTATGAGTTATATAGATTTCTATCCCAATATGCTAATGATTTGACGTAAATTTGACGTGAATTCAGAAATTTCTTTTCTTTCATTTTGCCATCTGAATGTTTACCAAAACACCTTAAATTTTGTTGAAAGTGGTCAATAGGTCATTTATTTTATCCACATTGCCATTGCCATGTGAAAGAGCATGTCGTTATTACTGATCTTGTGAAATTTGAGTGATGTAGATTACAAAGTAGTGACGTTACAGCCATTTGAAATTAGAGAGATTTGTATGAGAAAAACAACAGGCCTTTCTAGCCCGCTTTCATGTTTTGGATGTAAAACAGCCACACTTTTGCCTCTAAAAGATCGTTAGAACAGCACTGAATGAGTCATCGTGCAAACAAGTCAAAGAATAGGTATAACGTGGTGTAAATTGAATGTGGAAAACATTGTCCTTGGAAAGTCCTTGAAGAAGAAGTTTTGAAGTGTGTGTGGGCTAAAGTGAACAAGTTGCACTGTAAATACGTTGTCGGTAAGTGGTCGGTAAGTGGTTGGTAAGTGGTTGGTAAGCTGTCAGTAAGTGGTTGGTAAGTGGTCGGTAAAATTGTGTCGGTAAGTGGTTGGTAAGCTGTTGGTAAGCTGTTGGTAAGCTTGTCAGTAAGTGGTCGGCCGACCACTTACCGACAACAAATTTACGGTGCAACTTGTTCACTTTAGCCGTGTGTATGAACCGTGGTAGATGTATGTACACTTAATAATGATAATAATAATGGCCACATTTATATAGCGCCATATCAACCACAGTTTCATGGCGCTTTACATATGACTGACATATCCCGTCAGTGAATTATTTCGGACTGCTTCACGGCGCTAATAGCTGCCACGCAGTTTACAATGTTGAGTGTGGTTAGTGCAATGGCCAGGCTGCTGTACCGGGTGACAATCCCCTGCTCTTTTTCGAGTAGTATACAACAGGTTCTTTCACGTCCCCTTCAAATACTGATTAGAAGTAGAAGGAGACAAGGCCAACGGCTTATAAACGTCCCTGCCCAAGGACGCGGCCGGGATTCGAACCCCCGACCTCCCGCACTCTAGACCGTGCTCTACCAACTGAGCTAACCAGTGAGGCGGTTACTTGACCTATTGACCACTTTTGTAATGGCCGCCTCCTAGTTTGCATAATTTGGAAGATTAATCTATTGAGGTAATTATTAAAACTAGTAAATTTGTTATAGAGCAATGTAGAGAGTTGGTGTTGAGTTATAGGCATTTCTGATGCTGGGAAACATGAAATCGGGCTAGAAAGGCCTCCATTGTTTTTCTCATACAGATCTTTCTAATTTCAAATGGCTGTAACTTCATTACTTTTTAAGTTCCATCACTCAAATTTCACTAATAACGACATGCTCTTTCACATGGTAATGATCCTTTTTCTGTACATGTGGATAAAATATCGCAACGTAAATATGCATTTATGCAAGTGGTGTATGTCATTTGTATTTCACTTACAGGTACTGTACATGTTGCTCCAGTGTGGTTATGACGTCAGTGAAGCAATAAGGAAAAGACGATTACAGACAAACCCACAGGCGGGTAAGTTCCAGGTTGGACTGGCAAGAGAAAGGTGTCCAAACTAAGAAATCACTAGAGAAGTTAGGAAGCCAATTGGATAGCTGTCTTCGTTTGTATAAAGGCTCTACATCTATAGCCCACTTTGACGATGTTGCACATGCATCAGAGAACAATAGATGACTGGCCCGCCAAATAGTCTGTGTGGCCCGCCAGTCTCTTGTTAGTCGGATTTTATGTGCATTGTTCTATTTGCGTGCGCAACATCGTCAAAGTGGGTTATTCCTAAACATTCCTCTTGCCAAAAATGCAATTTGTTATTTTGTGTCGTAGATACAGGGAGCGCGGTTAGCGGCCTCCCAAGCCAGATGCTTATGATTAAGTATTCCAACAAACTCAAATTGGAATTTTAATATGTTGGTTTTTGAGGAGGGAGGAAAACCGGAGAATCCGGAGAAAAACCCTTGAAGCAAGGGTGAGGTACCAACAAATTCAACTCACATGTGACGCTGGATTGGGGAATCGAACCTCGGGCTACAGAGGTTGAGAGACGAGTTCTCAAACCACTCGGCTACCCTTGCTTCCATTGTGAAATGTTCAAATCCCTATTCCTTGTTGCATACAATGTACATGTAGCTCAGCCTATGCGACAAGACCTAAGTGAAGTGCATGTACATTGTATGGAAAGAAACTGAATGTCTGATGGGACCTGAAACAACCATAGGGGCTGATGAAAGTCAGGGCCCGGCTAATTCACAGATCGAATTGGAATTTAGCGTGTTGGTTTTTGTGGAGGGAAGAAAACCAGAGAACCCAGAAAAAACCGTTGGTTACCAACAAACTCAACTCACATGTGGTGCCGCGACTTGGAATCGAACCTGGGCCACAGAGGTGAGAGGCGAAGCGCTTGACCACTGCACAACCCTGGCTCAGCGGTATAGGTTCCAGTCCCTGAGTGTGCTTCATACGGTGAAAACACTCATCAACACATGAAATCATTTGAGTGAGGGACAAGCAAGCATCCACCGTATACGTGCACTTGGTACCTTGTTTAAACCATAAATAAAATCAAAGTCCTGGTAAACTTGAACAAAAAAGCTTATTATCAAGTATTCTTGATTCGTTGAAGACAGATAAACTTGTAACAACAACAACACAGTACTTTATAACGATATTTTCAAGTTCATATTGTCAATTGTACGAAGTGGTATGCCAAAGGATCATCTTTCTCATTCTGTTACACATTACAGATACGAAACTGTAAACAGTTTGTGTATAATTTGCCACACGTATATTGTTTTCATTTGAAATAGATATGGCACTGTGGTCAGAAGAAGAGTGCAGAGATTTTGAAAGTGGTAAGCGAATAAAACATTACCCGACTTGTGTCAGCTGTTGGCGTGAAGTCATAGAGTGGTCTTCGCTTGAGTGTCGAAAGTAATAAGAGATGACTGTGGTTAAATTTACGTTTGCCTAGCTTTTCTATGGACCCTTTGCACTTTACGTCATAGCCGCCATGTTGGTGTACAGTTAACAATAGATTCTTGGCAATCCCTTTATGTAGGACGACACAAATTTTTACCAAAAATACAATAGAATACAACACAATACAATTCAATACAACAATAGAATGCAACACAATACAATACAATACAATACAATTTGGTAGCAATTCGTGTCGTCCTACATGAAGGGATGGCCAGATTATTCGTTAGCTTCTTTTGTTCTGTACACCAACATGGCCGCCATGCCCTTTGTCATTTGAATATCTGGGGATAGAGTGCAAACCATCTATTGGCTGTGAAAAGTGTTTTGTAATTATCAGTCAATCAAGTTCTAAATGAAAACCAAACATTGTTTTGGACCGTCACGTAATACATTTTCGTTTCAGCGAGAATTATCCATGATTGCGTTACTCCTCCTCGTTATTGGTTCAAGTAAAACAATCACGAATTACTTCAGTTCCTGATTGGCTCATATCGTGTATTCACTTGCCCCCGTGATTGGCTGTGTAATTACATTGGTTTTGGTTTTAAGACACTCGATCGAAAACCGCTGTATGTGTACTGCTTTGTTTTTAATAGTGTTGAATACAATTCGCTTTAATACTGGCTGATTTATTTTTTGAGGCTTACGGATTTACGGGAAGGACTTCAGGCAAATACAACAAAACAAGGTAGAGTAATATGGGCAGTGTATAACTAGTGCAATTCTGCCAGAAATGGAAATATTGAGCAACTCAAAGTTAGTAACCAAAATTACGAAATCCTATCTTAAAAATTGAAGCACTGGTGAATATTTTTAAATCTCGCCGAATTAAGCCAAATTTAACAAACGTTATGGGGCATCAAGGCAAAAAGTATCTTCCAACCATACATTATCTGTTACAATTGAAGATTTCAAAAATTCAACAGTGTGTCAGTTTTTAAACGAGGACCTGCACTATATAATGGATTGCTCCTCCTTTTCTCGCCCTTTGGGATTCTAAATTTAAAATAACGATTCAGAAGCAAGTTATCAGTCCTCTCCTGTTAGAGTACTAAATTACTGAGACTAAAATTAAAATAAGCTAAAACAAAGTAAACATCAGGAAGCCAGTTGCTCAGTTATGCCTGTCAATAGAGCAGATTTACGGTAACCGTACATTGAAGTGTTTGATTTGAATTTCGCGCGATAACAAAAGTCAGAGATCTCTCAAGCGGAGCATCACTGAGTGACAACTGAAGGTGCTAGAGTGCCTGGCAGAGGTCTTTTGTAGCGCTGGTCCTTGTTTAAGATGGGAATCCACAATTTTCGTTGGTTTAAGTCAGTTGTGATTGGTTCAAATAAAATCAATCACGAGTTACTACAGTTCGTGATTGGCTCATTGTGTTTTTACTTGCTCGCGTGATTGGCTCTGTAATTACATTGGTTTTGGTTTTACAACACCCAATCGAAAACCGCTCGAATACGTGTTTTACTAAAACATTGATTGTTCTGTAGGTTGTATCTCGAAGTGTTGGTGAGATTGTACAGTTCTACTATCTGTGGAAGAAGACCGAGAGGCACGACGCGTTTGCCTGTCAATCACGACTCACCAAGAAGAAATACGCCTTTCATCCAGGAATCACGTGAGTCCACTTGTCATTACTCTGTAATTTGATTGGATCAACCAGACCGAAACAATGGGGAGACCATTTCAATGTCACTGCATGACGTACGGTAACCTGCTGCAAGAGCAGATTTCATATGTGTGTTAAAGAAATCCACTAAGACTGTATAGCTTCACCGTAACCCTACTGTAACTTTGCTGTAGATAGATAGATACTTTATTCGTACTCACACAATTGCCCTATATCATTATGACGTCAAATCAAAACAATCTATTGTTTAAACGCTAAGGATCACGGTCGTGGGAGGGGGACAAAACAGCAACAACACAAAGGAAATCGCTATCAAATGCATTTTGTAGAACGTAGAGTAGCGGTAACAGTCACCAAATACGGTAAATATTGTGGGATGAACATTGATACAGTTGATATCTGGAAACCAGACAATTCGAAGTTAAATTTTACTCAGCAGAGCAGATTTAGTTCAAAATTCTATTGTTCGTGTCTATTCTGCCCCCCTTATAAACAAGCCGTGACGTCATAATGATATAGGGTAATTTACATGATAATATTTACAGTGAAAAAAAAGTATAATAGGACATTCCCATTATGGCGTCATTGGACTACCAGAATCCTTTTCAAATTTTCTTTCTCATTCAGATTTTAAAACTCCTTTGAGAATTCCAAGACAATGTCCAAATTAGAGGAACAAAAGGATTCGCGCAAAGAGTTCTGGTAGTTGTACTATGTGACGTCATCATGCGAATGTGCCCTTGAGAGAGAGCACTAGCTACTTTGATATAACTTTTGGGAGCTAATCGAGCTAAGTAGCATTGTACAGGGAATTTATTAAACTTGAAGGATAAATATTAAGGTCAGACGGTGAAACAACAACAACAACAACTTTATTTACACCTGGAGATTACAAGTTAACTAGAGAGTAATCAAATTGCTATTTATGGAAACAAGAAAACAACATGCATGCACGCACATGCATCCCACTCACGGACACACAAACTAGAATAAAGTAAAGTATAGTAAAATATAGTATGGAAATACGTAAGTACGTCAATATATGGTACATCAATATATGATTAAAGCTAATAGAGATTTTAAAAGGATTCAGTTTCCACTTTTAGATTTATAATTCCAAACTTTGACACCTTATTTTCCAGTTCGACCTACGCTGGCTTCGTACTGGTCGTTGATCGCTGTACCATAACTCTGTAATTTGATTGGGTCAAAAAACGATAGGAGAACCATTTCAATGTCACGTCATGCGTACGGTAACCGTGCCGTAAGTCATTGCCGTACCTTGCCCACTCATACGACTACATGCCAAGGAAGAGAGTGTTTAATTGATAAAGTCCAAAATATTTTAGATGAACGTTCGTGTGCTTGGAATCTTTATTATCAGTAAGATACATGTAGTTCGTAAAATAATATATCGTAAACTGCTTCCCATTGGTTAAATGTCCGTCTGTATTAATTTGATGGGCAATCAGTGGCAATACACCATTCGCCGTGGCCATCTTGGACATTATCCGGCCATCACAAGTCAATCTTTCATATTAAACTTTCGGAAGTTTGACTCGAATCTCTATACCGCAGGCAAGGCAAAGATGCACTTTGTACGTGAACCAGAAAGTGTTTTGTTTCTGGTCGATGCCTGTAAGAGTCTTTGTTTTACTTTCCAGGGACTACATGGATAGATTTTTAGATGAAAATGAAAGTGCAGCCTCAAGCCGAGCATCCAGTCCTCACAACTTCGCAGCACGGTCGCGCATGGGTAATGGACTAATGACAGGACAGACGTCATCGGCCGGTGGTGTCACCGGTAGCAGTGCATCCCACATGGCTGGCCATAGTGGACCATCAGGCTCTCATCACACAACTATTACTATGATGTCGGGACTGTCACATCCGTCACATAACACGGCAAGAGAATTTCATGGTAAGGATAATGCAGTCGTGAAGGAAATACAGTATTTTGGGAATCAACTGGTCGTGGCGCGCTTAAAATAATTCTCAATGACTCTAATTTCCCAGGGCTGCAAAGATTTGTTATATAGCAACGTCTTCTAGCATAAATAACAACGTACTTAAAATATTTCCTTGGGCTGGCATCGTGACGGACAGTACTCATTCGCAACAACATAAATACAGCTGTAGCCTTAATTCTGAAGCGTGGGAAGTTTGCTCCTTGCTTTCTCCTTTGAAACTCGGCGTATCCAAGCCTTAGTCATGTCGTTATTGCTGATGTGATTGCGAGACATTCAATTTATTATACGACTGTGACGTAAATTAACCATATAAGGTCAAATTTGAGGGCAAATATGGAGCCGTAATACCCACTAGATTTTCCATATTGCCCTGTAGAATACGTTTTAAATGGAACAGAAACCGTGAATTAAGAAAGCTGTCGTATAATAATTTCCTTATTAGATGTTTTTTTCCAGGTGTTACGTGCTGAAATTTTACTCATTGCTCGCATTTTTTCTCGCCCCTGCTCGGAAAAATACATTCGCAACTAGTAAACTATCAGCACGTACATGTAATACCTGAAAAAAACATCTAATAAGTGGTATGTATTTTACACAAGGAACAGACAATACGATATATCAGCGGAGCGGAGGGGAGCGGACTCGGCAAAGCGGAGGGGAGCGGAGGGTAGCGGAGCGGAGGGGGGAGGGAGGGGGCGATTGGGCAGGGCAGGCAGGCAGCTATGCTTTCCTGTAGTGCCTGCTGGTGCATATTTGTTTGGTCTCCTTGACTATGTGCTTTCTCTCGCCCATGCTATTAATCTCATGGTATCTTCCGTATTCATTTAGGTGTGCCCCACCGTTCGCCTGGTCGACCGCCTCAACTGCAATCATGTGTCCCAACGTCTGTGATAGTATCGAGTCCAGAGAGGGTTGAGATCGCTATCAAACGACCACGCCTAGAGCAGGACAGTAGGCCAAGGTTAATGAACAGTATAAGTAGTAAACCACCACCATTAAAACCTATCGTTAAAGTAGCTACTACCAGTCCTCAGGCAGTCACTAGAGAGTTGTCCTATGTCCCTGGATTGTCGCCGCTTGGACCTAGTATACATATACCTCAGGAGAGTTCACATGAGACTGTACATAAAGGGCCCAGTTCTGATCCACTGGCGTTTAATCGTAATCCTTGAATCATATTGGCGAGTTAATTCATTCTTTAGGTGTGTTGAGATTATTGTTTGCAGTGCTTTTCGTGTTTACTCGACCGGGACTTTACTTGGAGTTTCGTCGTCCATCAATTTGTACTCTATCTCGATTCTCATTGGATAAACGTGAATCGAAACGAGACAAATTTTAGACTTGTTCGGCACTTGAACGGTATAGGCGCCAAAGCGACCAATTAGAATCACGCAGTTGGGTTGAGTGACAGCTGCCAAACCGCCAGGACAAGTCACATCACGGGTCGCGTAAATCCGAACATCACTGTAAAGCCTGTTTGGAGTCAGACCCATCCTCGGGTAGGGCACTCACTCACTAACCGCCCCTGGGTATCCATAGGATGAGTCAGACCCTTCCGATCAAATAATGTACATGTACATACATTTCGAGGAAATTAAATTTGTGACCCGTACGATAATAGAGAGTTTAAAGTGCCACTACGATCAATTGTTTTGGCATATTTATTAAGTAGAGTTGCTATATTATTACCAGTTCAAACTGTTTTTCGATACGACGACAATAAGTCCTATATTATTGAAACTAAACGTCCGCCATTACAGTTTTATACAAAGGGTTATTCAGCGAAAGTGATGTTAGACGCGTAACGCTCGTCTGCACAACACAACGCCTTGGAGGCATCTTTCTACTAAAAACGTCTTCACGTACCCAAGAAGAAAGTTATATTTATCTTTGCGAGGTTGGCTTGTTGTCGTGTTGCATGTATGACATCACTTCCGCCGAATAATGAGAACGGCTTCCAGTAATGGCGAACACTGAGGATTTTACTGGTAAACTCTACTAAAATTGTGTGGTTTAACTTGTTCATTTGGGACATTTTTTCTAATTTGGATATTTCTAACACTGATTGACCTATTGTCACTGAAAAAGTGGTAAATTTTCGTCGTAGTGGCACTTTAAGCACCAGGCGTTTTTGACAAGACCGAGAGAAAACTGGATCGAAAACAGTGGTAAAATCATACTTCCGGTACACGTTTCTGCATGGCAAATCAGCACGGCCTCTTGTTTTGGCGTTTGTGATTAGACTTATACGCACGTGACAACGTGAAAACGCGCCAAAAAGGGAAACAATTGACTTCCGGTTGCCGTTCATGACTCACGGTACGAACGTTTTGTGCTAAATTACCCTGTATCCGAGACCATGAATCATTGCGCCAATGTTTTGATTAGTTTGTTTCTCAACGGCCACCAAGCTAGAAGGCTAGCTTTTTGTCTAAAAAAGCTAGGAGCCTTTAGATTTGTCTAAAAAAGCTTAGGAGCCTTTAGATTCGAGTACGAGTGCGAATTTTCACAATCGAAGAGCGAACAAATACTCTTGGTAGCTTGTTTTCATGTCTCCAGCATTGTTTAGCTGCATTTGGAGATCTCTACTTTCTTTGTAAAGGAAATATTTGAGTGCAGATCGTTCTCGCACTCGAGTCACAGCGAAGTAACAGTTGGACTCGCAATCGGTAGACTTTGATACTACGGCGGTATTTTTGGAAGCAGGACTGTCTGGACTGGAGATAAAAACGGTGAAGGGCATTGCTTTCTTTGTACCATGGTTCCAGAGGTTTTCTCCGTTGATCTGAAGTTTCACACATAAGTGGATAACACTTCTGGGGCCGTGCGAAACTATAAATCTTCCGCACCGCGTCATCCTAGGATACCCAGGGGCAGCGCCCACTAACTGCCCGTATTGCTGGGTTGCATGTGACGTCACTGCCGCCATGTTGGATGACAATAACAAAAGATTCCTCGTTAGCTTCTCTTGTTAGTTCATCCAACATGGCGGCCACGTCTTTGTTATTTGAATCTCTGGAGATTGGGTTGCAACCCACCAATACGAGGATGGCGCCGTCTTGGTTGCTTTGTCTTTCCAATGAAGCCGGCCGGTCCTTGGAGCAGCAAATCTCCGGGAAATTCACATAGTAGCCCTTTTCAACCGTAAGTGTTCTCTTGTTATGTAGACCTATAGAAAGCAAAAGGTGGACTACTGAAGGATTATTTGTCGAGTCGCTTCTTCGGCCTTCCTCTACTCGCCGCTCTAGACCGGGATTTCGAAGACATATTCAACGAAAGTTACATTTGAAGCGTTATATATACAAAATTTAAGATAAAAGAAAGTCAGTTAAACATATACGTGGAAGTAAATACACAATGGCACGAAACAGAGATGGATTTGGAAAGATTTGATATTCACATAACAATGCCGATCTTTCTGATTTTCGCGATCCTCGAAAATCATTTGCGCGCGCAATGATTCATGTGCTCGGACACATGGTCTTTAAGTTCTGTATTCTATTTCGTCGGGGCTCAAAACTTTAGAAGAAGAAAAAGTGGCGCTAGCGTAGATTAGCTGCTGCTTTCGAACTGGCCGTGTCCATCAACGAAGAAGGATACTGAAAACTTCTATCCAGTTATATACCAAAAAACTGAACTTGAGCAAAAGTGTGCTCCACTAGAAAGAGTCCCTAGTTATGGAAAGGGATTTTAATTTCCATATAATTTCTCAATCCAGAAACACATGTAAATGACCTTTGTTGAAATCAGGGAGCCAATTGGCAATTTGAATGATGACTTTGGTCAACTCGATGCTGACCAAGCGAATTTCAAAATATGGCACATTTTGAAACAATTCGTTCGAGTTTAACACAAGTGATGGCATTGTAGTGTACATGTACTTTGGATTGCAAAATTCAGTTCGGTTTAACATGTAGATATTTCGTGTAGAAGTATCAGTGATCCTTGATATGAGGATGGAATATTTATTAACATTTAATAAACTCTGTCGACGAAAGTATTATATATAGGTAACGCAAGATCACGTATTTTCTAAATTCTGACATAAATTAGTTTCTTTAAAAGTGAACTTAATTATGACATTATGCTGAGTTGGATAAATACAGCGTATGAAATACGTTCAAAACGTACATTAGGGTATTTAAGATGCCAGGACGTGAAAGGCTGTTATGACGGGACGTGAACAAGTATTCTCTCGTCAAATCCTGTGGTTATTGTTTGCCCTGCATAATCATTTTCTCTACTGTTTTACAGTATTATGCAGGGAGACTATATGGAACGAAACACTACCATGAAGTATATACCACCTTTGCGCTTTGCGCGACTCAAGCGAATGTCGTATGATATGAAATGTCGAGCTTGAAAGTGTAAGAACAATAGGCCTTAACGCCTGATGACGTCACGCTTTTGTTATCACCACCAAGCCTCACTTTGGTGTTGAAAGAAAATGTGCCAAACTGAGGCTTGTTGGTGATCACGTGACGTCATCGTGCGTAAGGCCCGTTGTGATACGTTTAGTATTGTGTTTAGTATTCCCAGAAGGTATACATTGTATTACTCGTAGTACTCGGCTATAATATCATATGTACTTCAATGCTAGAGGTATAACCAAGCTCATCCACCCGAGGATAAATAAAGTGCAATGGCGTCCAATCTGAATAACCATTGTTTAGGAATCTTTAGTCTCGCATTCATGTGAACACGCTTGTGTGTGGAGTGAACACGAGGCTGAAGTCTCCAGGACAATACCTATTGAAATTAGACGCCATTTATGCAGTGGATCTATTGCCCACTTTAGAAACGAGTAGGGGAATGGGGCGAGTTCGGTTTCGCAAAGGCGCTTGGGATCGCAGAATACAAACTGTCCCAAGCACCTTTGCGAAACTGACTCGTCCCATCCCCCTACTCGTTTTTAAATTGGGCATTAGCAAAGCAAAACGGTCGACATGGGAACATTGCTTCGATGGACCCCTTTGCCGACAACGCCGCCATGTTGTAAAACAATATTATGGGATGCCCAGGTAAATATGGTTCAACGAAGTGTTTGAGTGCACCCTGGCCATCCCATAACATTGTTTTTCAACAAAGCGGCGTTATCAGCAGAGGTCTATTACACTTTCATTAATGACGTTTTAATAATGTGAAACCTCTTGACATTGGAATATCGACAGAAAGAGGATCATAATGTTATGTGAACTTGTTATTGAATTACAAATAGCCTTTCTTCACAGCATACGATATAGAGAACAGCGTGTGCAAGCTTCCAGAAACCTTGCACGTGTATTTCATTTGCATGTAGCAGCACAGAACTTTCCTACGGGTTACTGAATACTCGTGCTTAGAGCGGATATGGTATGAGTGGGACACAAATATGGCATGCCCGTAGCCTTACCGTAACGTACTGTAACTTACTTCACCGTGACACCGTAATTTGATTGGATCAGAAAGAAAAAAAAATAGGGAAACCATTTCAATGTTACGAACCGTGCCGTAAGTCATTGCCGTAACGTGCCCACTCGTACAAAATCCGCTCTATAAATCATTCATTACATATTTATATTTGTTTTCATACCATTAGTCTACTATGAAGTTCCTTTTTCGCTCATTTAGAATTGGAGAGTTCTTTGTAAAGGCATCAAAGCGAGGCTAGTGGTCCCAGCTTGTCCCAGGAAGAGAAAAATCTACGGTCGATGGCGGAAAATAACGTTCATTTCCTTATGACACAAAGGAACACAACAGTGCGGTACGACAGAAACTAAGACATTTCTGACCAGCTCCAATTTGGCGATCTTTGGGACAACTGGCCTCGCTCTGATACCATTGTTACCAGACCTCTTTCCACGCGGCAGCAGAGAGGGGCGGTGTCTCTTCTCCTTCAAGTTCTGTGTGAAACGCCGTGAAGTAAACAGCACGAGAGTTGTAATCATAAACATAAGAAGATGCTGGACCGTATTCTTGTGTACTAATGATTACTTCCTCTTTATGCTGTGCCATGATTGTTTCGAGCGATACACCGTACGATATAGGCGACGTGAAGTCATTTTGTTTGATGCTTAGAACTTTGATTCGATCGTTATATCTCTTGGAAACCAAGCACGGCTGTTGACAGTAATATAGTCAGTGCAACAGGGCTATCATGGTCATCAAAAAGAACAAAACATTTGGTCCTAAGTTTTGCATTTGACCTCGGATTTACGAGCGTTATTTTGATACTAACTCAGTGCAATGCCATACACCACGTGTCACCAATACAGGAGCATTACGATCCGTCATAACGTCAACTCAAATTAGTATAAAAGGAATACAAGTTCACAAATACAGTTGCTGTGAATACGTAACGTTTGTGTGTGGGCTCTCCTACACTAAACAAATAATCGTATTTGTGTATATTATAGCATGTTAGAGCAGATTTTGTATGGGACAAAAATACGGCATGTCCGAGGCCTTACCGTAACCGTGCCTTATCGTAACCGTGCCGTATCGTAACCGTGCCGTATCTTAACCGTGCCGTATCTTAACCGTGCCTTATCGTAACCGTGCCTTATCGTAACCGTGCCTTACCGTAACTCTATAATTTGATTGGACCAGAATGACAAAAACAATAGAGACGCCATTTCAGTGTCATGGCATGCCGTACAGTGCACTCGTACGAAATGCGCTCTATTGTCATACTTACGGAAATATGGAACTTCGGATTTCCATGGAGTTTACAGCACGTTTCCCTGGTTTTTCCATAATGTTATCTGTTGGTTTTTCCAATAATGTCAAGATATGTATAAAAATGTATTAGACAAATAAGTGTCAAAGTTAGGATATGATCTTTACAATGCGGTTATTGATTACACCTCACTTCGAGCCAGCCATAGCGTGTAGAGATCAATAGACAGAGACAGGTAAAGGTATTCATTTATATAGCGCAAATTCTATATGAATATATTCAAATGCGCTTCACAAGGTTATTTCTGTGATGCGGACTGCTATTATGGCGCAATGTGCTGCCGTGCATACATTTTTTATTTGGAGTCTTACACATACTTTCCAAATAACCGTAAATTAATTGATCACGGTTTCTCATGCAGAAACTCGAAAGCGCATTATTTTTGTTATAGGACAGAACTATGGACAGAAGAACCATCTTCTATTTGTTTTATAACAAAATTCGAACTGCTCAATCGTATATTATTAGAAAATCAAACGCGCTGAGCAGCCAATGAAATCGCGCGTTCTTAGGATGCTCTGTAACATATAAACAACAATTAGTTATTTTGCTTTGTAAATTAAGTCGAAACAAGTTGGGCCTGCTTCAGATAGCGATCTTTTCATGCGCTTTTCGAATTCACCACTTTTCATAAATCTATTGTTATGGCGCATGAAAAGAACGGGCCTTATTAACAAGAAGAAGATACTAATAATTAGCTATCATAGAAAATAATTTTCTTCACTATAACAAATTGTACAACACTTGCGTAGTTTAAGTTAACAATTAATAACACCAACCTTTATTTCGTGTAAATATTCTCATTAAACCTATCGTGTAAACCTTCTATTGTAGTCCGGTTGTGGTCATTTGTCATGTGAAAGCAACTCGGACAAAAAAACTTCAAGTTGTTAAAGTCTTAGGCTTAGCTTTGAAGTAGTTTTGGCGAAACATTGCACACATGTACCTAAAATTAGAAACAGGGGTGTTGTGTTTGTTTTCAGTTTGGGCGGGAAACTGACGTGACGCGCGCTGGCTGGGTCATCAAATGCCAATGCGTGACGATTTTCCATGCGCAGCCAATTAACCCTAACGAAGTCGATCTTTTGCCAAAGCAGTCTATTTTTGGTTAATTAAAAACAAGATTCTCAGAATAATAAACTTTTCAAAAACGGATGATCGGTCTTGCTCTTACGATATAAATTTGTTTTCAATATTACGCCACAGGCAGCCCAAGCTGTGTCTAAGATGATTTATCATGAGACTAGAAAATTGCTGGATATATTAAATTGAAGCTTCCTTAGTTCTGCATAGTTCTGTTTTATTCTCCTGCAGCTCAATTTTGAGATAGTTTCAAGCGATTTCAATGTGATTCCCAGTTCCCTGCAGTCATCCATAATGAAACTGTTTTAATCATCAGCTTGGGCTGCCTGTGGCGACGCTATCCAGTTTAACTGGTTTTAACAAGTTATTCATGCTTCAAGTAGATTACAATGCGTCTTGAAGCAATTCACTCTTTTCACCTGGTGGCCATCTTGGATTCAAAACGAGGCAATCCTTTGTTTTTGCCAGGTCAGCCTCGTAGTGAGGGATAGTCAAACAGAGGCTCACCTGGCAAAAACAAAGGATTGCCTCGCTTTGAATCCAAGATGGCCACCAGGTGAAAAGAGTGAAATAAATGCTGTGTCAAATTAATAAATTACAGCTTTTAATTGATGACGCGTCATTGTGACGTTATTCGTTCATTATCACTGTTCGATGCGCACTGTTGTGTTGGACAAAGTTCTTAACCTCGTCGTTTATTTACTTGATAAATTTTGCGAAGCCAAAGTTATTATTTCATGATGAAAGTGTCACCGCTTCAAAGTGCTCCGCATAAAGAAGTGATAGAAAGAGAGCAGTGGGGAAGGAAAGCTGAATTCATCCTCTCCTGCATTGGTTATGCTGTCGGCTTAGGGAACATCTGGCGTTTCCCTTATCTGTGTTACAAGAACGGGGGAGGTGAGTACGAAGGAATCATGTGCGCTTGCGCAGTTTATGATATGTTTGAGCCGTGACTATGGGGAGCTGGGGTGGCGCATGCGCAGTAGTTAAGCGCTTTGTCTTTCACCTCTGACTCTGTGGCCCAGGTTCAATCCGCGGACGCGGTTCCATAATTATGTGAGTTAATTTTGGTGGTATCACGTTTTTCTCCGGTTTTCCTTCCTTCACAAAAACCAACATGCTAAATTCCAATTTGATCTGTGAATTAGCCGAGTTCTATGGGCTCGCGCATCACGTTTTTGTTTGTTTTGCTATTCGTTTTTACGAAGTTCATGTTTTGTTTCTGTATTGTGTTATTATTTGCTGCTGTTGCTGCCGTTGTGTTGTTTTAGTTTTGCATTGCTGTTGTTTCCCAGTTTTGTTTTCGCTTCCATATGACACATGTATACGTTTTGTCTTCTACCTTAATCCTTATGATACAATATTTTCTCATTTTAAGTCTTTGAAGAAATGATTCTTCAGGCTTCGTTTCACCTTTAATTAGAAATGCAATTGGAATCGAGGGTGCGTTAATTCTTTGGTCACGTATATATATACTGATCATGAAACTGACTCGGTAATATCCAAAGCCTCGGTTTGACTTCATAATTTCGTGTATTGAAGACTAATATAGATTAACACTCTAAATTTCTATATAATTTATTTTATTCTTCAATAGGCAATATTCGTATTCTCACGGACGAGCTGGAACGAGCACTCAATGGAGGCTCATGCGGGGGAATCTTTTCTAATGCTAAATAGTTTTTAGCGAATTCCCCCGCACGAGCCTCCATTGAGTGCTCGTTCCAGCTCGTCCGTGAGAATACGAATATTGCCTATTGGACAATCTAAAACTAAAACTTAGGCCAATGCGCCGCGCTAATGCCAGGTAACATCACTTATGTTGCACATAGTTCTGTGTTTTTTTTGGTCTTCAGGGGAATACATCTCATATTTTCACATCACACCTCAGTTTCTTCGTTCTTTGCGGGGGAATATATAACCCCCTTGCATTTTAACAATGATTTAATATGTATTCCCCTTGCATTTAAATTTAATCTATATTCACGCTTGTGAGGGAATAAGTAACTTGAAAGGAGAAGATACTGGGAAAAAAACGAAATGTGGTCGAGCAGTACTGATTCGGTGGGCTGCGCATTCGCTGCAGGCCGATACTTGCTGAGTTCGTATTTACTTCGTGCTAAACATCGTATTATTTTCGTTATTCCAGCGTCATTCTTAATTCCCTACATTATCATGCTTCTGCTCTGTGGGATCCCCTTATTTTACATGGAGCTGGCCATTGGTCAATATCTGAGGAAAGGTGCCGTGGAGGCCTGGACCACAATCTGCCCTGTTGCAAAAGGTTCGTAACATAAAATAGCTAAACGGCCTAAGTTAGTTATTACAAACAAAATGACGTACAGTCGATTGGCCTTTGCTGGATATAACCACGTGGTGTGTCTACGGTTGCCTGGATACAGTGGCATCGGTATTTTCTTCCTCCAATCGATTGTCTATCTTTCTAAGACTGCGTTTGCCATGCATGCAGTAAAGCCTTTCTAATGGGCCGATCACGAAAATTAATTGCGTGACGGCGTTTGGCTAATAATTACAGACATACATACAAAGTTTTTTCAAGGTGCAAAAAAAAGTATTTACAAATACGGATACAGATTCAAAATCAACAATGATCTATGAACTAATTAATTGCGGTGAACTGATTAAGAAACTCTAGGAAAAAACAAGAGGTTATAGCCTAACTACAAAACTTTTCACAGCCAATTGAGTATCGAAAAGTAATTAGGTAGGTGATTGCTTTCGATTATCCATGATTTTGCGTTTCTTTTCCTAGTGAAACCAATCACGAATTACTTCAGTTCATAAGCTTTACATAAAGCGTAGCGCGTATATTTTTCTTAACGAGAGGCACCCGCGAAGGTCTACGGTAACTTAATCTTTACACATTTACCTATATACATTGGAATATGTCTAAGTATGTTTTTATTTACTGCTATATAAGAATTATTTTCATTAATTTCTGTACACACATATACATATGTTTTTAACTGGGTAGCGTAAGGGTGGGGCTAGAGTAACGATGTTCTTATAGAGGTGGGGGTTGTGGTGTTCTGTATCTAGTAGGGGACCTCGTGTCCTATTATACAACTCCTGCCCTTTGGGCGAATCTTGAAATGAAAAAAATAAAATAAAATGAGGAGCCGGGTGTTGCAGTGGTTAAGCACTTTGCTTCTCTCCCGCAACACGGCGCCACACGCGAGTTTTGATCAGTTTGTAAAAACCAAATTACCATGGACCCTGTGCATGTTCAGTGAAACAATGCAAAGCAAATTAACGGCATTGTTTTACTGAACATTCGTTAAGTGCATTTCACACATCTCCCCGGGCGCTTCAATTTCAACATTCCAGAGGACCTACCGGCCTCGTTGACATGCTAGTCACCAGGACTTATGCATAGGGTCTATTCGACCGAGGAATCCGTCTCCCTGATCAGTAGACCTTCACAGAATCAGGTAGAAGACTAGACACGTAAATAAAGTTTGTTTGTTATTTAACAAACAAAAAAGCCTCAGCCGTGTTTTATTCTATCATAAAACAGGATGGGCATTTGAGAACATGAGAGAAATGTTAAAGCACAAGCCGAATGCGCGTGCTTTCAACATTTCTCGAGTGTTCTCAAATGAACAGAGTGTTTTATGATAGTATAAAACATGGATTTAAGGCTTCTTTATCTGTTTTATAATATAGATTTACACGCGCGATGAAAGGAAACCGCCCGTTGAAAACAATAAAACACGGCAAACCATGTTATATCCCTGATAAAGCATGGCTCTTTAGCCAATCAGAGCGCGCGTACTATCGTATCTATATTATATTTATTATTATTATTTATATAGTTGCTTCACCATTATCGATATTGTGTTGTTATTGTTGTTGTCGCTACAGCTTATAAACTATACATACAGTTAACCAGCCCTGCTTTGGTAAATCCCTCATAGTTGCTTCAACTTATATTTTTGTTGCTGTTGCTCCAGGGATCGGCGTTGCCATGCTGGTCATCTCAGGATTCATCTCCATCTACTACAATGTTATCATAGCATGGAGTTTGTTGTATATGTGGAATAGTCTTGCTACCGAAGTGCCTTTTAAAACCTGCGGTAACTGGTGGAATACACCTTTGTGCAGGTAGGCGGATCATCATAACCAGTAGCCATAACCAGAGCGTCCATATCTCCTATATAGATGTCACTACGTTTTCACAAGTTGGGCTATTTTTAAAAAAATCACCACCAATTGGTGGGTTGAATCAGGCGCGGACAAAATATGCCTCATTAGCTACTTTTGTTATAAGAACCAACATGATTGCCACGCTTTTGCGATTTTATTCTCTTATAAAATGTTCTTCTATAGAGCCATGTGAATATACAGTATAATTAATTACTAAACTAATTGTCTAATTACGAAATCCAGCAGGATATGTACTAATGTAAAGATATAAAAAAAGGGTTTTGAGTGGAACAAACACACTGTGTAACTGTGTAATTAGATTGCATCAGGACAAAAACATGTTACTACATGTAACTTGCCCGCTCGATTTCTTTGTTTTACCATCCTTGAGGTCACGTGACCTTCGAAATATCAAAGACAAATGATTACCACCTAATTACAAACTTTTAGAGAAGTTCATTGAAAAATGACAAAGAGTGTTTCGACAGAATTCCTAAAAAAAAACATGCTTGAGTACAAGTACAGATTATTAATACACCTAAAAGTTTCTTTGCAAAAGTAGAAAAAAGATTCTTGGTTCTTGTATTATTTAAAGTGTCTCGAACGAACTAACTCCGAATTAAACAAAATGTCATAGCTTTTAAGATTTGGCTTGATTCTGCTCAAATTTTCACTAACAGTACGCAATTTATTGATACAACTAATAATGTAAAAATCTTGACCCGATCACACATACTAATGACGTAATTGTGACGTCTGTCAACTCCACTTTTTTGACATTATCAGTTGTGTCAATAAACTGAGAAACATGTTAAGGTCACTGTTTATCAGTTTGAAAATTAACAAATGTTTTATGCCATAGGGAGATCGGTAGAAACTCCTCCGGAAACTGTGCGGCCTTGGGTCTCGCAGCCAATTGTACCATTAAAACAACAACTCCCAGTGAAGAATACTGGAGGTGAGAAATAGGTTGTGGACTAGGAACTTACATGTTTGAATTTAGATGCTTGCTTATTTGCTGAGAGAGAAGGGTGCCGTTTGCAGGAATGCAATCACCTGGTTTTACTGAATAGCAAACAAATCTGACTTCATTTATTTAAGGCACTCGCACGAGATCGGTATTTTCCACCTCCAAGCGAGTGTCGATCTTTCTAAAACAGCGTTTTAATTTTTTTGCCATCCAGTACAGCCTTCAGTCCCATGGGATCACGAGCGCAATTCATTGGTTATTGAAGTGATATATCAGCACGTGACTGTTTCCAGTAAAGCCTTTCCCATGGGATCACGAGCGCAATTCATTGGTTATTGAAGTGATATATCAGCACGTGACTGTTTCCAGTAAAGCCTTTCCCATGGGATCACGAGCGCAATTCATTGGTTATTGAAGTGATATATCAGCACGTGACTGTTTCCAGTAAAGCCTTTCCCATGGGATCACGAGCGCAATTCATTGGTTATTGAAGTGATATATCAGCACGTGACTGTTTCCAGTAAAGCCTTTCCCATGGGATCACGAGCGCAATTCATTGGTTATTGAAGTGATATATCAGCACGTGACTGTTTCCAGTAAAGCCTTTCCCATGGGATCACGAGCGCAATTCATTGGTTATTGAAGTGATATATCAGCACGTGACTGTTTCCAGTAAAGCCTTTCCCATGGGATCACGAGCGCAATTCATTGGTTATTGAAGTGATATATCAGCACGTGACTGTTTCCAGTAAAGCCTTTCCCATGGGATCACGAGCTCAATTCATTCGTTATTGAAGTGATATATCAGCACGTGAATGTTTCCAGTAAAGCCTTTCCCATGGGATCACGAGCGCAATTCATTGGTTATTGAAGTGATATGTCAGCACGTGACTGTTTCCTGCAATGGCGTGACTAGCTATCTATCATAACGATGCATTCTTTCATTGTATCTCTTAGTAACTACATACTTCGAGCCACGGATGGGATCACAACGGCTGGGGAGGTTCGTGTGGACCTTGCGTTTGCCTTACTCGTCGCTTGGATCATCGTATTTTTCTGTGTTTCGTATGGGATAAGATCTTCAGGAAAGGTAAGCACTTATTTCGTGTTTCTTTAAGAGTGGATTATTAACATGTTATAACCCATCAAACATATCCGGCATGATTGGCGGAATCACGTCACGTGACCCGATAACTGCCGGACATCGTCATTATCATCATCACCACATTATTTATTATTATAAACCCTTGAACCTTGAATAAATAGACTCATTCAGCTTGACTCTTTGTTGCCACATTTCAGGTCATGCAGTGGCATAAGCGCCTAAAATTTTGAACATTTTGAAACTCATTTTCGATAACCTGGGTCAGAGTTTTGTCTATTTATCACACAACTAGTGTTTAGCTAGCACACGCATGCTTACTTCTTATTATCCGTGGAGTGGCATCTTAGGACTCGTCAGCATCCCCCTAGTGAGGCCGCTGCAAGTCTTGCTTCGTCTAAATATATTATTTCAACATGCGCGCCTCCTCGATGTTCTACGCTTGTTTTTTTGACCCAGAGGATTCACTCAGCTTTGTTTTCCGATTCAAGAATTGATAATTTCCTATTGGGATACAGAAACCAAAAAATATTCCTCAAGGGTAAAGTCACGTGATCTGAAATAGGGCAACAAACAGGCAAGCTCAATCGGTCTGTTCATCATCATCATTATTACTACTATTTTTGAATGTCAATGTCGTTATTGCCTCATTACTGAGCGCCGGGAAGTTCGGCGCAAACCTCTGAACTTCGTGAAGTGCATTTTAATATGTTTGAGTGCTTATGGTTGAGTGCATTTGGGCTTCCCGCTTGGGTTCCCTGTGGTCGCATAAGCATTGGTACAATATTTGGTGAAAATGTTGGTATGTTAAACATCGGAATCCCTTCGAGAATTTCCAGAAATCCCGAGTATGTTAATCTTGAAAACCGAATGTTCTAATTGGTCAGTTGATTATCGGGAAACCTTAGTTTCAAGCTCGTTTGCTAATTGTGTCATAGAGCGGATTCCAATTGAGTGTCGGAAGCGTTTTGATTTTGCGTTTACTAAGCTCTCCCATTGGTTGAGAAAGTAAACCAACCAATCAGAATCCAAAGTAAAACCAAACGCAAATTGGTTTTGGTTTTGCTTTGGTTTGTCGTTGGCTCACAGGGAAGCCATTTATGAGTTACTTGTGATTACTCGCTCCTATGATTGGCTGGCCATGGGTAGTTTGCGTTTGGTTTTACTACACTCAATTGAAAACCGCTCTAATCAAGGTGTGCTCGTGTTTACCGCGCGCAAGTATGATGTCATGAATTCTACTAAGGAACTCGCTCGCTTGGATTTCTTGTATGCGCTGAAACGATAACCAATTTTACAAAAACCGCCAATTGTCTCGCAATGTGATTGTCTAATATGCAATATTTTAACAGACGCGCGGCCGGCTTTTGAAGCGGGCTTTGCAGAGATTTGTGAATTCACGTTGTGTAGATATCTTCCAAAAATCAAGAAAATGAGGATTTTAATTTAAAAGCATTTCATCACTGAAACGTTAATCGGTGAGTCAAACTTCCTTGTGAGCATGAGGTGCCATTTGTCAAAATTTGAGCTTTCTCTCGAGTCTAACAAATAGATTTTCGGCGAATTTGTGATTGACTTTGTGAAAAGTTTGACCGATCTTTTAGAACTAGAACTGAGAAATTGTCTTGAATTAAATATATATATAATCTTCTAGTAGATTAAAATCTCTTATTCAGGATATTTACGTAACGTTCTTCAGTAGAAACAAATAGTTTAGAGTAGCTTAGGTGTTTTTTGTAGAGTTCGGGAAAGCAAGAAGTGTTTACGTTTTGGACTTTTCGCCGACTCGAAGGCAGTTTGTACACATTCGTTTGAAGCTAAAAATGTTTTGTTGTAAAAAACAAATTGAAGTTAGTTTATGTGTCTATCCGAATATTGACAACGATGTTTGTGATAACATGGTGGTCAAAGCTGTTTTGACTATGTTATTACGAAATTCGTTGTCAATATTCGGATAGACACATAAACTGAACTAACTTCAATTTGTTAAACTGACAATATATATTATATCATTATCTTGGGCATGGTTGGGAAGACCGTGACCAAACTTTACATCAACAACATGAAAATGGTCATGAGGCTTCTGTATTTAATGTATTACTAGTCATTAACTACATTCACCGCTGTTTTTTCCTCCAGATTGCCTATTTCTCTGCGACGTTTCCTTATGTCATCCTGGCGATACTGTTAATCCGTGGCGCTACCCTGCCTGGAGCCCTTAAAGGTGTCATCTTCTATCTCAATCCAGATTTCTCTAAACTTCTTGATCCCCAGGTAAAAGTTACTGTAGTTTCAAACTTGAAAAGGAAACCTAAATCTTATGCCTCGGTCAAACAGTTTCACCATCTCTTCGACATCGGCTCAACAGTTGTTGAGATTTGGAATTAAGTCTGAAGCTGGAATCACGTATGATTTCGTATTAACATTTTTGGTTGGTTTATTTCTCACATTAGACATGGATAGATGCCGCAAGTCAAATATTTTTCTCTCTGAGCGTTGGGCTCGGTGGACTTATAGTATTTGGAAGCTACAACGACTTCAAAAACAACTGTGAGAAGTAAGTTATACCAGAAGTCCATAACCAGAAGTCTCGATAAGTAATGGAACGCGGCGGCCTGATCAGATTACGGTATAGTCTATTTTTAGAACGGCGCTCAAACTGACTTCCATGGGTGAAAAACAATGGCAGCCATGCTCCTTTTATAAACACAGAATTAGTTATCTTATTAGAACTGAAAAGCTTTCATATTTCGGACCAATCAGAGTTGCTGGGGCAATCAGGGTACAGTCACACCGCGGTAAAACGGTATGCTCCGCTGGCCGAAAGAACGAAGGCTCTGCTATCAAATACAAATTACCGAGGGCTTAAACTTTTTTAGTAAATCATTTTATAACTTAGTGAACTCACAGTGAATTACAAATTAAGAAAACTTCAACCTGTTAAAGTCTTAGGCTTATCTTTTAAGTAGTTTTTTTTTTTTTGACAAAACAGTTCACAAATGGTTACTTTTAAGCAGAAATTTTAGAATCACGGCATGGTTTTCACTTCCGCCGCATGATGATTGGATGAATCGGTCGAATGACTTACTAATTTTATGCATTTTGATAAGTGGATGGATATCAAAATAACCATGGGTTGCCGGCAGGCTCTCTCTTCCTCTCCTCCGGCCCCACCCCCTCCCCCTCTCTTTTTTCTTTCGCCCCAATCCACCTAATCTCCGCTCACTGCGCTCCGATACTCCAGAGCCGCAACGCAGGCTATGAGAAGAATCATGTCAATATTCGAAGCTCATACCTTCTCTTACGCGTCTTTCAGGGATGCTGTAGTTGTGAGCTTGATCAACTGTTGTACCAGCTTCTTCGGTGGGTTTGCCACGTTCACCGTGCTGGGGTTTATGGCCCACACACTTGGGAAGGACATCAAAGACGTCGTGTCTTCAGGTATAATGTAGTGGAGTAGGAAATTAGAAAAATCGCTTCTTAAACAAGAACACAATTGACCCTTCTTATATACAGGCGGCCATGTTGACTAGAAACAATAAGTCTGCCTAGCTCAAACTGAGCATTTTCAGAACGAGTTTAGACTAGCAAAAACAAAGGTTTTTCTCAGATTTCAGATTTAGATTTCTTTATTAAACACTATTTAAAGTATGCACAGAAATTAAGTAAAGATTACTATTATAAAATGTTAAGGCCTGGTTCATTCAACGGGAAATAGTTACTGTAAAATAAAATTCTTACTGGAACAACAGTTTAAACAAAATCTATTCACACCACAATAATAATATCCACTTCCTTAATTCCTTAAGTGGATGATTGTCGTATCACGTGATCGATGACACATTGATCACGTGATCGATGACACATTGATCACGTGATCGATGACACATTGATCACGTGATCGATGACGCATTGAAAAACGGTTTGAACTGGTAATAATAATAGTAATAATAATAGTACCTCTACTTTATGAATATGAGAAAACATTGATATGCCAAAATTTAATCGTAGTGAAATGCGGTCGCGAGGATAACATATTATGAAACCCTGCTACAACATTCCTCTTCAGTGTTTTAGGCCACGCTTAGAAAACTGACATGACTATCATGAGTTGACATCAGCTAGCTACAGCATGTAGTGAATGTACATGTAATCGACAAAGAAGCCATGATTTAAAGCTAATCGCCGTCGCGGGTATAACAGTATTTCATAAATAATCAGGTGAAACATCATCGAGTGAATTAGCAGATGAAACCTTGTTTGGGATGATGGATTTATCAATGACTTCGGAATTAGTGATATCTTTGCGGCGGTGTGAAACTGTGCAATCAGAGCACAACAGCCAATATATGTACGGCTATAGAACAGTAACACTGAGTAACATACCGGATAGGTTTTGTGCCGGCATGAAAACCGTAACGAATAGGCCTCCTGTTCACACATGAGACGCTTTTTTCGTCGCGATGTTTGTACAGGATCGATATTGCGCCGCTCCGACCTTGAAAGTGATATACTTTGTAGTGGCCGGTTAGGTTTTTGTGCCGTTCTGGCACTCCTGCCTGTACATACTATAGCGCGGATATAGTTTTTTGTGCCGGCACAAAACCTACCCAGTATGGTTTGAACATGGCCTGAATGAGTGTCGACATTTTTCTCATC
Source organism: Actinernus sp. WN-2022 (assembly GCA_030867875.1). NCBI lineage: Eukaryota > Metazoa > Cnidaria > Anthozoa > Actiniaria > Actinernidae > Actinernus > Actinernus sp. WN-2022. The sequence goes on from JAOWCC010001679.1 coordinate 38,675,546, forward strand.
CACCTTTAGTTACCGCAAATCTTGAATAAGTAAGCACAAAAAAACTGTATAATGATTGCAGAACTTAAAAACAATAAATGGAACTCCCCTTGTTAGAAATAAAGTAAAGGCTTGGTCCTCTCCAAGTGTCAGTTCCATTTTTATTTAATGACCCTCCCCTCTCAAGCCGGCCCAGCCTACTCCACCCCATGCCCCCTATAAAAGACGTACCTTCGAATTCCCTAAAAAACTCGTTAACGAATAAATGTAGTCAACTTTTCAAAGTGGAAATAGGTAAAATGCTATGAACTTAAATCACTTATTATCACTTATTATCCTCACTGTTTCTGTTAAAACTCGCAATCGCATTTTTGATTTACCGATTTCGTGGTCTAAGTCACGTGACAGGACGCGTGGCACGTACGTTTTACTGTGCACAAGCGATATATATTATGATATGAAATTTGGCGGACTTACCGTAATCGGCTGTGCTGAAATTGATCCGGCCTGAACCAGGCCTTAACATGCTTGGGTTACCCAATGGATTTAACACGGCCGACATGTGAGAAGAGTCAAGTGCACGTTCTTATGGTAATGTTCAATGGCAAGTTTTCTAATTCTTTCAGGTCCTGGCCTGGCATTTGTTGTTTACCCAGAAAGTATTGCGCAGATGCCAATATCTCCGCTGTGGGCGTTTCTGTTTTTCTTCATGTTATTTCTACTCGGCATTGACAGCCAGGTACTAATTACAGTGTAGCTGTTACAATGCACGGTTCTAGTTAACTGCATGAAACATTATATTACCTTATCAAACATTGGAAAGTAGCGGGAGTATTGCAAAAATGATTGCGTTATATTGCAAAGAACATATTAGTACCTATAGAAAGCCTTTAATATGCCGGTATATTATTATTTTGAAGCTGCAACGTATATTGTCTTTGTTTCTTAATCCTCCAAGAAAGAATCGAATACTGACTTTGATGGTTGTCATTGATTTTGTAGTTATATGTTACTGTCAAAAATGGTAGTCAAATCACATGTACTGTTCCCTCGTGTATTGTTTCTTTTACTTTTTGTTAACCCCTGTTTTGTTGTGCCCATCTCAAATCCTCTAGGAAAACCGATTCTTCCTTTAAGAGATTTCCAAATCACATAAATGTATCTTCTTATGCGTTAACAAGAAATAATGGGAACTATATACGATGGAACGGTACACGTGATCTGAAATGGGGAAATATACAAATATATATTATACCTTTTATCATTAGCATCATTATCATTATTATTATTATTATTGTTGTTGTTGTTACATTGTTGTTATTATTATTATTATTATTATTATTTACAGTGTCACTCTTCATATTGTTTCGTAGTTTGTCTTCATAGAGACTATCATGGCTTGTCTCAGCGATCGGTTTAAGTTTGTTCGTCGTAATAAAAAGATCGCACTGCTGGGACTCTGCTCTGCGTGTTGCCTTGTCGGTCTGTGCTGCGTAACAGAGGTAATCATTAATATCAAATGTAGGTGTCCCAGTACTCTTGCTATTTAATTTTTTCTATATATTTACATGTAAATCATTACTATAAGAGTACGAATAAAGTTGTTGTTGTGGTATACCGGCCGATAGCGGACGCGTAACCCAGTCGTTATTTAGATTTATTCTGTTTTACCACTCAATGGTGGACGGAGAACCTCAACAGGCTTAAAGCCCCTCTATGGAGGTCTCCGAGGGCCTACGATTTATTGTCCTTATCCGAGAAGACGTGAAGGTCTAACCATCTGCAGTTCGATCACAGAGGCAGCACCTTCTACTCAGTTATTTTAAGACACTGAGTGTCGTTGGTCCCATATCAAACAACGAGTGTCGATTTAGAGGTCTGGGACCTAGAAACCGCCATTTTGAATGTCCTGGCAGCTCTTCCAAATATGGAATATGTAATTTTCCTAATATGGAAGAGGCCGCGGGAAGTTCAAAACGACACTTTTGCTTGCTATTTTATTGATATGAGCCGGAGTTGGAACCCGCGACCTCCCGCTCAACAGACCGGAATTAACCACCGAGCTAACCAGGAGGCGTTTTCATTTAAGAAAGAAAATGCAAGAACGAAAAAATCTGGCCAAGGGGAGTTGCATTTTCTTTCTTAGATTATTAAATAACGACTGGGTAGAAGTCAGGGAGGATAGAAACAAATTGTAAAATAATTGATGATATCACACTGCCCCGGTTGGGGAAATCATTTCTATCATACTATCAACCATTTTGTCGTCATTCCATAGTTTTTATATATTCTCCACCAATCAGCTTCAAGCATTTATCCGCCCTCATTTGCATAAAGCTGCTGATGTTAGCGCGGAGCAGCAGACGGTCTATGCCACTAAAAAAACTGGCTGTTTATCGCAGTTGTCCAGCAACTTGAAGACATAATGACAGCTCTTGAGACCTCAATTCACCGTGCTACGCGGTGAATATTGAATGATGGATATTTACCGAGCGAGGTAAATATCCACCACTTTTCACCGACACTGAGGTGAATAATTGTTTTATTATATACCATACAAGTGAATAGCCAGCAGCAAATAGTTATTTTATTTTCTGTCAAATGGACACGCGAGGTGATCGCTGCTTCGCTCGGAGGTGAATAGCAAAGGATACTCACCTCCGGAGTAGCCAATCAGCGCGCTTGAAAAGTGCTATTCACTCGTATCGTATATACTAAAATCGGAACCTTTTGACCAATATCTATGAAATTATACTGATATCTGATATTCAAGATTACTATTACTGCTGAATGCGCGATGATTCTCAGCATTTTAATGATATCTATAGCCACGAATACCATCGAGGAAGTGCAGAGGTTTGAACTACATCTCCTCGGCGTTTGTATCTGTGGATATTATCTTATAGTCCAGCATGCTGCGATTGTATTAATAAATGCCTAACTACTTCTCTAAAATATAAAAGGAATGAATATAGGACGGTTGTTTAATAACTTGAAGTTGGCTTTTATTTGATAAGAGTTATCAACCATTCATCCAATCCCATGATTCCTTGTGCGCTTTTGCCCCACTGGTTAGCTTGAAGTTGATAGAGCACGGTCTAGAGAGCGTGAGGTCGCGGGTTCACTGGTTAGCTAGCTTAGTTGGTAGAGCATGGGTCGTATAATCTGTTGGCCTTTTATTCCTTCCTATTCTAATCAATATGAAGGGGGACGTGAAAGAACCTATTTTACATGTGTTATTTCGAGAAAGAGAAGGGGATTGTCTCCGATACCGACACAACAGCCTGGTATTGTGAGGTACTAACAGCTGTACTTTGCGCCACAACAGCAGTCCGTATCACAAAAAGAATTTGCGCTATTATATAAATGAATACATTTACCTGGGACGGCAGCGACATGAGTTTTTTTATCTAAATCATTCTTCTCAGAGTTTAACAACTCTGTTTTGCACCCTGCGGAAAACGCGCATTAAACCATGGAGGCCTTGTATCAAGTGAGCAAAACCAAACCTCGGCCTCGCGCTATATGAATCATGGGCTCGGACATAGCCCGCTTAGGACAATGAGAACTCATCGTTTACCTGGGAGCTTCTTTTTGAAATGGTTAGGATAAGTTTGACCGGTTAGGATTAGGGGTTTAGCACTAGTGCATGTGATGTTTCGTCCTTCTAGAAGGCATGATTTAGGCACCGGCCTCAGACAAAGGATATTTCAAAGTTGCTTGCCTCATATTATATTATGTTATCCTTAACGCGCTTTGATATCTTGGCTGTAGGGCGGCATCTACATGTTCAACATATTTGACAGGCAGGCCGCCGGATTTTCCCTCATGTTCGTGTCTATTATCGAATGTCTGGTGATTGGTTGGGCATATGGTAAGTACATATCGAGTTTTACTGGGGAATCTTCTAAGTGCACTACAACTGATTCTTACCTTCAATTCTCAAACGCTCAATGAAAAGCCGGAAACTGTCAAAATTAGTTATATTCATTTAGAAATTACTGGGGCTTCCTTCAAGCTGTTTGAGTTGGAAATAGTGCAAAAGAAATTCTCGAGCGCGTATTATTTAAGGATTAGTGAATGGCGCGCGTGTTTTATTGAGAAATACATGCACGCCGGCGCTGACTGTACGATAAACGAAAAATAATGAATACTGCATGAGGCCGAATACAGTTTTGATTTTTTTTTGGAGTTCATCGTACTGAGTCAGCAAGTGCCTGTATTTCTCAATAAAAACAAACATAAAGTCTCTAACTCTTTTATGTAATGCTCCGGATAAGAAGGAAAGGGCTGAACGGCAAGGAATGTAAAAAGTGTTAATTTTCTATTCTCCTTTCTCTTAATTTCATTGGTTGATACTCATAAATTCAAAATAGAAGACCATAAATTGTAGTAATACACTTTCATTAGATAATTTTTGAAGTTCAAATTTATTTTTGATCAAACTCACTATGGTTCGATTTTGAAGTAATTCGTATATGAGGAATGTTATCAACTTTTCCCATTGGCTAGATTGGTGTTTTCTTTACTTTGTTACAGTAAAAATGGTAGCATGTAACTTTGACTGTGGAAATCTCAGACAGCAGAAGGGGGCATTACGGTTAAATGCTATATTTTGCATAGATTTAAGCTGTTTTATTGCTTTATCTCTTCGAGATTTGATGCGATTCAAAAATTTCTCAATTGCGTTGTAGTTCAAGGGTTCATACTTTTTCAGAATTTTTTGGTGATTTTTGGAGAGTTCAATGACGAAAAAATGGGGGGGGGATTTGATTTGTTTTGAGTAAATAGGAAAAAAAAAGGTCTTATGAAGAATTAAAATTAAGGTTAATAATAAATAGATGGGCACTAGTTGTGTACTAATTTCTTTTTTCCTCTTTTTATTTCATCCTCCAAATGCCCCCTTAATATAAGGCATATTCTAGCAAATTCAGTCGTATGTGAGGATATGAGCTCATCGCCGCAGCCTATTGTTTTTTTTGCTTTACTTCTTAGTTCGAACCATTACTTAATATTCCAACTGAGCGTACAGCGTGCTATGGTCACCAATAAAGCACTGTCATTAGCCAATCACCTGCTTGGATGGTTGAAATATTAATAAAGATAAATGGCTTAGAGACCCGCGTAAGACTTTGTTGAGTTATGTTTTTTTCTTTCATTTTCAGGTATTGATCATTTTTCTTCAAATATCGAGGAGATGCTTAACAAAAAACCAAACCTATATTTCCGGTTGTGTTGGAAGTACATCTCCCCTTCAATCGTGACGGTATATAATATTAAGATATTTGTTTTAAAAGTATGCTCTGAAACATTCTGATTTGACTGTGTGTATACTAAAGATTCATGATCAAATACGTTCCGTATTTGATGCGCACCCGGAAACGTTTGCTCAAGTGTACGTGCATGTATGTATACACGTAGTCTTAAACTCATGTTTATGTTTATGCGATCAGCAAGATTTACCTCTACGCCTTGTTGACCGTCTAACATTTATGCCAATTACACTAGTCTTAGCCCAAGGATACCATTCGAGTGCACTGTGACGTCATGCGTATTGCATGTTTCAATGTGCATTCAAAGAACGGGTCCAGCAAATGCAAAAAATAGAAACACTATATAGTATTGGAAAATAGGGAATCCTTCAAATTAGTATTTTGCTGAATACCGATAACTTGACTGAACCGACACGCCATTAAATTAATTCATTCCTATTTGGAACGTGCAATGCAATAGAGCGGATTTCATGTGATTTAATATTGTCAGCATTTTGATGATATGTAGTCACGAATACCATCGAGGAAGTGCAGAGGTTTGAACTACATCTCCTCGTTTGTATCCGTGGATATTTATCATATAGCCTAACATGCTGCAACTGATTTATATTAAATGGTTATGACTATTTTACTATAAATTAAAGTATGAAAGGAATAATGAATGTAGTTGTGTTTACGCGCGTAACTCACTGGTTTATCATTCTTTATCATGCTGAATCGAATAATTTCGGTGCGCCGACGTACGTTTTGCGGAATGATTGGCCGTTTTTATACTAGAGACGCATAATGCGTCTAGACGTATTTGGGCAAAGAAAACTTAGTGCTTCTTCTTAGTTCGTCTAGTATAAAAACGGATACAAGACGCATTATGCGAGGGGACACGCCTGGCATAAGTTACCTCAAAATCGATCACTAAAAGCGAGCCAAAAATATATAAATCAGCACATCTTGTTTAATTCGCTGTCAAATTTAACGAAATTTTCGTATGTTAATATTAAAATGAAATAACGTCTTTAGGATCCAACACGTTTGTATATTGACGTTGGTGTGACGTCATAACGAACGACTCCTTTTAAGGTCAAATTCTGCGTTACCTATTAGTTTGAAATAAAGCATGTTATCACAACAACATAGATATGTGTTTTTGATTGCCGCAATTTTAAAGTCTCAACGATAAATATTTGCTGAGTTATTAACAACTGAAGTTTCCTGTGACGTCACATTTTCTGACGTCATGGGTCTGACATCACTAGTCATGCTTTCTAAATTGAATAAACATAAAAAGACCATATTGCGGCTATTCAGTGTACAGTAAGTACAGTTCCTCTTTTTTAACCCGAAAAATACTTGAATAGTTATTTTTAAAAGACGTTTTCACTGGGAATTTTAAAGTATTTCCTCTCAAAAATTGAAAATTCTAAAAACATACGGTTGTGGGTACCGATTTACTCTTTCGATTGCTAGATTGTCGTAAACAAATGTTTTAAACTCTAAAAGATGAATGAAGAAGTTATTTTGTAAATGGTTCTGTATTGAATATTTCCCGCCAAAGTTTGGCGGGAAAATTGCCAAAATTCAAAATTTAATAACTTTTCTCCCTCTTAACCAATCGAACTCGGGTTTTCGGTTTCTTTGTTGTCAACATGATGGAAAATCGAAAATATAAAATTTACTGATGTTCAAGGTAATTGAAAACATCGAGAAACCTATTATAAATGGATACATGACGTAACTGTGACGTCATCAAGATGTCTACGGTAGATCAAATCATCGGATTTTGTTTATGTCGTCGGTCTTCATCATCCCACAAAAATTCAATCTTCTATGTTGTAAACTTTTGAAAATATAGCAAAGTGATAGATTTTAGGGTCATTTGTGCCAAGCGTGGGAAGAACTAAGTTCAATAGTGCGTCGTTTTGGACGGATAACCAAATTTAGTTCGTCCAGTCGCATAATGCCTCTTGTGGCCATTTTTATACTAGACGAACTAAGAAGATGCACTAAGTTTTATTTGCCCAAATACGTCTAAACACATTTTGCTTCTGTAGTATAAAAACGCCGATTGTCGGCAAACACTGAAACTCCGCCTTTGCACGTAACAGCGTCAATTCCGTTGTAATAACTTGAAGTTCGCCTTTTTAACAACTTGGAGTTACCTAACCTCCATCCAAGCCCATGCGACAGGGCTGAATAATTAGCTAAGGGTTGATGCGTAAATCGGCGGGAATTTTACCGAAAAGGTCAATCTCTCGTGTTTGAAGGCAATTTTACCCCAGTGTCCAAAACTTAAACTACATTATCCAAAACATATGTTGTTTCTCAGTTTCTGAAGGAATGGTCTGAGTATTTGAATCTTATATCCTTCCAGCAAAACTCTTATTCTTCGCAGAAAACATTTTGAAATTTCCGCCATTTTTGTATACGCTGCAGTCCTCCCTAGTCTATGCGCGTCCCTTTATTCAGTAAACGGGGTCTGGGTACGAGATTTTTAACACGGTGTAACTTTTTCTCTCCGCAGATTATTTTTGTGTGGAGTTTTATCCAGTGGACTGGCTTGAGATACGAAGATTATCAATATCCCCTCTCAGGAGAACTCATCGGTTGGGGACTGGCACTAACATCAATGGCTGCAATCCCCTTCTGTGCTGTGCATTACCTCATCAAAGGAAAAGGCTCGTTTAAATCGGTAAAAGGGAATACCATGATGTTATGGCTCAATCAATTCCAAACCTGACCCCCCCTCCGGGTTAGGGTTAGAAGAAAAGTTGGGAAATTGGTCAAACTCAGTCAAATGCCCGACGTATGGCTTTTTTTTGGGGGGGGGGCATAGAGCCATTATCAGTTGTGTGATGAGTTGCTGAAAACTGAAAATCGTATTCAAATTATTGCTTGATGCGTCAATTGACAGCTTTAGCGCTAAGAGAAGAAACCGGTCAAATGGTTTCGACATTTCTTCGACGTCTGTAGGTACAACATTTGTTGAAACCGATATTGAAACCGTTCATCGCCAGAAAACATTTCCGATATAATAGAAGTTAATTAGAATGTTGAATCGATGTTGAAACCATTTGACACACATATAGTTCAACTGATCCTTCAACAAATCATTGCCCAGAATGAATGGACATATCTGATCACCAAGGGCTAATTTGCATACGAAAGTGATCAATCAAGCGCGCGGGTAATTCAAACATTAGATCAGATTTACAGAAGAATGGACCAAATTAGAGCGATGTATCCCTCATGTGGCCACTTTTTTCGGCACTCAAATTTAAAAAGTATTAGAATTGCCATCGGCAAAAGTGAGATAAGGAATCAAAGAAACATGTTGCAATTTATTATGGCGGTTAAAGCACGCTAAATAGTATCGGTTTTACGTAAAATATTGGCTACATTTGACTAAATTTTGACTGAAACCAAAGTTTGGGATGTTATTTCTCAGTTCTCAGTCTGAAATAAAAAATGTTTACAATTGCCAGCTGCAAGTAGAAGATGTTTCTCTATATTCAGTAAAAAACTTGAGAATCGTCTTTAAATTTGCTTCCAAAGTTGTATCGGTTTTGACTTTTTTCCCGTAATGAGGTGTTTGGAAAAGTTCCTCATTGCGGCCATCCCTTCATGTAGGACGACACGAATTGCTACCAAATTGTATTCTATTGTATTGTATTGTGTTGCGTTCTATTGTTGTATTGAATTGTATATATTGTGTTGTATTCTATTGTATTTTTGGTAAAAATTCGTGTCGTCCTACATAAAGGGATTGCCCTCATTGCTATTCAACAACAATGGTGAAGTCCGTACGCGCTGAGTGCTAAACTCCGCCTCCTGTGGCTGCAATAAGTCCCAATGGACTTCATATGTACAATTGTCAGGTCAAATCAAGCGGCAAATTCAAATTCGATGTGTGAGTATCCCAGTAAGGTTGGATCCGTAAACTCTTGCCGAACATTAGCGAGACGGCTCTTAAAACAATTTTATTAACGGCGCTTGTGGTTTTAAAGTCAGTTGTAATAAACAGATAGACGGTGTATCGATCGATGTGTGATATCAAGGTAAAGTTTTGCCGAGCACTAGCAGGACCCGGGGAGGGGGGACTCCCTTATGTGAGAGGTACATGGATGCTCGTCGTACCTTTTAGGGGTCAAAATCAGGAGTTTGGTACCACTTAAGGTATCCACCATCAAACACAGACATTTCTATGTAAAGCGGTACCTTTTAGGGGTCGGGTGTCAATTGAACAAAAAAGCTGTTATCAATTTACATTTTTATTATCTTTTAGGGATCAAAATAAGCTTGAGCCACGCCCATTTTAGTACCTCTTAGGGGTCAAATCGAAAATGTCCGACGAGCATTCCTACCCCTTTTATATGGGAGTCCCCCCCCCCCCCCCCCCCCCGGGGGTAGCAGGACGGCTCTTGAAAAGTTTATTTATTAACGCGGCGCAGTAGTTTTAACAGTTTTAACACAGATGGCAGTTCAAGTTGTAATAAACAGACAGACGGTCGGTATCGATGTGCGAATCAATGTAAAGTTGGATGTGTAAACTTTTGAGCATTAGTGAGCACCGAACATTAGCGGGACGGCTCTTAAAACATTTTTATTAACGGCGCTTGTGGTTTTAAAGTCAGTTTTAAAGTAGTAGTTAAAATATGAGCGGGAGATCTGTATGGGCATTTACAATGGCGAGCCGCTTCGGCGAGCCATTGTAAAGCCCATACAGATCTCCCGCTCATATTTTATCTTACTTGTGAAATGAATAGATCACATCGAAGAGACAATGTGTATGCAATAAGAGAGCAGAGCGTAGCATGCAGAAAAACAGGTCCCACATGGAATAGATGGTGTGTACATAATAAGAGAGCAGATGTACTTTGTCATTTCACCCGTCCCGGGATAGGGGTAGTCAGTGATCGGTCGTGAGACTTCCCTCACTAGCTTAGCTAGTATTCTGTACCTGATACAGAATACTACTAGAGCTATAACGGACCATGGGGTCTGTATCACGGACCATGGTGTCTGTATCACGGACCTAAGTGTCTGTATCGCGGACCATGGGGTCTTTATATCGATACAGAACCTGATGTTTTATTAATCAGGTTTCTACGTGGGTATACAGAGGCGATCATGTTGTGTCATTCAGCACATGGGATTGGCTAGTACCCTTATGAATTATTAATGAATTTTACAAGTTGTAATAAACAGACAGACGGTGTATCGATCGATGTGTGATATTTAGGTAAAGTTTTGCCTAGCATTAAGCAGGACGGCTCTTGAAAAGTTTTTTATTATTAAACGGCGCTTCTAGTTTTAAAGTAAGTTTTAACACAGACGACAGTTCTTGAAAGTCGTAATAAACATGCAGACAGACGGTGTTATTAATGTGTGAAATCCAAGTAAAGTTTTGCCGATCACTAGCAGGGCAACCACGTCAAGTGGAATCAAGCGGTAAATTCAAATTCGGAAAGGACACGAGAGGCGCATTGTTATTCGCGTGGGCTTAATTTAAGATCGACGCCGACGAATAAAAGTTGGTTCCACCGCGCTGGTTATATTCATTGAGATTTTGTTTCGTGTTTATCCCTATATCTAAAATAAGAGAAGGTAAAACACTGACGGCGCGTGGTGCTCAATTATAAATCGGCCATTATATCTGTATGGCTTTAAATTTGTAAGCGTTGTTTAGTTGTTGTTTTCTTTCATAAGAGGCCTCGTTTCGCTCGGCGCTCTTATAGTAATCGACGGGCCTCGCAAAATAGAAAACAGTCAAGGGCTAAATTGATTGAATTGTGTAAACTATGTTTTACCAAAGCAAAGATAATTACGGAAACTTTAGTCTTTAGATCCAAGTCAAGGTTTAACCCAATCTCGTACCCAGACCCCATTTGTTTCTGACTGCGCATGCTCGACGAAAAAATAGGGCTCTGGAAGAATCCGATCCGGAAGTCCGCGAATCACGGACTTCCGGCGACTCTGCGCATGCTTATCATTACGTCACCCTGAGAAGTCGTTACTTCGATCGCTCAGCGCCTCAGGCCTAGATTCTCCTAAGTTGGTGTAGGTGTAAGGCACTGCACTGAAATGATAATCAAACTGACAATATATATTCATTATCGTTATTATTAATCATTATCATTACCTCGGACAAGGTTGGGGAAAACCGTGATCAACATGTAAATGGTTATTTAGTGAGACTTGTGCATTTAATGTATTACTAATTATTACCTTTCTTACATGGTATTCTTTTGGTATATGCGACCGGCCGTAGACGTACGTTAAACATCGGAATCCCTTCGAGAATTTCCGAAAATCCCGAGTATCCTTTCAAGCGCTTAGATTAGAATGTTTGCTCCTTAACCTCTGAATTTCTAATGAGACCTGAAACAACCATGGGGGCTCGGATTAAAGTCAGGACCCGGTTAATCCACAGATCGAATTGAAGTTTATCGTGTTGGGTTTTGCGGAGGGAGGAAAACCGGAGAAAAACCCTCGTAGCAAGAGCGAGATACCAACAAATTCAACTCACATATGGCGCCGCTTCCGGGAATCGAACCTGGGCCACAGTGATGAGGCGAAGCGCTTAACTACTGCGCCACCCCATCTCCCCGTCATAACCAAGGTCTCTGCGCGCAGATATATTCTACTAAATAGCGAGCTCGCTTGGATTTCTTGTGTTTGCAAAGGCACTGTCGGCCTGAAACGATAATCAAACTGACAATATAGTATATTCCATCATTATCTGGGGCAAGGTTGAGCATCAATTATATCAACAACATGAACATGGTCGTGAGACTTCTGCACTTTAATCTTGGATCTTGGATATTTACTTCCATTCTAGTATACATACGTATGTATACATGGTTTATTGGTTGCTGTATGTGTGGTTATAGGGCTAATATGAGATGATTTAATAACGAGTTTTTGTTTCCTTAGCCGAGTCCTCTGCCAACGACAAGTTGCAATTGTTTCTCTCCTAGGAATAGGATGCTAAGGAAATGAACCAACAAACTCAACTCCACAGAAGTGAGAGGCGAAGCGCGAGAGCATGAATCACTTGACCCTGCCTCTGCTCTCGTACTAGAGTTGCGCTAAACTATAGCTGTTAATTAAGGATTGGAAATTAAATGTTTAATGCATTGTCCCACAGCGCCTAAAGAAGGCCTTCACACCCATTGTGTCCTCGCACAGTGACTGGACCCAACAACAAGACCCAGAAATCCCACTACAGATTATCATAGACAAACCACGACTACTGCTGCTGGAGAGTATGTCTGTATCAGAGACGGTCAACACACCTCAGAAATGCAAGCTGAAGGTGAAGGATTTACCGCAAAAGAGTCACAGGTATTATTCAGTTATCATTTTACAACAACTGCTTAGTTTCTTGTTTTCTAGTACCCCTACAGGCTAATCATCCTCACAGTTCGTGTTTTTAATTACTGTGTTGAAATAAAGTATCTATATTATTACCTGATGAATTGTGTGCCAGCGCGAGAGCATGAATCACTTTCCCCTGCAATTTTCCTTGTCTTGGCCCTGCTCGCTTCACTATTTTTAGTTTTTTGTTGTGAGAAAACAAATTTACGGTAGTTAACCCTGGTATATCGCCTTATTTACCACGTTATTCGTCATCTTATGCTCCAAAGTGTTGTGGGTTCACTCGGCGAGCGCCTCGGTCAAGACCGTATCGTACATTTGTTAAATATAGGATACTCGGTGCATGGGTACCGTAAAATCCCGCTTATAAGCCATCCTAGTTTACCCCCCCCCCCCCCCCCCCCCAATGCAGCCTGTAATTAACTGAAAAATAATAACAGTTTATTATCGTAATATTGCACGCTTCAATACAAGTAAAGCGAAAACGTATCATGACCACTATCAAATTTTGTGTGGATATAGTGAAAACGCTAGTGTCAGGGTTATTTTAAGTATTTTCCTACATATTTGTCATCCCTCGATATAGGGCTTATAAGTATCATTTTTGTTAAAATTATCAAAATGATAATTTGGTAACAATGAGGAATGCAAAAATGAGGAAAGAAGAGCTAAATAAAATTTTCCCAAAAAAAACACGATATTTCGGTCGTATGCTCGAACCCACGACCTTGCGAACTCTTAAAGGAGAACTGAAGCCTAAAATCAACTTTAGCTCAAACGAGTAGATCGATCTAAACATGAAAAGACTCGTACCAAAATTTATTTTACTGTGTTTTGTGCCAAAGGAAAGAAAATCTTCAAATCTTCCTCCCAACTGCCGCTAAGTACAGACGGCTCAATTTCTGTAATATGTGACCTACGATACCGTGAATAAATTAGTTTTGTCATATGTTGTTTTCGGCATTGAATAGGTGCACTAACGACTCATAATTACGCACTATTGTGCTGAAGGTGTGGTTGTTTTTCCTTGGTATGCATGACGTACGATACGGGGGAAAAAGCACTGAATTGAGCCGCCACACAAACTAACTTTATCAGCAGATAATCGGCTATTTTTCGACCTTCAAAACGTATTTCCTCTTTTTAGACGTGCACCACAAAGAAATAAAATAGCAGAACTTATTTCTCTTGAATACAAGTTTGTATAGTCGTCGGATTGATTTAGGGTTCAGTTCTCCCGGCTTTAATTTGAGAGTGCACGCTGCCCAAGAGAGAGCAAGTGCTACAAATAGTAGATGTGGAGCAGGGGGCGGCATCCGGTTGGCGGCCGCGAGTGATTTGGCTGATTTGGCTGAGTGGATTTCGTATGAGTGGTCAGGTTACTGCAATGACTTACCTCATTTCTAACTGTATTGCCATTAGAAATGGGGGAGACGACGCAGATCAACACTAGTTTCTACAGGAACTACAGTATATGCCGTGACATTGAAATGGTTTTCCTATTCCCGATTGTTGTTGTTTTCTTTCTAATCTAATCAAATTAGAGAGTTTAATTTACGGTATAGTGAGTTTCAGTACGGTTGCGGTAGCTCTGGGTTTTATAGCCATTGGAGTACTAAACATACCCTGAATATCATATTGGATTCCGGCGGGTGTAAAGTACGGGTCAGGTCACTGGTCAGAGGTCAGGTCAGAGGTCACTGGTCAGAGGTCAGGTCACAGGTCAGGTTGCAGTACACGCAAAGTATTATGGGTTCGAGCCTGAGTAGGAGCGCTAAAAAAATATTTTCTCTCGTTTATCTTCATTTCTTATTTACCTGTGAATCCTAGCTCTAGGTGAGTGAGAACCCGTCGTTTACCCGTGAACTCGTCCGATGGTTAGGGTTACGCTTGTGGTTGTGGTTGAGGGTTAGGGTTTGTCTTAGAATTAACAATGATAGTTATTTCAATCGTGTTTTCCATTTTTTATGCTTGTTATCCATAACTCTAATAAATCCGGATTGCCAATTTTAATGGTGCCACTGAGGGCCTTGTGGTTCCGTTGTGATTTTCAGTTGTTTGTATATACAACGCAACTATATCCTTAAATGGAAAACATGCTTGAAATAACTATTATTGTTAATTCTAAGACAAATCCTAAACACAAACCTAACCCTATCCATCGGACGATTTCACGGGTAAACGACGGGTTCTCACTCACCTAGAGCTAAGGTTCACAGGTAAACAAGAAGTGAAGGTAAACAAGAGAAAATAAAATTTTGAGCGCTCAGGACTACTCGGGCTCGAACTCGTAATCTTTTGCGTGTACTGTGACCTCACCTGTGACCTGACCTGTACTTTACACCCACCGTATTGGATTCCCACACATTTGCAGGAAAAAAGTTCGGACGTTTCATTGAACAACAAGCATTTTTCACTGACCGCCAACGCACACTCGTATTTTTTTCCAAATATTCAATCGTTAATTGAACAGAACAGCCCAAATAATTAATGTTTTGATTTTTCAAAATCGCCATGAATATTAAAGATATCGAGTAGCAGATGGACCATTGAATAGACCACGGTTCAACTTAGTAAAGGGGTGGGTAAATGGCTTAGTTCTCGAGATGTACATGTAAGACTTCAAACTAAGCCGCAGGGTGAGACATACGAGACACATTAAAATGAAATCATTATTTGATAAGCCTGAAAATAAAAATATATTTTCATGAAAATTTGGGATTTCCCTGAATCCCCTGACCTTGATTTTTTTCCCTAACCGTGGGAACCCTTCCATATCTGTGCAAGCGTTTGTAGCTTACAGTGCAATGTGCCTGAACCAGTGATTTTCAGAGACTATTCCACATATTCTTATTCTGGAATACGGTCAATCAAACAAGTCCTTAATAACCATTTCATTGCTTTTAGTACACCATCTGCTTGGATACGAAGTCTTAGCCTTCAAGAAAGTATGGTGTAGGAGACAGTTCAGCTCTCATGCGGGCACCAACTACCATTACAGGGGCAATGGAGCATGTGTGGTTGGTGTCACCATTACAGAAGCAATGGAGCATAACCCATGCAGACACAAACCACCATTACAGGGGCAATGGAGCATGAGACAGTTCAGCAGCACTCATGTGGACACCAACAACCATTACAGGGCAATGGAGCATGTGTGGTTGGTGTCACCATTACAGAAGCAATGGAGCATAACCCATGCAGGCACCAACCACCATTACAGGGGCAATGGAGCATGAGACAGTTCAGCAGCACTCATGTGGACACCAACAACCATTACAGGGCAATGGAGCATGTGTGGTTGGTGTCACCATTATAGAAGCAATATTGGAGCATAACTCATGCAGACACCAACCACCATTACAGGGGCAATGGGGCATGAGACAGTTCAGCAGCACTCGTGTGGACACCAACAACCATTACAGGTCAATGGAGCATGTGTGGTTGGTGTCACCATTACAGAAGCAATGGAGCATAACTCATGCAGACACCAACCACCATTACAGGGGCAATGGAGCATGAGACAGTTCAGCAGCACTCATATGGACACCAACAACCATTACAGGGCAATGGAGCATGTGTGGTTGGTGTCACCATTACAGAGGCAATGGAGCATGTGTGGTTAGTGTCACCATTACAAGGGCAATGGAGCATAACTCATGCAGACACCAATCACCATTACAGGGGCAATGGAGCATGAGACAGTTCAGCAGCACTCATGTGGACACCAACAACCATTACAGGGCAATGGAACATGTGTGGTTGGTGTCACCATAACAGAGGCAATGGAGCATGTGAGATGGTTGGTGTCCGCATGAATGATGAACTGCCAACCATCATTACAGGGGCAATAGAGACAGTTCAGCAGTCATGCGGACACCAACCATCATCACAGGGGCAATGGATATCAAGCACGTTACAGGAGCAATGGAGCCCCAAATAGCCAAGCACATATAAAATAATATTGTTAGAAATTACAGTTAGCTAATAAAATACCAATGTACAAGGAATTAAAGGTTGTTTGAAGTTCTTTTATATATTTTAAAACTGGAGGCAAGATTATGTACAATGACGTAAATAATTAATATAAACTGAGTCTACTGGTGACCAGAGATAGGCTTTTACATGAAACAGTCACATGCTGATATATCACCTCAATATATAACCAATGAATTGCACTTGTGATCCCACAGGGAAGGCTTCACTGGATGGCAAACAAACTTCAAAACGCTGTTTTAGAAAGATCAACATCGATTGGACGTGGAAAATACCACATTTACAAACTGGTTTTGCTAATAACACTACAGATCTCGTACGAGTGCTTTAAATTATACAGTAAAATGAAGTCAGAATATTTTGCCATCCAGTACAACCACGTGATGACATTCCTGCAAAAGGTCCATTCTTCCATAATCTGGGCAGGATAATATTAATACCTATTTATAAACCTCATTAATAGTTAACTTAAGGTTACCGGATACCTTCAGGGTGCGTTTCCAGTCTAAATTATGTAGCGCCTCGAGAAAACATCGTAGATAAATCATCCATGTATCATTTTAAAGCTTATAAAATTGGCTACAAGAATAAATAAAAAGTTTTGAATTCTTTGAAAATCTCGAATTTTCCGCGATCCCGTTTCTCCGATCTAGTGAGATGGCTTTCAGAAGCTCCGACTCCGAAAATATGTTAAAGTTTTAAAATCTGTTTGCTTTGTCGCATTTCAGAGGAATCGTATTACAAAAGGGTGTCGGGGAATGTCAAAATTCGATTTAGTTCAAAAGTTATCATGCTCTTCGTGAAAAGGCGAAAACATAGTCCGAGTAGATATGCGAGAAACGCCGTCAAGAGCTCTCTTTTTAGAATTTCCCAATTCGCCGACACAGTTTTGCAGCTGCGATATCAATTGACATTTTGTGGAAATTTGGGATCTTTTTTAAAACTCTATTTTGGTTGAAAATCGAAAGCGTAGAAAATAGCACTTCAAAAAATCGTGCGTGAATCTGAAGCCCCGCCTCTCCAACAATTAACTGTACTTCGATTTCAATCCGGAGCTTTTAGCGAGCTCTTGGACAATCATTTCTCATCACAGTTCAACTAATCTATCAAGATTTCCCGCCAATGTTGATTTCCGATCAAAGCTAGAAAATGTTAATATAGCCGATATAGTTCTCTTGTGTGACTTGAAAAATGGGAAAGACAAAAAGACCTGGAGGGACAATTGTAAAGCCAAGGTGAACACCTAGAGACGCCTCGAATGCCAGTAGAGCAGACACCGATTTGCGGGCGTCTGAAACAGCACGGCGAGATCGTTTCAAGCGATTCAGAGTCACCGTGATCAGACTTTCCATCTAAGTTTTGGCCCGGGTTTCTTGGAAACAAATATTCTGTCGGCTGGCTCCTATCAATTCTTCTTTATGTTCAGATGTGGACCACTCGGCACTCTGTCTGAAAGTGAAAATACGAACCCTTGTCGTTGCGAGGACTTCTATTTATTTATCTATTTGGCTCGTAGTCGTATGCATTGTTTGGCCTTGTTTTGCTTTTCTTTTATCTTTGTTTTCCAAGCTAAGGGCATCCTTCTTGCTTTTTGGAAGACGTAAGGCCAACAACCGATGGAATTATGGAATCGTGTGTGGAAAAACTTCTCTCGATAAACAAAACCATGACTGTCGTTACGGGCGAGTGAGCACTTGTCATGTGTGTTTATTGATCTGCTGTCAATCAAACAGAACCTTTTACTTCCGGTTAAAAACTTCCTTTTGGTATTTCTCCGGAGGTTTTGGTATATGAGACACTACTACTAAAACTACATTTCTGTGCGAACATTTTTTTTCACCATCTTTTTCGTTTTGAAGGTATCCGGTAACCTTAAGGCAGCCAGCCAATATGCAGAACGAATTAGATATTCAGTTCATACTTAGACAGACAGTCTTAATTAAGAAGCATTTGTTTCAGACAGAACTGATTATTATCAGTGGTTGTAAAAAATATCTGATATACAAATATGTAATATCTACTCAGTGATACTGAGACACTTCTTGCATCACTGATACAGTCACTGATGTTTTATCAGTTCTGTATCCAACAAACAACCCAAAAATTCTACATGTAGTGTTTACAACATTCATGTTCATGTATCCCACAATTCTGTGGGATAGCTGGGGCTGATTCAGGATTCTCTTAGTGGGGGGTAGGTTAAAAAAAAAAGTGGGTTACATGTTGGTCGAACCCCCCAGGGTCCACCCAGCGAAAACCATTTCATTCAGCATCTGATGATATCCAGAGAGTATACAATGTACAGTGACCATGTTCATATTCAGCCACATCCCACAAGCTTTGTAGCTGTCCAACATGTATCTTGTTTCTAAGTTATATGTACAAAATATACTGTACAGGTACATGTATGATGAGATCATCTTGACTTCAGTGTGATGTTCAGATTGTATGTTTAATACAGCACCAACAGCACAAATGATGCATATCTGTGATGGCATCTTGATATCATCTTGGCTGCCAATCAGGAGACCATCTTGACTGTGACATGATACCCAGCATACAGCACAAAAATCCAAGCCATTAGCACTAGCACTGCAAAAAACTGACACAAGGAAAACAACTGTCAGCATGCCCCTTAAAGTCTTATGATCTTAAAAAAATGTTGGATGTTTTATTCCTCCCCACAATGTTTTGGCTGCAGTAGGGAGAGAGTTAAAGTACACAATTTTATGTGGTGATCACTTTCTGGATTTTACATTGGAATGGGAAAAGAGGAGTTGATTCCAGCTGCTTGTGACTAAGATTTCAAGCAAGAGACAGACAAATAATCAGTACATGCTTCAAGGGATTAGCATGGCAGAGATGTACAGTAGATAATAGCCATGCAATGGCCTGGCCATTTCCCCAGCTAAATTAACTTGTTTTCAAGAATGGCCCAACTTTGAGCAGAAAAAAAACCCTAATATTGTCATAATGAAATGGCCCCTCTATAAACTGTTTGGTCTGGTTATCTCTAAAATTATCTATATCCCTGGGTTGGTAACTTTATGCACTTATCAGCAGCTTCCCCCAGGGGTAGACCCCCAGGCCAACCAGGTTTGGGAATACAAGGGGATTGAATGTATGTTTTGCCCCCGGGGGGGGGGGGGGGGGGGTACTCTACCTAAAGTTGGGTAGGGGTGTGCCGCTGGGGCTCTGAAACCCTTACCCTGTTTAAGACAAAAAAACTCAAATTTCCATACCCTGTTCAAGACAAAGTGTTAACATTTTCCCTCTAGAAGACAAATAACAAATTATCTATACTTGGATGTCAGTGTTTATTGTGATCTTGTATAATGAGTGTCATAACTAAATAAGTCTTCAGCAAGCACTAGACTAAATAACGGCACTAGATAAATACCATACCCTGTTCAAGATCTGTCGATGTGAAAATGGATACCCTGTCTAAGATCAGAAACTCGAAAAACCATACCCTGTCCAGCGGATCATCCCCGTACAGTCCATATATGGGAGTACCCCCCCCCCCCCCCCCCGGGGTTTTGCCCCCCAGGTAGGGGACAATGCTGGACTTTTGAAGTTCCAAGATACAAATGAGTGGAGGGGGAATTTGTAAGATTGTGATCTCATGTGATGGGGATTTGTCCAGTTTTCACCACCCTTTTTGCAATCCCCTTGGTTGGCCTGGGGGTCTACCCCTGGGGGAAGCTGCTGCTAAGTGCATTAATTATGTAGAGGAAATTGAGTGCTATACAGGATTGATAGGCACTGAGTGATAGTTTGAAAGTTCTAATAATGAGCCTTCAGGCAAGTGCAATTTGGGTAGCATATTGCCAAGATTGGACAGCATGAATCAGGATGGGCCAGTATGAAGCAGGATGATGCAGGATGATGCAGGATGATGCAGGATGATGCAGGATGATGCAGGATGATGCAGGATGATGCAGGATGATGTTTGTCGTGTATCGTTTAACCAACTGCATATTAATAAAATTCCCTTTGTTATCCAATGATTGGAGACTCAGAAATTTTATACAAACATCTGAATAGACACTTAGAAATTTTAGAAGGATTTCTGTTATCCTCAGTATAAAAAAAAAACTGCCTGAACCGGGATTCGAACTTGGGCCAGTTAAGAATCAATGCAATGGCTTACCCACCACCAACACTAACCCAGTTAACAATTAGACCCACAGCCTGAATGGGCTACAAGTCAATAGCCCATGAGGCACAGCCAAATGGGCAGACGCTATTTAACTCATAGCCCATGAGGGCGAGAGGTCTATTTGTTTTAGTATAAACTAACTAGTCGGACAGTAGAAAATAATAGAAAGAAACAAATTGAAGTTGATTTTTTTTTATTTCCTGAAAATGCGTGTGGTTTTTCTCTACCATGGGCTATCACAAATAGACCTATAGTAGCGTAGCCAATCAGAATGCAAGATTTGTAATAGTCCACTAGTTGGTTTATACTAATAACCATTAGACCACTAGAGAATTTGCTGATTGCAGTCGTTTTTTTACCAGATTTACATCAACTATCATTAGCATGTTCATAAAATATTTTATTATTAATAGTATAATATTGTAAACATCAGCAGATAAGCCGCACTTGCAGATAAGCTGAACCCCTAGTTTAGAAGCCCAAATTTTGGAGGAAAAAAATTGTAAGGAAAATCAAGATTAGAAAGCTGCATCACCTTCCTTGCCTCATTGAACTTTCAATGAGATAACTGCGTAGTTTTACCCATAATGTTAGATCTGAAAGTGTTTAAACTTCATGTCTACTTTAATACTTAAACATATACAATAGAACTTGCAATAGCATTTGCTTGATGGTACTTTTTTGTCCAAGGTTTATTGTTAGCTGAACACAAATGGCTCTTTTAGGAGCCACCAAGCATCACTCCTTTCTTTCTGTTGTGTATTAGTTTTAATCAGTCTGACTGTTTAATTTAAAAACGTTAATGTATGGAAATGTATTGGATCTTTTCTAGATGTTCTCGCAGATAAGCCGCACCCCCAATTTGCAACAAAGATTTTCGGTAAAAAGGTGCGGTTTATCTGCCAGAGTTTACGGTATGTATATACTATAATTATAGTGGTACGACAACCCTCCAAGCGCACAAGGTGTGATTCCCCAAGGATTTAAATGGTACACGATGATACTACCACAATTTGAGAACTTTCAAAATGTCACTCGGTGCCTATAAATCAAGTATAGCATGAGCAGTTCATGCGATTTTTTTGTTTATAATATATACATGTACTGAGCAAACATTTGCTGAGTGTGCAACTATAGCTGTACACACAATAACCTTTAGATGCACTCGTCATTAATGACCAATCAGAATCCAGATATTTTGTGGAGTATGTTATAACTAAACATACAATGTATAGGGATACCTGACATGCATAGCAGTTCCTAACATGTTCTAAGAAATAAAAGGTGAAGAGATCTAGAGCAGTAGAGGTGAGACGGGAAGAGAGAGAATTAATTAAGGAGAGCCTTTGGATGATTTATTTGAGAATCTCACTTTTAAATCAAGAAAACATGTCAAACCGGTTTTGCTGGGCCATCGCACTCATGGTTGCGCCTGATAATGAGTAGATTATCCAATCAGGGATGAGCCTGATGTTCGCATTGAAGGCATGAAGCTGAACGGATAACACCATGCAGACTCAGACTTTTAAAATTATCCCCTCTCTCTCCTCGTCTCTCTCGCGTTTAAGTTCTTCGAGCCTCTGACCAAGAACAATCTGTTGTATAAAAAAAAATCTCACCAGTGATGGAAGTAGTTCCTTTAGTCTAATTGTCATTTGATTCGCCTTCGATCGGTCTATACAGTTCCTCTTCCAAGCTCAAGCAAGACGCCATTTTGCTTTTGGGGAGCGAAAGGCTTTCTGGGTATTCAGGACACTGGGTCTCGCTACTGAATTTTAAACGTGAAGAACACCCAGTAAAATACCACACAATATTAAGTGAAAAGTGTTAACACTATTTAAAATGCAAATAAGATAAACGCTATGTAAGTTTTAAAATATTCGAATCAAATTATGTCAAATTTGAATTGATAATAAATTACGACTGATTTTGGGTTGCCTGTGTTATTGTTACCAGTCTCTAGCAGCGAGCTCCGTAGCAACGTTGACACCGTTGACGACATCGGAAATAGCAACAAAATGGCGGCAAGAAATTGGTGAACGAAAAACATTAATTGCAGGTATCTTGGGAATTATAACCTCTAAAAACACAGCTGAGGGATTGTATTACTGATATCCAAGATGAATCGCACAGATGCGAGGAAAAAGCCGTCAACGTGAGTAGATGTTTTGAAAACTCCGACTGATCGGTCTTCGGTGATCCAGAATCATGCAGTTTCATGAGCAGATGATATTTCTATTCAGCTAGGAGTGCAGAAATCTGCCCGCTTGAGTTAAAATTATTACTGATCGAAGAATGAACGTGTTTCACTGTGAAGGGCAGATATACGTTGTTGCATGGCTACAGCGTATGGACTATATATATATCATATGTACTACTAACTAACTTACTATAAAGCTAGAAATTTGCAAGGCATTTTATACTAGCCTGCAAATACATCCGTCTCGCATCGTGAGCCACAATCATGCGTCCCCCGAGAGAGAGGTCTGCGACTAGAAGCCAAAAATGCCATACTGATGACGTTATGCAACAACAACAACAACAAACAAACAAGTTTTCCACTCATTTTTACAATATAAACATTATAAACAAAGATTATTGAGAAGATAGGATACTTGAAGTTAGCTTTAAGAAAAACTGAACGAGTCATATACCCTAATTAAAGTGTGGTCATGCAGGATCTGGTCACGTTATTTGATTGTATTATACAGGCAACTTTAATACTCTTTTAACCAAATCACAATGCATTGACATATACAACTGGTGCTAATAATTACAGATCATGCATGACCTGATGCTACATGCACACAATTCTAAAAACTGAAATATGATAATTAGAAGATGGGAACTGTACATGGTAGTCATTTTGTAAATATAAAAGGTAAAAGGTATTCATTTATGCAAATTCTATATTGAAATATGCTTCACAATTAATTAAGGCTATTTTTGTGATAAAGACTGTAATTGTAGTGCAAATTGTGCTGCCATGCAGTTTACAATCATGAGTGATTGTTTAGTACCTCAGAAATAAATATATACTGATCTTTCTTGAAAAAAAAACGCAACAGGTTCTTTCATGTCCGATTAGAAGAGGATCGATCGAAGGAGACAAAGCCAACAGCTTATATGCATCCCTGCCCAATTAAGGATGCTGCTGGGATTCAAACCCCTGACCAACTACACTCTAGACTGTCTCTACCAACTGAGCTAATTAACCAGTGAGGCAGAGTGAACTGAACAGTATATATTATTTTATTTAACATATTGAAACCGAGAAACATAATTTCCTTGTGACTTTGGTGTCAGAGGTCAATGAGAACTTTGTAATTTTGTTTCTTTAGCTTTTTAAAGTAATAAAAGTTTTTCATATTTTTATTATAACCACAGGGTGTATGTAATGTTGCCAGATGGTCAAAATAGGTGGCAGCCCTTCCCCAAGTAACTAATCCCCTCCCCCATCAGACCCCTCCCTCGCCAACACCCTTTACTCTCATATATTTCAAGTCCCACATGATTAAATTTAGCCACTGACTGGATTACAATTTACATGTATACAAATTAACACTCACCCTCAGTCTAAAAAAAGTTCCAATATTGTTTTCTGACTTTGTCTGATCTTTAATCTCAAAAAATAATATTTTCCCTTTTTTCCTGACCAATAATTTTATGAATTTGCCTGCAGACCTTAACCCCAAATATTTCCCCCATTCTTTTCCAATTTCTGATTTTTATGTGATCTTAATGTACCCGGCCCAAATCCTGGTGATAACCCAGTGATCCTGGTAAACTGATAAACCTGAGTACATTATGGAAGGGCTGTATAACAAGGGTGTGTCTCCTGATCACATTCTAAGTTCTCCTTCAAATTCTTTGTTTTCTGAGGGAGAATTTAGAATATGATCAGGAGTCAATTACGCCCATGTTGCACACATCCCTTATGATTAATTAACTATGTGTCATCTTCTTCCAAGGAAACCTGGTGCCAGCATCACTGCTAGTCGGAAGAGCAGTCACAGCTTTGCTAGTCGCAGTGTCAGAACTATTGGGAACTCTCGCAGTAACCTGTTTGCTTCTACAAGTCGTAGAAGTGTAGTAATAAGCTCCAGCCTGCCTGAGAAAACACAGGCCAAACCTCTTGTACAGGTATTGTACAATCTTATGTAAATATCCAGGATTGAATAATTTCTAAGTTTGAGTAGCCAATCAGAGTGCACAAAAAGCACTATATATTCATTTGTGGGATAATAGTAATAAATATATACTAATTTAATGCAGGATTAATCTGAGTTTGAGTAGCCAATGAGCATGTGAAAGGTACTTCAATTGTGCAGTAAATACTATTAATGCACTGGATATTGTTAGTTTTAGTAACCAATCAGAGCAATTGTGAGCACTTTTCACTAATGTGTGGTATTATAATGTACAAATGTATAGTCATGGATATATGGAAAACAAAACACTTCATTTATTTGTACATTATTGTGACATACTGTACATCGTACATCTCACATAGTTTACATACATTGTATCTCACATCAGGTGTTTGATGACATGGGTCAGGATGTGACACCAAAAAGTCTTCTACAAGTTGATCCAGCTACTGTCAAGTAAGCTAATATTAGCCACATATTAATTACTGTAACTGTATTTCCTAGCTCATGTATAAGCTGTAACCCTAACTTTGGTGTGAGAAATAATGGAAACTGGCTTTGCAAAAAACTCACACACATAAGCCGCACCCCAAACTCAGGAAGAACAACATTTTATGTAATTAAGTTAACTAAATGTTGTAATTGAATTAAAATATAAACTAATTAATGCTTATTCTTTTTACAATGTAATAAATAATGTTCTGCAGATACTGTATAATATTATATGCATCATTTTAGTTTAATTTTTAAATTTGTACTAGTTGAATATTGAGCAGTTATTCACTGAAGTGGAGGTGAATAGTGGTGGTATTTACCGAACGGCGAAGCAGCGAGGTAAATCCAATCTATCCACCACTTTTCAGTCCAACATGCACTGACTGGTGAATAATTGTTTTAGACAGTATATATATACCACACAAGTGAATAGCCAGTGCCAAATAGTTATTTTATTTTCTGTCAAGTGGACAAAAAAGCATGCGCAAGCACTATTCACTGGTGTGATATATACTAAATAGGAATGACACATACAATATAGTTATGTGCTTTATCGTGATTGTATGACTGAGAATGATGTAGATTGAGCTATTTACAATTTGCAGGAGAAATCAGAGTAACACCTTCTTTGATGCCAGTGCCTCTATAGCAACTGTAAGTATCTATTTATCAATTTTTGTGTGAGAAACTTGTATCACAAGTGGATATATATTTACTAGGTGCATGTATGTGACTGTGCATGTCTATCATGGGTGACTATAAAAAATGGTAGCAAACTCTAGCTAGCTTAAGCTAATTTCCTACTTAGTAAACATCCCAAATTCTGATTGGTTGATTCACCTGCAAATAAGTGACTGCAAATAATGGTCTGATCAGAGCTTAGCGCTGGTGGTGACTCAAAGTTCCAGTTTGAAACTCCTACCATTTGCGTTCAATAAGCTTGAAGCATGAATCATTTGTCGGGTTTATTTATGTTACAAACAAGACATTTCACATGCTAAACGAATGAATTTCAATGGTGAAAGTGTCAGGTTTGATTCGCGAGGCAAATGTTGTGTTTGTATCGTAAATAAACCCAACAAATTCTTTATTTTTGAATGCAAATGGTATCATATGCAGTCATGTCTAACAATAATATGTGCAGTAAGCCGGCATAAGTAACCCCTGATCACATTCTACATTCTCCCTTAGAAAACAAAGAATTTGAAGGAGAATTTAGAATGTGATCAGGAGTTACTTACGCCCTTGTTGCACACAGCTCTTTATTTATTGACCTGGAGTTTTCCTCCAAATCTGACCCTGAAGAAATGTGGATACTGTATTATTAACATATTAATTATAAACAAAATATGTTGAAAGCCATACAGTACTACAGTATAATTGCTTATTTACAATGTAAGTACTTGACGTATCTTTTAATGGTATAGCCATCAGAGGTTGGACAGTCCTTCTATGCTGCCAGCAATGCCAGCATGTATGGAGGATTTTCAAGGTAAGTAATTATAAGTAACATACATATATACATGTACACTTATTGGATTAATCAGAGCCCAATATGGCAAATATTTAAGTTGAGACTTCAAAATTGGGCAAGGCCAGAGGTTGAGTCTAATATTAAAAGTTGAGACTTAAATATTTTCCATATTGGACAAGGATGAATCTTATAATAAGTGTTTTGTTATTATTAAATTATATAGTGAACTTGTAATCATCCAATCAATAAACACAATAGTGCGAACAGCTCAAATTATTGGGAACTGTTCAATAGGTACAAATGTAGCTGTCAGGGTCCGAAATTAACTTTTTTGCGTAGGTGCCAACTGACTTCGGGACATTGTAAAGACTTTACTTAAGTCGCCAGCTGGCAACTAACTCTGAAATTTAGGTCATCAACACCCAAAATTTAGTTGCATTGGCGCCAAATAAGGTGCAATTTCGGACCCTTAGCTGTCCTGTCATGCCAAAATATTGGGCTGGCACGTACACTAATTAATACACACATTTCGTTAGAGGATTATTTGTAAAGTATAGTTAAAAGCTAAGCAACAAATATAAATATAATATACTTTTACAATACTTATATATAGCTTTGGTGTTGAAGAGATTTCCAGTAACTTTGGGAAGGGGTCAGTGCTGTCAGCATCTCAAAACCCTGACACTGTTTCAGACCAAAATATATGATTTCAATATACCGGTAATACCTTTTAGACCAGCTCACTCCAGGAATCAAGACCATGATTTTCCAGGGCTGGGGTTTAAACTTCTTTTCATAGATTCATTTTCAAGATAAAACATAAAACCAACTCCTTTTAGACTAAAATAATTTTTAACACTATTTCAGCCAGCTAAAACAGCCTGCATGAATACCATGCAAACCCTATATTCTCGGCAACAGCAAGACATACATTTGTACATGTATATACATACATGTACATGTACCTGAATGTATACATGTAGCTCACATAATATTTGAGGAGTACTACCCTCCCCATCCCCTCCAGGGATTTACTAATAGTGGTTTAGGTGTTTTGAAAGTCTATATGTAGATGAAGTTCTCCATGTTCTCCTTCAGATCTGTGTTTGGCAGTTCTGTGTCAGGAAGATCTTCACCAGAGTCTATCAGTGAGGACCTCGCTGAACCCAGCACCTATCATGACAAGTTCTCATCAGGTCTTGGAGGTTTGTAAGATCACTGCACTAATTAACATGCAGTTTTGCCTGTCTTTGACTGTGGGCATCCTTGGACATACAGGGACGTACCTCTTCTAAACGATGAAGGGGACATGAAAGAATTAACCTACCGGTATTGTACTATTTCGAGAAAGTGGGGATTCTGTCTCCCGGCACAACAGCCTTGTATTCTGAGGTACTAACAAACATGATAGTAAACTTCAGGGCAGCACATTGCGCCACAACAGCACTGAGTCTATACATGTATAGCTTGGTTTTCACTAGCGACACAAGCACAAGAGATATGCGTCTTGAGTGAAAACGAACCGTGCAAATGGCAGTCTTGTAGTAATTCTCCTTGTGCTTGCGTTGTCTTCCGTTTTCACTAGCACAACGCGAACACAAGCATAAGCACAAGCACAAGCACAAGGAAAAGGGGAAAAAATATCCTTGTGCTTGCTTCAGACTGCTTGCGTCAGTGCTTGCGCCTGCGTCGAGCTCGTTTCCACTGTGAAATAAAGACTTGTGCTTGCGCTTGTGCTTGTGTCGCTAGTAAAAACCAGCCTTATTTAAACAGCAAGTCCTCCCAAGTTGTGAAGTGCATTTGAATACTCAAATTTGCACTACATAATTATATCAATGAATACCGTGATCTCTCTTTTTTAATTATACATTGTATGGCCTTTATAGTTTCAACCAATAGTATATATTAAAAGTATGTAGTGTACACTGGCCTCAAAAGGCTGAAAATGCACCACATGTAATTAATTAATAATTAATTTTATAATGTGATATCTACATGTACTGTACATAACATTATTGTGTTTGGTACTTCTCTTTATCCAGAAATTCAAACACACACTACTTTCATGAAAGAGGAACTTACTGAAGCTGACCTCGATAAAGTGGTGAGAACATACTGGTTACCATAAGGAAAAGTCTGGTGACTGGACGTTCTGGTGGTGATGGTGGGTGGGGGAATTCCTCCCTGGGAATTTGGGTGGGGTGTGCTGCATGGGCCTCAGATCCAGTCTGACCATATTTCAAACCAAAATATATTATATTCCATACCTTTATTAGACCTGCGCCCTGGCGTGTCACCCGTATAGCCCGGCCTAAAAATAATTAACTGGAAAAATTATAGAATATTAGCTGGCTTGCAAGCAGGCTATATTTCAATGCTTCCTGTGACTGGTTTCCGTTTGTTTAACTATGAATCACTTAAAGCGGCCTTAGTCACGTTATCTAATCCAATAACATGTTCACCGTGGTTTGTTCGCGTTCTTGATTTATTTTTACGGTTAATGTAAAAATAACGTGTGTGGTGTACGTCATACTTTAATTTCAAAATTACCGGGACACCCTTCAGACTAAAACGGCAAAATTAATAACCTTATTTCAGACTCAAGCAGAAGCAGCTCGAAAATCATACCTTATAAGACAGACAGGCCCTTACAGACATACCCGGTTTTGCTACAGCGCAATGAAATAAACAGTCAAAGTCTCGCCTCCAAGTATAATCTAATTAACTTTACCAGGGTCCGAAATTGCGCCTTATTTGGCACCAATGCGACTAAATTTTGAGTGTTCGCGACCAAAATTTCAGAGTTAGTCACCTTACAGACATACCCACATAGAAAGCCCCCTCCCCGGCGGCCCCTCGAGCCCCTCGGCCCTTACTTGAGTTAATCGACTTACCTAAAGTCTTCACAATGTTTTCACAGTGTCCCGAAGTCACATAATGTTGTATTAAAAGTAAATTTAGCCAATAAAACATGCCAGCAAATGTTCTTTGTCGCGTGTCACTTGAAACTTTAAATGTGGCGACCACAATCGGTCTTTTGGCGACTAAATTTTTTTGGGCTAGTCGCCAGTTGGCGCCTGCTACGTGAAAAAGTTAATTTCGGGCCCTGTTTGCCCAATCAGAGCGATTCATGTTGTGTTCAGTGTCTCGGCCGATTACAAAGTTCAGACGAGCTTACTCAGAACACAGGCTTGACTGAGAAGAGAGAGAGCTATTGCTGACTTGCACGTTACGTCATCGCCGCCACGTTGGTGGACGTTAGCAAAAGATTCCTCGTTAGCTTATCTTGTTAGTTCCACCAACATGGTCGCCACGGCTTTGTTATTTGAATCTCGGGGGGTTGGTCTGGTTGGTTGCAAGTCAAGAACTTATACAGTTTACCGATGCCCGATAATACGATACTTCTACAGAAACTAGTGTCGATTCCAGATTAATTTCAAAGAAGAAACACTCTTTTAGGAGTAATGGCACCACAGACTTTAGCCTGCGTCGCTTCCGAACTGAACCCCGGTTGAGTCCGTCTGCGAACCAGCGACGGAAAGACCCCCAGCAGCGCACATTGATTTCAGTACGCGTTCTGTCAACTGTTACCAGTGCGACTTGCGGCTAATTTATACATTTGAAAATAGCCAGTCAGAAGACGTGTAAGAAAAAGCATTTTTAAAAGCCAATCAGAACACGTACTGAAATCAAGGTACGCTGCTGGGGGTCTAGAACAAGGTTTCCGTCGCTGGTTCGCAGACGGACTTAATAATAGTAATAATAACAACACTTTATTTAATGAGGATATGCAGATAAAGCTTACACTTGTTTCCAATCTGGTCCTCCTAACTATTATATACCAAGATAGAAACATTATATAGTTAACCGGGGTTCAGTTCGGATGCGACGCAGGCTACACCACAGTAAGCGAACAATTAATATCAGAGCAGGGAAAACCATGGGCTGTTAATCGCAGTTCGGCCATCTTGGATAAAACAATAGTTTTGGCCCCGGTAGCCTCGCGCTGGTTGGTTTCAGAACGAGTTTACCGGACGAAAACAAAGGTTTTTATTCTCCTGGGACTCAACATGGCCGCCGTGCGATAAAAGCCCATTGTAGCGCTGCTCAAAAAACAGAACTTTGTTGAAGTCCAGCCTCTTCGCGTTTTGTCATTTTTTTCTCAAATTTTCACGAGTCGTAGAAAAGAGCTGTTTCTGAAATACCATGTCGGGGAATTTTGAAATTCTTTTTCGTTCAGGTTTTGTGTCCTGGTTTGTATCAAAATGGGATGAAAAACTACTCTTTCAACTTTGAAAAGGGATAAAATCTGTAATACGCAACATATCAAAACCCGCGACACATTATTAGACAATTTAGTTGGGATTCGAAAACTGATAATCTTTTTTTCAAAGCCTGAAGGGCTGAACTCCTTCTGGAGGACGGAGTCTCTACTTACAATGTAATTCAATTCAAGACCTTTAAAACGGTATATAGTACATGTACGTCTATGTGGCTTTAATTGCGACGCTGCACTGAAGAGCATTTTTTTCCCGAAATGACACCTCGAACCTTTATCGAGACCTTTAATGAGTCAGGGGTAAACGTTCCAACATTGTTGTACAACATGAGGTCACTATTTTTGGTCAACAGCAATGTTACACAGAAATAAGTGTTAGCACCCCTTGCATGTGAGTCGATATTATGTTGGGGAAAATGTTTGATCGAAAACATTCATCCGACACAAAATGTTGGTCCAATATGGGGCACTAAACAGTCTAATATTGTTGGTCCAACATGGGGCGCTAAACAGTCCATTATTGTTGGTCCAACATGGGGCACTAAACAGTCTAACATTGTTGGTCCAACATGGGGCACTAAACAGTCTAATATTGTTGGTCCAACATGAGCCACTAAACAGTCTAACATTGTTGGAACCATGCAACAGTGTTGACCCATTACTGTACAACAATGTTAGAACTGGCTTTACACTGATGAGTTAATAAAACTGACAAATCTTATTTCTATGTTTGCCTTCTAATGGCATCAGGTGGACCTGACGTTGACGGAGACAGACACAATATGGCTACTGGACTTACCAGGGACATTCGTGGCAGAAGACAACGAGATGGCCTACAAAGAAAAAGAACGAAATCAGAACTACGAAGAGGTATTACAGGTGTATATGTGAAATGCTACAACGTCACGCAACGTAACGTAATGTCACACAACGCAATATCACGCAACGTAATGTCACGCAAGGCAACGTCATGTAACGTAACATCACGTAATGTCACGCATTGTAACGTAAGGTCACGCAATGAATAGATTTGCATGGCGCCACGGGATTACTGGAAAATCTGGACCTCTTCCATGTGGGGTGGATTTCTTGGAAATTACAGTTTCGAACAAAATTTCCAAGTTATTTCCAACATATTTCCATCCGGTTTAAGTGTGTAAAGCTATGGAAGTTCAAACTTCAACTATTTTCCAACAAATTTCTATCCCATGGAAGAGTTACAGTTTCTCCAGTGACTACCTAACTAGGTAGTCTTTTTTTACATTTGTCAATTGAAAAATACTAGTCTAAAACTATTGTTATACTGCTTTTGAAGTGTTTTAAGCAACTAAATTGACTTGAAGTGTTTTCTCCAACTAAATTGTATTTCTACAACGCACATTGTATCGTAATAAAGTCGAGGAACATACAGTTGAGCAAGAGAGCATAAGTAAGAAACGCAATCTCCAATACGCGCTTGTGCGATCATAATGTCGAATACAATCTATTTTTAGTAACCGGAAGCAGTTGAAGCAAAGTGGGCACGTGATTCGACATTATCATCGCACGCCACACGCTACGAGATTCCCTCTCTTATTTAATATGCTCTCTTGAGTTGAGTTAATGCATGGCCCATGCAATATGCTTGCTTTCAATATACACGAGTTACTCTTTGGATCCCTAAGTTTTCTAGAACATGGAGAACCATCGTGTATTAACTATTGGGTGGCTATATCAAGTCGACCTCTCAGAGCGTTCTTTTCTTTGTAATCGTTTCACGAATGAGATGATTTATCATTTTTCAGCTTTTAAAGAATCGTACCGGTAATGATATGTACGTGGAGAGGGGAATGCAGACATTTAATGACGCACCGAAGAGCAAGGAAGTCCAGACCTCGATAGTAGAACTGTTCGTAAGTATGGAGTACAATCCTATGATTTTCCGCTTTGTTCCTCGTAATCGTTTCGAGTGTCAGAACTAATCTGAATCTAAACTGATCTTGGATCCTGATTATGTTCCACTTCTTTTCAGTGTATCACTGCAAATCTGTTTCGTTCATGGTTAGAACCTCGGCTTAGAACCAATCGTCGAACTCGAACGTCGAACCAAACATTACCACCGCCAGTATGCCGTCAGTTGAAAGTGAACGGTTTTCATCACAATTGAAGAAAAGCCCTATGGCGTGATGTGGACAACACGTTCTCGAGGTTTAAAATGATTATCATTACTTGTCAAATCGCTTTGAAGTAATTATGATAATCATATCTCTTAGGCCCTGTCCACACTAATGCGTTTTTGAAAACCTCCGTTTTTGGTTCCCCGAAAACGGATAAAAGCTCTGCGTCCACACTAGCGTTTTCACATCGTTTTCGACCGTCCACACTTGGGGCTGAAAAACGATGATCCAAAGATGCGTTTTCGTCACCAGGCCCTGCTCGGACGTTTCTTTCTGTTCAATACGCATGCTCCAATAGCGCCAGCGATACTATTTGCTATTCCCGCTCTTTTCACTCTAAACAAGCTCGTCCGCCATATTGAATAGTGGTTTGTTTACACGGTAACGCGGGAAACTGGGGCTTGCATAATGAGTTGTGACGTAAGCGTTTTTGAAAAGCTCCGTTTTTGCCGTCCACACTAAAACGATAGACCTGCGTTTTCAAAAGTCTACACTCTAACAATGAAACAAGTCCACAGGTAAACGATGAGTCCTCACCTACTTAGGGCTAGGATTCACAGGTAAACAAGAAGACGAGAAGTTAACCGAGAGAAAGAAACATTTGAGCGGTTCTACTGGGGCTCGAACTCGTGATCTTTTGCGTGTAATGCAAACGTAATGACCGCTATGCTATAAGCAGAATGTGACAAGTGTTTATCGTTACTCTTGATTGGTGCCCCTGATAATCATTACTTTAACCTCGAGATCGTGTTGATGTGGACGTACTGCTTTTCGCTCTCACGTAAAAATAAAATAAAAAATATATTAACAACAACGATATGCTTAGTCTAATTGATCGACAGTTCTTTGACCATCCCTTTCGTATTTTCCGTTACTCGTCGATAAGGTTCGCGGAAACCGGTTGGGTCGATCTGTCGGCCAAATTTCACTCGCTCGCTATCTTTCCGAAATCCTCGGAAGGTCTCGAGCTCTTCAATACGGTTATAACGCGATTCACTTGGGATTGTCTTCGGATTCCCTTCGAATCCGATTAACACGGTCCGAAAAGAATTATGCATGCATGGTACATAAGAAACGCTTCGGCAGCGAGGCTAGGATCCATGGAGTTCCCTCTCAAGAATCTAGAAGTCTAAAGGCGAAGCACAAACAAGGCCCGACACGACTATCTTTGGAAAGCTCAGACCATGAAAGTTACCGAAATCAACTTATTAGCTCAACAAAATTAGCAGTTCGGTTCGCCTGAAAACTCGACTATGTAAATCTCCAGCGATAACAAATCACCTTTTAGCCAAACAGTTATTCGTTCAACCATGAGTTAAGATGTCCAACGGCACTTTACACAAAGTCACTCTTTCAACAACAACAACAACTTTATTTCGTACCTAATGTGTTACATAATTAAAAAAACAATTATTTAATTATTTAAAACTAAACCTGGAGTACTGGCTATTTAGAAATAGCTAAAGCTAATCGAGCTAAATAGTACTAACAAAAGTATTAAAAATAGCTTAATGACATTTTTAAATACATTCATTATATTAATATTAATAATGCGGGACGAAAAAAAAAGATGATATTATATTACTAATTAAATAAGGATAACTTAACTAAAATGAAATAAAGAAACAAAATAAATATAGATAAATATAGTTGTAATAGTCAGAAAAAGAAAGTTAGACTTTCTCAAAGTCCTTCTTAGCCCCCCGCACGAAGGAATTTCCCCACTTGCAGCGAGCCAAATTTACCGGTTGATTTTTCAACCGGAGGCGTGGCTTAGACGTACTAAGATTTGCCCAATCACAAAGCGTCAATTCTTCAGGCATTGTATGTTGACGTGTCAAGTCAGTCGACCGTGGATGTGGTATTTACAATTTGAGTGTACTCGGAAAGAGTTTGTCAAAGGCGCAAAATGTAAGCTCCGTCCCTGAAACGCGTCAAAACATGACCCCGATTCAATTTCCTGCAAGTGAAACAAGTCGAACTCGCCTCTCGCTTCGATTCTCGCGCTCGCTTTTTGACCCAGTAATCGCTTACCCAGTGACTCAGCGAGTTCGGCTTGGACCAAGTCTAAAAGAAAGTCAACAGTTGAAAGTGAATCATTTCAATATATACTTAAGAAAGAAGATATAATTTTGTTTTTAACTTTCTTTCGAAGTTAGTCTGTTATTCCGATAAGAATTTACGCTCTTCAACGCCTCAGTGTCGTCTCTCCTGCTTGGTTTCGAGTTGAAAGAGAAAAGATCCTCCTTCGAGCCTTGTTTTATCCACGGAAAGCATTTTCCCGCCGAAACTTAAAACGTAACAGTGCGCATGCGCTCTTCGAAATAGCCTTTTTTACCCACCCACCCTCCTCGAAATAACAAACAATAACAAATATGTTTTCTATGGAAATGGCTTGATTACTTGCTTGTCTTGAGCTGTCATAAATTCTTCTTTCATCTGAAAGGCTCTCTTATTTATAACTGGCGAGAAGAGAAAATGCGGGTTTTCCTATTCTTAAGGCAAAGTTAATTTTTTGAGTTTTGAAATTGTCACTTACGCCCATTTTGCACATGGCCCTTCAATTAACAAATCACGTTGCTTCACAGGATATTGGTTGCATGGCAACGACATGGGACATGTACGATACATACACAATAGACGAGACAGGCCAGGAGGGTGAGTCGTTAAACTCTGGTCAAACAGATGCAACATCGCATGCCAACATTATTGCACACAACATGTTGCGTCCGTTTCACCACCCTGTTTAAAAACTGAAGTTGACAACTAACTGAAGCTGCAGCTTAATTAAGCCCTCATATAAATAGCATTTTTTGTGAACTTCGCGGCTTAGATAAACCGTTACTAACTTTCTCTCGTTTAAATGAGCCAGACAGTACCGCTCAAAACGAGCTAGAGTATTGGCTAACCCAACAATACAAAACACCCTAACCTTTAGAACGAGCAGTACAAAAACAATAGAGCTACAGTATAATACAGGTCTGGAAGTGGTACTGTATTACTCGTGCGCATCTGTTCAATTTAAAGCATCCTTCGTTTTCGTCGAGGATGCGTAGTAAGAAAGTAAGAAGTAAGAGAAGGGGTCGAGATTGCACCCTTGGCATGATGCCCAGCCCTCTTATCAACGAACCACCATCCCACATGTTGCGTTTGATTCAGTGACACGCATGTTGCCACATGACCCAACAATGTTGCATGAAAGGTTGCATCCGTTTGACCAGGGGAGTTTTAGCCTGCTTTTAGGAGGTGGATGGTGTTTTTTTTTCCACGCAGCTGAACGGATCATCGAAGCGGCCGCCATATTGGCCGAGCGTGATGGCGGCCGCTTCGATGATCCGTTCAGCTGCGCGAAAAAAACACTATCTACCGCCTGAAAGAAGGCTAGGGGAGTTTGAGTAACCCCAGTATGATTGTTCGAGGAAAACACGTGTTTATAACTCACTACTTTTTCCTCTGTTTTATATTTTCACTCCAGGTGAAAAGGTGGAGGCGGCTGAACAGTTTGAGAGCCTGAGTCGTCCTGTGAGTGGAGAGAAGACAAGTAGTCATGACGACAGTGACAGCGTGGGTACAGGGTCCATTAGACCAAGCAGTGGCGCGTCAGGGAGCATGACAGGTAAACGGGGAATAGGCCTTTAACAGTAACGTGCTGATATATCACTTCAATAACCAATGAATTGCGTTCTTGTTCCCACGGGAAGGCTTTATTGCAGGGCAAATAAACTTCAAAACGCTGTTTTTAGAAAGATTGACAATCGATTGGAGGTGGAAAATAGCATTCACAAACAGGTTTTGCTAATAACACCACCGATCTCGTGCAAGTGCGGTGCCTTTAAATAGATGAAGTCATATATTTTTTATCATCCAGTACAGTCACGTGATTGTATCCCAGCAAAAGGTCCATTGAATGACTTGTTTTAAACGGAGGTGTTACTGGGCGTTTTTATATCAGAGACATTTAATGCTAGTGACGTCTATACAATATAGAAGAAATTCAAATAATGAAGAACGTTAGAAATAATGTAGGTACAATAAACAGTGATCTAGGAAAATTATCATTTAAATAAACTTGTATAGAAAATAAATCATCGAGGGCGTCCTAAATCTATTAGCTAGTTGCTGATCAAGGGGGATGCCCTGTGTAATGTGTGACAACGCACTCAACAGACATCAAACTCATCTAAGACGTATTATTCAAGCACAAGACGGAAAGTGACGCGATTTTTGAGGCATTTGGAAGTAAGACGCACAAGTCCCTTGTATAATATCCTGATTTTTAATATTCGTTGCCAAGTCCATATCTCTGACAATATTTCTGCGTGTTTTTTTTTTTCCAGTACCAGTCGCATTTCAATAGTCTGACGATCCGTTTCGTATTCGCAATTTGCCGCTGATTGCAATGACTACAGACTCATCTGCGCAGTCTGTGTTAGTCTCATTCTGAAGTTAAATATTCGAAAATACCAGCGAGAAGGCGTAGAAGTCATAACTACAACAATATACAAAGTTGTGAATAGCTCATCTCTCCGCTTGTGTTTCTCAGAATATTGAACACTATTAAACATGAGGCTAATTAACAATTTTTCTGTGAAGGCGAAGTCGATATTGGTGAATATTCCCAGAGACGAAGTCGAGGGGAATATTCACCATTAGTATATACCAGTGTTGGTGAATAGTGGTGGATATTTACCACTATTCACTACTATTCACCTCCACTTCGGTGAATAATTGTTAAATATCGACTGAGCCTGAGGCGAATAATTGTTTTAGTATATATAACACGGGAACCTGCTTCTGGGCACTGCATTTTGTTGATTTTCTAAAATTTCCCCATCGGAAACAATCGCGAAACGTGAATTTACTCCTGCCATTTTGTTTCAAAATTATCCCGATTTTTGTAGGTGGCTATTGCTCATTATTCCGAGATAGCAAGCCAATCAAATTGCATGATCTATGTAGGTTCCCGTGTTGTATATACTAACACTGCATAGATGAGTCTGTAGTCCTCGCAATCAACGGCAAATTGCGAATACGAAACGGGACTACGTGTAAAGGAATATTAAGTACTAAAGTGCGTCCCTGTGTGTTTATTGTAGGGTTTATATGAGTATTCGTGGTTAAGTTCAGTTATTTTATTCCTGTGTGTTTATTGTAGGGTTTATATGAGTATTCGTGGTTAAGTTGAGTTATTTTATTCCTGTGTGTTTATTGTAGGTAGCAGAGCGAGTATGTTTACGTTCAAGAGTAGCTCCCTTGAAGAGGAACCGCAATCAGATGAAAAGGAGGCTGAGAAGAATGCTGAGGAAATTGCTGAACGTTTGAAAGAACGCATTTTAGGGGTGTGTATTTTCACTCGGTAACATTGATATTGTGTTTTTATAGAATTTTACATTACGGGATCATCCTAAGAAGGCGCGATTTCATTGGCTGCTCAGCGTTCTTGATTTTCTTACAATGCATGCTCAAGCATTTCTTTCCGCGTAGATCGAGTTTTATATTATAAAAAAAATAGAAGATTGTACCCCGTCTTATAATAAAATAATGCACTTTCGAGGTCTTGAAAAGCTGCTAAATGCACTCGCGTTCCGCTTGTGCATCCGCAGTACATTATTTAAGGGTGCGTTATTTAAGGGTTAGAGAATGATATGCGTGCTTTGTATAGGTAATCATACGGTTTCGAGTGCAATTTGGGATTAATTTGCACGAGTGGGTTTTTCAAAGAGTAAATTGCACGAGCCCGAAGGGCGAGTGCAATATGAGCTCTTTGAAAAAAACACGAGTGAAAATTAATCACAAATTGCACGAGAAAACCGTATGATATACATGAAAAAAATTACCAGGAAGTGAGTCATGTGACAAAGTAATTTATTCAGTCAACAAACCATAATAGTTCACACTTCAAATTCATTCAAATTGTTCGAGTGTTCTCAGAAGTCGAAAGGAAATGTTTCATTGCTTTCCAAAGAAATTTGCATCGTATTTCCTTTTTTCGGCACTATATTTCCTTTTTTCTGCACTGTGTTTCCTTGAAATTGCATTGCCGTCAACCAATCAGAATTGAGCATTTTTGTCATGTATATTATTGTGCTGACTGCACGATTCAAGAGTAGCTCCCTTAAAGAGGGATGATGAACGAATAATAATGAAATACTGCATGAGGCCGAAGGCTTGGATTTTGTACTGTGCACGAAATTGGAATATTAACAGAGAATAAACCACATGTACCAGTATAAGTATTATAAGTATTATAAAGACAATAATCTACATTGAAATATGAACTGAGATTTGCCCTGAAGCTTGGAAATCTTCATCGAAACTCACAGTTTCCCCCAAGCTTCGCTCTCGGAAATCGTTTCGGCTTCTCGGAACAGACAATAACCGAGGACAAATATCAGGGCATATATTTCAACTCCATAAGTAGGTTGTTGTTTTTGTTGGTTTTACCTAGTAATCTGTATTTGAGAATTGGATGTAATAATGATCTAATTCGAGACATGTCCCTAACTTTGAGGAACCAATCAGGAGCTAGAAACTATAAAGTAGACAAGTGAAATTCCACATGCTCTCTTAAATAAGCCATTACAGTGATAGCAAGGAACGTGCAGTACCGCATTTCACCACGTGCGTTTCAGTCTGACATTACTCTCCTGGTGTAACTACTTCAATGCCTCAGAGGGATGTTATTTGCGTATCACCTTTATCTAAATAGTCTTCTACAATAGGACTCTCACTCATAGTCCAATGTACACCAACTAAATGTTTGTTTTCTTAGTCCGATAACATGCAGAAGGACTTATTCTTGATGGAAAGAGTGATCTCCCAGAATGTGTATCAACCGCGTCAAGCAGAGTACAGAGGACTACAGATTTTACCGGGTAGGCGAGTTTAATGTGTAATTTTTAATTGGCTATGTTGCGCATGTATGTAGTATGGCTTGATTGGTGGCTGTTATAGTGCCACTACGACGAAATTTGACCATTTCTTTTGCCACTTTTTTGTATTCCATAAGAACAAACAGTGGCAGAAATATCCAAATCAGTGAAAAAAGTTTGAATGGGGCCAGTTAGACCACACATTTTAAAGAGAGTTTACCGTCAAAATCACGTCCGCCATTACTCGAATCCGTTCCCGTGGGCGAGGAATGCCTAGTCATTTTTTAGCGTATGTGACGTCATACACTTAACGCATCGTTCTCAAGTTGCTTCGAACCCATACATTTCTTCTTATATTGTCGACAAACTCACACTGCGAATTTTGCTGTGGTTTAGTAAATAACGACCTAAAATCTGCATCAGATTCTTCAGAACATAGTAATGTGTCTTTCTGTTTAAATTTATTGCCGGATGTTGATGATTTAGGGGGAAATAGCCAGTAAGTAGATCAGAGGTTTCTTATCTTTTGGGGGTAATTTTTTCCCAGGGTATTTTCCCTGGTTCGGCTTTCAGGTTGTGCTGTTACTGGATCCGGGCTACAGGGAGAATTCAGCGGAGAAATCACTAAGGTAATGATCAGCAGTTTATAAGTCCTAAGTATAGTGAAACCCGGATTGCTAGTTCGTAAATGAGAGAGATCGAGAATTATCTGTGTCCCGGAAATAGATTTTCCGGCGAATCTACATTCTAAAATACAATGTAATTGCTATAAAATTAAATCGCTCTCTTGTCTAACATGAAATCGTGAATGATAAGAATTTTATACTAGAGACTAAAACAATGTATTGAAACTGACTGATCTGCAGCTTTTACAGTGGCTATCACAGAATCAACAGAACCAAACTTCGCGCCCCCCGTTTCTGTTTGACACAAACAACTGAAACAAGGTACTTCATGAAATAATATTGGTGGTTTCTTCTGTGGTTTATTGTCTTGAAAATAAAATTAGCAGTAAATTAAAAGGCATACTACATCGATAGGTTTATCTGTTTATAGGAAACAGCAATATGAGTTATTTATGATAAACTATGTTCTCAGCAAACGTAGCCGCTTATTTTTCGGTCAATCTATACTAGTACGGTCTTACCGGCTATTCCATGTGATACAAACAATTATGGAGAAGCTTCTGTCCTCAAAACATACACAAACCATCCTTGCATGAGGCTTGAGAGAATTACAAACCGTATTCTTGGTACTCAACTAAAGGCTTGAATTATTCATGTAGCGAAATGCCAGCTTTGTGGTTCGTTAAATTGCTACAGTCCTGTACAATGCACAAACTTGAACGATTATTTCTATTCAAAACGTTTTGTTTGCTTTTCAAAGCGGAAAAATGGTACACTTTCTTACTATATGTTAGTTCGCGTGAAGGTTTGTATGGGAAAAGTAGCCACACGTGTTGTTGTGGAAAGTTTTGACTGTGACATTTCCCAGTCACTGGTTGAAAGAATCAGTCTCGCCGGCCGGCTAGTTTCAGAGCGTTTTCTTGACTTTCTATTTTCGTTCCAAACATAGTTTGAAAAAAGCTCCAACTCAACGCCAATTTGTGCGAATTACTTCAAATTTTCACAGATTGTTCGCAATTTATATCAGCTAAAAAACCCGTGTCGGCGATTTTTTTAACTTTTAAAAGAGAGGCGCTGAGAGCGATTCTCGCATCTATACTTGGATTCGCGTTAGCAGTTATGCACCTATCAATGTTAAGCCGCAGGGGGGGGGGGAGGCCGGGCATAGGCGGGGGATTTGAACTGAGATGACTTTTTCTGTTCAAATGCACGTCCCCAGGGAAATTGTCATTGGTCAAAAGAGTATCAACTGCCCCGCCTCCAACAACGTCAAATGAATGAACCAGAAAAAATACAATACTGTCTGTTCCTGATTGTAAAGAATAAACAGCAAATTAGGTCAACTTTTTTAGTGAAAAAAAACCCACCGTTATCATATAATAAACACAAGATACAGCGACCAAAAAACAAATATTGGTGCCTTTGAAACTGGCTGGTGCTTAATACTCTGTTGCATTACAACAATCTTTATTTTCGCCAGTCCAATATTTCATCGACACAACTGATATCCACCCAAGTATCCCATTCACCATCATAGCGCTGTGTTATTATCTTGTCATCACTCTGTATTTGAACGAAGGTCTTTCTTATGAGTGCTTCGAGATCGGCCATATCTCCACGTTGGATTACGGCCTCTTTCCGAGATTCGCCAAATTCAAGCAGCACCTATAACAAAATGCTAACGGTCAGACAAGAGCTGCTTTGTTATGCTTTATTATGTAAATGTTGACTTTTCAAAACCGCATCAATTATTTAAGTAAGTTTATTAAAAATGAAATAGGGTCAAATGTCAGTTATTTATAGGTCTAAAAAGATTTAAGTCTTGCTTCGTTGGGACACTTTCAAAAAGAAAACTACAGATTGCTTACCTTCAAATTATCCAGCCATTTTGAAGCGTGACGAACCTACTTCCTAGCTGTCTCTGCGCCCTTAATCCAAGATGGCGTCTTGGTTGGGGCCC
The DNA here is from genome assembly GCA_030867875.1 of Actinernus sp. WN-2022. NCBI lineage: Eukaryota > Metazoa > Cnidaria > Anthozoa > Actiniaria > Actinernidae > Actinernus > Actinernus sp. WN-2022. Next base: position 38,718,343 of record JAOWCC010001679.1, read on the forward strand.
AGGCCTCCAACTGTCAAAAGTCAAAAGACCCGACCCTGGCTTCGATAGACGATCAAAATTTCCCACCACGGACAGACTTCCTATGTCAAATCCCCTGCCTATGCCCGGCCTCCCCCCCCCTCCGGCTTAACATTGATAGGTGCATTACACGAAGACCAAAATATCTTCAGAACGGCTTCGAATTTCCACAATCGCCGGCACTGTTTCGTAAACAAGGTCTGTGGGAGTCCAGAAAAGCAAACAGATCTTAAATTCATAAAATTGCCGTGGAGTTGGAGTTCTTGGAAACCAACTCGCTTGTTCGGAAAAGAAGTTTATTTAAAAATCGCACTTTTATCAAAATTACAAACCTTAGGTATATCGTTGTAGCCAATTTTATAGGCTTTAAATGAGGTATAATTTATCTAAATACGACGAATATTCGAGACGCTACTTAATTTTATCCGGTACAGTACCCTGAAGGTATACGATAACCTTAAGTGTATGACGTCACGTACGCTAAAAAATGACCAGGCATTCCTCGCCCACAGGATCGGGTTCGCGTAATGGCGGATGTAAAATTCAAGATTCGGAGTTCAAAAAATAAGACTTCCCGTCGTCGTATCGAAAAACGGTTTGAACTGGTAATAATATAGCCACTCTACTTTACGAATATGAGAAAAAATTGATATGTCAAAATTTGATCGTAGGGGCACTTTAATTGCCTACAGACAGTTAAAGTACCTCCCTAAATGCTTGAAATAAAATTGAAACTAGAAATTCCTATGAGGAAGGTAAGTGCTGCGAGAGGTATATCAGGAAGTGTACTCTGTGAAAACGAATGTGCAATAAGAGAGCATGCATGCGCATAAAAATGTAATCAATCAAAATGGGACATTACGTGTGTTGTTTAGTTGTATGAAAGTCCGTCATTGTAGTACTACATAAGAAGGAATTTACATTGATAGGCATATGGTTGAGTCATTAGTGCCGTGCGTAGTATCATTTGTGGAGGAGTGGTTGTCATCAATGTGAGAAACAAAGATTGCTTTAAAGAGTTTTATTTAAAGTAGTACTTTCTGTTATCATCGCTACGCGATGGTGTGTAAAAGTTTCAGACGACTTGGCTTTCCTCTTCCGTGGATCAAAAATAAATCACAACTCCATCATAATAAATGCAATCCAAGTTGTGCCTGCAGGTTTTGCACTTGATCGCATAGCAGTTTAACGCGGCAAATTCATATGCTGACCTCCAATGTTGTTCTTGCCATTTAAGAACATCGCCTGCTCGTTTGACAAAGCCAAATCGATCGACAACTCATCGCACGTGGTTGCGCTGAGTCCATAAACACGCCAAAATTCGGACTGTAATTCCTTCGCAACTGGAGCAGTACTCAGCTCTCTGATGCTCTGAAAAGAAGCTTCAAACATTTCTTTCGTATCGCTAAAAAAAAACAAGCAGCAGCAACTTACCCTTTGAAGGAGAAACGAAACTGGTGAAAAAGTGGTAGTTTTTCAACCCACAACCAAACGTCGAGGAAACGTCGAAGGCTCGGGGCGATCTGCGCTTTGCCTTCAGGGTAAAATTGCCCTCGTTTTCGCGTTTGCGGATCACGTGTTCGCGGACAAGTTTTCAGAAACACCAAATCGAATCGACAAAAATACTGGTATCTGACGCTGATAACACAGGCAACCCGTAAAAGACGTCGCGAATATATTGCTCTCGCTTCGCTCGCAGCAATGATATGCAATATTTTCATTGAAGACTAGATCTACAGTTTGTTGCATGCATGGTCATTTTTCCATATTTGCTTTGATTTTAACCATCCCACATGTGTGAGGTTCGTCAGTTCATATCAAAATCGCTGAAAATAACTTTGTCTGGCCCGGACAACCCTTTTAAGTTTCCACATTAATGCAAAGTATTTCCAGGGCAAAATTTTGTGGCATTTTCCTGGTTTTATTTTCATTTCGTCGTGGTTTCGTATACTGTCCGTGGATGCATCAGCATTCTTGTGTTTCGGGCAAGAGACAGTCTCTTGATTTGGGAGATTGTATTACAATATACTGCTTGTCTTGTCACGAGAAGAAACATTTTCTTACGATTATGTTATCTTAAATTGATAATGTTCTTTTGTAGTGATCAAAACTAATATTTCTGGTAAAACTGGAACGCTGGTATCCTTTGAATTCTCGATTAGAGACGTATCGGCGGCTAGCAAAAGTGACTGTTGTTTGGAAGTGTTTTTTTTTAACTCAGCTAGAACATACTGAAACCGCGTCAGGATTAGTAGAGTCTTGAAAAGCTTGTCTTGAATTTGACTGCTTGAATCTAAAAGTGACCTTGAAAAGTAATTCTTACTATTAAAGCACATTTTTAGAAACGCAAATAAGGAAAATACTTGTTAAATAATTCAGTTTGATGGTTGGCTCAATGTTTTCCCATTTCAAATCTTTGGGGAATAATATTCTTTGTCCGAAGTATTTCCATATCGATGTATCTCCTCGTGAGTTATTAACCAGATGTAAAAGAAACAATACACAAGGGCTGACATGGGACAACATTGAACCATATTGACATGCATGCATGACGTGTAGCAGCGTCACGTGTACTGTAAGTATTAGTACATGAAAATGAAAATGTGTCCTTGAAACGTGCCTGAATTTTGGTTGGCTAAAGGAGTACGAACCACGCACATGAAATTTGTTTCGTTTGTTTTTTAACTTTTACGAATCGTGTTTAAATCAGCTGCACTGTACACGGTTCCTCACGGAGCGGATTTCGTACGCGTGGAAAGTTACGGCAGTGACTTACAGCACGGACACTGTAATGGCTTCACCATTGTTTTTATCCATCTGATCCAATCACAGTAGATAGTTACGGCAATGACTTACAGCACGGACACTGTAATGGCTTCACCATTGTTTTTATCCATCTGATCCAATCACAGTAGATAGTTACGGCAATGACTTACAGCACGGACACTGTAATGGCTTCACCATTGTTTTTATCCATCTGGTCCAATCACATTAGATAGTTACGGCAATGACTTACAGCACGGACACTGTAATGGCTTCACCATTGTTTTTATCCATCTGATCCAATCACAGTAGATAGTTACGGCAATGACTTACAGCACGGACACTGTAATGGCTTCACCATTGTTTTGATCCATCTGATCCAATCACAGTAGATAGTTACGGCAATGACTTACAGCACGGACACTGTAATGGCTTCACCATTGCTTTTATCCATCTGATCCAATCACAGTAGATAGTTACGGCAATGACTTACAGCACGGACACTGTAATGGCTTCACCATTGCTTTTATCCATCTGATCCAATCACAGTAGATAGTTACGGCAATGACTTACAGCACGGACACTGTAATGGCTTCTCCATTGCTTTTATCCATCTGATCCAATCACAGTAGATAGTTACGGCAATGACTTACAGCACGGACACTGTAATGGCTTCACCATTGTTTTTATCCATCTGATCCAATCACAGTAGATAGTTACGGCAATGACTTACAGCACGGACACTGTAATGGCTTCACCATTGTTTTGATCCATCTGATCCAATCACAGTAGATAGTTACGGCAATGACTTACAGCACGGACACTGTAATGGCTTCACCATTGCTTTTATCCATCTGATCCAATCACAGTAGATAGTTACGGCAATGACTTACAGCACGGACACTGTAATGGCTTCACCATTGTTTTTATCCATCTGGTCCAATCACATTAGATAGTTACGGCAATGACTTACAGCACGGACACTGTAATGGCTTCACCATTGTTTTTATCCATCTGATCCAATCACAGTAGATAGTTACGGCAATGACTTACAGCACGGACACTGTAATGGCTTCACCATTGTTTTGATCCATCTGATCCAATCACAGTAGATAGTTACGGCAATGACTTACAGCACGGACACTGTAATGGCTTCACCATTGCTTTTATCCATCTGATCCAATCACAGTAGATAGTTACGGCAATGACTTACAGCACGGACACTGTAATGGCTTCACCATTGTGTTTATCCATCTGATCCAATCACAGTAGATAGTTACGGCAATGACTTACAGCACGGACACTGTAATGGCTTCACCATTGTTTTTATCCATCTGATCCAATCACAGTAGATAGTTACGGCAGCGACTTACAGCACGGACACTGTAATGGCTTCACCATTGTGTTTATCCATCTGATCCAATCACAGTAGATAGTTACGGCAATGACTTACAGCACGGACACTGTAATGGCTTCACCATTGTGTTTATCCATCTGATCCAATCACAGTAGATAGTTACGGCAATGACTTACAGCACGGACACTGTAATGGCTTCACCATTGTTTTTATCCATCTGATCCAATCACAGTAGATAGTTACGGCAATGACTTACAGCACGGACACTGTAATGGCTTCACCATTGTTTTTATCCATCTGATCCCATCACAGTAGATAGTTACGGCAATGACTTACAGCACGGACACTGTAATGGCTTCACCATTGTTTTTATCCATCTGATCCAATCACAGTAGATAGTTACGGCAATGACTTACAGCACGGACACTGTAATGGCTTCACCATTGTCTTTATCCATCTGATCCAATCACAGTAGATAGTTACGGCAGTGACTTACAGCACGGACACTGTAATGGCTTCACCATTGTTTTTATCCATCTGATCCAATCACAGTAGATAGTTACGGCAATGACTTACAGCACGGACACTGTAATGGCTTCACCATTGCTTTTATCCATCTGATCCAATCACAGTAGATAGTTACGGCAATGACTTACAGCACGGACACTGTAATGGCTTCACCATTGCTTTTATCCATCTGATCCAATCACAGTAGATAGTTACGGCAATGACGTACAGCACGGACACTGTAATGGCTTCACCATTGCTTTTATCCATCTCATCCAATCACAGTAGATAGTTACGGCAATGACTTACAGCACGGACACTGTAATGGCTTCACCATTGTTTTTATCCATCTGATCCAATCACAGTAGATAGTTACGGCAATGACTTACAGCACGGACACTGTAATGGCTTCACCATTGTTTTTATCCATCTGATCCAATCACAGTAGATAGTTACGGCAGTGACTTACAGCACGGACACTGTAATGGCTTCACCATTGTTTTTATCCATCTGATCCAATCACAGTAGATAGTTACGGCAATGACTTACAGCACGGACACTGTAATGGCTTCACCATTGCTTTTATCCATCTGATCCAATCACAGTAGATAGTTACGGCAGCGACTTACAGCACGGACACTGTAATGGCTTCACCATCCATTGTTTTTATCCATCTGATCCAATCACAGTAGATAGTTACGGCAATGACTTACAGCACGGACACTGTAATGGCTTCACCATTGTTTTTATCCATCTGATCCAATCACAGTAGATAGTTACGGCAGTGACTTACAGCACGGACACTGTAATGGCTTCACCATTGTTTTTATCCATCTGATCCAATCACAGTAGATAGTTACGGCAGCGACTTACAGCACGGACACTGTAATGGCTTCACCATCCATTGTTTTTATCCATCTGATCCAATCACAGTAGATAGTTACGGCAATGACTTACAGCACGGACACTGTAATGGCTTCACCATTGTTTTTATCCATCTGATCCAATCACAGTAGATAGTTACGGCAATGACTTACAGCACGGACACTGTAATGGCTTCACCATTGTTTTTATCCATCTGATCCAATCACAGTAGATAGTTACGGCAATGACTTACAGCACGGACACTGTAATGGCTTCACCATTGTGTTTATCCATCTGATCCAATCACAGTAGATAGTTACGGCAATGACTTACAGCACGGACACTGTAATGGCTTCACCATTGTGTTTATCCATCTGATCCAATCACAGTAGATAGTTACGGCAATGACTTACAGCACGGACACTGTAATGGCTTCACCATTGTTTTTATCCATCTGATCCAATCACAGTAGATAGTTACGGCAATGACTTACAGCACGGACACTGTAATGGCTTCACCATTGTGTTTATCCATCTGATCCAATCACAGTAGATAGTTACGGCAATGACTTACAGCACGGACACTGTAATGGCTTCACCATTGTGTTTATCCATCTGATCCAATCACAGTAGATAGTTACGGCAATGACTTACAGCACGGACACTGTAATGGCTTCACCATTGTGTTTATCCATCTGATCCAATCACAGTAGATAGTTACGGCAATGACTTACAGCACGGACACTGTAATGGCTTCACCATTGTGTTTATCCATCTGATCCAATCACAGTAGATAGTTACGGCAATGACTTACAGCACGGACACTGTAATGGCTTCACCATTGTGTTTATCCATCTGATCCAATCACAGTAGATAGTTACGGCAATGACTTACAGCACGGACACTGTAATGGCTTCACCATTGTGTTTATCCATCTGATCCAATCACAGTAGATAGTTACGGCAATGACTTACAGCACGGACACTGTAATGGCTTCACCATTGTGTTTATCCATCTGATCCAATCACATTAGATAGTTACGGCAATGACTTACAGCACGGACACTGTAATGGCTTCACCATTGTGTTTATCCATCTGATCCAATCACAGTAGATAGTTACGGCAATGACTTACAGCACGGACACTGTAATGGCTTCACCATTGTGTTTATCCATCTGATCCAATCACAGTAGATAGTTACGGCAATGACTTACAGCACGGACACTGTAATGGCTTCACCATTGTGTTTATCCATCTGATCCAATCACAGTAGATAGTTACGGCAATGACTTACAGCACGGACACTGTAATGGCTTCACCATTGTGTTTATCCATCTGATCCAATCACAGTAGATAGTTACGGCAATGACTTACAGCACGGACACTGTAATGGCTTCACCATTGTGTTTATCCATCTGATCCAATCACAGTAGATAGTTACGGCAATGACTTACAGCACGGACACTGTAATGGCTTCACCATTGTGTTTATCCATCTGATCCAATCACAGTAGATAGTTACGGCAATGACTTACAGCACGGACACTGTAATGGCTTCACCATTGTGTTTATCCATCTGATCCAATCACAGTAGATAGTTACGGCAATGACTTACAGCACGGACACTGTAATGGCTTCACCATTGTTTTTATCCATCTGATCCAATCACAGTAGATAGTTACGGCAATGACTTACAGCACGGACACTGTAATGGCTTCACCATTGTGTTTATCCATCTGATCCAATCACAGTAGATAGTTACGGCAGCGACTTACAGCACGGACACTGTAATGGCTTCACCATCCATTGTTTTTATCCATCTGATCCAATCACAGTAGATAGTTACGGCAATGACTTACAGCACGGACACTGTAATGGCTTCACCATTGTTTTTATCCATCTGATCCAATCACAGTAGATAGTTACGGCAATGACTTACAGCACGGACACTGTAATGGCTTCACCATTGTGTTTATCCATCTGATCCAATCACAGTAGATAGTTACGGCAATGACTTACAGCACGGACACTGTAATGGCTTCACCATTGTGTTTATCCATCTGATCCAATCACATTAGATAGTTACGGCAATGACTTACAGCACGGACACTGTAATGGCTTCACCATTGTGTTTATCCATCTGATCCAATCACAGTAGATAGTTACGGCAATGACTTACAGCACGGACACTGTAATGGCTTCACCATTGTGTTTATCCATCTGATCCAATCACAGTAGATAGTTACGGCAATGACTTACAGCACGGACACTGTAATGGCTTCACCATTGTGTTTATCCATCTGATCCAATCACAGTAGATAGTTACGGCAATGACTTACAGCACGGACACTGTAATGGCTTCACCATTGTGTTTATCCATCTGATCCAATCACATTAGATAGTTACGGCAATGACTTACAGCACGGACACTGTAATGGCTTCACCATTGTGTTTATCCATCTGATCCAATCACAGTAGATAGTTACGGCAATGACTTACAGCACGGACACTGTAATGGCTTCACCATTGTGTTTATCCATCTGATCCAATCACAGTAGATAGTTACGGCAATGACTTACAGCACGGACACTGTAATGGCTTCACCATTGTTTTTATCCATCTGATCCAATCACAGTAGATAGTTACGGCAATGACTTACAGCACGGACACTGTAATGGCTTCACCATTGTGTTTATCCATCTGATCCAATCACAGTAGATAGTTACGGCAATGACTTACAGCACGGACACTGTAATGGCTTCACCATTGTTTTTATCCATCTGATCCAATCACAGTAGATAGTTACGGCAATGACTTACAGCACGGACACTGTAATGGCTTCACCATTGTGTTTATCCATCTGATCCAATCACAGTAGATAGTTACGGCAATGACTTACAGCACGGACACTGTAATGGCTTCACCATTGTGTTTATCCATCTGATCCAATCACAGTAGATAGTTACGGCAGTGACTTACAGCACGGACACTGTAATGGCTTCACCATTGTTTTTATCCATCTGATCCAATCACAGTAGATAGTTACGGCAATGACTTACAGCACGGACACTGTAATGGCTTCACCATTGTGTTTATCCATCTGATCCAATCACAGTAGATAGTTACGGCAATGACTTACAGCACGGACACTGTAATGGCTTCGCCATTGCTTTTATCCATCTGATCCAATCACAGTAGATAGTTACGCCGGGTGGTACAAACTACGCCACTGACTACTGCACGGTTACTGTATGTACGGCATGCCGTTACTTTGACATGGTTTCACCATTGTTTTTGTCCTGCTGTTCCAATCAAATTTCATACAGTAAAGCTATGAACATGCCGTATTTTATCCCACTCTTACGAAATCTGCTTTACAGTACGGTTAAGATACAGCTACGGTCCAGGCATATTTCTTTCCAACTCTTAATTCCAAAACTTCTCTATCAAAGGTGGTGATTTTGTTGTGGGATATAATTGTTACCTCTTCTACAAGAAGCTCAAATTGTGAAAGAATTAAAATGCCGGGGTTCCTGTGGTATTCGAAGGAGGGAGATTGTTTTACCACAGGGAGCCTGGTATAGACGGATAGTCGGGATATTATAATTGCTATGGAGCTGTTGGAAATAACATAGTCTTACATGTATTAGAGCGGTTTTCGATTGAGTGCCATAAAACCAAAAACAAAGTAATTACAGAGCCAATGACAGGAGCCAACCATGAACTGAAGTAAGTCGTGATTGGTTTAGTTGAACCAATCGCAAGAAAACGTGGACGCAATCATGGAGAACTCGCTTAAAGTTTATTCGTGACAGACAAAAACAATGTTTGGTTTGAGTTTAGAACTCTATTGGTTGATAATTACAAAAGCTAAGCAAACACAAAACCAAAGCAATCACCGAATAACTTTCAATACTAACTCGAAAATCGCTCTATTTAATTCCACCCAACCAAACTGTGTGATGTCTCCAACAGACATTGATGTTGATAAAGAAGAGGAAGAGCAAACCTCAGCAGCAGTGACGTTAGCTCAACTGGGACCTGGTCTGAACAAGTTATGGTCATACACATGTAGCCTGACGAAAGGCAGGAATATCAGCTGCTTTGCTTGGAATAAGAGGAACCCGGTATGACGTACGCCGACAATAGGGACCTTTTAGCCCGGTTCACACCAGCGACGCAAACACAAGTGCAACCGACATACGCAGACGAAGTAATGCGTTGGTCATTACCGCCGCTTCGTATCAGAGTAATACAGTACCTCGTCCAATGATTGCTTAATATTTGTCCTTGAATATTATCTGTTCCTCCAAACTCACATTTTCCTCGAGCTTCACTCGGAAACTGTTCGCTGCGGTCTCGGAAACTTCTCGGAACAGATAATGTCCTCGGACAAATATCAGTTCATATTTGAACGCCACAAGTAGGTTACTGTGTATTAAGCTATTTCAAAAAGGTTGTCCCGGTCAAGCGATACTCCCAGACCGCAATGGATTGTGGTTGTACCTGAAAGTCTGGTGAATTCGTTTGTTTAAAATTTATGGTCTTCTGCGAGTCGATTTTCGAATTACATCGTAGTTTATACGGGAGAGTTGGACACAACCATATCGGTCTGATAATGTCGCTTGTCGCTTGACCAGGACATAGAGATTACTTAATGGGAAGTGCTGGCGTATGCTATTTACGCACGAGTTTGTTTTCACAAAACGAACGAGCGAGGTACGAGTGATCGCGAGTGAGTTTTGTGAAAGCAAACAAGTGTGTAAATACCATACAAAAGCACTTTCCATCTTGTAATTTGTTTATTATATACATACTGAGATTTTTCTCCAATATCAAACAGGTTTTATTTAGGTCTTGTCATTGAACACGTATATTCGTAGCTTTCAATTTTTTGTTTTGCATTTCGTATCCGATTCAACGTAGACTAAAATTTATGCTCGATACAATAAAAATGGAAAGAAAATCTTACTTTCTAAACTGACATCAGCCTTGAAATAGTTTTCAACATCAATATGAAACTGTCTTTGATTCAACAAATAAAGCTTACAAGTTTGCATCGTCAATATATTAGTATACCTGCTTTTTCCAAGTTGTTTGCTACGAGTTTCCAGATATCTCCACATCTTGTAGGTTTCTCTGCTCACAGAATATTTACGATTTTTCAAATGTCGATGGTCTATATGGAAGTTGAAATCACTCCACGAAGGATTGAAAGCTCGTAATCTTCGCCGTATTTTCTTTTGACACTAAGAATGATTTCACATAGATTATCTCATTATCTGTTGAGTTCTTTCGGTAGAATTTCGCTTCTTTGTCTGTTTCTCTAAGTTTTTGCTCTTGCGATTTTGTTTTCTTGGTCGATAATGTACTCCTCAATTGACTTGGAAGTTTTAACATCGTTAGTTGGCTGTTTACAGATCAATATTACATATTTTTTTAAAGTCAAAACCTCCAACTTTCGTAGTGAAATGCATGAAAGTGGCGCCTCCGATCTCAAGTCCAGTTTGAAAATGCCGATATGTTTTGGCAGGTGTTTTCTGATTGGTCGAAACGCTTTTCGCACTTGTGAAAAATTCATTTCGCGATTCTGATTGCCTAAGGAAAATTGTGAAGTGGGTTTTCGCATGAATGATTCCATTCGTAAATTTCAGTATGTATGTGATAAAACGTTTTTTGAAATAGGTGTATATATTTCAAAGCCGCAATGTAGGTTATTGACTTTCTATGGCATACTGTAATACATGGTGGTTTCTGTTTCTGCTTAATGTTACCGCAGTACTCACTCTTTACTGGAGCGGGGCAGCCTAGCCGTACTATTTTAAAATATGGGTTACACAAACTGCCAGTAACCGCTAACATTCCTGTTCGTGTGCATTAGGATATCCTGGGCGTTGGCTATGGTGAGTTTAACTACTCTAATCAAAAGGGAGGTCTGGCCTGCTGTTGGTCCATTAAAAATCCCGAGGTACGTAACGTATGCGCATTCACAGATATCATCTTCAAGATCAACTCTACTGTGTACTAACCTTACCGTTTCAATTGGACCTTTGCAGGATACGATCACGTGGTTGACTGGGTGACAAAAATATTTGAATTCACGTATTTAAAGGCACTTGTACCAGATCGGTAGTGTTACCGTAGAATTCCGAAAGTTATGGGCCCCCGAAATAACGTTGATTTGGGGACTCGTCTATTAATTTCCGAAAGTAAGCCGCCGCTTATAGGCATTAGAAATGCCTGTGAAATAATGTGATCTTTCATGTCATAACCGAACATAATTACTAGTTTTAATGTGATCTGTCGTGTCATAACCGAACATAATTACTAGTTTTAATGTGATCTGTCCTGTCATAACCGAACATAATTACTAGTTTTAATGTGATCTGTCATGTCATAACCGAACATAATTACTAGTTTTAATGTGATCTGTCCTGTCATAACCGAACATAATTACTAGTTTTAATGTGATCTTTCATGTCATAACCGAACATAATTACTAGTTTTAATGTGATCTGTCGTGTCATAACCGAACATAATTACTAGTTTTAATGTGTTCTTAGAAGGTGGTCATTTTGAAAGTGGTCAATGATACACGGTGGTTCAACATTTATTTATCAACAGTCGCAACTTTTGTTGATCAACAAAATGTTAAACTGTATATCAGGCTTAAAGAATATAGACCAACCATCATGCTTTGCGCGCTATGGCCTCCATTTTCTCACAATTGTCAGTACGAGTCGTCTTCCGATATTTTGAAAATCATTGCAATCCTGTTGTTTTGTTTGACAGTTTCAATTTGAATCTGTTTTTGGAACGTTTCACGAAGCGGAAATAAACAAAACAAAACAAGAGGCCGCTAAGCATCACGGTTGTGCTATATTCGTTAAATCATCGAGATAGTAGTTTTGGCAGGAATGGTTAATAAAGTCGTATTACTCTATAACTTGAAATTTCATTTGTCATATCTTAGTACCCAGAGAGAGTTTTTCATCTCAGCAGTGGCGTTACTGCTTTGGACTTCTCAATCGCACATCCAAACCTGTTGGCGGTGAGTACTTCTAATGCGTCACTGCTTTTGCTTTTCCGCTGGTCCTACTGACAAAGTGAACGAAAAGTAAAGGTTTTCATTGATATAGTGCACATTCTATATATTCCAATGCGTTTCACTAGGTTATTTTTGTGATACACATTAGTGCAGGACACACCTGGCTATTGGATTCATCGTCGCCCAATATCGCAAAATATTTAAGTCGAGACTTCAATATTGGGCGAGACCGAAGTAAATATTTTCCATATTGGGCGAGGATGAAGCCTATAAATGTTTTATTATACGGAACAAATAATCCTCCAAATAATCCTGTCTGTATTAGGATCACGTGTCAGCCCAATATTTTGCCATGAGGACAGCTACATATTGGACAGTTCACACGAGCTGTTCACGCTATTGTGTTTATTGATTGGAGGATTATTTGTTCGGTATGATAAAACACTTTAATATAGGATTGATATGGAAAATATTATCAAAGTTTCGACTTTTAATATTAGATTCGACCTTCGGTCTCGCCCAATATTGAAGTCTCGACTTAAATATTTTGCCATATTGGGCTCCGATGAATCCAATAAGTGTATAATATAGATCCAATAGCTCGCGCTCTGATTGGCTGTTACCCGTGTTTACATGAGGCTACATGTATATATGCAATCATTTCTATTTAGAGTACAATTTCTGTGTTCACATAACGTTAGGTAAACAGGAAAGAGTGAAAAGAAAACCACTGCTATAATCAACTAAATGTCGATTAAGGTATGCTAACCACAGAGAAAAGCGAGAAGTAGCTGACGCCCTCCGTTTTCTATTATCCGCGTACTTCTATGGTCGCGGGGGACTACGGGATTACGTCATTGCTATTTTTTCCTTAGGGGGTACATGTATGTGCCAAAGCACGTTAAGAAATGGTTCGAAGTAGAATAAGCAGGATTCTACCAGAGTTTGTGAAATATAATTAACTTTCTGTTTAATAAGATACGTAGTTTGCTTGTGTACTATAAGCCACTTACTGCTGTTTTTTTTAACAGGTTGGCCTATATGATGGCACACTAGCAATCTATGACGTTCGGTCTACAGACGATTCACCAGCGCTTGATAGCTAGTAAGTATCTTCAATCCCGCAGATAAGCGCACGTACACCATTTAACTTCTTACTGAGGGGGATGGGGTTGGAGGAATTCAGTAAAAAAATAACCTGCAAGCTGCCTTGTTGGCAAATAAAGCTCTCACAAAACGACACAACCGTATCATGTACATATGTTACATAAGAAAACATTACCTAGCATTTCAGAGGTGAACTTGACCTTGAAACACCCTTACCAAGTACGCTGGTTAGCTAAGGCTGTTTGAACCATGCATCAAATTACCTCAAATCTTCGAATCAACTCAAGCAAATATTTTGTTTACCCTTGGATAGTAAGGCTTATTCAGGGCCTCTATAGCCTTGTGGCGGGGAAGTGAAACGGAAGTCGCCGCGGGGGTCTGCTTTAGGAGGCTACCCATAGCAGATCCTGCTAGCCAAAGCTGAATCGCACGGTGCATTTGCGAAACCAGACGCTGATTGGCTGAGACGGAGTGGTGATTCAGAGTGGAATCCACTGTAGACTACGCGCGCTATTTATAACTTGGCAAAATATCAACAAAAGTACTAAATCTTCAAGTAATTCTCGGACTATGTGATTCAAGGAAAATCACATGCCTGACTCGGTAATTCCACGTTAAATTGCACTCGAAGAACTCGTCGAAGCGACTCGGGCGATATCGGTTTTCTCGTGCAATTTAACGTGAAATTACCTCGTCAGGCATGTGATTTTCCTATAAAATAATCCGAGCATTCTCCGCGGTATACGCTTTCACGATATTCAATATTTACAACTCACAACGCCCAACTCACAAGTTGGGAAAACCGGGGAACCTGGAGAAAAACCCTTGGAACATAGATGATAATCAAACTCAACTCACGTATGACGTCATGTCTGGGATTCGAACCCAGGTCCCAGTGGAGAGAGGCGAGCGCTTACACGCAGCTCCCCGCATCGTAACGAGACAGCAAAACCAATGCCATTTTAAGCTGCCTACCAAGTTTACGCCAGTGATGTTATTCTTACCAGCGACTGCCATGGTAAACACACGTCACCCGTCTGGCAGGTTCAGTGGGTTGACCGTGACCAGGGAGGGACTGGTGAGGAGCACGATGAGATCTTGGTCTCCATCTCGGCTGATGGACGCGTAACCAAGTGGTCCATTAGAAAGGGATTCGAATGTGCTGGTAAGTAGACATCCTAATTAACAGTAGGGTACGTGAAAGTGTTATTTTGGCTATACGCTGTGATGTGTTTACTACAGTTACAGCCGTAACTATGGAAGATATTTTGGGACTTTTTGAATTAGAACGGTTAGAGCGCAGTCATTGTATCCGCGAGACAAGTTTTGCTATTAATTTTTTTAAATAGCAGTAAATCCTTAGTTTTATATTGTTTAATAAGTGCTATACTTAGTGCTATTTGTTAAGAAATGTTTCACGGATCTAGGGTAATAGATAAGAGCAAACAGCCGACGAATTTCGCATGCTACTCTGTCAATGTTCACCGGTCGCCTAGTTTACGGGACCCTAACCCTAGTGGACAAAGGCTTACGTCGTTCACTATTGTTACCCCGCAGCGCCTCCTAGAACGGATTTCGTATGAGTGGGAAAATAATACGACACGTCTGTAGCTTTACCGTACCCGTACTGTACCGTAACTGTAATTTGATTGGATAAGTCATCAATTGCCGTAACTTGCCCACTCATACGAAATCCGCTTCTCTTCTCTTCTCTCTCTTCTCTTCTCTCTCTTCTCTTCTCTCTCTTCTCTTCTGTTCTCTTCTCTTCTCTACGGATATAGCTTGTCTTATCTACGAATATAGCTTGTCTTATCTACGAATATAGCTTGTCTTATCTACGAATATAGCTTGTCTTATCTACGGGTATAGCTTGTCTTATCTACGAATATAGCTTGTCTTATCTACAAATATAGCTTGTCTTATCTACGAATATAGCTTGTCTTATCTACGAATATAGCTTGTCTTATCTACGAATATAGCTTGTCTTATCTACGAATATAGCTTGTCTTATCTACGAATATAGCTTGTCTTATCTACGGATATAGCTTGTCTTATCTACGGATATAGCTTGTCTTATCTACGAATATAGCTTGTCTTATCTACGAATATAGCTTGTCTTATCTACGAATATAGCTTGTCTTATCTACGGATATAGCTTGTATTATCTACGGGTATAGCTTGTCTTATCTACGAATATAGCTTGTCTTATATACGAATATAGCTTGTCTTATCTACGGATATAGCTTGTCTTATCTACGGATATAGCTTGTCTTATCTACGCCTCGTGGATCCACAGCTATTTTGACCATGTTATGACGAAAATCATTGTCAATATTAGGACAGACACATTAAAAACTAATTTCAATTTGTTAATTTTCAGGTGACAATCTTACAATGAGCCGAGGACTCCACAATTACGTAGAATTTGATCTCAAAATCTCCATTTTGACTTACGCTGGCGGTTTAGAAGAAGTTGGCAGAATTAGATTGCAAAACATATATAGTTTATTATTATTATTTGTTTATTTAAACGAGGAGCCACGGTATAAAAGGAGCCGGCTGACCAGTGGCGATTTTTTTCCATGTACTTTACAAGTCTGGCCATTGTTTCAATGCCGGAAACAATGGCCACACTCGTAAACTAATTACACGTATAAAATGTTATTAGCCCCAGGCCAAATATGATATGTTAATAGTTCCGCGCACAGTGACCCTCTGCCATTTTGAATATTTAATGAAAAGTGCTCATGGAAACGAGATGAACGGTGACTCGTCCGAGAATATTAAACAAACAAGGAAATTATCTTTAAAACAAATCAAATTTGCCATACAATCGTGTAATATTTCTATCTACAGTACTTTGACTGTCATAGCGTCATTCCAGGTACCCTTCGCCTCGTTCTCATGCAGTTTCACCACTTTACATGACAATCGCGGTAGGAACTGAGGGAGTATTGACAATTGTGCTCAGAGTACACGACAAGGGTTGATTCACAAGTGCATTGGTATATAATCAACTAAAGTCGATTGAGGTATGCTAACCCGGCGCCGTGGAAAGCGAGTAGCAGCTGACGTTTCGAACGCTAGCCCTTCGTCAGAGCGCTAGCCCTTCGTCAGAGCGCTAGCCCTTTCTCCGAGCGCTAGCCCTTCGTCTTTGGCCTGGTCAGGCCACCTTTTATAGCGTGAGTCGTCGTTTAAAACAACAACAACTAATAGTCAGGGAGCATCTGTAATCCCGTGGGAATTTTGTGCTGAAAGCAAGCGACTAGTCTAGATGTGCTAAGGGGACCCTAAGGAACATGGAAAATGTTGTCTGCAATTTTGTGACGTGCACCGACTGCCGTTATGGTGGGTTTAAAAAGTGACGTATATGGCCCAGCATGGAAACGAGGCACACAACTAAGTAACTTTTAAGTAATAAAGCTGGTCACATTACCATGACAGCATGGAAACGAGGCTGGGCCATCGTTAATGGCAACAAATCGTTACCAAAATTACTCATACTTTATATTGAAGTTTATAATATAAATTATGGGATCATCCTAAGAACGTGCGATTTGATTGGATGCTCAGCGTGCTTGATTTTGTTATAAATGCACGCTCAAGAAAAAATCAAGAACGCTGAGAATCCAATCAAAACAAAACGTATCGGTGATTGTTTTTCGCGAGTTTATATAGGTATCGGAGATAATTTCATAGACTGGGAAGAAAACAGGTCCTACTTTGAGGTGTTAAGGTGTGTTGAAGAAGAGGAAAATAAAAGTCGCTTCCCAAAACTAAAAGAAAATGATCGGCGAGAGAATTTAGCATCGGCTTCGTACACCAAAGCGACCACAAAATGGGATGCTAAAACGTTTGAAGTTGAGAAAAGCAATGTCCACATTCTAATACAGTGTTACTCATTGACAGTTTGGTATAAAAAAATATTGAATTTATGAAAAATGTGTTTTTTCTAACAGCCTGGTGTATTATTAAAACGAGAGAAAAGTGACAACACAAACAAGCCATGACTCACCAATAACTCGACGATAACTGTAATAAGCCTGCTTTATGCTGAAACCTGAACAGTGAATTGTGAAGAATACAATGGGATTTCTCTGGCTACATGTAGAATTTCGTTTGAGAGGTTCCTGAATGTTCCTGAATGAATAACGGGCGATAAAACGTGCAGAGTACCCAGAACTGGCAGAAATATTTCAAAGGAGTAGATTGGCCATGCCAACGAAGAGAGCCTCAAAAGCTACGCAACACGGCCATCAGAGCAGCAGTTACAACACTGTTCCTTGGGATAAAGAAAATATCCTTCTTCAGACCACAGAATCAGTAATCAGTGTCAACTATGCAGTTGTTGTAGAAAATAGTCGGCAATCCTCAACTCACGTGTCCAACTCTACTGCCGCTAAGTCGCCAACGCTTTCTCTGTGAATACGTTTCCATCAAGCATTTTCAACGCCTTGCACTATCACAATGTGCAGATAAATCTCTCCTGTGCTGACCAGAAATTGTAAAAAGAAAGTACTTTGTTTCCTGCAACAGTTTTGACCAGATGACAATATTACAACCCATTTCATTTGCCGGCTCTTGCAATTTCTGTCTTTCACTTTTATCGATTCACACGTTCTATTCTTAGCAGATTACTTCACCAATAAGAAACGAGCTTTCAGATCGTCAATGTCAAGCTGTCACAATTAAACCAATCAGCGACGAAAAAAGTTGTAAACAAGTCAAGTACATTAAAATGGGGTTTTCGCTGTCGTCAGTTTGCTTTTAGATTTTTACGCGGGTTCTAAAGATAGCTTTATTTCCTTCGTCTACATTGAAGTTTATATTATAAAACAAATAAAAGATGGTTCTCCTTGTTATATAACAAAATAATGCACTTTCGAGGTCTTGAAAAGCTGCAAAATGCACTCGCGTTCCGCTCGTGCATCCGCAGTTTTTCAAGACCTCGAGCGTGCATTATTTTGTTATATAACAAGGAGAACCATCTTTTATTTGTTAAGTATCTCACACAACTAAGTAACTTTTAAGTAATAAAGCTGGTCACATGACCATGACAACATGGAAACGAGGCTGGACCATAAAATGCCTTATAACTTATTTTGAATTGCGTAAAATCCATCCAAATTTACCCAAATCAAGGAAATATGTGATTGTTACATTAACAGGCATCGTCCGTGATACAGGTGGTGACGTGAATAGCATGGGAACGAGGCTAAGATACAGACGTTTCGCCATGTATGTGGATTTCATCGAAATGACATCACATCTTTTCAAAGCGTCGACCTTTGTCGAACCTTTGTCATGTTGTTATTTACAGAAACTTAGGCAAAGACACCTCAGATCTTTCACCTTGGAAATGCGTGTCTTTGGTTGGTACAGTTGGCAGCCAAGCTTCTCAATTGCAGCAACGGTCTTTGGTATGGGGTGCGCGGTTGTACCCAGATCTGCAAGTGCGGTGTGATATCTTCATCAGCCTCGAGGTACGCTTTCCAACATGCCAGCTTCCCTTTACCTGCAAAACCTCTGGTGTTATCGGCTCCACTCCAGGCATGAAACCCAGGAAGCGCTGCAGGTCCAAGGGAGCGAACGATAGGACTAAGCAGTATCTTCCAATGGCGCTGCCCTCTCCCGGTCATATTTTAGCTCATGAATGAAAAAAATTATTAATTACAGAAGTGCAGAAATTAAAATAACAACAGATTGTACGTGGAATTCATGTAATATGTATTGTCTTGTAGCCAATGTACTGTTTATATGATGGAGACTGATTTTGCACTTAATGGCATAATAGTTGACTACAACTACCAGAATTATTTGCGCAGATTCCTTTGTTCTTTTAGTTTAGACCATTGTCTTTGTATTTTTAGAGGAGTTTCAAAATGTGAATAGTAGGAAAAAGAATTAGAAATGGACTACCACACGCATTCCACTTCGATGTCCACTCTCCAGGGTCTTTCTGGCGAGATATTGGGTTAGTTCCATCTTGGTGTTAACATGAGAAAGTCTCTTCATCGGAACCTTGGTGATGTGTGTTGTGTCGGTGATCTTGTAGTAAATGGGATCCTGTCTTCCCTGTCTTGACACCCAGGTTGCTGTCTTTAGAGACAATAACACATCGTACCTAATGATAAAAAGTTGATCATTACTAGTTAACCATGGTAGCCTATTCAACAGAGTTGAGAAAAATGAGCCATGGAATTATTAAAATGATAAAATAGCAATTACATTTTGCAACGAACAATCTCAGTCAAAGACGATACCTAACTAACCTGTCAAAGATAAGTCACACTTCATCGCTACCGTTGTACTTCTCAAAGATGCGCTGTGATGAAATAATCATCTAGCTGCACCTCTGCCATTGCGTCGACAATGGAGACCATCTGCGTAACTGTTATCTCTGTAGGAGCATGCACGTACTGTTCAGTGTTACCGCCAGTATATCTTCGCACATCCATCTTCTCAAGAATATCCATAAAGGTGCTCTTTGAGGAACAGTGAAGCATGGTGCCATCCGCGGCAAACATTGACCTTGGCACTATGGAGAACTCATACTGTCCGACAGCTTCATTGATGTCAATCTCTGGGCGTGACTTGCAGACCAACATCATCCGCGCAAAAAGGGAGCGATCTTCGTTGAGCTTAACCATGTTGTCATTGGCAGAGTCTTCCCCATACTTTTCCATGTAAGAAGCTTGCTCTTTTTCATTGGGGACCAGATGCTGCATTTTCTCGGATCCTTTCTTTTACGAAGTGACCAAACAACTCGTTTCCAACAGTACTTTGCTGGCACAGATCGTTCTTCACTTTCTCAGGCATCACTACCTTAGTCACCAGGTTGAAGAGGTCGCAACTTTCCTCCGAGAATGGATTCGTGAAGCTTCGGATGCTGGTGACCAACTGCTCGATGTTCTTCTCTTGGCGCGACCTTACAGCAGTAGTACGAAGTTTGTGATGATGTGTCGGTGTCTTAGATGAAGTACCCGCCATCTGTTTGGCTTGCTCTGCTAGCCTTGCAAGCTCGGGAGCGATCAGGAAGTACTTGGTGCAGGCGTTGGGGTTTAACGTGATGCCAACTAACCCCCCAGAGACTCATTGACCGGTTGATGTGTTCTAGGGCATTATCTGCACCAATTGCACAGAATGGTACACATGAGTTATTATTCACAACCCAGTTTCCTTGCCGAAACTCCTCATAAATCTCTGCATCTGATTCATGTAACATCTGCATCTCTGCTAAGTAGACGGGAATTATACGGGAATAGTTCAGCCTGTCGTGTGCGAAAAAGTACTTGGTGAATACCTTGAGAGCTTCTAAATGAAGTGCCCAGTCTCCGGTTCGAACCGCTCGGATAAATGACATCATCTCCATTACCATCCTCATGTACTGGCGCACAATCTTAACCAATGGAATATTGTCTTTCCAAGCATCAAATACCTTCATCTTCTCCACGATTTGCATTGACTCAATGGGTTGAACCAGGTTGGCATGTACCTCTTCTACTCATTCCTTGGAACCATCGGTGCAAACATCGCCAAGCCCCTTTGCCAACTGCTCAAGACAGCGGTACGATTCGGATCTTGCTGAAAAAAAAAACACTTACTGGTACATTACGAACAGTGCCTGTAGGGTAATCATGTGGGCGGTCTCCCTTCTCTTTACGTGGTTACCATCGATGATTTGTTTGACCGTTGCAGGACCGTACAGTTCCGATTCTATCCAGCACATGTCCAGTCCACTATTTTCAATGAACGCGCCGATTGTTCGTAGTTGGGCCATTACTATATGCAGTTCGCCGGGACGGAGTATTAAATGTCTTAGATCCTGACGAGCCATTTGCAGCTTCTTTGCCGGTTGGTAGAGCCCCACGTCAAGCGAAATGACCGTCTTCCTAGTCGGACCTACCATCTTTGTCTTGATCTTCTGGGCCTGCAATAGAACAGTCAGTAAGGTCTGCCATTCGTGCGCTGGGTGCAGCAATCAAAGGTGGTGTTCCTACTCGTGTCACATGCATCGCATTACTGATCAGTGAGTTGTATCCAGACCACACCGGGATATCTGCACTCTTTGCAGCTAGGCCAACAGCCAATTTTTGTGGCATTTCAGCTGTCGACCTAAGAGTTTCTGACTTGTACTTAATTTATTACTCAATTAGGCACATAGAAACGGTACTTTGAGCAAGACTCATTGCGCGCTTATGCACCTCATCGGACTTCTTTTCAGCTGAAAGCAAGTTTTTTTGGACCTTGTATGACGCACCTGAAGCAGCTGTACAGTTCCATTGGCAAATTCTGATTGGAAATGTTTTCTAGAGACCCAGTAAACTTACACTTCCTACAGTTGCTAATAGATTTTCTAAGTACTGCAGCGGCATTAAACAAAGTTTTCATCTCAGTATCTCTGTCGGCACTGTGATCTTCTGCCAGTTGGATTGCAACATCTCTTGTTCTCTTTATGCTCACTCTTTCAGATTCATTGTCTCGCTTAGCCCTATGGAACTCTACGGCGTCAGGTATTTCAATCTGGAGTAGCTGTTTCAGTGCCTTTCGGTTGCACGTCGGATCGGCAACATTGTTCGCTTCTAAAATACTTTCGAATGCAGCTTGTAACTCGGACATGGTTGCGATCTTCCCATCAAGGTCATATTCGTCATAATCAAGAATTCTATCTTAGCTGCAATCTCACTAGAACTAGGTTGGCACCAACTGATGTACTCAGTTTAACAGAGTTTGTCATTGCTTGGCAAACCCACAGCAGTACGGAGCGATTCGCCAGCAGAAAAAGTGCTAACGTTAGGCAGAGTTTGTCGATAACCGATGGCCATCACAGAAAAAGCAGACATATCCTTATTGTACGGTGATGTTTTTGAGCGAGTCAACTGAGGACCTTCGACAGTTACATCTCGCGATTTGCGTCTAGACTCACTAGGACCAGCCAACTGCCTGTCATACCTTTCCTTTGCTATCTTTAGCATCCCAGTGTGGACAGCATCCTTGTAGCACGATCGGTGCCATGAAGCTTGTTTTACTTCAAGCTCCCGCGGTGAAATACTTCGCAGCTTTTCCCAAGTTTCAGAATAACTCAAATCACCATACTGAGCTAGCCCATTCTTTGATAAATTTCAAAACTTTCTCGGTGTGAAGTTGGTTTTTCAACAAGACTTTCCATTCCTTTCTTTCTGACAGATAATACATAAATTAAAAACTAGATCTACCTTCTACTATTCCAGAATCAGGGGCATACGGTAGCCACTCTACATGGCCTGTAAGTCAAATTGGCGGACCTCTAATTTGATGATAAAAGCTGCTGACCAACAATACCAGCATGTTCAGATGCACAAACTCTCTCTAACATACTATCAACAGGAAGCAAATTTTCCAAGTTTGATTTTTAACTTTTTTTAATCTATTTTTTTTATGGATTACGGTAATACTTTTTTATTCAAGTGAATAAGGGTAATCCCATCCAGTTTTACATGTTACTTATAATTTGGAAGAAAAAAATTAAATTTGGTAGGGTTTCGAGGAACACTAAATCTGCCCCGTATTCACGTATTATCAGTCACGTGACTCCCCTAAACCAATATGACGTACCCGATCGTAGTCTAGAATGTACTTAAGGCCTGGTAATGTAACAATCACTTATTTTCTTGATTGGGTGAATTTGGATAGATTTTACGCAATTCAAAATAAGTTATTTTATGGTCCAGCCTCGTTTCCATGCTATCATGGTCATGTGACCAGCTTTATTACTTAAAAGTTACTTAGTTGTGTGAGATACACTTCAATATAAAGTATGAGTAATTTTGGTAACGATTTGTTGCCATTAACGATGGTTATAAGGCATTGTATGGACCAGCCTCGTTTCCATTCTAACCCATATACGTCACTTTTTAAACCCACCATAGCGGACGTCGGTGCAAGTCAAAAAATTGCAGACAACATTTTTTATGTTCCTTAGGGTCCCCTGAACACAATTAGACTAGTCGCTTGCTTTCAGCACAAAATTCCCACGGGACTTTATTTCAAGACATATGCTCCCTGACCATAATGACAAATTGTATCTGTATCTCTCTTAGATCTGATGAAACTCAAGAGAGTTAACGTAACGAAGCAGACCGGCAAGCCCTCGAGCGGAGGTGAACGCAAGGGCGATGCGCTCATATCACGATTCGCTGCTGGATTCTGCTTTGACTTCAGTCCAAATGACCATAACATGTAAGAATGGTTATCAACTATTATAGAGCGGTTTTTGATGGGAAAACCAAAATCAGAGCCAATCACAGGAGTAAGTAAAACATCAATGAACTGAAGTAATTGGTGATTGGAATCCTGAGGAAGAGTAAGCGCAACGTGGATAACTAACCAATCAAACACGAAAGCAATCACCTAATTACTTTTCGACACTCAATCGAAAACCGCTCTAGTACAGAAATGCTTTACTGCGTACTAAAATATGATTTATGGCTATATCGTAAAGCAGTCCCATCCTTTGGCCATGGTTTTGTACAGACGATTTGCACTAGGACGTCATTTCACTACAACTACCAGAATTATTTTCAATTCATTTTCTCATTCCTTTGAGAATACCAAGACAATGGTCCAAATTAGAGGAACGAAAGAAACCGCGTGACGTCATAATGCCAATCGGCTATTAATTAGAAAGAAAAACGAGTTGAGCCGCTGGCTATAGTTATCTTGTGAAAACAGTTATGCTTACTGCGCATGCTCAATGTTACCCCGCATACTGCGCATGCTCAATATTACCTCAATAAACTGCGAACTGTGAATGGGCCTTTTGCAGGAATGCAATCACGTGGTTGTACTGGGTTTGCAAAAAAAAAAAAATCATATATTTAAAGGCACTTGTACGAGATCGGTAGTGTTATTAGCAAAACTGTTTGTAAATGCTATTTTCCAACTCCAATCGATTGTCGGTCTTTCTAAAACTGCGTTTTTAAAGATAGCGGCTTGCCATCCAGCATCCATGGCAACGCCTTTCCGTGGGGATCACGAGCACAATTCATTTGTTAACGAAGTATTATATCAGCTCGTGATCGATAGTGTTATTAGAAAAAACCTGTTTGTAAATGCTATTTTCCAACTCCAATCGATTGTCGGTCTTTCTAAAACTTCGTTTTTTATAGATAGCTTGCCCTCCAGCATCATGGCAACGCCTTTCCATGGGGATCACGAGCACAATTGATTCGTTAACGAAGTATTATATCAGCTCGTGATCGATAGTGTTATTAGAAAAAACCTGTTTGTAAATGCTATTTTCCAACTCCAATCGATTGTCGGTCTTTCTAAAACTGCGTTTTGTATAGATAGCTTGCCCTCCAGCATCCATGGCAACGCCTTTCCCATGGGGATCACGAGCACAATTCATTTGTTAACGAAGTATTATATCAGCTCGTGATCGATAGTGTTATTAGAAAAAACCTGTTCGTCAATGCTATTTTCCAACTCCAATCGATTGTCAGTCTTTCTAAAACTGCGTTTTTAAAGATAGCTTGCCATTCAGCATCCATGGCAACGCCTTTCCCATGGGGATCACGAGCACAATTGATTCGTTAACGAAGTATTATATCAGCTCGTGATCGATAGTGTTATTAGAAAAAACCTGTTTGTAAATGCTATTTTCCAACTCCAATCGATTGTCAGTCTTTCTAAAACTGCGTTTTTAAAGATAGCTTGCCATTCAGCATCCATGGCAACGCCTTTCCCATGGGGATCACGAGCACAATTCATTTGTTAACGAAGTATTATATCAGCTCGTGATCGATAGTGTTATTAGAAAAACCTGTTTGTAAATGCTATTTTCCAACTCCAATCGATTGTCAGTCTTTCTAAAACTGCGGTTTTATAGATAGCTTGCCCTCCAGCCATCCATGGCAACGCCTTTCCCATGGGGATCACGAGCACAATTCATTTGTTAACGAAGTATTATATCAGCTCGTGATCGATAGTGTTATTAGAAAAAACCTGTTCGTCAATGCTATTTTCCAACTCCAATCGATTGTCAGTCTTTCTAAACTGCGTTTTTAAAGATAGCTTGCCATTCAGCATCCATGGCAACGTCTTTCCCATGGGGATCACGAGCACAATTGATTCGTTAACGAAGTATTATATCAGCTCGTGATCGATAGTGTTATTAGAAAAAACCTGTTTGTAAATGCTATTTTCCAACTCCAATCGATTGTCAGTCTTTCTAAAACTGCGGTTTTATAGATAGCTTGCCCTCCAGCATCCATGGCAACGCCTTTCCCATGGGGATCACGAGCACAATTGATTCGTTAACGAAGTATTATATCAGCTCGTGATCGATAGTGTTATTAGAAAAAACCTGTTTGTAAATGCTATTTTCCAACTCCAATCGATTGTCAGTCTTTCTAAAACTGCGTTTTGTATAGATAGCTTGCCCTCCAGCATCCATGGCAACGCCTTTCCCATGGGGATCACGAGCACAATTGATTCGTTAACGAAGTATTATATCAGCTCGTGATCGATAGTGTTATTAGAAAAAACCTGTTTGTAAATGCTATTTTCCAACTCCAATCGATTGTCAGTCTTTCTAAAACTGCGTTTTGTATAGATAGCTTGCCCTCCAGCATCCATGGCAACGCCTTTCCCATGGGGATCACGAGCACAATTGATTCGTTAACGAAGTATTATATCAGCTCGTGATCGATAGTGTTATTAGAAAAAACCTGTTTGTAAATGCTATTTTCCAACTCCAATCGATTGTCGGTCTTTCTAAAACTGCGTTTTGTATAGATAGCTTGCCCTCCAGCATCCATGGCAACGCCTTTCCCATGGGGATCACGAGCACAATTCATTTGTTAACGAAGTATTATATCATCTAGTGACTGTTTCCTGCCAAAGGCCTATTGAAACGGCTCGATCGCGCGGTTGCGTACAACTGTGCGCAAATGAGCCTCAACAATTTCGGCGTACATAAATTTCATAATGCGGGCTAAACGAAGGGGAGGGGGGTTATTAACAAAACAACAGCTTGAACGTTTATAGTGGTATGTTATACAGTTGATTTGCTATCACATAACAACAAAGAGAATTGTCTTCAGCGCGAGCCTGTGAGTATACGCGGACGCGTAAAGCTTCGAAGCCCTGCTGTATCCCGGCTCGTGTGAGGACTCTTTTTGTATATATTAACCGTTTCGTTATGTTCTATGATGATTGAAACAATACGCAATTTCTACCTCAAAACATACTCTACTGTGTATGAGAAACTTATTCTTATCAGCAAACTGCGTGTCAAATATATTTTCTGCGTAAAATACGCAGGTTTTTGCGTAATGCTACTTAGCTCGATTTGCTCTAAAAGTTATATCTAAGTAGCTAGTGCTCTCTCTCGATTATACTTTTTCACTGTCAAATATGATCATTTAAATTGCGTGAGGACGAATAAAGTATCTATCTATCTATCTAAGCACGACCTCTGGGTAACTTATTTAACCCCACCAAGAACCCTCTTAAAATATCCGTTTTTTCATAGATATAGCAGTTGTATATCTCCCGAGAAAGTGAACCATTCGTTCTCAGTTTCCTTTGATGTCACAGCAAACGATAACCAAATAATATTCATCTCGATGCATTCCTTGCTTTTCCAGCTACTTGGCCGGTACCGAAGAACGTCACATCCACAAATGTTCCTGCTCCTATAATGAGCAGTATCTAGATAGCTTCCATGGGCACACGGTGAGTGGAACGTTTCCTCTGTACTCATGATCAGGGATTGCTCTGACAGAATGAGCTAAAGATCAGCATCTATAACTGAGAGAATAAGAACGACAACTTGTTGGCGATGTTTGAAAAATGGTTTTGTTGCATGATGGAACTTAAAGGGGATATGTCATGCAGGACACAGTTATTTTCAGCGATTTTCATATGGACTGACGAACCTCACATGTGGGATGGTTAAAATCAAAGCAAATCTGGAAAAACGACCAACAAACTGTGTAAAAACAGGAGCCTTATTTTCACCACAAGCATTTTGGGCACGGCTGACTCGTAAATTTGGGCCAGCGGTAAATCAGGCTGTTTTTGTCTTCATGGAAAATATTGCATATCATTTCAATCAAGTATTTAACTGTTCGTAGCCAGTTGACCGATTTAGCTTGTATATTTGTTGGCCCAATTCATATCACTCTACTTTTCCCTTGAGTAACGTTTTCTTGTTTTTATGTATCCCAAGAGGAAGTGTATACGTTTCTCTAATTGGAAAACGAAGCACTGAATGCTCTGGAGAGCTGCCACATAATCTGAATTGGGACAACCAATAACACCATGTTAGCTTCATCTAACTTTTCTGTATTTGTTACTCAGGGTTCTACATACAAGGTTAAATGGAGTTATCTCTATCCCTCCCCCTCCTTTTCCCTTCACTTTAATCTAACTGTTCTGTGTTTGTTACTCAGGGTCCAATATACAAGGTTAAATGGAGTCCTCTCTATCCCGATGCGTTCCTCAGTTGTAGTGCAGATTGGAGTGTACGCATGTGGCATCAGGACAAACCAGTGCCTGTCATGACATTCCTTTCGTCCACTGTTAGTATATCACTCTTTACTATACCTTACAAAATATCCACCAATCAGATGGGTGTATTAGGGTCACGTGCAAGCCCATTATTTTGCCATGTAGGACAGCTATATACCTATTGGACAGTTCGCACGAGCGAGTGAGTTCTCATTTGTTCATTGTTTTTATTGGTTGGATGATTCATCCTCGCCCAATATGGGAAATATTGAAGTCTCGAAGTTTACTATTATATTCGACCTTCGATCTCGCGCAATATTGTCTCGACTTAAATATTTTGCCATATTGGGCGAGGATGAATCCAATAGGTGTTCATTAGAATCCCCTAGCATGACTCAAACTCGCGCGCTGACTGGCTAACGAAGCGTTTAATGTTTTGAGGAATTCAATGGTTTGAAAAGCTGTATTCAACGATGTACAGGAAGCCCGCGCGTTGTTGTTGTTGTTTATTTTTATTATCGCGAACAGAAACAAAATCATGGTAAACTTCCAAACTAGAATATTCACAAAGGTAACAGTTGTCAAAGAACGTGAAAATTCTCTATATTCTTTTCCGTTTTTCACGAGAAATATGTTTTGGCGCTGTGCGTGGAATCGACAACAACATTTGCGCTCTGCAGCAAAAATGTGTGATTTTGAACGGAAAAGCTGGGGCTTTGTGAATTTTCTGATTTAATTAATGTAGTTTTCACACATAGAAGCTTAAATTACTGCCTTCAAAGAACGGCTTCAAAACGCTACTATTTGGATACGATCGAGTGAATTGAACACAACATTCAACAGTACTGATAAAAACAAGCTTATTTATTGTGAGACTGAGAAATTCAGAATTTAAATTTGGTAATTTGATTAGAAAATAAGGAACGTATACTTGTACAGCTCTTTTTGTCATGATTTACATTTTCACTTATCGCCATCCGCCATATACTGATTTCGCAATTGATTCAACAGGCTGCCGGTTTTCTAACTCTTTCACAAACATTCATAATTTTGTCTACAGTTAATGTACTTTCGCTTCCTTGGTAAAGATTAGATTGAAATTAAGTGTACCTAAATATAATGCAGGTATTTTCATGCACAGAAATGCAGTTTTGATGTCGGGAAACCAAATGTCTTGAGTTAAAGTTGAACCTCGTTTGAGTCTAATTTTAGCTTGATTCCTATTCGCTCTTCAGTTTACCGCGCAATGGGTTCCTGGCGCATCGCGGTAATTTCATCAAGACTCAAACTGATTATAAAAGTTTTAGCTATGGGATTCAAAAATAATTCATTGCCCGACTCGGGAATTCCACGTTAAATTTTCACTTGAAAAACCGATCGGCTTTTCGCGTTAAATTTAACATGGAATTCCCTCGTCAGGCAATGAATTTACCTATAGTATTCATCGAGCCATAAATTGACGGGATTTACGTGCGACATAAAAGTAATATTTCATATGTGAAGTAGCCGATAAAAATTATTACACATTTGTGACGTAATCACTTTTAGGTCATGAGTAAAACCCGGCTGCATTATTAGATATACTGTCAAGTGGGAACAATGAACAGATAGTATTAAGGCCGGGGCATATGAGGAAACATTGCGGAAATATTTAAGAATTTCAGTGTTTCCCTAAATGTTTCCTCGCTTCTCCGTGCGCGAAACATTTGTTGCGGAAAATATGTTTCTGAAACATATTTTTCTTCCGCATCAAATATTTTCCCGTTTGCTCGCTGAAGCAACAATGTTCACTAGGTACCAGTGCTGAGTAAGCAACACGGTTCACTAGGTTCCAGTGCACACGGTATCTCCCTTAGATTGACTATTGTCATCAATTGTCAAAATCGCTAGAATTGATTATAATCCTCAATTTAACCTCGAGGTTAAAACCAGTCAAGTATAAAGATAAACAATTGTCGAATTCCGAACGGCGGTAGACGCGCTTAGTGTAGTGGTCATGACGTCTGTACCACCAAGCACTACACGCAAACGGCTACGAGTTCGAGCCCGAGTAGGAGCGCTAGCTCTAGGTGAGTGAGAACCCGTCGTTTACCCGTGAACTCGTCCGATGGTTCGGGTTGGGGTTTGTCTTAGAATGATGATTATAATCAATTCTAGCGATTTTAACAATTGATGATAATAGTCAATCTAAGAGAGATGACGCGTTGAGGTACCAGTGCTGAGTAAGCAACACTCTTCACTAGGTACCAGTGCTGAGTAAGCAACAATGTTCACTAGGTACCAGTGCTGAGTAAGCAACAATCTTCACTAGGTACCAGTGCTGAGTAAGCAACAATGTTCACTAGGTACCAGTGCTGAGTAAGCAACACTCTTCACTAGGTACCAGTGCTGAGTAAGCAACAATGTTCACTAGGTACCAGTGCTGAGTAAGCAACAATGTTCACTAGGTACCAGTGCTGAGTAAGCAACAATGTTCACTAGGTACCAGTGCTGAGTAAGCAACAATGTTCACTAGGTACCAGTGCTGAGTAAGCAACAATGTTCACTAGGTACCAGTGCTGAGTAAGCAACAATGTTCACTAGGTACCAGTGCTGAGTAAGCAACAATGTTCACTAGGTACCAGTGCTGAGTAAGCAACAATGTTCACTAGGTACCAGTGCTGAGTAAGCAACAATGTTCACTAGGTACCAGTGCTGAGTAAGCAACAATGTTCACTAGGTACCAGTGCTGAGTAAGCAACAATGTTCACTAGGTACCAGTGCTGAGTAAGCAACACTCTTCACTAGGTACCAGTGCTGAGTAAGCAACAATGTTCACTAGGTACCAGTGCTGAGTAAGCAACAATGTTCACTAGGTACCAGTGCTGAGTAAGCAACAATGTTCACTAGGTACCAGTGCTGAGTAAGCAACAATGTTCACTAGGTACCAGTGCTGAGTAAGCAACAATGTTCACTAGGTACCAGTGCTGAGTAAGCAACAATGTTCACTAGGTACCAGTGCTGAGTAAGCAACAATGTTCACTAGGTACCAGTGCTGAGTAAGCAACAATGTTCACTAGGTACCAGTGCTGAGTAAGCAACAATGTTCACTAGGTACCAGTGCTGAGTAAGCAACACTCTTCACTAGGTACCAGTGCTGAGTAAGCAACAATCTTCACTAGGTACCAGTGCTGAGTAAGCAACAATGTTCACTAGGTACCAGTGCTGAGTAAGCAACAATCTTCACTAGGTACCAGTGCTGAGTAAGCAACAATGTTCACTAGGTACCAGTGCTGAGTAAGCAACAATCTTCACTAGGTACCAGTGCTGAGTAAGCAACACTCTTCACTAGGTACCAGTGCTGAGTAAGCAACAATGTTCACTAGGTACCAGTGCTGAGTAAGCAACAATGTTCACTAGGTACCAGTGCTGAGTAAGCAACAATGTTCACTAGGTACCAGTGCTGAGTAAGCAACAATGTTCACTAGGTACCAGTGCTGAGTAAGCAACAATGTTCACTAGGTACCAGTGCTGAGTAAGCAACAATGTTCACTAGGTACCAGTGCTGAGTAAGCAACACTCTTCACTAGGTACCAGTGCTGAGTAAGCAACAATGTTCACTAGGTACCAGTGCTGAGTAAGCAACAATGTTCACTAGGTACCAGTGCTGAGTAAGCAACAATGTTCACTAGGTACCAGTGCTGAGTAAGCAACAATGTTCACTAGGTACCAGTGCTGAGTAAGCAACAATCTTCACTAAGTACCAGTGCTGAGTAAGCAACAATGTTCACTAGGTACCAGTGCTGAGTAAGCAACACTCTTCACTAGGTACCAGTGCTGAGTAAGCAACAATCTTCACTAGGTACCAGTGCTGAGTAAGCAACAATGTTCACTAGGTACCAGTGCTGAGTAAGCAACAATGTTCACTAGGTACCAGTGCTGAGTAAGCAACAATGTTCACTAGGTACCAGTGCTGAGTAAGCAACAATGTTCACTAGGTACCAGTGCTGAGTAAGCAACACTCTTCACTAGGTACCAGTGCTGAGTAAGCAACAATGTTCACTAGGTACCAGTGCTGAGTAAGCAACAATGTTCACTAGGTACCAGTGCTGAGTAAGCAACAATGTTCACTAGGTACCAGTGCTGAGTAAGCAACAATGTTCACTAGGTACCAGTGCTGAGTAAGCAACAATGTTCACTAGGTACCAGTGCTGAGTAAGCAACACTCTTCACTAGGTACCAGTGCTGAGTAAGCAACAATGTTCACTAGGTACCAGTGCTGAGTAAGCAACAATGTTCACTAGGTACCAGTGCTGAGTAAGCAACAATGTTCACTAGGTACCAGTGCTGAGTAAGCAACAATGTTCACTAGGTACCAGTGCTGAGTAAGCAACAATCTTCACTAGGTACCAGTGCTGAGTAAGCAACAATGTTCACTAGGTACCAGTGCTGAGTAAGCAACACTCTTCACTAGGTACCAGTGCTGAGTAAGCAACAATCTTCACTAGGTACCAGTGCTGAGTAAGCAACAATGTTCACTAGGTACCAGTGCTGAGTAAGCAACAATGTTCACTAGGTACCAGTGCTGAGTAAGCAACAATGTTCACTAGGTACCAGTGCTGAGTAAGCAACAATGTTCACTAGGTACCAGTGCTGAGTAAGCAACAATCTTCACTAGGTACCAGTGCTGAGTAAGCAACAATGTTCACTAGGTACCAGTGCTGAGTAAGCAACAATGTTCACTAGGTACCAGTGCTGAGTAAGCAACAATCTTCACTAGGTACCAGTGCTGAGTAAGCAACAATGTTCACTAGGTACCAGTGCTGAGTAAGCAACAATCTTCACTAGGTACCAGTGCTGAGTAAGCAACACTCTTCACTAGGTACCAGTGCTGAGTAAGCAACAATCTTCACTAGGTACCAGTGCTGAGTAAGCAACAATGTTCACTAGGTACCAGTGCTGAGTAAGCAACAATGTTCACTAGGTACCAGTGCTGAGTAAGCAACAATGTTCACTAGGTACCAGTGCTGAGTAAGCAACAATGTTCACTAGGTACCAGTGCTGAGTAAGCAACAATGTTCACTAGGTACCAGTGCTGAGTAAGCAACAATCTTCACTAGGTACCAGTGCTGAGTAAGCAACACTCTTCACTAGGTACCAGTGCTGAGTAAGCAACAATCTTCACTAGGTACCAGTGCTGAGTAAGCAACAATGTTCACTAGGTACCAGTGCTGAGTAAACAACAATGTTCACTAGGTACCAGTGCTGAGTAAGCAACAATGTTCACTAGGTACCAGTGCTGAGTAAGCAACAATGTTCACTAGGTACCAGTGCTGAGTAAGCAACAATGTTCACTAGGTACCAGTGCTGAGTAAGCAACAATGTTCACTAGGTACCAGTGCTGAGTAAGCAACAATGTTCACTAGGTACCAGTGCTGAGTAAGCAACAATGTTCACTAGGTACCAGTGTTGAGTAAGCAACAATGTTCACTAGGTACCAGTGCTGAGTAAGCAACAATGTTCACTAGGTACCAGTGCTGAGTAAGCAACAATGTTCACTAGGTACCAGTGCTGAGTAAGCAACAATGTTTACTAGGTACCAGTGCTGAGTAAGCAACAAACTTCACTAGGTACCAGTGCTGAGTAAGCAACACTCTTCACTAGGTACCAGTGCTGAGTAAGCAACAATGTTCACTAGGTACCAGTGCTGAGTAAGCAACAATGTTTACTAGGTACCAGTGCTGAGTAAGCAACAAACTTCACTAGGTACCAGTGCTGAGTAAGCAACACTCTTCACTAGGTACCAGTGCTGAGTAAGCAACAATGTTCACTAGGTACCAGTGCTGAGTAAGCAACAATGTTCACTAGGTACCAGTGCTGAGTAAGCAACACTCTTCACTAGGTACCAGTGCTGAGTAAGCAACACTCTTCACTAGGTACCAGTGCTGAGTAAATTTGTTTCCGCCAGCCTAGTCCCTAGCCTTCTGGCTTGTATTTTGTCAGAGTGGGTTAATGGGATCCCTGTAATTTGTAATGGCTTGTGACGTCACTGCTCACTGTAAACGGATATAAGTTGTTGAGCCGGGAAACTCAACGCGATATTCACCTAGAGCGGGTTTCCTCCACACCAAATCATTCAAAGTGCTTTTCAAACCCAAGCAAAACTCTCTTAAAGAATGAAACCCATGCTTTGATATTTGCTCAAACTCTTCACGATCGAGCAAATGTATACCGAATCTGTGACCGCCATGTTGGATCGAATTCTGCTAGGCCTTCTGGTAAAAACTGCAGATGGCTCTTGCTGCTGTCTGTCTCTCTTCTCTGTCAACATCGGGCAGCGAATCCAAATCTGTCAGATGAACAGCTTGGAAGCGAAGTGCCAGGTATTTTGTTGAATAAAGGTGAATAAAGTCTACTTCACGAGTGTGTTTAATTACTTAAAAAATACACAATATTCGATAATTTAAATTTTACTAATATTCCGACTACATTTTGCCAGGTTTTACCATTTGAAATTACGCAAACGTCAAACATTTTAGAATAAGAAAACTCAATGTGATTTTCCTATCACCTGATGCATGCAAGTCTTTGAACTATCTTCCCCCTTGTCATCAAGACTGATTGCCATCTTGGGCCCATTTTTGCGATTTTTTGGGCCCAGCTCGGCGAATTCTGCTAGGCCTTCTGGTTGACAGTTGGTGACGTCACAAGCCATTACAAACCACAGGGATCCCATAACTCACTCAGACAAAATACCAGCCAGAAGGCCTAGGGACTAGGCTGTGTTGCGCATCAATATTTCCTCGTTTGCCCATTTGTTGACCTAATGTCGTTAAGACCCAGAATCCCTCAAACCAAAGCGATGATTAAGGCAGGCGCATGCGCCAGCATTTGTTTCTCGTGAAATGTTTATTGGTTTGCTCAGCCAGGCAGCAAAATATGTTTATTGTTTCCCGCTCGTTTGCTCACCCAAGAACCATTAAACAATGTTACCGCAAAATGTTTTGCCCAAGCCTTGGTGCCTATTGGACACAAAACAACAGCATGTGTGACTATCTATAGTACACAGCAGCCTAAAAGCAGTCTGCTACTTCATGAGTTTAGTGACAACAGCAACAGCAGTTCATTTGTAACTTTGATCGTACTAACTCGAGGGTGCTTTTTTGGATATCTTCCCAGAAATCTGTGAACGACATCAGTTGGTCGCCAGCTTGTGCTACGTTGTTTGCGTGTGTGAATGATCGAGCTATCGAGATATGGGACCTCAGGCTCAACACGTAAGACAGCCTAGGGTTACCATCTTGGGATTGATCGCGAGGTAATCCTTTGTTTTTGCTAGGCTAAACTCGTTCGGATATCCCTCAGTGCGAGGCTAACCTAGAAAAACAAAGGATTGCCTCACCTTGAATCCAAGATGGCCACCAGGTGAAAAGAGTGGATGCCTTAAAGTGCCTATAACCCTTTTGCAATTTTGATAGCTTATGAACCTCCGAAAAGGTTTGAGTACTTCTGTGAAGAAAGTTTTGGTTTACAGTGAATACTTTATGTTCTACGCTTGTTTGAAATCGTGTAAATGTGACCTTTTGTGACCTTTCCTGACCCATGACCGCGTAAGTAAAAGCCTGGGTCGAAACCTGTATGTTCGTCACCTCATTAATGCATTATTCTCCATGGCGCCTTTCTATCACAACAACATCGATGCATAGAAAATATACACAGTTTGTGAGTTGTTAGTAAAGAAAAAAGTCATTTTAGTCAACATGTTAAGTATTTCTTCAAATGATTGCAAAGCCGAATTAATTATATGACGTCAATATGACGTAAATACAGGTATCGACCCAGGCTTTTGCTTACG
The DNA here is from genome assembly GCA_030867875.1 of Actinernus sp. WN-2022. Classification (NCBI taxonomy): domain Eukaryota; kingdom Metazoa; phylum Cnidaria; class Anthozoa; order Actiniaria; family Actinernidae; genus Actinernus; species Actinernus sp. WN-2022. Next base: position 38,754,335 of record JAOWCC010001679.1, read on the forward strand.
CGGTCATGGATCAGGAAAGGTCACATTTACACGATTTCAAACAAGCGTATAACATAAAGTATTCACTCAAAACCAAAACTTTCTTCACAGAAGTACTCAAAACTCTTCGGAGGTTCGTAAACAATAAAAATTGCAAAAGGGTTATAGGCACTTTAAGAGCACCGCCCTATACCGGACACGGGTGTTCTTTGCTGCTATTGTTATTGGGTTATTAGTTTATATGAACTAATGAACCTCCCGCACATGTGGGATGGTTAAAATCAAAATTGCAATCATTTCAATCAAACATTAAGGGAGAGGACTTAATTTAACCATGTGTAGCTAATTGATCCTTCTCACATGGCAGTCATGTAAGTTAGAAATAGTTCAGCCTCGAACTGAGCAGTCTTCGTAACGAGTTTATACTAGCAAAAACAAAGGTTTATCTTCCTGGAACTCAACATGAACATTGATTCCACGCATGCGCAACACCATGCCATAGCCCCTTTAATACACTTGTAACTTCTTTCTCCAGTCTAGATCCTGTCATATCGTTTGTACCTGTTCAAGATTTCAAGTTGTCTACAGTCATGTTTGCACTCAACACCTCGGTAAGGGGGCCGGTAGTATTGTCACTTGACTACAGTCAGATTGTATTCATACTTGAAACTGAAGTTAGTTCAATATTTAAATTTACACTCAACACCTCGGTAAGGAGGCCGGTAGTATTGTCACTTGACTACAGTCAGATTGCATCCCAATCTCGTACCCAGACCCTATTTGTTTCTTACTGCGCATGCTCGACGAAAAAATAGGGCTCTGGAAGAATCCGATTCCGAATCACGGACTTCCGGCAACTCTGCGCATGCTTATCATTACGTCACCTGAGAAGTTCGATTCTCGCTCAGCTCAGCGCCCAGACCTATGTTTTGGTTTAGATTTGGAAGTTCGCCCGGTATTTTGATAGTGATATTTTGCTTGCTAGTGTCAGGGCAAGCCTTAGGGAGTCTCTTTCATCTTCTGCCGTTTTTAGTTTGGAGTTTAAGGCTTTATTTTCATGCATCAGGCTCGTGTTTCGGTATCGGTGGATCCATCAGACATCACAGATTCCAGTACACGTGAAGAGGATTCATGGACCTGAGCCCGATGACCACACAAACAGCAACTGAATACACCATAGAAGCAAGTCAAGGCATTTTTACTTGCGATTCTCTCGTATTTAGCTCCTTGAAGGCTGGAGTTCGTTGCATTCTCATCAGTACAAACGCTTACATTTAAGCGATCAGTGCCAGTTCACAAGTTTAAGAGATTTCTGCATATAGAGCACTTACGAACATGTTGTTAATATGGGAATGCGTAGTATTACCTATCTTTTACGGTAAATCCCTCGGCTATATCAACTGTTACTGCCGGTTGGGTTCGATTTTCGAATTCATGTACTGTATACGATTTGAATTGGCCGCTGAAGTGATTTGAACTCCCGATAGGATGCAAGCAAATATCTAAGCATCCCTGAAGAGATCGACAACCATTTAGGTAAAATCCAACGGTTTTTAGCGTTTAGATACCCCCAATTTTCAATGCATTTGTCCAAATAAATTACTTTATGTTTGACTTTAGGTGAAATTGCATTGTTCAGAACAGCCAATCAGAATACACAAAAATCGGATTCTTCCAGAGCCCTATTTTTCGTCGAGCATGCGCAGTAAGAAACAAATAGGATCTGGGTACGAGATTGATTGTATTCATACTTGAAACTGAAGTTAGTTCAATATTAAAATTGAACAGAAAAATTACGATTCAATGGCAAGAGCGTTTTCTTTATAATAGATGTTGTAACCTTTTTGTCTACTGTACTGAATTTTTGCATGAAATTGAAAAGCCATTAACATGCACCTATAGAAACCTCAATTCCACCGCATCCAAAATAGCAATCAACTGAAAATGGCACAGATGTTTCCATAGTCTCCTTCGCAGCCGTTATTTGTGTCGTCACGCAACGCTTCTTCCCACTAACGGCTGCTTCAACCCGAACAACATTCATTTCTCCAGATTTAACCATTCACAGCGTGGCTTTCATAATCAGAAGTCATTCGCGCCAAATTATTTGCTCGGAAATCGACCAATCGTAGCTTGTCTCTTATTTTTTTGGCGTCTTTACTCGTTGCTGGCGAAGTAAAGATTTATATTGATCCAAAATATTGACACGGTTTAGGTTTCAAAATTCCGGCTTTGTCTTCTTGTTATTTTTCTGAACTGCACAGAAGACCTTGAAGTTACCGTTCAATAAATCTACCTTAATTTACCCTCTAGAAGGCTTTCATTTTTACCACTTTCCACTATATTTTTGGGAGTTTCAACATTATGGAAAATTTACACAAAGAGACAGCGGAAACCACTGCTATTGATTTTCACGCGGGGAAAACGTCATGATTAATTTACTGTCTCGTGATTGGTTTAATGAAAACAAAGTCAACCGTCTGATTGCTGCAGTCGCAACAAAGGAATGTTGTTCGGGTTTAAGCAGCCATTAGTGAGGAGAAGGGTTGTATGACGACACAAATAACGGCTGCGAAGGAGACTGATGTTTCCATTGTAGACAAAATCGCATACATTGTTCCATTGTCTGCACGATTACGTTATAAAATGTCTAAGACTCGCTCATAGCTTGGGCTCCCTGTGGTCACACTTCATTACACAGAGGTTCCACAATACTGTTTGTAAGGAAGGAAGAGTCTTCTTTTCGAGACCAGAACTTACAAGCCAACAGTTGGCTCTTTCCACATGTTTCCCGTTCTTATCTTTATTCTTCTTTTTACCGACAGATCCAGACGATCCTCGTAGGGGACTCGGAAGGCCAGGTTACTGTGTACCAGTTGAGAGGACTGGCTGCAGGTATTGACCCTCAGGTAAGTGTTCAACATGCCGTGCGTACCCCGCCGTTCTTCTGTGCCCGGCTGTTCGAAGCAAGGGTAAGCGCTACCCCGAGGTTAAACTGTACAAATTAACAATTACAGATTTAGCGCTAACCTAGGGATTAGAAGTCCAAGGACTACGGCAAATCTGATACATGCAGCGGTATTAACTATATTACAGATTTAGCGCTAACCTAGGGATAAGAAGTCCAAGGATTACGGCATATCTGATACATGCAGCGGTATTAACTATATTACAGATTTAGCGCTAACCTAGGGATAAGAAGTCCAAGGATTACGGCATATCTGATACATGCAGCGGTATTAACTATATTACAGATTTAGCGCTAACCTAGGGATAAGAAGTCCAAGGACTACATGCAGCGGTATTAACTATATTGAATACAATATTTCGGCTGGCCAAAGCAGCCTTCTTCAAGTAGTAGTTGCTAATAATTATGGCAAAGGATAAAGCATATCACATATGTATGTGCAGAACGTCGCATTACGGGAAAGAGCGGAAATAGGAATTAAGTGACGCTGAGTAGGCCCAGGTTTTTTTTATTTTATTTTTTAAACATTTTTTTATTAGGAGTTCACCCCAGGGGTTAAATTCGCTAACCCGAGGTTAATATTACTTAAAATAGTTTATACCACACCAGTGAATATCACTTTTCGCGCGCTCTGATTGGCTACTCAAGCAGTGAATATGATTTCATATTCACCTCCGAGCGAAGCAGCGATCACATCGCGCGAGTTTTTGTTCATTTGACAGAAAATAAAATAACTATTTGGTGCTGGCTATTCACCTGCAGTGTGGTATATACTAAAACAATTATTCACCTCAGTGTCGGTGAGTAGTAGTGGATATTTACCTCGCCGAAGCGACTCGGTAAATATCCACCACTATTCACCACCACTTCGGTGAATAATTGTTAAATATTTACAGGCGGTTACAGATCTAGTGCTATCCCGGTCCAGGGCGTTTTATTTGCGGGAAAGTTTGATTTGGGTTACCTGTGGTTCGTCACAGCAAACACTAAAACAAAAACCCCAGAAGAGTCGCCAGCAGGTTCGCTCTTGAGTACTACTTGGGTTACATGGTAGATGTTACCCTTCGGCATACGCAATGTATTGTTGGTTTGTCAAGGACTTCCGAGTTCCTAAGCAGCTGTTTCTAGGAAGCTAAATATTCCTCGTCGCCAACCATGCATTTCATTTTCATTTTTCACTTTATCTTACGAAATTGCCAAGATGGTTCATTCGCTAGAAAAATGGCCATGACAATGTGCTCCTGCCAAGACGATTCGTCGAGGACGCAGAACAAAAATTCCCCGGAAGCATGTTACCTATTTCCAAATCAATAAATTCATTATCGCTTCTGTACAGAAATGCAAACTGAACATTACCCACGACGTTATCACTAATATTGGTTTTCTCTCCCTCTCCCCTCCGTTCTTTACGCTGGGTATTTTGTTGTTGTTTGGCTTTCGGTATGGGAGTTGAATTTGTAAGGACGTTAGGATATACCTTAGGTGTCTTTTAATTTTCCTTTTTTTGTGGTTGCACACTGTAGGTGGCTTTGCTCTCCAACATCATCAGTGCAGCATTCCATACGGGAGGTTCGTCGTCCAAACAGAAAGAGGAACAGGAAAAGTCCGATGATTTCGATTGAACATGTTTCTCATGCACAAAAGAACTGATAAAACAAAACTAAATACAAAGAAAAACATTCAAATGTCATGCCCGCAAGGGAAGAACTCTGGTAACAATGGTACCAGAACGAGGCCAGTTGTTACAAAGATCATAAAATTGGGGAGTCGGTCAGTAATGTCATAGTTTCTGTCGTACCACACGGTTGTGTTCCTGTGTCGTAAGGACATTAAATTGTTTCTCTTCCTTCTAGCCTCGCTTTGATGCCTTTATGAATAAGGTGAAAAAAATAAAAAAGGAAAACACCACGTGACCAAAATAACACGCCTTACAGTAGCTTCCTGTGTATATAAATATATACATTGAACTTTAATTTTTATTTTTTTATTTTATTGATTTTATTTTCCTTATGTCAGTTTGAAATGCAATAAGTTTGCCTAAAATTTCGCATGTGATGGTGATGCAACGATGTTCTATTTCGGCATTTGTCAGACAATGGGTTTTAAACCATTAGAATTACGTACAATAACGTACAAAAATTATGAATTGCCATAGTATTTTTTCGCTATTTCATGGAATATCTTAAAAGGCGGGCTTTGTGAATAAAATATTTATTCGAACAACTGCGTACAGGTTGAATTGAATATATGATTAGTATTTTCTTTGGCGCCAAAACTTAGGAAAATAGGCCTTTTGCAGGAAACAGTCACGTGCTGGTATATCACTTTCAATGAATTGCGCTCGTGCAAACAAACTTCAAAATGCTGTATTAGAGAGATCGACAATCGATTGGAGGTGGAGAATAGCACAAACATATTTCGCTAATAATAATAATATTGCTTTAGTTATCGAGGGTAACACTTAATATCATACAGATAATATACACGTGGCCCTCAACATAAAGAAAATAAATAAATAAATAGATGATTAATAACAGTAACAACTAAGCACTAATAAAGACAGTTTCAAATTACAATAATCATTGGAAGCAGTGAGGTTAACCTGCATAGTATGAGTTCAACTTGAATGAGAATTAATCTCTTGAGGCTGCTTGTTTTAGTTCAGTTGGTAGTTTGTTCCATAGAGAAGCAGCGCTAAAACTGAAAGTTTTCTTGCCAAAGGTTTGCTTAACCTTGGTAGTATAAAGTTGTGGGCAGCGTTCCTTGTGTTAAGCGAGTGTGTGTCTTTCAGCAATTTGAATTTATTTCGGACGTATTCAGGCGTTTTTGCCATTAAGGGATCTACCGATCTAGTACAACTGTGCCTTTAAATAAATGAAGTCATATTTTTTTGCCATCCAGTACAACCACGTGATTGCATTCCAGCAAAAGGCCCATTCACCGAGTTGTCAGTTTCGTACCACTTTTTTCACTGGCATCAATGCACCCCAGCACGCCCTTATCCTCCCTTGGGGCCAACCCGCCGATATAGATTCCCGGCCAAACTATCGAATAAGTAAGGGTTAGAGTGGTTTTACTTAACCCGTGAAGTAATATTAATAGTCAGTACGTAATGACGTACACATTCGTGCACGTACACATTTAAACGAGCCTCTGGCTCACTCTTGTGAAACGTGGGTAAACAAATAACTACTACTACCTACTATGACGATTTTGCGCACGCAACTAGAACAATGCACAAAATCTGAATAACAAGAGACTGGCGGGCCACACAGACTATCTGGAGGGCCACATCTATTGTTCTCTGATGCGTGCGCAACATCGCCAAAGCGAGGAGGTATGTGATTATTCACCGAGGGCGCAGCCAAGGGCGATAAACCCTACACCCCCGAGCTTTCATAAATCATCAGGAAGCATTGTTTTCCTGGTTAATTGTTGCATGAAATTACCGTTCATAGGGCTTCTCGTCGTTTTTGTTTTTTCACGATCAGAAGACTAGTGCCACTCAGGAGACATGCCAAAACATTTTTAATGTTCTCCTTTTCCCTTGCAAAGAACAAAGAAACTGAGTTGTGACGTGAAAATATGAAATATATTCCCCTGGCCATGGAAAAAAAAGTTTAATTGCTCACTAGAACTTTGCTCGATGCAACATTGTTCGATAATTTGTTATCCCATGTTGGACCAACATTGTTCTATAGTTTGTCATCCTATGTTGGGTCAACATTGTTCAATAGTTTGTCATCTTATGTTGGACCAACATTGTTCAATAGTTTGTCATCTTATGTTGGACCAACATTGTTCGTTAGTTTGTCATCCTATGTTGGGTCAACATTGTTCAATAGTTTGTCATCTTATGTTGGGTCAACATTGTTCAATAGTTTGTCATCTTATGTTGGACCAACATTGTTCGTTAGTTTGTCATCCCATGTTGGACCAACATTGTTCTATAGTTTGTCATCCCATGTTGGACCAACATTGTTCGTTAGTTTGTCATCCCATGTTGGACCAACATTGTTCAATAGTTTGTCATCCCATGTTGGACCAACATTGTTCGTTAGTTTGTCATCCCATGTTGGACCAACATTGTTCTATAGTTTGTCATCCTATGTTGGACCAACATTGTTCGATAGTTTGTCATCTTATGTTGGACCAACATTGTTTGATAGTTTGTCATCCTATGTTGGACCAACATTCAATAGTTTGTTATCCAATGTTGGACCAAGATTCGAAAGTTTGTTTTACAACAACATCCAATTTTCTCGCTTTCTGATTGGCTCTCCGCTATATGCAAAATAAGTACATACAATGAAAATGACGTCACTCGCAAGCCGTGGTAGCTTTGCAAAGTGCTTTCACGGCGAGGTTTGTGAATTCAAATGGATGTTAACTTCGCTTCCAAAAACAAGAAAGTGAGGATTTCACAAGCATTTTATTACTAGGAGAAGTTAATCGGACGGTGAACCAAATTGCCATTTGTCTAAGAAAGCTTTCTCTCGGCAACGGTAATTAGAAGTGTTTACGTTTTGACTTTCAATGGCCTTTTTCGACTCGAAAGCAGTTTATTACGCACTCATTTGAAGCTATAAGTGCTTCGCCGTTGTAAAAAATGTGTGCGATTTGTTAATTATCCCATGTTGGACCAACATTGTTCAATAGTTTGTCATCCCATGTTGGACCAACATTGTTCAATAGTTTGTCATCCCATGTTGGACCAACATTGTTTGATAGTTTGTCATCCTATGTTGGACCAACATTGTTCGATAGTTTGTCATCCCATGTCGTCCCATGTTGGACCAACATTGTTCGATTTATGCCATGTTGGACCAACGTTTTTGCTTGGTTCAAATGTTGGATAAGTGTGCTTTTGTTCCATCAATGTGTCTGCCACCCCAACATTTTCATCCAACAAGTTGCATCGTTTAATACAACAATGTTCTATAGTTTGACCAGGGTGTACCACGAAAGCCTTTCAACAAACCAGCATGACACAATCCTCGAAAGCTAGATTCAATAAAAGGAAAACAAAGTATCCACTACTTTGCAAAATAACATCCAAGATCCGATCTTCTGGTTTCACCCCACGTGACCGAATCGTATTGTGATTCGTCAATATTTCGGATCCAAGTTCCGCCCACGATCCGAAAAGTTAACACACTCAATCGGAAAACTCGGGTGATGGCCTAATGGTTACAGCTTCATAGAAGCAGTTTTCAAACAGCTTCACTGCAACCTGAAAAACAACCACTACCGCTTACCGAAACCACCTGAAAACACCTTCAAGTGATACAAGCTGGTTAAATTCTAAACCAACTTAAAAGCAACCTGGGACTGAGGTGGTAATCACTACTGAACAAACAACCTCCGTTGAAACCACCTTGTACAAACCAAATATTTTCCAAAGGGTTCGAAACCATACGAGTTCCTGTACACATGAAAGACCCACACTAACACCCACACAACTTAACCCAAAATTGCAATTAACAGTTATTACATTACCTGACCAACTACAATCACATAAATAACTATTATATCCTTCGTCCAGTACTTGTGACCTCTATCAGCCATTGCAATATATCAAGGGTTATAGGGGGAACACAAAAAAAATACCCTGAGGCTATTTAAGGTTCGGATATTTTATTTAAGGATGAATTAATACAGAATATGAGACCAGGGACATGTACATGTATTTAAGTGTCTGACACCTCAAAAACCATACCCTATATAGAGCTATCCCATGGCACATACCTATATGGCTTATATATTGAAGTACATATGTACCTTGAATTACATGTAAAATGTTATGGAAAGAAAAAAATACAGCAAAGTTTATATATACATTTAAAACAGCTAAAGTTTTCCAAACTTCAAACAACCTTTCAATGTTGCCACAGTGAATGAATTTCAGATTGAATGTGCACCTACTAATAACAACATTGAAGTTAATTTAAAGAAGGGATCCTTAAAGCAAGCAGTCTGGGCCCAAAGTCATTTTGTCTGTGCATGATATTGTGTTAAGCTTAGCTAATTCCTGCTATTTATGTTTCTGCTTGGTTTAATTTAATTAGTATTCTGAAAGGAGAACACTGATTACTTGCTTACTTGACTGTTCTGAAATTGATATTCAAGTTTAGAATCCCTAAGGCAGTGAGAAGTGAGAAATTCAAGTTGTCAACTACTACAAGCTACATGTAAGTGTAATACAGAATATTGGTATAATGCAAATTTAAGTACATGCAATTAACTGTTGAATGTTCCTCTCACATTGAATTCCTATATTTACAAGATTATTATAAATTACTATTCTTAGCTGCAATAATAAAAAAACCTTACTATTCCGGCAGGTGTAAAGTACAGGTCAGATTACAGGTCAGGTCACTTCTTGTTTACCTACACCTGCCATTACTATTCTAATTACAATAATAAAAAAGCTAACCTTTTTTCCTTTTTTGGATGGTTGATTAAAACCACTAGTTTGTGACGAAATCTGAAAATAAAAAAACAACATTAATACAAACGGAACAGAAAACATGATTCTATATATGTTCAATTAACATTCAACATCATAATTAGTTGTCAATCTATTTCAATAACATACAGTATCATGCAAAAAAGTCTCTCAAGACCACATAAAACTGCTCCTAAATTAGATTCCCAAGTGATCTAAAGTCTTTTGTCTTTGCCTTGATTAATTACGTCATTTTATTTTCAAGCAACATGCATCTCATTAACTTAAAATCTCTTTGTCTTATAATGGACAATTACAGGCCAAGTTAATGTGCTGAGCCTGTTTCTCATGATGACTTACATTTGTAGTCATTAAGTCAGATGATAACTATTGTGTGGTTCAATTACTTTTAATTAATATCAGTTTAAATGAGAAACCATCTGCATTGACGATTATATAATGTGTATAGAGCTTAAATACATGTACCTAAATATTTACTCCAAAGCAAGCATTAAATTACATCAACAGAGGAAATCAGGTATCCAAATTATCATAATTTAGTCTGCACTGCTGCAGCATACATGTATTACATGTAGTCATTATGTGCTCATCAACAGTTTATCATTGGAAAAGACTGGTGGGAGAGAGGAGGAACACAACTATAAAGAACAGCTACATATGCAAATGAGGCTTAATATGAGTTGTGCCAGCAAATCATCTCAGTGAGATTATATTGTGCAAAGAAAAACAATAAGCTACATTGTATAGCTTTCTTTTTATGGTTTTGTGAGCACTATAATATTATATAATTATTATTTTGGTGGGTATTTAATACACAGACCAGTACACAGAATTGTAATAACTGGAAATCAAAGAAATCAAGTTCTTTTTTTAAATAAAGGAATTATTATATTATCTTAATTGATTATCTTATTAATTGCTTGCAAGCACTTATCAGTGTTATGCTTTTGTGAAAAAATAAATACACATGTAACATTAACCAAATTTCAGCTATTATATATTAGCTGAATATACCTGGTTATATATAATTTGGTTATATATCCATTAGGGTTCAAAGGGAACTTTATTATGTTTTTTTGCCTAAGGGCTAATAATGCTTTTTTTTTATTTCGAGGCCTGCATGTGAATTCTTGACAAATGAAAACCACTGCATGTACAGTCAGCCATCTCACTCATATGACTTTGTTGTTTAATTATTTCAGCACATGTGTCCAATATGCAATAAAATTATTGCACTCATGCATGCCTACAATGTAAGTGCAGAAGTTACTAATTAAAGTTCTAACGATCTTTGTTAGCTATTATAGAAACCCCGGCGGGTGAAAAGTACAGGTCACAGGTCAGGTCATAGGTCAGGTTGTTAATTCTAAGATAAATCCTAACCCTAGCCACAAACCTAACCCTAACCATCGGACGAGTTCACAGTTAAACAATGGGTTCTCACTCAACTTTATGAGTTTAATGGTTCCCAGGTAAACAAGAAGTGACCTGACCTGTAACCTGACCTGTACTTTACACCCGCCATAGAAACCCCTTATTTTAATGAATATTTTGGTGCTTTTGCTGTAAAAGCATTAACCAGGAGATGTTTATTATGAATCCTCAATATTTATAAATGTAACAAATTAAACTATTTTTTCCAGTACCTTGCACTTCAATACAATTATAATACTATAATTAGATGAAACTAGTTCTCAAATTTGATTACATATAATTTATGTAGCCCAGAGAGCAGCATTATGTTATGCTATAAACACCTGCCTGAGTGCCAAATCATGTAATATCAATGACATGCCAAATCATGTACTCAGATGTAAGCAACATATTATATACAACCAGAAATCATGAAATGGATTGACTCACTGAGAGGTGGCAGTCTTTCCAAAACTTTTGCAACAATGTAGAACATATAACAAAGAGAGATTTCCACATTTTCAGCCAGCTAAGAAAAGTTGAAAAACTGAATCAAAACACTTAGAATAGTATAATTATACCATGATTAAAAGCACAAATATATAAGTGGATGAATATTATGAAAACAAGTACGGTAATCACATGGCTTTCTCATGCAATTCTGGATTAACTGGTATTCATGAGGAGATTTTTTAAAGAGCTATAGCTCCAATTGAGCTCCATTTTTGATACTCTTAGGAAAAAAAACCATGATTACCAAAACTAATTGCCTACATGTATATAGTTGCAAACAAACTGCATATTATTTTGTTGAATAATTCTTGCCAAAGTAACTCAAAAACCAAATATTATCATTAATAATAACCTCACACTACTGTAGTGCAGTATCCTATGAAGACCACATGAAAAAGCTATGAAATTAGGCCAACCTATGAAATATCCTATGAAGACATAGGAAAGATACAAAGGCTATGAAATTTTATAAAGAGAAATAATTTCCTTTCCTAATTTTTTTCCCTTCAAATTCCAAGTTTTTTTTCTACAATCCGCATTATAGTCATGATCTATGTAGACTAGAAAAAAACTAAAGACGACTGTAAAAAAAATAGAAAAAAGTCATGCAAAGTAAAATAGTCACATACAGTCTGTAGCCAGTGTAGGTTGTTTTCATGCTCATGCACCCTTTATTGGTTCAGGTTCACAGGAATTTTATGAATCACATATCTTCAAAGTTTAGATATTTTTATTATGGTATTAATGCAGGAGCCCATTACCAGGAGCACGCTACAGGGCTCGAAATTAAGAAGAAAAAAAAGGCGTAATTTTACGCCCAGCTTAAAAATTTTAGGCGTAATTCTCCAAAATTTAGGCGTAAATGTAATGTAAACTATTTTCCCGCGTGAAACAAGTTGTTTTGCATGACAAAAGACTATGTTTTGCATGACAAAACCTATAGATAGGAGCTGTCAAACTTTGACATTTTGCGGTTTAAAGTTCAGACTTCAAACGCCAAACGTCGCCGCGTAATTAGTAAACTATGCGTTTCAAACTTGAAACAACAGACAAAAAAGTTTACACTAAACGCTTGCTTGCAAATGGTAGTAATTTTTTCAAAAAAATCAGATAGTTTTAGAGATTTGGAAATAAGACTTGTCTTCTGATAATTTTTACCTTTGTAAGAGGATCTAGGCGTAATTTACGCCTAAGTGGAAAACGTTAGGCGTAAAACGAAAAAATCTAGGCGTATTTACGCCCGTATCGGGCGCAATTTCGAGCCCCTGCGCTATATATAGGTAACTCAGCATATTTACACCTTCACTCGCTAGTATTTTAAGATTTTTTTCCCATGAAAGAAAAACAATAATGGTGAAGAAAATAGCCTGTAATGTTCATTCACGCATTCGGTGTTTATTTGCAAGAATGTACATTTTCTATAAAACAATGAAACTTGGTTCTATAAATATTATGGTATTTTCATTGAATTGAATTTTTATCTTTTAGTAGAAAACGTAATCTTCTGGACATCTTCACCTAACCCTTCTTTCCCAAACGGGCATACATACTTGAAATTGTATTTTTTAATGATAGACCTCTTTATACCCTGCTAGCAGAGGTTACTAATCTTTCTCAGACTTTTTTCCCTGTTTGGCTTTTGTTTTGCTGTTCTCGAGTTGCTGCGTTGTGCGTAATTCACATTATTAGCAAAATTCCAAATCTTGCCCACCTATTGTATTAATCTTAGTACCTCAGTTGCTATCACTCTCTTTCACAATTTAAGGCACAAATCATCATCAGCAAGGAGCTTAGTGATGAGAAAACAAGCCCCTGGTGGTGCTGGTTGATCATCTCACTTCCATGTTCAGATCAGGTACAAAATTTGTACATAATTGTTGCTGATTGGTTCTCTATTTCACATGATCTATGTGAGCTGCATTACGATTGGTTGAATCATGTCGTGTGAAATAGCAAAGTATGATGATGATTTAATTGTGACTTAATTAAATTGTGATAAAGAGAGTGATTGAAAGATCGAGGTACATAATAAGTCTCTGGTACCCAAGGGTAACCAAAAAAACGTTTGCTTGTTTTCTCATTGCTAATTCACTCCTCAATGATGGCACATACTTTGTACCTTAAATTGTGATAGAGAGGAAGACAGAGAGAGTGATAGATTGAGGAAATAAGCCTCTATATAACTGTGGCACACAGGGTATTTTTCGGTTTGTCTGGTGAATTTTTTTTTAAATTAATGGAATGTCTCAAAACGTATATTTGTAGTCAACTGATATTCGATCCCTACCTGAATTTCCGAATGGGAAAATTATATGTATTGCATACAATTTACAATTCCGACTGGTCTTAGCTTTTTTCATCTGGAACGGTTTGTATATTTATAAATGGTTAACGTTTTTCCGATCGGTTTATTAATAATTCCGTTGGGAAAATTAGTTTTTTCTGTGTAAATGGTAATATTGTTTTTCATTGACTAAAAGTGTTCAGAGTTCAGTTGCCTTTTTTAGATTAAATATAAACAACTTTATACATCCACAAGTTTCATTTTCACTGCATTAATGCACACTTAATTTAACTACACGGCAAAATAATGAATTCATAATCATATAGTCACTGAGATCAATGACGTGTTCGTTTGGGACTGCTTTTAGCTATTATTTACCCGGCAAGCAGATTTTATTATTCTGGAATAATAAAAGCCGGAATAATAAAATTATGTGTAAGCATTATAGAATAACCAGTCAGTCTTATTCCAGTGTAAGAATATTTTAGAATGTTTCAAACGATTGCGTCCTAAATTGTTAACAGTCAAATACCTTCCATATCAACAAGAAAAGTAAGTTTAACACGTGGCACGGAACAATTCGCCGTTGAAGAAAAACGTTCTTATTTTATCAGCTTTTACTGATTCAAATGCCTGATCTATAGAGTATATACTGTATGAGCAAGTGAGATGCTAAATCTTGTCGGTATATATACAAGTGTTCAGAGTTCAGTTGCCTTTTTTAGATTAAATATAAACAACTTTATACATCCACAAGTTTCATTTTCACTGCCTTATAATGCACACTTAATTTAACTACATGGCAAAATAATGAATTCATAATCATATAGTCACTGAGATCAAGGACGTGTTCGTTTGGGACTGCTTATAGCTATTCTTTACCCGGCGAGCAGATTTTATTATTCTGGAATAATAAAAGCCGGAATAATAAAATTATGTGTAAGCATTATAGAATAACCAGTCAGTCTTATTCCAGTGTAAGAATATTTTAGAATGTTTCAAATGATTGCGTCCTAAATTGTTAACAGTCAAATATATTCCATATCAACAAGAAAAGTAAGTTTAACACGTGGCACGGACAATTCGCCGTTGAAGAAAAACGTTCTTATTTTATCAGCTTTTACTTATTCAAATGCCTGATCTATAGAGTATAATACTGTATGAGCAAGTGAGATGCTAAATCTTGTCGGTATACATTGTCAGTAAGAGTACAAAGAAATACGCAAATACCTTCTTTGCTTGTCCTTCGTCCGCCATTTTGTTTTACTGATAAAGTGATAAGCCAGAGGAGAAGCGCCGAGCATCCAAGCCTTGATTAATTTGCGTCGTTGCATTAGCGATTATTGGTAATTGAAGAGCAAGAGCCACTTACTGATTATTGGTAATTGTAGAGCGAGGACATATTTTCTGTTCAGCGCGAAGCTTTTGCCCGAACCAGTCTTCGGGTACAGACTCCCCATTTTCCCGCCACCAATACGCCGCATTCACAGAGCGAATTTCGTCCTTGAGATGTTCAAAAGACGTATTCTTCAGAAATTCCAACACTCTCCCACACGTACATTACTTGATAGAGCAAACCAGTGCTTTTTAGCTGTATGGGAGCGAAGCTGGAGCGGGAGATTGTACATCTCGTCTCAAATGAGCTCAATTTGCCGCTGAAATGCTTTTCTCTGACCTCTGGTAATGTATTAACAAACTCTTATTACAATTATATAAAAGTTCAATTACCAGTTAAATTTGTTGACAGATAGGTAAACCACAACGGCACATTCATGAACACGCTGTGCTCGTGTTGACAGATGTCGATGAAAGATTTTGCTCTGTAATCTAATTATCTGCTGACGTCATACGAGTCGAGCTAAGCTCCTCATGTAAGAATCGGTGCTGCCACAGGCAGCCCGAGTAAAAAGCGTAAGCGGGAGAGTTGGCATCTCTATCAAATTTTAATACATTTTCTGAACAAAGTACATCTGAAAGATGCTTTTGAGCCCAAACTCGGGTATCCCTTTAAAGTTCATTAGTGCGTGAGATGAAACTGAGTTTCATTAGAAGAACAGAATAAGGCTACGTCGAAGTCTGCCGAGAGCAAGGCTGCAAGGTATGGCGCGTTTGGTGTGGTTAGGATGACATGAAGAGTGCAAGAGGTATTGATGTTTATCAGTAGGTTTAGTATAGAGATCTGTAGCGATGTGACCGTTGTGAAGGCCGACATTAACGTCCAAAAAAGGAATGTTAGAAGAAGAATGAGAGGAAGTAAATTTAATAGTGGTGGTTCATGGACTTTTTTCTTGAATGACCGAGGTTCGGTGAACTTCATTCGCTTTATTTCATGCATCTGTGATTCGTGGGAATTGCTCACGACGTCTTCAAGCTCTCGCTTCATTTGATCCATCTTCAGTGTTGTCCATGATTGTCGCCAACTTATCTACCCGGGTTATCTAGCAGATGATAGATAGATAGATAGATCGTTTATTACAAATATTTCTCACTTACAGCAAAAACTGAATTACGGAGGTTTACATTAATATGGTTCTAGATAAGTTAACTAAGTTTTAAGAAGGATATACTATATACTGCTCTAATTAAACTAATGCTATATTACAATTAAAAATTTCTAAATACATCGATTGTAGTTACTTACGATTGTTATTGTAATCATTTGCGCCCGATATTATAAAGGTGTTTCTATATCTATTAGTTCTACATGATGGTATACACATAGGATTTCTTATACTCTTATCACCCTGAAACGAGCATAAAACATTTAATAGCTAAACTGCATTAAACACAAACAACAGGGGGGAGATCAGGGATGGGCATCTCGTTTATTGATACTTGTCGGACACGTATAATTACAGCAGTATATAATGTTGCATGGCCAATCACGTCTGTATAGATGTGTAGTTAGTAATTTCTTCTGTTCTCAACATATATCCCGAAGAAAATTTAGGTATCAAGGTAGAGAAACGCCTTCGAATGATTCTTACATATTAATCACTCTTCTTATACACCCTCAACGCAATCCCAACGGGATTATGTAACTTGTTTATATAACATAACAACATTCTGCATTAATTCCTACCCACTTGTGTACATTCCGTAACGCTAATAAATATATTACTCCTTAAGGTAACAGTTGGGCGCGTTGTATTAAACGGTAGGAGGCCATATAGATTTCCCTCTGGATGCGACAGTATCCTCCGAAATAAACTCTGGCAGAGTTGTGACCTACGGTCCGCAAGGCTACATAGACCAGAAAAGTTAAGCTGGTCAGAGTACGAAAGATCGTATCCATATATAATGCGTAGGGCTCGTTTTTGTATTCGTTCAAGTGAACAGCTAAGATAATCTGGGAGACTATAATGAAATACCGGGCTGGCATATAACAACACAGATTGAATACAGGCAGTATAAAATTGGACAAGTTCGTCTGCAGAAACATTAGCGCGCTTAAGCTGAACTAGGAAGTATAGTCTCTTTGACGCTTTTTTGATGGTGTCCGAAATATGAGAGTTCCATTTAAGATTATTCTGTAATGTTACACCTAGAATTTTTATTTCGTCCACTTCACCAAGAGTTGCCTCCCCTACCGTAACGGTGTCATAAATTCTCGGTGTTCTAGAGAACGAGATTTTGAGTTCTTTACATTTCTTTGGATGCAATTCAAATCTGTTCTGTTTAAATCTGTTCTGTTTACATCTGTTCTGATGACCTTGCTCATCAGTGGCGTTCAATCTCCGCTTGAACAGTTTCGTCCATAGCTCTGTTGTTTTGGTGTCGGTAAAAGTATTTTCCTGTACTTGTATGGTTGTTCTACTCGTTCTGATATCTGCTGGGCTTTGACTTTCAAGGTTATCGAGAGTTAAAATAAAAGTAACCCGGTATTAGCCTGCGAATACAGCCGTCTCGCATCGAGAACCACAATCAAAAGAGACGTGTGCACGTTTTGATTGTCTTCCCGCTATTCCACCCATATCACCATAACAACGGTGGCTTAATTTTGATAACTTGACAGCCCGTTCTCGTACTGGATTGAATGATCGCGACGAAAGTATGCGAATACATTAAAAGTGGTTACACTTTTGCGCGCCGTGCTCTAAAGTCTTCGCATACATTCGTATAGTTTGTATCAGTGGTAACTGCGAAGTTTCGGAAATATAAGGTAAGCTCGTAAGTGATCCTATAGGTATTATACATTGATCGCTTCCAGTCGTATAACGAAGAGGGCTATATTGCGAATGTTTCTCTCTTACTTAGCTTCGTGATCTTTAGAAGTTGTGACTGAAGCCCCATTTACACAACATTCATTTTGGGCACGGCACTCTTAAATTTGGGCCCGCGGGCCGATAATTTTGGACCGGCACTCTTGATTTACACGGCAAAAATCAGAAGTGCCGATAATTTAGTGCAGGGTACTCTTAATATAATGTACACGGCAAAAATCAAGAGTGCCGATCCCAAAACTTATCGGCGCCGTGCCCAAAATGCTTGCCGCGGAAATCGGACTTGGCATGTATTAAAACCCGGAACACCGGAACGGAACCACCAGAACGGAATCACCAGAACGACCGGAACCACCGGAACGACCGAAACCACCGGAGCAGAACCAACGGAACCGTTATTAAAACTGTCGAAACCAACTATTAAGAGGCAAAGGCCAATACAACGTAGAATTTTGATGTTTGTTTATGTACAATATTTTAGCTGGCCAAACAAGCCTTCTTCAGGTCAGGAGTAGCCTGCTGTGCAGACGTATTTTTTCACTCTCATAAATTCGAAGAAAAAAAGTTACTTTTTTCTTCGAATTTATGAGAGTGAAAAAATACGTCTGCATGGTAGGCTAGGTCAGGAGCCCTGTTCAGGTATAATAAGATTTACAATGGCGTGTATTTTTGAACGTAACCCCCCACCACCGCAAAACCTCCACCTCTTGAGGAGATCTTAAAGTGCCACTACGACGAAATTTGACTAATTATTTTACCACTTTTTTGTATTCCATAAGGACAAACAGTGGCAGAAATATCCAAATCAGTGAAAAAGTTTGCAAAGGGGGAACTTAGACCACACATTTAAAGAGAGTTTACCGTCTGCTAATTTTATTTTCAAGACACTAAACCACAGAAGAAATAACCAATATTATTTCATGCACATGTACTTTGTTTGTGTCTCAAACAGCGGCGGGGGCGCGAAGTTTGGTTCAGTGCCTTGTTATCGCCACTGTAAAGCTGCAGATCAGTCAGTTTCAGTCTCTAGTAAATTCTTATCACTCACGATTTGATGTTAGTCATTCCTAGGGTATTTTCCCTGGTTCGGCTTTAAGGTTGTGCTGTTATCTGGGCTACAGGAAGAATTCAGCAGAGAAATCACAATTCTAATTTTTTTTTATAGTGAAACACGAATGAGACTTGTGTTCCGGTGTTCCAGGGATTCCCCCCCCCCCCCCCCCCCCCCGTAATCTCACCCCCCCCCCCCCCCCCCCCCCCCCCACGAAAGCTGTTTTTAGCTTAAAGCAACGTCGAACGAGCTTGCTTTTAGTACGAGAGAATTGGGGGGGGGGGGCGAAATCCCCAGCTTAGTCTGTTTTCACTGGGGGGGCGAGATCCCTAAGGGGGGGTGAAATCCCTAGTGATCTCGCCCCCCCCCCCCCCCCCCGAAATCCCTAGGACACCGGCAATAGATTTTCCGGCGAATCTACATTCTAAAATACGATGTAATTGCTATAAAATTAAATCGCTCTGTTGTCTAACATGAAATCGTGAGTGATAAAAAATTACTAGAGACTGAAAAAAGGTATTGAAACTGACTGATCTGCTGAGTGAGCTTTACAGACCCCTTTACAGTAGCGATAAAAGAGGAACCAAACTTCGCGCGCCCCGTCGCTGTTTGAGACAGACAAAGTACTGTGCATGAAATAATATTGGTCATTTCTTCTGTGGTTTATTGTCTTGAAAATAAAAATAGCAGTAAAGTGAAAGGCATACTAAACATCGCTAGGTTTATCTGTTTAAAGGAAACAGCAATATGACAAACTATATTCTCAGCTTATTTTTCGGTTTAATTTATGACATTCTGTCAGTTGGTTCGGCTATTTTGGCCTTCTTCCGAACTGTTATAGTGGACTCTGGTACGATCTTACCGGCTATTCCATGTGACACAAACAATTCTGGAGAAGCTTCTGTCCTCAAAACGACCAAAACATACACAAACCATCCTTGAGGCTTGAAGAAAATTACAAACCTTATTCACTGATTATCGGCACACGGCTGCTCGATCGTATACGGTACTCAACTAGAAGGCTTGAATGTAGCGAAATGTCAGCTTTGTGGTTCGTTAAATTGCTATGCAGTCCTGTACAATGCACAAACTGGAAGGCATATTTCTATTCAAAACGTTTTCTTTGCGGAAAAATGGTACACTTTCTTGCTACATATGTTAGTTCGCGTGAAGGTTTGTATGAGAAAAGTAGCCCCACGTGTTGTTGTGTTGAGACTTTGACGTCACGTACGCTCAAAAATGACTAGGTGTTTCTCGCCAACAGGAACACGTTCGAGTAATGGCGGACGTAAAATTCAAGATTCGGAGTAAAAAAAAAAGGACTTCCCGTTGTCGCATTGAAAAACGGTTTGAACTGGTAATAATATAGCAACTCTACTTTATGAATATGAGAAAACATTTATGTCATAATTTGATCATAGTGGCACTTTCAGACCGCACCAAACGTCTCATGAGCAGTAAACAGATTGTACCAGATTGTATCAAATCTCGCCTAATATAGAAAAAAATCTCAACCAATCAGGCGCCACGTTACATGTATCATTTGACTCTGACGTCATCAGAGGCAAAGAATTCAAGATGGCGTACGTCTTGAATGTGAGAGGGGAAAACTGAAGAAAAACATCTTTACTTGGACGTTTTCAACACAAAAATAGGATAGCTTACTCATGTGGAATACGGAAATCGATAGTTTACGGTTTACATCTCGTCTTTATCACCTAAGAACGCTCATTTTTGGCCAACAAAAGAGCTACATAGAAATGAACGATTTGTTAATAAAATACTGTGTAGATCTCTAGATATTTTACCCTATAGAATACATATTCTCGGCTTACCTTTTCGTCCAGGCCTTCCATGGCTACCATCCATCAAATAAACATCGTACAAAGCGCGGGAACACAAATCACGTGGGAGAAGATATATACTAGAAACCTCCAGAGGTGGGAGAGGATAATTCATGTTCTTTTTTTTTTGCCAGGGAGGGGAGGGTAGAATGAATTATCTCTGTTTTCTCTGACTGTAAATATATCACAATGTGGACTGTCGCGCTCAAAAACTAACTTTAGCGTAGTTATTGCTCTGGTCAGCTCAAATAACTGTTTGCGTGAATTAGTTTATTACTGTTTCTACAATAACCTTAGCGTCTTTCAAAATTTACCAAGGCAGAGAATGTCAAATATTATAGTCTGTGGTTGCTGTACTGAAGGTCGGCTATCTCTAAGCGTATCTTATCGATAGAGGTCAAACTCTTGAACCTCTAGGTATGAATAAACGTGATGAAACTTAACTTGTATTTCACAATCATCATCACGTCACTTTTTTATTATGTCACTCTCCCTATTTCTTTTCATTGGTCTATATGTGTTTTATCATAAGATTGTGCAATTCATAATTCATGTATTATTTCGAAAAGGTTCTAGTTTATTAGATACATTGTAAGCCTCTTTCCCCGAAGAAGATCGGCTGTGCCGATCGAAATATTGGAAGAAAAACTCTCTACCGTTGAATCAGCCTTTCCTTTCTTGTCTATCTCTAACAGATCGATACGTTAGATACGTTGGTTTCGACAGTTTTAATAACTGTTCCGGTGGTTTCGGTCGTTCCGGTCGTTCCGGTGGTTCCGTTCCGGTGGTTCCGTTCCGGTGTTCCCGGTTTTAGTACATGCCCCTTTCCTTTTGGATTTCAATATCATAGGCTCCCTGAAAATCAGTTATCAACAAACCTACTCCAATAAATGATTGATGTAACAGCTTTTTAGCTTGGAACAATCAAGAGATATTTGTTAGTTATTAATATTGCTGTTTGCCTCAGTAATTATTGAAGTTATTGAAGTCTTTGCGTTACCTTTAACAATAATTATTTAACAGCTGAACCGTTACAAACAGCTTCTCATTTTCATGGTTTAGTGGCGCCCAAATAATACGCTCCGAGTGGAATTTATCTCTGAGAAGCATAAATCACAACAAGTCGGGATTGAACATCTTTACGGGATACAAGATAATCCGAAGTTGTTTTGGGACTAATGCGAAGCTAGGGTTTCGGCCCAAACTTTTCGGGAACGTCGTCTTCGTCGTAAGGAAAACTTTATGCCGGAAAATCCTGTTTTTTTTGTGTGTGTAATATTGAAAGAAAAGAAGTGAAACGATAAGGTTTCAGAATTGCTGTGAAACGATAAGGTTTCAGAATTGCTACGAAACGTTCAGTCTCTGAGGGGTTAAAATTATCGTTTGTATGATTTCACTGTGGGGATTTGTTTTCAAGTACTTGAGAATAGCGGGGTTCTGTCCGATAATACACTGGTTTCACTGATCAAGTTGGCATAGCTATTCAGCATACATAGTAACAAGTATGTTCAGTGAATAAAGTACCTGGACACGGTTCAAAGCAAATGGGTCGGCGCTTCCTCGTGTGTTTATCTCGGTGGTAATAGGCCATCCCAATAAAATATTTCGTTCACCATCACCCTACCGACCAATTTTTTTTTGGAAAAGCAAAAATGAAATGCAAGGTTGAAGACCGGATATTTTTTTTGGAAAAATATTTAATTTTTTTAACTACACATCTTTTCCGAGCTCTCTACGTTTTAGTTTCTTGCCTTTACTAGCTATGGATTTACAATTTGTACGAGAGAGGAAAACGTCGCGTAAATGTTTTTTTTTGTCTTCAAGCCGACTTGGTTCCAGACCCACTAAGGTTTCCTCTTTTTTTTTCCGACCCACCGACCCACCATCTGTATTAAATACAGTACCGCTTGAGACCTGTATTCTGATTGGACCATTATACTGTAGCTCTATTGTTTTTGTAATGCTCGATCTAACGGTTAGGGTGTTTTGTGTCGTTGGGAATTGGAAACTAATACTGTGAGTCGTTTCGAGCCAGAGGGCGATGGTAAACGAAACATTTTATTGGGATGGCTTTACTCTTTCACGGTCGGTTAACCTCACCAATTCAGTAGCGAAACACTTAAATCCTGTACAAATACTGCTATCTTATTTTTGAAACCTTACTTATTGTTAGCTACAAGTTGAATGATATACGTATATGTATTCCTCATTTCACAAGGAGTCTGTTTGATCTTAGTCTCCCTCGCAGCCTCTTTTAGTGTCGGGCTCCCTGTACAGGGAGCCCGACACTAAAAGAGGCTGCGAGGGAGACTAGTTTGATCTTTAAAGCAATTACTGATTAAGCAATTACTGATTAATCGGTTTGTAGTCGTAAATGTTTTTTGTTCAGTTCACGAGTGTTTCATTTTCACCCCTAAGAGTTACCAATTCTAAAACAAAACATTAACTGACAAGCAGTTCCTGTCATATTTTTCAGGTTAAAACCCTAAAAGATACCGGGATAATCTAACAGTGGTCACTTTAGATTTAAACACCCTATCAAACCACGAATCAGTTAACCCCTTAAAGGTACGACGATCATCCCGTCACTTTTATATGGGAATTTTCCCCGTGTTTCATTCCTCCTTGTCCACTTGTTGTCTGCAGTTAATTTGGTCAGCGGGTGTTCATGCTAGGATATTTTGCCTGATTATCCTTTCTCAGTTTTCTCTACCCCTCTTCCCTTTCGGAGAGCCTGGTACTCAGGTTACATTCGGAACGACTGACCATTTCCTGTTGTTAAAGGCGCGAAACTCAGTGATATGACGTACAAACTGACGGTGTTATTAGACCTGGAGATCGACTCCACGAGGATGGAAACTGCAATTTGTTGGTCAGACTGATGTTGAAGTTTGTATTTAGAGAGGAATTTACCAGTGGATACGTTTTCTTGAGTTCTTAATCTCTTTCAAAATAGAAGGAAGTCCGCGCAATGGACATAATTGTATGGTAAAAGTGGTGTGCAAAGAATAGAGTATACCGGAAAAACTAGACCGTTGCCTCACTAATTCATCACTCGATTTCAAATCTATAGCGACGGCAAAAAGTACAGCACTCATGAACAGATTTGCTCGTCTTCCTGGTTTTATCGGTAAATGAATTTGTTACACAAGGTATTGCAAGTCCTTAACTGGTTAAACATGACTTGGGGCCAATTTTTGACGTATTTTCGCGCATCGAACTGCTACTACAACCAGTACAATCTGAGCGGTCACACGTTCCTTGAAGTTTACTTGACAATTTTGACCAGTTGAAATTGGACTCTGTAGTATATTCTCCTTTGCTGGATCAAGTTGGAGTTGAAAGGTGTCGTAGTTCGTGTTCGTCAGGTTAGAAATTAATCAGCTTCCGGTACAAGTCAAAGCTTTCAAGGGGAGCAGGTTTAAAATCTACACAGTTGCTGCAGGCTAATTCCACCTTTTTTAAAGAATATTTACTATTGTTGAGGATATCATCTCTTATAGCCAAATATTTGCTGTACCTGAATACCTAAATGACGCCTGAACCACTGATTTTATCAGGCAATATAGACATACTGATAATTAGACATACTGATAATTAGTATAAACCAACTAGTGGACTATTACAAATCCTGCATTCTGATTGGCTATCCTACTATAGGTCTATTTGTGATAGCCCATAGTATAGAAAAACCGCACGCATTTTCACGAAATAATAATAGTTTTTCAACTTCAATTTGTTTCTTTCTATTATTTTCTACTGTCCGTCTAGTTAGTTTATATACTCGTAGCCCATTCGGGCTGCGGGTCTAATTGTTAAATAGTATTCAAACCCTTTGTTTATACCGGTATACCCACGTTAGCACGTGCTGCATGGATCCAACTTTTTCTTAGCTTATCCGCTCGCCGTAGTCTGGCAAAATCGCGGGCTATCAGTTGGCACTCGAAACGCTCGTGAGTTGAACGGCTTTCGGCACGTTATCAATTACCTAATTACCTAACTTGAAATACGTGTCTGAACAACATTTCTACATAAAGACCCTGTGTCCGAGCCCATGGTGCTTTGCGCCAAAGTTATGATTAGTTTGTTTATCGACGGACGCATAAATTGAAGGCCAGCTTTTAGGCGAACTAAATTGCTCCCGATTGTTTATAAGTTTCATAAAAGAAGTACACATACACTTTGGATAACGAATTTCATAATTTCTACCGGATTAAAAACCCAATCGAGCCCACGAATTTTCCCCGGATGCTTCGAATATGATTTTAACAGTACGCGGCAGGAAGCCAGTTGTTCTGTCTTTAGATTCTAATTCGGTTTACGAGTGCGACTTTTCACAACTCTACAAGCAAACACATACTCTTGTTACCTTGTTTTCATGTCTCCAGTATTGCTTAGCTGTATTTGAAGATATCTACTTTCCTTGCGAATGATATATTTTGAGTGCAAAATGAAATGTCGTACTCGCACTCGAGTCAAACTCACAGCGAAGTAACAGCTGAATTCGGCAGATTGGAGTTTGACCCGCGATCGTAGTTTTGGTAGCAAGACTTTCTGGACGTACTGGAGGATGAAAAAAAAGTTAAGGACATTGCTTTCTCTGCTAATAAAAATGCAAAACATATACAGATACAGATAAGTCGTTACATCTCAGTGGAGCTTAGCCGTGCTAAATTATAATTACGAATGTTCTTGATGCCAGAAGTGGTTGCTTTGTGCTTTGCATTTCCAACGAAGCCCGCCGTTCCCTTAGTGCAGCAAATCCCCGGGAAACTCACGTAGTAGTCCTTTTGAACCACAATCGTTCTCTTGTAGACCTAGAGAAAGTAAAATGTGGACTGCTGAAGGATTATTTGTCGAGTCGCTTCGCCTCGCTGTCTCGGTCCTTTCTCCGGCATTCCTCTACTCGCCACTCTAGACCGGTATTTGAAGAAATATTCGAATTAAGTTTCATTTTAAAAAGTATATATACAAAAGTTAAGATAAAAGAAAGTCAGTTAAGCATATATATATATGAATAATTACACGATGGCCCAAACTAGGGATGGATTTCGAAAGATTCGAGAGTCACATAACAACAACAACGATCTTTCTGATTTTCGTAGCCTACGAAAATAATTTGCACGCGCAAAGCACCATGGGCTCGGACACAGGGTCTTGAACCAGGAGCTCGATAAACCAACATCTTTATTATATTGAACTATTCGAATAAATCTGAGAAATGTTTCACCTGGCGAAGACGCCTCGTGGATCCACAGCTATTTTGACCATGTTATGACGAAAATCATTGTCAATATTAGGACAGACACATAAAAAACTAACTTCAATTTGTTAAATTGAATTCGGTTTTCGTATGATAGCGAAACTTATCAACCTCGGTCTGTGTTATCAGCCTCAGCCTTCGGCTGATAACACATACCTCTGTCTTGATAATTTTCGCTATCATGTTCAATCTCATCCAATAATTGCTTATTAACTAAAAGGCCATTCCTTACTTTCTCTACTTTCTCTCTTAGATGAAAGATTGTAAATATAAAAGAATAGCAGAAGAGAAAGATCAACAGCACCAGTACAGATGTTCATCCCTTTTATCACAGCTATCTTTTTCTTGGATGAATGAGGTCTTTCAAATAGGAAGCAAGCGCTGTCTTGAAGAGCATGATCTCCTGAATCTAGAGGAAGAGGACGAGACTCGATATATGACGGAAGAACTCGAACGAAATTGGAAGGAAGAATTACAACACAGTAGAGCCACTTGCAAGAATCCACGATTATGGCTCTGTATTCTGCGTGTTGTTCCTTTGCGGAAGCTGGTCTTACTAAGTGTTTTAATGGCTATTTATGGTCCTTGCTGTGTCGCTCTACCAATCATTCTGGCTTATTTTGTCTACATACTTGAAAATCACTCAAGCTTCAATTGGAAAACCATCTGGGCATGCGCAGTAGCGTTACCCTTGTTGGCTGCGTTTAAAGGGATCGTGATCCACGCATTTGGTTTCCAAACACAAAGGCTTGGCATGCAGATGAGGTATTCGCTGAGGGGAGTTGTGTATCATAAGGTTAGTTCGTAATCGTTTATGATTTGAACACCACTTTGCAAAAAAAAACTTCAGCCGGAGAGATTGGAATGCGAAAGCTTAAGACCTTTTTAAAGTGACACGATTCTTTTTCGCATTTTTCTTTTATTGATATGTATAGGAAATAAATACTCAAATACAAAATTTAAAACAATTTACATAGGATTTTAGCGCCCGAAATGCATAGAATTGGTCAGGAGACTGGTCGAGATCCGCGTCAATCCTGCCACGTGATCACATCGTGACAGAAGATTGTGTGATAAGTTTCGCGCGCCACTGGCTAGCGAAAGTGGGTGTTTACGAAGACTCAGGCAAAAGGAATATGGGCCACGTCAGGCAAAAAGGGCCCGGACGACATTCAAGTTAAATATTTCCTACAACGGTGTTCCTAATAACAGGTTGAAGATTGTATAATTGTATTCTTGACGAGAAGCGCTACATTTCATTCCTAACAATAAATTCCCGAGCCAGGCAATGAATTTTCTTAGAATCTCATAGCATTTACGAAAATAAATAAAGAATATAGTCAGTTTGAAAGTCTTGCTGAAATTCCCGTCACGCGCGCCAGTAAACCATTGCGCGGTAAACTGAAGAGCAAATAGGAATCAAGTTAAAATTTATCCTGCTTTCAGGCGGTGGATGGTGTTTTTTCGCGCAGCAAACGGATCATCGAAGCGGCCGCCATATTGGCCGAGCGTGATTGAGACTTGGGATCGAATGACAAATGGAGGGGGGAGGGGGAGAAGAAGCAGAAAGGAAAGACCGCCTTCCCGAAAACCCCTGGTTTCTGAGTACAAAAGTTAGATCCCGTCCACTAGCGGACGGGGTATGTGATTGGCTGAAACGGTGTCAAATAAAGCTTATCGCGGCAAGTGTTGAAAGCAAGAACTGAAAGCAATAAATGTAGCCTGCGAAGTGGCGTAACTAGAATAAGTGCTGTGTACTGAGGTTGCAGTTGATTAAATATGGCAAGTAATACAAAAAGCTTTTTTGAAGACAAAGGTGAAGTACCCTGGTTCCAGAGGTTTTCTAGAGAGAACAGCCACGGAGAAAGAGCCGAGAGAAAGAGCGGCGAACTGCGAGAGGTTTGTTGTGGAGTTCTCTTTTCGCAAGATCGTAAACCGTAAATATCATACTCTTTCCAAAGCGCCAGAAGATCTTTACTTAGAAGTAGGCTCTGTACGCTCTGTATATAATTAAAATTAGACTCAAACTCACACCGGAGGTTCAACTTCAAAAAATTGTGAATGTCTGTGAAAGATTTTGAAAACCGGCGGCCAAGTGGATGACGATAACGGATAAGTGAAAATTTAAAACCTGACTAAAAGAGCTCAACAAGTATACGAAGAAACTTGTAAGTATTAAGTGCTCCTTACTTTATAAGCAATTGCAAATTACCAACTTTGAATGCTGAATTTCTCAGTCTCACAATAAATAAGCTTATTTTTATACTTTGAATGCTGTATTCAGTTCACTCGTTTCCAAAATCTTCCTTGTGCTAGCTAGCTTGTTGTTGTACCGATTTTAGTAGCGTTTTGTAGCCGTGCTTTTCGTCCAGTTTTTACAGGCTTTTTTCTCTTTGAGCTTCTGTGTCAGTGTGAATACTACATGAAATAAATCAGCAAATCCACAAAGCCCAAGCTTTTCCGTTCAAAATCACACATTTTTGCTGCAGAGTGGAGGAGTTCTTGTCGATTCCTCGGACAGTCGAGCGCCAAAACATCATTTCTCGTGAAAAACGGAAAAGAAGAACGACATTTTTCACGTTCTTTAACTATATACGGTTAACTTTGTGAATATCCTGGTTTGGAATTTTAACATGATTTTGTCTCTATTCGCAATAATAAAAATAAACAAAATAGTTTCGTGCGGGTTTTCTGTACATCTTTGAATAAAGCTTTTCAAACATTGAATTCAACAAATTATAACATACTAAATACAAAATATGTGGATTCTGATTGATCAATTTCGAGTGCATCTACTATACGTCATTGAGTGCACAGTCGCATGCTCTCGACAAATGTTTGCTCAGTATATTTTATAAACAAAATATCTGGATTCTGATTGATCAATGACGAGTGCATCTACTATAAGTCATTGAGTGCACAGTCGCATGCTCTCGACAAATGTTTGCTCAGTATATTTTATAAACAAAATATCTGGATTCGGATTGATCAATTTCGAGTGCATCTACTATACGTCATTGAGTGCACAGTCTCATGCTCTCGACAAATGTTTGCTCAGTATATTTTATAAACAAAATATCTGGATTCTGATTGATCAATGACGAGTGCATCTACTATACGTCATTGAGTGCACAGTCTCATGCTCTCGACAAATGTTTGCTCAGTATATTTTATAAACAAAATATCTGGATTCTGATTGATCAATGACGAGTGCATCTACTATACGTCATTGAGTGCACAGTCTCATGCTCTCGACAAATGTTTGCTCAGTATATTTTATAAACAAAATATCTGGATTCTGATTGATCAATGACGAGTGCATCTACTATACGTCATTGAGTGCACAGTCTCATGCTCTCGAATTATGGCCAACACACTTTTAAGTTTATGACTTCTAAAATATGGGAGAACATACCAATTACGATCAAAAGTTTAAATTTTAATAGTTTCAAAATGTGTTACAAACAATATTTATTAAGTAATCAACAGTAATTTTCATTCTCGTTCTGTCTATTAATTTCTCTTTTACTGTCTAGTATTTACTTAAATCTACCTTGCTGATGTTTGTATTTACTACTTTGACCACTACACACCATACTCTATAGAACACTTAAGCCGCTTTCCGTATTTGTGGCTGCCAAATTTGAACTTTCCGCGTAGTTGATTTCTGTCCCATATTTTGAACTCATATCTCAGTAATATATGAACACCGTAATCCTTGTATTATTTATCAGGTTTTATTCAATCTCTTCTTCGCTGAGGGTAACAGTAGAACGGCGACATGTTGCGACGATAAGGTTTAAAACTAAAATAAAGTGAGATAGATGTTGACAAAAAATGAATAGGAAATACGTACATGAATATAAAGGACTGAACTGAAAGGCTACTTACATTACGGTGACGAAACTAACTGGCTGGAAGAACTTCTGCTGAGAGGCGAACTAACTGCAACTATTGCGACCTTCTGTACTGACTAAAAACTGATGTCGTAATGTCATTTTATGGAAGCTGCCTAAAACTAACAAACTAAAATTTGACTAACAATGAATAACAAAATTATTAGGAATGAAAGCTATGCACACGATAACGAAACA
This sequence comes from Actinernus sp. WN-2022, assembly GCA_030867875.1. Taxonomy (NCBI): domain Eukaryota; kingdom Metazoa; phylum Cnidaria; class Anthozoa; order Actiniaria; family Actinernidae; genus Actinernus; species Actinernus sp. WN-2022. The sequence goes on from JAOWCC010001679.1 coordinate 38,784,436, forward strand.
AAGCGAGAAATGTAAACATGAAAGCTACGATTACGAAACAAAGCGAGGAATGTAAGCGACAAAACTAATAGATATTTAACAATAGGAGCAATAAAATAACAGTACTTCGGATCCAACACACCGGCCCCTAAGTGTGAAAACGCGAGTGAAACACTTATCAAATAATTTATAAGGATCCGTGCTATTATATTACTTCAAACTAACAGTTTCTGTTTCAACGTTCCTTGTTTCAATAAGTCTCGAGTCCACCTTGAGTAGACTGACTAAGTTGCACATCTTTAAGAGACATCGATTGTATCATCGTATTCATTCTTCCGATTCGACGACCACGCACAGCTTGTCAACTGGTCGCTGAAGAACTGTTAATTTAGTTTTCACCATGGCACGGCGTACAAATCCTCTCTTATCAGGTAGTACTTCAAGAATTCTCCCAAGTGGCCACGAGTTCCTCGGGGAGTTGTCATCTAGGACCAAAACGATATCTCCCACGGCGAGGTTTCTTCGGGGTCGAGTCCACTTCTGTCTTTCCTGAAGCAATGGTAGATACTCACGGGTCCATCTCCTCCAGAAAATATCTGCAAGATACTGCACCTGTCTCCATCTGCGTCGTGAGTATGTATCTTCTTTGATGAACAATCCTGACGGTAACGACGGTTCAGATCGAAGCAGCAACAGGTGATTTGGGGTGAGGGCTTCCAGATCATTGGGATCGTCCGAGACTTGTGTGATAGGACGACCGTTGATGATAGCTTCTACTTCACACATAAGAGTGGCAAGGCTTTCGTCATTCATGGTTTGCTCTTTAAGCAAGGCGTTCAGGATCTTGCGAATCGTTCTGATGCAGCGCTCCCAGATACCTCCATGATGAGAGCCTGAAGGAGGGTTGAACGTCCACTTTATGTTCCTTTGCAATAGATGATTGTGGATGTTCTCTTGGTTCCACTTGGAGATGTTTTCACGGAGCTCTTTCTCGCCACTGGTGAAATTGGTGCCATTGTCTGATCGGATTTCTTTTACTTGTCCTCTTCTTGCAATGAATCTTCGCAGTACTTGCAAGAACGAGTTGGTATCGAGGCTGTGAGCGATTTCGATATGAACAGCACGAATCGCCATACAAGTGAAAATCACTCCATATCTCTTCACCTGGCTTCGGCCTTGACGAACAAATAATGGACCAAAATAATCTACTCCGACTGAAGTGAATGGTGGTCTGTCCGGAGTTAGGCGATACTTTGGCAAGTCTGCCATTTTCTGTTCTCCAGCGGGAGCTTGTCGTCGTCGACAACTGAAGCAATTCCTAAGACTTCTTCTTACTGTAGAATTTGCCTTGATGATCCAGTACTTTCTGCGTAACAGCGCCAACACGTACTCTCTACCAGAGTGCCCGGAGATGTGATGGTAATGTTCAATGATGAGGCTTGTCACATGATTGTTTTTGGGCAAGATTATTTGATGTTTTGAATCGTTAGAGATGCATGCTAGGCTCAGTCGTCCGCCCACACGTAGGAGGCCATCAGTCAAGATGGGATCAAGCTTGAAGAGGGGGCTAGATTTCTTTACTCGACTTGCCTTCTTTCTTGGTGTGACGTTTTCTTCTGCACAATCAGACCTCTTTCCCTTTTTAAGGATGCTGAGCTCGTCTGGAAACGATTGGTGTTGCACGTATCTTAGGATTTCTATTTCACTGGCTTTCATTTCTTCAGTCGAGATTGGTTCAGGTTGTTCGTTCTTCATATCCTGGATCTTCTCGTCTGTCTTGCGCTTTCTGCATGCTTCGTATAACCTTCTACGATACTTTAATATCCAAGCAACGATTTTCTTAAGACGATACCATGAAGAAAATCTCTTGAAGACATTATCCACTGCGGCTACTGACTCATCGAGAATGACTGCACGGGAAGATACCTCTCTCTTCACTTCTGGGTCGTCTTCAGGGACCACTCCCATTGCTACGGGTCGTCCCGGCCACAATTCTTCTTCTTTCCAAAGGAATTCTGGTCCTTTCTTCCATCGTTCACGGTTGAGAAGAGCATCAGCTGATAATCCTCTTGACGCATCGTCTGCAGGATTGGAATTGGTGTCTACGTACCTCCATTGTGATGGATTTGATCCATCCCGGATGACGGCAATACGGTTTGCGACAAATGTGTGAAATCGTTTGTTTTCGTTTTCGACGTAGCGCAGCACCGACGTACTATCCGTCCAGAATGTGGCATTATTGATCGGAATCTCCAATTCTCTTCTCATCATCTTGTCAAGCCGGATTGAGATTGTTGCGGCCGTAAGCTCTAAGCGCGGGATTGTGATTGGCTTCAATGGAGCGAGGCGTGCTTTTCCCATCAGGAAGGAGCAATGGATTCTGTTATCAGCGTTAATCAATCGAAGATAGGATACTGATCCGTAGCCATCTTGAGAGGCATCGGAGAAATGATGCAGCTGGGCACATGTAATGTTACCAAAATTGGATGGCTTGAGGCATCGATTAACTGTAAATTGTGCCAGCTTTGGTAGATCTGTTATCCACTTCTGCCACCGGATTTTATGTTCGCTTGGGATGTCGTCGTCCCATCCAAGTTTCATTCTGCATAGGTCTTGCAAAATGAATTTTGCTGTCAAAATGAAAGGTGCAGCAAATCCGAGTGGGTCGTATACGGAGCTTACGATAGACAATATACCTCGCCTTGTGAGTGGTCGCTTCTTGACGACAACCTTAAAACCAAACTCGTCAGATTCAACGGACCATTGTACCCCAAGGGCTCTTTCGATTGGAAGACTATCTCTGTCCAGATCGATATCTTTAATCTTCTTGGCACGTTCGACCTCAGGAATGGTATCCAGTACTTCGCGACTGTTACTAATCCACTTCGTCAGACGGAAGCCGCCTCTTGTAAGGAGTTCAGAAAGGTCTTGCACGTGCAAAATAGCATCGTGGGTTGAGGGTAGGGACTTCAAACAATCGTCTACATAGAAATTATCTTTGACTGTGTTGATCACGTTGGCATTGAAGTCCTCTTGGTTATCTTCAGCTGTCTTTCTTAGTGCAAAGTTTGCACAGCTTGGCGATGAAATTGCACCGAACAAATGTACCACCATCTGGTAGTTTTCTAGGTCGTGCTCGAGATCGCCGTCTGGCCACCAGAGGAAACGCAGGACGTCGCAATCCGAATCGGGTACTTTGGTTTGATGAAACATGGCTTCTATGTCGGCCATAATAGCAACTGGTTCTTGTCGAAACCTTGTCAAAACTCCCACCAATGTGTTGGTCAAGTCTGGGCCTTTTAACAGTTGATCATTAAGAGATGTTCCTTTGTACTTTGCTGAGTAATCAAAAACAACTCTGATCTTGTCAGGTTTATGCGGGTGATAAACACCATGATGTGGTATGTACCAAATCTTGTCGCTCAGGCTGATTCACAGAGATTTTTCGTGCATATCCCTTTTGAAGGAGATCTCCAATAAAGGCGTTATAATCACTGAATAACTTGGGATTCTTCTGTAGTTTTCTTTTCAGCCAGCTCGAACGTTGTTCCGCTTGTGACCTGTTATTAGGCATGTGTGGCTGATGGTCTTTGAATGGTAGGTTGATCTGATAATGGCCATCCTTAAGCTTGGCGGTCTTCTCTACGCTCGACATGAAACGGCGTTCGCTTTGCGACATCTCAGTTTTATCATCTGCCGTGAAATCGTTAAAGTCTCGATTAAACGAATCCATGACGATCTGATTCAGCTGTGCATCGGCCTTGACGAAGAAGTTACTGATACGAGAACGTCCACGTCCCAAGGGACCATTGACGGCCCATCCCAAACGTGTTCTAGATGCATAAGGACCGGCATTATGGCTGTGTCTCACTTCTTCCGGTTCTAGTGCTTCTGGGACATCACTTGCTATGAGAAGACCAAGTTCAGCATCAACATGCGGTAATTGAATACCTTGCAAGTGAGGCCATCTATCGACGTCTTCTTGGGTGGGGATGTCATGTTTTGTGACGGGTACCTCGTGACGAGTGTACAGTAATGGTAGCCTGATGTAGTTATTTTCGTCTAGGTCAGCGACCTCAAGATCCCTAATCAGAAAACTGTCGATCACGCTGTTTCTTTTCTCCAATGTTGTTAACGAAATCTTTGTTTTCGCTCCTTCAACACCCAGCTGATTCATGAGGGACTCAGAGCAAAACGTTTGATTGCTTCCGTTGTCCAGGAAAGCATATGTAATAACTGATATGCTGCTACCTTTAACTCTGACCTTTACCGGCACAATGGCCATGCCTGTCACTGATTTTCCGGCCCCAGTCGTTCCACACAGTTTTCTGTCAACATTGGTTAGACCGTTGTGCACATCTGATGCCTTGTCCGAATTGTTGTCAGTCTTCTTGCCATACTGTTCAGCATCGTTTCTTTTTCCAATGGTACTTTGATTAGTGAACTGGTTAGTGTGGAGGACAGTAGGATGTTTCTTGTGACAGTTTGCAACTTTGCAAGAGCTTCTATCTTTACATTCCTTTACAATGTGCTTGTCGGACAAACAACCAAAGCAAAGCCTCTTCTGCTTAAAGAATTTGATTCGTTCTTCATACGGCTTATTCCTGAGGGCTGTACACTCATCAAAAGCATGGTTTGCGTCACAGAAAGAACAAGGCTTCTTGACATCATCTGACGCAAAAGATGTATGTTTATTTCCCTCTGAGCGACGAACATTCGAGTCCTCCCTTTCGGTGTCTAATCGAGTGCCAAAGCTAAATTTCCTTGGTTTGGCTGGGTTAGATTTCTGCCATCTAGCCGTGTTGTCCTTCGAACTGTCGGAGATTTTTCCAAATACAGGATTGGTAGCTATCCTGGCTTCTCGTTCAACAAGGTTAACAAGGTCGCTGAACTTGACGGTCTTCTGCTTGATTTCCATAATGTCGTCAACAACACGGCGCCATCTCTCCCTCATGCCATACGGTAATTTCTGTACTACCTTCTGCATATTGTCAGGGTGCTCGAACTTGTTCATATACTCATTGCATTCCATTGCGTTCTTGCAACTTGTGAGGAAAGTGGAGAATCTATGCAAGGCTGCACTGTCCTCTGACTTGAACGCTGGCCAATTCAAAGCTTTATCGAAGTAAGCAGATGCTATCTTAAATTCATCTCCATATTTCTTCTTCAGTAGTCTTCGGGCTTCCTTGTATCCCTTATCTGAATCCATGTGATTACACGATTTGACAAGTTCGTTCACTTCGCCTGATGTATACTGTTCCAGATAATATAGTCTGTCACTGCTGCTTGTGGTTTTGGATTCGATTAAACTTTCAAAGGCACGTATGAATGTAGAGTACTCTATTGGATGTCCCCCGAATGTCGGCACTTTGGGTTGCGGTAGCGTACTCTTTTGTTGCTGGACTGCGAACATTTGCATGACCTCGTTTTGCTGCTGTTGTAGTATATTCTGCTGTTGTTGCAACGTGATCATTTCCTGAAGAGTCCTATCACTAATAAGTGATCCGACGGTCCCAACTCTAGAAGCATTGCTGACAGCACTCGAATTGTCACAATTAGGCTGCTGTTGAGATTCCAGAACATTGCTTCTCTGGTGGAAATCTTGAGGCCATTCAGGTGCATATGGATTCAAAGACATACAAGATAATGCAGGACTCATAGAAATTGGCACTGTCTGATACCATACTTCAGCTGCTAAAGGTGGGGTGGTAACGTTCTGTGCGGTTTCGCCGAAGTTGTCATTCATCCCGCTACTGCGGCGTGGCTCACCTCGCTGTACTGCTTCCAAGTTCCCCAATACTTGCTCTTTTGCTTCGCTTTTAGCGATTTTAGTATCCAACTGCAAACGGGCTTCTTTCTGATTTAAATAGAATTCCTTTTCAGCCATTTCTTGTTGTAGTTGAAATCGCTGATGTACCAAGGCCTGGTGCTTCTCGAAGGCAACTGCCTCCACCTTCAAGGCTGCCATTCGCGCTGCCTCCTTTGCTCTCGCCACTGATAGACTGCTTGTTAAACTCGCGGAGGACAAGCGACTTCTAACCGACCTCGCCTTTGAACGCCTAGATACACTTGATACTTTCGAACCATTTCGTGAGCTGATACTGCTAGCGGAGTCCTCTGGTTCAATCTCACGCGTCTCCTTTAATTTGGACTCTGCGGCCACCATCCACTCGTTTATTCTTTGGTCGAAATCGTACATTACTCTGTACTCTCTGTCGTAGTATTCGTTAGATTCTTGTTCATCTTCCTCATCTTTGAGCTCGCCATGATAGGAACTGTGTGCTTCTTTGAACCGTTCAAATAAATTATTCAATTTGGTAACTTTCTTCTTAATGTCTTCTAAATTACTTTCATCTAAGCGTAAAGCAATAATTTCATTCCGTATTACGGTAACGGCTGACAAGGTGCCCCTCCTAACATTTTTCAAATGCCGAAGTCTTTCTGACTGCACTCCTGAATAATCCAGGGTAGCGTTTGTCTGTTTGCGTCTTGCACCCGTACGTCTTGCGACTGTCTCCGCTTCATCACGGCCCAGTATTTCTTCCCTCGCACCGGGAATAGACATGGTGTAGATTGGCGTCGACGAATTGAACTGATCCTTCACCACTGGTGATTACTGTCGTAATTTTAAAACTAATTTGATAAGTGTTTCACTCGCGTTTGAAAGTAGTATAGTGGTGAGTATCCCCGCCTGTCACGCGGGAGACCGGGGTTCGATTCCCCGCCAGGGAGCCAGAGATTGAATAAAACCTGATAAATAATACAAGGATTACGGTGTTCATATATTACTGAGATATGAGTTCAAAATATGGGACAGAAATCAACTACGCGGAAAGTTCAAATTTGGCAGCCACATTAGTTTAAAAATTACGGTGACGAAACTAACTGGCTGGAAGAACTTCTACAGAAGGTCGCAATAGTTGCAGTTAATTCGCCTCTCAGCAGAAGTTCTTCCAACCAGTTAGTTTCGTCACCGTATTTTTTAAACTAATGTGGCTGCCAAATTTGAACTTTCCGCGTAGTTGATTTCTGTCCCATATTTTGAACTCATATCTCAGTAATATATGAACACCGTAATCCTTGTATTATTTATCAGGTTTTATTCAATCTCCTCTTCGCTGAGGGTAACAGTAGAACGGCGACATGTTGCGACGATAAGATTTAAAACTAAAATAAAGTGAGATAGATGTTAACAAAAAATGAATAGGAAATACGTACATGAATATAAAGGACTGAACTGAAAGGCTACTTACATTACGGTGACGAAACTAACTGGCTGGAAGAACTTCTGCTGAGAGGCGAACTAACTGCAACTATTGCGACCTTCTGTACTGACTAAAAACTGATGTCGTAATGTCATTTTATGGAAGCTGCCTAAAACTAACAAACTGAAATTTGACTAACAATGAATAACAAAATTATTAGGAATGAAAGCTATGCACACGATAACGAAACAAAGCGAGAAATGTAAACATGAAAGCTACGATTACGAAACAAAGCGAGGAATGTAAGCGACAAAACTAATAGATATTTAACAATAGGAGCAATAAAATAACAGTACTTCGGATCCAACAGTATTTATTTATCCTTTTTATACATAAACATTATTTATTGTTACAACTAATAATCAGTGTGCAAATAAAATGAACTTGAACTTGAACTTGAACTCTCAACAAATGTTTTCTCAGTAGATTATAAACAAAATATCTCATGAACTGCTCGTGCTATACGGAATTTATAGGCACTGAGTAATATTTTGAAAGTTCTCAATTTGCACTCGCCTTAAAGGCTCGTGCAATTATCAGAACTTTCAAAATCTCACTCAGTGCCTATAAATCACGTACAGTATCCTATTCTCATCGGTCTCAACCGTACTCATATTGAGTTACGGATATCAGGCGGCCGCAGTGATCTTAGAATGCCGACGACCATAACATGGTTATATCCTCAACCGGCGAAGACAACCCAACACTCAAACCTCCGAGACCCAAAGAGGCCTAGAACTGAAAACGGCTCAGGAGGTCGACTTACGCTTGCGACCCTCTTGGGAACCTCCGGGAGTATTCGATAAAGAGTTTCGATGCTTCAGAATAGCGGTCGAGTTAGACACAAGATTGTCCGCCGGCGCTCCCGTGCGCAGAATGTTTGCAAGCTTATGTAATAAACCGCGGTGGAAGAATTCTGCCATCCTACATGAGTCATGACGTCCGCTAAGCTTGAACCCGAGAAAACCAGGGACAATGCGCAGCCACTACGGCAACTATGACGAGTTTCCCCCTCGTCGTGATTGGCTTCGGAAAGGCTGGAGAAAATCCGCAAGGTCGACCTAGCCATTTATCCAGTACATAATCTGGTGTGATAAGTCAGACGGAGCATAAGAAGCAATGTGCTGGCAAATAAGGGGGTAGGAATGGAGGTGACCGGCGACAAAACTGTTGGGGTCCCTGAAGGCCAGCATAGACACATCCGTTAAGGCGTGGCCACTAAGCACCGAGCTGAGGAAATCCCAAGATATGTGGGTGTTACCAGCTGCCAACCCCTGGCTGCGCGTGCGTCAAGGGGGTTGCCGTCATGCCGAATCCAGGCGATAAAACGGTCGGTAACGCGAGTCGGGTAGACCCCCTGCGTTAGTTCCCAGTATTGAAAGAGCGAGCTTGGCTTGAAACGCTTAGATGATGGCTGGGAAAAGAAACAAGCGAAGAAAAAGTAGCGCAGCCCAGATTATGACAGCCTTAAACCTCAGTAATCCGAAAGAGAATTAGACTCCCCTTTTAAAGATGTCACCCCCGAGCGAAATTCAGGAATGCGGAGTAGTATTACCAAAAGAGACAGGAGAAACAATATAAGGTATATGACCACCAAATGTGACTATTAACGACTATTTATGTAATAATATAACTGGATGGGCGACTGCCCTATATCGATACACAAGTCGATGCACAAGCTGTGTGCCAAAATACTAGTCACTAGTCACAATAATAGGCTACAAAATGCATTACAGCAATAAAAGGGAATAAATCACCCATAACAATAAAACGCCTACTAATCGACACAGATGAAACAAAGTTAATTAACACATGGGTTATAGTGAGACGTACTTGACCAATGCACAATAATTGAAACTGTTGTTATGAACAAGCCAATTAAACCAAGTACATACCACGACGTACGCCGAAAAGGGGCGACGAACTGCCAAATGAACGAACAATGAGTCAAACCGATATACGATCTGCACGGGATCGGAAGAGCGGCGTAGAAAAACTTTCGCCGAGACCGCTCATATAACACATGCACTACAATAAGACATGCCAATAACAGTCGTGAGGGAACCAACAGCCAAACACATCTCACGACTAAAACGAGTAGAGCGGCCGGCGTAGCCTGAAAAACTTTCGCCGAGACCGCTCACATAACACTGACATGCACTGCAATAAAGCATGCCAATAACAGTCATGAGGGAACAAATAGCCAAACACATCTCATGACTTATACGAGAAGAGCGGCGTAGAAAAACTTTCGCCGAAACCGCTCACATAACACATGCACTACAATAAAGCATGCCAATAACAGTCATGAGGGAACTGGAATCTCAGCCGATCCCCACAAAGTCAAAGAAATACAAGAAGTCGACGCCCCACAAAATGCTGCGGAGATAAGAAGCCTGCTTGACCTAACCAATTACGTCTCCCGGTTCATAACGGACTATGCAACAATCACTGAACCTCTACGACAACTCACACGCCAAAACACGCCCTTCAACTGGACATCGGAATGTCAAAACGCACTGAACGAGCTGAAAGCAAGACTCACTAGCGAAACTGTAATGTCATACTATGACCCAACCAAGCCCACCGAGCTCACTGTCGACGCAAGTCCAGTGGGACTCGGAGCCGTACTTGCGCAAAAAAGTACTGGCAGCAGTGGCGACGAAGAGATACACATCGTAGCCTATGCAAGCCGAGCCCTCACAGACGTAGAACAGCGCTACAGCCAAACCGAAAAGGAAGCACTCGCCATAGTCTGGGGATGTGAAAAGTTCCACCTCTATCTCTACGGTGACACCTTCAACCTGAAAACTGATCATAAGCCACTGGAGATGATCTTCAAGAATCCTAAATCGAGACCTCCCGCAAGGATAGAGAGATGGCAACTAAGGCTTCAGCAGTACGACTTTACAGTAACATACCGATCGGGTGAAGGCAACCCCGCTGACTACCTTTCCAGACATCCAACATCGGGCATGCCACACAAGCGCAGCACTGCAGAAGAGTATGTTAATTTTGTGGCCGGCAATGCAATCCCAAAGGCTATGACGTTGCAAGAAGTACAAGAGGCGTCGGACAAAGATCCAACACTACTAATGTTCTAAAAGGCTTAATACAAAGTGGAAGATGGCAGTCACTCAAACCACCGGATTGGGTGCCAACGGATGCCAACGTTGTCGAACTAAGAGCGTATTCGAAGATTCGACAAGAACTCACAGTCACAGCCTCAGGCCTTGTACTTAGAGGGACAATATTAATAATGCCAGCAATACTACGAAACAGGGCAGTAGAAATCGCTCATGAAGGGCACCAGGGTGTGGTCAAATCGAAGGCACTAGTTCGTGAGAAGATCTGGTTCCCAGGCATAAACGCAACTGTTGAAGACAAAGTTTCAAAATGCTTCCCTTGCCAGGCAGTCGGACCACCAAAGCACCCAGAACCTCTAAAAATGACGGAAATGCCTAAGCATCCATGGCAGTCTCTCAACATGGATTTTCTTGGCCCTCTACCTACTGGAGAAATGCTATTAGTTGTAATTGATCAGCACTCAAAATTTCCCGAAGTAGAAGTGATGAGCACCACGACTGCGGGAGCAGTCATTCCCAAACTGGATAGAATCTTTGCTACGCATGGGATTCCTAACACCATAACCACAGACAACGGTCCACCCTACAGTAGCAATGAGATTGTCAACTACATGAAAGAAAACGGAATCAAGCACAACAAAACGACACCGCTGTGGCCGCAAGGAAATGCAGAGGCTGAAAGTTTCATGAAACCGTTGATGAAAGCGATGCGCACATCCCACGCTGAAGGAAAGAACTGGAAGCGGGAGCTTCACAAATTTCTTCTCAACTACAGATGCACACCGCACACAATAACAGGTGTAGCGCCAGCTGAACTACTCTACGGGAGAGTGATACGGGGACGACTACCTCATCTAGAGCGCAGCATCGACGCTCAAGCGGTGCGCAACAAGGCACTGGCAAAAGATTCCGAAGCAAAGGACAGAATGAAGACATATGCTGACACACGGAGACACGCTCAGCCCAGCACCTTTAAAGTCGGAGACAGCGTGCTGGCAAAGCAGACAAAGGCAAATAAGCTCACCACTAGGTTCGACATCCGACCTCGACAAGTCACGGAAGTAAAAGGAAGCATGATTACTGCCAACCGAGACGGTCACTCGATCACGAGGAATAGCTCATTCTTCAAGAAGGTACGAAACAATGCTGAGAGCGATGAAGATGACTCGGACGACAACATGCCCCTACAAGCAGATGAACAGCATGAGGTGATAGGGCCTAATTTGCTGGATCGGGTATAGTATATATGCCCGCTCCTGGTAATGGGTTCCTGAGAGGACTTATTTGTTTTTATTTAAAGAAGGGGCACTTATACGAGAAGCCGAGAAACGCGGGATCTGCGACAAAATAAAGGAACACGAGCGGAAATAGTTTAACGCCTGGGTTAGCTGGAGCCGGTGGAGGATCTTCGGTTTGTACTTGGGGAGCCGAGACGTTCATAAATGGACGCTATGGTGGGTGGAGAACTTGCTCGGCCATCATGCATACCACAGACTAGAGGACGACTACTTGTCGAAGGTTTGGCTGCCTCGCTCAAATGGTGAGGTGATTGTGTAGATTGCGCCTCTTATTCGTACTTGGGTAAGACCGCTGAGAATAGCACTCGCGTTCATGCGATTTCCTCTATATATTCAACCCTTCGTTAGCCAATCAGAGCACGAGTTTGAAAAGCCGTATTCAACGATGTACAGGAAGCCCGTTCGTAAATATTTTGTTTATTTTTATTATAGCGAACAGAGACAAAATCGTGTTAAAATTCCAAACCAGGATATTCACAAAGTTAACAGTAGTCAAAGAACGTGAAAAATGTCGTTCTTCTTTTCCGTTTTTCACGAGAAATGATGTTTTGGCGCTCGACTGTCCGAGAATCGACAAGAACTCCTCCACTCTGCAGCAAAAATGTGTGATTTTGAACGGAAAAGCTTGGGCTTTGTGGATTTGCTGATTTAATTCATGTAGTATTCACACACAGAAGCTTAATGACTACCTTGAAAGAGAAAAAGGCATGTAAAAACAGAACGACAAGCACGGCTAGAACACACTATAAAATTGTGGTACAGCAGTAAGTACAAGAGAAATTTTGGAAACGAGTGAACTGAAAACAACATTCAACAGAATAAAAACAAGCTTATTTATCGTGAGACTGAGAAATTAAGCATTCAGATTTGGTAATGTGCTTATATAAAGTAAGGAACACTTATGTACTTTATACAAGTAGTTTCTTCGAATCGTATACTTGTACAGCTTTTATACCTTTTGTCAGGTTTTACATTTTCACGATAATATCGCAATCGATTTCAACAGGCTGCCGATTTTCGAAATCGTTCACAAACATTCACAATTTTGCCAGTTAATGCACTTTCGTTTCTAGGTAAAGATTAGATTGAAATTTAGCATGCCTAAGTAAAATACAGTATTTTCATGCATAAAAATGCAGTTTTGATTTCGGGAAACAAAATGTTGTGAGTCGAAGTTGAACCTCGTGTGAGTTTAAATCTAATTTTAGCTTGATTCCTATTCGCTCTTCAGTTTACCCCGGAATGGGTTCCTGGCGCTTGGCACGAATTTCAGCAACACATAGTTTTACTATTTTCGTAAATGCTATGGAATTTAAAGAAAATTCATTGCCCGACTCGGGAATTCTACGTGAATTCCTTCGTCAGGCAATGAATTTTACCTATAAACTTTAATTGCAAATACGTATGTACTGGACATTAGCCTTTGTTCCAACAACATTTCAGATCTTACGCACAGGAAAAGAAGACATCAGGAAATTTAAGTCGGGTCACGTGATGGACTTGGTGACCAATGATGTTCAACGACTGGAGCTCATACCACTCTATATCATACGCCTTCTTGAAGCACCAGCAATTGTTGTCGCTGTTTTGTTGGTCGTTTGGTACATGATTGGCGTGGCAGCACTTAGTGGGTTTATCGTCTGCGTCATTCTTATTCCATACACATTTGTTGCGTTTAACCTCGCTGCCAAATATCGTGGAAAAACGGGACTAGCAAGTGATCAGCGCATTGGTTTACTTGCAGAATGTGTGGCGGGAATTCGTTCTGTTAAATCGCATGTGTTTGAGCCTAACTACGAAGGAAAAATTAATACCATCAGAAGGTAAAAAGTGATTAGCGTGTTTATAAAGAATACGATGGCATACCAATTACACACTGACAAAGTACGATTTACTTACATCATTATTGATTAGAATTGTTCACAACTGATCACCCCATTCTAGAGAATGCTTTCGCATTTTTTTAGAAGAAAGCTAAATATAATGGGCCTTTTTCAGGATACCATCACGTGATTGTACTGGGTGACAAACAATATTTGACATTATTTATTTATAGGCACTTGTACGAGATCGGTAGTGTTATTAGCAGAACCTGTTTGTAAATGTTATTTTCCACCTCCAATCGATTGTCGATATATCTTTTTAAAGGTTGTTTGCCATCCAGTAAAACCTTTCAGTCCCATGGGATCACGAGCGCAATTCATTCGTTCTCAAAGTGATATATCAGCACGTGACTGTTTCCAACAAAAGGCATATTAGAATGAAAGCTCTCATATTCACAGTTAGATTCTAAAGTATATGACAAACACAATATGACAATAACTAATTGAGGTATATCTGTTTTTGAAACCTCAAAAATTGATGATACGAGAACACTTCTCTCACCACCTTATGTTTTTTTAGGAAGGAAATGAAAAACATTCTTTACAAGAATCTTCTTATGGCCGGCATAGGGATCCTTTTTTCGACATTTTCTGTGATGTTCGCCTTTGCATCAGTTCTTGCACTAATGCTTACGGCCCAGGATTTGACACCAAGTACCACGTTTCTGATTCTCTCTGCTGCCAGTATTTTACGATATGAATACGTCTTCATAGGAGAGTACGGAGCTCTTATCACCGCCGAGGCAATAAAATCTCTACAACGTATTAAAGAATTTCTTCAACTTTCAAATTTGCCATCCATTGATCACGAATGTGGGTCCATGAAAGTCACCGTTGGAGAAAAAGACTTGCTTTCATCAGGAATAACTGAGCCACTTGAGACAAAACAAGGTGATATCAATTTCTCCCATGTTACGTGTAAAGCACCTAACAACGGAAACACATACCTTCTAAACGATGTGACGCTAGACATTGCCTCGGGTAACCTTATCGCACTCACAGGTCACGTCGGGTGTGGAAAGTCGTCTATGTTGCTAGCAATTATCAAAGAGATGCCGTCAACATCTGGTAAAATACGTCACTCGGGAAAAGTAGCCTACGTTTCTCAGAACCCTTGGATTTTCTCTGGCACCGTGAAGCAAAACATTCTATTCAATCAACCCTACGATATGGAGTGGTACGAAAAGGTGTTAAAGGCGTGTCAGTTGGCACAAGACGTGGACAACTTTCCTGAAGGCGATGAAACAATAGTCGGCGAGAAAGGTGTCGTCCTGAGTGGTGGTCAGCAGTCTCGTGTAAGTCTTGCACGCGCAGTGTATGCCAACGCCAACATATACCTCCTTGACAATCCGCTAAGTGCAGTTGACGCCAAAGTAGGAAGTACTATATTTAACGAGTGCATCACGGGATTGCTTGCAAAGAAAACACGCATTCTTGTGACTCATAGCCCTGAGTTTATGAAAGAAGCTGATCGCGTTATTGTTCTAGAAAGTGGGTCAGTCATTGCACAATGTGCTTGGATCGAGGCAGAAGGAAGCAGCATTATGAACAAACTGATGTCAGGGAGTCAATTGCTGAACTTGAGAGAAGGTTTGTTTGGTAGCAAAGTAAAATGTGGGCCCTAATAATTCACCATGTACGTACATTGATAACAAAACAAACGTTTTACCAAAACAGTCAAAGTGTTACATCTTTATTTCTTAAAATGATTATGGCGGGAATGTGGTTCCATTCGCCATGCGTGTGCAATTAAAGTAATCAGATCAGTTGTATTTAAATCATTATGTTAAAAATGCAACACGGCAAAGGACCCTTGTGACTGTTGCTGATTCATATAATTTATTTAACTGCTTGTACTTCTAAGCCGCTTGCAACTGAACCTGCCTTGGGACTTCAACTGTACACTCGAAACTGTACGAAGTTGATCAGAATTAGTCGGCTTTGCTTTAGGAAAAAAAACGAAGAATGTTGTACATTTCCTGGAAGTGTGAAAGGGATGGCCAAACGGATCGACATCTCAGTACTACTTATGTTCGATTCGCTTCAAGCTCTTGAGGTTTCAGTTCTGGTCAAAAAAGTCGACTTTAGGGTTCATATGAGGAAGGCTCAACATCTTCATACTCTCGACTGGACAGACACTCTTACGGTATATACTTCATGGTAGTGTTTCGTTCCATATAGTCTCCCTGCGTAATACTGTAAAACAGTAGAGAAAATGATTATGCAGGGAGACATATACCGAATGGTTTACTACACTGAAACGCGATCATTAGACATTAACTCAGATTTTCTAGGTGTTTTTTACGTAATTAATATATTTAGATATTTGCTTTGTTGCCTTCTTTCTGCCTTAGATTTCACTTGTTATTGTACACTTTTGAAAAATCCTGACTTTTCGTGGAAATAAATCATCCTTAGCCAAGTGTTTTTTTTTTATGAAAGGCGCCAACAATGTTGCAACATGGCGCGTACAATACCTGATCATTGCAGATTCCCGCCAAATCGTTTTATGAAATAAAAATGTACCGTTTGCGAGTGTTTGAGTGGGAACTGTTTTGTTATCGATGTGTTGATTAATAAAACAATCGACCTTCTCGATCTTATGGAATATCGCCTGATTCAGTTTACCCACTTGGTCCTTCGGACCTCGTCGGCTAAGTATCTGGTGATATTCCGGCGCGCGATCGATCTTACGGAATAATTGTTAATTAACATACGTACACACGAACAAATAGGTCATTGACCAAGCTTGTGCGGCCTAATTAACATACGTACACACGAACAAATAGGTCATTGACCAAGCTTGTGCGGCCTAATTAACATACGTACACACGGACAAATATATTGCTGGTTTTCACCAGAGATTCAAATGACAAAGGGCATGACGGCCATGTTGGTGCCCCAACAAAAGAAGCTAACGAGGAATCTATTGTTTAAGGGCACCAACATGGCGGCTATGATGTCAAGTGAAAGCAAGCAATAGGTTATTGACCAAGCTTGTGCGGCCCGGATGGGGCCAGCGGATATTGGTAGTTTTTTTGTGAGTATGGCCATTCCAATAAAATCAAAACGTTTCGTTTACCCATGCCCGACCGACCCAATTTTATGGGAAAGTAAAAAAGAAAGAAAGATTGCTTAGTCATTTCATAACTGCACCTCTTTTCCGAGCTCTCTACGTTTTAGCTTCTTGCTTTTCTCATGCGAATAAATCAATCCACAACTAGTAGTGGAAAAAGTAGTCGAGGAATACGTGAAAGTTTTAACAAGTCTTCAAGCTGACTTAGTAACCAGGCTTTACTTGGTTCCAGACCCCCTAACGTCTATTCTTTTTTCCTTTTTCATTTATGGCGGGCGATGGTAAACGAATTTTTTATTGGGATGTCCTATGGATCCAGCCCGAAGGTTCACATGAAATATATGTTGATTTTATAATTTGTAAGGCATGCAGTATCAAGGCCCGTGCAAACGCTCCCAACAACACCCAACATTGTTGGCAGTTGTTGGTCGGTGTTGGTTGTAGTGTTCAAACGCTCATAACAAGTCCCAACAATGTTGGGCAATACCTCAAGCTTTGAACATGAAAACGAGGCTACAGCTATTTTGGTGAATAGAGTCACTTGAATTTGCTCAAATCCTAGAACAATGGTGGTTATAACTAATCTCAGCGTTTTTAGTCGTCCTAAGTTAAAATTTTGGTTAAATGTCTATCACGTGACCAACCACGTGATCACAAAAAGTTGTAAATTAAACTAAAAACGGGGTGGTGCATTGTATATTTTAAGTAACGATTTTGTGTTTATCTGGTTACACTTGTGGTTGACTTTAAAGATCAGTTCGGAATGGTTGACCCTGATACACTGTTAAGGCAAAAATATAGGAAACAGGTCACGTGATCTATTCTTGGAACCATTTTTCGCCATTTATATCTTCTTCAGTGATAAAAAGTCAACCATTCCGGACACAGTCTCATTTCCCATAACAAGCTTAACATTTCGAACCGAAAATCTGAAACAAAACAATAACTTCCGCCACCCCATTTTGATTTTTTTGTTTTATCAGCCTTAAGGTCACGTGACCTTCAAAACACCAAAATACCGATCCTTAAAGTGCAACTAACCCCTTATGCAATTTTTATACATATGAATCTTTCAAAGGTTTTGAGTACTTCTGTGAAGAAATTTTTGGCTTACAAAGAATACTCTATGTTCTAGATTTGTTTGAAATTTTGAAAATTTGACCTTTCCTGACCCGTGATCGCGTAAGAAAAAGCCTGGGTCGATTCTGTTTCTTACGTCACCTCATTAATGCATTATTCTCCATGGCGCCTTTCTATCACAACAACATCTATATATAGAGAATTTATACAGTCTGTGAGTTGTTAGTAAAGAAAACAGTTATTTTAGACAAAATGCTCAATATTTATTCAACTTATTGCAAAGTCGAATGAATTAGATGACGTAAGAAACAGAATCGACCCAGGCTTTTTCTTACGCGGTCACGGGTCAGGAAAGGTCAAATGTTCACCATTTCAAACAAGCATAGAACATAGAGTATTATTTTTCAGCCAAAAATTTCTTCACAGAAGCCACTCAAAGCTTTCAAAGATTCATAAAAATTGCAAAAGGGGTTAGTTGCACTTTAAATGTTAAGACACACGATTACCGTATTATTCCAAAGTTATAGAGGGTATTGCATACATAAATGACAAATATAGCAAATTTTGAATTTTTATCAGAACTGCTCAAAAACCATGCCTTAACATGCTTGAGACACTGGCAATACAATGGATGCTGGGACAAGACTGTACCCACAACACTTTGCAGACCTATTGTAGCTGTTTGTCCGCCATTTTGAATTGGGCATCATGGCCACGCGTATCAAACGATTACAAACTCGAAAATGCTTGGCAATTGCGACTCTAATCGAAGTACTGGACGACAACTTTCTAGCTTTTCCTTTCTCCTTTCCATCTTTCGTTGCCTTCCTTTTGACTCTGGTGTTTCTCGTTTCTTCCTGACTAAACAATTCATCGCAAACTTCTCTCTGCCGCCATGATGTACTTCAGTCAAGTGAATGGCGCGCGCTGTGTTTGTTTGGATGAAATCTTCATGGATACAATGCGTAATGCGCGTGCGCAAGTCCAACATCGTTGTGCTATGCTTCAACGATCAGAACACAACTGAAAGAAATGTTGGGACTTGTTGGTGCAAAAGTTTGAAGCATTTCAAACTTCGCCCAACAACACCCAACAGAGTGTTCAAACGCTTCCAACATGTTGGGCTCAACAATGTTGGATGTTGTTGGCCAACAATGTTGGGAGAGTTTGCACGGGCCTTCACACATTAATGCCCGAATTTTCCGATGAATATAGATACGAGAAAATACAAACATCCAAAGACGAAAATGGAGACCAGTGGCCTGGTAATCGATAAAGAAGAAAGGCAGGTGGGAAATGTGTCCTGGAACATGTACTGGGAATACTTCGGTGCAGGATCACCATGGCTAGCTATTGTTTCACTGGCTATCCTGTTTGTTTTGGCTCAAGGTATGTTTAAATAAATGAAGTCAGACAGTGTTTCCAGTACAACCACGTGATCATATACCTGGTTTTGGTTTGACGACACTCAATCGAAATCCGCGCTAAATTTAAAACTGACGTCTTTTTCAAAACTATATTTTCAGTCTTGTTAACTGCCCCCGACGTGTGGCTGTCAATCCTCTCCAAAATGGATGCTACACATCAGAAGTTACCAATTAACATGTTCATCTACGCGGGACTCGGTGCAGGGGGTATCATTTTCTGCACTGTACGTGTGTTCCTTTTCTTCTTCATGACTTACAAATCGTCCATTCATCTTCACCAACGCATGGTCAACTCGATTCTTCATGCTCCAGTGCTTTTCTTTGACACAACTCCGTTTGGGACGGTGTTGAATCGGGTCTCTAAAGATATGGGATGCATGGACGAGTTACTTCCTTTTCCATTTATATTGACCTTTGAGATTGGTTTATCCCAGCTGGTAGCAGTCATTATCCCATCTGCGAGCAACTTTTGGGTCATAATAGGTGTAGTTCCTCTTGTGGCTCTTATGTTCTGGTTGACAAGGTATTATCTTAGAATATCGCGTGAACTGAAGAGGCTTGATTCCATCTACCGTAGCCCCATTTTCTCACACATAGCAGAGACGATAAACGGACTAGAGACTATCAGATCTCATCACATGCAGCGTGTATTCCTTGATCGCTTCTATAGGTAAGATATATAATTATTTTTCGTTTATTCATGCATGCATTCGTGCATGCATTCGTGCATGCATTCACGCATGCATGCATGCAGTCAGTCAGTCAGTTAGTTAGTTAATTAGTTTGTCATGGCCCCGTTAGTTAGATAGTTTTGAGAGAAGGATGGGAAGAAGATAAAAAATGGAGATATAAAAAGATAGGCAAAACAAACTCTGATTATTTTCAGACCATTTTGTGTAGAGATCACTGAGATACTTTGATAAACAGACAGACAAGGAGACAGAAAGGTAGAACCAAAAAATCCAAATATTTGTACATCAACATTTTGTCTTGAGCTGTTGCTGCTATTAGTCCGGGAGGATGCCAAGAACCAAATCCTGCAAATAATGAACGTTTCAAGTGACCAAAACTATTCGCCCCTTTTCCTTGCCCATTCAACATTTCTCTTGTGTTCTCAGATGCCCGTCTTGCTTTATGATAGTGTAATACGTGTGAATAAGGCTTCATTATTTGTTAAATATCATAATTACATGATTCTTACATGTATATTAACAATCGTTATAACACTGTAATAGATTAACTATATTTAACCTACCCACATAACTTACGTCTGTATACATCATGATCAAACCCGTCCCTAGCTTACAAAAACCTGAATCAGTGATCGAAAATAAATGATATGCTTAACCCGGCATCCCAGCCCACTAACACCTAAAACATAAATAGGTACTTCGTGTAAGAAAGACATTAGTCAATAGCAGTATATAGGCCAATGAAGTTTTACTGAGGCTATAACGCTGACTATGTCATGCTGACGAGTCCTAAGAAGGACGATACAGCTGTCCATATATGGCAGCACTCTTGTTCGAGCGCTATCGTATTAGGTTTAGCTAACCGTTGTCTTATGTTGTTGGCCGTTAGCTGACACTGTTTACAGTTTTTGACTTGTCTTTAAAGGTATCAAGACAAACAGAACCAAGCATTTGTGATGTGTATAGCAGGAGAAAGATGGTTAAGTGTTCGAGCTGAAATGATATGCGCACTATTTATAGCTGTTGTGTCGCTTGCAGCCGTAGTACTACGTCAAAATCCAGGTAATACGACAGAGTCAGAATTAAATAGTCTATTGAAACATATCTTGAACATGCCTATCACCTTTGTCTATGTCATAAGAATGGAGACCAGGGTGCGCAAAGCATGAATGGACAAAATGAACGCCCATTGCACGGTTGCTAAGTCGGCGAACGAGTGGCAAATAAAGAACTGAATAAATATGAGCATTTTAAAATTCAACTCGATCTAATAACAATGGCGGAAAAATGACCGTGTAGTTATGATGGAAAAGAGACTGGAGCGAGGGACGACCATTGAAAATCTGTAATGCGCTCTGATTGGCCAGGAAAATGTTCTCCGTTCAGCTGGAAAGTCGATTGTATACGTATGATATTATCGTTACGTGAAGGAATTACATGCGCGTATATGTACAAGGCTCTAGTTACGTCAATATTCTTCAAATAAATTAAATCTTAATTAAATCATCTTAATTGAAGATGAGCGAGGTATTTTCCTTTTTTAAATATTTAAAGTGTATATTTATAGAGGATATTAGACGGTGGTTTGAAGATTTGACGTTAAATATCCTCGAGAGTCGAAAAACATTTCACGAGTGAGCTCATCTTCAAACCAGTGTGTAATGTTCTTTTTATTATATGGACAATTTTAAAAACTACTATAAGAAATCTTATCTATTCATTTTAGTTACTGTCAGTACAAACTTCTTCGTGATCTTTCTAAGCTCTTCTGGGAGTTTCATCGGGTTTTCTTGTCTCTTCGTTGCAGTCGAGAAAGTCTTGAGTTTTAGATCTTATTTGGCTCTTTTGCTCGGAATAGGCATTGTCATGCAGCTCATTTAAGTTGTTTACATCTTCCTCTGTGATTTTCACAAACATGCCGCCATCCTTGTAGTTCAAAAGGCGGCAAACGTGACGTCGTCAATATTTTTACTAGTGAGGTTATGGCAAATACGCCACTCAATACCCGGATGTAGTTTCGTATGAGTTCTATAAGTGGTTTATTTCTCATTACAACACTGTCGTAGTTCGACTCAAAGAGAGTGTACTTACTTGGGTTATTTTCCTCATGGTTCTTGATAGAAAAACAACAAGCTTTATCTCATACCGAAATCATTTGTCTCTTGATTTACCATTGTCTTTGATTCTGTGATGGCTATAATCCACAAAACTAGTTCGTAGTTTCCAGGAAATTTGTCCTTTGAAGTGAACTCATGAAAGCGGTTCCTTTCGATAATTTTTCACTCGCCGTGGCAGATTTTCAGTTTTGCACTTTTCCACTCATTTTCGCTGCATTTCCTCTCTTTGTAACACGATACGAGGTCTCAGAAGTGAAGATTGCTGCTTCAACTTGAATTCTAGTGTGTATTTGGACTGTTTTTTCGGTATTTCTATTCTTTAGAAAATCCATTCTTGTAGTCCCTGCAAGTCTCGTGTCGAGTCGGTTTGTGCAATGAACCGTAGCGACACGTGATTGTGCAAATGTTTGTCACAAAACTATCCTGTCACGTGCGCTTGCGCTTGTAAAACTTATAAAAAGGTCGGAAGTCAGACTATTATATTGTCTAGTTTTAATTTCTCTGATATTCACTGATGAAATTATACCAAAACAATTATTCACTTCAGTCTCAGTGACTATTGGTGAATATTTACCTCGACTTCGTCTCGGTAAATATTCACCAATAGTCACTTCGACTAGCCTGAATTTCAGCCGTCTCCTCTGGTTCGTTCCTCCCGAGAGAGACGTCTGAATCCAATAGCCGATAATACCGTCCAGTGACGTCACAACCAGAAAACCTGGTAGTGATCTTTGATTGGTTAATATTTTATAATTTCGCATAATTATCATAAGTAACTCATCAGAGAAGACGGCAGGATTTTTTTGTTTCTGTTTTGGACTCGCGATGGTTGATCGTTGATGAGTTTCAATGGAGTGCTTGTCTTTGGCAAAGACCTTAAATTCGTAAGGAAAACAACTGGAAATGGATTGGAAGTGTCCTGCAAAATAACCGGCCTGCTGTTCTGTAAACATGTACATTTTTTCACGTCGCCAGTCGCGTTCGCGGGGTTGTTGACAATCGATTATTCGTTCACACGCACTCAGTGGTAAAACTGTCGCTACTCTCTTCGAGGAACTGTTCTTTCCCGTTAAAGTGTCTTCGAACTTCTTTGTAAATTCTCCAAATATCCTTCGATGCTTTTCTACTTTTCTGCTGCATTATTTACAAATTTACAAAGGTAATCTCCCGAGGTAATCTGCCCCTGTCTCGAACCGAACGGCAGATTGAGAGACTTTTATACTAGTAAACGGAAGACGAAGGCCTCAAATGTTACTGAACGATTTGTTGCTTCAAAACGATTTTCACAGCATACATGTACATTTAAGAAGCACTTGAGAAGCAAATGGATGTAGATAGGTAAGGTCGTCTTAATTTTGACATAATCTCAAATAATTTCTCAAGGCGAGAGCTTTGTTTTTGTGACCCAACAACTCTTTACAGCCGCCGTGTCAGTTTTATTTGCATAAATTAAAATTTTAATCCCCTTTGACGTCACTGGACGGCATTATCGGCTATTGGATTCAGACGTCTCTCTCGGGAGGAACGAACCGGAGGAGACGGCTGAAATTCAGGCTACACTTCGACTTCAGTGAATAATTGTTAAATATTCAAGCCGGTGACGTAAAACTAGTCTTCATTTATTATACAAAAACATGCTGGTAGAGATAAATGACCTTTTGTAAACATGTATGTTATATTTGAAGCTTATATCAGTGATTTTACTAAATATTTTGTCAAAATCAGAAAACGATTTGATTCACATTAAAGAAAAAGAAATGACAGTCAAATTCACGTCAAATCATTGGCATATTGGAAATAGAAACCTCTATAACTCATAGCCGCAACACTCAAATTAAGAAATATTCAACTATTTACTTGATGCAGAATCGATATTAATGATAAGAATGTTTGATCATATATACACTTTAACAATTATTCACTGAAGTCGAAGTGACTATTGGTGAATATTTAACGAGATGGCAATAGTCACTGAGACTCAGTGAAGTGAATTGTTTTAGTATAATTTCATCAGTGAATATCAGCAGGAGACCAAATAAATTTAAAACTAGCCAAATGATAGTCTGACTGCCAACTCTTTTGTAACTTTAATGCACATAACAGGATAGTTTTGTGAGAAGAGCATCCTAGTTTAATTCAGAGGAGCCGGTTGCTGTCGCTTGTTGTTTATCTATCAAGAACCACGAGGAAAATAGCTAAAGTAAGTACTCTTTTTGAGTCGAACGGTTCTCATATTTGTAGGACAAGGTCTCGCCGCGTGTTATTTATTGCTCTAAGTAGACGTTATTTCCTTTTGAAAGTTTGTGATTCGTATGGACCGAATTAACTCAAACTCAACCCAAAACTTGTTTGTGAATATTTTAAGCTTCTTTATGGATTATTTTAAAAAGCTTCAAGTTAAGTCATAATTATTTTGTTGCTTCTTTGGTGGGTTTTGAAAAAGCATTTTCTTTCAAATCATTTGTTTCTTCCTGAGAAACATCGGTAAATATACAAGCGGCAATTCGTTTTAAATGCCTTACATGTTATGTTCACCTCCATGTGCTCTTCGGGTGAATGTAGCGACGTATGACGTAATTCTCGACCAATCCGAGCACGGAAATCTATATATTCACTGACGAAATTATACTAATAAATGCCTTTTTCATGAAGCTCAATATTTCATTTTTGCTGTTTTCTCAGCATTGGCAGGCTTAGCACTGACGTACGCCGTACATACAGGAATAACCACACAACTCCTTATAAGGAAATTTGCAGACGTGGAAAATTACATGACCTCAGTAGAGCGTGTGATCAGCTACACACAACTTGATCAGGAACCTGGTTATGAGATCAAACGTCTGCCACCTGATAACTGGCCTCAAGCTGGGCACATTGTGTTTGATGACGTAAGCTTAAGGTACTATAATGGAGGACCAAGATCACTTAAGGCGATGAGCGTCGACTTGGGGAAGAAAGCAAAAGTTGGTATCGCAGGTAGAACAGGTGCTGGCAAGTCAACGATTGTTGCAGCGCTACTGCGCATGCCTGAGGCAGAAGGCACTATAACTATCGATGGCGTCAACATTGCTACGTTAAACATCAGAGCATCTCGAAAATGTATTTCTGTCCTTTCGCAAACCCCAGTTCTATTTCAAGGAACACTGCGGGAGAACTTGGACCCTTTCAGCGAATACGATGATTTTGAACTGTGGAAAGTTTTGAACAAGGTTCAGCTCAAGCGCCTCGTGGAAAGCCTAGAAGATCAGCTAGAGTATAAACTCACGGAAGAAGGTTCAAATTTGAGTTATGGTGAGAGGCAACTGGTATGCCTAGCACGTTCTCTCTTGAGAAAAAATAGGATCTTAGTGTTGGATGAGCCAACTGCGCATTTGGATCAGGAAACAGAGCGAATGATACACGAGACACTGCATGATGAGCTTAAAGATTGTACAGTGATAACAATCGCCCATCGACTTCACACCTTGTTAGAGTGCGATAAGGTAATAGTGATGGAGGATGGTGTAATGGTCGATTATGGAATGGCAGCGGAAGTGCTAAGAAGAGATAGCACACCCTTTGCTCAGATGAATGATCAAGAAGGTGATCGGGTACAAGATGGAAATACATCATAAATGCCTTTATTGGTTTTGATGGATTTTAGCTCTATAGGCGCACATGTAGTATTGAATGGCCTTCAAGATTTCAGTAAAATGATCAAGGAAGCTGCCCCAATCTTTGCCAGTTCTTTATCCCTATTCTTTAATGAGATTATAAGAACAGGAATATTTCCCACTGAATGGAAACTAGCAAGGGTAAAATACCCATCCACAACACTGGTCCTAGAAATATTCTTGATAATTTGTTCTTCCTGTCATCATGACCAGTAAACTCCTAGAAAACATTATGTACCAGCAATTTAACAATTATTTAACGGGAAACAACCTACTTTCTAATGACCAATTCGGTTTCAGGAAAGGTCATTCTACAGCAACAGCTCTGTTAACCACCACAAATGAGTGGCTTGTCAATATGGATAGTGCGTTATTCAATCTTGTAGTCTACATTGATTTAAAGAAAGCATTCGACACTATTAAAGTGCATATAATCCCGAGCCAGCTATCTTTGATATCGATTGTACATGAAGTGGATAGTCCAAAGGTATTGCGTCTACGAGATATAAAGGTTTATATTTCCAATATGCTAATGATTTGATGTCATCACCGACATCACTTATTATACAAAAGCATGCTGGTGGAGACAAATTACCTATTTTTAAATTCTAAGTTATATTTGAAGCTTATCAAAGTGATTTTACAAAAAATATTCTAAATTAGAAAATAGCTTAATTTACAAGCACAAAGAAATTCAGCAAATGTCGGTGATGACATCACATCATTAGCATATTGGAAATATAGACCTTTATATCTCATAGACGCAACACCCAAATCAAGAAATATTCTACCGTTGGACTATCCACTTCATGTACAATCGATATCAAAGATAACTGGCTAGGGCTTATATGCCCTTTAACCACCGCATCCTGTCAGATAAGCTTGAGATCTACGGGGTACTTTACTTCCTTAAATGTACCACAGTCATATATGACTAATCGTAGACAAGTTACTAGGGCAAGTGACAAATACTCAAATGAAAGAGAAGTTGTAGAGAAACGTTAAGGTTCAATTCTTGGACCCCTCCTTTTTTTGATATACATTAACGACTTAACTAATTGTATTGACCAGTCATCGTAATGCATATTTCCAGATGACACTACCGTAACTTTTAGCAGTAAATGCATAAACGAAATTCAGTAGTCAGCTGAACCTAGCCAACCTTAATAATTTGCTTGTAGCAAATGAATTAAGCCTCAACATGACCAAAACAGAATATATGCTGATTGCTTCCCACCACAGACTTAATCATTTAACTCGGCCTCTAAATATACAAATAAAGAACCAGCAAATCAATCGAGTCGTTAATAACAAAGTAGTAGGGGTCCAAATTGACGATAAATTGAAATGGAATGAATAATGTTAAATATATCTCTAAAAAGGTTTTTTTCTAGTATTGGTGCCCTAAAGAGAGTAAGACCCTTCGTGCCCTTCGAGACCTTGCAAACTATATACAATTCACTGATACAATCTCACTTGGATTACTGTTGTGAGGTCTGGGACACGTTTGGAAAAAACACTATCTGATGAACTTCCAGTTCTTCAAAATAGGGTTGCTAGAATTATCTTAAGAGCTGACTACAATGCAAGTTCTTGGGATGCACTTGAATTGCTGAACTGGAAAAACCTTGCCTTGAGAAGGGCGAAACGTAAAGCACTGAACTTTTATGCTTAAAATCATTAATAATTTACTACATTTGCCAAAACAACTCATTACAGTCGACGCCCTAAAACACAATATCTAAAAAAGGTTTCAGTTACAGTGATGGCACCAAGTCATGGAATAATCTGCCGAATGAAA
This sequence comes from Actinernus sp. WN-2022, assembly GCA_030867875.1. Lineage (NCBI taxonomy): Eukaryota > Metazoa > Cnidaria > Anthozoa > Actiniaria > Actinernidae > Actinernus > Actinernus sp. WN-2022. The sequence goes on from JAOWCC010001679.1 coordinate 38,811,793, forward strand.
TTAACAGCAAAGTGCTTCTTTAGCGGGTTTTAAAAAGAGATTGGAACTGAGTATTATTATACTCATTAGAGTATTCTATTTAGTTTCTTTTAAATGATACTTTACTTTAGATTGCACGTGCATATATAGTCTTATTGTCTGTTCATACATTAGCTTAGATAATTATATTAGTTAGACACTTAGTGTAATGCATCGGGTAGAATTCCATTGTTTTAGGCGACATTTACTCGCGTCCGTGAGATATGAATAACAAGACGCCCGTTGGGCATTATACTCGGGCTTTCAGTTGGGGAGGAGGCAAAATTTTCTAAAAAAATTCATGTAAAGAATTGATGACTTTGTGAAAACATTAAAAATGGCACTTGAAATTAGTTTCTAGCATTAAATGCATGTGTTACGTTTCCAAACTTTAAGACAGGAAATCGTCAATACAATGTTCTAATAATTTTTGTACAGCAGAGAATTGTGTTATTAAACATGTAGTAGAAATAAAAAAATGGTGCCATTTGAAGAATTATTCTTAATGTCAAAAGAGCATAACGAATAAATACAACCTTAACTTGGGCCACTTTTAATTAATACATGGAGTTCTAGCATATTTTTGTGTCATACATGGTTTGTGCTAGGGGAGCAGGATAATTGATTCACTACTCATGCTTGTGATTATTTACATTGCAATCACATATGGGAGCTTCTAATTACAAAGTTTTACTGATAATTAAATTGAGGCTTCATGAGGGTTGTCACTGAAGGGACTGGTCAGAAATTAGCATGGGAAGGAGGTTGAGATTTTTTTTGAATCCCCAAAAATGGAGGGTCATAGAATCGGGTCATTTACTGCTATATTTGATGCCATATTACTTTTAACAGAAACGAATATTAAATAACAACAATGCAAACTGGTAAGTTTTGTTGTTTTACTTACATTTCGGTACAAATATTTCACAACGTCAGGCCACATGCGATCAGGAGGGCCACCTATAATCCCTAATCCTTTCGTAAAATGTGAAAAATTTCCATCCAAAGTCCGTCTAGAAAAACTCAACATCTTGCCACTGAAATCTATCGAAGAAACACTCTTGACTCTTGACTCTTGACTCAGTTGCAATATCCTGAGCCTGTTGGAAGGCTTTCCCACGAATGAATTTAAATATTTACCACGAATGAAGTTAAATAAAACATTAAGCTGTTTATATTTGAGAGAAGTGAGAGCGGACGACCTCGTACCATCTGAAAATCAGGCTACCGAATCCCGGGTTTCCGCGATCTTGTTAAGTATCCCGAGCGATATCGAATCTGATTGGTTTATCTTGTCACGTGTTGAGTCAACGCGTGCAGTGTGATTGGTTGACCGCGCGAAAGCTCGACACAGAAAATAATAAAAATAATAATAAACACTTGCGAAACTTGACTCGGGCCCAGCCTACGCTGGCCCGAGTAATTATGATACGCCTTATTAGATATTCAGCAAAGCGCTTGTGATTGGCTGCTAGGGAATCCTTCTGGGAATACCTCATTCCCATACTTGCTCTTGAGCCTGTCAATCACTGTCATCTATCTTGTCATGGGACTAACTGAAATCCCAAAGCTCAATAGACCTTGGGTAAATAGGTAAACTCGGTTACAGTAAAAGATCACCGCAAAATCAATTTGCCGTGGCTACTTGGGTTATAAGTTTTATCGCGCGAGTTTCGTTTGCATTCGAGGTTTGACTCATGTCAAAATTAAAATGGAGTATAATGTCTGCATTTAGAGCTTATTCGAAAAGCCTAAGTCAAATTCAGCAAGCTTTATTTTAGTGCCATATTTGTGAAACTAGTTAAATAAAAGTGAACCTCGGCATTGTTCGCACGAGCTATCCAAGCGAAAGATTTCAAACTCCATACAAGCTATAAAAGTTTTTTAAACTCTTGACCAAAGCGCTTTATTAAACACGAAAAGTCATGATCACTCACTTTGAGAGCGCACCATAAAAATGTGTGGAAACAGTTCTGTAATTTTGTAGCTTTAAAGTCAAAATACGAGTTGGTTCAGATCACAGCACTTTACTAAACATAAAATAACGATCATATTCAGAAGTTCGCATCACTGACCTAAAGGTTTAGAAACAGATGTATGTACTTTTGTAGCTTTAAAATAAGATATCATTGAAGCTTATCTGACCACTAGAAGTCTAGATATCAGTAAAAGAATCGCAACTCGAGTTCAATCAGTAAAGCCGAAAATTATTTTTCGGAACAGTTCGCTTCTAGGCCACACATAATCGTGGGAAAGGTCTCGTTTTAAAGCTTAAGACATAAACAATCCGTCTGTTTGATCGCTTGTGTTGCGCTCTTGATTTCTGAACTTGTTTTCTTCGTTGAAGTTTTGTCATTTCACAAAGCGCGTTGGTTTTATACCAAAGGCAAAGTGCCGCTTAACTATAATACTGATCAGAAGCTGGTCCTTTGTAAAGCCGATGGATACTTTTCGATGAATGCGCGATAAAAACGAATCCGGGATTGGAAGTGGGAACGTGAATTCCGATATAGTTTTCTAGTGTTTAACGGTGTATCCCGGATTTGTGTAGTCTCGAGCTTTCTAACGAATTTTAAGAATTGGTGAAGGCAAGCAAAAATCTATAACTCAGCGCGATAAATACAAAATTCGGGCCGAAATTTCTTGTCAAAATCGTTTCATAAGTGCCCGGTATTTTCTTCTAGTGTAAACGCTTACCGAATCCAGGATCGTTATTTTTCAAGAATCGGGATGATTTCGAGTTTTCCTGAAGAAAGTATAGTTTGTATTCTGTAGGATTCACTACGCTACAAACCGCGTAAGAAAAAGAACGCTGGTGTAGAAAGAGTAATAAATAAATAAAGTCCGTGATCGGTGAAAATATTTTCCTTTTTATATCAGATTGTAATTCTAATTACAACGCTAACAGTGATATAGAGATAAAATGCGAATGCAAAGTTTCTCTTGATGCGTCTTTACTTTTTGATGTAGTTCCTTGGCATTTGTTATTGCAGTTTTGTCAAATTCAAAAGCCAGGCTCTACCGCTGATATGATTAATAATAATAATAATAATAACCGTTCTTAGAACGCATTATGCAAGCCTCAATGCGTTTACAATATGAATATAAATTTAACAGTACTTAGTTTAAAAAGATTCGAGATTTACATTTTTCTTAAAATATATAATAATGAATAAATTGTTCCACGAAGCAATAAATAAACACACTATTCTAAATTATAATTGAAAAGGTGTGTCTTAAGACACGACTTAAAATTAGTTATTGAATTTGCACTTCGTATCCTAGCTGGTAGTGCATTCCAGAGCCTGGGTCCTGCGATCGAAAAGGCGCGGTCCCCATGTGTGGCAGAGAAAGATTTGGGGACGGTTAAAAGACCCAGGTTGGAGGAGCGCAAACTACGGCACTTCACCTGCTAGTCTGCCAAGTTTCACTAGCTGCTTTTCATGTGTACCAGTACCCCTAGTACAGTGTAGGAGAAGGGCTTATGCCCTTCACTGTAATAATTACCTGCCAACTATTCAGAATTACGCACCAGCTTCAAATCTTATCTACAACTCTGATGTTTGAATATTAGACCCTGCACCCTTAAAATGTTTTTAAATGACACATTTAAAAGCCTTCCCTGCAAGTAGTTATCCATAAAACACAGAAACAGTTCCTTTCGTAACAGTAGACACTCAAAACGAAATCAGTGTAATTTTACTTATTGCTTATATTTACAATGCAATGTCTCATTACTGTAGTTTTGTTTAGAGGAAAATTTATGAAGTAGTTACACGAGTAATGATCCAGCTAAGAACTATAGCAAAAGACAACAGGCTGCGACAATGAGCATATCCCCACATACGATTTTGCTTGAATATGCCTGAAGTGCTGTATGAGATGTCTACACAAACTACACCCACAAAATAAAGTACTTTTTATGCTATGGGTTCTTTTTACTGTGAAAACTCAAAGAAGCCACCATCCAGCCAATCGGAAAGGACAAAAGATCTTTCAATCTCAAATTTGAAAACTTTCCCCACATACGATGTTCTTCGAAATTAAACCATAGTTAGTTTGATCAAAAATAAATTCAAACTTCAAAAAATTATCGAATGAAAATGCATTATTTCGATTACAAAAAACAAGAATAGAAAATTAGCACCTTTTACATTCCTTTGTTCATTCGTAGCATTTAACTTAAGTAATTGTTCGCGTAAGAACAGGAGCACTCAACGGCCAGGAATGCACAAAAGTGTTATTTTTTCTATTGTTGAAACTTGATATCTCATTGGTTAAACAGAAATAAACCTCCTAAAAATAGGAAAGAACTCTGATTTTACATTTTTTTTAAAGAATATGTAACTATGTAACTATGTAAAAAGAGAGAAAGAAATCCTATGTGGGGAACATTGAAATATTTTACATTAGTATATACCACACCAGTGAATATGACTTTTCGCGCGCTCTGATTGGCTATTCAAACAGTGAATATGATTTAATATTCACCTCCGAGCGAAGCAGCGATCACTTCGCGCGAGTTTTTGTCCATTTGACAGAAAATAAAATAACTATTTGGTGCTGGCTATTCACCTGCAGTGTGGTATATACTAAAACAATTATTCATCTCCACTTCGGTGAATAATTGTTTAATATCTCCGCTTTTGTTTGAATTATATTGCCGGACAGTTGGGAGAAAATATATTTCGTATTGGGCGGAGTCGCGCAGATCGGGGTCAGGATTTGAGTTTAATGTGGGTGCAGTCAGGGTCGGAGTTCAGTATTTTTAGGCATCAGGGTTTTTTCCACCCCAAAAGGGGGCAATCAGGGTTTTGGAGCTCGGATTTTGGGTCAAACAGGGTCAGGGTTTGAGCCTCTTGGTCTCACATACATACCCATTTTTCATGTAAGTACACCCCCCCCCCCCCCCCCCCCCCCCGGCACAATCGGGAAAGAATCATAAGTAATTTAAGATTACAAGGTCTTTTAATAAGGAAACTTAAAATTCTCAACTTGCAGCTTTTCGGTTGATGTCCGAAACTGAACGCAAAGAAATGTGTCAAATTAAACTAGGTATCGCAACCCGAACACAATTGCACTATTCAGGAAACAAGAGTTTCCGAGATTTTTCAAACCCCTTCTTATTCGGCTCCATTTAGAAATCCAGTTTAATAAGAATACTGAAAATCCGCGCACGATCCGACTGCAAAAGCCGGTGCTGAATTCGTAATAAATCTTCCGTGAACTATTATGTTCCCGCTAGCCACCCATTGCGTATTATTTCTTACTGACCCACTCCTCCCGTTTTTATGGCAATATCACGTGGTTTCTTGAATTACGTCTTCATAGTTGTCAAAATTTTACTAGCACCACCCCGAGAACAATTTCCTTTCCTCATGTCCGTCACCTTTGTCCGCCATCTTGGATTGGGCGCGCAAGGCCTCATGGTAAAGTTGCTCACTGAATTGAACTGGGGCCTAAAAAAAATTTACCCGGACAGCTAATCATTGTTTACATTTTTGCCTCATTAGCATAAAACAACATACAAACGAACAGACTACATCAATTGAAAGAGAATTTTAAACTTAGTAATCACAGAAAATTTGAGATTGATATGTTAAATATTTACGGAGAAATGGACTTCAAAACATTACTGTAAAATGGGCTAGGGGGCAAGAGTTGCTGCGACAGCCATACATTATTTGTAAATTTTGAGATTTTAAACGCTCATTATTATATCACTCTCAAATTTTCGGTGATTATCAAGTGTGACAATCTCTTCGCTTGAAGTTTGATGTATGCTAATGAGGAAAAAACGTAAACAAGGATTCGCCTATATGCATTATATCTCAAATCTGTTGAATTTGTTAACTTTCCTCTAAATCCACATTTCCAGTAATCTGATGACCTATTTAACTCAACAGATCCATTCCCTCGTATAACATATAAGTCAAGACATTCAAAGCTGTTCACATTTATTTAAAGACAGGCATTTTTGAGCAGGATGTTCTACACCCACAGAAGGCTGAGTCTATAGCGATACTTACTGCCACGTCGTCCATTGTCATTAATGTGCCGACCAGAGATCCATTGGTTCCTGACACAAAGCGGCCTTTTGAAACCATGGTTGGCATATTAGCATAACAATTGTAATGTTTATCAACACAAAGTATCGCTATTAATATCGACAGTATAGTCCACATCAATGAAGCGAGCAGTAATTAAAGGTTGTGTACCGTATCTTAATTTCTGTCACCACAGGAAGCACAATCCTTTCTCATACAAAAACATGTCGAACAAACTTCAATAATCTCTGATTACCTCTAGTTTATCTAATAGATAGTGATTGCTCCGTTGTCATGAGTGGTCTCATTCGCAAGTGTTCTTAGTGTTAGGGGAGGGACCAACACTAAGAACAGCTGCAAAGGAAAATAAATCAGGAGTGTGTGCAAATATTTCAATGGACAACCTGTTTATTTGTGTTAATCAAATTTAATGTTTAATATTATTGATAAAGATGATTGTGACTCTCTGGCAAATCACACATAAAAACAAAATGCAGTGCAGCCAATTTCGGTTTACAATTGTTGAAACGTTTTCACCACAGTCTACTTAGCCTCCTATGCAGCCATAGTAGGCTACAGATTACAAGAAGTTGTTTTAAGCATTAATTTTGTTGATCTTAAAACCAACTTAACGTAATTAAAGTGCCTATGAACCTATTTTTTATTATTTTAGATATCAATTCTACATCAAGTGACTAGTAGAATGGTAAAATATATTTTGCTTTGAATGCTGTGCCGCTGAGTTAAGGAGGTTTTAATATCCAAAATGCTAATTACATGACGTCAGGGGAGGTATCTCCAATTACTTCTTAGTGGATGTGAATGGGCGTTTCTATTGATATAGGAAAACAAATTTCTAACATCATTTTATTTCAATCATGGGTATAACACTGATAATTAAAAAAAAAATTGTAACAAACAATTTTGTATAATAATTGATACCTCCCCTGACGTCATGTAATTAGCATTTTGGATATTAAAACCTTAACTCACTTGATTTAGAATTGATATCTAAAATAATTCGTTTTTGTTCATAGGCACTTTAAGCCCCTCCTTTTTTCATGCTGTGGCGCTCAAAATTTAAAATTCGAATTTAGCAACTGCGAAGAACGTAGTGTGTTTGTCAGTTCTCTGCTGTTGGAATGCTGAATTTTGGAGACTGGTATTAAAACAAGTGAGAAATAACTGAACAGAAAGGGGAAAGTCGTTCAGTTACATTACTGCCTATGGTGTTTTGTAACTATTAACAACCTACTTCCGTGTTTCCCACTTCGGCGATTTACCTAGGTAGAATTTACTAAACCATAGTTGTTTATTTTGCTTTATTTTCCCTTATTTTCATTCCTTTCTTCATATATATATATGTATAAGAAGAAAGGAATGAAAATAAGGGAAAATAAACGTGCAATCGAACCACCCTCCGTCTATTATAAAACAAATACCAGCAGCCATTAGCAACAGAATCTCCAGTCTCTCATGCGACCAAGTCGAGTTCGAGAAAGCTGCACCCCTTTACAACGAGGCCCTGAAATCAAGTGGCTTTACCGAACACATTAAATATACTGAAACCAGTCGTGGCAACAAGAGGAGAAACAGACCAAGGAAAATCCTATGGTTCAACCCCCCCCCCCCCTACAGCATGACGGTTCAAACCAACGTTGGAAAAATCTTTCTTTGTTTAATCGACAAACATTTTCCGAAATCGCATCCATTGCATACGATTTTCAATAGGGGGAATGTTAAAGTCAGCTACAGTTGCATGGAAAATATGAAGAGTGTAATCAACCGTCACAACTCAAAAATCCTTAGATCCGATGAATCGAAAAATGAGGACAAAACATGTAACTGCCGATCGAAACCCGACTGCCCTCTTGACGGCGCCTGCCTAACAACAAACTTAGTCTACAAAGCCACAATCACCGCTGCAGATAACGAGCCAAACATCTATATCGGAATGACTGAACACGATTTTAAAACAAGGTTTAGAAATCACAAGCTTTCTTTCAACAACAAGAAGTATTCTTCAAGCACCGCCCTCTCAAAGCACGTCTGGGAATTGAAGGAAGCCAACACCAATTTTACGATTAAATGGTCAATTATGAAACGGGCCAACGCCTACAAGAGTGGTTCCAAACAATGCAACCTGTGTTTAGCGGAAAAACTGTTGAACAAAAGATCCGAACTCTTAGCTAAATGCCGACATGAAAACAAATTCTATGCTGCCAGTTATAAGCCTCCGTAATTTACGCACATTTTTAGTCTGATGATCGCTTCGAGCGTGAAACTCGAGTAACATACCGTTTTTTTATTTTTTCCATTTTTAAAGTTTTTAACATTTTATATATATATATATATATATATTAAAACAAACCTCCCCTCAAAAACACTTCTAACTTTATGCAGATTTTTTCCTACTCTAGGCTTTTCCTTCTTTTTTCTTTCTTTTTTGCTTCCTTTTCCTTTATTTTCATTCCTTTCTCCTTATACTGAATTCCATAAAATCGGTGTCCTTAAAGGGACCGTCTCACCCACAGTGCTTAGCGCGCTCACATAGCATAGCGGCCATTTTCGATGCCATCGAAATCCAGAGATTTATGGTAGTGGTTTTAATCTTCTCTACATCTCTGCCATCCTTCCAGCTATCGTCAAAAAAATTATACTAGGTTGAACCTTTTTTATTGCTCTTCCTATTGAGCCTCTTATTTAAGTGTTTTAAATTATTTGGTCATGCAAATTTTAGTTTTATTTCAGGTGGCCGGTAGTTCTCTGATGGATGCCAGTCTCGTTCGTCCTCAACGAAAGGAAACAATTGTCCGTTTGTGTCCACGATTTCCACCTACAACATGGAGAAGTTATTCTGACCATTAATCTTTATATGTAAAGATATATTAGCGCTTAGTTCGAGTATCTACTATCTTTGAACCGATTTGGGTTTTTGAACACCGTGGCTGGCGAATCCTGGCTGGTTTACATGTACGTACGTGACCACAATTTGCAACAAAACTCCACTTGAAGAACAGTTTCCTAAAATCATTTTCAGGGCTTTGGCGTTTAACTTGTGGAAACAGGCCTCTCTCTGGTTTCGAAGGGCGGAATTCGGGCTTTTAGACAGTGATTTTGCAGAGATTTTCGGATTCACCGGGTTGATCATTTGAAGTTGATACTCGCACGAAATTTGACAAACAAAGCCGCCGTGACTGCATGATAATAATTTCCTATTCAAGCGAGCTGTTATTCGTTCACTATTCTCTCTTGGACTGGTTCTCTGGCACCAGCAACGAGATTGCCTGCTAGCAGATGATCTCTCTCTCTCGCTCTGCAGAGAAAAATAAAACCGAGGGGAGAAACCTCTCTTTTCATAATTATTAGTATTCTCTGTTTATAATACTGATGACAGCCGGTTCGGAAGCGACGGGTGAGCGGTAAATATTATAGTCAACAAAATATTATAGGAAACGAACTCCGCTTGGTTGACCCGAAAAGAATTGAGTAATTTCCTAAAATCATTTTGAGGGCTTCGGCGTTTAACTTGTGGAAACAGGTCTCTCTCTGGTTTCGAAGGGCTTACACACAGTGATTTCGGCGAGATTTTCGGATTCACCGGATCGATCAAAGTTTATACTCGCACGAAATTTGACAACAGAGCCGCCGTGATAATAATTTCCCATTGAAACGAGCTGTAATTCGTCCTCACTGTTCTCTCTTGAACTGGTTCTCTGCTACTGCCTGCAACGAGATTGCCTGCCAGCAGATCTCTCTCTGTCTCTCTGTCTGCAAGTAAAAATAGAACCGAGAGAAACCTCTCGCTTTCATAATTATTAGTATTACCCGGAGAGTGTGTTCTCTGTTTATAGCAGCGACGGGTGAGCGGTAAATATTATAGTACGGCCAAGTACTGCTGTATAACACTTTGTTGACTTCACATTCAACTTGTAAGGTACTATTAGTTTCATCAAGGTCACCATGTTCAAATCAAAATTATCATGTCAACAACATAAAGAATACGCTTAGTTCGTGAGGTTCCCGCCGTGAACAAGGGGTCAAAGTCCCGGGTATAAACAATAACAAAAGCACGCTAACTGACTGTGGGTGAGACGGCCCCTTTAATATCAAATTCATGATCAATAGATGATGCCAGGTTAGGGCTAAGTTCGACAAAGTATTTATTGAAGTGCTCGGCAATTTTGGTGGGAGTGGTAACTGGCTTTTCATTGATTTTGATTTCGTTGATGGTACATGTATATTATTTGGATTAGTGACCAATCAAAATATTTAGTGTACCCCCTGTGCCCTTTGGTCACTTTTCTGTTTCTCTAATTCTCTATTGTAATAATCACTTTTGGCCTTGCCCATAGCTATATTGATGGCTTTGTTTCGTCAATGCTTATAACTCTTTAACATCTAAATACTTAAATATTGAAGGTCATTTAATACTCCATGTACACCTATAGAGCTGAAATACATCAAAACCAATAAAGGCATTTATGATGTATTTCCATCTTGTACCCGATCACCTTCTTGATCATTCATCTGAGCAAAGGGTGTGCTATCCCTTCTTAGTACTTCCGCTGCCATTCCATAATCGACCATTACACCATCCTCCATCACTATTACCTTATCGCACTCTAACAAGGTGTGAAGTCGATGGGCGATTGTTATCACTGTACAATCTTTAAGCTCATCATGTAATGTCTCGTGTATCATTCGCTCTGTTTCCTGATCCAAATGCGCAGTTAGCTCATCCAACACTAAGATCCTATTTTTTCTCAAGAGAGCACGTGCCAGGCATACCAGTTGCCTCTCACCATAACTCAAATTTGAACCTTCTTCCGTGAGTTTATACTCTAGCTGATCTTCTAGGCTTTCCACGAGGCGTTTGAGCTGAACCTTGTTCAAAACTTTCCACAGTTCAAAATCATCGTATTCGCTGAAAGGGTCCAAGTTCTCCCGCAGTGTTCCTTGAAATATAACTGGGGTTTGCGAAAGGACAGAAATGCATTTTCGAGATGCCCTGAGGTTTAACGTAGCAATGTTGACGCCATCGATAGTTATAGTGCCTTCTGCCTCAGGCATGCGCAGTAGTGCTGCAACAATCGTTGACTTGCCAGCACCTGTTCTACCTGCGATACCAACTTTTGCTTTCTTCCCCAAGTCGACGCTCATCGCCTTAAGTGATCTTGGTCCTCCATTATAGTACCTTAAGCTTACGTCATCAAACACAATGTGCCCAGCCTGAGGCCAGTTATCAGGTGGCAGACGTTCGATCTCATAACCAGGTTCCTGATCAAGTTGTGTGTAGCTGATCACACGCTCTACTGATGTCATGTAATTTTCCACGTCTGCAAATTTCCTTATAAGGAGTTGTGTGGTTATTCCTGTATGTACGGCGTACGTCAATGCTAAGCCTGCCAATGCTGAGAAAAAAGCAAAAATGAAAAGTTGAGTTTCATGAAAAAAAAAACATTTATCTTCGAGTAACTATGGTGTTGTTTTAATTAAAATGCGAAACAAATTATTTTATCTAAATTAATATTCAAACGACTTTATGCATAACATAGTGATCAGGATGAAGAAGATATGTTCAATAATAATTATAATATTGTTAGTATTAAAATTTAAATAATGATGATGACAAGAAGAAGAAGAATGAAGAAGAATGAAGAAGAAGAAGAATGAAGAAGAAGAAGAAGAAGAATGAAGAAGAAGTAGAATGAAGAAGAAGTAGAATGAAGAAGAAGAAGAAGAAGAAGAAGTAGAAGAAGAAGAAATATTTAAAGAGGAAAATACCTCGCTCATCATAGATGATTTTTTAGGGTCCTCAATTAAGATGACTTAATAACGATTAAATTAATTTCATGACTGTTCACGTAAAAAGAACCTTGTTTTACATATACGCGCAAGTCCTTCACATAACGATAATATCATACGTATACCGTCGATTTCCAGCTGAACGGAGAATATTTTCCTGACCAACCAGAGCGCATACAGCTTTTCAATGGGGGCAGACTTCACCGTTTGCAACCTGAAATGTTATTGGTTACCCAAACAATAGCCTACCCCTAAACCAATACAAATCCTATCCCTAAAACAATTGGATTCTTTACCAGTGAAGTCCAATAGGATACAACCTACAGAACAGCGAAGTTTAACTGTTTCAATGGTCGTCCTTCGCTCCAGGCTCTTTGCCATCATAACTGCACGGTCAATTTTCCGCCATTGTTATTAGATCGAGTTGAATGCCGAGATCAGTCATGTTAAAATGCTCATATTTATTCAGTTCTTTATTTGACACTCGTTCGCCGACTTAGCAACCGTGCAATGGGCGGTAATTTTGTCCATTCATGCTTTTCGCACCCTGATCTCCGTTCTTATGACAAAGGTGATAAGCATGTTCAAGATATGTTTCAATAGACTATTTAATTCTGACTCTGTCGTATTACCTGGATTTTGACGTAGTACTACGGCTGCAAGCGACACAACAGCTATAAATAGTGCGCATATCATTTCAGCTCGAACACTTAACCATCTTTCTCCTGCTATACACATCACAAATGCTTGGTTCTGTTTGTCCTGATACCTTTAAAACAAGTCAAAAACTGTAAACAGTGTCAGCTAACGGCCAACAACATAACACAACGGTTAGAACGCTCGAACAAGAGTGCAGCCATACATGAACAGCTATATCCGGCGTCCTTCTTAGGACTCGTCAGCATGACATAGCCAGCGTTATGGCCTCAGTAAAACTTCATCGGCCTATATAGATATATTGCTATTGACTATTAGTATTAACCAACTGGTGGACTATTACGAATCCTACATTCTGATAGGCTACCCTACTATAGGTCTATTTGTGATAGCTCATGGTAGAGAAAAAAACAAAAAAATACGAAATAAAAAATAAAAAAAACTTCAATTTGTTTCTCTCTATTATTTTCTATTGTCCGACTAGTTAGTTTATACTAAAATAATTAGAGCTATTGACTCGGAGCCCATTCGGGCTGCGGGTCTAATTGTTAAATGTATGGCTTACGCAAAGTACCTATCTATTTTCTAGCTAGGTGTTAGTAGGCTGGGATGGGATAAGCATAATATTTATTTTCGATCATTCATGTCTATGTAAGCTAGGGACGGGTTTGATCATGATCTATACAGACGTAAGTTATGTGGGTAGGTTGAATATCGTTAATCTATTACTGGAATCATGTAATTATGATATTTAACAAATAACGAAGCCTTATCCACACGTATTACATTGTCATAAAGCGAGACGGGCTTCTGAGAACACAAGAGAAATGTCGAAAGAACAAGGAAAAGGGGCGAATAGTTTTGGTCACTTGAAACGTTCATTATTTGCCGGGTATGGTTCTTGGCATCCTGCCGGAGTAATAACAGCAACAGTTCAAGACACAATGAATGATGTACATTTGGCTTTATTGGTTCCATCTACCTAAATGCCTATCTGTCTGTTTATAAAGTATCTCAGTAATCTCTACACAAAATGTCCTGAAAATAACCTTCAACTAACCAACCAATCAATCAGATTTCAGATTTTGCTTTGCCTCTCTTTATCTCTATTTCTCATCGTCTTCCCATCCTTTCTCTCATAACTATCTAACTAACCAACTAACGGACCATGACTAACTAACTACCTGACTGACTGGCTGCGTGCATGCATGCGTGTATGCGTGCACGAATGCATGCATGAATAAACGAAAAGTAGTTATGTCTTACCTATAGAAGCGTTCAAGGAATACACGCTGCATGTGATGAGATCTGATAGTCTCTAGTCCGTTTATCGTCTCTGCTATGTGTGAGAAAATGGGGCTACGGTAGATGGAATCAAGCCTCTTCAGTTCACGCGATATTCTAAGATAATACCTTGTCAACCAGAACATAAGAGCCACAAGAGGAACTACACCTATTATGACCCAAAAGTTGCTCGCAGATGGGATAATGACTGCTACCAGCTGGGATAAACCAATCTCAAAGGTCAATATAAATGGAAAAGGAAGTAACTCGTCCATGCAACCCATATCCTTAGAGAACCGATTCAACACCGTTCCAAACGGAGTTGTGTCAAAGAAAAGCACTGGTGCATGAAGAATCGAGTTGACCATGCGTTGGTGAAGATGTATGGACGATTTGTAAGACATGAAGAAGAAAAGGAACACACGTACAGTGCAGAAAATGATACCCCCTGCACCGAGTCCCGCGTAGACGAACATGTTAATTGGTAACTTCTGATGTGTAGCATCCATTTTGGAGAAGATTGACAACCACACATCTGGGGCAGTTAACGCGACTGAAAGATATTTTTGAAAAATAGTTATTTTAAATTTAGCACGATTTTCTATTAAGCTTCGTAAAAGCAAAAGCAAAGTAATAAACCCACTTTCGATATATGCTTCACTTGTCACGCACAAAGGTTTCAATATGAGGCTCAGGGGTATAATGCTCAGTGATTCGTGAAAAGAGAACAAATAATTAATTTAATTTACCCCGGAGCCTCATATTGAAACCTTTGTGCGTGACATTAGTGAAGCATATATCTAGCATGGGCTATTACAGAGCCATGCATGCATTCGCTAGAGCAAGTAAAACTGCAATGAGCCAATCACAACTGAAGTAATTCAGGATTAGTTTTACTTGAACTAATCACAAGGAAAAGTAAAAGCAATTTTCAGGAATGCAATCACGTGGTTGAACTCCATGGAATCACGAGCGCAATTCACCGTACCGAGAAAGAGGTATATACTTCATGGTAGTGTTTCGTTCCATATAGTCTCCCTGCATAATACTGTAAAACAGTATAGAAAATGATTATTCAGGGCGACTATATGGAACGAAACACTACCATGAAGTATATACCGAAAAAGATGGCGACTTGTACCCACAATCCTATGCGCGCGAAAAACTTTAAATCCGTTATAAAATCGCGGTGGAGAGGTTTTAAATCTCCAAAACAAGCCAGTACAAGTGTTGTTGCCAATCCACTGTTACTGTAGCGAATAGATAATTTATACGTATTATTTTAACCGTGTTAGGTTCGCAAGGAATTGTGGTCAAATGTAGAGCCGCCATCTTTTTCGATACGGTGGATTGATTCGTTATTGAAGTGATATACCAGCACGTTACTGATTCCTGCAACTTGGCCTATTACAGAGCCAATCACGGGAGCAAGTACAAATGAAATGAGCCAATCACGAACTGAAGTAATTAGTGATGGGTTTTACTTGAACCAATCACGAGGAAAGGTAAAACCAAAACTTGATTGTGTGACTAGCCTTCGAATACAGCCGTATCGCATCGGGAGCCACAATCAAAACGCGTCTCACGAGAGAGACGTCTGCGATTCGAGGCCAAAAATTCCATACTGATGACGTAATGCGCCTTCTACTTCTACTTCCCAATTTGCTTGAGTATATGGTGAACAGGAGGGGTCCAAGGCAGCCCAGTCCACAGCCCAAGTCAAATGTCTTTGAAAGTGTTCCATTCATTTTGATCTGTTGAGACCTGCCATTCAAGTAAGACTGAAACCATGAAAACGCTTTGCCTCGCATGCCAAGCATCGACTGCAGCCTTTGAAGGAGAACATTATGATCCACGGTATAAAACGTAAAAAACAATGAAGTAAAAACGGATTCAACGCAACACTGAACTATGCCGTAGTGTCAGTGCCCTGGGTTCCAGAGACTTGAAGTAATAGAGAGAAGAGAAGAGGAGAAAAAGAAGAGTCTCTGGTGTTATCCGTTGAGAATCTCACTTCCATGTGCTGAGGTTTAAATCAAGCAAATAAACCGGTTTTACTGGGCCATTGGTAAGCCGATGAAAATTACCGTTACATCCAGCACTTACGGCTGTGCCTGGTAATGAGTAGATTATCCAATCAGCGACGAGGTTCAAATTCTGAACCTAAAGTTCGCATGGAAGTGAGATTCTCAACGGATAACACCAGAGGTTTTTCTTTTTATTCTCTCATCTCTTCGCCTTTATTTCTTCGAATCTCTGGCATCCAGGGTTCAGTAGTTTCAGGGGAAATGAAAGCTTTTATTCTTAAAGTGACATACCTTGAGCAAAAACAAACAGGAAAGCCAGTGAAACAATGGCTAGCCATGGTGATCCTGCACCGAAGTATTTCCAGTACATATTCCAGGACACATTTCCCACTTGCCTTTCTTCTTTATCGATTACCAGGCCACTGGTCTTCATTTTCGTCTTTGGATGTTTGTATTTTCTCGTATCTATATTCATCGGAAAATTCGGGCATTAATATGTGATACTGCATGCCCCGCGCGCGAATTCCTTTCAAAACCATTAACAAAAGTCATGTGATAAGGGCCTGACGTGTATGGCGTGAGCTGGCCGGAAAAAGCCGTCCGGCCCTGCACAATTTTTTTTGCTGTTTTGCGGTTTGTTCTACAAAAATTATGGTCATATGAGAAAAAACCTATTGACTGAGTTAGGTCGGGGCCCTCCCACTCAGTCAATAAGTACCTAATATTTCATATGGACCTTCGGACTAGGTCCATAGGACATGCCAATAAAATGTTTCGTTTACCATCGCCCACCAAAAATGAATAAGGGAAAAAGAATCGACGTTACCGGGGCGCGGAACCAATGAGTAAAGCCTGGTTACTAAGTCAGCCTGAAAACGCGTTAAAACATTCATGAATTTCTCGACTGCTTTTTCCACTACTAGTTGTGGATTGACAATTCAGACAATTTGCATGAGAAACGCAAGAAACTAAAACGTAGAGAGCTCGGAAGAGGTGCCAGTCAGCCTCAAAAACTCTGTTAAATTTAGAGTTTTCAAAAATTTGCCACTCCTTCTGAACCTAAAACTTGGGCTTTCTACTAATTTTTGATTGCTCTTTTCATTTCTGGCATCCATGTTGTTCTAGCGCCAAATATATTACATACATGAAGAAAACAGTACAAAAAGAGAGCAGATGTACTTTGTCATTTCTCCCGGCCCGGGATAGGTGAAGTCAGTGATCCGTCGTGAGACCTCCTCATACTAACGCTAGCATGTTAGTATCCTGTATCATTCCATACAGGATTCTAGTTGGCTTATAGTTAGTACTCTGTATCATTTGATACAGAATACTAATAGGGCTTATTAGTATTCTGTGTCATTGATACAGAATACTAATAGCTAACCGCTAGAATTTTGTATGGGGTTTACAGTGTATCCACGTGACACGAATGCTGGGTCTGGATAGCCATCCATGCCTAACCCTTGTGAATTTTTAATGAATATTATAATCTCTTATACTGCATTTAGAAGCTATTATTGGAACGTGTTCTTTAAGGAACAGCAGTTTTTAAATCATATTTTAGTTTTAAGTGTGACCATTTTTATCCGATTTCATCAACTATTTATCATGTACTATTTTGTTGTAGGGTTTAAATTAGCCTGCGAAAACAGCCGTCTCTATTCACGGGCCGAACGGAGCCCCACGAGATTCGAGCCGAAAAATTCCATACTGATGACGTAAATCCCGTCCAGAATCCGGACGGGAACACAGAATTGGTCAGTTCGTTAGATTGCATAAATGATCTACTTCGCAAAAACCTATCCTGTATGAGAATTGTTCACAAGACTGTCTTTTGTCATTGCTGGGGTTATTTCGGTTTCAGGAGTTATATTCTAGAAGAATTCGTTCAGTTTTCAGAGCATGGTTGGAGCTGTGTTTAATCATATGCAAACTTTGCAAGTTTGAGACCTTGCAGTTTTGTGATTTTACGTCATCAGTATGGAATTTTTCCGCTCGAATCGCAGACGTCTCTCATGGGATTCCGTTCGGCCAGCGAATAGAGGCGGCCGTTTTCGCACGCTATAGGTTTTAGTGATTGAATTATAAACAATTGGTTTGCTTATCACAATTATTATTTTTTAAATCAAATTTATTAATAATTCATGAAGCAAAAACAAAGGAAATCACTGAGCGATAAGTGATCTCTAAATGTGATACAGATTTCGTCCTGATTTACATAAACTTTGGCTTCGATTTTCTCGTCCAAAATAAGTCGTATCTCCAAATAACTGAAAATACGACTCTATACATCTTGACGTTTGATAAGTCAGATACAGAAATCAATTCGTGTCCGTGTTTTATGGGATTTACAAACTCCCATAAAGCACGGACACGAATTCTGTATCTATTACTTAAAGTTTTTCAACTATTTATATTGTTAATGTTCTATAATTGTAATAAGTTATTTATATAATTTGTTAGCTATAGAGGGTGTTCCGGCCCGAAATCCGATTCCTGTGGTGGCTGATTCTTGCGTGAGGACTTGATCATAGACGCTGATCATAACAGAGGGCCATAGGTTTGGTAGATTTTAACTATCGTGAAATCATTAAAGACTTATTATTATTGTTAAATAATAAAACAATTATCCTGCTCGATCTTTACGAAATAGAGCACCTATTTCTAGTCAGGTTGGCCTTCGAATCAGGTGCTTTACGGCCAATCCGTTTATTTGATTTCTAAGATCAAGAAACCAAACATTTGTAAAGATGCATTTATGATTTATGATTTCTGAAATCAGGTGAAAGAAGATAATCAGAAAATTGGATTTCTTGATTTCGGAAATGAGAAATCAGAAATGAGTCTTTGCAAATTCTTGGTTTCTTGATTATAGAAATCAGATAAACGGGTTGGCCGCGAAGCATCCTAATTCGGCTAAGTGTTAGGTGATATTACACGCGATCTTACAGGATTGTTAATTAACTTCACACTAACATTACATTTCTCCCATTAACTTATAGCCAACACTTCCTATACGTATATCTATTTGAATTAAATTCTCACTTAAACCAAGACTCAGAAGGATCATTAGGGCCCACATTATACTTATTGAACAAACCTTCTCTCAAGTTCAGCAACTGACTCCCTGACATCAATTTCTTCATAATGCTACTTCCTCCTGCCTCGTTCCAAGTAAATTGTGCAATGACTGATCCACTTTCTAGAACAATAACGCGATCAGCTTCTTTCATAAACTCAGGGCTGTGAGTGACAAGAATGCGTGTTTTCTTTGCAAGCAATCCCGTGATGCACTCGTTAAATATAGTACTTCCTACTTTGGCGTCAACTGCACTTAGCGGATTGTCAAGGAGGTATATGTTGGCGTTGGCATATACTGCGCGTGCAAGACTTACACGAGACTGCTGACCACCACTCAGGACGACACCTTTCTCGCCGACTATTGTTTCATCGCCTTCAGGAAAGTTGTCCACGTCTTGTGCCAACTGACACGCCTTTAACACCTTTTCGTACCACTCCATATCGTAGGGTTGATTGAATAGAATGTTTTGCTTCACGGTGCCAGAGAAAATCCAAGGGTTCTGAGAAACGTAGGCTACTTTTCCAGAGTAATGTAGTTTACCAGATGTTGACGGCATCTCTTTGATAATTGCTAGCAACATAGACGACTTTCCACACCCGACGTGACCTGTGAGTGCGATAAGGTTACCCGGGGCAATATCTAGTGTCACATCGTTTAGAAGGTATGCGTTTCCGTTGTTAGGTGCTTTACACGTAACATGGGAGAAATTGATATCACCTTTTCTGGACTCAAGTTGCTCAGTTTTTCCTGATGAAACCAAGTCTTTTTCTCCGACATTGCCTTTCTTGGACCCACATTCGTGATCAGTGGATGGCAAATTTGAAAGTTGAAGAAATTCTTTAATACGTTGTAGAGATTTTATTGCCTCGGCGGTGATAAGAGCTCCATACTCTCCTATGAAGACGTATTCATATCGTAAAATATTGGCCGCAGAGAGTATCAGAAACGTGGTACTTGGTGTTAAATCCTGGGCTGTAAGCATTAGAGCAAGAACTGATCCAAAAGCGAACATCACAGAAAACGTGGAAAAAAGGATTCCTATTCCGGCCATAAGAAGATTCTTGTAAAGAATGTTTTTCATTTCCTTCCTAAAAAAACATAATAACGTGGTGAGAAAAGTGTTCTCGTATCATCGATATGAGATTTCATTCTATTAAATAGACCTTTTGCAGGAAACAGTCACGTGCTGATATATCACTTCAGTAACGAATGAAATTAGCTTGGGACTGAAAGGCTTTACTGGATGGCAAACAACGTTAGTAGTATACCCCCCCCCCCCCCCCCCCATATTACATGGGTTTTATTTGGATCGTGTACAAATGTGTACATTATTGATTGCTTGTTTCAAATAACGCTAGTGCTACCATAATTTAAAAGATCATTTTACAATATTTACATAGTTTCGCAAATATTATCAGAGACAACTATTTATTAAATTATATTATCAGACGTCTCCTCTCTTCCTTAATAACAATCGTAAACATATTTAGCTGATACCGTTTGGAGTGTTTTTTTTGTGGGTTTATTAGTGCGAAACAAATGTTTCCGGCTGTTATTGTCTCGTTTTTTTGGCAAGTCTAAATGTTGAAAATATATCTTCTCCTAGCTTATCATAAATTGGGCATTTCATCAAGAAGTGCATTTCGTCTTCGATATATATTTGACACCTTACACAGATTCGTTCTTCCGGTTCTTTGTATGGCCTTGACGTCATTTAAGGATAACCTCATTATAGTTGTTTGTTCTGTTTTATATGTCAGCTCCACTTATTAAAATATAATTATCTCAGATTGTAAGTATCAAATGTCTGATACCAGAAAAACAACTGTAGAAATGAAGAAATTCAATACCATTAACCTTTAAATCGCAATTTTAAAAAGATCGACAATCGAGTTGGAAAATATATATTAGGTTTTGCTAACGACACTACCGATCTGGTACAAGTGCCTGTACATAAACGAAGTCAGATTTTTTTGCCATCCAGTACAATCACGTGATGGGATCCTGCAAAAAAGCCCATTTTATTTAGCATTCTTCTATAAAAATTGTGAAAGCATTATCTAGAATGAGGTGATCAGTTATCTAACCAATGATGTAAGTAAATCGTAATTTGTTGTGTAATTATTGTTATGCCATCGTATTCTTTATAAAAACGTTAATCACTTTTTACCTTCTGATGGTATTGATTGTTCCTTCGTAGCTAGGCTCAAACACATGCGATTTAACAGAACGAATTGCCGCCACACATTCTGCAAGTAAACCAATGCGCTGATCACTTGCTAGTCCCGTTTTCCCACGATATTTGGCAGCGAGGTTAAACGCCACAAATGTGTATGGAATAAGAATGACGCAGACGATAAACCCACTAAGTGCTGCCACGTCAATCATGTACCAAACGACCAATAAAACAGCGATGGCAATTGCTGGTGCTTCGAGAAGGCGTATAACATAGAGTGGTATGAGCTCCAGTCGTTGAACATCATTGGTCACCAAGTCCATCACGTGACCCGACTCAAATTTCCTGATGTCTTCTTTTCCTGTGCGTAAGATCTGAAATGTTGTTGGAACAAAGGCTAATGTCCAGTACATACGTATTTGCAATAACATTTCTTCATTCTGGTTGTTTATAAATCTTGTACAAGCATTGTGATTAGATTATTTAACTTCTTCCACCCCCTGGCCCCCTCCCTCAGCAAAAAACGAGCGAGAGAAAATGCTGGACGTTACAATAAATACTTAATGACTGGTCGCGGAGAAAACAGTGACATGGCTTTATTTCCCAAACATACTCGATGTACTAGCTGTTCCGCTAGACGGTGTCACTGGCAACATCGAAGATTAACGGAAAACAAAACTCACTGATTCCCGAGCGGTCAGTTGTAAAGTGATTTGTTATATAGCAACAATTATAACATTCCTTTTGCCTGAGTCTTCGTAAACACCCCCTTTCGCTAGCCACTGGCGCGCGCAGCACATCACACAATCTTCTGTCACGATGTGATCACGAGGCAGGATTGACGCGGATCTCGACCCAATCTCCTGACCAATTCTAAAGCTAAAATGTAGTGTATTTCGGGCGCTAAAACCTTATGTAATTTGTTCTTCTTGATTTTTAATTGGGTATTCCTTTCCTATACATATCAATGAAAGAAAAATGCAAAACAATCGTGTACTTTAAAAAGGTGTTACGCATTCCAATTTCTCTTGATATCATATCACAGCTCCACTCTGAAGGTTTTTTGCAAAGTGGTGTTCAAATCATGAACGATTACGAACTAACCTTATGATACACAAGTCCCCTCAGCGAATACCTCATCTGCATGCCAAGCCTTTGTGTTTGGAAACCAAATGCGTGGATCACGATCCCTTTAAACGCAGCCAATAAGGGTAACGCTACTGCGCATGCCCAAATGGTTTTCCAATTGAAGCTTGAATGGTTTTCAAGTATGTAGACAAAATAAGCGAGAATAATTGGTAGAGCGACACAGCAAGGACCATAAAGAGCCATTAAAGCACTTAATAAGACCAGCTTCCGTAAAGGAACAACACGCAGAATACAGAGCCATAATCGTGGATTCTTGCAAGTGGCTCTACTGTGTTGTAATTCTTCCTTCCAATTTCGTTCGAGGTCTTCCGTCATATATCGAGTCTCGTCCTCTTCCTGTAGACTCAGGAGATCTTGCTCTTCAAGACAGCGCTTGCTTCCTATTTGAAAGACCTCATTCATCCAAGAAAAAGATAGCTGTGATAAAAGGGATGAACATCTGTAATGGTGGTGTCGATCTTTCTCTTCTGCTATTCTTTTATATTTACAATCTTTCATCTAAGAGAGAAAGTGGAGAAGGTAAGGAGACCTTTTAGTTAATAGCGAATATGTATAATTATTTAATTTGGACAGTTTTCAAAGGAACTAATAGGGATTTTTATCGGCAAAGACATTTCTTCATATAACGACGTAACAGAGGGAATCAGCTGTGTTGCTACTCATCTCAGATCATGTGACATAAACAGAATACTCTGAGCAATTTTCTTTTAAATTCATCATGCAGTCATGCCTATCTAAATAAAATTAAGCTATTTAACAATTATCATGCAAGATCGCGCGGAATATCGCCAGAGTACTTAGCCGGTGAGGGCCGATAACAAAACACATTTTTTACCCAAACACTCGCAAATGGTACATCTTAATTTTATAAGAATCTACTGGCGGAACGCGCGCCATGTTTGTACACAATTTTGGCGCCTTTTGCCGACTTTGAGCCGAAGTAAACATGTCTTTAAAGTTTAGTTAGAAAGCATTCGAAAAAAGCCCTCGAATGCTCTTTTATTCGGATTCAAAATATCTTTCAGACTCTTAATTTATTTAAAAGTACTAAGTTATTTGAAATGTTAAAAATACAAGCAGAAGGGAATTCAGTGGCTGCTAGTTATTCGCATGAAGATTCACATGAAGTGCTGGTACTTTTGTCTTGACTACTTAAGCCGCTTGCAGCTGAAAGTGACTTTCTCCACTTGAGCCGTTCAAAGTTGAGCAGGAAATGCTTCTTTGCCTTCGAGAAACGATGAAAACATGTTGGACATTTGCTGGAACTACTAAACTGAATGGCCAATTATATACTCCCCTATATGGGCTATACGGGTATGTGCCGCGGGATAGGGTATGGTTTTTGAGCTGCCGAGGTCTGGGATAGGGTATCCTTTTTACAGTTTTGGTCTGGGAAAGGGTGTGGATTTTGATATACTTGTCGTTGACGCCATGCTTAGCGCTCTATCGACCACACTAGTTACTCGGGCCAGGCCTTCGGCCGGCACGAGTCAGAAAATGCAAGCCGTTTATTATTACTCGGGCCGGGCCTTTGGCCGGCTCGAGTCAGAAAATGCAAGCCGTTTATTACTCGGGCCAGGCCTTTGGCCGGCACGAGTCAGAAAATGCAAGCCGTTTATTATTATTATTATTATTATTTTTTTTTGTGTCGCTGTTTGGCGCCAGTAACCAATCAGATAACACAGGAGCCCATTGTTCGATCCCAACACGTGACAGGATCAACCAATCAGATCCGACACCCGCCAGATCTTGGTTGTGGAAAAGCCAGCAACGTAGCGAAGGTTTGGGTTCATTCTGAACCATTATTTTGCTGAAACCAAAGGTTTCTTCGAATGAAATATCAAGATATTCAGTTATTCTAGTTTAACACTGTTTACATCACATACTATCATCACCGTATAATTACCACTGTGGGAATGTGAAATGAGCAACACGTGAGACTTCGAGGCGCTACAGTTCTTTTTAACTACTTTTTAATCTTCTGATTCTTGTAAAAGAACTGTTATAGACCTAAAAATACACGAACAACGTAATACATTAGATCTGCGCTGTCTGGACAGATATAAAAACGTAAGCGAAATACAATCTCAGCTTAAGTGTTTCTAAACACGTTTAGATATAAAAGGTATCGAATTATAATCTCAGGGTAGATTTCGTCAGGCGCGCTCAGATAACAAAGGTCAAAGCTCTCAGACAAGGCGAGACAAGGAGATATCGATTTCTATGAGTCATTGTCAGAAATCTATTCCCGGCCGTAAAATTAGGCAATACCACCGTCTGCCAATGGGTAACTGAACTGTCAGGTCAACTACACAGCTTAGAGAGTCTTTCTACTAGATTGAGAGACATTAATATACTGTTACATGTCTGTTAATATGGGGAAAACTGAAGAAACCCTCATTGCATAGCCTGCAATGCAGGCGTTTTATTTGGGAAAACGAAATATATTTGGACGAGGGAAGAATGGCGCGAGGACAATCATTCGTGAGCGGAAAACGTCCACGAAAGCGGGGAAAACCACTAGAAACGCTTGCATTGCAGGCTACTCATTGCATTGAGTTTGATAACTAGCCTGAAATACAGCCGCCTTCTCAGTTAGTTCCAGGGTCCTTGAATTTTCAAATGGCTCAACTCGTCGCGAGCGCAAGTGAACTTGTGAAATTATCGCCATCACGCCGCGTATACAGTCAAGTCTGTTTGTCTCGGAAAGTATTTATTGTAGTTTATATCTCTTCCCTAAGGGACGGACCATTAGATTATTGATGGGGGGGTTGCGCAAATCCCCAAAAAAATATCGAGCAAGCTCTTCTATCAGAAAAAATATATCGAGCAACACAATAATCAAGAAAAAAAATATCGAGCAAGCACACGCTGGTCTCATACGTATTTAAAAATTAAATTAATAAAGGCAAAGAAATAAACCAGGGAAGAAGACCGGTTTGTTGTTATGAACAATTTCCACAGGAAACCCAATACAGATCTGAAGATCACACAGACTGGTTACCAGGAATCAGTCAACATATGTAAATTACCCAAGATGGCCGTAATCAGAACAGCAGATAAACTGATGGGACGATCGATCGCAAAAAGTCACATGCACTCATAAATCGAAACTTACCCTGTATTAACTGACTGTATATATTTCGGAAAGAAGTTATCTGGTAAACGATGAGTTCTCACTGGCCTAGTGGATATAGGGTTATAGGATCATGTGTACTGTACGCAATGTTGGCCGACGTATCGGTCGATGGTTGGCCGACATATCGGCCGACTGTCGACCGACCCGCGGGCGACTGCTGGTAGCGGATCGGTCAAGGGATGGCCGATATGTCTGTCGACAGTCAGTCGTGTGTCGGCCGACACTTCGGTCGATTTCCCCCCTCCTGCTGTGTATGTGTCGGCCGATAGTGGATCGGTGGTATATCGGTCAGGTGTCGGTTATATGTCGTTGGGATATCGGTGAGATGTTAAGTTATAATTAAACTATTCTACATACTGTTTTCACTCAAATAAACAGCGACTCTTTTGGAATATTTTTACCTGGAAGGTTTACTGTATTGAATAGAATTCAGTCTAAGCATAGTAATATTCCTTTCTGTTGCGGTATAAAATGTTCCTTTATACAATTAAATCTCTCATAGTGACTGATGAAATTACTTCAAATGCAACGTTTAATATCTTAATTTGTGTTTTGTTAGTGTCTTTTATACATCCGCTCGCGCAAGATCGATTGCGTATATAAATCGCTATATCGCACCGTTTTGGTCTGGAACAGGGTACCGATTTATTTTTATCTGAAGGGGAGATTTCGCCTTGAATCTGGAATAGAGTAGCAACAATAGGGCCATTTAACGAGAGGAAGTTAGCCGCACCGCTTAGCTAAGCAGCGAACGATTCGTATAAATGGGTCAATTTAAACTGAAGACTGACACATGTATAGGCCGAGCTATCCCAATGAATTTGTCGATACTTAAACCCCGCGCCGGCTCAAAGTATTCGACATCAAATAACATTTGAAAATATTGGGGTCGCTACGATTTATTAATAAGCATCAAATTTTTACTGTAGGGCTCGGTTCTAATTCTAATATATACTCCGCGCACTCCAATCGGAGTATAATGCAGAGGCGCATGGCTGGAAAATAAATAAAGAGCTGCTAGTTTATGCTATCTTAAGTTTACAAAGGGTTAGCCTTGTACGAAAGCATTAATATATAGTTGTGGCCTCTACAACCTTTGAAGTACACTTGATACGGTAGCTGAAAATATCACAGTCACCGTTACCTCGGCCGACTGTCGGCAAACTATCGATAGATATTGAGTGTCAGTGATCAATCGGACGACTGTCGGTGGATCATCAACCATGTCGGCCGACATACAGAATAGCCAAATCTCGGCCGAGTAGCGGTCGACTCTCGTCCGACCCTCGGCTGCCTATCGGCTGACCGTCGGTCGACATGTCGACCGATACGTCGGCCGACATTGCGAACAGCACACATGATCCGGGTTATAAATGTTCGCAGGTATTAATCTTAATGCAACAGTGACATTTTTGATAAAAAAATAGATCATGTTGAAATATTTATATGGAATATAAATCGTAATGATAGGTTTTGGGTACCAGTTTGTGTTTCATCACTTCTGCTGATAGAGGGCTGATCTCTATGTGATGATTTCTTGCTTTGACTGTCCTTTTCCCCCTTTTCTCTTAGCCCGTTTGTCAGCCACAGAATACCCATGCTTTGTTTTGGCATTTGTCATTAATTATGTGGCTTTCTTTAACTCCCAACCAGGAATGCTACTTGAGCGAGCGGGAGTGCGTGCAATGTAAAATAAACAGTCACGCTAAAAAAATATAGGATTGTTGGTACAAAATATATTGCATTAATATAACTGAAAAAATCTTTAGGTAAGCTCAGAAAAAATATCGTGCAAGGTCATGGCGCTTTAAAAAAATATCGTGCACGGCTAGAATCAGAAAAAAATATATCGAGCAACTAAAATTCTCGCAACCCCCCTCATCAATAATCTAATGGTCCGTCCCTAATTGCACTGATGAAGGACTCGAAACCCTAAACGTCCCAGCAGCTTGTGTTACAGCTGATAAACGGAGGAAATGGCTCTACTGAAACAAAATCAAAGCGGACGAGTTTCGTGTTGTTTAGCTTTGCGGCCGAAGTCCATCATTGTCTGTGGTTCGGCGGGGAAGAAGAGTGTTCGTTGGGATTACTTTCAACAAAGTACACTGTATTTCAACTCTGGTAAGTTTGGACCGATTGAAAAATAAGGATGATTTTCAAAACCGGTGGCTTAAAGTCATCTGCATATGACATAAATATACATGGTAGCCGAATCTAGTACTTCGGCGAACGGGAAGCAAAGTAGCCTGCTTGCCGGGTCTTCTGTAATTTTTTTTTTTTCAGAATTCTCTAAAGATTGTCCACACACTTTCAGCGGACTCTGCTGACAGTTTCACGACAAAGGATAGAAATCGGAATTATCTTCGGGCCAAGATTGTGTGCCAGACCTCAATTAAATTAAAACTCGACTTAACGAACGGGATTTTATTCAAGACTTGTCACTGTGTTGTCAAGACTCAATAGACTTACTCATTCAAAATTTACGGGATCGTGTTTCGGTATCGTTGCAAGACTTACGAGGATTCTATAGTCTGTTATTGTGCTTTTCGTTCTTTTATTTTAATTATCGCTCTGTTTTAAAGTCTGTGTGTCTGTGATGTCGAGTACATTTCAAACTACCAAGCGTGGTTGTGAAAAGTTCCACTCGTACAGGAATACACTGGCTTCCTGCCGAGGTCAAATCATATTCGAAGCATCCGGGGAAAATGCATGGGTTCGATTGTGTTTTTAATCCGCTAGAAATAATGAAATTCGTTACCCAAAGCGCATGTCTACTTCTTTCATGAAACAAATAAACAACGAGAGCATTTTACTTCGACAAGCTACTAGAAGTTGGATTTGTCACTGGAAACCGTATAAACTGAACAGGATAAGACTTTGGAAATCGAAACATAGCCTGGTACAGACACATTTTTTCACTCATAAATTCGAACTGCATTCATGAGTGAAAAAAACCCTCTCAGTTTGTCTGTTATTTGCTTTTTGTTCTAATTATCGCTCTATTTAATATGTGTCTGTGATGCCTGGTACATTTCAAGCTACCAAGAGTATTTGTTTGCTTGTGCTTTCGTAAATCCAATTTGAATCTAAAGTCCTAAACGAATATTACTGGCTTCCTGCCGAGGTCAAATCATATTCGAAGCACCGGGGAAATTCATGGGTTTGATTGTGTTTTTAATCCGGTAGAAATTATGAAATTTGTTACCCAAAGCACGTGTACTTCTTTCATGAAACAAATAAACAATCAATTGCAAGAGCATTTAATTTCTTCAACAAGCTACTAGTTCGACAAGTCCCGAAGCTATGCTCGGCAAGTCAGCATTTATTCAAGATCGTGAAGTATAATTTGAAATCATGTGGACTTCGGATGTTTTGGTATCTGCTCTTATTTTATGGAACTCGTTACCACTGGAAATGAGGTCTATTGATTCCTCGGGTTGTTTCTCTTAGTTCTTTTAATTATAGTGTTAAATTAAATAATGAACAATTATACACTCGTGTTCACTGGTGTACTGTGGAGTTAGAACAGATAAACAATAGTATTTGCATCCGAGCATTTTGAGCTACCTGTGTTATCCTAGGGTAACCTAGCTTACTTGCAGTCACTCGTGTTCTACTTGTGTTCACTCGTTTTTAACTCGTGGTTGGTGTTACCCTCATTAAATAAAGTTAATTTTCAATGCACACAATATTTTATTAAACATTAGGGACTGGTCAAAAATTAGCAGGGGAGGTGCAAAGGGGGTGGGGTGGAGATAAAAAAGTCTAAAAATGTATAGTATGTATTAGTATGAAATTTGTTGACCCTTTCTCCCCTATAACCAATCCTTTTTCAGTTGCCCAATATTTATGACCATCCAGTTTTGGGGATTCAAAACAATATGATCCTCCCCCTTTCACAACCCCTTCCCCTGCTAATTTCTGACCAGTCCCTTCAGCGACCACCCTTATGCAACCTGGTTTTAATTATTAGTAAAACTTTGCAATTAGAAGCTCCTGTAAGTGACCGTGACCACCTTTGGAGGTTGAGAATTGTAAGAAGGTGGAAAATAGCATTTACAAACAGGTTTTGCTAATAACACTACCAATCTCTTACAAGTGCCTTTAATTTTTAATGATTTTCACGAAGTCGTCCTTTTTTGGCAGAATTTATTTTAGAAACAGTTGGCCTCGTACCTAAAAGTGACAGCCCGAGTAAACGCCCAGCGGGCGTCTTGTTATTACTCGGGCCAGGCCTTCGGCCGGCACGAGTCAGAAAATGCAAGCCGTTTATTACTCGGGCTGCCTGTGGGCAGGCCCGAGTCTTAAAATGCAAGCCGTTTATTATTATTATTATTATTTTTTGTGTCGCTGATTTGCCTCGGCAACCAATCAGATTGTTGCACTGGTCACGTGACACATTGCGCTATGCGTTCGCGTCAATCGATCTCTTTCTTTGCGATACACAGGAGCGAAATACAATCTCAGCTTAAGTGTTTCTAAACACGTTTAGATATAAAAGGTATCGAATTATAATCTCAGGGTAGATTTCGTCAGGCGCGCTCAGATAACAAAGGTCAAAGCTCTCAGACAAGGCGAGACAAGGAGATATAGATTTCTATGAGTCATTGTCAGAAATCTATTCCCGGCCGTAAAATTAGGCAATACCACCGTCTGCCAATGGGTAACTGAACTGTCAGGTCAACTACACAGCTTAGAGAGTCTTTCTACTAGATTGAGAGACATTAATATACTGTTACATGTCTGTTAATATGGGGAAAACTGAAGAAACCCTCATTGCATTGAGTTTGATAACTAGCCTGAAATACAGCCGCCTTCTCAGTTAGTTCCAGGGTCCTTGAATTTTCAAATGGCTCAACTCGTCGCGAGCGCAAGTGAACTTGTGAAATTATCGCCATCACGCCGCGTATACAGTCAAGTCTGTTTGTCTCGGAAAGTATTTATTGTAGTTTATATCTCTTCCCTAATTGCACTGATGAAGGACTCGAAACCCTAAACGTCCCAGCAGCTTGTGTTACAGCTGATAAACGGAGGAAATGGCTCTACTGAAACAAAATCAAAGCGGACGAGTTTCGTGTTGTTTAGCTTTGCGGCCGAAGTCCATCATTGTCTGTGGTTCGGCGGGGAAGAAGAGTGTTCGTTGGGATTACTTTCAACAAAGTACACTGTATTTCAACTACCAATCTCGTACAAGTGCCTTTAATTTTTAATGATTTTCACGAAGTGGTCCTTTTTTGGCAGAATTTATTTTAGAAACAGTTGGCCTCATACCTAAAAGTGACAGCCCGAGTAAACGCCCAGCGGGCGTCTTGTTATTATTATTATTATTTTTTGTGTCGCTGTTTGGCGCCAGTAACCAATCAGATTACACAGGAGCGAAATACAATCTCAGCTTAAGTGTTTCTAAACACGTTTAGATATAAAAGGTATCGAATTATAATCTCAGGGTAGATTTCGTCAGGCGCGCTCAGATAACAAAGGTCAAAGCTCTCAGACAAGGCGAGACAAGGAGATATCGATTTCTATGAGTCATTGTCAGAAATCTATTCCCGGCCGTAAAATTAGGCAATACCACCGTCTGCCAATGGGTAACTGAACTGTCAGGTCAACTACACAGCTTAGAGAGTCTTTCTACTAGATTGAGAGACATTAATATACTGTTACATGTCTGTTAATATGGGGAAAACTGAAGAAACCCTCATTGCATTGAGTTTGATAACTAGCCTGAAATACAGCCGCCTTCTCAGTTAGTTCCAGGGTCCTTGAATTTTCAAATGGCTCAACTCGTCGCGAGCGCAAGTGAACTTGTGAAATTATCGCCATCACGCCGCGTATACAGTCAAGTCTGTTTGTCTCGGAAAGTATTTATTGTAGTTTATATCTCTTCCCTAATTGCACTGATGAAGGACTCGAAACCCTAAACGTCCCAGCAGCTTGTGTTACAGCTGATAAACGGAGGAAATGGCTCTACTGAAACAAAATCAAAGCGGACGAGTTTCGTGTTGTTTAGCTTTGCGGCCGAAGTCCATCATTGTCTGTGGTTCGGCGGGGAAGAAGAGTGTTCGTTGGGATTACTTTCAACAAAGTACACTGTATTTCAACTACCAATCTCGTACAAGTGCCTTTAATTTTTAATGATTTTCACGAAGTGGTCCTTTTTTGGCAGAATTTATTTTAGAAACAGTTGGCCTCATACCTAAAAGTGACAGCCCGAGTAAACGCCCAGCGGGCGTCTTGTTACAGTTTAAAATACCATGTTAAAATTTATGAAAATATCGCTTCATGTAAATACTGTTGCATTCCATTTTGTCCAGTCATAAAACACGTTGGTGGCTAAAATCGTACGTTTTTAGATTTTTTTTGTCCACAACCGGCTTAAAATTTAAGGCTGATTCAACGGTAGAGAGTTTTACTTCCAATATTTTGATCAGCACGGCCGTCTTCTTCGGGGAAAGAGGCTTACGATGTCTCTAATAAACTAGAACCTTTACGTTGAATCAGCCTTTCCTATCTTGTCTATTTATATATATATTGCTCATCAGATCCCTATACCCTAGGAGATCCGGTTGTTTATCACTTCGTCTGTGGTCCCTCCAATTTTCCTATTAAAATTTAAGTCATATTTTCGGCAACGTCATTACGACGTCACAAATAATAAAAAAATGCAAAAACCGTATATGACAATTCTGTCGGTGGTATGTTGGATCTTGCGGAGAGATCTGATCAGCCAAAAATACTAATAAGTAAACAAGTCCAAGGACTACAGAAAAGCTGATCGAACAACGTATATATAGAGAATTCTACGATATTTCGGCTGGCCAAACCAGCCTTCTTCAGGTAGATCTTACAAATGAATATTTCACAATGGAAAGTATAAATATCAAGTGATTACACAATTTAAGAGCAAAAAGGAAATAACGTAAGTAAAAATATGGATTTGAGATAACATAAACACGGGTCTACAAGATAACATATTAAGTTTCATCACGTTTGTTCATGCCGAGAGGTTCGAGAGTTTTAGCTATGTCGATAAGATATGACTCTCTGGCTTTACGAATAGAGTCTCGTGAAGAATAAATTATTTCTAAGGGGATAAGTTGCATGTCAGTATTAGAATGGTTAGAGCAGGAAAGGAAATGTTCAGAAACTGTGGTGGGGTTAGATTTAATATTAAATTGTCATATTTTTTTATACATGCCCTTAGAAAAAAAGCCTTTGAGTGATTCAGTTTCGAGTTTTATTGATGAAATGCACTAGTCTGGCACTCGAAAGTCACATTATTTTATTTTCTTGATTTTTTTAACAATAAGCAGCCTTATTTAGATACGACTCCTGACGTCACTCACTATGACGTCATAGCAACAGTCATTCCTCTATATCATTTGCTGTAATCGTCGTAGAGGTTCAAATTTACGCCAAATGAATGTGTCATAAAGGCTCTTTGATGATGTAGTGTGTTTGTAACGTTTATTAAAGGGGGAATTTCACCAAAAAAGGAGGTATCAATTATGACGTCACAACGACGGCATCGTACTAACATAAAACCTAAAATATGTAGTTTCATTTTGCTACCAACTCACCAACATTTCTTCAAATTCAGACTATAAGTAAAGAAATGGCGTTAATTTTAATTATTTGGTCACGCTCAATGATGCCGCTTTTGACGTTCTCAGTATGCCCGCCGTGGTAATTCTAATTAATAGCGAATAGCTCTTTCATATCTAATGTCATGCTGTGTAAACATCACAAGATCATGTTTGATCGATAATGCAAATGCGACGTAATGCGCGTCTGGGATAGGGTATAGATTTTTTGCTTCAAGTCTGGGATAGGGTAATATTGGTAAACGGCATTTTTAGGTCTGGGATAGGGTCAGGGTTTTGAGGTCTCCGCTGCACACCACTACCCAAACATCTTCTGAGTTTTAATAGGGCTAAAAAATCACAGGTAAACGAGTTTCACGAAAATGGCGAAGCCATGGTCAACAACTTAGAGCACATGTCACATAGTATCACTGTAGATCTGTCATATCAAAGGCACTGAGTATATAAAGGCATGAAAGAGAAATATATGACATACTATGTGAAAATGTGGTTCAAGGCGGACATGATAACCACTACACCATCGGAGAACCTATACGGACCGCTGACCGGATTTTCTAATTTGCATTCATCATTCTGCAAAACACCCTCGCCGGTTTTAGTACGTTAATGAACCGAGGCAAAGCCAGGTTTTTCGAACCCGGCCCTTCTTTCAGTATTTAGAAAATCGCTTCTAAAACGAGCTCCGAGTGTTTTACATGGCTTCTCAACCCGGCTCTACTTTAATGATACAATTAGCGATCTAAACGTCTTGAAATGCCAGCTGTATTGGAAACGATTTCTAAATACTAGTCATTGTCATGATTTCAACTGTATTCACCTCATGAATTATTAAGTAGTTTTTGAAGTAATATTTAAAAGCCGAAGTTGAGGACTGGACGGGAATTCTAAAGTGCAAGCGATTCGTTCCAGCTAATCGCGAGTACTTTGGAATTCCTGTCCAGTCCGAAATCTATCAATCAATCAATGATCTTTATTTAAACACGATAAAGTTTAAGCGTTGCCGCTTGTGGGGTCGTGTATAAAACTATAGCTATCTGGTCTAATCTACCCTGAACTACCTAGTATGTATGTGTGAAATATTATAAAATTTAAAATTAGATTAATATATTATAAAATCAGGCATAAAATTCGGAGTTGATTGGACCGATAATCCATTAAAGTCTATTCTTTGGAGAGAGGCATTCTTATTAACCATTCGACAGAACGTTTGTACACTTTGTACACCGGGTTGCGTTCTTGTGTTACCTTGGTTGCGTTCTTGTGTTACCCAGTTCGCGTTCTTGTGTTACCTGGGTTGCGTTCTTGTGTTACCTGGGTTGCGTTCTTGTGTTACCCAGTTCGCGTTCTTGTGTTACATGTGTTTCGTTTTTGTGTTACCCGGGTTGCGTTCTTGTGTTACCCGGGTTGCGTTCTTGTGTTACTCGGGTCGCGTTCTTGTCTTACCTAGATTGCGTTCTTGTCTTACCTGGGTTGCGTTCTTGTGTTACCCAGTTCGCGTTCTTGTGTTACCCAGTTCGCGTTCTTGTGTTACCCGGGTTGCGTTCTTGTGTTAGTCGGGTTGCGTTCTTGTGTTACTCGGGTTGCGTTCTTTTCTTACCTGGGTTGCGTTCTTGTCCTACCATTCTTGAAATACAGTTTTTAGGAAGTGTACATTATCTTGTGTTGCCAATGACAATAATACTGACGCCTATCTTGACCAGACCGTTTCCATATTTCGATTCGGTTTCTTCGTTTGCCGTTGAGATCGTCTCGGTTCCTCCATAGATGCTAAGGATGTCGACGGCGCTACAGCTGTACTGGGGTCACCCTCGATATCTGTGGATTGTGCCAAGATCACATCAGTGTCAGAGTTGTCCTCGGGGTCTGTGGATTCTGTTGCAGCTACATCAGTGTCAGAGTTGTCCTCGGGGTCCGAAGGCTGTGTTGTAATCACAACGGCAGCAGGGCTGTCGTTACTGACTGTGGGTACTGGTTACGTTTCTGTGGGTTGAACAGGTGTACTCTGCAGGAAGATGAGCTCCTCCTCCAGTCCTTCTCCGTTGTACTGTTCTTCCACTTCATGCTGTGTTACTCTTTGTCTGCCTTGCGCCTTACTCTTATTCTGCGTCTGTCCTCTCGGCTTCTTGTTAGATTGTATTATAGCTGCGTCATCCAGATGGTATGGGAGTAGGAGATTCCGATGCAATACTCGCTCTTGTCCTCCATTCTCTGGGCAAATAGTGTATACTGGAAGGTCTTGTGACTTCTTTACCACCGAGTACGTTCGGTCTTCCCATCTGTCTTTAAGCTTGTTCTTTCCTCTTGTTGTAAGATTCCGAACGAGGACGTGATCGCCCTGCTGTAACGTGCCTTCCTGAGTTCTGATGTCGTATTGGCGCTTGTTTGTGTTGCTTCTGTCCTTGATGCCCTTGGATGCCAATTCGTATGCCCTATGATAGCCTTGATCTAAGTTGCTCTACAAACTGTGGGTAAGGCCTTGCTTCGCCATGGGTGTCAAGCCCGAGAGTCACATCGACTGGAAGGCGGAGCTGGCGGCCAAACATTAAGAAGAACGGTGAGTAACCTGTAGTCGAGTGTTTGGCACAGTTGTAAGCATACGCAAGTGTCTCTACATGATCAGGCCAGTTCTGTTTCCTTTCAGCATCAAGTGTACCAAGCATGTTCAGAAGGGTCCGGTTGAATCTCTCGGTTTGCCAATTTCCCTGAGGGTGGTAAGGGGTCGTTCTGGTTTTCTCGATGTTAGCCAGCCTACATAAGGCTTTGATGACGTTCGACTCAAAGTCTCTTCCTTGGTCCGAGCGTAAACGTAGGGGGAAACCAAAGTTCTTGGATATCTTTTCCCATAGAAGCTTAGCAACTGTCGTGGCTCTTTGGTTTCTGGTTGGGAACGCCAATGACAACTTCGTAAATGCATCACACACCACCAAGACGTTCTCGTAGCCACCCGTCCCCCTCTCTAAAGAAAGGAAGTCCATGGTAAGCAGTTCCATAGGCGTAGTGGCGATTATCGGAACCATATGTGCTCTAGCTGGGTCTGGTGCCTTTCGCTTAATGCAGCGTTCACATGTACTGACATAGGTCGTCACATCACTAGTCATTCCGGGCCAGAAAAACCGTTCTTGTATTAGTTCAAGTGTCTTTTCAGTCCCAAAATGTCCAAACTCGTCATGCAGTCTGTGCAGAATCTCTCTTAGAAGCTCTAGTGGTAGGACAGGTTGCTGAAACTCTTCCCCGTTAACTGTACGAAGTCGGAATAACATCCCATCTGGTATCACAAGGCGTCTTTTCTCCCTGAGCAGTTTCGATACCTCACTCCCACACTTGTTTGGTAGTGGCTGTAGACCACTCTGGATCAGTTCCATTACTTTACCAATTACTGGGTCTTCTCTTTGTGACGTAAGATACTTTAGACAAGAGGCTGGTTGTGTTTTTCCTTGGGCCAGGGTTGCTAACGAATCAACTACCTGTGCTCTCATACTGATAGCTTCTATGGCTGGGATTTCAAATTCCTCAGATGAGTAGGGTACCTCCACCATGTGACCTTCGCAGATCGCATGAAAGTCCTCCTTTGAGCAGAAATTTGACAGTGGCTTTAGTCTAGATAGAAATGGCCTGATATATTCCTCATCAGAGGCACCTGTTGACTCTGTGTTCGATTCCATGAAGGGTAACCGTGACAGAGCATCAGCATCGCCTGCGCAATTTTCTGGACGGTACCTAATAGTGAAGTCAAACATATCCAAACTAGCCAGCCACCTCAGTATGGTCTGTTGCACTGTGCAGATATGTCAAAGGGTTGCTATCTGTAATCACGTGGAATTTCCTTCCATACAAGTATGACCGGTACTTCTCGGTTATTGCCCATTTTATGGCCACGAACTCGCATCGATATGCTGAATACTTCCTCTCGCTTGTGGTTAAGCTCCGACTAGCATAAGCTATTACTCGTGGTTTGTCGTCCTGTACCTGGTATAAGGCAGCACCGATTCCAAAGCCGGAAGCATCAGTGTGAAGGACGAACGGCTTACTGAAGTCATAGAAATTATTGAAAACGGAAGTTATTTGACTTCCCGTGTCCAGCAACGCTCTACACGGGTGCCCATTAACTAAGCAACTGCATTCATTCGCTTCTCCCACTAATTCTGCTACGGACTCCTTCTCTCTCGATTGGGGCGTTTGTGCACTGTTTACTGCTTAAGACCTCTGGTTGCCCCTGATCGGAGGCCCCTGCCCATTTCCCTGCCATCTATGTTGTGGTCAATTCCTACACCCGACTGCGATGTGGCCGACTTGTCCGCACCGATAACATTTCACATCGTAATCATCTTCAGGAAAAATATGCTGAACAGGCTGGCGATAATAATTATTATTATTACTGGACTGACCTTCATGTTAATTCAGTGCATGTTGCTGACATTGATTATAAGAATACGGAATCTGACCTTCATGTTGACCTTGAAGGCGAAACTAGCCTTGATTATTAAAATTCGCGCGACGCGTCTCGGGGACTGGTTCGAGGAATTGGCAACCATGTTTACTTTCTCGCCAATACAAAACTTTTGCAGGTTTCCTTCTTGTGTCGGGCCTTACCTTTGATTTCTTGCCTTACTCCGGCCCAGAAAAAGATTCCCAGGTCAGTATTTCTCCACAGCCTCCTCGTCGCAAAGGAGTTCACAATGCCTGGATTTCGCCAAACGAATCTGGTTGTCCAGTCTCGAAGCGAACGCCGCGACTGTCTCCCCTTCCTCCTGACGAAGTTTGTACGATTCGGCAAGCAGCTCGTTCCCCGTGGAACTATCCAAGTCGCCATAGAACTTGTCCAGCATTACCAGAAGTGCTTCCAAGCTTGCATCTGCATCGAATCCAATGACTTTGGTTTTCGCTTCCCCTTGAAGCGACTTTCGAACCTGCTCGATAATTACTTCATGGCTGTACAGCTTACCGTTCACGACAGCCTGTACTTCATACCTTCATACGATATGTAGACCCCTTTTCTGTCGAGTTACCAAACCCATGGAAGATGAGAAACTGTGGCCTAGAAAGCAATGGTGTAACTGGTGGCATGGGTGCTGTCATTGGCGTCTTTTTGAAGAAGGCTATTCCTCCGGTGACCACAATACTACAGCCATACTTTAGGAACGACGACATGTTAGTGAACTCTGTTTTAAAGCATTAAATTGGGCATCCAAACTTGTCTTTGTACTGGTATTCTAGCTCTGTAAGAGACAGCCCTTCGACTTCGCTCTTCAGTAATGCTTCCAGCCTTTTCCGCGCACAGTTGAGTTTTTCTTCGCTAGACAATTCCATCACAGCTTGTTTGTCTCGTCGGGGGTGCCAAATGTAAATGCGGGAGTACAAGTTGAACCAATCAAATGACCACACCTCTTGTATAACAATAAGTGCTTTGTTCTCAAAACTCTACGAAAAACTGACTAAAATCACGAATGTACAACAGTTAGAAAGCAATAATACGCCATGTGTTTGAAGGCTTCCTCGCGCTGTCCGACGAACTAAACTAACGAACTTAGCAAGGACAGCGCGAGCTAGGACAACAATAACTAAACTATTTACAGTGACTCTCTACACGTTCTTGTGTTACCTGGGTTGCGTTCTTGTGTTACCCAGTTCGCGTTATTGTGTTACCTGGGTTGCGTTCTTGTGTTACCTGGGTTGCGTTCTTGTGTTACCTGGGTTGCGTTCCTGTGTTACCCAGTTCGCGTTCTTGTGTTACATGGGTTGCGTTCTTGTGTTACCCGGGTTGCGTTCTTGTGCTAGGAAACCGCGTAGTTTTGTTTCTTAATTGGGTTACCTGCGACTCGAGGGGAGAAGAGGAAGACTAAGGAGGGGAAGCAGAGAAGAAGAGGAGGAGTAATACCAAAACCCGATGGCTTAGGACATGCCGTGTCACCCCAGGAACTTAGGTGTTAAAAATATTATCTCCAGACAAACCAATTATTCATAATATTCTGCGTTCTCCAGCTATAATGCATTTATCAATTGACATCCCGACCCCGGGACTAGGTTAGCCTGTGTACAGCCGTCCGTCTCCCCTCAAAACTCGGGAAGGGACGTCTGTGCTACACTGTCGTTAATCGTGTTCCGGCATAATTTTGCATAAACTACATCTCGATTTCCATTGGCCAAGAAACACTAGACGGTACACATTGTAGATTTCAGATTGTTCATTCCTATTGTTAACGGCAATGCAAGAGACAGAGAGGGAGGACGCGCTGGGAAGCGGGGAAATAAATTCCCTTCTTCGATAGCCTATACACAGACCTCCGTAATCCCTTCAAAGGAAGGGGTTTGGAGATCTTTCTTTCCTTGAGGGAGTTGAAGATTGGATGAATTCGTGAGTTTGAGAACTACGTGAACTCGAGGTTTGAATAGTCGAGCTTGTTGCAACTCGCCTGACCGCCGAAGCTATTGATATTGCTTCTGGTTGATCGTCTCCCACAGCCATTCGCTTTGCAAAAAGAACTCTTGAACATGGACTTTCTT
The DNA here is from genome assembly GCA_030867875.1 of Actinernus sp. WN-2022. Taxonomy (NCBI): domain Eukaryota; kingdom Metazoa; phylum Cnidaria; class Anthozoa; order Actiniaria; family Actinernidae; genus Actinernus; species Actinernus sp. WN-2022. The sequence continues at coordinate 38,851,285 of JAOWCC010001679.1, forward strand.
TTCGTTTTGAAGAACTAGACGATATCTGAAGAAGAATTTCGTTTGTTCCCTGCAAATTCTTTCAAACTTCCTAGGCACTTTCTGCATCAGTATATGTTGAGGCCGACTTTTCACTTGAAATTCGAGAGAAATAATTTCTTCCCAGACTTGAAATGCAGCAGTTCCATGAACGATATTCTTATCATTTTTTCCTCGATATTAACCGAGCACAGGACACAAAATGACATAGCAATTCGTCTTAATACAATTCCAAATCCAGAGTGAATCGAGCTCGGGTTTTCCCGCGGAGGCAGAACTAACCGCTAAGCCAATCAGCACCCGCTATGAGGCACCAGCCAATCAGCGACTGGTTACAACATTCCTGTAACTATCCACGTGACCTAGAACACGATTAACTCATCCGTAGTACAGACCTCCTTTTTCTTCCTTTGAAGAGATTACGGAGGTCTGTGTACAGGCTAGGACTAGGTGGGATATGTGGGGAATGTGATGGTAATTGACCAGTTTTTGTAGCCCCAGGGGGTCTGTAATTTACTTGATTTGCTTCAAGTACATGTACTTTCAAAGTTCGTGGGAGGGGTGGGGATTTGACTGGAGCCCAGTTCATCTGTGGTGGCGATCGTCAGGTAAGATTTTAGCCGTGTTTTTTATTTCTATTGCTGGTTTGCACGTGACGTCATAGCCGCCATGTTGGTGCCCTTAAACAATAGATTCCTCGTTAGCTTCTTTTGTTGGGGCACCAACATGACCGCCATGCCCTTTGTCATTTGAATCTCTGGGGATTGAGTGAAAACCAGCAATACAAAAAAGCCATATACCATGGAGAAATACGGTATTTCTATTCAGCAACTGGACCATCAAAGTTCCAGCGTGGCTTGCTTAAAAATTCCAGCTGTACTGTTTGTGCCGGACACCAGATAAAGTAAGTGCAATTATTGCATGTGACAATGCAGGATGCAAAAGAGTGATTCCGGACACTTTCAGCCTGTTAGACTACAGAAGGGAGAGCAGCCTGAGGGGAAGTGATTTCTGCCCGACCTGCAAGCAAGGTAGTTAAACAGTCTTTCAAATAGCCATCCATACTTGCCTGCGAACAGGCCTGTTCGCAGGCTACGGGTACATCCACACCAATATTTTGTGTTGTCCGGCTTCATTAAACATGAGAACTTTCAACAATCAAGCTGCAGATAGCATATTCCTTTACTTTTAGAGATTTGGTTGCATTCTCAGTGTTGGCCTACAATTTAACATTGTGATCCAAGAAGACACAAAGCTTTTAGAACCATTTGCAGATGTCAGAGCAAAGGCATGCAGTACCAGTTCTCCCAGTTATTTTAAGGTCCTACCTAGATTTGAACTCTGACTACCTCCTGCACAACAGACTGACACTGTCTTAACCACTGAGCTTACTGGTTCTGTGATGAGCCAAATTTTGTTCAGATAAAATTAATCCAATTCTATTAAAATAAAATTATAAATACATCTGAGACATTGAATAAGACAGCATGATTTCGCAGTGATTCTTTTTATGATTCAGATTTTGAGAGAGAACTGCTCGGGTATGTGAAATGATTGGAGATACTGTAGCATGACATTTACATTTTCCTCTGGTTCGCTTTGGCTTTTAGTTACCCTACAGACTTTTCGACGTGATTTTACAAATACATTATTTCTCCATTTTTTTTAAATACCTCTGATTTCTCTCTTCTCCGTCCTTACGGCTTTGTTTTCTAACTCGCCTCACTTTTCTTCTTTTTCCTAAAATTCGTTTTTAAGTATTGGTCCAGAGTAAGACCTGTAGTGTCTACGGCAAGGAATGTTAAAAGGTGTTAATTTTCTATTATTCTTTCTCGTAATTTCATTGGTTGATACTTATAAATTCAATAGAAACCCATATTTTTTGTGGTTTGAATTTATTTTTGGTCAAACTAACTATGGTTTAATTTCGAAGAATATCGTGTGTGGGGAAAGTCCTCAAATTTGCGATTGAAAAATCCTTTGTTTTCTCTATATCCGATTGGCTGGATGGTGGCTTCTCTGCGTTTTCAAAGAAAAAAGAGCCAATAGCAAAACAAATACTTTATTTTCGAGATGTAGTTTGGACTGTTGACACCTCTTAAAGCACTTAAGGCATATTCAAGCAACATCTATGTGGGGGAGGCTCATTGCCGCAGAACAATGGATTCTACTACAGTTCTTATTTGGACCATTACTTAAGTAATTAAGATGTGCTTGCGACTAGTTTTATGACAATGAGTGTTTGCAGCACGTCTCTGTGTACATGTGATTATGTACGTACATGTCTGGTTCTTCGACTTAATAAAATTTGCAGTTATCTTCTACTGGCATGTCTGCATTCTTCCAGAGATTGACGTATATAATCATGATCAGAAGGATAACACTGGATATAAATAGACTTGGCAAACAAGTACATTGACTATCGCAAAAAATCGACAAAGAAATGCAGATATAAACACGCAATTATTTCAACCTCACCGTACCTTCATGACCTGACAAGATGGGGACAAGACACTGTTCAGCTCTTGAGTTGAACTTGAGTTTGGATTTGTTAAAGACTTCTTATTCAGTAGTTGTATGGTATTGTGCAGTATATTTGAGTATACCAATCCACAGAGATTCAAATAACAAAGCCGTGGCGAAAGAGAAGCTTAAACGAGAAATATTTTGTCCTCCTAGAAAAACACAACATCTTGCCATTTCTATCGAAGAAGCCTTGGTTTCAGCAGCAAAGCAACACGCTAAATTCCAATTCGATATGTGTGGATTAGCTGGATCCTGGCTTCAGTTTAGTTTGATCATGCAGCCCCTTCAGATCCGGCGTCGTGTCGTATATAAAATCACTGGCCATCATTGTACAAAACGCGGTCCTTCGGCTCCGACAAGAGCGCCAGTTGAAATATCCTGAGCCTGTTGGAAAGCTTTCGCACGAGTGAAGTTAAATAAAACATTAAACTGCTTACATTTGAGAGATGGGACTCCAAATTTGAGAGAAAATTTCCTCGCGGGTCGACCATCTTGATTTACTGTATTAAATAATTATGTAAATAAATTAACCTGGAGAGTGTTAAGTGACCAGCACAGTGCAATCTGATTGGTGGTGAACTTGAAATTTAATACATGGGAAAAAAAAAATTACCGCATGGGTCAAAAGTCAAAATGTTGTTGCATGAAACAAAAACAAAACCGCTTGCAGATTAAGCCTCGGTGCTGCCACAGGCAGCCCGAGTAATAACCGCTTGCAGATTAAAACTCGGTGCTGCCATAGGCAGCCCGAGTAATAACTTGCTCGCTCCAAAAATCTCCGTGAATAATTTGAATCGATAATTACGGCTCGCAAAATTGAAAGCTTTCTAATATAAAGTCAGTTAGTTGGCTAGCTCCTGACCATACAGAACCTATTAAAATACGATGTTTTAACGTCTAAAATGTATGTAAAATGGCTTGAAAAAAACGTACTTTTGCTTACTTGAGTTCGGGAAAAATAACCCGGTGTCTCGGCCCCCTAGGTGCCGACACATAAATATTAATAACTTGCTCGCTCCAAAAATCTCCGTGGCTGCGATATCCCAGCTACAAAACTTTGCAGAATAATTTAAATCGATAATTACGGCTCGCAAAATTGAAAGCTTCCTAATAAAAAGTCGGTTAGCTGGCTAGCTCCTGGCCATACAGAAACTATTAAAATACGATGTTTTAATGTCTAAAATGTATGTAAAATGGCTTGAAAAAAACGTACTTTTGCTTACTTGAGTTCGGGAAAAATAACCCGGTGTCTCGGCCCCCTAGGTGCCGACACATAAATATTAATAACTTGCTCGCTCCAAAAATCTCCGTGGCTACGATTTCCCAGGTGCAAAACTTTGCAGAATAATTTAAAACGATAATTACGGCTCGCAAAATTGAAAGCTTTTTAATATAAAGTCAGTTAGTTGGCTAGCTCCCGACCACAAAGAACCTATTAAAATACGATGTTTTAACGTCTAAAATGTATGTAAAATGGCTTGAAAAAAACGTACTTTTGCTTACTTGAGTTCGGGAAAAATAACGTGGCGAACTAAACTGAACGACTACAGCCCGATTAATCAGTGAATGCCGTTAAAGTGCCCCAACGATCACATTTTGGCATATCAATGTTTTTGCATATTCATAAAGTAGACTGTCGATATATTATTACCCGTTCAAATCGTTTTTCGATACGACGACAGGAAGTCTATTTTTTGAACTCCGAATATTGAATCTAAACGTCCGCCATATACCGGAGGCTATTCCCTTTGTTCAGCTTTATACAAAGGGTTATTCAGCGGAAGTGATGTCATACGCTCAACGCTCGCCTGCACAGCACAACGCCTTGCAGGCATATTTCTACTAAAAACGTTTTCACGTACACAAGAAGATAGTTATATTTATCTTTGCGAGGTTGGCTACTTTTTTATGCACACTATTTCGCGCGACGTGGTTGTCGTGTTAAGTGTATTACATCACTTCAGCCAGTAATAATGAGAACGGCTTTCAGTATTTGACCGGTAAACTCTCCTAAAATGTTGTGGTTTAACGTTCGTCGTAGTTGCACTTTAAAGTCAATTGAAACAGCTCTCGATTAAATGCGGAACACATATACGTATACCATTCAACTTGTAGCCAACAATACATGTAAGGTTTCAAAAATAAGAGAGCAGTATTTTTACGACAATATCGACAATATCATGACACAGTGGGATTAAGTCTGAAGACGCAAGGCCAGTTAGCCTCGGCTTGGTATAAGAACAATTACTTGCTAGCCAACCCAGACAAATTCCAGTCATTAATAATTAATCCTAGGGACGTAGATGCTGAAAATAATAAGAATGAAACTATGCGTATAGACGACCATGAAATCACGAGAACAGGGCAGATTAAGCTATTAGGTGTATACATTAACGAACGTTTGAATTTTACTAGTCACATAAGTGAATTATGCACCAAGGCTAGTCGGAAAGTAGGAGTACTTATGCGATTACGTAATCTTATACCTTGTACAGCTAAGCTATCACTATATATGTCGTCAATTCTGCCCCACTTAACTTACTGTCATTTAGTTTGGCATTTTTGTAAGTCATCAGACTGCAGGAAGCTTGAACGTGTTCAGGAGCGAGCGTTGAGGGCAGTCTACAGGTCTAAGTCAGAGTCATACCTGGAACTCCTGAACCGTGCCAAGCTACCAACATTGTATAATAGACGTTTACAGGATATTGCTACACTGATGTACAAGGTTAAATACGGACTTGTACCGAGTAGTGTCTCGGGCTTGTTCAAAAGTAAAAGTACGCGTTACTCGCTCAGAAACAGTGAATTCGATATACCTAGGTTTGAAACAGTTAGTTATGGAAAGCATTCAATTAGATACTTGGGACCATTTATATGGACAAAGCTTAGGCCTAGTCTTAGGACTGTGTCCAGTCTAAATTCGTTTAAACATAATATACGAAAGTTAGATATATCAAGCTTAAGGTTACTGGATACCTTCAAAGCGAAAAAGATGGTGAATTTTTTTTTTCGTACAGAAATGTAGTTTTAGTAGCAGTGTTTAATATACTAAAAAATCCGTTCAAAAAAAATTAATATTGATGGTGAAATACCAAAAGGAGGTTTTTAACCGGAAGTAAAATGTTCTGTTTGATTGACAGCAGATCAATTAACGCATGACAAGTGCTCACTCGCCCGTATCGAAAGTGTGGGGAAGCTAGCGCATAAATTCATTTCATATACCAATGTTTACGTTTATTGAGAAACGTTTTTCCACACACGATTCCGTAATTCCATCGGTTGTTGGCCTTATGTCTTCCAAAAAGCAAGCAGGATACCCTTAGCTTGGAAAACAAAGAAAAATGAAAAGCAAAACAAGGCCAAACAACGCATACGACTTCGAGCCAAATCAGAAGTCCTCGCAAAACTCGACAAGGGTTCGTATTTTCACTTGTGTGCCGAGTGATCCACATCTGAACATAAAGAAGAATTGATAGGAGCCAGCCGAAAGAATATTTTATGGAAACGTAAGTCTGACGGTTCACCTTTTTGTCTTTTTTTTTTCAAGTCAAAAAGCCGGCTATAGATACGGTGCGTAGCTTTGATCGGAAATCAACATACAATATTCATCTCGGCAAAAATATATATTTCTCTAATTCCTAGATTACAATACCACTGGAACCCACATATTAAAATAAGAGACAACAAGGAGAACTATGGCTTGTAATGATATTTACATATTGAAACTCTACCTTTAGTTTTTCCCTCGGAATTTTGGGAGACTCCAGGAGGTTGCTTCTGATTGGAGAATGGGTGTCGAGTCCGGAAAGCCGCTCTAAGTAGGTGTGAATCAGTTGCTGAACTTCTAATGACGATTTCTCGGCTACAATTTTTCAACGTTTCTGCAGTCTTCAAGTGAATTGATTGCATATAAGAATTTACCGGTAATTTTTAAAATTTCGTCCAGTGATTCTACAATAACTAATCTCTAAAAGCGTGTGTGCTTTTTTCCGATTTGTTTTTAGTTTTAAAGATATCGGTCCAAGCGTGATGGCTTGGCAAAAATAATCAATGACTCGACTTTAAACTGCAATAATTTCAAATAGAAAATAGATATCAAAAATCGCACACACGCTTTTGGAGATCAATGCCCGCTTAACTTGACACAAGTGTAATTACTTCGTAAGTATAAAAACCCGACGCTGGTAATTCACGTTTATAAACGTCTTCGACATCGGGTTAAAGCGACTGTAGTTTTAAATCTAGAGTAATTCCCTATAAAATAACCTTTTACTGGTATTCTTCAGTTATCAACCTTTCCATTGATATATAGGTTCCCATATTTTGTTCGCCAAGCGCCCGCGTAAACGCATTTTTGTGGAAATCACTTTTGAAGGTATCCAGTAACCTTAATAGATAACAATTCTTACTGCTGCATATTATGCAGCTCATGATATAATTAGCTCTGCATATAAATTTTTAGATTTCATAATACATTTAAGTATAGTTATAGTAGATTTTAAAATTGTACATAACTCTAGGTTACTTTTTATCTTATTTTACTCTATCTTTTGTTAAAGTGTCCCCCATTAGCTGAACAGCTAAATACATTGACACTGTAATAAAGTTATTATTATTATTATTATTATTATTATCAGTAAGTGATTCGCTACTGTATTACTGTATACGGCTCGCAAAATTGAAAGCTTTCTAATATAAAGTCAGTTAGTTGGCTAGCTCCTGACCACAAAGAACCTATTAAAATACGATGTTTTAACGTCTAAAATGTATGTAAAATGGCTTGAAAAAACGTACAGTTTGCTTACTTGAGTCCGGGAAAAATAACCCGGTGTCTCGGCCCCCTAGGTGCCGACACATATAAATATTAATAACTTGCTCGCTCCAAAAATCTCCGTGGCTACGATTTCCCAGCTACAAAACTTTGCAGAATAATTTAAATCGATAATTACGGCTCGCAAAATTGAAAGCTTTCTAATATAAAGTCAGTTAGTTGGCTAGCTCCTGACCATACAGAACCTAGTAAGATACGATGTTTTAACGTCTAAAATGTAAAATGGCTTGAAAAAAACGTACTTTTGCTTACTTGAGTTCGGGAAAAGTAACCCGGTGTGTCGGCCCCCTAGGCGCCGACACTCTACCGTGTGGCGAAGCCGAGAGAGCTCGAGTCGAGCGACGAAAAAAAGATTTCTGTTTGAACTAACTTGCCTGAACGTTTAAAGAATAATGTGAGTTTAGTTTTACTTTCCGTAGGACTGTTATTTCCCAGATAGCAGGAAAAGGCCCGGCCTAGATTAATAGTGTGTTTCTCCACTGACGCAATTAGGTAATTGATAACGTGGCGAACTAAACTGAACGACTACAGCCCGATTAATCAGTGAATGCCGTTAAAGTGCCCCAACGATCACATTTTGGCATATCAATGTTTTTGCATATTCACAAAGTAGACTGTTGATATATTATTACCCGTTCAAATCGTTTTTCGATACGAAGACAGGAAGTCTTATTTTTGAACTCCGAATATTGAATCTAAACGTCCGCCATATACCGGAGGCTATTCCCTTTGTTCAGCTTTATACAAAGGGTTATTCAGCGGAAGTGATGTCATACGCTCAACGCTCGCCTGCACAGCACAACGCCTTGCAGGCATATTTCTACTAAAAACGTTTTCACGTACACAAGAAGATAGCTATATTTAGCCTCCTTTGCAGGCGTTCTTAGTGTCGGCCCTAGTCTCCCTCCCAACTAGTGGTCCCAATCTCCCTCCCCACTAGTGGTCCTAATCTCCTTCCCCACTAGTGGTCCTAATCTCCCTCTCCACTAGTGGTCCTAATCTCCCTCCCCACTAGTGGTCCTAATCTCCCTCCCCACTAGTGGTCCTAATCTCCCTCTCCACTAGTGGTCCTAATCTCCCTCCCCAGTAGTGGTCCTAATCTCCCTCCCCACTAGTGGTCCCAATCTCCCTCCCCACTAGTGGTCCTAATCTCCCTCCCCACTAGTGGTCCTAATCTCCCTCTCCACTAGTGGTCCTAATCTCCCTCCCCAGTAGTGGTCCTAATCTCCCTCCCCACTAGTGGTCCCAATCTCCCTCTCCACTAGTGGTCCTAATCTCCCTCCCCAGTAGTGGTCCTAATCTCCCTCCCCACTAGTGGTCCCAATCTCCCTCCCCACTAGTGGTCCTAATCTCCTTCCCCACTAGTGGTCCTAATCTCCCTCTCCACTAGTGGTCCTAATCTCCCTCCCCAGTAGTGGTCCTAATCTCCCTCCCCAGTAGTGGTCCTAATCTCCCTCCCCAGTAGTGGTCCTAATCTCCCTCCCCATTAGTGGTCCTAATCTCCTTCCCCACTAGTGGTCCTAATCTCCCTCCCCACTAGTGGTCCTAATCTCCTTCCCCACTAGTGGTCCTAATCTCCTTCCCCACTAGTGGTCCTAATCTCCCTCCCCATTAGTGGTCCTAATCTCCTTCCCCACTAGTGGATAGGGAGATTAGGACCAGCACTAAGAACGCCTGTAAAGAAGACTAGGGGAAGCGCCGATCGACCAATTGCTTTGAACAACCAGGTCCAGGTACTTTATGCACTGAATATACTTGACATTATATCTTATTTCTATAGTGAATGGCTCTGCCAACTTGATCAGTGAAACTACATAGTGTATTATCGGACATAACCCCGCTATTCTAGATCTGAAGTACTTAAATATAAAACTGAAAAACCGGTTTGTGTAATCATACAAACGATATTCTTAACCCCTCGGAGACTGAACGTTTCATAGAAATTCTAAAACCTTATCGTTTCACTTCTTTTCTTTCAATATTACACAAAAAATAACAGAGGATTTTCCGGCATAAAGGTTTGCTTACGACGAAGACGACATTCCCGAAATGTTTGGACTGAAAAACATTCACCTTAGTCCCAAAACAATTTCGGATATCTTGTATCCCGTAAGCCTGTTCAATCCCGAATTTGTTGTGATTTCTGCTTCTTAAAGATAAATTTCTGCTTCTTAGAAATAAGATTCCACGCGGAAGCTGTTATCGGGTGCCATTAAACCATGAAACTGGGACGCTGTTCTGCAATATTTTTACTAACAAATGTCTCTCTCGATTGTATCCGAGCTGAAAAGCTGTTACATAAGTTACTTATGGGCGTAGGTTTGTTGACAACTGACTTCTTCTTCAGGGAGAATGTCTTGAAATCCAAAAGGAATTAGGTAATGCAAATGTAGTCAGAACATTCGCAATAGCCCTCTTCGTTATACGACTGGAACCGATCATGTTACAATACCTAGAACTGATCGCTTACCTTATATTTCCGAAACGTCGCTGTTACCTTCGGTATTTGCCACTTACTTCAGCTTCCACTGACCAAACTTCGTTAGCAGTATAACAGGAGCCTATTGATAAATACTTTTATTCTATAAATAACTAAAACTACAGTGTTATACAAGGATTTCCAGCACTGAGAAATATCGTATCACTGAGAATACGATAATTTTACGCGTGTGGATATCGCCAATCAGCAATTGCCACGTCACGCACTTACCCTTGCTTAATTCGAACAATAAAATAAATACAATGATACATGGACGCTTGGAGATATGGAATTTAAATTCTCGTGTTCAAGAACTATGTCAAACACGAATCAGGGATTCCAAATATTGAGAAAACAATTGTTTTCTCAATATTTGGAATCCCCTGATGAAACACGAACAATGAGTGTTTGACATGTCTTCTCATGCGAATGGCTAAACCAAACATTTACATACGCTTCTTTTCAAACTTCATTTGCAATTATTGTTTACCGTTTGACTGTTGTATCTAATTATTCAATAGACGGCTTATTATTCTTTTTTGATGGCAGTGATTTCAAGACAAGAGTTAGTACAAGCAGTGGGAAGGGTCGTGGTTCGAACTCCAGTGGAGGCAGACTTTTTCTTTCTATGTCATTCTTTATTTCTTTACTTCTTCGCTCCTTACTTGTACTTTATTAGTATGTAATTAGTTAGTGGTTCATGAATATGATGATTAAGAAATATTGATCACTAGGGTTGGAAATATGATCAAACACTATGGTGTTTCATTGGATGTCAAGATGCATCCACCTGACAAAGCTTCGAACAAGGGTTTCACCCGGTATCAAGACCCATTATTGTGACCAAATGCAGTCCCTCCATTGGATGACTATCTCATGAATTATTAATGAGTTTGAGAACTCGATATCTCACTCGTTCACTGCTCTGATTCGTGAAATATCGAGTTGAACACGAGAATATAAATTCCATATCTCCGCGCTCCCAATCAGTCTGAATAGAAACCACGTGTGTCAATGTCCAATCAAGAATAAGATCAAATTCACGGGAATATTCGCGGTGTTTACCAAATCAGTTTATAATGGCCGATTATATAAAACAAAAATGTAAATTGAATGGTACAAATAAAGGTATTGTTGTTGTTGTTGTAGTTTACGCGGAATTGAACCTACGCTACACGTGAAAGGGTGAACAGCACAATTCAAATATTCGGGTTTCTTTAGCCTGGTTCTGACGTGTCAAATGCAATTAGATCAAAATAAGCCACGTAATTATCGTCGATTAAGTTTGTTTCAATACTGATGATGATGACGTTACGCTATTGTAATCAGCACCAAGCCTCACTTTGGCACAGCATTTCCTCTCAACACACAAGTCACACGATCACGCATAAGGCCCATATTGCATTCGACACTGAAATCAGAAGGTTGGTGTTTGAACTACGCTTTACACCGAAAAGGAACCGAAACTCAGGCCAAGGGCGCGCGAGTACCGCCTGTTTTATCAGAATGTCGTTTCCAGATCCAATAACATTCTGCAATGTTGTCAGATCAGATCTCTCGAGCTACAAGCCGGCTCCGACTCACCTTTTCAACGAGAAAGTCTGCGCTCTGATCGCGGCGGGACATACTATTTATCACTTTGGATTTGGACAGTCGCCATTCCCAGTGATGGAGAAAGCAAGGCAAGAACTTTGTAAACATGCCGCAATGGTAGATTACCTGCCAGTTTTTGGGATTCCGGAGTTAACGAAAGCGATCTGTGATTTTCACAAGGAGTTTGATGGATTAGAACACCTGAGCCCAGATAATGTTGTAGTTGGTCCTGGCACAAAGGAATTAATATTTCTTCTCCAAAACGTCTTTGAAGGCGACAGTTTTCTGTTGTACCCAACATGGGGCACCTACATGTCGCAAGCACAGCTCGCACACCACAAGCCCCACTTTATTCATACAGAGTTTAAAGATGGCTGGAAACTAACTCCTGAATTACTTGAAGATGCAATGAAAGAAACGACCAGCGAAAATAAACTGCTTGTACTCTGTAACCCAGATAATCCCACAGGGACAGCTTACAGTGCCAAAGAGTTGAAAGAACTTACTCGAGTTTTCCGAAAGAACAAAGTAATTGTTCTTGCTGATGAAATTTATGGGAGAGTGCACTTTGAAGGGAGACATCAGTCTCTTGCCAGATGTTACCCCGAGGGTACTGTATTGTCATCAGGTTTGTCTAAGTGGGCCAGTGTAGCAGGTTGGAGGTTGGGGTATCACATCTATCCACCAGCTCTGAAGGAGCTATTCAATGCTGTACATAGCTCAGCAGGTGATACATACTCGTGTGCATCAGCGCCTATCCAATATGCAGCCATAGCTTATTTGAATCTATCCGCTGAGTCCAAAACCTACATGTACCACGTCCAACGAATAACGAAAGCCACGGCTGATTACTGCTATAGGCATCTGTCCGAGATTGGACTCAAAATTGTCAAACCTCAAGGTGGCTTCTACATGTATCCCGACTTCGAAGTTATCAGAGGAGCACTACAAAAGCGTGGCATTACAACTTGCCAAGAAATGTGTGATGCAGTTTTCGAGGAAGCTTCAGTCGCAATTATGGCCTGGGATACAAGCTACAAGGGTGGAGAAAGGTTAACAGCTCGCTTAGGTTTTGTTAACTTTAACGGTGACGTGGCGATGAGGGCGAGTGCCTCTCTTGGCCTGGAAGTAAAAGAATTGACAGATTCGTTTGTGGAACAGCATTGTAAGTTAACAGCTGATGGTATCCAAGCATTGAAAAAGTGGGTAATAAATCAGAAGGATAATATGTGATAACTCGACGTACACAAAGAGTTAAGGCAATCAATCAATTAAAACTATAGCTATGTTCACAGTAAGAGGTTTTGGAGTCGCAATTAGCAGCCGTTCATATCAGACTAAAGTTCAACTGAAGGCTTAGGGATACCGTTTCTGTTAGTTACGACATGGCAAGTATGGGGATAGAAATAATGTTGTACCACTTAATCATGTTATGTTAATACTAAGACAGCCCCAGAAACTGATGTGCAGTATTAGGGGTGGCGAATGAAAAACAGAGGGTCTCGCAAAAAGGCGATAAAGTCTCGGTTTTTCTTTACGTTGCCCATCTCGGATTTTTTTGGGAGAGGGTTTCGGAGTAGCGCCTTTTTGCTCTCTTTATTAGCTTTTATTGGAGTTACGGTTTTTGGCGTATAGTCTTATATATTGTTTACAGGCATTAGATTAAAGGTGCGTTTCTTAGGGAGAATCCGAAATTGGATTCTTCAATCCAAAATTGGATTTTCCGTTTCTTTACTAGAATTCAAGAATGGATTTTTAATCGAATTGTGATTAATTCCATAACTGGATTCTTAGGATTCATGATCCGAGTATGGCTTTGGGAAAGGATTAAAAAAAGTGCATGTGGAACTTGAGAATAGCACATTTAACGACCAAAGTTAACGATGGAAGTGGCGTGTTTGTATTTCAACATAACTCGTTGACTGGAGTTAAAATGCCCGCCATTTTCGCGTGAACTCGGAGTTCTCACGCCAAAACAATCCATTTTCGGATTCTATGTCTTTTTTTGGTAATGATGCTGGATTCTCACATATAAACGCACCCTTAATTAGTTACTTTTTGATTGACACTTGTTAAACACCTATTAGTACTGAACAAAAGGAAAGCAACGAGCCTTGACCAGTAAGGCAATCACTATTAAAATATCGAAATAATTAGTTTTTCGGCTTTGTTCTACTTGCACGATGTCGAAAATGTTCGTTAGAGCAAAAAACGTCTAGTCCAAAAATTAATTATTACGGTATATATCAACTAACTTGGAACCCACAACAACAATTAAAAGATTCATTTATTTTGTGGTGAGAGTTAACAAGCTTTGCATGTATAAATATATTTCTAAAAGTTACTACCGTAGACCTCCGTGGATAGCCCCCCCCCCCTCGTACATAATCCCCCCTCGTACACAATCCCCCCTCGTACACAATCCCCCCTCGTACATAATCACCCCCTCGTATATAATCCTCCCTCGTACATAATCCCCCCTCGTACATAATCCCCCCTCGTACATAATCCCCCCCTCGTACATAATCCCCCCTCGTACATAATACCCCCTCGTACATAATCCCCCCCCTCGTAAATAATCCCCCCTCGTACATAATCCCCCCTCGTACATAATACCCCCTCGTACATAATCCCCCCCTACTATGCCGCGGTACATCGATAGAGCTATACACCCTGAGAACCCTCTGCAGCGGATGCTGAATAACGACTACAGACTCTCGCGTTGTTTTTATCGTTTCATTTTTGTTTTTCAATGCAAATGTCAATTTGCCACTATTAAAAGACTGTGGTTGGTTAGCGCTCTCTTTTTCCTCTTTTCATTCCTTGCCATAAATAATACCCCCTAAAGGCATTTTGTGATGGAACTGGGAACTACCACGGAAGTCTACGGTATTTCAATCAGTACCGCTAAAATGACGGAATATACGGTATACCATTGCTTAATTTTGGGAGATGTTATCTGAAGTAGTTTTTAGCGAAGAGCACGAATTTTTAACTTGTTTAATCACAGGTACCCCAGGCTCATTATGCGTTAAACGGTTATTTCCCTGATATTTGAAATTACAGTAAATGTATGGAGTTTTAGTTCGAATGGCCGTTTGCTCTAAAATAAAATTCAATAAATCGTCAAAATATTCTTACCTGTCTCTTGTGTGTTCCTTTCAGTTTCTGTGAAGTTTCGTTCAATTTTGAGGGAGTTACAGGAATTTTTCTTCCCTTAGTATAATTATTGGGAAGGTAGCAAACTCTACGCCGATCAGCCGCCGATCAGCTGCAGAAAATCGTCTCGAATTCCCACAAAAATCCCGCACATCGCCAAAATTCCTTCAAATAACGGTTGCCCAAACACAGGTCCTCCTTCACCACACTCAGCTTAACTTTCACTGCTTTACTCTAACCGGAGAAGAATGCTACGTAGTTTGCAGTTTTCGAGTTTCGCGGATGTTCTTGTCCATCTGACCTGCAACGAGGCGACAAACAGTAGACCGTCCCCTACCATGTCAATTTGACACTCCGTTGTGCCATTGTTTCATCTACCAAAATCGATGTAAAAACGGCTTGTTACCCAAAGTTCACGGGCTCAGACCTCATACATATATATACCTTATTTTGAAAGCAGTGTTATAACAAACGGTTCTATGGTAGCGTGGTTTACGTCTTGCGCTTTTGATCCAACAACCGGAGTTCGAGTCTACTCACTAGCCTCGGGTGCTCTCGATCCCATTCCTGCTCGGGTTCTGAAAGAATGCTTCAGTGATCTGCTTCCGGTGATATGAAACCGCGATGGTCAACATTTCGCTGGTAAATGCCGTCTTACCGGAGAGCTTAAAGGTTGCTTCCCTGCAACCACGCGTAAAGAAGGTTTCACTGTTGTAGCTGCTCAAAATGCCTACACATTAAGAGTGGATGTCAGGAAAAATCAAACATATCGCGGCAAGGGTCGGAAATTCGTTTTCTTTCATATTTCAAAGTCAGATAGGCTAAGGTATATCCAAAAATCACTGTGCACCTTTTTAGGGAAAATATCTTTTTATTTCCAAGAAAAATGCAATTAACTAAATTCAGTCGAAATGACTGTTCGAGACGCCAAATTCTGACACGAGTTTGACGGTCTCGCGTACCAAAACAAACAGTCATCTAGTCTTAAAAATACTCAAATCGTGTTCTACGATATCTAAACATTTAGTATTATACCTTTGAGAAATATTGTATTATTCTTTATATGAAAAATAGTTTTATTCAGAAGGCATACATTTTACGTTGATAAAAGTATCTCGTAAATAAAATTAATTTTCACCTTGTGCTAAACCTTTGAATGGATAAAGCTTCAGTTTTTTTGAATTATCGAAAGATTATCTCTCGATTACTGTAAAGATTTCTTTGGGCAAATAATTGTGCGTGACGCTAGAGCTGTTCAAAGTCTGTTGAAAAACGTACATATTTGACCTTGTGAGGTCAACTGTCTATCGCATTTATGCCTATTTCACGCTTCTTAGCAAATTTGAGGTTCAGAAAATACGCTAAAAAGGCCATTTAAAAAAGTTCTAACCTTATTTGTTGTAGAAATCAGATCAGGAGACTGTATCTGTGTGATTCTCAGTTGCCTATTTATACTAAAAGCTGTCAACGGTTGAATTGGAACAACAATATTTGTCTGACTTTGGACGTATTTCAACATCACAACAACCAATTCACAGGTTGCTACATGTTCTTCGATTTGGAGTGCGCACTCGTTGTAGTTTTGAGACCTTTAAACTGCCACAATACGACCAACGTGTCGGCGTTTCTTCCCGATCTCAAGTTGCACACTCTTAAAACAATAGCAATTATGCTAATTACTTAGCGTGTTCTGCTTTCGCGGAGGAGGGGCTTTACGTCAATCATCAGAAAATTCAGATATGTTCGAGTTAGGATGTCTAATAGAAAAGGAGCCTGATAATCGTTTTTAAAATATATTGTTGATAAAATTCTGGTTGCTGTGAATTCCGGGTAAATATTAATTATATCGCGAAATGCCGTAGAAACAAAGCATGCACCAGAGGGTGGGAGTTGGGTGGTCCCATACTTCTCTGGTTCTATCAGACTATCGATTGATCACTCTAGGTATTCATTTAATCGTTCGTTGTTCTAAAGTTCACTAACAAATCAAACATAGTTTCCATTCTTTGGGCGTTTATAAAAATTGATGTCGTAACATGCCTAACGTCATAATCATAATCATAATAATCAGTGGCATATCCACGATTTAACGTCCTTATCCGAGAAGACGTGAAGGTCTAACCATTTGCAGCTCGTGAACGAAATTGTTTCACAAAGGCAGCACCTTCTACTCAGTTATTTTAAGACCTTGAGTGTTGGTCCGGCCGGGGTTTGAACCCGCTACCTCCCGCTCAACAGACTTAACCACTGAGCTAACCAGGAGGCGTCATTACCAGGTAGCAAGCTGGGCCGGGTTGTTCAAAGCCCGATTAGTGTTAATCCTGGATTAACTCTGCACAGAAGCTATTGGTTGTCATGGAAATTAACCCTGGATTAGCACTAATCGGGCTTTGAACAACCCGGCCCTGATCTACATGTTTATTGTTATATGATAAAACCAGCAAACGAGGGACATATTTTACTGATAAAATCCTAACGAGTACTGACTAGTACGGTGCGTATAACGTGAGCTAACCACTTTCAGGAGTGAACCTCGAACCCGAATTACGAGTGAGTCTCCCAATAATTGTCCCTAATTTGGTTTTCGTTTATTCTTTTAAACAGACAAAGCCACATAGGAGGGTCTGGATTGAGGAGGGGGGGGGGGGGGGGGGGTACAAATGTTTGAGGGGGGATGTACAAATGTCAGTTAACATTTAGGCCAATACGCCCTTTGCAGGACCTGGTCACGTGACCTTTTTAGCCTGTCAATCAAAGGAAAATTGGCGCTAGAACGACATGAATCCCAGAAATGGAAAGAGCAAGCCAAAATTAATAAAAAGCCCAAGTTTTAGGTTCTATAATTTAGCTTAATTTACAGAGTTTGAGAGGCTTTTTTTTGCTGACTGGCACGGCGCCACCACAGCTCCCCTGATTGTTGTGAAATCCACAACAATTTTGACCATGAGATGACGAAAAACATGGTCGATAAGAATTCACACCACCGTAAACTATCGTAATCTCTTTTACAACAACAAACGAGAAATAGTCAAGCGGCAGAGCCTTGAAAATGTGGGAAATTTTGGGTGGAAATCGTTCTTGCGCGAGCGATCACACAATCCGTTGTATGTCCTCTTATTTCCAATGGTAATAAGCAGTTGTAAAATTAACAAATTTACGATAGTTTACCCTGGTGTGTCCTCTTATTTACCATATTCTGCGTCATCGCATGCTCAATATTGTTGAAGATTTCACGAATGAGACAAGGAGACTTGCGGGAGATCAGGTAATCTACCCTCTTATTTCCAATGGCAATCAGCCAATCAGAAAATTAAACGAGAAACTGCGCAGTTGTTGTAAAATATCTGTTCCCCGAAATTGATGTTACATTTTCATTCTCCCCTTCCCCGCCCTCCTCAATATCCCTAAACATCCCCCTCCATTCTCAATACACAAATACGTATCTCTGCTCATTCACGGCGGGATGCCGGTATATTATTGAACTATAAAACATCACCAAAAGAAGACTTACATGTTCAGTGAGGTTAAATTATATAAATCTTAAACAATGAGAAACCAAACAGAGTTTACCAGCGTTACCAGCTAGGGGCCCCGGAAAATCTTGTGTTAGGAGCGTCAGAAAGATTGGGATATCTACAATTCATCCAGAATCAAACAAGTCTTCGATCGATATATTACCTGCTTCATAAATCGTGCACCCCCTCTAACGGCATACTGCTTGGAATGATCCGGAAAAAATACAGGTTAAAATAAAACCCAGTTTTTTAGAAAAGGTAAATTAAAAAAAGATTGAATATTATTTTTTAACTTTACTTTTCTTGCCTTTCTCGTGAAAATTGTCAATCCACAACTAGTAGAGGAAAAAGTAGTCGATGAATACATGAACATCTACGCGAGTCTTCAAGCCGACTTGGTTCCAGATCTCCCTAACGTTTTTTTTTTATTAAAATTATTATTTTTTAGCGACAGACCCACTATCACGGGCCGGAGGGCGATGGTAAACGAAACATTTTATTGAGATGGCCTAACAGGATTCTATTTCTGTGTAACATCCTAACTGGAACTGATATATCTGAATATTGCTTCAAATATTGTTTAAATAAAAAAAGATATATCTGAATGTTCTGATTATTTTCTTTTTTAACTTGATTTAGCCCTGCGCAAGCATAATTGTCATTGTTTTAATATTGTGCAACTTGGAAGAACCACCGGCACGTTGATCGTATTGTAGAAATTTAAACGTCTCAAAAACTTTAACGAGAGTGCAATCCAAATCGAAGAACATTTAACACATGACGTAACCTGTGAATAGGCCTTTTGCAATAGACAGTCACGTGACTTGTTGGCCCATAGCAACGCCATACTGGGTTGCAAGCTAACCAGCTCTCCCTTGACAACCAACAGAGATTGACTGACCCGTGGTATCATAGCTGGACTTCGAAGCGTTTTTTCGTCTTATACTTACTAAATTGATCTCGAAATAAGTCTTATACAGAACAAAAGTAAAGGATTTTCTTTACTTTTGATCCGGTATTTTGTCAAATATGCTGGGCAAAATAGAGTTTGGACGCTCAAACGAACTCACCTCGAATCTCAGGCATGGCAAACATGGCGGCCGCTAAACACAACTTGGTGAACTCTTTCGATTGCTTGTTTTAATGCTAGTGAATAATCGGTCAAATACAATAAGCTTTTGCTCAGGACTCAAAAGAATATTGGGATGAATACTGTTTAACTCTAGGTGCTCGTACATGTACTTAAAAAAAATCCTGTGGTCAACTTTAAGCTACACAAATATTCATAAATGTTGTATTATTTAAATGTTCGTTTCCTTTGCCTTAACTTAGAAAAGGACAGGCTATGGCTAGCTACATGTACTTGAGGAGATGCAGAAATTATCTTAGAATATTTGTTTAGTTTGATACTGAATCAGTGGGTGTTACATGTCCAGTTTTGAAGCAAAGAAAAATATCAGGACTTTGATAAGTTTTATATATTCCTATACTTAGACATTGGAGAGAATGTTATATATATTGTGTTTCTTATTTTGCTATTAGCCAGTAACAGGCATACATTATTAACCACTCGCTATAAAAAAAAAATATTATTAAAGGAACACTGTCAATTAACCCAAAATTGATAAACATTCTCATGACTAAAGACAAAATCTACTCAGATTACCAGAGTATGCAGTGTACTAGCCGAGAAAATTTGAGACAATTTTGATAAAGGATGGCAAAAATTTGAGTGGATGAAAAATACTGCTTCTAAGAGAAATTTAGAGCAACTTGAAATATGTCTACTGATAGATAGATAGATAGATAGATAGATAGATGTGTTTATTGGCACCATATACAAAATTGTACATAGGTCTCAGACCTGCTGAGAAAGCTAACAAACGTAAGGTAAGATACAGGTATAGGAGTATATGTGTTAAATGTAGTTATTTTAACTATTATTTTTGCGTTTTTTGAAGCAGTCACGTATATATTTACAAACTTCTTTTTGTAATAATAAAGGCGGATCTATCAGTAAATTAAAAACTACATTTTCGTCTTGATATTTCGGTTTCTGTAAATTTAATTTTCTATTCACAACATTGATTGTGTTTTCCCTTAAGTCATTGTAAAGGGGGCATCTCAATACAAAATTTAATTCGTCTTCTACTTCTTGTTTGTCACATTTTTGGCAAATTCGTTCTTCTGGTTTTAGGTAGGGCCTAGAATGTCGACCTTTTTCAATTTCGACGGCGTGGTTACTTATTCTTAGACGAGTTAGAGCTACTCGATGATCAATGTTATGAACATTACAAAGGTATGGCTCAAGCGAATAGTTAATTTTAAAAGTACGATAAGAACGAAGTTTATTGCGTTGTCCTTCTTTTCTATCATCGTCGTTGATTTGGCTTAGCCAGCATTGGTATTCGATATCTTTTAATCTTTGTTTGAATAATTTTTCATAAGGCTTTTGAATTCTTGGTTTTCATGTGACGTCATCAAAAAACTAAAATTTAAACTATAAGTCCTACAAAGCTGTTCTTTGTATATATTCTAGACATCGATAATAAAAGCCTACACAGAATATTTCACGTCGATAGGGTGTATTGTTCCGGAGTAAATACATTTTGAATTTTATGACAGAACAACCCAGCGTGTTTTCCATAAGGCATAAAAATCCATGTAATTGAGTCAATTTCTTTTTTTTAACTCGATAAATCTTTAAAAGTTGCATTCAAATAGTTTTGAAGTGAAACTCAATGATTTTGATGGGAAATTAAGCTTTATATGTATTTTCGTTTTATGGCCGCCATGTTGGTGCCCCAGAGATGGACACCAAGATGGCGGCCGCATACAAAGTACTGTAAAATTGTCGTACTTTCATTGACCCACAGTTCCGTTGAAAAATAAGCTAATGTCCCTATATTTGGTTTATAAGTGTATTTTTGGTAGTTCTACAAGGACCAAGATGTTTTATTTGATTTTACTGAATGCAAACCAATTTTGCGATCGCGTGTCATGACGATGAAAACCACCAATTGCTGGGTTGACCGGAGGATCATTCCAGATGTCTCCGAGACCAACCGTACATATGGCAGTTTTCATTTTCTGATACCAATCAGTTTTGTTATTACCGTCTCTGCTACTGTAACCGAAATCAAGTTTATAGAGGCCCGGTTATTAGGGGCCTCTATAAACTATATTTCAGGATAGTTAATCACTTATCCCTGAGATGCAGATGGCTGTTATCGATTATCCCTTATCCCGATGGACTTTGGTTATCCCTTATCCCAGGCTACTGTTTTCTGCAGTGGTTTGTTATCCCTTATCCCAGTCATTGTTTTGCTAGTTATCCAGCTTATCCCCAATATCCCTAACCAGGCCTCTTTATAGAATTAGCTTTTGTAATCCACTTTGTCATCCTTTATTGATTTTTTTTGAAAACCATATCAGGGCATTCACATAGTATTACTCTTCGAATCCAGGGTGTTATTTTTGTAGTTTTGTTTAAAAGAAACTTGAAGATTCAATTTAAATGACAGTGCCCCTTTGACATCCACTAGACCATGTAAAAATATGTACTAGATTAATATGGGAGTACCCCCAGGAAGCAGCAAGGCATATAAAACCAAAACAATAAGGAATTAGGGTCTAATTCCTTAATTCTGATTCCCTAATTCTTTAATTTTTTGGTTTTATATGCCTTGCTGCTTCCTAGGGGTACTCCCATATATCAAGGGCACCCAACGAGTACTTTTTGAAATTCGTTTGAAACCAGTTGTCTGCAGCTTATCTAGCCATTTTAAGGCGCCAACTATGTCTTTTGACGTATTCTAGAAAGCTATTAGCTGTTCGGAATTTCTAGGTGGAAATCGCGTCAACCGAAAATACTATGGCAAAATATTCCCGGCCTACGAATTTGTTAGTAGTCTAGAACAGAAACAAGAATTTTCTAGCACAAGTAACTTCATGTTGCTAAGTTTTGTGGAGGTACTAATTTTTTAGGGATCCTTTTTCCTTTAGGCAATTCTTAGGGAATGAAAATGTGTTGTTCTGACTCTATTGATCAGACGAATTGGGACGTACGAATATTTTCGGGGAAACCTTTTAGTCTCCCCGTACCTTTCTTCTATAATTTTCTAGGGTTTTAAAACTAATTTTGTAGCCAGCATTTCAGAAAAACATTTCTAGGGAATTTTTTTTCAAATCCGAAAGTTTTAGGCTAACTTACTCTCCCGAACAGCTTTTTAACCGAAAACTTCGTTGGGTACCCTTGATATATGGACTATACGGTGATGATCCACTGGACAGGGTATGGTTTTTTGAGTTTCTGGTCTTAGACGGGGTATCCATTTTCACATTGACAGATCTCGAACAGGGTATGGTATTTATCACTTTCGACATGACATTTATCTGATGTAAACATCATACTCATTACCAGATATCGATTTGTAATCAGTTTATCCCTGACCTCTAAATAAAACAATGTCGACTTTATTGACACTTCTGGTGGATTCTTGTCGTATTTTTGTCTGTATAGAAGGATATAAAATTTTAACACTTTGTCTTGAACAAGATATGGAAATTTGAGTTTTTTTTGTCTAAAACAGAGAAACCCCCCCCCCCCCCACCCCCCCCCCCCCTCCCCCCTGGCCCCTGACTGTATGAAGTATAATGATTGATATCCAGATTAACGATGCCTAATTTGCACTTAAAGAAAAACACCAAATCTAAGTATTCCAGCTTAATTAATTTAATAATTAGATTATAAATTAAATTCTTAAGTTCTTTATCATTTTCTAGCTTTTCTAGCATATCACTTTTTGAAACATTATAGAGTTGATGTGTTTCCTGCAGAAAGCTTACAAGGTGTTTAATAAGTTCTCAATATTTCATGTCACCACACCAAACATAGGAAAAATATAGTTGAGAAAAACTGACTCCCTCTTTAATATTAAAGAAAAAGAGTTAGCAGAAAACATACCGATTTACAGGTGCCAGAGTACTAACTGATTGCTATATGGTTAATTATAGACACATGATAACACAAGACCAGTTCTTCAAAGTTAAATATTTTATTTGTTTTTCATTTTCTTCTTCTAGAACTTTCACAGTGCAAATACAGAGCTTGGCCTTCCTGTGGTCATATCGACCATTGCATTTTAATACTGACACTGTCACCGTTCGTCAATGTTTCGTGTACTCTCCAAAGTTATAAACCTGAGAAATTAACGCCATAATTACTGGTTTATATAATATAGTATAAAAGGAAGAAGGAATCTGCTCAACTATTGCAATACTATTCGTTTAATTATGACTACTTTACCTTGTTGAGCGGCCGCCATGTTTGCCATGCCTGAGATTCGAGGTGAGTTCGTTTGAGCGTCCAAACTCTATTTTGCCCAGCATATTTGACAAAATACCGGATCAAAAGTAAAGAAAATCCTTTACTTTTGTTCTGTATAAGACTTATTTCGAGATCAATTTAGTAAGTAAGACGAAAAAACGCTTCGAAGTCCAGCTATGATACCACGGGTCAGTCAATCTCTGTTGGTTGTCAAGGGAGAGCTGGTTAGCTTGCAACCCAGTATGGCGTTGCTATGGGCCAACAAGGCACGTGACCGTCTGTTGCAAAAGGCCTATTGGATATTCTATGGGCGGCCGTTACCACCAAAAATTCAGAACAGGAATCATTTAACAAAGAATTGTGGAATGATCAATACAAAACACGAACGGAATAGACAGAAATGAAACCATCTAACTATCGCTTGCCAAATGGAATAGACAAAACACAAATGATAAAGACAAAACACGAACGATCTAACTACCGACGTAGAAATGATTCAACCAAGTATCAAATGATCAATACAAAACACGAACGGAATAGACAGAAATGAAATCATCTAATTATCTCTTGTCAAATGGAACAGACAAAACACAAATGGTAAAGACAAAACACGAACGATCTAACTACCGACGTAGAAATGATTCAACCAAGTATCAAATGATCAATACAAAACACGAACGGAATAGACAGAAATGAAGTCATCTAACTATCTCTTGTCAAATGGAACAGACAAAACACAAATGGTAAAGACAAAACACGAACGATCTAACTACCGACGTAGAAATGATTCAACCAAGTATCAAATGATCAATACAAAACACGAACGGAATCAGACAGAAATGAAATCATCTAACTATCTCTTGTCAAATGGTAAAGACAAAACACGAACGATCTAACTGATGATTCAACCAAGTATCAAATGATCAATACAAAACACGAATGATCCAACTCGCTTATGTCAAATGGAAAGATAACAATGAAATGATCCAACCTAAATACAAACGATCCAACGCAAAGTAATTCGATTCAACGTAAACACGAATGGTTTGGCGTGATGTCAAATGATCAAGTCAACAGTCGAATGGTTCAGTCGACGGGGGGTCTCCATGACGTCACGCACTGCAAAATTGGCGGCAAAACAAAGCTGCCATGTTTGGACATGTTTGTCTCCTGAGTTGGATCTACCTGGACTGAACTAACAAATCTTCTACTAATCGATTCTGGTACTAAGTGTTTATTGCTATTTTACATCATCCTGAGAAGTTGTGAATAATATTTTATCAGCTTGTTTTGCTAGTCACCCAAATTAGTCTAGTCTAGCCTAGCTAGGAAAATCGAAGGTCTTCCCGGTTGCAAAGTGGGCTTGAACTGATCTATTACTGATTCCTCTTAGACTTTAATAGTTCTTAATTACATCATTGATTATAACACAAAAATATCCGAACATTTAACTTTCATTTGGAATGTTCTGTCATGGTTCAGTTCAAAGAGAAATCAGACGCCTCTATACTTACAGATTTCCGGCCTCGGACTTTAAATGCATGCATACCTGGAGCCATTAGCTTCTGCATGTGCATACCTCGTTCAAACTGCTACAAGTTCGCATCGAAATTTTCACCGGAATACAACACTTCACATATGTAATTGTTGTGAGCCTCTGTAAATCCGCCTTAGCAGATGTTCTCAAGTGGAAAAGTACATGTATGTGATTTAAAAAAAAATCCAGTTACATACTCTTTTTGTCAGTAGAAATGATCCACGAAATACTCACTCAACATCTTTATCAATCGCCACTGACATTTGACTCAGAATCAGAATACCAGTTCTACCAAGAATGCACGAAATATGCATATTATAAAGAGGGCACCGAATATGAGACTATTTCAGGTAGTTACAGTGAAATGGCTTTCCGTCACCATATATAGTAAATCCCATTTCTCGAGCGAGCATATAAGATTTTTGCTTATTATGGAAAGAAAATAATATTTATTTGCACAATTTATGTACAAATGTAATACAAACTTCTCTGTTGAAACATCTGATACGGCAATTTGCCTCGACCATGCTAAGGCCATCCCAATAAATGTTTTGTTTACCATCATCCGACCGACTCTTTTTGGGGGGAAATCCAAAAGAAATTCAAAGTTTATAAAGACCGACCCAATTTTGTGGAAAAGTTTCTTACTTTTCTCGTGCAAGTTGTCAATCAGGAAAAAGTGTCTTCAAGCCGACTTGGTTCCAGATCCCCTAACGTTTTAACCGGCCGACCGACCCACCATCACGAGCCAGATGGCGATGGGAAACGAAACATTTTATTGGGATGGCCTAATACGGTTGTGTATTTTTATTCAGTTCGTATTTTGGATCGCCTAAAGGCTCCATATCAATGACTCTTGGAAATACACAGAAGTCATCAGTCGGCTAAGCAGCAAACTCGGCTCATTGTAGTTTTACGAGTCATTTGTATTTTGGCGAGCCTTTATAAGTTGTTTATTATATATAAATATACGAAAACTGCAGAAAATGGCAATTGAGAAGCCATTTTATTTTTACTGCCGGCGAATACGTTCTCATATTAGGTGCGTTCTTTGCAGATTTATATAATAAACCTAGCCGTATTAGATACTTAGCCGATACATAAGCCGGCTCTATATATTATGGAGCAGAATTCATATGGCTGGCTCTTTATTTACCCACAGAGTATCTTCATATAATCATGCTCTTCCAGAGAGCCATGCCATGAATAAAATATTTATTTATTTGTGTATTTGTATATATGTATTTGTATTTTTTATGCATTTATGTATTATATAATTCTGCCAATATTTAACGCACCGCAAAATATGAAGAACGCTCGCCTAAAGGTAATAACCTCTGTAATAGTGCCACGTACTACACTGTACTGTGTTAACATGAGATAAGGGACTGTGCAAAAGCAGGAGGGGGGAGGGGGTCGAGAAACGGGAGGGGGGAGGGGGGCACAATGTGAAATCATATCCCAAGAGAGGGGGCAACATGTAAATTACTCTATGCAAAGGAGGGGGGTGATATCTAATTTTCAACAATAAACCTGTACCACTAATAAAAAAATAAAAAAATATACACTATCATTTTCCTGGTACTGTAACTTACATGTACAAAGCATAATTTATCTATCATGGAAAATATCAGAAATAGAATGTGGGGCAAAAAGAGTTCATGTTGTTTTATGGCGATACTTGCACTTTAAAGGCCTGTACTCTACTAATACGCAAATAAATAAAATAAATAAAATAGAAAGCACTGAAAACAATTTAATGTCCTTTTTTCTTGCCGGTTCATATTTCAAAACAGAAAATAACTTTATCTATCAAGATATGGCATTGATGCTTGGAGTTAGTCAGCGGACTGTGGAGAATAGAATGGCAGAATATGAAATGACGAATAGTTCTCGTTATAGCAATATAAGTGACGAAATGCTGGAAACCTTTATTAAGCGCATAGTCGCCAACTTTCCTAGATCTGGTAAGTTCCGCCGGATTTACTTCTAGTTTCACTACTTAAAAAATACCATTGAGAACCCTTAGTTTTTATTGCATTTTTCATACTTGTACGAGGAAGATAGAAATTCCGGTTTTATATGATAACTTATGATGAAGACACAACCGATGTTTGCGCACATTTTGTTTATTAACCAGCTCCTTGACCATGTAAATGGCCAAATTAGAAAACTAACATCGCGAGTAACAAGAAATAGAGGGTATTGTTCACCGTGCATGAGATGCTGTTGGAGCAAAAGATTGTTACGCATGCACGCGAATGTTTCCAGACATACAGATATTATACTTCCGGCTAAGTGGCATTCCAAAAAGTCCATAAATCAAACTTTGGAGAATACAGAGAAACCAAACACATTTAAATATTATTCAACAGATTTTGCTTAAACTGTGATCACATCTACTACTGCAGATCGGACTTCACGGGGACCAAACCACTAGGATACCGGAAATTTAACAGGCCGGCTTTAAATAAAAGCGCCTGCAAAATATCAATTGGTAAAAACAAATTAATGTATATACTGTATTCTCCTATCGTTTCTTACTTGTATTATATCGCACCAGATATTATTGATCACTTCTGCTCTTCGGATGGCTGATTTTATCGCTATAGCTGATATATATTTAGAGATAGTTTGTTTACTAATTATAAAAAAAACAAAAAGTTCACGCCAGTACCCAAACTACAATACCTTTCACTATGATATAACCGCATGATATTCTATCAGGGGTTTTTACTCAAAAATGGGCTTAGTCATCCTCGGCTACCCATCTGGGGCTAAGAGGGGGGAGGGGAGAAAAGTAAAGGGAAGGAAGAAAAAGAGCCGGCAGTTCTCCAAAAAAGATAGTCCTATATTTCTGCCGAGTGTGTGGCAGAAATTATTTTAATTCATCGACAAGACAAAAAGGAAAAGTAATATCGCAGGATAATGTATTTACATTTTGAAAAAGTTTTGAATGCCACTAGGCTGAGCGAATAACATCATATAGTTCTTGCGTTTGCAATATGTGCAACTGATACCGCATCGTGAAAGCTTACGAGGCGGGTTCGATGACACTTCAGATCGACGTTGTATAAAAGAAACTGCTGCAGCGAACGCAGCTAAAGCAGCTTGATTTTCAGACGGGCTATTGTCCGTAGCCAATACAGTAACAACGTCGCTGATTGGGCACAACAAATCAGCCGGGAATGTGGAACACATTCCTGATTTGTGCCAAATCAGACGAGAGCAACTATCCCAGGGCTCTTCTTCTTTCTTCTCCTTTTCTTCTTTTCCCTCCCGCTCCCTCTCCTTTTCTTCGCCCGCTCTTCACCCCTTTCTCTTCGCCCCTGGGTATCCGAGGTAGGGCTTAGCAAGTAAGCCTCCTTTTGTGTTAAAACGTATGATCTTGTGTAACAAAATTCAAAGTATATAGTGTCATTTCGTGAGGTTTTGATGGACTTTGATGTAGTAAATGGGAAAAGAATCCTCTGTCTATCAGAGTGATTTTTTCGAACAATAGTATCGGCACTTATTTTGAGCGGAAATGCCCTTAAATTTGCTTTTTGTAGCATCACAAATTCACAATAAGGTAACGGTATTTCGCGAGGTTTTGATGGATTTCTGAGTCAAATGTCAGTGGCGATTGATAAAGATGTTGAGTGAGTATTTCGTGGATCATTTCTACTGACAAAGAGAGTATAGTTCTGAATTATTTTTTTAATCACATACATGTACTTTTCCACTTGAGAACATCTGCTCAGGCGGATTTACAGAGGCTCACAACAATTGAGATATGTGAAGTGTTGTATTCCGGTGAAAATTTCGATGCGAACTTGTAGCAGATTGAACGAGGTATGCACATGCAGGAGCTCCAGGCATGCATGCGTTTAAAGTCCGAGGCCGGAAATCTGTAAGTATAGAGGCGTTTGATTTCTCTTTGAACTGAACCATGACAAAGTTAAATGTTCGGATATTTTTTGTGTTATAATCAATGATGTATTAATTAAGAACTATTAAAGTCTAAGAGGAATCATAATACAGGCGCGGATCCAGACCGGTTTAAACGGTTTACGGAAACCGGTCAAAATTTCCAGATTTAAGGGGGAGGGGGGTTCAGTAAAATTTCCAATTTTGGAGTTTGAGTTGGGAAGTCGGAAACCGGTCAGATTTTTTTCTGGATCCGCGCCTGTAACAGTTCAAGCCCACTTTGCAACCGGGAAGACCTTCGATTTTCCTAGCTAGACTAGACTAATTTGGGTGACTAGCAAAACAAGCTGATAAAATATTATTCACAACTTCTCAGGATGATGTAAAATAGCAATAAACACTTAGTACCAGAATCGATTAGTAGAAGATTTGTTAGTTCAGTCCAGGTAGATCCAACTCAGGAGACAAACATGTCCAAACATGGCAGCTTTGTTTTGCCGCCAATTTTGCAGTGCGTGACGTCATGGAGACCCCCCGTCGACTGAACCATTCGACTGTTGACTTGATCATTTGACATCACGCCAAACCATTCGTGTTTACGTTGAATCGAATTACTTTGCGTTGGATCGTTTGTATTTAGGTTGGATCATTTCATTGTTATCTTTCCATTTGACATAAGCGAGTTGGATCATTCGTGTTTTGTATTGATCATTTGATACTTGGTTGAATCATCAGTTAGATCGTTCGTGTTTTGTCTTTACCATTTGACAAGAGATAGTTAGATGATTTCATTTCTGTCTATTCCGTTCGTGTTTTGTATTGATCATTTGATACTTGGTTGAATCATTTCTACGTCGGTAGTTAGATCGTTCGTGTTTTGTCTTTACCATTTGTGTTTTGTCTGTTCCATTTGACAAGAGATAGTTAGATGACTTCATTTCTGTCTATTCCGTTCGTGTTTTGTATTGATCATTTGATACTTGGTTGAATCATTTCTACGTCGGTAGTTAGATCGTTCGTGTTTTGTCTTTACCATTTGTGTTTTGTCTGTTCCATTTGACAAGAGATAATTAGATGATTTCATTTCTGTCTATTCCGTTCGTGTTTTGTATTGATCATTTGATACTTGGTTGAATCATTTCTACGTCGGTAGTTAGATCGTTCGTGTTTTGTCTTTATCATTTGTGTTTTGTCTATTCCATTTGGCAAGCGATAGTTAGATGGTTTCATTTCTGTCTATTCCGTTCGTGTTTTGTATTGATCATTCCACAATTCTTTGTTAAATGATTCCTGTTCTGTATTTTTGGTGGTAACGGCCGCCCATAATATTCAGTGTGATGTTGAAATACGTCGCGCGTCGAAAGTCAGACAAAGATTGTATAAATAGGCAACTGAAGAGAACGACAAAACAATCACACATAAACAGTCTCCGGATCTGATTTCTACAACAAATAAGGTTAGAACTTTTTAAAATGGCCTTTCTAGTGTATTTTCTGAACCTCTGATTTGTTCAGAAGCGTGAAATAGGCAAAATCCGCTGGACCCGTAGATAGACAGTTGACCTCTCAAGGTCAAATATGTACGTTTTTCAACAGACTTTGAACAGCTCTAGCGTCACCACAGGCTTCCCAGACTCGACGTATATTTCCCGCTTGGGTTACCTGTGGTTTATCGATTAGTTTCATAACGATCTCAGAAGAGTTTAAATAATTGCTTCGTGTGAATTTTCTTTTCCGATTCCTACGAAATGAATCTTCAACCGCCAGTTTCGTTAAAAGGCCTAGTAATGGTCTCTGATTGGCGATATATTTGTTTCCGTTCCTCGAGCGGAAGTATAATTTCACGCTTGAGGGTCCCCCATGAAAAAGGCGATTTGCATCGTTTTGGGTAGGGTCGGGAAAATTTTGGACCGCTTTGGTCATTCTGGTTCTTACAGATCATTGCAAGGTCGCGCTTTTTGGGTCTCGAGGAGGCCGTTTGGCGATGATAAATTTGATGGATTTTCCTAAATCTCTGGTCAGATGTTGCTTGATAACTATTCCCTCCTGTGCCGAAAGCTGAATAGCGAGCGAGGAAGAAAAGTGCCGATTTTTGGGTGATCTTTGAGGTAAGTGTGTGCTTTGGCGAGGTCGACTTGCCTACCTTGTTAACTTTCTTAGAGCCTCGGCCAACGGTCAAAATCTCGAATCCTAATAAACTACTTTAGAAGGCCCCAAATCGCCAAAAAACCACTCACACAACTTCATTAAGTATCAATCTTTTATTATTGAAGATTCATTTGGTAGGAATCGGAAAAGAAAATTCACACGAAGCAAATGTGTTTATATTGGGCATTCGTAATTAGCGCTTCGCGCTACTCCCTTAGGAGTTGTTCAATGCTTAAAGTGCCTATAACCCCAAATTTGAAGTATTTTTAATAAATTCTTTACATCCTTCTTATCAATAATTCGAAGAGGAAAAAAGGAAAAAAGTAAGAGTTCGACCTTATTTCTGGGGTCAAACATTGTAAAACAACCCGATTTGGGCACCCTGTCCCAAATGGCCGTCAGCTGGAGTCTGGAAGTAGCCTGGGAACGAAACCGGAAAGCAACGTCATAGTAGTGAGAGAAAGCGAACAACCAACAACAAAGACAGTAAAAACAGAGCGAACCGAGCGAATAACTCGATTTGAAATGCCAAACAGATGTGTATTTCGGGGCTGTAGGAATGAGCCAGACTCAAAAAAGGATAGCTCTAACACAAGGTCCCGTTTTTAAGCGATGATCGGCCAGAAGCAAAGAAGAGAAGACGCCAGTGGTTGAGGTTCGTGCGAAGAAAGCGAGCGAAGTGGGAACCGACGAAGAATTCCAGCGTTTGTTTGGTGCACTCCAAGCCGGAAAAAAATTAAGATTTTCTTTAGTCCTTGACTCTACGCCAAGACTGAAGTCGGTTGAATATGGAGTTGTTCCTATTCCATCAGTCCATGCCATCGAAACCGATAAGCCATTCTCCGATTTTGGTAAGTGCTTTTGTATTTAGTTTGCATGGCAATACAGATTTATTCCTCCTAGTCCTATAGCAGCCGTTATGTAGCGCTTCCGTTGAATGGAAGCGCTACAAAACGGCTACTATAGGAGGCTAGCAATACAGTGGAACCTGCATATGTATAAAGAAGTTCCTAGGGAAAGGAAGAAAACTTCATTATGACCGGGTTCCACGTACTGAACATTGTTTTCACCACAAGTGTATTAAACTAAGAGTGTATGTTATATTGTTATTTAGTATGAGGGAAATAACCGTGAATAAATCAGACAACTTTCTTTAGATGACACCTGCACCTATGGACAGGACACCATGCTTAACAAGCAGCCAAGGGCAGAAGCAACCCAGAAGAGACAACAAAGGATGACTGTTATAGATGTTCCCCCTTCAGCTCCAGGTAATTCAAATTGTTTTGTTTAAAATATTTTTTTGCACAAAAGAAACTATTCAAATTCTGAAAATATTCAAACAAAATCGAGTCTGTGCTAATCACACCTTCTGTGTTTGTCCTCCAATAACACCTAGCTCTTGCTCAAGCAGTGCATATACACCTACATGTACCAAACTGTTGGACATGTCATATAAAGGTATATTGCTTGTTTAGTCTTTCGAGACTAAACAAAATATTAAAATACCAGCTGGAAACGTATAATATTACACTGTAAGTTTGTATTTAAAACGAAACCAGTGCTTTATTTACCATAAACCAATATATATATACCCATAACTAACTTAATAATAATTGTTATTTTTGTATTTTAGTGCCAGAAGTTCCAGTTCCACTTGCTGTAAGGCCAGAAATTCCAGTTCCACCTGCTGTAAGGCCCACAAAAACCAAGGCAAAACCCCATTGCTCAGTGTGCAAGAAACCTATTAAATTAAAATTAATTAAATTGTTAATCTCTAAATTATATATTGTTTCTTTTTTTGAATTTATTTGTGGAACTCTGTAAACTAGCTTGTAGCTAAGTATGTCCTCCTCGTTAAATAAAGTATTGTATTGTGTAAACCTATGAAAGAGCAGAAAGGTGTTGTTGATTGTCCAAAGAACAACCCTTGTCCCCTTATAAGTACAGAGTGAACCAGAAATGTCTACCAGCTATCTCAGTGATTTGATATTTTATCAATGGACAATCTAGGTAGCAATATATTATACTGTCAACTTCCATAGGCTAATCACTCCTGTGACCAGCTCAGTGAAATCGATTGCCCTATTTCATTGGCAAGACATCAAAACAAATAGATGAAAGCCGCCATTCTTATTATATTGGGAAAATTAGCCAATTTGAAGGAAGGCAATCTATGGCAGAACAGCTTTATTTTGTATGTCTGTTGTTAAAGACGAGTGTTTTGACCCCCTAAGATGGCAGCTGTGTCTATCATGTGACACCATAATTAAATAGGGCAATTGAATTTGAGGCTTAAAGGGGCTATGTCACGGTACTGTACATGTATGGAGTCAGTGTTCGATTGGTGGGTTAAAACAGTTCAACCCCCTCCTTCAATGCTCGATTGGAAGTATGTTCATTATTTTACTTGAATAATGTATATTTACACAGTTTATTAGTCATTTTTGAATATTTGCTTTGATTTTTACCATCCCACACGTGCGTGAGGTTCGTCAGTTCATATGAGAATCTCTGATAATGAGTGTGTCCGGCCCGGACATCTAATGTAATGGTCTCTCACCATGACAGTTCCTTTAAGGTTAGGCCAGAGCATTGAAAACATGTCCATCTTGTAAAAGGGGTTAGTCAGATTTTACTGTTTTCCAATTTACTACTCAAACATTTAAATTTTAATATTATAATCCTATTTTCAAAATTTGTGTAAAATTATAGAAAGGAACACAGGGTGCAATGCAAGTGCTTTCCAATAGCCCAGCGCTTGTAGTTTCGCTTGTCAGGGTAGTTAGTGATTCCTGTTCACAGGTTGCCTGAATGGACATATGGACATATATGGACATACATGTAGGTTAATAGCCCACATTCGATTTATGCTTCACTTCTCACACACAAAGGTTCTGGGGCATAATTAAATTCATTATTGTTATTTCATTAATCACTGCACATTATTCCCCAGAGCCTTGTACATGTATTGAATCATTTGTATGTGACCAGTGAAGCCTATATCAAAAGTGGCCAATGGCACTGAAAGTTTGACTGTTCATTGTTGTTCTCCTTAAAGTTTATATAAGTTATGAAGTACTTTCATCTTCATCTTCTTCAAATCCAGTGAAGGTTTCTTTCCCAGCATTGAATTTTGTCCTGATTGTGTCATATGCACATGCTAGTAGAGGAATTATATTGTTGCCCAGATAACCGTAGACTAACTGGATGTACTCTCTGTATGAGACAACTCGTAGAAATCTGTAAATAAAGAAGTTTATATGTTAGTACCAATTGTTTGATACAGTTGAAGCCCTTTGTGAAACTGCCCTTGTAGGTGACCAGCTCCCCTCAGAGACCACTCTTGTGCTCTGTAGTAACCAGCCACTCTCATAAGTGACCACCGCGCGTACCACCACCTTTGGAATTGTTCTTTGTTTTTAAACTCTTGTAAGTAACCACTCCAGAGACATGATCCCAGACTGTGCAATGAGTCAACTAAATATAAATACGCACTAGCATTTTGCAACAATATTCTTATTATATCTGACATTCATGCTGTTACAGTAGAGTAGTACAGTATTGTATACTGTGATATCAGTCGCCATGGGTGTGGTGTGTGCAAGCTCTCATAAGCGAGCAACTACTCCTGATTCCAGTTCTGACTAGTTATGAGCACCTTTTCCTGATTCCCAGTGTGGTTGCTTACGAGAGCTACTATTTGTAATTAACATGCACGATAGATCAAAATACTCTGATAAACCTTCCACTTTCCTGGTCAGACTAAACACGGAACTGTGTTCATTGATTTCAATTCATACCTTGGTCATTATTGAGCATTATTAATGCCTGGTATAAATCTTTCCTTACATATTAGTATGCAGTGTTGGATCTAGGATGTGCCATTGTGGGATGTTTCCCGCTAAAACATATATAGTTGGTGCAGTTTCTCAATAATTTGAGAGGGCCAAATTATATGGTGCACACTGAATTTCCACGAACTGTAAAATATTATCAAAAAAGTAAATTCCGAAAAGGGTAAATATAAGAGGAATTACGATATTAGGATACGATAGGCAACTAGTTCCTGTAAAAACGATATTAGGAAACTGTTTATCGTATCTTCATTTATAGCGATTCTTACAAGTAAATAAGTAAATAATCCTGCAATGTTTTTTGGGGAGACCACGGCCACGGGAAGCCCATGAAGGGCTATGATAACTTATTTTAATTTTGGACAGTTTAACTCACCAGCTTTTCCTTGCTTCGAGGCCTTCCACTGAACCGATTCTGGAGGTCTCCGTCTGTACTCTTATAACCCATTCTTCATCGGCGAGTGGCTCATCCGCGCCGTCCGCTCTCTTCGCCGGCAGATTCTTCTGCTTCAAGCTCATAGTTGATAAAATTTAGCTCGGAATTGTCCGATGAACAACTGTCTTCAGATTCGGAGCCTGACGAAGACATTTTGTCAAAAAGTCCAGCAGAAAATTACAGAACTTACGACGCAAATAAGAAAGAACGAACCAAAAGTATATGAGAGAAGCCTTTATCACGTGACATGTCTCCCTACTATGACGTAACTAGTCCCAGACCCCACCAAGTCGCTAAGATGACGGTAAAAGTTCACGGCTCTCAACTTTGAAAAGCCGTGAAGAAAAAGAGAAATGCTTTAAAACCATTTTTTTTTCGGGAAGTTGCATAGAATACTTCTAAGTTTGATCTGAAAGCGTAAATTTTTTGGGGTTATAGGCACTTTAAAGCTTAGCGAAAGCATTTGCATATCACTTGACGCTAACCAGTTTCTAGCTTGACCCGTTGTTACCGGGTCCTTGGTGCTTGTCATGGGAGATGAAGATGAGCCAAATCAGTCTGTTACGAAAGGTGATCTTTTAGAATTCAGAAACGTTGTCCTTCAGAAACTTTCTAACCATAAGAGTGAACTCTCTGCTGAATTTTCGAAAGCTCAAGAAACCGCTTTAACAGCCCTCGCCACTTCAAAGAAGTTTTCAGAAGACACTCAGCTATCATTTACCTACCAGGGAAACGAGAAAAGCTTTAAATTCAACCGAAAGCTCATTGATAAACTAGAGTCACTAAAGGTTCTTCTTCCTAATCAACTCCGTGTGGAAGATTCCGTCAAAATCGTGGACGAGCTTTTAGACCTACTCCACTTTCACTGGACGACAGCCCTACGAGCAGCGTCGGGAATTCAACAGAAGCGTTTGCAGATACTGTGGTTCCAGCGGCCACTGGTGGAGGGAATGTCAAGTCCGGCTTAGCAAACTTCACGTCGGATTGTCATTCACAGCTCCCAATCGCTTGTAAAGATTTTTTCTGGAACGCCCTTCAGAAAGGTCAGTACTGGCGTACTACATCTTGGTCCAGCTAAAGGGCAACTTCCCGAAGCTCCATCGCACTTTGGGATGTTAAGTATGGAGACTGACCCTTGTGAATTGTTTAGATAAGTATTGTATTGACCCTGATTATGTGCAATTTCTGCTTTGCCCGCGAGTGTTATTTTGAACAACAATAAGTCTGTCTATGAAATGCTAATTTCGTTAACGAGGCTGTATTTTATCTGCTAAGGTTGGTTAGAACTACAATGGCAGTTTCCGTCCCACCAGGGACCTTAGGCATGTCAATCGATATATTTATGATGCTTAATAGCGAGAGGTACTGAACTATAAGAAAATTACCGCTAAACAGCAAGGAGTAATGATATGTATGTATAATGTATGAATATGACTGCTTGAGAGTGAGAAACGATGTAATGTATGAACATAATTAACCGCTTGATAGCGAGGAATAATGAAACGTACGAACATAACCGCTTGATAGCGAGAAATGATGAAATGTATCAACATAACCGCTTGATAGCGAGATATCTATATTGTATCACCTCTCAGTCTCGGTTAATTCAGAGGGAAAGTGTCGATTGATTTTGGACCTTAGGCATGTCAATCGATATATTTATGATCGCTTAATAGCGAGAGGTACTGAACTATAAGAAAATTACCGCTAAACAGCAAGGAGTAATGATATGTATGTATAATGTATGAATATGACTGCTTGAGAGTGAGAAACGATGTAATGTATGCCCGGGGGGGGGACTCCGATATAAAAGGGGTAGGGATGCTCGTCGGACATTTTCGATTTGACCCCTAAGAGGTACTAAAATGGGCGTGGTTCAAGCTTATTTTAAACCCTAAAAGATAACAAAAATGTAAATTGATAACAGCTTTTTTGTTCAATTGACACCCGACCCCTAAAAGGTACCGCTTTACACAGAAATCAGTCTGTGTTTGATGGTGGATACCCTAAGTGGTACCAAACTCCCGATTTTGACCCCTAAAAGGTACGACGAGCATCCATGTACCCCTCACATAAGGGAGTCCCCCCCCCGGGAATGTATGAACATAATTAACCGCTTGATAGTGAGGAATAATAATGAAACGTACGAACATAACCGCTTGATAGCGAGAAATGATGAAATGTATCAACATAACCGCTTGATAGTGAGATATCTATATTGTAACGTAAGAACATGACTACTTCATAGTTAGAAGTATGAAATGTACGACTGCTTCTCCTGCCAAATGAGATTTGCAATCGCAGGAGTTAGTTTTCCAGAATTTGTCTTATAGCTTGTGGCGCCCCGAGCTTTGTTTTCTTGACACTACTGGTTCGCGGCTCTCCCACACTGTCTTGTTTGATGGAGAATATACAATATAAACGTTTTCTGTGCATCGGAACGCAGTGACGGAGCACAGAAATGTATTTATATTGGGCATTCGTAATTAGCGCTTCGCGCTACTCCCTTATATAGGAGTTGTTCAATGCTTAAAGCTTAGCGAAAGCATTTGCATATCACTTGACGCTAACCAGTTTCTAGCTTGACCCGTTGTTACCGGGTCCAAAATTCCCATATTTTCATGTATAATTAATACGGTCCACTTGTCATTTATATTTAAAAAGTCTTTACTTACAATCGGCTGATCAAGCCTACATATACGTTGTATAAGCTACCTGTAACCTCTTATCTCCCAATAAACACTACTGGTTCGCGGCTCTCCTACACTGTCTTGTTTGATGGAGAATATACAATATAAACGTTTTCTGTGCATCGGAACGCAGTGACAGAGCACAGAATTATTTAAACTCTTCTGAGATCGTTATGAAACTAATCGATAAACCACAGGTAACCCAACAGACTAATAAGCGGGAAATATACGTCGAGTCTGGGAAGCCTGTGGCGTCACGCACAATTATTTGCCCAAAGAAATCTGTATAGTAATCGAGAGATAATCTTTCGATAATTCGAAAAACCTGAAGCTTGATCCATTCAAAGGTTTATCACATGGTGAAAATTAATTATATTTACGAGGTACTTTTATCAACGTGAAATGTATGCCTTCTGAATAAAATTACTTTTCATATAAAGAATAATACAATAGTCCTCAAAAGTATAATACTAAATATTTAGATATCGTAGAACACGATTTGAGTATGTTTAGGACTAGATGACTGTTTGTCTTGGTACGCGAGACCGTCAAACTCGTGTCAGAATTTGGCGTCTCGAACAGTCATTTCGATTGAATTTAGTTAATTGCATTTTTCTTAGAAATAAAAAGATATTTTCCCTAAAAAAGTGCACAGTGCTTTTGGTTATACCTTAGCCTATCTGACTTTGAAATATGAAAGAAATCGAATATCCGAACCTTGCCGCGAAATCGTAAATTTGTCTGGTTTTTCCTGACTCATCCGCTCTTAATGACAACAACTCCGCCTACAAAAACTGCGTTAGTAAAGGTTCAAAACTATATCTTGAGACAATCAGAAGCCCGTGATTCTCCAACTTCTTGACCTGTCAGCTGCCTTCGACACTGTTGACCACGACATTCAGTGTTGTCCCGGCTCTCTTCAAGATTCGGGATTGTCGACAAGGCCCATGACTGGTTTAGGTCATACCTGACTGACTGGACGTTTACTGTCAATGTTCGCGGGGGGCAATCTTCCAAGTACACCCTTCGTTCCGGTGTTCCTCAGTCAGCGTTCTGGGACCGATACTACTGATTCTCGCTTTACAACTCCACACGGTGATCTACTTAGACAACACAGTATGGACTATCATCTGGCTATGCTGATGACACTCAGCTATATATCACCTTTAAATTATCGGACACTAGTGAACTTGACACGGTAAAATCTAAGATCGAGGCATGTGTCCGTGATGTAGATGCCTGGATGACATGGAATAAGTTAAAGCTGAATGGAGACAAGACTGATCTGTTGTTTCTAAATGCTCGCCATCGCCCGCTGCCACCTCTTGGCTCCATCTCTGTTTGTGATGAGGTGATCTGCCCATCCTCCCTTGTTAGAAACATTGGTGTACTATTTGATTCTTCTTTGACAATGGAACAGTATGTTATAATTGTTAACAAGCAATAATTGTTTCACGGGTTTATGAAAATCACTCTAACATTAGTACAGTCTTTGTGTGTATTTTTAAATTTTGATATTCTTTAAGCAATAAACATTTTTTTAAAGGAAGCATTGGCTTGTTTATACTTGTGCCAGGGATATCCACTTAAAAAGATGCTTAAGTTGCTGTATTTGGAACATTTCCTCTGTTTTATTCAGATTTGGCACTGGGGATTGCTGTGAATTAAGCTACTGCTACTGAGCAGCTAGTGACATCTGAACTTCTTTTTCTTGAATGGTGGCATACACCAACTGCATTCAATTTTTAGACCTAGGCCATTAGAGCTATGTGAACCCGTGAACAGGATTAAAAAACACTTGAAACAACTATTGTGGCTAATCAAAGTCTGCATCTCATTTATCTCCAACAAGAAAAAGAGCTGGAATAGAGCTGGATTCTTGCAACTACTCTGTTTAACCCTTTCCCTCCTGTACCGCCAGTAACCGCCCAATATGAAGCATGTACCTGGAGAAAATTATTGCATCAAACCTAGACATGCTGGAAATACGATATTGTGATATTATTTCAAGGCATGAATGACTTCGAAGCCACAGCTATAACGGGGATCGCTTGACTCTCCCACTTTGGAGAAAAACTCATTTGTTTTGGAGATCGTTGTTCGTTTCTTCGATTTTCACGAATTTTGAGTAGCTGAAAATCGGCTCAACAAAACCTTCCCATTCGCACTTGAAATTAAAAGCAAATACAAAATCACCACTCAGTCGTTACAGTACCTTGTTTAATCTTTCCAACCAGCAGGTTTGTTTGCACAAAACACACCAAGCGACTGTGAACCACGCCGATGTTTACACTGCATTTCACTCGACCACATTTTCCTGCTCCCACCTCCAATTGCATGCTGGGTAATCAACAAAAAAGTCACTGGAACCCCTGTACTTTTCAGCCGTCCTCAGACTTAATGATGTCTTCAAGCTCTCTTGCAGTGGCTTTTTTGTCCAAAATTAGAGCACATTTCATTGGAAACCCTACCGAAGCAGCCATACCTACCGTCAACGAGTGCACAGAATATGGCATTGTTGGAAATGTTTGAGCCCTCGGCTTAAAAAGTCAGCAGTATTTAACTACCCCGGGCTAGCCAAACTTGAACTGAGGGGGGAGGGTTGAGTTAGCACTCAGGATTTCACCAACTGAGCCAAACATGTCCAGTACACTCCGCCGGGGAAAGGGTTAAACTTCATTTGTTCTCGCCATGAGAGTTTCAAGGTTTTGTTCAGGTACATTCTTATTTTGATATTTTTGAATAATTAGAGGAGCATGAGGTATACCTTAAGGCACATCTGATAGCTTGAAGATATTAAAATGGCCAAGTAAGACCAAGTAGCCTGGCTGAGTCTCCACTAAAACAGCATTTGCTAACAACAAAAATATTCAGTTGATTCAGATTGTGTTATTGGTCTCAAGATCTATTTGCAATACTTGCACGAAAGTCGTTGAATTTTATTGTTGGAATCTAGATGCATTTAAATGGGCTATGTCACAGTAATAGATTTTACATTTCCGTTTCGGGTCGGAAACAGCTATTTCCACCGATTTTGATATGAACTAACGAACCTCTCGGCCATGTGGGATGCTTAAAATCAAAGCAAATATGCAAAAATGACTAACAAACAGTATATATAAACAGTCTCCAGGGAGAATATTGAAAATCCTTTCAATAAAGCATCGAGGGAGGGAAGTTTAACTATTTATATCCAATTAACAGCCACCAACCGAGCGATTACTCGATACATGCGCAGTACCATGACATAGCCCCTTTACTTCTTTACCGTCCGAGCCTGTAAATAGGAGACGCATGAGTCCGTTACTAGAAAAAATATTGCATCACGTCTAGACATGCTGGAAAGACTATGTTGCGATATTATGCGAAGGGGTGTATGGCTTCAAAGTCAGAGCTATAACAGGGATCGCTCGACTCTTTCACTATGGAGAAAAGCCCATTTGTTTTCGCGATTGTTTCGTTTCTTCGATTTTCACGAATTTCGAGGAGCTGAAAATCGGCTCATAAAAACCTTCCCATTCGCAATTGAAATCAAGAGCAAACACAAAATAACCACTCAGTCGTTACAGTACCTTGTTTAATCTTTCCAACCAGCAGGTTTGTTTTCACAAAACACACCAAGCGACGGTGAACCACGCCAATGTTTGCACAGCATTTCACTCGACCACATTTTCCTGCTCCCACCTCCGATTGCATGCTGGGTAATCGACAAAAAATCCACAAGGGGTCCCCCCCTCTGGGACTCTGGTAGGTTTTTTTTTATAAGTCTTTTACCCCTACAGCCAAGAGCGGTGATTTGGACTCAAGCCGTTGCTTTAAAGTGACAAAAACACATCCTAATGGTTGAGCAGGGGTAAAAGACTGCCAACTGCAGAATTTCAAGGATTTCATTTGAAGAATTTTTTCCTGTGTCTGAAAGCACAAACACAACGGAAAAACCCTGTGAAATCCCCCCACAAGGCCTACTAAAGGCAAACCAAGTAATTTTCAGCCGTCCTCAGACTTAATGATGTCCTCAAGCTCTCTGATCACAGTGGCATTTTTCTCCAAAATTAGAGCACATTTCATTGGAAACCCTACAGAAGTTGCAATACCTACCGTCGACCAGTTCGTAGAATTCATCCGAATGGCATTGTCGAGAAAGTTTGAGCCCTCGGCTTAAAAAGTCAGCAGTATTTAACTACCCCGGGCTAGCCAAACTTGAACTGAGGGGGAGGGTTGAGTTAGCACTCAGGATTTCACCAATTGCCTGAGCTCACACACGATCGGACGCCGGACAAAGAGTTTATACACCACCCTACCCATATCATGTGACCTCTTCTGTTGACACTCAAACTTATTTTACAGGATGTTAGCATCCATTGTAGTTGAATATTTAAAATGTCAATTGCATGTGAAATGACCTTATATTTTGGACAGAAGAATTTCTTACAGGTTATCATGGTTGGAGAGCCGGAAAATATCCAAATTATGGACAAGAAGAAGGTATGGCTGATCACATGATTGGCC
Organism: Actinernus sp. WN-2022; assembly: GCA_030867875.1. NCBI lineage: Eukaryota > Metazoa > Cnidaria > Anthozoa > Actiniaria > Actinernidae > Actinernus > Actinernus sp. WN-2022. The sequence goes on from JAOWCC010001679.1 coordinate 38,893,820, forward strand.
TCATCAGCAACATGTCTCCCAAAAATGAAGTCATAGCAACTTGAAGATAGATATTCTGTGCTTAACACAAATCTGTGCAATGAACTTGAATTTTCAACCATCCCCTCCAACCTTAGTTTGGTTCTGAATTAGTGTCGAAATAAGAGAAGGCTAGGGAAATACATTTTTTGCCTGTAGCTCCTGTGTGGTAAACAATTATATCACAAAACTTGGCCAAATAACTCGTTACTTAGTGAATATCCAATAGGATGATTGTGCAGGAAAAGACCAGACATTTATAGATTTAATTTGTTTTGCTTAATCTGTTCTTAAAACTACTTACACTACTGGACTTCCTGATGTCCTCAGGTAATGCATTCCACAACTTCGCCTCATCATAACGAATACATTTTTTGCCAAAATTTGTTCGTGAACGAGGTAAAGATATTTTTGTGGACGAGCCTCTAAGGTTATATTGAGTCATTTCACTGCGGCGTTTAAACTTATTAGTGAGATACTCTGAGGCAAGGCCGTGCAAAGCTTTATATTATAATATCATAACGGCTTTTTGTTTGGTTCTTTGAACATTTAGTCTTTCCCAGCCCAGGGAACTTAGGAGCTCGTCTACATGTGTGTCATAAGGCAGCCCTGTTAATATACAAGCCCCACGATTCTGAAATGTTTGTAGCTTGTCCGCCAATCCTGTATTTAGATTTCCCCAAACGCTACTGCAATAGTCAAAGTGAGACTGCATTAGGGCCCTATAGACGCTCATCATTGCCATGTACTAAGAGATAAATGGTTTGACACGCCTAAGGGCACCTAAACCCTCACTATATGGGTACTCCAGGATAATGACTCATCGAGGTGTATTCCAAGGTAGTTGAGGGTCTGAATTGGGGGGGGGGGGAGGTCTACATGTCAGTTGTCAGTTAAAGGGGCTATGTCATGGTACTGCGCATGTATCGAGTAATCGCTCATTTAGTGGCTGTTAATTGGATACAAACAGTTAAACTTCCCTCCCTCAATGCTTGATTGAAATGATTTTCAATATTTTCCCTGGAGACTGTTTATATGCACTGTTTGTTAGTCATTTTTGCATATTTGCTTTCATTTTAAGCATCCCACATGGCCGAGAGGTTCGTTAGTTCATATCAAAATCGGTGGAAAAAGCTCTTTCCGGCCCGGAAAAACGAATGTAAAGTCTTACCGTGACACAGCCCCTTTAACATTTTGGCCATTTGTCAGTTGTCAGTTAGCCCTAGTTAATCATTACTAGAGAAAATTTACAATGTTTGACCCACAAAAACCAAATTTGTCAGTTGTCAGTTATTTTTCGGTTGTCAGTTGTCAATAAAAACATCGTCATTTGTCAGTTATTTTTAAGGCCGTTTGTCGGTACTCAGTTAACCCCATTCAGACCTTCATTTGACCGACGGCACTCTTTTAATGGTCTTGTCACCGACTGAAAATGTCATGTCTTTTGAGAAATGTTTGAGTTTTTGATTTGAGCCAACAAACAAAATCTCAGTTTTTGTCGCATTCAGTGTAAGCTTGTTCCATTTAGCCATTCGCTGACGTCTGGGAGGTTATTGTTCACTAAATCTTCTATTTGCTCCGAGTTATTTCCAGTTGTAGTCAGGGTTGTGTCGTCAGCGTACATGCGAGTAGCAGCGTTTGGTGAACAGGTAGGTAGATCGTTTATATATATTAAAAATAAGAGGTCCAAGGATGGATCTGTGGTACACCGCATGTTACAGCTCTCAAACTAGAGGATTTACCATTGACACAGCAACTTTGTTGTCTATTATCTAAATATGAACTAAACCACTGAAGTGGTAAACCTTCTATCCCATACATGCAGAGATAACTTTTGGAGTAAAATTTCATGATTGACTGTGTCGAAGGCTCACTATGTGCCATTGGCTCTGAACAGCTTCAATGGCTTCAGCATCTATATAATAGACGGTAAGGGCAGGTACATTCAGTTCAAGAAGGACGGCGTGGTCAACATCAAGCTGCACTTGAGAAAACGAAGAAAACGCGGTCTGAAGTGAAGGGGAAAAAAAAAACGATGAAACCACTACCTAATTTTCCCATCTATAGGGCCGAGGTTCCCGGAAGACGGTTCGGCTCCGGCTTCGGATCTGTGTTGGTCCGTCGTGTGGCCCAGAATGCCCAAAAAGTTATTCTTATGGTGGCGGGAACATTGCTGGAAAATGCCGCCGGAGTAAGAAAATCTATGATGGAGGGTAAAGATGTAGAGGAAGCCGTCGCGATGGCACCATGACGGCGGCCGAAGAATTGATCAAGAGAAAAGCCCCCCACAGCGTGGACGCCTATACTCAACCGTCTTTTAAGAAGAAGAAAAAACAAATAACAAAAAAGAAGAAGATACTAAAAAAAAAAGAAAAAAAATGGGACTTTACCTTTGGGTAAGAAAAAAAAAAGAAAAGAACCCTTGCGGTAAAAAAGAAGAAGATACACAAGCAACAGGACATTTTTGATAGCAACTCGGATTAGAGTAGAGACCCTATAAATACACCCCACCCTCTAGAGGAGTCCAATCATACCCACCCCAACCCACGGTGCGTCAGAAAAAAACACTCGAGACCGCCATGCCTAAACGCAAACGCGCCTATGACGATGGCGACAGCGATGTCGAAGTGTCTACCACACCTCCCGTGGTGGAGAAGAAAAAGACCGAATACGTCAGTCTTCCACAAGTCACCGAGCTGTTCAATGAAGAACCTGTGGAAACGACATACAAGAATTCTCGGCTGAGACTCTACACCCCTCACAATGACCCCTGGACTCCTCTGTCCTTCGTCATCGACCTCTCCAACGATTTCCGCGATCTCACTCTACTGGAAATGCATATGGACTTTAAAGTGTTGGACTCTGCGGGGCAACCTATGGCGGGTAAAAAAGTAGCTTTGGTCAATAAATTTGCCCATGCCCAAATCGCCTCCATCGACTTTCAGTTGAATGGGACCAGCGTCGAGGAAATAACAGACTGCTATGCGTACAAGGCCTATTTGAGAAACCTATTGAACTTCAACAAAGCCCAGAAGAAGAGCGGTCTGGCCTCGGAGGGGTGGTATGGCGATACCCCATCCGCCATGGATGAAACAGATCCTGTCACCGATACTAGCGTCAGTCCCACTCTGGTCAAACGAGCCAAGTTTGCTAACAATGGACCCAACGTGCATGTGGAATTTCAACCCTGTCTGGACATTCTGGGTTCCAACCGTCTCCTGCCCCCCGGAGTGGGCATCACCATCCACGTACGATTTAATAGCGACGCCTTTTGTCTGATGAATGGCGAGTCTACGAGGGCCGAAAAGGGTGCGAAAATCGTACGGTCCAATGCTGAAATTTGGATCCGCGAAGTCGAACTGAGCGAAATACTACACACAAGAATCGAAGCCAGACAATACCAGAACCATGAAACCATTCATTTCCCCCTGACCACCATCAAACCCGTGGTTCGTGTCGGCATGCTGGGATTGAATGAATTGATGCTCAGCAATGTGTTTCTAGGAGGTTCTCCACAAAAAAAGTGACTATGGTGCTTGTTGCTCAAGATGCCTACAGCGGGATCTACGATAAAAACTATTGCAATTTTAAACATCACGACATCCAATCCATACAGTTTATGAGAGACAACCGCAAAGAACCCCTGCCCCGCATCACCTTCAAAGACCCTGACCTGGCCGAAATTCTGGCCATGATGTACCGCGCCACGGGCAATCTATGGTACGGTCCGAGTAATGGTATCAAGATCGAAGACATCAAGAACGGATTCTGCATCATCCAGGTCGACTTCAGCCGTGATGGTTGCGGGTACAACAAGTACGTGTACGGCAAAAATAACGGGATCATCGACTGCCTCATAAAATTCAAAAAATGGCCAAGAATATAAAAGTGATCTTCCTTCCCGAGTATAAAAACGTGGTGGACATTGACGGTAGAAAATAAGTGACGCTCCGCAACAACTACTGAGCTTCCCCCACACAACATGACCACCACGACCCCTGTCAACAAGCTACTGGGGGCCGACTGTTTAATGGATTGTCGGACAGCGACCTGAACACTATCGCCCGAGCACAGCCTCGCCTGTTCCAACGCCAATTTCTAGGTGTTTTCTCCATAGACACGATGCCAAAACAAATACGGCGCTACCCTGCCGGTCTGATTAGCAACACAGACACGTCTGAAGGGCCGGGGATGCATTGGATCGCCATGTTTTGGGGAATTACCCGGACATTACGGTAGTGGTTTTGTACAATGCATGAAGACCCTCGGCAATGGAGACATTCTCTACAACGACCGAAGACTTCAGGCGAACACCTCGGCCATGTGTGGACTCCATTGTCTTTTCTACCTGGACCAACGTATGCAGAAGAAAAGACCGATGCAAGACATTATCGTTTCCTACCCTGGAGGAGGGTATAAAGACAATGACTTTAAAGTATGTTCTTATGTATGTTGTCGCATGATTAAAGAACGCATCCGTAAAATAAAACGACGGAGACAATTGTTAAAGTCTGTCAGAGCCGTGCTTGTGCACTTCGTGTTTGTTAAATAACTTAGTCTTAGGTAGGTCGAAAAAAAACAAAACCTGTGAACACTTCCATCCTGTGTCAGTCGTTATGGGAGAACCCCTAAAGCCACCCCGCTTTGATCCCCGCTTCCACGTCCCCTCGAACATCACGATCGTGGGGCCCACGATGAGCGGTAAGACGACGCTCATGCTAGAGCTGATACGTCAGCGTAAAGATGCGTTTCAAAAATACATACCTCGTGTCGTCTACTGTTATGGCGAATGGCAGCCTGGTTTTGAGGGGTTGAAAAAAACAAGGTGTGACGATGGTCGAGGGGCTTCCTGAAAACATTTACGATTAAACGGGTGGTGATGCCGGCCACAGGGAGGGCACGTTACTCATCCTAGACGATCTCATGCAAGAAAGCGGAAGCAGCGGTACGATAGAAAAAATGTTTACAGGCCGGACCCATCATCGGAACATTACCACGATTTTATTAACGCAAAACATGTTTCCCCGAGGAAAGCATTCGCGGACCATGAGTCTCAACACACAGTATGTCATCATGTTCAATAACCCTCGTGACCGGTTGCAGTTGACCAATCTGATCCGGCAAGCGTTTCCCCGAGAACAAGCTTGCGTGCAAGAAGCTTTTCACGACGCTACGAAAGGGGGGTCACAGAGTGCAGAGTATAAGTACATGTTGTTTGACTTTACGCAACATACAGACGATGCCTACCGGCTTTGCGAGAACATATTACCTTCCGACCCCGACTACCAGGTTATTTGGCTGCCTAAGGGAAAAAACAAATGAGCGCTCGTTTAGGATGGGATGCTGGAGAGATTGTGCCGACTCTGCTGAACGATTCGGTGGAGCGGCTGTTGACCTCGCAAGAGGCTGTGCTCAACGGACATGTGTCTGTCGCCAACCAACTGGTGGGTGAAGTTCATGACACTCTACAAACCATCATCCGTTCCAACCCCGCCTCGCCCTCTATTACCACCGCCGCCGCCGCCGCCGCCACCACCCCTTCCCCCATCACTATCTCCAATTAGGAAGAGGCCTTGTCCCCTATCACACAAGATACCGATCCGCATACGGCCCAACTCCAAAGGGATTTTGAACGGGTCCTCGCGAATTCGAGAATACCTACCACCACCACCAGCACGCCACAGCCGGCTCGGTCGCCGACACAGCCCTTAACAGACCTGATCAATGACACGTACGCTTCCTTGCCGGAGACTTCACCGCGACCTCCTCCTCCTCCAAGACAGCCACAGCCTCCACTCCCACAACAAAACAACAACAACAGACCTTGCCAGCACCGTCCGCCGACACTGACTCACAGGTGCGTCATCTTGTGACGGGTTTCCTCGATCAGCAGGTGCCTATGGATACCTATGGCGATCCTGCAAACACCCTGTCCTTAGACGCCCTGATAGAACAATCGGATGGCCTCAATAGAATGATTAACAACACCAACCCAAGACTGGAAGAATCCGTACGACGGCGTCGTCAAGCGCGACTGCATCATATTGAAGACCGTATTAATGCGGCGATTGTAGAGAACCAACATCCCGGCAACAACGATAACAATTACACCCATGTTCAAGGAGAGAACACCCATCGCATGTCGAGCGGATCCGTACGTCGAGACTTGGGGCAAGGTGATCATCAAACCATCACCAGCACATGCACCACGACGACGGTGCGGAAAGGACAGCAGCCGGTAGTGGAACATCAATCGGAAAGCTTGTCCATGCCTGGACCAAGCAACAGGTCTTCTGTCCGCCGCCGCAGAAGAAGAGCCATGAGGGGGAGAACCAGTAGCGAGGGCTCCGTCACCACAGGCAGCAAGGCCGTAGGGGGCGCGGTCACACTTGGGTGGATGGCGTTATACGTAAGATAATTGACAAGAAAAATAAAATGAAACGGTTTGGAAATGCTCTCCGAAAACATATGAAGAGACAAGCGGATTTTAAAAGAAAGCTGAAAATATAGGATATATATAGACCGTCATTCCCGCCTAGCCTCCCCAGTGTCGCTATGGCTAACACACGAGGCGGTCGATGTAAAAGTGTGGTGGGTGGAAAAAGAAGAAGGAAACGTCGACGTCGTGGAAGAGGGGTTAAAGATTTCATCAAGAATAAAGCGATCAGCTATGCTGCCGACAGTGCCGGGTCTGCCCTCAGACCTATTCTAGCCAAATCCAAGCATGGAAAAGATGCTCTTAAATTCGTTCGCGAGCTGATGAAAAAACTATAAAGGCGGTTCATACCCTCATCCTCATAAACATCATGACTCGTCCTCGAAAACGTCCAGCGGGGCCGTAGCTCGTATGGGCCAGGCTTAGTCGGCAATCTAAACGCACTTACAATGCGATTAAGTAACCCTGCCACTATTAAGAAAGGCCGTTAAAAAATAGCCAAGTATAAAGCCCTATACCGTCTCTTAAAAACGCACACACACACCCCTCTAGTCCACAACATTCACCACCATCACCACTACAACGCCCGCCATCATGGTCCGTCGTCAATTCGGTGGTCGTCGTCGAAGAAAGAAAAAAGGTCTTCTCAAACGTCGTACTGCAGGGGGTCGAAAGAAAAGAGGAAGGACAGGAAGAAGAAGAAGTCGAAAAGGAGGTGGACTTATTTTTGGAAACAATTCGCCCTTTCGAAGCATCCCTATTCTAGGGGATATATTATAGGCTAGACTATAAAAAGACCTGCAGGGTCTCTAAAAAACACATATCCCAACAGCATGGCGAGGGGAGGAATAAGAAGAAGAAGAAGAAGAAGAAGAAAAAGGAAAAGCCGTCGTAAAACAAAAGGCAGCTCTTTATTTTCGAAACATGGGCCTCCACGCTACGATGGTTTAAAAGACGTGTTCCCCCACCATGTTGGAGGTAGTCTACGCAGCCCACCGCCATTCATCACCGTCGCGGGAAGACCCGTCTATCTAAACAAGTTGGAAAGAAAGAAGAAGACAAAAAAGAAAAAAATGCCTCTGGTAAAAACGCATAGGTCCAAACGTTTGTACAAGCACCGGGTCTTTTTAGAGGCCATGGCCCGTGGAAACAAGCATCAGTGTCATAAACTAGCCCTGCATGCCTCGCCCGAACAAATTACAGCCTGTGGTGAAGTGGTGCACAATTTTCTTGGAGGCAACACCCCTGCGGTCCATCGCAGCATCCTCGATGACATCAAACAGAACAAACCTCACATTGCCAAGGCCTTACGAATCTTGGGAAATCCCAATCAATCGGCCCTCCGTCGTCAACGTGCCCTCCGACAACGTGGCGGGGGTGTGGGGGCTAGCGGTTGTAGGCATGCTGGCCTCTTCCATTCTTCCCATGATTATAAAACCCATTTACAAAACCATCAATAAATCCAGACAGAAATAAAAAAAGAGACCTTTCCCCTTCACCCAAGAAAAAAAAGATATAAATACGCCGTGGGATTCGAGTTTCTCTTCGGTACTCGAGAGATGAAGTACAATGAGCGTGCCTACGTAGTTCCTGAAAAAAATATGGGGATGTACAGTCTGTCGAGACTCCTCTGGACGAAACAGGCGGTGGAGCAGACATGATTTCATCCATAAGCCTACGTGGGGGAATGTTGAGATGCAGCTTCTTTCTCGGCTTCTTCTTCTTCTTCTTCTTTATAGGCGCTAGAGGGGGCGGTGGTATGTTATCGGGGGTGGACACGAGAGGGGCGGCACTTGCAGGAACGGGGGTAGGAGGAGGAGGAGGAAGAGGGTAGTAGTCGCTGTCTGTTGTTGTTATTGTTGTTGGGTAGGGTACTAGATCCACAAACTTCGACTTCGTCTTCTTCGTCGTCGTCGTCGTCGTCGTCGTCGTCGTCGTCTTCTTCTTCTTCTTCTTCTTCTTCTTCTTCTTCTTCTTTTCCTACTTGGCAACCTCGTTCTTTTTTTCTGGATTCTCTGGAATACATTTTTTTACTTTGGCGTACTTCCGAGCGGAGGTGGCCAACTGTCTACGCACCTTCTTGGTCACCGTCCTAGGTCTTACGGTGTCGGGTTCCACATCGTCGGAGAACACCCCGTGACTAAGATGGGCGTCCAACAACTTCCCCATGCCCACCTTCAACATCTCACGGGCTATTCTGTCCACATCGGCCACGTACATTTTCATCTGGTATTCATCCATCATACTTCCATGGAGAGAAAAACCTGGTTCCAGAAACTCTCTCTCCACCCAATTGGGCAGTTTTCTTTGTGTCAGATTCAGCATATCTAGGTCCTTGGTAGCCTGATTATCAGACGGTACGAGGTCATCCGCTCACTTCCTCCCCCTCCCCGTCTGATGGACTTCATAGACTTTCGTGTTCCTGACGTCATAATGTCAACCAATCAGAGCGAACTTTACACTTTTGGCAAAGTCTGGAATTTAAGGAATGTGCTCGCATATTTATCTGAATGGCGTTGAAGAAGAACTTGATCATTCTGTCGACCGAAGTTGTAAAGTTTTCAGGATTTCGAAGCTATATCCAGAGCAGAAGAAAGCATTGGAATCGTTCATTTATCGAAACGATGTGTTTGTGAATCTACGTACGGACTTTGGTAAATTACTAATCTTCCTCCGCTTATAGATCTCATGCATTTAATAGATCTCAAACATTCTCCTAGGTTTTTGGCTTTTAGAAGACCAAATATTTCATGGAATATTATGATTTTTCTGCAGGAGTGAACACACATACTGAGTATGTTATGGAAAAAGTTTCATGGCACTTGGGAGAATATTTTTGTTTTCAGAATTATGAACACACTTCCGTAAGTTCAAGTACGGCGGGTATCTAAACTTTGCACAAAAAGTCCGGTTAAAACAATCTCTGATACCAGAAAACCTACACTAGGACAACTTTAGGGTCTTGTGTGACTAATCGGCATACATATCAAGCTTCAAAACGTTTTAAAAATAAAAGTAAAAGCGTAAAAGTTCTAAGTTTACAGTAACAAACTTTACGGCAGTGAATCGAGTCTGATATTTCTTGTATGTATATTTTCTGTCCTGTCCTGCAAATACTGCACGCAAACTTCCGTTTAAAAAGTTCCTGCTCTCCAAAGAACCACAGCAGATCAAACAGGATACCATTCTGAGAAATCGAGAGAAGTTTGAAGCTGTAGAATGTTTTTTTCCAGTGTATGAAAGCTGATAAATCCAACTAGTAAAAGCCGCTACTGCACGACTGTTCTACACTTTACGCTTCAATTCTTACGCGTGTTCGTATTGGCTTATTGTAAAAACAAAGGTTGATGACGTCAGGAACATGAAAGTCTATGAAGTCCATCAGACGGGGAGGGGGAGGAAGTGAGCGGAAGACCTCGTATCGTCTGATAATCAGGCTAGGTCCTTGGCCGACACATCGGGTTTGGACACCGCCTCCAAGTATTCTAGGATCTCGTCCAATTCCCTGGTCATCTTGCGCAACAACAAGATCATGGGTTTGGCTTTGCCCACCAGAAGATGCATGGGGTGGTCGTACTCAAACACAGCACGTTCGGGCATTCACCCGTTTTAAGGTCATAATAGGCCGCAACTTCATTCCCTCCTCGTGATTTGCCATCTCTCTCTCTTTCTTTCTTTATCTCTGTCTCTGTAGGATGTTCACAGCTCCGCAGTCGAGGTGGAATGATTGCAAGAATAGGAGGGTTCTAAATATGTCAAATCCAAGACCGTATCCAGCATCTGACGTACTTCCGTCGTATTTCCTCCTCCCTCTAACTTCCGGTTAAAAAACTTATGGATCAAAAACAGGATCAAGCCTACCACTATACCAAGGGGCTTTCTAGTCCGCCTCTCCATCGACCACTTCTATACCTTGTGCTTTAACGTCTTGCTCAAACTCTTGCCAGTCTTTCTCTCGGGCCAACAAGATCCGTTCTGCCTCACAGGCGTGATACATCCACTTTATTAAGGCTTTAATTACAACGTGGCCTTGCACACTAATAGAATGCCTCTCGGCATTGTCCAGTAAAATTTTCAGGGCGACACTAGACAGTTCACCGCGTAAACGGCAAAATTCTTGCACGTTTCTTCTTCTTTGTATACCTCCTTTCGGTGCAAACACACGAGTCAGTCTTTCCGAGGAGGTCCGACCTCTCGGCGGCGAACTGTAGTGTAGAAAGGACATGACGCTACTGAGAGGTATCGGACGGCTGAGGTGGCCTTTTATTTATTTACAACATCTCATTCAATCAATCGATCAATCATCATATCATCATCATCACTGTCTTTAAGCACATCCCATTTGATCGCCAATGCTGCGAAAACCACTGGGTTGTTGACTCATAATACTAAAATCCAAATGAAAATCGGTCATGGCCACTACCAATCGGGGCCACTCCTCAGGAAGTAATGTGTCATTCATACATTTTACAATGTATCGAAAGGTACTGCAAACTAGGGTCTTTTCATCACCCCCGGATTCGATATACTTCCATAAAGGTATATAACCAGGCTGTCTCCTGCAGTTCTCTTTGAACCATGTATCGTCCATGTCCATGTCCATAGTTAATGATGAAACAAGACTTGGCGCACTACTATATTTATAAGCGACTATAACATCTGACGTAGTTCCGTTTTTTTTCACCCAGAGGTAAGATTCTGACGTAGTTTCGGTTTTTCACTGAGTGACCTTTATCTTTTTCTGTGGGAATTGGTCCGCCTCCGCTGTCGCCTTCTCCTCTTCCTGATTCGTCAGCTCCTCAAAAGATGAGAAGAGAGAGGTGCCTCCAATAGAATTCAGAAACCACTCTTAAGGGACAGGGTGATTGTACATTTCCTCAAACCCATCCTCAAACTCGACCGTCACAGCCTTGTTGTCGTACTCTGCTATCTTTCCAGGATAGTAGTGGCGATTTTCCCAACGCGCCACAACCTTGTCGTCCAGGTACTTATATCCATCGCGACCGTAGGGCGTCACCATCGTCAACTGGGATGTCTTCAACCTTGGGATGATGAAATTCGTTTTTAGAACAGGTGTAGCTTTTAGTGTTTCCATCGTGAAACTTCACCATCACCGTCTTACCGACCACCAACTGAACGTAGCCTAGAAACCAATGGTCCTTGCTCCATTCTGCATACACACACTGCATTCGTCTATAGCATGTGGACATGGGTTGCTGCTGCTGCTGAGACTTCTGGGACTCTTCTTCATCATTCTTCTTCTTCGTGGACGATACGGAATTCCGACGCACACGTCTTACTTCGACGCATCTTTGGACGTATTCTTGTCGACTCTCCTCCACAGCTCGAGCCCGCTCGAGCCATTTTTCATGCCTTTGATTGCGAAACTGTAGCTCCTCTGTGCTTCTACCGGTCTGGAGTTGGCGTTTGTAGACATTCTTTATCTCTTCATCTTCCCCCATCCACGTGCGGTGGCATAGAATGACCTCGTCGTCTTTGATACTGTACTTCTTCTGGAAATCCACGAGATGTGTATAACACTCAAAATACACATCGTAGGATTCGACTTCTTCTTTTTCTGCACCCAGGCATTCGATACAGTTCAAGAGTCGTTTAAACGTCGGCTGTACATGAAACACCACTTCTCTCAAAGGATAAGTTAAATGCCTCACCAACCATGCCGCTTCTTGGGCATCCACACCCCCCAGCGGGATGAGTCTCCATCGGGATGAGTCTCCAGACGGGTCTCCAAGTAGTGGATGATCTCTTCATTTCTAAGTCTCCGTGAGTATTCTTCTTTCTTCTTCAGCTCTAGATCACTAGCATGTTAAGGCATGGTTTGAACATGAAAACGAGGCTACAGCTATTTTGTTAAATATAGTCACTTGAATTTGCTCAAATCCTAGAACAATGGTGGTTATAACTAATATCAGCGTTTTTAGTCGTCCTAATATCAAATTTTGGTAAAATGTCTATCACGTGACCAACCACGTGATCACAAAATGTTGAAAATTAAACTAAAAACGGGGTGGTCCATCGTATATTTTAAGTAATGATTTTGTGCTTATCTGATCACACTTGTGGTTGACTTTAAAGATCAGTTCGGAATGGTTGCCCCTGATAGACTGTTAAGGCGAAAATATAGAAAACAGGTCACGTCACCTATTCTTGGAACCATTTTTCGCCATTTATATCCTCTTCAGTGATAAAAAGTCAACCATTCCGGACACAGTCTCATTTCCCATAACAAGCTTAACATTTCGAACCGAAAATCTGAAACAAAACAATAACTTCCGCCACCCCATTTTGATTTCTTTGTTTTATCATCCTTAAGGTCACGTGACCTTCAAAACACCAAAATACCGATCATTAAATGTTAAGACCTACGGTTACCGTATTATTCCAAAGTTATAGGGTATTTCATACATAAATGGCAGAGATAGCGAATTTTGAATGTTTTATCAGAACTGCTAAAAAACCATGCCTTAACATCCTTGAGCTCATAATCTCGCATTTCTTAGCGTACTGGACGTGCGCTATATGCAGATCCCACACGGAGCTTGTGAAATGTTGTGTTTCATGGCCATACCGAGGTTTGTATTTCAATAATTCAGGCTGTCTGGACTGCACCTTATAGTAATACAACTTGTTGAGAGAGACCCCTCAACCATTGGGAATTAAGACGTTCCATCCAGTGGCTGTACGTGTATCCTTGCTTATCCTTGTAGGTACATACCCCACATTCTGTAGAACTGGACATACGCACCATGTAATCCTCGTAGGCCTCTTGCGCGTTCAAGGAGGTGGAGCTGAATTCGCTCTCTTGCATGTTTGTCATGTCGGCTAGGCTGTCTTTCTCTTTCTCCTCGAACTCTTCATCGCGGGGTGATATTCTCCACAAATACCTCAGAGGCTCTATACTGCCCTCCAACACCCCAAAATTGCACAGGCGGGCCACCACTCTCTTCAGACCACACTCATCGATCCGATACACCTCCACTATTTCGCTGGATAGGGGGCCGGAGCGTCCATGGAGGTAGCCATTTTTTTTTTCTCAGACGAATTGGTGAAACAAGCCTTGGTGCTTCTATATTTATAGGCGACTATAACATCTGACGTAGTTCCGTTTTTTCAGCCTAGGGTAAGATTCTGACCTAGTTCCGTTTTTTTCACCCCGTTTCGTTTTTCCCACTTTTCCCCGTTTCGCATCGTGTTTCCGGTATGACCATATATGGGCATTAGCTCATGAATATTCAAGTACCCGTGCTCCATACTTACAATTTTCACTAATAGGACTTTTTTTCCTTTACACTGTATACTATCTAAAAATCGATGATTTTGTGATAGAAAGGCGCCATGGAGAATAATGCATTAATGAGATGACGTCACCTCGGGAATCGACCTAGGCTTTTACTTACGCGGTCATGGATCAGGAAAGGTCACGTTTCCACGATTTCAAACAAGCGTAGAAGATAGAGTATTCCCTGTAAACCAAACATTTCTTCGCAGAAGTATTCAAAACTTTTCGGTGGTTCATAGCTATGAAAATTGCACGAAGGCTCATATGCACTTTAAGGATAAATCGTGTATTGAAGCCATCCAGCGGAGGAGTGCAAGATTTGTTACGAACGACTATCACCGTACCAGCAGTGTTTCTAACATGATAGACACTCTTAAGTGGGACAGCCTCGAAACACGTAGATCGCTCACGGACCTTACGATGTTCTACAAAATTCACTCAGGCATGATGAACCTTAAATTCCCTCCCGAGATGGTGATATCAGATCCAATCTTTTAATCCAGAAAACTTTCGCCATCTACAGTAATCTGTAAAATAATGCATTTATACATTCGTTCTACGTCCGCACTATACCGCTCTGAAACTCTCTCCCCACTGCTGCTGTAACTGCCACCACTCTGTCCGCGTTTCAAGCCCAAGCTAGTGCCTCCCTCTGAGTCACTTTAACTTTATTATTTGTAATATTTGAGTATTTATTTCTAATTTAATTTTCTGTCACTTGATAATTAACTTAGTGAATTAACTTAGTAGTTTTTAGAACTGGCCACCGGCACAGACCGCTGTACCAGCCTCCTGCCGGGATTACTTTAAGCTATATATGGCAGTAAATATATTTAGATTTAGAAAGAAAACGTGACTCCACTGGAGTTCGAAACTCGACCATTCCGACTGCTTGTACGAACTCTTGGCCACTACACTACTCAATCACTGCCAGCAAAAAAAGAATAAGCCATCTATGGAATAATCAAATACCTATTTCAATAAACGTTGTCGGGGGGAAATGGATAATAGGAAAGCCGAGACAAAGATGAATCATGGGAGTTTATTGTGTTCTGTCTGGCTCCATTGTGTTCACTTGAAGAGCAGTGACGTAATCAATTGTCGTTCAAACTGTAATGGCCGTCCTCCTTGCTATTATAGTCAGGAGATTGTGTTATTTTAGTAGTTGGCATTTGGTGTTTTGAGCTTGGTTTGTGGGCAAGTTCAGTCCTGAAGTTTAGTGGATTCCTGGCTGGTATTCTTGGCCTGTTCACGAACCCCATGCCGAGACTCAAACAGGCCGAAACAACTGTCCATGTCTGCCAGTGTTCAGACAATTTAGTTTAGAAAAAAATATATTTTCAGGAAATGCATAGGGTTGACGCCCTCCTTGCTACCGTGGCCTTAGTATGGGTATCCATCCCCGCCAAAAATCAAACACACAGTCCTTCGATTCAAATGTGTAATCAAACACACAAACCTTCGATCCAAACGTCCAACCCTTCGATCCAAACGTCCAAACCTTCGATCCAAACGTCCAAACCTTCGATCCAAACGTCCAAACCTTCGATCCAAACGTCCAAACCTTCGAATCAAACATCCAAACGTCCAATCCTTCGATTCAAACATCCAATCCTTCGATTCAAACATCCAATCCTTCGATTCAAACATCCAATCCTTCAAATCAAACATCCAATCCTTCGGTTCAAACATCCAATCCTTCGATTCAAACATCCAATCCTTCAAATCAAACACACAATCCTTCGATTCAAACAATGAACTTCCAATCATTTGGTTGAAACGTCCAATCGTTGGATTGAAACACGCAATCCTTCGGTTCAAATGTCCAAAACACGCAATCCAACGAGTTGAACGTCCAAAACACGCAATCCAACGAGTTGAACGTCCAACGTCATGTACTGTGTGCATGTACTGTGTCCATGTACATGTATCCAGCGTAGTACTGTAGTCGCCGTAGTACTGTAGTCGCCGTAGTACTGTAGTCGCCGTAGTACTGTAGTGGCCGTAGTACTGTAGTCGCCGTAGTACTGTAGTCGCCGTAGTACTGTAGTCGCCGTAGTACTGTAGTCGCCGTAGTACTGTAGTGGCCGTAGTACTGTAGTCGCCGTAGTACTGTAGTCGCCGTAGTACTGTAGTCGCCGTAGTACTGTAGTCGCCGTAGTACTGTAGTCGCCGTAGTAATGTAGTCGCCGTAGTGCTGTAGTCGCTGTAGTCACTGTAGTCGCCGTAGTGCTGTAGTCGCTGTAGTCTATTTGCAAGCAAATATTTCATTTATCAGGGGAAAACAATGGAATAGGATGGAAGGGAATGGAATGAAAGTGTTACTATCACGCAATCCAGTTGATCAGCACAGTTGATCAGGGTAACTGTCATGCTGTAGTTGAGTAGGGTATTGTACCGACGAAACAACAATTTAAACTCGATTATAGGGCTGTGTAAAGAAATACCACAGCAACTACAGTACTACATTATGGTATGGTATGGTACGGCGTATAACATGACATTGCATCTAAAAATGACAAATATACGGCCATCTACAAAATCAATTGGTTATGAACCAAGCTCGGTTAAAATTTAAAACCATAGTGTGTTTAGTTTAGAGTGAGAGTTAATACTTTTGACTTACGCCTGAGCTAGACAATGATTTTTTGCAAAATTCCTAACATGCCATGAAACAGCGAATACAGTACTATGTACCCCCTATGTACACAGCTACGTCCTACAAGATTTCCCTTGATCAATGCAAACGCCAAATTTGGTAGATTGTTTACAATTGAACACTTTACTGGGTTTCTTTAGCTTAGCGTTAATACAGCAACTACAGTACTACAGTAACTACAGTAGTACTGCAGCGACTACAGCGACTACAGTACTGCAGCGACTACAGTACTACATCAACTACAGTACTACATCTAATACAGTACTACAGGGCTACATAGAATACAGTACTACAGCGACTACAGCGACTACAGCGACTACAGCAAATACAGAACTGCAGCGACTAAAGTACTACAGCAACTACAGCGACTACAGTACTACGGCGACTACAGTACTACGGCTACTACTACAGGGCTGGATACATGCACATGGACACAGTACACACACACATGCACACAGTACATGAGGATTACCATATATGAAGTACCTACCCGTTGGACGTTCAACTCGTTGGATTGCGTGTTTTGGACATTTGAACCGAAGGATTGCGTGTTTCAATCCAACGATTGAACGTTTCAACCAAAGGATTGGAAGTTCAATGTTTGAATCGAAGGATTGTGTGTTTGATTTGAAGGATTGGATGTTTGAATCGAAGGATTGGATGTTTGAATCGAAGGATTGGATGTTTGAACCGAAGGATTGGATGTTTGAATCGAAGGATTGGATGTTTGAATCGAAGGATTGGACGTTTGGAGGTTTGATTCGAAGGTTTGGACGTTTGGATCAAAGGTTTGGACGTTTGGATCGAAGGTTTGGACGTTTGGATCGAAGGTTTGTGTGTTTGATTACACATTTGAATCGAAGGACTGTGTGTTTGATTTTTGGCGGGGATGGATACCCATACCTTAGTGCATGTGTGCTAGTGCTGAATACATGGACAGGGAAAGAAACCTGGAGCTTGTTTGACAATCTCGATGAATACCGACGTGTCGCCGACCTTCAGTTTTATACCGCTGCATAAAGGGCTTATAAGTGCCATAAACAATGGATTACTTTTGAACATTCTTAGTCGACATATTAGCTTGGGAACTTGGTCACAATAGTATGTTTGATACTCATGCCATGCCCAACTCGATATTTCGCAACGGACGTTTTAGTTTCAACAATAAACATAGTACGAGAGAGGAGAATCATATTTTATTCGTTAATTAAATTAAAGTGAATACACTACATTTGTGATACAGATCAGAGTCCATACTGTATTGAAAATCTCTTAATCCAAATTAAGTATTACGACTGGTCGTTGGTCAAAACAATGATCTGATATGAATTTTACATGCGCAGAAATAATGTTCTGTAATATCTGATATTACAGTGGCGTCTACGAATAGTAGTTTCAGCGGTATTGACCCGAACGCCTCACTTCGATGTAATCCTTGCATGACACCAACACCCTCTTAAACAAGCGCGACTACTTCAGTTCAGGTCAGTACCGCTGAAACTGCTATTCGTAGACGCCACTGTAATATCAGCTATGGAGGCCACATTCGCTAACGTGAACACGTTTTCCCCTAGGAGTACGAGGTAGAGGGAGAGGGTCTCGAAACGTTTGACCGACTTGTACGGGATGTTAGGAGGGAGATTTTGTTTCGGAAAAATGTTAATTTGCCTCTTTACCCCCCTTTTGTCTATTTATTAAATGGCGGGTTTGGCCTGAGCGTTCTTATGGTTAATTTCCAAGTAGCCTGCTAGTAATTATTATATTAAATATGGATTACAATGAAAATCTTCCAAAAGGTTTTAGGCTAACTCCAAAATAGACATGATATACATGTAACTCTCAAATATAACACTGGATTACTTTGACTAATGGTCGTTTTTAATTAAAATCCTCGAAAAATGGACTACAACTCGACTATAAGATGTTGGTTGCCATTGAAACTTCAATCGTTCCTGTTTTCTATTCCCGACTGTCTCTGCATTACTGCAGTGCAACAGCTATCAAAAAACGTTTTCGGATAAAAGGTCGAGACAAGATCGACAGGGAGCTCTTCCCAACCTCGTACGAATTTCCCATGACTTGATGACAGTCTATCGATAATCTCCTTTTCTCGTCGCTAGTCGAGTGTTCATTTCACGTTCAGCTTCTAGCTCTAAGTTTTGCATGTTGATAACATGTTCACGCATTCACTGGAAGGAACTTCCCTTACGTCGAGAGATCGAAAAACTTGACAGTTAACAAGGTTAAGCTCGCATGATATATAAGGATGCTTCCAATTGGTCAGCTATGTCCAATCAGAAAGGCCAGTTCATGTAACTGGCTCCTTGATCTGTCAAGTTCTATCATGAAGCTAACATTTTAGACCAATCAATCGTGACTTGAAAACGTCTTTAGTTCCATATTTGTTCACCGATGCTCCATAAGTCACCACTATTTTAGATACAGCGTTTCTGGGCATACCTTAGGCAAAATAATACGAACGAGTAATGAAATAACGCGATGGCTCGAGCTCAGTCTCGATAAAATGTTGAAACTTTCGCGCCATTTGTTGTGTACTCGGCCCAGTACTCTACTCGACTGCTCAGGCACGTCCAACGATATAGTTGACTATCTCAAGCGTTAAAGGATAATACTGTCACGACATCTCACGTATATAACCCTCAGATTCTATTCCAAATGCACCACTTGACTTCTACAATGTCGTATGGAAGCTCTCGTTTAAATTATGGTAGTTTAGTTCAAACCGAGTCTTTATTTCTTCAAGATCGTCGTGGGTTATTTCTCTAGTCCTTTATCGAGAAGTTAATGAGTTTGACATCTTCATAAGGTTTGTCGTTCAAAGGTCTTTTATTTCTTCATGATTGTGGTGGGTATTTCACTAGCCCTTCGTCGAGACGTTAATGAGTTTGACATCTTCATAAGGTTTGTCGTTCTTCGGATTTGTCTTCACTTGGCTCAGCTGCTGTACTACGTCCATTCCCTTAATAACCCTACCGAACACCGTGTGTTTGTTATCCAGCCACGGCTGGAAAGGAAAACAAACCAATCAAAAACATTAGAAAAAAATATGATACCCTGGAAGTAAAACTCGTTCCTAAAGACAGGAATCACTCAATAGACTTCGAACCCAACCGCTAACCATAAATTTTACCCTAACCCAGGTAATAATAATAATAATAAATGGTTTATTTTACGTCGAAGATACAGGAAACCCTTACTGGGTCTCCCAAGCCAGAGGCTTATGTTTAAGTATTCCGACGAACTCCATGGCCGAATTGGAATTTAGGTGGGTTTGTGAGGAGGGAGGAAAACCGGAGAACCCGGAGAAAAACCCTCGGAGCAAGGGCGAGATACCAACAAACTTAACTCACATATGGCGTCGCGTCCGGGATTCGAACCTGGGCCACAGAGGTGAGAGGCGAAGCGCTTAACCACTGCGCAACCCCGACAAGTTCTCACTCACCTAGGGCTAGAGTTCACAGGTAAACAAGAACAGAAGAAAAGCTTCTGTGGATAAAGCGAACGTGATAACCATGCACTACGCTAAGTGAACATCCACCACACATCGAAGTGGCAGTCACTAATGTCACTAATGGTCAGCTCGATTAGTGCCCAGGCGTCCAGCAGCAAAGGGCAGTTTGGGTTTCTGTTGAGCAATAGGCCTTTTGCAGGAAACAGTCACGTGTTCGTATAATACAGTCACGTGCTGATATAATACAGTCACGTGTTCGTATAATACTTCGTTAACGAATGAATTGAGCTCGTGATCCCCATAGGAAAGGCGTTGCCATGGATGGTGAATGGAAAGGTATCTTTAAAAACGCTGTTTTAGAAAGATCGACAATCGATTGGAGGTGGAAATAGCATTCACAAACAGGTTTTGCTAATAACATCCCGATCTCGTACAAGTGGATTCAAATAAATGAAGTCACATTTTACCATCCAGTACAACCATGTAATTGCATTCCTGCAAAAGGCCCATACCTTTTCTAAGGAACTACGAAAAGAAAATGCTCATGAAACAGGAAAGTGAGAGGAACAGAAAACGTATATAACTTGATGACACCAGCGTAAGTTGAGTATTCTGATTGGCTAATCGTTACCTACGCCTGTCATAATTCTTTTCAGTGCGACTACTGTAACCGGGGCCACTTAGACAACGAGAACCAATCACATTGCAGAAAGAAAACAAGCACTCCAATTTCAGCCAATCAGTGTCGAGTAGAAGACAGTAGCATTTCAACTTTCTCGAGCTTCGATCCGGTAAAAGGCAAATTTGGTTCTGAAGTCGAAGTCTTTTGAATGAAGAAAGTCGCGTGGATAGGCTAGGATTCGTACTTTGGGATGCTTTATTTTCGTTTTGCAATGTGTTTAGTTCTCGTTGTCTAAGTGGTCCTGGTTACAGTAGTCACACTGTAGTTGTAATGTGCTTAGTTCTCGTTGTCTAAGTGGCCCTGGTTACAGTAGTCACACTGTAGTTGTAATGTGTTTAGTTCTCGTTGTCTAAGTGGTCCTGGTTACAGTAGTCACACTGTAGTTGTAATGTGTTTAGTTCTCGTTGTCTAAGTGGTCCTGGTTACAGTAGTCACACTGTAGTTGTAATGTGCTTAGTTCTCGTTGTCTAAGTGGCCCTGGTTACAGTAGTCACACTGTAGTTGTAATGTGTTTAGTTCTCGTTGTCTAAGTGGTCCTGGTTACAGTAGTCACACTGTAGTTGTAATGTGTTTAGTTCTCGTTGTCTAAGTGGCCCTGGTTACAGTAGTCACACTGTAGTTGTAATGTGTTTAGCTCTCGTTGTCTAAGTGGCCCTGGTTACAGTAGTCACACTGTAGTTGTAATGTGATTAGTTCTCAGTGTCTAAGTGGCCCTGGTTACAGTAGTCACACTGTAGTTGTAATGTGTTTAGTTCTCGTTGTCTAAGTGGCCCTGGTTACAGTAGTCACATTGTAGTTGTAATGTGATTAGTTCTCAGTGTCTAAGTGGCCCTGGTTACAGTAGTCACACTGTAGTTGTAATGTGTTTAGTTCTCGTTGTCTAAGTGGCCCTGGTTACAGTAGTCACACTGTAGTTGCAATGTGTTTAGTTCTCGTGGTCTATGTGGCCCTGGTAGTCGCATTGTAACTCCTGGTTCTTATACTTTTACACGACCCAATATTTCAATCGAGATTTACTGGTTATTCCATGGTTCTCTATGGAATATGGGCGAACATTTCACGAGAAATTTGTATTATTTGGCATATATGAATTTCGAGTGAAATTTTCGCCATTATTCCATAGAAAATCATGAAATAATCATATCACATAAATAACATAGTTACGGAAAATGTATCACGAAAACAAAGTAACTTACAGAACGATAGCCTTTTCTCACTGGTAAACAAAAATCTCGAGTGGCGGACGCGCCTGCAGACTACTTAATATATTCAAATTTTTCTTATTGGCTGATAATGAAAGGGCGCGGAATGTCCTGCATTTTGATTGGCCTTGATCTAGCCATGCAATACCGCTCTGTATTTCATAGAAAACCATGAAATACCGCCTTTTATTCCATAGTAAAGCTGAACTCTGATTGGCTGAAATATAAGATTTATTGGATAATTACGTATACACAATGACTAAGCTCTCCCTTCGTGGGTGTTTTAATAGCTTTCTGAAGATACACAAATCTTTATTTTCATTCAAATCATCTCTTTTCAGAAATCAAAAATCAGTTTGCTTGTAATTAATTTTGAAGGTTAGACACCATGTGTTTCTAAATCCCAATGCCGGGCCCATCAAGAATCAATATACGCATTCCAAAACTCTTATCATGCGGCGGCCAGGAGAATAAAAACCTTTGTTTTCCCCCGTCCAACCTCGTTCTGAAACTGCTCAGTGCGAGGCTACACGTGGTATATCTATTGTTTATACATACTCCTGTCTAACTTGGTTCTGAAACTGCTCAGTGTGACACATGATAAATCTATTGTTTACTCCCGCCTAACTTCGTTCTGAAATTGCTCAGTGCGAGGGTACAAGTGGTATATCTATTGTTTACTCCCGCCTAACCTCGTTCTGAAACTGCTCAGTGCGAGGGTACACGTGGTATATCTATTGTTTATACTCCCGTCTAAGTTCGTTCTGAAACTGCTCAGTGTGAGGCTACACATGATAAATCTATTGTTTACTCCCGCCTAACCTCGTTCTGAAACTGCTCAGTGTGAGGCTACACATGATAAATCTATTGTTTACTCCCGTCTAACCTCGTTCTGAAATTGCTCAGTCGTGGGTACATGTGGTATATCTATTGTTTATACTCCCTTCTAACTTCGTTCTGAAACTGCTCAGTGCGAGGGTACACGTGGTATATATATATTGTTTACTCCCGCCTAACCTCGTTCTGAAACTGCTCAGTGCGAGGCTACGCGTGGTACATATATTGTTTCGAGCCATCTCAGTGATAAGAGCTAATTGTGTGCCAGAGTTTAGTCTCGCTCCAATACCCAATCATTGTCGTCGGCGCTCAATGTTCGGGAACTGAAGCAAGACAATACTTCGGTGTTCAGGGTAGCTCACCGTGGGTAGTGCAGTAATAAAGAACTGTGATCCATTGGTGTTGGGTCCAGCGTTAGCCATGCTTAGAGTGTACGGTCTATCGTGACGTAAATTCCGGTGAAACTCATCCTCAAATTCACCTCCCCAGATGGACTCTCCTCCAGTACCATCGCCTACAAAAAAAAATACGTCTGTTTTGAGTACATTCCAGTACACAGGAAACTTCACAAGCAACTGGTATAATAGTCCATCTCAACGTTTTTGCGATTTCGGTTGCCGCGGGTAGAGGGACTTTTCTTCCTTGCTTCGCGAGAAACTTACCGACGGATTTTGCAGTCGGTGAATAAAGTATAACAAAGCTTTAAGTGTACACCTGTCAATTAGACAGAACACTACACAAAACAGCCTGGCCCCGCCTCCAAGAAACTTTCTGGCGCGAAACACCAATTGAATCCATGCAAGGGAAACAAGTCAGCCACTCGCGACTTGCTCGCTCGTGAAAACGCTCGCTTCTTTCACCTGTCGCCCGCTAAAAAGTACTTGCTTGTGGCAAGTAGAAGAGCGTTCGCGTTGTTTAAAAAATCTACTACTTACGTATAAGACACTTAATAATTTGGCTCCTCTTGATATACATATTTGCATTACTGCACGAAACCTTATGTTGTCCTCCAAGTATCTTTTGAAGTTTCTTATTTCTTATTTCTTTTATTATTTCTTTTATTATTTCTTATTAAGATTTACGGTGACAGATGTTTTTCCATTGCAGCTACAACACCACTGGTCGAGTGAAGACGTGCTTTTTATCGCTCCGCAAATTTTACAAAGATTTGTCTTTATTTTACTCTATTTTGGCCCAATTACAAAAATAGAGGCTTTTACTCAAGTGTAAAGTTCTCAGTTAATCCGTGGTGTTTAGGGCGCAACTTGACACGGATATTGGTCAAGATTTAACGCTGTTACGAAACGTCAACCGCCATTGAAAACTCCACGTCGACAGAAGTAGGTTACACGATGAGCCTAACCAGAGAACAAATTGTTAAGCTTCTAGTCCCAGAAATGAGAGCTGAACTGGCTACACTGGACCTCGACACGGAGGGAGTTAAGGCCGTTTTACCAGAACGATTGTTGGATTACATCGGTGAAGCGGTCGCCATTGAAACTCCTTCCCAAGAAGAGCCTTCACAAGAAGAGCCTTCACAAGAGTCCTTCCAAGACTTACCAAGTGTTGGAGACGTCGAGTGTGAACCTCCTGTTATGCCAGAAATGGTCTCTGAAACTACATTCCGGAGCGAGCTGGAAAAATTTGGACCAAGCTGGACTCTCTTTCGTCGCAACCCAATGACGACACTCAGATAAAGTACAAAAAAAACACAAGAAAACGAGAATGATGGGATAAGGGATCAAATATTAATGCTGAGGAGTAAACTGAGGAATGCTCTTGACCAAAATTCTAAACTGCAAGAGGAAAATAAATCTTTGGATAAAGTAATTCAAATTCTTGCTAAAGAAAACACTCGGAATAAACCCGAAGACGACATTGAGTTCGCTATAGCAAATGGCAGACACGCTTCCATAAAGGAAACAAAGAAGAAATTTCTGAAGACGACAACGAGGTCGCCAGCCAAAGGCAGAAAAGAACCCGTAAAGGTAACAAAGGTCACGACATTCCTCAAGTTATTTCTGATGACAACGAGGTCGCCAGCCAAAGGCAGAAAAGAACCCGTAAGGGTAACAAAGGTCACGACATTCCTCAAGTTATTTCTGATGACAACGAGGTCGCCTGCCAAAGGCAGAAAACAACCCGTAAAGGTAACAAAGGTCATGACATTCCTCAAGTTATTTGTGATGACAACAATGAGGTCGCTAGCCATAGGCAGATAAGATAAGAAAACAAAGCTCGCGACATTCCAGTCTTAGAGTAATTCTTCACAGAACAAACGAAGCCAGGACAAGCAAAGAAAAGAAGCTGTTCACCGTGAAAACAAGAAAGTAATCATCGCCGGGGACTCAGTTATAAAATATATCGATGGCAGAAAATTATCGCGATGTTAAAGTTCACTCGTTCCCTGGTTGTAGCACTCATGACATGTCTGATTACATCAAGCCTCTGCTTCGGAAAGAACCAGCTGAAGTAATCCTGCATGTTGGAACAAACGATGTCTCTACGGCGAAATAACCCCACAGAGTATGTGCAGAATCTATAGTTGATTTAGCAAGATCTACTGTCGATGACAGACCAGCAACTTCCGTTACTCAGTAGCCAACTCGAAAGCTACTTTGGCTTCTGTGCACAATTCATTTTCCTCAAATATATACTTATATTATTTATTATTACGTTATATTTCTACCTTCAATATTATCCCACCTTAATATTGTAAACAAGAGGCCCTGAGTGGCCTTAACTCGGGCCATCTATAGCATGTACTGCATGGAGTTCTAGCATAATTTTGTGTCAACATGGTTTGTGCTAGAGTAGCCAGAGAATTGGTTCTCTACTGATGCTCTTGTCTGTCAAATGTCAATGTGCAAATGCCCCATGTATGCCGGGGGAGTTAGGTTAGGGTTTAGGGTTATGGTATGCGGGGGGGGGGGGTTGGAAATGATAGAGCCATAATACACACACATGCAACAGACACACACTTACATGCTCTGCATGTACATTTCAACCACAGTTTCCTTCAATTCTGTAGTTTAATATTACTTTCTTTGTTAATATTATTGTTCCTTGAGGGTCATGGGTATTGTTGATTGAAGTGCAATGGTTATTTGAGTACATGTAGTCTGCACGATATCGAGTCACTCAAATTTGATGCATTGTAATTATATCAGGTGCAGTACGACTACAAGAAATAGAACAACCAATTCCACATAATGTTGCTATTCATTGTGAATAGTTAGGTAATGTCATTCTACATGTGAAAATAATAAAGTGATATATTCGTAATTCTCAATAACAAACCAGTGGAGACGGCTGAAATTCAGGCTAAATTCTCAATACAATATTTTCGATTGGGGTCGTGAACTACAGACCACCATTTTCTAGTATTAGTGAGCTGCCACTGTGCTAGTGCTCATTTTCTACATCTTGAAGGAGACTGAAACTTATAATGGCAAGCCACAAAGAAACATGCAATGTCCACTCATTTTTTCTATCATTGGGCAAGATTAATTTTCATTCCCAAGTACTCGTACTCCTGATCGTGACTGAGTGAAAGTGACGATGCTGATGCCAAGAACTGAGGAACAACAACAACAATTACATTTATTTTCTCATAAGATGATGGAAATGTATACGAGTAATAAGGCATAATAAGAAATACAATGATGAGAAGGTAGGTCCTTAAGGTAACCTTAGGGTTATCTTAAGCCAGGACCACCTCGGATGGAAAACACTGAAACAAGATCTAGCTTGCATGGATATATAATGGTACCAAGAAAGGGGAAGGGAAAGAAAGAATGCCACTTGCATGTGAGTATACTCTCTCAGTTCTGGACCAAATTTAGTTTATTTTATAAACTTGCAATAATGATAAATACACTACTCTATTGCTGGTTTTCACTCAATCCCCAGAGATTCAAATGACAAAGGGCATGGCGGCCATGTTGGTACCCCAACAAAAGAAGCTAACGAGCAATCTATTGTTTAAGGGCTATGACGTCAAGTGAAAACCAGCAATACATATCATTATTTCAGTTCTAAAAAAAAACATTAAGATAATACGCTGTAGAATGCCTGAACCCAGAGATAATAATCAAATACAAAGATGTACAGGCCAGACAATGGCGCCAAGCATGGCAGCCACGACATTTAGAGCTCCGCACTTATTTGTGGGTTTTATGGTATTTTACTGCTTGACGTTCTTTTTAAATCATACCAAGTTGAAGACTAACAACTATGGAGTGGATAACCAAGAGTTATTTCGTCTAGAAATGGATTGTGAATTTGTTCGAGAGATGTATGCTGTTTGGCGAAATCAACCTACTCGAGCGCGAAGACTCAATCTAACTTCAACTGGTTTCTACAAAGTCAAATTCCCAGCGTCTATATGGACTAAACATGGCCAGATTACATTGGTAATACCTGGCCATGATCCACCAACAGACATTACTATATTTATGGATGTTTCATTGAATCCTGGACCTTCGATGGTTGACATTGCCGAATCTCAAACGGATTTGCATATCGATGAGTTGCTTAAAACAACAACAGAGTTGAATATTAGCCCGTGTCCTATTGAAATTATTACTTACTCTCGACATCAACTCTTGGATCTTAGACGATGTTCTTCGGTATTTAATTGCAATAATCTGGGTTTTGATGTACTTAAAAAGTACGGCATACTTCGCTATCGAGGTAAACGGGCTGGAAAACGAAAGATTCCTGTACTGGTGTCTTATTGTGTCGACAGTGCCTATTGTACACCGCACTTCACGGGACAACAATCTGCGAATATTACGAACTTAATCGCCATTCCTCGCACTCCTCTACCAGTTCCTGTCATTGTTCCGAAATACGTGGATGCATGTCTTCTCAACACTCGATCAATAAACAACAAATCATTTATTGTTAAAGACTTTGTCGTAGACCACAATATTGATCTGTTAGCGATAACTGAGACGTGGCTACGGTCTGATGCAAATGATGTGAACATAATCAATGATTTGTGCCCAACTGGTTATTTTTTGCTGCATGTTCCTCGTGGATCTAGAGGGGGTGGAGTAGCCCTACTTCACAAAAAATGCTTCAAATTCAAGAAACAATCAACAAGGACTTACAAATCGTTTGAATTGACTGATTTGCTAATGCGATATGCTTCCACGAATGTAAGAATGATTGTAGTCTACCGATCGCCTCCTTCAAAAAAGAATGGCCTTACTGTTGGTATGTTTCTAGAAGAATTCACCGGATTTCTAGAACAACTTGCAACTTCTGCTACGCCGCTTCTTATAGTAGGTGACTTTAACTTTCACGTCGATATTTTAGATGATCCTGCAGCAATACGGTTTAGAGCAGTACTTGATGCCTTCAACCTAAAACAACACATTGATGAACCCACCCATAGAAATGGCCACACCCTTGACCTGGTAATCACTAGGCCTGATGAGAACCTTGTTACGAAGTTTGTTGTCACCGACCCAGTTATATCCGACCATTTTGCTGTCCATTTTTCTTTATGTCTCAGAAAACCGTGCTTTGAGCGAAAGAAAATTAGTTACCGGAAGTTACGATCTCTGGATAAGGCACAGCTTCGTGAAGACATACTTGAATCTCCTCTGAATATTCATAATGATTTTATGTCAATAAATGACTTGGTCGACCAGTATAACGATATATTATCTTCGTTGTTGGAGCGGCATGCACCTCTAAAGAAACGGGTTGTTACTCTGCGTCCAGCCGCACCCTGGTACACTGACGAAATAAAAGACGAGAAGGTCATAAGAAGGAAGCTTGAACGGCGTTGGCGTGCGTCACGACTCACAATTGATAGAGACGTGTATGTTGACCAATGTAATAAAGTGAACATCTTGATATTTACATCTAAGATGCAGTTCTATTCTACAGTAATCATGGACAACAAGTCTGATCAAAAGACTATTTTCAGCACATTTGATAAACTATTGAATAGGAAGTCGGTCGCTAAGTTTCCATCAAGTGATGATCCCTGTGATCTCGCCAATAAATTTGCCGAGTTCTTCAGTGATAAAATAATGAAAATAAGAGAGAGTTTTAGCTGTGATGATGAGCAGGCCCTTGATATATCCTCATGTGCTTCCGAGCTACACACGTTCCTGCCTACTACCCATGAAGAACTATTGGAACTTATTGGTGTCTCTGCTCGTAAGTCATGCACATTGGATCCATTACCTGGAACTATATTAGTTGATTGTCTTGATGTCCTTCTTCCCATTATAACTAGGGTAGTTAATCTATCATTGTCTAGTAGTGTCGTGCCAGCAAAGATGAAGGAAGCGGTATTAACACCCCGACTAAAGAAACCATCGTTGGATCACGAACTCTTTCCCAGCTTTAGGCCAATCTCCAACCTTTCATTTATATCAAAGTCTACTGAAAAGGTTGTTGCGTCACGTCTTACCACCCATGTGAAAGATGAAAACTTGGACGAACTTTTTCAGTCCGCATATAAGCGCGGTCATAGTACTGAGACGGCATTGGTGAGAGTACAAGATGACATACTTCGAGCAATTGATAATCAAGGCTGCGTTATACTCCTCTTGTTAGATCTGTCGGCCGCCTTCGATACTGTAAATCATAAGATATTACTTTCTAGACTTTGTAATCGTTTCGGCATCAAAGGGCAAGCGCTTGCGTGGCTCACTTCATATCTCAACGGACGGAGTCAGAGTGTCTTGATTCAAGACAAAACATCGACAAGTCATGACCTACTCTGCGGTGTACCACAAGGTTCGGTACTTGGCCCGATATTATACTTGATGTACACTTCGCCGCTAGGAGATATCATGCGTAGAAACAACATGTCGTTTCATTGCTACGCCGACGATACGCAGATTTATGTAACATTTCAGCCGTCAGTTAATGGACAGTTAGATTGTTCAAAGGCAAAGATTGAGGCATGTTTACGCGATGTAAACAACTGGATGTCAACTAACAAATTAAAACTAAATAATGATAAGACTGAACTTCTAGTTCTGAGGGCTTGTCATCGGCCGCAGCCTCCCCTCGATAGCATCCAGGTTGGTGCCGAGATCATCTATCCATCCAAATCAGCAAGGAACATTGGGGTCGTTTTCGATCACACTATGATGATGGACAAGCAAGTGTCTGCGATTTGCAAATCTGCGTTTTACCATATAAGAAACATTGCTCGCGTTAGGAAATTTTTATCTTTAGATGTTTGCAAAATACTAGTTCATGCATTTATCACCGCCAAATTAGATTATTGTAACTCGTTATTATATGGTATCCCTAAATATTTACATCAGAGGCTCCAGTATGTCCAAAATTCGGCAGCACGCCTTCTTACTTGTTCGCGTAAATCCTGCCATATTACAAATATTTTACAAGACCTACATTGGCTACCAATAGAACAAAGGATTAATTTTAAGATATTACTACTGACATTTAAGGCTATGAACAATATTGCACCATTATATATTAGTGAACTTTTAGAACCATATGCACCATCTCGATCATTACGCTCATCTTCTCAGAACTTACTCAAAGTTCCAACATACAATCTAAAAACGTATGGTGCAAGATCCTTTTCATTCTCAGCGGCCACTTTATGGAATAGTCTTCCAATTGATGTAAAGAACGTTCAATCTGTAAATATTTTTAAGACTAAGGTTAAGACTATTCTTTTTAAAAAAGCTTTTAACATCTTATATTTAAAATAGTTAAATCCGTAAGTATGTTTAATTAATTTGTATATTTTGCCCTATTTAATTTATTTATTTTAATTATTTTTAGTAGTGATGTAAAGCGCCATTGGTCATTTAGTGGAAATGGCGCTATATAAATTGTTATATTATTATTATTATTATTAGATGTAAATAGACCCAGCCGGGAAATAGAACAAAATAAAAAAGTCAATAATTGTGGTAGGTGGTAACTGTCTTGTGTTTAGGAAAGATTGGTTTTTACCAGTGTCAATAACACGCCACAGATAAATATGCGATTTCCACATCAGAGTCATTTATCGTTTGTTTGAAAAAATCTTCATTTCAGATAACTTACTCAGTTTACAGTCAATCACTGCATGCTAGATTTTCGTTCCCGAATTTATAAACATTTAAATACATGTGCATATAAATTACAATATTTTAAAAAGCCCCTGTCAGTCAGAGAACTGAGAAATCGGGTCATTTCTACTATACTTTCGAGGTTGATAACAATAAATAACAACACAACGACAGTCAATTGGTATAAAGGCTATCATGTTCAGATTAGCAGCTACTTACATTTACAAGCTGTTATCTGTATCTTAACGCATGTTGCATAATATGTGATAAATTCCCGTCCAAAGCCCGTGAAACACCTCTCAGCTTTAGAAAAGACACAAATCTTTGTATTGCACTGAAGGAACCTTTGGTTTACACAAAAAAACAGCTGATATTAAAGGTTTTGCTAAGTCAAAACTCCCACTCGCCGCCATCTTGAAAAGCCTGGAAATGTTGTCCACATGGCTGGCGCAACGTACGTGTCACGTGACTAGTCGAAATCTGATTGGTCGACTGCGCCAAAACTCGACACAAATAAAAAATAAAAAATAAAAGATAAACACTTGCGATTTAAGACTCGTGCCGGCCAAAGGCCTGGCCCGAGTAATAATGAGAAAGTGCTAAAATAAATTTGAACTTACTATCTCCGGATTAACGACACGTAGTGATGTCGAGGGTCTGGCAACAAAAATTGCTGAAGTTAACAAGATCATTAAATCCTTCTGCCGCCAGAATCAATGGGGCTTTATTGCCAACCTGAACCGTAGCGAGCTGCACCTGTCATACCAAGGGACTGCTCAACTCTGTAAGAACTTTATGAACTATATCAATCTTAATTAGAATGATGTGCCCCTGGAGCCCAGTGGTCCCGATCTTACTACTACAGAACATACACCTATAAACGGTAAGGTTAATTTTGGCAGAGATTCTTCATTGGCTTTACTTAATATTAATAGTCTAGTGGCACATATTGACTAGCTTCGTGTTTTCATTAGCACTAATAAGATCGATATCCTGGCTATTAATGAAACAAAAATTGACTCAACTATCAGTGATTCCGAAATATCTCTTCCTGGCTTTGACATTGTCCGAAAGAACCGACGGGTAAATGGGAGACAGGGTGGTGGAGTTTGTTTGTGTGTGCGAAGTCATTTACCATAATACTATGCGCGAAGATCTCGGTGCTGATGACTCGCTTGAGTTTTTGACCATTGAAATATCAAACATAAGATCACAACCGTTTCTTGTAAGCACATGGTATAGGCCTCCTAACTCCCCCCCTGAGCTTTTTACATTATTTGAGAATTTAATCGGGAAAATCGATAGTGAAAATATTGAATATCATTAACTTGGTAACGTTAAATGTAACCTCTTACCAGGAGTTGATGATCACAATGCTGTTAAACTTAACTCTATTTGTGATATCTTTGGTATGAGGCAGTTAATATTAACTATAAATACAAAGTCATTAATTGATCTATTTATTACAAATTCACCAGAAAAAATATCCAAATCCGGGAGTACCATCTAGGTATCAGTGACCATTCCCTTGTATATGCCATCCGGAAGGCTAACCACTGCCGCTCTGGCAGCATACGCAACGTAGGCAATGTAAGGATTTTAATAAGGAGAGTTTCCTTAGCGATCTGAGAGAAATGCCTTGGAATAATATAGAAGCGTATGCCGACCCCAATAATATGTGGGATGTATGGAAAATGTATTTCACGGCCGTAATGGATAGGCACGCCCCTTACAAATGTAAGCGTATTCGTAATAAACGCTCGCCTTGGATAAACAGATAATTAATACAAAAAATGCACCAGAGAGACAAATAAAAAAAAAGATGTGTCGAAAAGCTCCGACCCCAGCATTTGGGCTGCTTATAAGAGAGCACGTAATGAGGTTAATAATGCTATTCGAAGTGCTAAAAGTAGTTATTACGAACAAAGAATTAGTAGCCAAAGCAGTAGCAGGCGAAACATGGAAAATAATAAACGAACTAAGCTCGAGAAATACGAAACATCAAGGGCACCCAACGAAGTTTTCGGTTAAAAGGCTGTTCGGGAGAGTAAGTTAGCCTAAAACGTTCGGATTTGAAAACATTGTCCCTAGCAAATTGTTTTCTGAAATACTGGCTAGAAAATTTGTTTTCAATCCCTATAAAATTATAGAAGAAAAGGGAGACTAAAAGGTTTCCCCTAAAATATTCGTACGTTTTCGTCTGATCAACAGAGTCAGAACGATCCGGAAAAAAACCTTGGTTGGAATGAAAAAAAACAAACATATTATCACAAATCATTTAGTGAAGCGGCCACCTAAAGTTTTCGAGAACACATTTTCATTCTCTAAGAAATTCTGACATCTAAACTCCGAAAGAATAAACCTTTAGCAAACGGAGGTCACTTAAAAGAATTGCCTAAAGGAAGAAAGAACCCCTAAAAAATTCGTACCTCCACAAAACTTTGCAACATGAAGTTACTTGGGCTAGAAAATTCTTGTTTCTGTTCTAGACTACTAACAAATTCGTAGGCCGGGAATATTTTGCCATAGTATTTTCGGTTGACGCGATTTCCACCTAGAAAATCCGAACAGCTAATAGCTTTCTAGAATACGCCAAAAGACATAGTAGGCGCCTTAAAATGGCTAGAGGAGCTGCAGACAACTGGTTTCAAACGAATTTCAAAAAGTACTCGTTGGGTGCCCTTGAAACATCATGCAATCAATGAGCTAAAATGTAGCGGTGAGACTTGAGCAGCTCGGAGAGTATTTCAGAGGCGTTCAATAAGTATTTTACATAGATTGGTCCTAAACTGGCAAAATCTAATTCCATCGGCAAGTATATCACCAGAACAATACCTTGAGAGATTTAACAAGAAATTTAGGCTCTCACATACAAATTGTGGTGTAATGCAAGATCTGCTGGCAAAGATGTCTCCACGGAAAGCTACCGGCCTTGATGATATACCTTGTAAGCTACGGCAAATGGCAGCAGCGGTTGTTGCGCTCTCGTTGACTATACTTTTTAACGAATCGATTACAGCTGAATGCTTCCCTACGGAATGGAAGCTTGCCAAAGTCTCACCAGTCTTTAAATCAGGGAAAAGGAATGACTTAAATAACTTTCGACCTTTCTCTGTTATTCCGGCAGTTGCAAACGTTTGTGAGAACATAGTGTTCGATCAGTTATATAAGTTTCTTAATGACAATGACTTATTAACGCATAGCCAGTCAGACTTTCGTACACTCCATAGTACTCTAACAGCGTTACTTGAGGCTACTAACAGTTGGTGTGTGAATATAGATAAAGGCCTTCTCAATGGTACGATTTTCATAGATCTTAAGAAAGCCTTCGACACCATTGACCATAAAATTATCTTGTTGAAGTTAGAGTACTATGGAGTTGATAATTCTACGCTAAACTGGTTCCAGTCATATTTATCTGATATAATGCAAAAATGTTATGTTAATGGGAAATTATCTGGTGCAGAATTACTATTATGTGGTGTACCACGGGCTCTATACTAGGGTCATTACTTTTCCTTGTCTATATAAATGACTTGCCGAATTGTTTATCTTGTGGTACTGCCAGAATGTATGCCGATGACACAAGTATCACCATTGCTCGTGACAGTTTCGGCAACCTTCAGCCACTTCTTAACAATGAATTGTTAAAGACCCTGTGTCCGAGCCCATGGTGCTTTGCGCCAATGTTATGATTAGTTTGTTTACCAACGGCCGCTTAAATTAAAGGCTAGCTTTTAGTCGAACTAAAATGCTCCCGACTGTTTATAAGTTTCATAAAAGAAGTACACATACACTTTGGATAACGAATGTCATAATTTCTACCGGATTAAGAACCCAATCGAGACCACGAATTTTCTCCGGATGCTTCGAATATGATTTGAACAGTACTCGGCAGGAAGCCAGTTGCACTGCCTTTAGATTCTAATTCGGTTTTAATACGAGTGCGACTTTTCACAACTCTACAAACAAACACATACTCTTGCTACCTTGTTTTCATGTCTCCAGTATTGTTTAGCTGTATTTGAAGATCTCTACTTTCCTTGTGAATGATATATTTTGAGTGCAAAATGAAATGTCCTACTCGTACTCGAGTCAAACTCACAGCGAAGTAACAGCTGAACTCGGCAGATTGGAGTTTTGGTAGCAAGACTTTCTGGACGTACTGGAGGATGAAAAAAAGGTTAAGGGCATTGCTTTCTCTGATAATAAAAATGTAGAACATATACAGATAAGTCGTAACGCCTCAGTGGAGCTGAGCCGTGCGAAATTATATTAAATTACGAATGATCTTGATGCCAGAAGTGATTGCTTTGTAATTCCAACGAAGCCCGCAGGTCCCTTAGTGCAGCAAATTCCCGGGAATCTGTCGTAGCAGTCCTTTTGAACCACAAGTGTTCTCTTGAAGGCCTAGAGAAAGTAAAATGTGGACTGCTGCAGGATTATTTGACGAGTCGCTTCGCCTCGTTGTCTGTTCTTTCTTCGGCATTCATCTACTCGCCACTCTAGACCGGGATTCGAAGAAATATTCGACTAAAGTTTCATTTTAAAAGGTATATATACAAAAGTTAAGATAATAGAAAGTCAGTTAAGCATATGAGGCACGTTTACAGAAAAACAGTCTTAGACAAGAAGGCTCCATTTGTGTTAACATGCTTCATGTTGTGTGCTTCTTCACTTTAAGAGGCAATAACGCGCTTTCCAGTGTTTTATTTTAAGAGCAAATGACAGTATCTGACTTTTCTGGCCTTTCGATCCCATAATGCCTTTGTCTCAGATCTATCCCATAATTTCTTTATTTGAGAGTTAGAGGTTAGAAAAAACGCCATTTTCTGGTATTTCTACTCCAAATACGGCAAAACTGGCACGCTAGGATTAAAGTACTGGAAGAGACCGTTGTTTTGACGTGTAGTACGTCGAAATCCATTAAAAGCTCGAGAAATAGCGCCACTTTGAGTAGTTTAGGGTACACAAGTAACTTTGAGAGATTAAGGTAAGGTTACAAAAACCACATTTTCTGGTATTTCTACTCCAAATACGGCAAAACTGGCACGCTAGGATTAAAGTACTGGAAGAGACCGTTGTTTTGACGTGTAGTACGTCGAAATCCATTAAAAGCTCGAGAAATAGCGCCACTTTGAGTAGTTTAGGGTACACAAGTAACTTTGAGAGATTAAGGTAAGGTTACAAAAACCACATTTTCTGGTATTTCTACTCCAAATACGGCAAAACTGGCACGCTAGGATTAAAGTACTGGAAGAGACCGTTGTTTTGACGTGTAGTACGTCGAAATCCATTAAAAGCTCGAGAAATAGCGCCACTTTGAGTAGTTTAGGGTACACAAGTAACTTTGAGAGATTAAGGTAAGGTTACAAAAACCACATTTTCTGGTATTTCTACTCCAAATACGGCAAAACTGGCACGCTAGGATTAAAGTACTGGAAGAGACCGTTGTTTTGACGTGTAGTACGTCGAAATCCATTAAAAGCTCGAGAAATAGCGCCACTTTGAAGAGTTTAGGGTATACAACATGAGGCACGTTTACACAAAAACAGTCTTAGACAAGAAGGCTCCATTTGTGTTAACATGCTTCATAT
Organism: Actinernus sp. WN-2022; assembly: GCA_030867875.1. Taxonomy (NCBI): domain Eukaryota; kingdom Metazoa; phylum Cnidaria; class Anthozoa; order Actiniaria; family Actinernidae; genus Actinernus; species Actinernus sp. WN-2022. The sequence continues at coordinate 38,930,086 of JAOWCC010001679.1, forward strand.
ACATGTATAAATAATTACACGATGGCCCAAACTAGAAATGGATTTCGAAAGATTCGAGTCACATAACAACTAGCTCTAGAGTATCGGAGCGCAGCGAGTACGGAGCTGACCACGATGGCGGCTGGATGTGTTGACGATCGCTCTTCAGTAAATCAGCAAGAAATGGAGCAAGAAATGGTTTCCACTTCGAATATACCGTCCAATTATCTAGGATTTGACAAGAAGAAGGAAGTGTTCACCTGGTCTAGTGATTTGAACAGCCTTAAAGATTTCTGTGTCAAGGTTTTGAATTTCACGGAGCCTTTGTCAGTTTCGAATAATGGCGCCCGATCGGACTCGATCAAGACCAAATCCGTTACTCTAACACTATACAAATCCACAAAAACGCTTCAGATACAAGGTTCTGATACTAAAGCTTTAAAGTCTGAACTGCAAGCTGTTCTTGGTTCTCCTCTACTGTCTATCGTAAACGATAGTGAAAAGGCGACAGAAGAAGCACTTCAAATTTCCCGCCATCTTATCGATTTATCTACCGACGAAACGTTGCAGCCTGACATGAGCGGCGACGTGAATGACGATGAAATGGGAGAATGTACACTTGGCCACGAAGCTATTGTCGAAATAAGGAGAGAACTATCAAAATTGTAGAATATTGTTAAAGAACTCCAAAACCAAAACGGCGATTGCGAAAATCCAAGCGAAATCGAGACTCTACGAATGGAAAACCTGACCTTAAAGGGGCTCTGTCGTGAGATGCGCATGAACAGGTTTCAAGCAATTTAATGATATGCATAACACTTGAAAAATTGTAATGAGTTTCAGTTCCTTGCGATCGCGATACAACGACAGTTATATTATAATACAAACTGGCTCTTGCTCGAAGGCATTCAGTTAGAAAAACATATTTGTATTGTTATCACTGCTGCAATGGAGATTCAGGCTGAAGAGAAACACATTCTGGCGAGTTTCAGTGACCGGTTGTCGAATTTACCGTATTTTACCGTAAACTACATTTCTAGGTATGCGAGTTGTGCTTTCTCGATGAGAACCTACAAAATGTACTCATCTATTCTCTCTCCAATTTTCAGGGAGATAAAATTACTTACAAATGCAAGAGTTCTTGTAGTCAGAAACGTATTAAAGGGGACGAATGCAAGCAGAAATGAACAACCGAAGCGTAATTTCACTGGCCGCCGAAACCCGGGTACTGTAAACACGAAACTCGCATCTCAAAAGCGGTGTTTGAAATCGTTTCAGGCTCCCTAAATTTTCCAGACAAGGACTATACTCTTGTAGGCTTTCGTGGCACGTTCTCCAGTGTTCTTTCAGGCTCTTCAAAATCTTTCTGCGGCCAGATTTGTTTTCTTCGTCCATCACGGCCAGTTGGCAGTTGAGCCGCCATTGAAGCTCGAAGTTCTTGTCGATGCCATCCCAAAATCTCATTACAACTACATCTGAATACGAACATTTCTGGTAAATATAAAACTTGAACAACTAAATATGAAAGATAAACTACTATATACTAAAATGAGAGATGGCATCGATGTAGACGGATTGAATCAATGTTGCGATCGAGCTCCTCGGGATATATTTGCTTTTCAAACTTGAAAGCGTTGGCGAACGATTTCAAGTTTTGGGCGGCTTAGTAACCAGGCCTGTTATTAATGACAGAGCCCTTTAAAGTCCAAATTGCATAACGTGGAGGAAGAACGAGACTCGCTGAGACTGGCGCTAACATTTCTAGCGAAAGATCTGAGGGCTCAAAACACCAATCAAGAAATGAGAAACGAGAGAAGTACAAGGCAACAAGAATCGCCTCAAGTAACTGAGCCGAACGGAGGTTGTCTTTTGTCTGTATCAAGTAGCTCAATTAATTTGGAGGATAAAGATGGACAATTTACGGAAGTAATTAGTAAAAAAGCAAAGAAGCGGAACAAAAAGAACAAGGCTAAAATCGGCAACAACTCCAACGAGGCTCCTCGCACGCCTAAATCGTCAGAGCATTCGAGTCAGGATCAGCGTAAGCCAACAAAGGCTTCGGTTGTTGTCGCTGGGGATTCTATCATTAAGTGGGAATTATCGAACGCACAGCAGCAGGTCTCGATCAAGTCGTTCGCTGGTGCAAACGTTGAGGATATGAGCGATTTTCTAAAGCTCATAATTCGAAAACATCCTGACAAGCTGGTGCTACACATTGGGACCAATGATGTCCGAAACTCCGATCCGCAAACCATTGCTGATGGTATTTCAAATCTGGCGCATCAGGTTGAACGGCAAATCTCCAAGCACGAAAGTTATAATCTCCTCGATAGTCACCAGGTGCGATATAACGCAAGAACTTGAAAGAAAGGTAAACGAAACAAACAGAATTCTAAAATCAAACTGTAGCCTAAATAATTGGCCATTTCTAGCTAATAATAACATTACTCGCTCACACCTGAACCCCAGGGGTTTACATCTCAATCATGAAGGCAGTGCTTTGTTACAGAAACATTTTGCTAACATTTTAAATTGAGTTGATACAAAGCCAAGGAGGAAAGTTAATGAAGTTTGGTCACACATTCCTAAGCAAAGAGGTTTTAAAATAGCTATGCTTAATGTTGTCAGTTTGCCAAAACATCTTGATGAAATTCGCTTATTACTGCAAAACGAAAAACTTGATGTTTTGGCATTGAATGAGACCCGCCTTGACTGTACCATTTCTGATGGACTCGTCAGTATAGCGGGCTATGACATAATACGTGCAGATCGAGCAAGAAATGGAGGTGGAGTCTGTATTTATGTTAGGAGCTTAGTTAATTACCAAACTCGACTTGATTTGGTCCCTACGGATCTAGAGGCCGTATGTCTTGAAATTAAACAAGCAAACAGTCGGCCTTTCATCATTTCGTGTGTTTATAGACCACCAAATGCCCCTGTTGAGATATTTTCAAAAATTGAAAGGTTATTTGAGTTAGTTGCCAATGAAGACAAATAAATTTACCTATTAGGAGATCTAAACTGTAACATACTTTAACATACTTGAACCTTCTCTGTTGGCTACCAAAAAGTTGCAGGCAATTCTGGAATTATACCAACTGACCCAATTGGTCAAAAGTCCAACTCGCGTTACCGAGTCTACTTGTTCATTATTAGATGTCTGTATTACGTCTTCACCCGACAAAATATTTTTTTCGGATGTTATACATCTGGGAATTAGCGACCGTAGCCTAATTTACGCAGTCCGGAAAATAAATTCGATACCGAAAGGGAAGCCAAATGGACCAATTGAGGTCAGAAATTTTAAAAACTTTAATGTTCAAAGCTTTCTTAATGACCTATATATTTTACAATGGGAACAGTTAGATAGTAAGCAAAATGTGGATGAAATGTGGGGGTGTTGGAAGGCATTGTTTGTTCAAGTACTTGACAGACATGCTCCGATTAGATCAAAGAGAGAAAAGAAACAAGGCAGTCTCCCATGGGTATCAAAAGAAATTAAAAGAAAGCTATTCAAAAGAGATTCGCTCAAGCGCACAGCAGTCAAAACAAATAATGAGAATGACTGGAAGTCATATAAGTCTTCTAGAAACGACGCAAATATTGCTCTGCGCAATGCCAAAGCAGACTATTATACTACGCAGATCGAAAATCAAAAACAAGATCCAAAACGTGCCTGGAAAACAATAAATGACATTCTAGGACGAAAGCGGAAACAAAATTATGTTAATGACATAAAATTGTCAGAGACAACCATTACCTCCACCGAGAAATTGGTAGAAGTCTTCAATGACCATTTTACTAACATAGGTCCAAAGCTTGCGGAAACGATTGACAGAAACGGATACGAGTTTCAAGATTTCATGGAACAAAGGCCATCTGTTGCTGATTTTTGTTTCCGGCCTGTAAGCGTTGCTAAGGGTTGTAAACTACAAAGTCAAAAGCTACTGGCATTGATAAAATCTCAACCAAAGTTCTAAAGGCAGCTCCTGCTATTGCGCCATCTTTGACAAAAAAAATTAAACAAGTCAATCTTTTCTGAAAAGTTTCCTTCGGAATGGAAAATGGCAAGAGTGATTCCACTTTTTAAGAAGGGTCAACGGTCCTTGTTGGATAACTATAGGCCAATTTCAATCCTTCCGGTGGTAAGCAAATTAATGGCAAAGATTTTGTATGAACAAATGTATGAATATCTCTTGAAGGAAAATATTTTATCCGAACATCAGTTCGGTTTTAGACGTTTCCATTCGACAACCACCGCATTACTGGATTGTACAAACGAGTGGTATATTAATATGGACCGGGGACTTTATAATCTAGTTGTTTTCCTCGATTTAAATAAAGCATTTGATACCATAAATCATGGAATAATAATTCAAACACTTCAAATGTATGGCTTTGGAGAAAAAGCACTTAACCTTTTACGTTGTTACCTGACAGACCGAACACAAAAGTGTCAGTTGCAGGGCATGTTTTCAAATCAGAGAAAATAACTTGTGGTATTCCTCACAGATCCATTCTTGGCCCTCTCCTGTTTATTATTTATATAAACGATTTGCCAAATTGTTTAAAGCACACAACATCTAGAATGTTCGCTGATGACACTAGTTTGGCAGCTTTTGGTGAAACACTAAATGAAACAGAGGAGAGAATAAACGAGGACCTGATAAATGTTAGAAATTGGCTGTCTGCTAACAAACTCAGCTTAAATATAGCCAAAACCGAGTATGTCTTGATTACCTCAAAACATAAGATAAATAACGTCGATGTCCAACCAAGAGTTACCATTCATAATCAACCTGTTAATAGAGTAACGAACTATAAAGTACTTGGAGTACAGATTGACGAATCTCTAACATGGGAGAAACACATTGAGTACATTGCAAGTATAATTTCGTCTGGAATTGGGGCTATTAGAAAACTTAGATAATTTGTCGATCGAGACACTCTTGTATCGGTCTACAATGCTCTAATTCAGCTTCATTTTGACTATTGTTGCGAGGTTTGGGATTCGTTGGGTAAAGGTCTAAATGAACGTCTCCAGAAACTTCAAAACAGGTCGGCCAGAGTCATCATGAATTTCAGAAATGAAGCTGCCCAATCAAGTTTGGCTCTAAACGCACTTGGGTGGACATCTTTAGACGAGCGTAGGTCACAAAAGAAGGCAATACTCATGTACAAAACGATTCACGAATTAGCGCCCCAAAGACTGTGTAATATTTTTCAAAATTTAAACTCAAAAACTGATTACAATCTAAGGGGATCCTCAACTAAGCTTTTTATTCCTAGACCTAGAACATAATTTGTTTTAAAGAGCTTTACCTATAGCGGAGCTCAAATATGGAATAAGGTACCAGAGGGCATATGAATCGTTTTGTAACAAACTATCCTCCACAGGCTTTACTTTTAGAAGTTAGTAAACTAGTTATTTGTGCATAGAAATATATATTTTTTAATGATTGTGTATTATATTATTTTTTATTTTTTATATTACCACATAGATTACTTTATCAATTATGTATATTAGCTTAGGATAAGTATTAGTAATTATAATCAGATATTGAGATGTTTATAATTATAATGCACATCTCTCTTGGAAACCAACTTTTAAGTTGAACGAGGCCAGCGTGTTTAAATAAAGTTAGAGCGGAGATTAGGGGGATTGGGGCGAGAGAATAAAGAGAGGGGGGAGGGGGTGGGGAGGAGAGGAAGAGAGAGCCTGCCGGCAACCCATGGTTAATTTGAATTCTGACTACACTGACAAGAGACTTCATAAGTATAGTTTATTGTGGGATAGTCGCCAGACAACTCCGTACTACAATACAATTAACTAATATAAATTGTATTCCTAGCTAATGGGAACTGCCAGATACGAAAAACCGCTTAAAGTGCACCTAACGTTTATTTTGTTATCATAAATATCGATTCTACATCAAGCTTTGAGTACTTCTGTGAAGAAAGTTTTGATTTACAGAGAATACTCAATGTTCTACGTTTGTTTGAAATCGTGAAAATGTGACCTTTCCTGACCCATGACCGCGTAAGCAAAAGCCTGGGTCGATCCCTGGGTTGACGTCATCTCATTAATGCATTATTCTCCATGGTGTCTTTCTATCACAACAACATCGATTTATAGAGAATATACACTGTTTGCGAGTTGTTAGTTAAGAAAAAAGTCATTTTAGTCAACATGTTAAGTATTTATTCAAATTATTGCAAAGTCGAATTAATTATATGACGTCTACCCAGGGATCGACCCAGCTTTTACTTACGCGGTCGTGGGTCAGGAAAGGTTACATTTTCACGATTTCAAACAAGCGTAGAACATAAAGTATTCACTTTAAACCAAAACTTTCTTCACGGAAGTACTCAAAGCTTGATGTAGTATCGATATTTATGACAACAAAATAAACGTTAGGTGCACTTTAAACCACGAAAAAACCACCCTGGGGTTGTGGCCAAAAAACGTGGGGAAATGCGGAAACGTACTCCTCGACCTAATGCAGCAACCCGAATTCTCCAAGGGCTAGAGAACTAACAATCGACAAAGTAACCGTACTATAATCAATAAGATAAATAAAATAAATTCGAAACAAACGTGGAGCTGACTGGCCTAGAATGACTACTTTTCCCGCTCGAATGCTTGAAGCATTACCCATAATGCTATAGTCTCCTCCCCAAACCTCTTTACCGTGCCGGCAGAATATCAATTTCTGACTATATCGCTCCTGCGTCGCTCAACCGTCAAAAATTACATTATCCACCCACTAATTAAAATGCATAAAATTAGTAAGTCATTCAACCGATTCATCCAATCATCACGCGGCGGAAGTGACTGAAACCATGTCTAATATCTGTCAAACTCACGCGTGGAATCTCAAGGAATCTCAACTCGAGCGTAAAATTCAAAACAAAAAATATACGAACTTGGAGAATGTCAGCTGAAACTCTGAAATAACATGTGAAGACAGGGCCGGCCTAAACCCAAACCTGTAAATGTCAACGACTTTTGCAGGATATGTAATGTATGTTTTAAGGTAGCGTTTGGGAATTCAAATATTTCCACGGCGAGAATCTGTTCAAGCCTTGAGAAAGAAAAGAGAGCCGAGCTTTAAATAATTCTAGCTGGTGCCTGCAAAAGTATTGGTCTTCATGTACTATGTCAAACACGAATTGGAGTCTTTCATCAGGGGTTCCAATCAATGAGTATTTGACATGTCTTCTCATGCGAATGCAAAACCGACAATTTACATACGCTTCTTTTCAAACTTCATTAGCAAGTATTGTTTACCGTTTGACTGTTGTATCTAATTATTCAATAGATGGCTTATTATTCTTTTTTGATGGCAGTGATTTCAACTAGCGTACTAGTAGTGTAGTGGACAAGAGTTAGTACAAGCAGTCGGAAGGGTCGAGGTTCGAACTCAGCGGAGGCAGACTTTTTCTTTCTATGTCATTCTTTATTTCTTTACTTCTTCGCATTTTAGCTCCTTACTTGTAGTTTATCAGTATGCAATTAGTTAGTGGTTCATGAATATGATGATTAAGAAATATTGATCACTAGGGTTGGAAATCTGATCAAACGCTAGTGCATTTGGAACTGGTGTTTCATTGGATGTCAAGATGCATCCACCTGACGAAGCTTCGAACTAGGGTTTCACCGGGTATCAAGACCCATGCATGTGACCAAATACAGTTCCCCCATTGGATGACTATCTCATGAATTATTAATGAGTTTGAGAAATAAAGAGAACTAGTTGCCGCTGAATATAAAGTCGCCACCAAATCAGTAAAGAACACTGCCGACTACAATACACCGGAACGAAGTTCTGCCAAAAGAAGCGCTAAAAACCATCCACGCAGCGTTGCGAAATCATCAAAGCAACTCGTATTTTTCAAACTCAGTTGGGATTACAGATAGAACATATCTTCCAGACAAAAGATCTCTAATAGCCTTGCTCCTGTTCTTTCTTTAAATTCATCGCCGAGGGAATTCTCGGTATGTTTGTCGCCATATACTAATTGGTTTCTGCTCTTCTCGCATGCCATGCATGAATAAAATTTAATGATTTCTGTCAATCACGCATTTTAGCCAATAGCAATACGCGGCCTTCTCTCTTCCTCACCTCCCCCTCCCCCTCTTTTTTCTCTCGCCCCAATCCCCCTAATTTCCGCTCGCTGCGCTCCGATACTCCAGAGCCGCAACGCAGGCTACATTTATGGTCATTGGCTCACGTCAGGAACTCTTAACGCAAGCTAATTATCCCCGTTGTCTTCGTATTGTAATAACGAGGTAAATAGAGTGTTTAAGTCAAAAGCCTTGGGAGTCACGATCGACGAGAACCTATCCTGGAATGAGCATATCGGTGGCATTGCAAAGCAAATTTCCTCAGGTATTGGGCCACTTAAGCGTATGAGATATCTTTTAGATGACAATACGTGTATTAAATTTTATCAGGGAATAATTGCGCCACATTTTGACTACTGTTCTGTAGTATGGGACGGCTTAAACCAACAACTTGCTAACAAACTGCAAAAATTGCAAAATCGGGCTGCTAGATTGGTAACAAAATCCAGCTTTGATACCAGTTCGCAGCTGCTACTTGATCAACTTTCCTGGGATAGGGTGTCAATCCGTCGGAAAAAGCTTAAAGCCATAACAATGTTTAAAATATTCAATCATACCGCACCAAATTATCTGCAGGATCTTTTTAAATTCAAACATACGAAATACAACTTGAGGGACTCAGACAAAAAGCTGGAGCTTCCAAAACCAAAAACAAACTACTTTAAGAAAAGCATTTGTTATAGTGGTGCGTCTCTTTGGAATAACTTACCAGCAAATGTTAGAAATGCTGAGTCTCTCAGGTTGTTCAAGAGAAACCTCGATCAAATTTGGAACTAATTGGGCTTCGGGGACCATTAGTTTAGTAGTGGATTTTTAATATATTGTTGCACGGCTATCATGTAAAACAGTTCTCTAATTATTGAGAAAAGATAATTAGTCCAGCTTTGATACCAGTTCGCAGCTGCTACTTGATCAACTTTCCTGGGATAGGGTGTCAACCCGTCGGAAAAAGCTTAAAGCCATAACAATGTTTAAAATAGTCAATCATACCGCACCAAATTATCTGCAGGATATTTTAAATTCAAACATATGAAATAGAACTTGAGGGACCCAAGACAAAAAGCTGGAGCTTCCAAAACCAAAAACAAACTAGTAGTACTGTATTTGGTCTGTACTGTATTTGGGGTTTCAAGGATCGTCATGTGATCGAATTCTCAGCACATGGTTGGCTGGTTCCTCGTGAATAATTAATGAGTATGAGATTTATCATGTTACAATATATCGACTGGCTGGACAGATTCCAAGAATTAATTACAAGCACATCACACCAAGCGCGGATTTAGCTGCAAGAGTGACTTTCTTAAAACTCACTCTACGTTTCGCACCAGTTTACATCGACTTCTTAACCCAACATTAATCTCTGTGCTATAGCAATCAAGATGAAGGTAATTTGTGTTGGTATCGGTAAGACGGGCACAACGACCCTAGCGAGGGCACTGCGATCTTTTGGCTACAAAGTCTACGACTTCGACGATCAGAGTTTGCATTACCTCAGCGACTGGGAAGATGCGTTTTTCCGTGACAAAGAGCCCGACTTCAAAAGAATGTTCGAAAATATTGACGCAGTCACCGATTTTCCAAGCAATTTTTTCTTCGAGGAGATCATGGAAGCTTTTCCGGAAGCCAAGGTTATCCTTTCGATACGAGACGAAGAACCCTGGGCGAAAAGTTTAAGCAACCAGCTGACAGTTTTTATGACAATGACGCTGTACAGACTGAGTTTTCTTTCACCAACGTTTCGGAGGTTCAAGCCGGTTTTCCTAGCCTACCTTAACGCCATGATAGGCAGCGCCGATCCTCGTGCATCCTATGTTTTCCGTAAACGATTGCGCCAGCACAACAACTACGTCAAGACAACTGTGCCACCGAACAGGTTGCTCATCTTCACCGTTAAACAAGGATGGAAGCCGCTCTGCGATTTCCTGGCCTTGCCAGTTCCTGACGAGCCGTTCCCACACGAAAACGTCCGCGGAGAAATCGCGTTTACTTTCCAAACAGGAACCGACTTTGGGCGACTCCTTGTGCGTGAAGTAAAACAGACTTTGGCAATTATTGTGGTAGTAGTTGCAATAATTCCATGTCTACTTTTCTACTTTACTATTTAGTACTTCTAAGGAAAGGTACGTGTCGTTATTATGACTGAAATAGTATCCAGATATATTGCGCGATTCAAAAATGTTGAATCTAATTAACTACTCAGCATATCTAGCTTCATAACACTGAACTGAAGCACTGTTCGCTATTTATGACTAAAGGGAGGGGGAGCGTGATTAAAGTGGGGGGAAGGGGGGGTAGGTAAAATTTTCGAAATCAGTTTCAATTGGGGATATTTTTTTGGATACACAGATGACGTGGTGAAATATAAATTGAAGTGGACATTATCGAGTGGAGTGGTATTTTTTTGATATATTCAAGTTCGGGAGGGGTCAATTGTTATATGTGCTTGGGTTGATAACTAATCACCACCACCATCATCTATAAATAATGAACAGTTACAAAGGCCCGATTGCGCCGAACTCAATTGAAAGAAAAGATAATCAGGCGGATTCTTTTGATATAATTTAATAGGTTCGTCGCATGAAACATCCGATGTCTGAATCAGACCAAAGAGACTGTCTCTGTAACAATAGTCCACTCGATGTGTACATTTCTACCATAAAAGGTACAATCTGTCCTTACTACTAAAATGTAATTCGATTGATTGAAAAGTTTATTTTACTCCCATTTCGCGCGAGGAGTTCAATAGTTGAGCGGGCTCGGATATCAACTATGTCTAGCTTAGCCGGGAGCTTAGCTTCTGCGATTAGACCGTTAACGTTGCTTAACTGAAATGGACCCTATTTAACATCATTGACTGAAATAGGGGAAAGAGGAGGTCTTAAAATTTCGTCGAGATCGCAGCTTGTTCAGTTTGGTCTCCACTAGTCCCTGCCTTGTTCATGTTTCGACATTCTAAAAACATGCTTCCAAAACCATTTCATAACTATTTCATACTTAATAATGAAATGCGTAAACACTATACAAGATCATCGTCAAAAATCCATGTACCTTATATACGTACAAACTACAGTAGGTATTCAATAAAATATAGAGGAAACCAAGTTTGGAACAACCTTCCAAACATGGTCAAAGAGGCAGATTCATACAATATTTTCAGGAAAATAACTCAAAAATATATTCTTTTTGCTGAATAATCTAATATTGTTAGCAGGATATAAAGGCACAGTTGTCACATTCAAAAAATAGCTTACAAGTGCTACATGTATAGCTTATAATTAGTAAAGCCATGTATTTTTTTTTCATTCTATATTAGTAATCATCTCGGGGGCTCTCCCAGAAAAGCCCAACAGGGTTAAGAAACGCTTGCTACGCAGGCTAGGGTTTATTGAGAGCTCCTGCTCCATAACACTACGTGTACACACAATGTATGATTGATTGATTGATTGATTGATTGATATTCAAGGATGTTGTTTGATACATGATACCTGATCAATGACAGATGAACAAAAAGGCTTACTGGGCTCTTTGCTCAATAACCAATAGGTCAATAAGAGATATTTATTTTTGTATACTATGTCTATGAAGGACGATTCCTTTGTAAAGGTTGTTGCTAAATATTGTTTTGCTGTTCTAGTATTATATAATAATTGTAACCCGTCACATTAAGATTTTTTTATGTCTAGAAACTTGTATTCTCAATGTTTGTCTGTTTGGAATAAAGTTATTATTATTTCTCTGAACTCGATTCTAAGGGTCAACAGCAGCGGGCTGATGAAGTTTCACGGAGAGGCCATGCTGACGAGTCCTAATGCGCTAGTCAATTTAGTGAAACCCCCCGGTCCCAGGACATGGTGGGAGATTTGACACAGACACTGCCCAAATGACACAAAAAAATACCCAACCCCTTGGGAACACAGATGGCGCCGGAAATTGGGGCAGACTTCCCGTTTGCAACCTGAAATGTTATTGGTTACAATAGCCTACCCCTAAAACAATACAAACCCTAACCCTAAAACGATGGGATTCTTAGGATACGACCTACAGAACAGTGAAGTCTAACCGGCGAAATTAGAGTAATCTACCACCCCCATGGGGCAGATCGTTGGTTCAAAAGTGATTCCATACCCCCTGTTATCAAATTGACTACGAGGCTAAGAAGGACGAAACAGTGGCTACACTCTAGTTCAAGCGTTTCCGTGTCAGATTTAGCTAAGCGTAGTGTTGCGTGGAGTTTTTATATAGTAAGAACTTCGATAAGTGGGTTTCAAGTTAATTACGCTAACTGCATCTGGAGTGTCACAACTTCCCATTTCTTCACCGTGGTAAAAATGTTTTCCCTAGGTAACTCCTAATTATAATCGAAAAAATCGAGAGAAAAAGATGTGAAACCGGGCTTCCTGTGGTATAGAGGGACGAGCAAGGATCTGAGGATGAAACAAATGAGGGGGGAGGGGAATAAGGAAAAATAAAGGAGATGCCTGCCAAATTTCGAGGTGTTCGGACCGACTCCTGTACCATATGGACTTTGTCCTGTGCTCCTCTACCCAAGTGAATTATTGCGCTCATCCATATAAAACAAAAGTATAAATGTGAGCGGAAAATCGAAAACTTTAAGCTACCGACAGTTGCGTTCTAAGATCCCAGTGCTGATTAAGTCACTAACTAATAAGAGTTCAATTAAAATTCAATATGTTTCCATCTGTGCTCTGACGTATTCTGTTGTTTGTCCATCAAAGTTGACAAGTTTGAAATAATGGGGTTGATTTTAGGTCTATGGAAACAAGGATCAGTTTGAAATAGCGGGGAGTTCGAAATAACCGACTTCGGAATAGCCGATAGTAAATCACTGAAAAAATAAGGGTACTCCAAGGGAATTCGGCCTGACTTCCAAATAACGGGGGCTTCGAATTAACCGAGTTCGAAATAGCAGGGTTCGACTGTATATATGGTTTAATTTCGAAGAATATCGTATGTGGGGAAAGTTCTCAAATTTGCGATTGAAAAATCTTTTGTTTTCTCCATTTCCGATTGGCTGGATGGTGGCTTCTCTGAGTTTTCACAGAAAAAAAAGAGCCAATAGCATAACAATTGTTTTTTTCGAGATGTAGTTTGGACTGTAGACATCTCTTAAAGCACTTAAAGGTATATTCAAGCAAACTCGTATGTGAGGGAGGCACATTGTCGCAGAACAATCGATTCTACTACAGCTCTTAGCCGGATCATCCGTAACAATTAATGGCTATAACTAAAACGCATGGCAGTAAATAAGGCATACTTAATAAAGCTTCCTACATCAGTTTACGTTACTCACTCAAGAATGAGCACCCCATGCATACTAAATTCATTTTACGACGAATCCACGACGAATCCTAGAACTCAGGAATATAAATATGGTCGCTGGAGGGAGAACTTTTTATCTTTCAGTTTTCATTTCAGTAGTTTTATTTTTTTCACTCTGGGCATTCTTTGGCATTCGTGGTCACCCGCGAAGAGACGAGTTCTGTTGATGACGTCACGTTTTATTCTCGTCCCAGTCCCCGAACGTGTGCGGAAATTATTCTAAATTTAGAAGTTTAGTTAATGAAAATATATTTATTTAAAAAATTCGTATTTTTCCCGCTACCTTTTAAATTCTAAGCTTTCAAAAAAAGCGTAACTGGCCAGGGCTTATATGCACTTTTTGCAACCACGACGGTAACGTCTAGGACGATGGCGTAAAACAATAGCCTTAATGAGAAAATACAATAACTGCAAGTGAAAATGCACGCAGTCGCCTACATTTCAAATGTTGTCTGCAAAAACACAACGTGAAAACCCCAAATTTTACGTTTTATTAAAGGAGATTGCCAACGTAAGAAAGATAATCAACCCGTTTTCAGTCGGCGTGAATGAACTCTATGCTCATCATATTTTTCGAAAATCTGGTTGTGAGAAACAATTAAAGGCGAACAAAGGAAAGAGTAAACACCAAATTTCGGCAGAAAACACTTCTCTACATCCCGTCGTCACTGCCGTCCTAGTTGATTTTGGACATTACCACGGCCACGTCAGTTTTGGTTTGAAACCATTACTACAACCGCACTCTCCCAAAAACCTCTTTCCGAAAACAACTGCGTATGAAGAGGGATTCCTTTGCACTGCTACGTATACTCGGACACCGATTAATGAGACAGAACACATTTCTCCGGGACTGTATTCCTCTGGAAAGGGTTTAGATTGAAGTGATTTGGCCAGGGAGGTATCGGACGAATATTTTACGAGAAATTTGTATTATTTGGTATACAACGAGCTAATACAAATTTCGAGTGAAATTTTCGCCGGTATTACATAAGAAAACCATGAACTAACCATATTATCCTATAAATAACACATTTACGGGAAGAGTTATCACCAAAACAAAGTAACTTACCAGAGGATAGAAATATAATGAAATATAATAATCATAGGATAATAGAAGGTATGGCACCAGATTTGGCAAAGCGAAACAAAAATTATCCGTCAAATCCGCCTGGTTTACCAACGATAAAATTAAAGCTAAACAGTTTCTGTAATCGTTTTGATCCCTTATCGCTTCAAAAAGATCTGACCCCGTGTTAATCCGATAATGTGTTTTGTCTAAGTATACATATAAATAAAGGTTTAAATGTATTGTGTTTCGGTTTGCTGAGGCAGATAACTAGGTATAGTTGTCGTCATTTGCTAGTGCTGTTGGAATCTATAACGTTGTGCCCTTTGCAAAACTAGAATTACAGCGATTTCTGTATTTGGGGAGCGAATAAAAGTTCCTTTAAAAGAAATGAAAAGGAAAATAGAGTACCGACGTCTCACGCGTCGGCGCGATAGCCGTGTAATCTGAGAAACTCATTCATCTGGCCCACGTCGATAACACGGTCAACTTCCCTCTTGCCACGCCGAAAATAAAGAGCATTCAGAGCCAAATGTAAGACTCGGATCCGGCCCGTTCACACGGTCAGAGTGATAATGCACACTCGAGATCTTGACAAACTGCACGAGGTGAACCATCTTCTATTTGTTTTAAAATATAAACCTCTATCAACGTGGAACGAAATTATTGAGCGTGCATTATAAGAAAATCAAGCACGCTGAGCAGCCAATGACATCACGCGTTCTTAGGATGCTCCCGTAATTTATATTATAGAAGAAAATCAAGCACGCCGAGCAGCCAATGAAATCGCGCGTTCTTAGGATGCTCCCGTAATTTATATTATAAAAGAAAATCAAGCACGCTGAGCAGCCAATGAAATCGCGCGTTCTTAGAATGCTCCCGTAATCTATATTATAAAAGAAAATCAAGCACGCTGAGCAGCCAATGAAATCGCGCGTTCTTAGGATACTCCCGTAATTTATATTATAAAAGAAAATCAAGCACGCTGAGCAGCCAATGAAATCGCGCGTTCTTAGAATGCTCCCGTAATCTATATTATAAAAGAAAATCAAGCACGCTGAGCAGCCAATGAAATCGCGCGTTCTTAGGATGCTCCCGTAATCTATATTATAAAAGAAAATCAAGCACGCTGAGCAGCCAATGAAATCGCGCGTTCTTAAGATGCTCCCGTAATCTATATTATAAAAGAAAATCAAGCACGCTGAGCAGCCAATGAAATCGCGCGTTCTTAGGATGCTCCCGTAATTTATATTATAAAAGAAAATCAAGCACGCTGAGCAGCCAATGAAATCGCGCGTTCTTAGAATGCTCCTGTAATCTATATTATAAAAGAAAATCAAGCACGCTGAGCAGCCAATGAAATCGCGCGTTCTTAGGATGCTCCCGTAATCTATATTATAAAAGAAAATCAAGCACGCTGAGCAGCCAATGAAATCGCGCGTTCTTAGGATGCTCCCGTAATTTATATTATAAAAGAAAATCAAGCACGCTGAGCAGCCAATGAAATCGCGCGTTCTTAGGATGCTCCCGTAATTTATATTATAAAAGAAAATCAAGCACGCTGAGCAGCCAATGAAATCGCGCGTTCTTAGGATGCTCCCGTAATCTATATTATAAAAGAAAATCAAGCACGCTGAGCAGCCAATGAAATCGCGCGTTCTTAGGATGCTCCAGTAATTTATATTATAAAAGAAAATCAAGCACGCTGAGCAGCCAATGAAATCGCGCGTTCTTAGGATGCTCCCGTAATTTATATTATAATAGAAAATCAAGCACGCTGAGCAGCCAATGAAATCGCGCGTTCTTAGAATGCTCCCGTAATCTATATTATAAAAGAAAATCAAGCACGCTGAGCAGCCAATGAAATCGCGCGTTCTTAGGATGCTCCCGTAATCTATATTATAAAAGAAAATCAAGCACGCTGAGCAGCCAATGAAATCGCGCGTTCTTAGGATGCTCCCGTAATTTATATTATAAAAGAAAATCAAGCACGCTGAGCAGCCAATGAAATCGCGCGTTCTTAGAATGCTCCCGTAATCTATATTATAAAAGAAAATCAAGCACGCTGAGCAGCCAATGAAATCGCGCGTGGCCAACCACAATGCGCTCCTCCCCTCCTCACTGGAGGACAATAATTTTCTTATATTGGCCTAGGCCTTCGATAAAACTCTTCGATAAAGTCAAGCAGCCGGTTCAAAACACTAATTAACATTTACAATTATATTCTAAATTATCACGTTTAAACACCGGAAATAAACTGTAACAGCAGTTTTTCGCGCTGTTAATCTTAAGAAAATGTCGGGAATTTGTAGGCTCAGGGAATTTACCGGGAAATCGTTGATATGTCGGGACAAAAAAATATGTCGGGGCAAAAAATAAATCGGGACAACTTTTGAGAAAACACACCACAGCTCAAACAGGCTTCAGTCGCACGATAGTCCCAAAACTACAAAAAAAAAAATTTAACACCTTGGCATTTTTATCACCCAGTAATCTATTATTCCTGCCAAAGTGCTACTGTAGGTTTTCTTCTAATTGCCTGAAGCATGCGAGCAAGGCAACAGTTCTAATCTGTAAGTGGGTCCAAATCTCGATTTCTTTATTTACCACTATGCATCACTTCTTTTGTCTTTTTTTTACCACTGCTTTGCACGGATTTGATCGTCACGTGACATTACACAAGGTGGAATCTGCATTGTTGGAGCTAACTACGTTCAATCGTTCTTTAATGCAATTTCTGTGTATGCAATCCTTATGTAATCATGAATTTGTTGAAGCGTAGACATGTAGGCGAACTCTTTCTAACTCTGTGTGAACTATCAGTTTCCAAAGAACAAGATCTCTCCTGTTATCAAGATGGTGAGCAGCAAATAATTTTCTTCTATTGGCTTTGATAAAGTCAAGCAGCCGGTTCAAAATACAATTAGCATTTACAATTACATTCTCAATTACAGTTGATTTCCGGTGTTTAAACTTCACCGGGGAGAACAGCAGTTTATTGTGCCGGGAATGTTAAGAAAATGTCAGGAATTGGTAGGCTCAGGGAATTTACCAGGAGATCGTTGATATGTCGGGACAAAATGAAAATAAATCGCGACAACTTTTGAGTTACACACCACAGCTCAATCAGGATTCAGTCGCACGATAGCCCCAAAACTACAAAATATATTCATCTAACACCTTGGCATTTTTATCACCCAGTAATCTATGTTTCCTGCCAAAGTGCTACTGTAGGTTCTCTTCTAAATACACTTCCTTAACTGCGCGGATCAGCGTTCACTACCTGTTAGGTATACTAGTATATTTCCTTAACTGAGCGGCAGCATTCACTACCTATAAGGTATACTAGTTTATACTATATTATCAAACTCATTAATAATTCATGAAACAAAAACAAAGGAAACACCGACCGATAAGTGATCTAAATCTGATACAGATTTCGTCCTGATTTACATAAACTTTTGCTTCGATTTTCTCGGCCAAAATAAGTCGTATCGCCAAAATAACTGAAAACATGACTCTCTACATCTAGACGTTCGATAAGTGCGATAAAGAATTCGTGTCCGATCTTTATGGGATTTCAGCTCGAGTTGGTAAATCCCATGAAGATCAGCCGCTCATTCGTTATCTAGAACCGCCTCACTGGTTAGCTCAGTTGGTAGAGCACGGTCTAGAGTGCGGGAGGTCGGGAGTTCGCACCCCGGCCGCGTCCTTGGGCGGGGACGGTTATAAGCCGTTGGCCATGTCTCCTTCTACTTCTACTTCTAATCAGCATTTGAAGGGGACGTGAAGAGTTGGGGATTGTCACCCGGTACAGCAGCCTGCCCATTGCACTAACCACACACTCAACATTGTAAACTGCGTGGCAGCTATTAGCGCCGTAGGCAGTCACTGACGGGATATATCAGTAATATGTAAAGCGCCATGAGACTGTGGTGATATGGCGCTATATAAATATGGCCATTATTACATGTAGTTCCAGTTATTACTCGGGCTGCCTGTGGCAGCGCCGAGTCTTAAAATGTAAGTCGTTATTTTTTTTTTATTCTGTGCAACAAGTCTTCTGCGCATGCGTTAAAGGTCAAATTCACACCAATCAGATTGCACTGTGCTGGTCACGCAACAATCGCCAGGTTAATTTATTTACATAATTGAATACAGTAAAATCAAGATGGTGGACTTGACGGACGGCTGTACATAGCGGTCGAACATAGGCTAGTTTGAGGTACGTTTGGTAGGTTTTATGCCACATTTCATTTTACTTTCGGTCATAGTACATACCAGCGCAAACACCGTGATTGGTAGGCCAACACTAAAATAATTTTGACCGCGTTTTTGGCAGGTTTACCGATCTCGTATCAAGACTTGTGTACGTTATACTATGCAAGTATACTGAATAGCTGATTTATAGCGAAATATAGCGATTTACTAGCAAATATATATACTGTGGTTGAGCAGTTATAGCTTGCTGTACTCTATCGAAGTCTGAAAACATCTGAATTCCTGAACTGTGAGAGCAACGTTAACAGTATACACGAAGGCAGAAATATACACATTCCGCACAGAATTATGATGAGACAAGCACTATTCAACTCTCAAGCCTCAAGGTAAACTTAAGTTTAAATTAAAGATCTACTTTGGTCTTTTATTGTGGATTACTGTGTATGATTGTAATGTGAGTGATCTGTACAGGGTGTTCATGCTCAAAGATATTCTAGTATTCTTTACGTTGTGTTTTGTAACAGCGATTATCTGTTTGAATTTGACGAAGCTTTGCCTGGGAATAATCTTAATGTTATGGGAAATGCAACTTGTATATATCTTAAATATCAACAAAACATCCGGATCGGAGGCTGAAGAAATGGTAAACATAAATTTATATGAACACAAAGTGGATAAACAGCTTAAAGAAGACTGTAGATCTCGTACGCGTTTACATATAAATTCAACAGCGACACGAAGAAATATATATCTACGGCTTAGAAACGATCGAGGCTGAAATGATATGAACCGACCGGAGCTGAGTGCAAAGACTGTACGAAAAGTTAGATAAAACCTATCTTTGATGGCAAAACAACCTCATGAACTCAAATACGATGCCTTGTGAGCAATCTACGTACATATGAAGCTATAGAAGCTTATATTATCGACTACGTGAGAGTCTGCAAACATCGAACTGCTATGAAACCGCTTGTCAGTATTCGCACTTCGTGACAAGCGAACTTTTCTACTTTCGACACACGGTCGCTAAACTGTACGAAATCTCCAAGAATAAATCCCTAATGTCCAAACTAACGGGAAAAACTGAAAGAGGAAATCCTTGTGAGCAATCGACGTACAAATGAAGCTATATAAGTTATCATCGACTATATATGAGAGTCCAACATCGAGCTGCTATGAAACCGCTTGTGACAGTTTGTTTACGCACTTTCGTGACAAGCGTTCGACACACGGTCACTTAACTGTACGAAATCCCCAAGGATATATCCCTAATGTCCAAACTAAAGGGAAAAACTGAAAGAGGAAATCATTGTGACCAATCGACATACATATGAAGCTCCAGAAGTAATTATCGAATACATGAGAACCCATAGAGAAAACCGATAATAATGAACACGTAATTAGTTTCACGGACATTTGTGGCTTAACTGAACTCGCGCTACAGCATAGCTTGAAATACTGTACGAAAACTCCCGTTTAAAAATTTCCTGATGCTGAAAGGACCGTAGCATCTTAAACAAGATATCCTTCTGACCAATCGACATACATATTAAGCTGTGAAAGTATGTTTCCATTCCATAACAGCCGATAGTGCAAACTAGTAAACTGCCACTAGTAAATTAACCTTGCGTACTTCCGCGAGTACTGAACTTTCTAGCGTCAAATGCATGTGTTACGTTTCCAAACTTTAGGACAAGAAATCTTCCATAGAATGTTCTATTTTTTTACAGCTGAGAACTGTATTATTAAACATAAGAAATAAAACAATGGTGCCATTTGAAGAATTATATCATGTCAAAAGTGCATAACGAAGAAAAATAAATCTACGGACGCGAGCAGCTCGTTTCACTTTGGTCAAATTCGGACTGTTTACGACTGGAACCTCCAGTATAACAGAACAGCAGACTAAATTGTAAACGTAAGGTCAACTACTTTATTTACATACGAGAAAACAAAAATATTAAATTACATACATGTATATATACTAGGGGAGTAGTATATCACCGCGCTACCGGCCACTCCTAAAGACTGCTAATATTCAGCTAATAATTCTTCTAAGAGGATTTCAAATGAAAGTGTATTTCATCTTGAATCTCATGTGGCCCGAGTGAAAGCCCAGGATGGGCTCTTGTTTGTCTAGAAAATAGCGCATCATGGCGTCACGCACAGTGGTTAATGAACTTCAAATCTAAGTATCTTACCTTGTGGATCTCCTGTTTGTACCATAAACTGTTTGATCACCCGGTGGAAGATGTTGTTATTGTAGTAACCACTCTTACTATGGGTAAAAAAGTTCTCTACCGTCTTGGGGCATCTGTAACATTTGAAGCAAAAGTTGTATAAACAGCATATCGTAAACCGGGCCAGCCCGCCTCATGAATATTTTATAAGTAATAGCAGGACATGAGGGAAATTAGTGAATAAATTTCCCCGAGAGCCGAGGGAGGATTTGTGGAAGTCCCGACGCTGCAGGCGGTGTATTTTACAGATCCTCCCAAGGTCGTGAAACCATAAGATTAAATTCCCTAAAGGGGAACTGTCAACCCCCAAATGATAAACTTTCTCATGACAAAAGACAAAAATAACTACTCAGATTAGCAGAGTATGCTTTCCAGGTATACTGAAGAACATTTGAGACAATTTTGATGAAGGACGGACGGCAAAGATTCAAGGTGGCCAGTTGAATATAATCGCTTTCCTAAAGCTCTGTCTTTCTGGGTTTGCAAACAAATATTGCGGGATTTTTTTAGAATTTAAAACAGGGAGAACATATTGCCCTGACACATATGAAGACTGCAACGGGCTGATGCTCTCTGTATGTTACCTTTAACTGTTACACAGGCATTCAACTAAACTAATCTCGTCACACACGACACAAACATTGGCTCTGCCAACAACATCCACAATAACACAACACAAAATAGCTCACTGACCATCCGCGAGGGGCCCCTATGTTTTTGTATTAAGATCAATGTTGTAAATTATATATTAAGATTACCATCAAAGAGTAAATAAGTAAAAAAAGTAGTTGTTTCAAATTCAAAACGCTTGTGTGTGCATAAGTAAGTATTAAGTAAATAAGTAAGTAAGTAGTACCGCAGTGATATTGGGGACACTATAGTCCTACGATTTTACGTCCTTATCCGATAAGACGTGAAGGTCTAACCGTTTACTGTATTATGTAAAGGCAGCACCTTCTACTCAGTTATTTTAACACCCCGAGTGTTGGTCTGGTTGCGGTTTGAATCCACGATCTCCCGCTTCACATACCAGCACTTAACCACTGAGCTAACATGTGCTTAAAGTGCATATAAGCCCTGGCTAATTATATTTCTTACGAATGAAGGGACTAGTGGCCATAGACAAAGGATTCCGGAATAAAAAGTTAATTTAATTTATTTGTCATGGTGTATTGGCCGTTCAAAGTTGCCCAAAAACGTGTCTTGGGTTGCCTGTGGAGGAAAATCAAGGCTTTGCAAAATTGGCACTGGATATAGTTTGACGTCATCAACAGAACACGCTCGATGCGCCATTGCATGAAAGGCCTTGCCGAATTACGCTCTCCGAAACGTTTAGCGCGATATTATCATCTTTCTCGGTTATCTATTCAATTATTTTGCAAATAAGCCAACGTTTTAAACCCGCGAAGAGACGAGTTCTATTGATGACGTCACGTTTTATTCTAGTCCCAGTCCCCGAAGGTGCGCGGAAATTATTCTACATTTGGAAGTTTATTCGCTAAAAAAATAATGAAAACATTTTTATTTAAAAATTTCGGATTTTTTCTCTACCTTTAAAGGTCTAAGCTTAAAAAAAAAAGCATAATTGGCCAGGGCTTATATGCACTTTAACCTAGGAAAATCAAGCTACCAGGAATCAAGCGGCTTTTTGGTTTAAATTTTACTCGATATTTGAACTTCAAAGCACATCCCATCCTACCCCCTACAATTTTTTGTTGTTGTGTTACTTATCATGAACAAGTTCGTGTTGAGGGCGCGTTTGTTTGATCTTATTTCATTTTCGACCCCAGATCGTAAGATCGAGCATGCGCAGTAAGTAATAAGAAGGGTCTGGGGTCGAGAATGACCTTATGTCAGAATAAGAATAGATGGAATCAACGCGTTCTCGAGGTTAAAAATAATGTTTATCATTATTTGTCAAATCGCTTTAATGTAATGATAATCATTATTCTAAGACAAACCCCAACCCGAACCACAAACCGAACCCTAACCATCGGACGAGTTCACGGGTAAACGACGGGTTCTCACTCACCTAGAGCTAGTGTTCACAGGTAAACAAAAAGAGAAGGTAAACGTGAGAAATTTGTTTTTTGAGCGCTCCTACTCGCTCGAACTCGTAACCGTTTGCGTGTAGTGCAGACGTCATGACCACTACACTAAGCGCGTCTACCGCCGTTCGGAATTTGACAATTGTTTATCTTTATCCTTGACTGGTTTTAAGAATAATGATTATCATTGTTTTGAAGTGATTTGACAATTAATGATAATCATTGTTTTAACCTCGAGTTGTGTTGATGGAATACTCTGGAAATCACTGGTTCACGCACATTTAGCACAGTAAAGTCTGGTTCACACTAGGGCATAAACTCAAGCAACATACACAGTGCCGTATTTATCATTAGCGGTACTTGTTCTACTCACAGGTGTGACATAAGCACAAGCAACATACGCAGTGCCGTATTTATCATTAGCGGTACTTGTTCTACTCACAGGTGTGACATAAGCACAAGCAACATACACAGTGCCGTATTTATCATTAGCGGTACTTGTTCTACTCACAGGTGTGACATAAGCACAAGCAACATACGCAGTGACGTATTTATCATTAGCGGTACTTGTTCTACTCACAGGTGTGACATAAGCACAAGCAACATACACAGTGCCGTATTTATCATTAGCGGTACTTGTTCTACTCACAGGTGTGACATAAGCACAAGCAACATACGCAGTGCCGTATTTATCATTAGCGGTACTTGTTCTACTCACAGGTGTGACATAAGCACAAGCAACATACACAGTGCCGTATTTATCATTAGCGGTACTTGTTCTACTCACAGGTGTGACATAAGCACAATCAACATACGCAGTGCCGTATTTATCATTAGCGGTACTTGTTCTACTCACAGGTGTGACATAAGCACAAGCAACATACACAGTGCCGTATTTATCATTAGCGGTACTTGTTCTACTCACAGGTGTGACATAAGCACAAGCAACATACGCAGTGCCGTATTTATCATTAGCGGTACTTGTTCTACTCACAGGTGTGACATAAGCACAAGCAACATACGCAGTGCCGTATTTATCATTAGCGGTACTTGTTCTACTCACAGGTGTGACATAAGCACAAGCAACATACGCAGTGCCGTATTTATCATTAGCGGTACTTGTTCTACTCATAGGTGTGACATAAGAACAAGCAACATACGCAGTGCCGTATTTATCATTAGCGGTACTTGTTCTACTCATAGGTGTGACATAAGAACAAGCAACATACGCAGTGCCGTATTTATCATTAGCGGTACTTGTTCTACTCATAGGTGTGACATAAGAACAAGCAACATACGCAGTGCCGTATTTATCATTAGCGGTACTTGTTCTACTCACAGGTGTGACATAAGAACAAGCAACATACGCAGTGCCGTATTTATCATTAGCGGTACTTGTTCTAGTCATAGGTGTGAGATAAGAACAAGCGCCGCTAATAACCAGTTCATTGATGCGTCTGCATATGTTGCCAAGTGTAAACCAGGCCTAACCTGTTATCAACGCTTGCTGACATATTGTATTCAGGAGACATATTGTATTCAGGATACATTTAGCATTCCAGTAGATAAAAAGTCCTGATATAAACGATGGGTAGTGGTTATTTTCTGTGTATTCTTATTCCGGAATACAGTCCATCGAACGAGACCTTAGATGCAGCTGTTCTGGGGTGGAGCCAGGATTCTCTGGTGGGAGTTCGATCACGGCATGACTTCTTTGTTTTTCTTTATAAAAAGGAAGAGGAGAAAGGGGATTTCGATCGACCCCCTGGGTCCACCCCAGGTGTTGCTGTAAGCACAAGCCCTTCGTCCCCTTACTTACTCTATTGGGAACAGCTTGACTGTGATATCTCCCATTGTTGTGTGTAAAGTAGCGACCTCTGGCAGCTTGACAGGTGCCCCGGATCCCTGAAATAAGGAAAGGAAAAGTTTTGCGGTCACAACTGGCTTGAGCGTTATTTTACATATTTTAAAAACTTGGTGGCACGCCTGCAGCGAACGTAACATTCTCTTACTCAAATTATACATAAAGGGATCTGTGTTAATAAAACATTGTATTATAATAATACAATGGCATGATGTATTGTGATTGCCTCTCATCAGTAAAAATATACCCAACCACAAGACATTCGATGAAACAAAATCGTAAATAATAATTTTATTTGCGCGCGAGCGTGCGGTAAGCTACGATTTCCTGCGATTTGATTGGCTCCGGTAGCGGGCGGCTTTTTCCTAGAGGATTTCGTATGAGTGGGACAAAAATACGGTATGTCCCTTTACTGTAACCGTACCGTACCGTAACTATGTAATTTGATTGGATTAGAAAGATAAAACCAATAGGGAAGCCATTTCAGTGTCACAGCATGCCGTACGGTAACCGTGCTGTAAGTCATTGCCGTAACTTGCACACTCATACGAAATCTGCTCTATCTCTAACCACGGTCACGGTAACCAGTGCACGCGCTATCAATTAATTGAAGTTTGTTCAATAATTTATCTCTTAAGTCGAAAGAGAATACAGAAGTTAATAAACACGTTATTTACCGGTTTAGGGTCGGTCCGTATAAAGAAAAATTGTGCCCTCTGTCAGTACATTATAAGATCTCGGGCAGTTTTTCTCTATAGCGATACTTCATGTTGATAAACATTACAATTGTTATGCTAATGTAAACCATGATTTCAAAAGGCCGCTTTGTGTCAGGAACCAATGGGATCTGTGGTTGGCACATTAATGACAACGGATGACGTGCAGTAAGTATCGCTATACGGACCTCCCAGCCGGTACATAATTCGTATATAATCAATCAATTTATGGACTACCCTACTTTGACCGCCTCCCGGTTAGCTCAGTAGTTAAGCTCCGGTCTGTTGAGCGGGAGGTCGCGGGTTCAAACCCCGGCCGGACCAACACTCAGGGTCTTAAAATAACTGAGCAGAGGTGCTGCCTTTGTGAACCAACTGCAAATGGTTAGACCTTCACGTCTTCTCAGATAAGGACGTAAAATCGTAGGACTAAGGGCTGGATGCCAGTTGGGGCGACAGCTCTGTTTCCTTCCCTGGTCATGATGTGACGAATTCACTAAACTCTCTCTAAATTCTACTGAGTAACTATTAATATTCATAAAAAAATGCTAAAACTAGTAGTTTCAAATTGAAAGTGACATGCTGTCGAGCGAATATAGTAGCAATTGATTAGAATCTAAGCCATGTATTAAGGCCATCATATACCCATCTAATATTATAAGAGCACGATTTGAATGAATGAAAGTATTCATCAAAGCTGAACGCAGAGTAACAAATGGAGCATTGGCCTCGTGCTCACTTTTGATTAACCCCTGATATTCTTTGTCATACTTTATAATCCAAACTAATTGGTTGTCATTTGCTGCTTTGTTTGCCTCAATGGCTCCACCACAATGGACGGTACATGTGTGTATTTCCCTGGAATTGAATCGCAGATCAACGTACCCTGCGAGCAGAGGTTTCTCATCTTTAATTTGCCTTTCCTGTCGCCGAGAGAAACCTCTATGCGCCATGGTATCTGGATTTCCATTGGCCGAGAAAAACGAGACGGTAAACATTGTACATTCATTGTAGATTTGATATTGTCCATTTCCTATTGTTAACGGCAAGAGAACGGCGAAGAAGAGAAAATAAATCTTCGAGGGTATAAATCAAAGCTTTCATTAGGATAAATTAAGGTAGATTTATTGAACGGTAATTTCAAGGTATTCTGAGTAGTTTAGCAAAATAAGTAGAAGACAAAGCCGGAGTTTGAAGCCCTTATAAATCGTCGACAAACAAAAAACTGCGCGACGACATAAATAACAGCTGCGAAGGATACTGTGGGTTCTTGCAGAACCAGCGAGGATCGCCAAAACGTCGTGCCCATAAATTTATTTCATTTATCAACCGAAAACTGTCAACCTGCACTTTGTGGCCCCGTGCTCGGCGGGTCAAAAATGCAGGTCGAGGGTCACTGGACACGAGTCGCGGGTCACTGGTCACGAGTCGCGGGTCGCGGGTCACGAGTCGCGGGTCACGAGTCGCGGGTCACGAGTCGCGGGTCACGAGTCGCGGGTCACGAGTCGCGGGTCACGAGTCGCGGGTCACGAGTCGCGAGTCGCGGGTCACGAGTCGCGGGTCACGAGTCGCGGGTCACTGGTCACGAGTCGAGGGTCACTGGTCGCGGGTCACGGTTCCCTAGCTCACGTGCTCACTTTCTCACGTGACTTGACTCATAAATAATCCCGACATAGAGAGAAACAAACAGACAAACAAACAGACAGACAAACAAACAGACAGACATCGCCGTACTTTCAAACTTGCAGCGATTATATGCTGGCTCGCCTCGCCAGCAAAAATATTACTATTCAGAGTCGATGACTGCTGAAATCCAAGAATAGGCTTCTTTCTATATATGCTTCCCTTGTCACGCACAAAGCTTTTAATATGTGGCTCAGTGGCAAATTAACTTTATTAGATTCTCGAAGTGAAGTATATATCGAAAGACACGAGTCCCAGGAGGATAAAAACGTTTGTTTTTGCTAGTCCAAACTCGTTTTGAAACAGCTCGAAACTGACCTAGCTTCCAAAACCTATTCAGTTACTGGCCAGGATGACGGCCATGTGAGAGAAGGGTCATAACATCGAGAGTTTCAAGTGATCGATAAGAGTATGGGGACGAGATTGGTAAGATTCGAGACATCTTGTTCTCCCTTTGGGGGTGGGGAAGAGGGTATGGTATTCCCAGATATTTTGGGTATGAGTGTGGTGCCCGGGTCTCAAAACCCTGACCCTATTTCAGACCAAAATATAAGATTTTCCATACCCTTTTTCAGACCTGTAGTCTATTTCATAACAAGAGAAATATATGGTGGAAATATGCGGTCTCATACTTCCCTGTCAAGATCATACCCTATCCCAGACTAAAACTGCGAAATTTGTTACCCTATTTCAGACTAAAACAGCTCGAAAACCATACCCTTTGGGGCGTCACATGCCCGTATAGTATATGTATGGGAGTACCCCCCCCCCCCCCCCCCCCCACCCCCACAAAAGGGATTGTCCTACCTGTGTAGCTGCTAAAATCTCTTCTCTTGATGGTTTCTCATTAAAGATATCACGATCACTTTCGCCACTGAAATGAGAAGGAAATACATGTTATTCGTATAATTTAAGGATGAGCTAATTTTAAGCGTAACATGTCGCTTCATTTCAATTTTATTATGACAGAAATAGTCGAAAACGACAACACAGGCACCGTATCTTTCTTTGCTTAAACCCTTACCTAAGTTCAGGCCCTCTGGACGAAAAGACGTAGAATCTGTTCTTTTTAAAACCTGTAGAGAATACTGTGGGGTCTCTGGAGACCTTAGAGAAGGACGGGTTCTCAGCTGCTTGCAATTCCTACACAGTAAAGTAAAATATACAACAACATTAGCGGGTACCCTGCGAGCAGAGATTTCTTCCCGCTAAATAAAAGAAGGCTCGTGTCAAGTTTATGTTGAGCATGCTCAAGCATTGTCGACCGCAGCCCCAACTTCTGGTCTAGTCAGTCCGGTTTACCGTCGTCAAACCAGTTTTTCCTGTGCACGAATTGATGAGCACGATCTCGAGGCCACTCGATTCAGCCTGGGCCCGAAATAGTATCGAAGCAACCCTTGAGGCCAGCATCACGAGATTTACTCGCATTTCGCCTCAGAACTGGAATAGTATTGGCTATCTAAACAACATCTAACCCTGAAACAATACAACCCTAACCCTAAAACAATGGCATTCTTTGTGCGGGCATTTTTTATGACTTCGCTTGTCCCCCCTCCCCCTTCACAATGTTGGGATAGAAAGGCAGCATTTCAGTCTGCTCGAAAACCAACATTGAAATGGGGCAGGGGGTTGTGTTAAAAATAGCCGGAAATTGCTGAAGCGGTCCGACTTAAATGGCAAGGGTTGTAGTTAGCATGATAATCAAAATACAGTATATTCATATTCATATTCATATTCATATTCATATTCATATTCATATTCATATTCATATTCATATTCATATTCATATTCATATTCATATTCATATTCATATTCATATTCATATTCATATTCATATTCATATTCATATTCATATTCATATTCATATTCATATTCATATTCATATTCATATTCATATTCATATTCATATTCATATTCATATTCATATTCATATTCATATTCATATTCATATTCATATTCATATTCATATTCATATTCATATTCATATTCATATTCATATTCATATTCATATTCATATTCATATTCATATTCATATTCATATTCATATTCATATTCATATTCATATTCATATTCATATTCATATTCATATTCATATTCATATTCATATTCATATTCATATTCATATTCATATTCATATTCATATTCATATTCATATTCATATTCATATTCATATTCATATTCATATTCATATTCATATTCATATTCATATTCATATTCATATTCATATTCATATTCATATTCATATTCATATTCATATTCATATTCATATTCATATTCATATTCATATTCATATTCATAGAAAGAGGGTTTGTATCAGAGCAGGGTCAACTCCAGCCTCCATGCCAGGAGGTACAAGAACTAAGAATTGGACTATTTCCAGTCCTCAGAATCACAGTATAAAAGTGTCAGTATTTTTACTAAAAACCGTGCGTCAATTTAAGTCACTCACCAGTGTTAGAGCGGCGTTACTTTTGGGTCTGCCCTGATATAACGCCAACTGCAAGACGCGTACGTTCTCCATCTACAAGGATACCACAACGAAGAAGCAGAAAAGATGACAAAAGGTTACATAATTGTGACAATGGGAATAGACATACACGGACGCTGACACAGTGTAGACTAATGGGTTAAAATAATAATAATATTTAGGAAATATTGTTCTTATTTTACGCTTGTTGTTTTGCCGTTATTAAGACAATAAGTTGAATTCTAGAGTTTCTTTACTGAGTAGAGCAAAGGGCTACTTTACCCACTCCTGCAGAAAATTGCTATTCAATGCAATTGTTAAGCCCATATTTGAATATTGTTGTACAGTTTGGAGCAACACCTCTAATGAACAATTATTAAGAATACCAAGAGTGCAAAAACGTTGCGCTAAACTGATTCTAGATGCAAGCTTTAATGCATGATAGGTCAGTAGAACTTTTTAACAACCTGCACTGGATTCCTATTGACGATCTCGTGCGCGTGAAGAAGCTGTGTATGATGTTTAAGATTGTTAATGGCAAGTGCCCAGAGTACTTAATACCTATGTAAATTATTTAAAAGACACTCACAATCACTGCACTAGAGCCTCGTCTAACCTTGGGTTAGTCGTACATAAATGCCGAACGAATTCAGGGCTTCGCACATTCCATGCGAGCGGCACTACATTATGGAATGACATTAGTAGCGATGTGAAAAACATTTCCCAACTAAGTAATTTTAAGAAACATTTATTCAACAACATTTTATCCAATAACTTCAAACATAAACATTTTAACATTACAAGAAAATTTTAATTCAGTATTTAGTCTACTTTTAGTACAAATTGCAATTTACAAATTATCTTTAAAAATTAATATTACTTAGCTAGTTTCTAGATTGTAATTCTTATCTAGTTTTAGTTTTTATAATGGGCCGCAATGTAAACTACTGGGTCACCAGTAATTATGTTTCTTACCCAATAAAGTATATTATTATTATTAATAATATAATAAAAAACTTATGGACTGAGTTAGGTCGGGACGAACGGGAAAATGTTTGGCTCGAGGTCATAACGCACGGACCGAGTACAGGTGTATGGTGGCCGAGAGCTGCCATTCAAAGGCCTGGACGCACGCATTGTGCCTAGGATTCCCTCTCGTCAAACTGCACGAAGCATGTTTGGATGCTGAAATCTCCAAGCCGACTTCTTAGACTGACCGAGTTTGATGTGAATACGTGATACGGTAAGACAAGAGAAGTAAGAATATTGCATGTCACGGCGTAAGTTTTGCAGTACCCTCCCCCTGAGAGGATTGTGTTGCATCACGGGGTCTTGCTGACGTCACGCTTTTGGTCACGAGGTCTGAGGTTGTACCGTCCTCGCATCGGTCCACGGCAAGAATCTTGATTTGTCGTTTTTAAGCTGGGAATTTATCCATTTTTAATAAAGGTTTTGTCAAAAGACTTCCAAATAATGATTTCCCGCCCAGAGATTAATAACCACCGGGAATTTGGGATCAATTGGAGCATCTTTTCGGGGGAAAATCGAGGCATAAGGTAAGCGTATTGAAATAACGGTTTCCCGCCTTTCTAATATATATATATAGTACAGAGTAAACAAGAAAAAGAGCAAGCTAGAAAACGTACTAAAACAGGTCCCAGAGCGCTAAGATTGAAATATGATACTTAAGGACACCTGATAACACAAGACAAGTTCTTCAAAGTTCAATATTTTATTGTTTTCATTTTTTTCTAGTACTACGGGAAAAAGGCACACAGTGCAGATACAGAACTTGGGCTGCCTGTGGCGTGACTTCTTCTCCCGAGTCAAATGGCACGAATTCTCTTGGTCCAACCCTCGAGTATTTCTGTGCTTTGCCTGAAACAGAAGCACTTAGCCTTTGAACAACTAATTCGCTGGTCCTTTTTACTTCCTCCTCCTTTCCTTTTCCTCTTTTAGCTCTCTTTTTCTTCATTTGATCCTTAAAAGTGTGCCACGCTTTATCAGCCATTTTGGACATAACCATCCGCGCCGCTGCCGTGTTACCTGAGCCTACGTTCGGTAACCCGTAATGCATGCCGGTATACTGTGGCAGGCCATGAGGAATTTATTTAAAAATGGATTTAGTTTTATTTTAATGTTGATAAAAAAATATTTTTTTTTTTTTTTTAATTTTTTTTTTAATATTAGTTAATTTTCTACAAAAATAAATAATTTAAAAAATGGAAAAATTTGAATGGCAACTCTCGGCCACCAACAGGTGTACAAACTGACCGAGAACCAACTATTTTCACGTTCGGCCCGACCTAACTCAGTCAATAAGTTTTTTTACCACAACTGCCGGTAATCTCGCGATCTGATTGGTCGATGTACGGTGGTAAATGAGAGTCCAGACAACGGTGCTGACGCGAGAAAGTTATAGACAACGCTGGCTCTTTCAAAGCCTGTCACGCTTTGTAACGAAACTTCCTTGTACGTTTTCTAATATCGTTGTAAAAAGCAAATTTCCTCTGGTTTTCCGATGTGTGGACTCTTATTTACCACGATTTACGTCATCACATGGTCAAAATTTGTTGTGAACTCACTTGGCTCCGCCTCGTGAGTCCACAACAAATTTTGACCATGTGATGACGTAAATCGTGGTAAATAAGAGTCCACACCACGGAAAACCAGAGGAAATTTGCTAAATATCATATGACCACTTAGTTTGCTTAAATGGCAAAATAACAAGCACGAAATCGAGCAGGGCCTGACGGCTCACGTCAAACTCGTACAGCCTCCATCGCGTGACTTCTGTAAATGGTTCAGAAAGGAAAACGCGCGCGGGATCGTACGATTAGAACCTCTAACTCTATCTGTATATCAATTGTGGAAAAACGTTAGAACAAATTCCTGCTACTGAGGTTTTATTTTATTTAGTTATTTTATTTAGTAACTTTCCAGGGCAGAGAAAGGACTCTAAGTCCAGACAAGCTCTGCACCGTACCTTACAAATGTATTTACAATGTACTTCTCAAACTCATTAATAATTCATGAGATAGTCATCCAATGGAGGAACTGCATTTGGTCACATGCATGGGTCTTGATACCCGGTGAAATCCTTCTTCGAAGCTTCGTCGGGTGGTGCATCTTGACATCCAATGAAACACCAGTTCCAAATGCACTAGTGTTTGATCAGATTTCCAACCCTAGTGATCAATATTTTTTAATCATCATATTCATGAACCACTAACTAATTGCATACTGATAAACTACAAGTAAGGAGCGAAGAAGTAAAGAAATAAAGAATGACATAGAAAGAAAAAGTCTGCCTCCACTGAGTTCGAACCTCGACCCTTCAGACTTCTTGTACTAACTCTTGTCCCACTCTTTCCATCAAGAATAAGTCCTTCTGCATGTTATCGGACTAAGAAAACAAACATTTAGTTGGTGTACATTGGACTATGAGTGAGTCCTATTGTAGAAGACAATTTAGATAAAGGTGATACACAAATAACATCCCTCGGAGGCATTGAGTAGTTACACCAGGTCAGTAATGACAGACTGAAACGCACGTGGTGAAATGCGGTACTGCACGTTCCTTGCTATCACTGTAATGGCTTATTTAAGAGAGCATGTGGAATTTCACTTGTCTACTTTATAGTTTCTAGCTCCTGATTGGTTCCTCAAAGTTAGGGACATGTCTCGAATTAGATCATTATTACTTCCAATTCTCAAATACAGATTACTAGGTAAAACAACAAAAACAATAACCTACTTATGGAGTTGAAATATATGCCCTGATATTTGTCCTCGGTTATTGTCTGTTCCGAGAAGCCGAAACGGTTTCCGAGAGCGAAGCTTGGGGGAAACTGTGAGTTTCGATGAAGATTTCCAAGCTTCAGGACAAATCTCAGTTCATATTTCAACGCCACAATGTGGTTTATTCTCGGTTAATATTCCAATTTCGTGCACAGTACAAAATCCAAGCCTTCGGCCTCATGCAGTATTTCATTATTATTCGTTCATCATCCCTCTTTAAGGGAGCTACTCTTGAATCGTGCAGTCAGCCAGCGCGTGCCTGTATTTGTCAATTAATAATATACATGACAAAAATGCTCAATTCTGATTGGTTGACGGCAATGCAATTTCAAGGAAACACAGTGCAGAAAAAAGGAAACACAGTGCAGAAAAAAGGAAACATAGTGCCGAAAAAAGGAAATACGATGCAAATTTCTTTGGAAAGCAATGAAACATTTCCTTTCGACTTCTGAGAACACTCGAACAATTTGAATGAATTTGAAGTGTGAACTATTATGGTTTGTTGACTGAATAAATTACTTTGTCACATGACTCACTTCCTGGTAATTTTTTTCATGTATATCATACGGTTTTCTCATGCAATTTGTGATTAATTTTCACTCGTGTTTTTTTCAAAGAGCTCATATTGCACTCGCCCTTCGGGCTCGTACAATTTACTCTTTGAAAAACCCACTCGTGCAAATTAATCCCAAATTGCACTCGAAACCGTATGATTACCTATACAAAGCACGCATATCATTCTCTAACCCTTAAATAACGCACCCTTAAATAATGTACTGCGGATGCACAAGCGGAACGCGAGTGCATTTAGCAGCTTTTCAAGACCTCGAAAGTGCATTATTTTATTATAAGACGGGGTACAATCTTCTATTTTTTTTATAATATAAAACTCAATCTACGCGGAAAGAAATGCTTGAGCATGCATTGTAAGAAAATCAAGCACGCTGAGCAGCCAATGAAATCGCGCCTTCTTAGGATGATCCCGTAATGTAAAATTCTATAAAAACAATATCAATGTTACCGAGTGAAAATACACACCCCTAAAATGCGTTCCTTTTGTATTTGGTCAACAAAGGAAAAAGGCCTAAAACCTTGAAGTTTTATATAGGGCCACACTCGTACAGTGAAAAATCGTATTAAGAACCTCCTAGTCAATCATTAATGTTAAAACCAAGGGCTTCACCGTGTAGGCTTTATAAAGACCCTCACTCGTTCAGTGAAAATCATTAAAAAGTTCATAAGATGAGTCTAAGTGCAATGACTCGAGGTGCTCGAAAACAAAGGCCCCTTGACTCAGTTATTCATACGTAACCGGCCTATCATTATGGGACCCAAATTTTCGCTCCATATATAGTTCAACTGCGCATGTGAGTGACGCACAACGTAGCTGATAAAACACTGCTGCTCGTTTATTAAACATTACTTACTTATAATAAATATAACTAACAAATGGTTGAAATAAATAACTATAAAATATAAATATAGATAAGGATTATTAACTTAGTAAATAAGTGAAAAGGCAGCCGCGCCACAGGCGGGTAAAATCCTAATTTTATTAAGGTTAACGACAGCAAACTGCCCTGATATTGGTGGAACGGCATTTACAACAGACTGTCTTGAAAGTTCATATGCGATTACCATCGAATGCGGAGTACAAAAGCGAGTTATATTTCGTGTGAAGTAGTTTCTTAAAAGTTGCTATTGAAGTACAAGCCTTAACGTCAGATGGCAGAGAGTTCCACAAAATCACAATACGGTTAAAGTACGAATCTCTAAAAGTAGATGTTTTACATAAATTAGGTTTGTAGTCTGTACTAGCGTGAGTACTAAAATACTTTCGGTGATTGAATCAGTGACCCCATAAAGGTACATTATCACACGAGCACGATTAAACATGGGCATTGACCATTTGCCCATGTGCTGCACGCTCACCCTAGCTTTGCCTCAGGAACTATGCGCTTCGCTTCTTTCGTACTTAGCATGCGCGCTGCACGTTAAAGTACCTATCACCCTTTTGCAATTTTGATAGCTTATGAACCTCCAAAAAGTTTTGAGTACTTCTGTGAAGAAAGTTTTGGTTTAAAGTGAATACTTTATATTCCACATGTGACCTTTCCTGACCCATGACCGCGTAAGTAAAAGCCTGGGTCGAAACCTGGGTAGACGTCATCTCATTAATGCATTATTCTCCATGGCGCCTTTTTATCACAACAACATCGATGCATAGAAAATATACACAGTTTTTGAGTTGTTAGTAAAGAAAAAAGACATTTTAGTCAACATTAATTATATGACGTCAAGATGACGTCTACCCAGGTTTCGACCCAGGCTTTTACTTACGCGGTCATGGGTCAGGAAAGGTCACATTTACACGATTTCAAACAAGCGTAGAACATAAAGTATTCACTTTAAACCAAAACTTTCTTCACAGAAGTACTCAAAACATTTCGGAGGTTCATAAGCTATCAAAATTGCAAAAGGGTGATAGGCACTTTAACCATTTCTTCATTGTGAACTACGTTTGTTGTTATTTATGCGACTTCAGGATTAAATGCTCCTGCTGTTGTTTATTTTCATCTATCGTTAATGCTAATTATGCTAGAAACTACCTTACAGACAAAGAAACCGTTTAACTGTGTACAATCCTAGTGACGTCACGATTGACGGTTAGGGAGCCAATACGCGGAAATGCTAGACGGCGGACAAGTCCCTTTTTTCTTGACTAATTTTAGCCGAGCGAGGAATAGGACCGAGTCTAAGATGAACTCCAAGGGGAGGAAGGGACGAAAGAAAAATAACCCTAACCTTTATTATTTGTCCCCTACCCTACCCTACCCACTACGTAAAGGGATTTAAGCGTGCTCAATCTTCGCTCGGCTATGACAACGTATAGCGATCAAAACACCGAAACACGTATAACGATCAAAACACCGAAACACGTATAACGATCAAAACACCGAAACACGTATAGCGATCAAAACACCGAAACACGTATAGCTATCAAAACACCGAAACACGTATAGCGATCAAAACACCGAAACACGTATAGCTATCAAAACACCGAAACACGTATAGCGATCAAAACACCGAAACACGTATAGCGATCAAAACACCGAAACAAGTATAGCGATCAAAACACCGAAAGACGTATAGCGATCAAAACACCGAAACACGTGTAGCGATCAAAACACCGAAACACGTGTAGCGATCAAAACACCGAAACACGTACAGCGATCAAAACACCGAAACACGTGTAGCGATCAAAACACCGAAACACGTGTAGCGATCAAAACACCGAAACACGTACAGCGATCAAAACACCGAAACACGTGTAGCGATCAAAACACCGAAACACGTGTAGCGATCAAAACACCGAAACACGTACAGCGATCAAAACACCGAAACACGTATAGCGATCAAAACACCGAAACACGTACAGCGATCAAAACACCAAGAAAAATAAAGGGACTTGCTGGCAGTTTACGGAAATGCGCGACATGTTTTCAACGAATGTAACACTCTAAACGACATCAGTTGGGATTTTTCGTTAGTTTGTTTGATAATATAAATACCATTGTTTTATTGGTGTATTGCTTTGGAACAGCCAGAATACATTAATTGTATGTCTCAAAAGAACGTGCCCTATATATAATCATGTATACTCACTTTTCCTATCATCCTGACACATCTATTGGTATGAAGATTTACAACTGGGAAAAGGATAAAAGGGAATTTAAAAGGAAGTTAAACAGTTAGAATAATACTAAGAAATAAACTACAAGAATATCTATTCGAATTGTTGTTCCAAAGTATAAATTATGTAACACATTTTACTTGACGACTAGATCTATGCACAAATTGTTAATAATTTTGGCATCCCACATGTGGAGGTTCATTAGGTAATATAAACATAGCGGATTTTTTTTTTTTTGGCCAGGAACAATTATCCACGAGAGTTTTCCATTGAATGGCTATAGATGTCTCAATCTTTCTCCACTCTTTACCTGCTAATCTTGGGTCCTGGATCGCGAATGCCCATAATTTCCATTTCGGAAGGTTCGATTCCTGAATGCGGTGCACTGTGAATTGACTTTGTTGGTACAATGTATCTCGTTCTTGCTCCGGTGTGTTTTCTCCAAGTTCTCCGTTTTTCCTCCCTCCTCAATGCAACGACATCCATGCTAAATTCTAATTCGATCTATGATTTTGTTGTGTGCTGGCTTAGACAACCTTTCTTTTTTAAGATCACGTTAAAATACTCGTTGAACTGTTCTGTTAACAGGAGTGTATTAATACACCTGACACTTCTCACACGGCGGCCATGTTGAGTCCCAAGAGGAGAAAAACCTTTGTTTTTGCTAGGCTAACCTCGTTCTGGAACTGCTCAGTACGAGGCTGGCAGTGCAAAATCTATTGTTCGTAGCCAACACGGCCGCCATGAGTCAATAGTCCACTTTCGATATATGCTTCACGTGTTGGTGTTAAGGCTTAGTTATTATTTCGCTCATCAGGCTAGTCTAAACAGTTTTGTAACTACAGTGGAACCTCTCTGTGAGACCACCTTTCGTAGGCGACCACTTCTCTTAAGCGACCACTTACCAAAAGCCTGTTTTGTCTCGCAGCCGTCAAATCACTGCATTTAGTACCTCTCGTAAGCACCCATCTCTCGTAAGCACCCATCTCTCGTAAGAGACCACTTTTCCAGGTCCCGAGGGTGGTCGCTTATGGGAGGTTCAACTGTACATAGAAGCCATTGTCATTATTTTGGAATGTTCATTACGTAACTCTAGATTCGTTGGACTATTACGTAATTAAGTAAACTTTTCGTTAGATTTCAATTACGCGGGAATGTTATTATGTAACCACTAAATAATTTAGTTCGTATTTTACAATTGTAGCGTGCGTATTGTATGTGAATTCCTAGATAGCCTTTTTTATACGGGTGCACGAAAGCATAATGTAGTACAATATTCGGATTTTTAAGTTGGAGTTTATCGGGACGATACGTTGGAGTTTATCAGGTACATTTACTAGGGTTTATTTAAATACGTTGGAAATTCAGGATGTACCCAAGAACGGACTTGGACTTATAGAGTTATATAGAACAGGGTAACATCGTCGAATAAAAGTTTACTGTATCGCGTAAACACGTGTCAAGCACAAAGGTTTCAATACGAGGCTCCCGGGTAAATTAAATTGATTCTATTCTCGGAGCAAACAATAAATTTAATTTACCCTGGAGCCTCATATTGAAACCTTTGTGCGTGACGAGTAAAGCATATACCGAAAGTGGACTATAGCAATTATTTTGGGAATATAATTTTGGGTTACCTGTGGTGGGCGGTCAAGATGATAGCACCCAATAATTTCATTTGGGTTTACGTGGTGGGCGGTCAAGATGATAGCACCCAATAATTTCATTTGGGTTTACGTGGTGGGCGGTCAAGATGATAGCACCACAGGTAACCCAAGAATTTAATTTTGGGGTGCATGTGGTGGGCGGTCAAGATGATAGCACCACAGGTAACCCAATACTTTAATTTTGGGTTACCTGTGGTGGGCGGTCAAGATGATAGCACCACAGGTACCCCAAACACATAAATCCAATCAAAAAGGACAACTCATTAAAATTCACATATAACTCTAATCCAAACCCTTAATTACCCTAACCATCAAACCTAGCAAATTATTTCCAAAACATGTTCACAGGTAAACATCAGGAGCCCATAACTAGGAGCGTCCATCCCACACACAACGCATCCTCGCTCTACAATTACCAATAATCAGTAAATGGCAAACACGCTTGAAATACCGATTATTGTTAATACTACGACAAATCCTAACCCGAACCCTAACCATCGGACGAGTTCGCGGGTAAACGACGGGTTCTCACTCACTAGAGAGAGAAAAATTGTTTGAGCGCTCCTACTCGGGCTTGAACTCGTAATCGTTTGCGTGTTGTGCTTGGCAGTGCAGGCGTCACGACCACTACACTAAGCGCGTCTACCGCCGTTCGGATTTGGACAATTGTTTATCTTTATCCTTGACTGGTTTTAAGAATGTCATTGTTTAATTTGTGTTCCAGAATTAGCGATTATTGATAATTGAAGAGCAAAAGCCAATTACTGATTATTGGTAATTCTAGAACGAGGATATGTTGATGTCACAGCGTCCATCCCACACACTAGGCCTATGTCACAGCGTCCATCCCACACACTAGGCCTATGTCACAGCGTCCATCCCACACACTAGGCCTATGTCACAGCGTCCATCCCACACACTAGGCCTATGTCACAGCGTCCATCCCACACACTAGGCCTATGTCACAGCGTCCATCCCACACACTAGGCCTATGTCACAGCGTCCATCCCACACACTAGGCCTCTGTCACAGCGTCCATCCCACACACTAGGCCTATGTCACAGCATCCATCCCACACACTAGGCCTGTCACAGCGTTTTTACAAGTTAGGTTATTTTTAGAATGGTTTCCTGCTATTGTCGAGTTGCAATTATTCCTAAGGGAATCAAATCACAAAAGCGTAGCATCCATGTTGTTTAGTATAACAAAAGTAGCTAATGAGGCATCTTTTGTTCCGCCACGGTGCAATCTACCAATTGGTGGGGGAAATAATCTAAAAATAGCCCAACTTGTAAAAACGCTGTGACAACTATAATAATAATAATTTAATACCTATATTGTGCAGTTTACATAAAATGATCAATTGCGCATAACATCTAGTAAGAATATAATAAAAATATGTTGTTAACTGAGTATCTTAATATAGTATGGTAGATAGATATGTATATGTAAAAATACCTATTTATATATATATAAATTTAAATAATTAGATAAATTAATATAACATTTAAGGCTCATATGCTACATAAAAAAATGGGTCTTGAGATGGCGCTTCAACTTATCTACAGATTTAATCTCACGAAGAGCACTTGGTAGTGAGTTCTACAGCTGTGGTGCAGCAACCATGAATGACCTATTTCCAAGCGTCAACTTTGTCCTAACATTCGGTAAACTAAGCATTAAACTATTCGAGCATCTTAAGTTATGAGATTCCTTAACATTAATCAGTTCACAGAGATATTCTGGTGCCATTCCGTAGATACGCTTAAAAGTTAAGAGTAATACTTTAAAATCGATGCGCAGTCAAATTGGAAGCCAATGCAGCTCACGGAGGAGAGGAGTAATGTGGCAATACTTAGGCGCATTGTAAACCAATCTAGCAGATATATTCATTACGCGCTGGAGCTTATTTAGCTGGCAGTCAGGTAACCCATACAGTAGGCTGTTACGATAGTCAACACGGCTAGTTATATAAGCGTGAACCAGAGTTTTAGGGCGCGTTCGATTGACCATATTCCGGAATAAGAATAGATGGATTAATCTCTGGAAATCAATGGTTCAGGCACATTTTGCACTATAAGCTACTAACGTTTGCTGAAATGTGATATTCAGGATACATTTAGTGTTCCAGTGACTAAAAATTCCCGATATAAGCGATTTGTAGTGATAATTCTGTGTATTCTTATTCCGGAATACGGTCAATCGAATGCACCCTTAGTTGCATCAGGAGACAAGTACTTACAAATGCGTCTTAAATTGTGCAAATGATAGAATGCTGATCTGCAGACCTTACTTATATGACTAGACATAGTTAAGCTATTGTCAAACCATGCTTCAAGGTTTCTAACTACAGAAGTAGGTACAACTATATAGGAGATATGGACGCTCCTAGTTATGGGCTCCTATAAACGTTCAGTCCTCACTAACCTAGGGCTAGGGTTCACAGGCAAACAAGACAAGATTACGATGTGAAATTTAATGAGTTGTCCTTTTGCAGTGAACGAGTGATAACTGACTGACACCTACTGTGACCACATACCTTTGATTCCTAACATGGTTGCATACATAATAAAATAACCACTCTCGTCGAATACTGGGAAATAACGAAAAACAACACGTTTAATACATCTTACACACTTAATCATTTCATACACCACTCCTATGCTGTTTAATTTTGACTCTGTTGTTATGTATTTCTTGGTAAATGTTCCAGGAGTCTATTTTATTTCCTATGTCGGTCAAGAAAACACAGAGATCGAAAGAGAAAACTCTTAAGTACTACAGAGTGTAGGGTGTGGAATACGACAATTTTCAATTACTGATTTATCATGCACGTTCTTTCACAAAGCTCTCTCTTTGAAAAAGGTATGTTGTGTAGAACAGGGCAGGAAATTAGAGGAAAACTGTTGCTACAGTTGTAGTTGTCAATATTTTTTACCAGGAACATGATCTGATCCACTACTATGCAACAACAAATAGTTCAGCAAGATTTTACTAACAACAGTTGTAAGTTGTCATGAGATTTTACTAAC
Organism: Actinernus sp. WN-2022; assembly: GCA_030867875.1. Classification (NCBI taxonomy): domain Eukaryota; kingdom Metazoa; phylum Cnidaria; class Anthozoa; order Actiniaria; family Actinernidae; genus Actinernus; species Actinernus sp. WN-2022. Next base: position 38,972,032 of record JAOWCC010001679.1, read on the forward strand.
AACAATATGATCTGACCACTAGCAACAACAAATGGGCCATGTCATGCAAAAAGGGCCCAGACGACATGAAATGGAAATATCTTTTGAAGTTGTTCTACGTTTTGGACACAGATCTGTGGCATGAGCACCACAATCTGTTACTGACATGTAGTGTTGATTTCATGAAATTGACAAGTGAAACAGCCGACAAAATTTACAATACGCTTACACAGGCGGTTGATCGCAATTGTAGCAAACACAAATGATAGACTATCATGAGATGGCTATTTTAAGGTATAACTTGTACAGCTGCTAAAATGATATTACGAGCTATGAGCTTACAAGTAACAACACCCCCCCCCCCCAAAAAAAAATAACATGGGGGTACTGTTTGAAGAGACAAAATTTGGTACAAGTTTCTATCCAAGCATTGAAGACCTGACAAAAAGACACTGTGCTGGTGAACCCCAGGGGGTTATAAAAGGGACAGGGATGATCGTCAGAAAAAATCAATTTTACCCCTAAAAGATACCAATTTGGGCGTGGCCGTGGCTTAGATTTACCCCTAAAAGATACCATTCAAAAGCACATAGAAAATCAATGAGTTTATTGTAATATTAAAGGCATCAAATGCTTTCACAGTTAGTATCCCCTAAAAGATACCATGTTGACATAAAATTCTCGGTTTCACTCACACATGTACCACAGCCCACAATTTTAACCCCTAAAAGATACGACGATCATTCCTGTCCCTTTTATGTGGGGGTACCCTCCCAGGTGGTGAACATGTGTACATGTATGTGTACTGTAGTTCTATGAATGAGACACATACCAACATTTGAGTACTTGAATGCATCTGACTTCTCTACATCTCTCTCTATTGCCACACGTCTTCCAAACTCCATATTAGGGAGCTGCTGTTTTTGCTGTGGAAATTAAAGGGAAAATATAGTTAATGGGATGTACATGTACCTTAAGTGCTTCCTACCGGCCTAACCAGGACAAAGTCTTGCAGAAGGTCTGCAGGTGGTTAATAGTTACCTGCAGTTACAGGTAGGCAATAAACTACACATTGTACATGTGGTAGTTCTTGTGGCTTTGTTTGTCCAAGTGACTTTCTACCTTAACTGATATTTTTTTCATTACCAATTAGAGTACATATTGCGTTTCAATGGTCTGTGCTCACATTTCGCCCCATTGTTATTAGATTGGGTTGAATACCGAAATATCATGTGAAAACGTTCTTTGTACATGTAGTTCTTTATACAATGTACATTAATTAGCCACTTGTTCAGCAACTTAGCAGCCATGCACATCCATGTTCAGCTGGTTGAAATTTGGGGTTATAAACCAGTGGTAGGTTTACTGCCCATTTACAGCTACATGAAAACATTCTCCATCAATTTGACTCAAGCCTACACGACCAGACCAAAAGGGAGTATGGGAATAGAACAGCAGATTTAAATTGTGAAATCATTAAGTGAAGCCCTGTCATGACTGTTCATGTTTGATTATTTGCCATTATACAAGTACATGTATTACTATTAGATGGCAAAATTGACCATCTGGATACCCATGCTCCCAGTACCTAATGGAAAGAGCTATTGTACCATAATTTTGAGTTTTTCACTCTCATGCTTTGGTTCTCAATTAAGCCTTGCACTTCAAACTTGGCATGTGTTAGCCTTGGTTTTACAGTGCGATGTGCAAATGTATGACCACTTTTAATGTTTTTGCATTCTTTCATGAACGTGCCACGTGCGAGATTATCCAATCACATACAAGCCACTGGTCATTTGTGGTTTCATTTGTTTATTTGATGAGCCACTTTTGTATGTGTTTGGATAATCTCGCAAGTGGCATGTGCACAAAAGATATGCAAATACATTCAAAGTGATCATACATTTGCGAGTCGTGCTGTAAGTTTCATTTTTGCTCACAGGAAATGGAGCAAATAGGGCTTAATTCACTGTAGCCTTCAGACCTCCAGTGTTTGGCAGCCTGTACATGGACCATATGACATGTTGAAATAGACCTTCACATGGCATATGGGAAGAACACAGTCATTAGAATTAGTGAGAATGCTAATTTCAGGGGTTACATTGTATATTTTGCTTGTATACATGTAGGTCATAAAAAAAACGTTGACATCCGATCCACGGCGACAGTGTTTTGAGATGAAATTGTTTCAACTCCAGAAGGCTACCATGTTGGTGCATCAGACATTAGTACTCTATTTACCTTTTAACTTCTTATTAACCTTATTACATGAATCTTATCAGAATTTGCTGTAAATTGTACATGTAATTCTTGTTTTGTAAAGAGCAAAATGTGAGACATTCAACCAGTGACAACGACTGAATGAAGATCTGCCACAGCAGATCTAGGTAGACAAACTAATTCATCCAACGTCAATTATGGTAATGGTTTGTTATGCAACCTTCCACTTGTGATGCCCAAAAAATTGGGCACTCCCGGCCCATCAGTAATTAGTCTTCTAGAATAGGCAGTAAAACCACCTGTATCAGTTACCTGATGCATTTCAGTGAACACTTTTAAAGCCTCATCAAACACTCTCGTTTTCTTGCCAGATAGGAATCGAAATACTCTCACCTACATATCAACAATAATACAAAGTCATAAGAATTATAATTAATAATAATAACAACAACAACAATAACATTAATAATATAATTATCTATGCTACAATGTACATTATGAGATATTACTGAAAAAAGAGACTGCAGTGTACATTGTATAAAATTATTCAACTGTGCTATACAATCATGTACATTACAGGCTATTGAAATGGTACTATAAAACTGGCTAAATATTTGAATGACTAACTATTTAACAATTAGACCCGCAGCCCGTATGGGCTATGAGTCAAAAGCAGCTATTTAACTTGTAGCCCATGAGGGCAAGAGGTCTAATTGTTTTTAATAGTAGAAACTAACTAGTCAGACAGTAGAAAATAATAGAAAGAAACAAATTGATTTTTTTAAATGTTATTATTTCGTGAAAATGTGTGTGGTTTTTCTCTACCATGGGCTATCACAAGTAGACCTGCCCTATAGTAGGGTAGCCAATCAGAATGCAGGATTTGTAATAGTCCACTAGTTGGTTTATACAGTCTGACTAAAAACTATTAGGATCACCCAGCCACTGTCTATTGGCAACTCACCATCTGATTGGCTATCCAGGCACCGTCTATTGATTGTTAGTATAAAACAACTAGTGGACTATTACAAATCCTGCATTCTGATTGGCTACCCTACTGTAGGTCTACATGTATTTGTGATAACCCATGGTAGAGAAAAACTGCACGCATTTTCACAAAATAAATAAAAAAAATCAACTTCAATTTCTTTCTTTCTATTATTTTCTACTGTCTGACTAGTTAGTTTATACTAAAACAATTAGACCCCTCGCCCTCATGGGCTTAGTACGAGTTAAATAGCCCATTTGGCTGCGCCTCATGGGCTATTGCATCATAACCTATTCGGGCTGTGGGTCTAATTGTTAACTAGTTGACCATGCACATGCTACAGACAAAAATCACTCACAAAAATGATGTTAATTGCAAGTTTTATTGATCTAAGTTGATAGAATGGTGACTTGGTTATGCTAAAACAATTAGACTTTTTGCTCTTGGTTCTATCAACTTTGATAGTTGACTCACGGCTGCACCCCTCGCCAACTATCTGCCAATAGAAACTGTGAGCTTGCAGTCTAACCGAAGGGCTGTGTACAAAAAGGATGTATTAGTGACTGCTGGTCACATTCTAGATTGTCCTTCAAATTCTTTGTTTTCTAAGGGAGAATTGAGAACGTGATCAGGAGTTCCTTATATGCCCTTATTGTACACAGCCCTTCAATATTGTTAAATAGTAATTTAATGAATAAGTATGTCAGTAATAAATAAATGAATACACAAACATCTGAAAAAAGTAATTAATAAATGAAGACATTGTAGGATTTGTACACAATGTACGTAAATATCATCATATACAATTCCCCACCTTCCTGTCTGTTGCCATAGTAACAAACAACTTTCCATTTGGAGAGAAAGCTACTGATACAGGATAGGTTTTACACTGCAGGGAAATAAAAATTATGAATTAGCATACATTGTATACATAATATATACACTGTCATGTAGAATAGATCAGAGTGGATTGCGTATGAGTGGGACAAACTACGGCACGTCCATACCCTTACTGTAACCATGCTGTAACTTAATAATGTACCATAACTCTGTAATTTGATTGGATCAGCAGGACATAAACAATAGGGAAACCATTTCAATGTCACAGCATGTCGTACAGTAACCGTGCTATACCATTGTCATAATTTGTCCCACTCATAGGAAATCTGCTCTAGTACAGTATGGCGAGTACTGGATGGTACACTGTAGGTCTCTTTAAAGATTGAGAACTGAGGAAATCAGTGCCAAGTTTACAATTAATAGAGTATCAATACAAATAGGAGCTGATTTTGAAGCCATTAAATGGCAATCCCTTTATGTAGGACAACACAATTTTTTACCAAAAATACAATAGAATACAACACAATACAATTCAATACAACACAATTTGGTAGCAATTTGTGTTGTCCTACATGAAGGGATGGTCCATTAAATGTATGAATGATTCCACTTACTACTATCAGCTGGTACTCTGTAGTGGTTGATAAATTATTCCGGCATAATTTGGAGCATAATACTATAGTTGGAGCATCAGGCATTATGCTGGCATAACAGTGCTTTTTTGTGGCATAAAAGTGATATTTTAGTATTTTTCAATATGTTTGCATGTATATTGATTAGTTTACAAATAATCAGTTAGACACTGGTGTGATAGTGAGTGAAATGATAATAACTTTCATGCAGACCAGTCACCAGTGATAACGTTTTACAAGAACAGATGAACAAACTGTGAACTAGAAGCTGTATCGTGACATCATGACATCATGACATCATGTATGAAATGTGCATGACCGCATTGTATTAAAGGGGAGGAAGACATTTTTACAGCAAAATTACAGGCATAATTACAAGCATAATAGCTGCAGTCGAGCATAATTTGGAACATAATAGTCTGTTTTTTAGGGTGACACCAAAAAGCATAATACTCAAAATAATTGAGGAGCATAATTTATCACCCGCTTAGTACTCTGTACCTGTCCAGTACAAAATGTTTTAGATACAGAGCCATACACATGAAAAACCAACAACCCCAGCATATGAAATTATGTGCAGATTTTGAAACCCCATCAAATCCTGTCACTCATATACGAAACATTACTTTCGTTAGTGAATTGATAGCACATCTCACCATAATGAACTCAAAGAGATCTGTATCTGTCTTAAAGTTGAAATCAAGATTCTTGGGGAACTGGAAGTCCTTTTTCAGTCCTGACCAGTACTCCACCAAACCAGCCTTGTCTGCCGATACTGCAATGTCATATGTAGGATTATACTGCAAAACAATCCACACATGCATTATATCAGTACATTGTACAATTATCCCATGCCATGGACAATAGACTTGTACAGCCAATCAAAGACCTGCAAAGCCGCAAAGCTGTTGCATATTTGGTGGTATCCCATGGGTTGTACATGACTGTACTACAGGTTTTTCTCAAAACAAAATGTGCTAAATCTGTCACAGCATCCGTTGTTTTACCACCAAGAAGTTTCTTTTTAATTCTGCTTCCTCAGCTCAGCTCAGTTGGATTTTATTTCACCCATATCACAGTTTTACAATTAGTCATTTTCTTGGCTCTCTACCAAAGCCACTGATACTGCTGTAAGAACACAGTCAGGTCTCAAAAGTAGTCTTATTTTCAAATTTAAGGGTTATACGATGTTTGGGAGCAAAGTTACTGCAGGTTGCCAAAGTCGCAAATCTTTACAGACGTTTGTATGGCCAATGAGCAATTTTGCCTGTTGATCATACAATGCCTGTAAAGTTTTCCACATTTGTGGTCTTGTATCTTTGCTCCTAAACATCGTAAACCCTTACATTTGGGGATTTGGTCTAGTTTCGAGGTGTTCTTACAGCAGTATAAACAGCTTTCCTAGGATTCAAAGAAATCAACTACTTGATAAACCGTGATATGGGTCTATTACGGGTAATTTGTTTTACTTTTCTTAGTGAAGTACATGTATGGATGATGAAATTCTTGGAACTTATACATATAGCATTTGCATGTATAAATGATAAATATGGATGTACAGTGTATGGTGGTATTTTTTCTTTGGCCAAACAAAATAAATGTTGTGTTTTGGGTAACCAGACTGACCTGGATTTTTTCATGCTAACCTCAAACTTTTTATTGCTATTTCCCAAGACTTGAAACAGATAAAATACACATAAAATATAAAACATATTAAAAAATGAGAAGTACTGTATGTAAACAACAACTTCTCACTACAGTGTGTCTTCATGATCAGTGTGATTGCATGAACATGACAACAATATAAACATACTCAGCAAAAAAGACAAAAAAATCACAAACTAATAACATTTATTATTTTCCAACTTACCTATCTAGAATATTTTCAGCTACAATAAACACAACATTTATTTTGTTTGGCTTTTAATAGTAGTCCGAGATTGAGCCAGAAATTGAGCCAGAAGAGAGGGGACAATTTGGCCCTTTGCGAGTGATCTGGCATTTAATTCCCTTTGGAAGCAGACAAAGCAGGACAATTTGACAAGGGACAAATGTGTTTTAAAGCGGGAATGGCACAGCCCAGCTTGTTCCCTGAGTAGTTATGAATGCCATTTAGAGTATTTATTAAATTAAATGATGAGTATGTTAGTAAAACATTCATTGACATGGCAAACTGCTGTGTAAATAATATGTACTATTAGTTACTGTACATACATGTATATAGACAACGCCCGCATATAGGCAAGGTTGCAAGGTTTTCTGGCATAACTAATTAATAATTATGTGCACAAATCTATCTCATATTTTCAATGAGGGGCCTAGCTGGGACACATTTTCTTTGTTAGCTTATGCTCGCTCGCTCACAGTGGCTTAATTTATATACCAGCTGATAAAAGCTGGTATATAATACTATTGCTTGTATATTTAACTGTTATTCATCGAAGTGGAGGGGAATAGTGGTGGTAAATATCCATCACTATTCACCGACACTGAGGTGAATAATTGTTTTAGTATATACCACACCAGTGAATTATTGCCAGCATGAAATAGTTATTTTATTTTCTGTCAGAAAGTTCAAGAATGCATTTCCAATTAAGAGGTAAATAGACGTGTACTTTGGGTGTGAGATCAAAATCTGGAACTTAACGGCACGAGAAAAGTTACATGACAACATCAGGTTGTCAATGTGTTTCATGTGTTCAATCAATCCAGCATGGATTTCAAGGTGAAAATCACTGTTTTGTCCCAGTATCTAGTATCTTTACTGATGGACCAAAAAGGGGAAGTTAAGTTCCTCATTATTCACAGGTTTTGCTGGCTGTTGCTACCTGGAAGATTTAAATTGAAGTTGAAATTGCAGTTGTGAAACGTGCCGCCAGGAACCAAGCCATGAACAAGATGCTGGCCATCAAAGGACAAATTTCCAGCTGTGGCTGTAATCGATGCTGCTGGTGGTATTTGAGTGGAGGATGTAACAGCAGTCGTTAGAGGAACCACAACACTTTGGTGATCAGTATGGGAACCAGACTTGAAGAAGTTGGCAAGCTCGTGGGACATGTTCTTGAACTGCTGAAACGTCGGGATGTCACAGTAACTCTCGATACTTGCTTCACTCTGGTGACCGGTAATTACCTTAATATGTCAACTTTCGATGTTTGCAGCAGACAAAACTGTTACTGTAGTCGCTCTGATGGAGTGATTTGTTAAGTTTGGCTTTATTCCAGCTCTTGAAGTCATGCCGCATAACATATTTTCCAGCGTATTGTGGCCAAGACGACTCGAGCAAAACCAAACTGAATCATTCCCAGGATTGAAAGATTTTCTGACATAAACTAAAAACCACTCAATATGCTTCAACATGATCTCAAACAATCTCCTGGTAGCTTCAGAACATTAATGGATTACGTTGGAGAAAGAATTGAAAAAAAAAATCGACATCTTCAAAACTGGTCCAATCTGTATTTTTTTGACCAGACCGGCTAGGCAAAAAATCTGGGATTTCTGACAAAAACTAAAAACCACTCAATATGCTTCAACATGATCTCAAACAATCTCCTTGGTAGCTTCATAACATCAAAAGATTAAGTTGGAGAAAGAATTAAAGAAAAAATCAGCATCTTCAAAAATGGTCCAATCTGGATTTTTTTAGCCAGACCGGGTTGGCAAAAATCTTGGATTTCTGACATAAACTAAAAACCACTCAATATGCTTCAACATGATCTCAAACAATCTCCTGGTAGCTTCAGAACATCAATGGATTCAGTTGGAGAAAGAATTGAAGAACAAATTAACATCTTCAAAAATGGTCCAATCTGGATTTTTTTGGCCTGGATTAAGTTGGAGGTAGAATTAAAGAAAAAATCAACATCTTCAAAAATGGTCCAATCTGGATTTTTTTGGCCAGACCGGGTAGGCAAAAAATCTGGGATTTCCGACAAAAACTAAAAACCACTCAATATGCTTCAACATGATCTCAAACAATCTCCTGGTAGCTTCATAACATCAATGGATTAAGTTGGAGAAAGAATTGAAGAACAAATTAACATCTTCAAAAATGGTCCAATCTGGATTTTTTTTAGCCAGACCGGGTAGGCAAAAATCTTGGATTTCTGAAATAAACTAAAAAACACTCAATATGCTTCAACATGATCTCAAACAATCTCCTGGTAGCTTCCGAACATGAATGGATTAAGTTGGAGAAAGAATTGAAGAAAAAATCAACATCTTCAAAAATGATCCAATCTGGATTGTTTTGGCCAGACCGGGTAGGCAAAAATCTTGGATTTCTGAAATAAACTAAAAACCACTCAATATGCTTCAACATGATCTCAAACAATCTCCTGGTAGCTTCAGAACATCAATGGATTCAGTTGGAGAAAGAATTGAAGAAAAAATCAACATCTTCAAAAATGGTCCAATCTGGATTTTTTTTAGCCAGACCGGGTAGGCAAAAATCTTGGATTTCTGATATAAACTAAAAACCACTCAATATGCTTCAACATGATCCCAAACAATCTCCTGGTAGCTTCAGAACATCAATGGATTAAGTTGGAGAAAGAATTGAAGAAAAAATCAACATCTTCAAAAATGGTCCAATCTGGATTTTTTTGGCCAGACCGGGTAGGCAAAAAATCTGGGATTTCTGAAATAAACTAAAAACCACTCAATATGCTTCAACATGATCTCAAACAATCTCCTGCTAACTTCAGAACATTAATGGATTAAGTTGGAGAAAGAATTGAAGAAAAAATCGACATCTTCAAAAATGGTTCAATCTGGATTTTTTTTAGCCAGGCCGGGTAGGCAAAAATCTTTGATTTCTGATATAAACTAAAAACCACTCAATATGCTTCAACATGATCCCAAACAATCTCCTGGTAGCTTCAGAACATCAATGGATTAAGTTGGAGAAAGAATTGAAGAAAAAATCAACATCTTCATAAATGGTCCAATCTGTATTTTTTTGGCCAGACCGGGTAGGCAAAAAATCTTGGATTTCTGACATAAACTAAAAACCACTCAATATGTTTCAGAATGATCTCAAACAATCTCCTGGTAGCTTCAGAACATCAATGGATTAAGTTGGAGAAAGAATTGAAGAAAAAATCAACATCTTCAAAAATGGTCCAATCTGTATTTTTTTGGCCAGACCAGGTACTAAGGCAAAAAATCTTGGATTTCTGACATAAACTAAAAACCACTCAATATGTTTCAGAATGATCTCAAACAATCTCCTGGTAGCTTCAGAACATGTATGGATTAAGTTGGAGAAAGAATTGAAGTAAAAATCAACATCTTCAAAAATGGTCCAATCTGGATTTTTTTGGCCAGACCGGGTAGGCACAAAATCTGGGATTTCTGACAAAAACTAAAAACCACTCAATATGTTTCAGAATGATCTCAAACAATCTCCTGGTAGCTTCAGAACATGAATGGATTAAGTTGGAGAAAGAATTGAAGTAAAAATCAACATCTTCAAAAATGGTCCAATCTGGATTTTTTTTGGCCAGACCGGGTAGGCAAAAATCTTGGATTTCTGAAATAAACTAAAAACCACTCAATATGCTTCAACATGATCTCAAACAATCTCCTGGTAGCTTCAGAACATCAATGGATTCAGTTGGAGAAAGAATTGAAGAAAAAATCAACATCTTCAAAAATGGTCCAATCTGGATTTTTTTTGACCAGACCGGGTAGGCAAAAATCTTGGATTTCTGATATAAACTAAAAACCACTCAATATGCTTCAACATGATCCCAAACAATCTCCTGGTAGCTTCAGAACATCAATGGATTAAGTTGGAGAAAGAATTGAAGAAAAAATCAACATCTTCAAAAATGGTCCAATCTGTATTTTTTTGGCCAGACCTGGTAGGCAAAAATCTTGGATTTCAGAAATAAACTAAAAACCACTCAATATGCTTCAACATGATCTCAAACAATCTCCTGGTAGCTTCAGAACATCAATGGATTCAGTTGGAGAAAGAATTGAAGAAAAAATCAACATCTTCAAAAATGGTCCAATCTGGATTTTTTTTGGCCAGACCGGGTAGGCAAAAATCTTGGATTTCTGAAATAAACTAAAAACCACTCAATATGCTTCAACATGATCTCAAACAATCTCCTGGTAGCTTCATAACATCAATGGATTAAGTTGGAGAAAGAATTGAAGAAAAAATCAACATCTTCAAAAATGGTCCAATGTCGATTTTTTTTTTCGCCAGACAAGGTAGGCAAAAAATCTGGGATTTCTGACAAAAACTAAAAACCACTCAATATGTTTCAACATGATCTCAAACAATCTCCTGGTAGCTTCAGAACATCAATGGATTAAGTTGGAGAAAGAATTGAAGAAAAAATCAACATCTTCAAAAATGGTCCAATCTGTATTTTTTTGGCCAGACTGGGTAGGCAACAAATATTGGATTTCTGAAATAAACTAAAAACCACTCAATATGCTTCAACATGATCTCAAACAATCTCCTGGTAGCTTCAGAACATTAATGGCTTAAGTTGGAGAAAGAATTGGAAACAAAATCGACATCTTCAAAAATAGTCCAACTGGATTTTTTTAGCCAGACCGGGTAGGCAAAAATCTTGGATTTCTGAAATAAACTAAAAACCACTCAATATGCTTCAACATGATCTCAAACAATCTCCTGGTAGCTTCAGAACATCAATGGATTCAGTTGGAGAAAGTATTGAAGAAAAAATCAACATCTTCAAAAATGATCCAATGTTGATTTTTTTAGCCAGACCGGGTAGGCAAAAATCTTGGATTTCTGACATAAACTAAAAACCACTCAATATGCTTCAACATGATCTCAAACAATCTCCTGGTAGCTTCAGAACATCAATGGATTAAGTTGGAGAAAGAATTGAAGAAAAAATCAACATCTTCAAAAATGGTCCAATCTGGATTTTTTTTGGCCAGACCGGGTAGGCAAAAAATCTGGGATTTCTGACAAAAACTAAAAACCACTCAATATGCTTCAACATGATCTCAAACAATCTCCTGGTAGCTTCATAACATCAATGGATTAAGTTGGAGAAAGAATTGAAGAAAAAATCAACATCTTCAAAAATGGTCAAATCTTGATTTTTTTTAGCCAGACCGGGTAGGCAAAAAATCTTGGATGCAGCGTTTGGAGCCAGGTCTCTCAAAGATTTTCCCATTACACTCTTCTTTTTTGTCTTCTAGACCTCCTTGGTGGTTTTTTGTTGACAACATGGCTCCAGGCTCTTTGCTCATTTCAAGATATTTTTCACCATTCAGCGTTTTTCTCAAAACAAGCATATTTTTCTTCATCATCTGCTGGCTTTCTCTTCCTCTCTTGGTGAGAAACAAAGACATGAAAAACCATGCGGTTTGCTGAAATTTGTGCGGCTGGAGTGTGTCAATCTCGATGAGCTCGCCTTCCTCGTACAGCTTCGCAACGATTTCCTTTGTCAATGGTTGTTTGCGTACAGTTGGAGCAATATTGCCATTCCTGCTGAGGGTTTTCAAAAAATTACTGAGAGTTTCATTGGCTTCGGTAAACTGGCTGTCTCCAACAATGGAAAAAGGTTTACTAAGTGGAGGACTTCTTAAGGTTACTGGATACCTTCAAGGCATGTTTTTTTGTAAAAAATATTATTGATTATTTGGAAAGTTTATGGATTGTTCTACAATTTAGAAAAAAAACATTATTTCAAAAGATATAAAAGCTTGCGAGATATTTAGAAAAAACGTATTTAGAAGGAAACTAAATAAATCACTGAGGCATTATAATCCCTTTACGTGCCACGGGCACCACATGGACTTTTAGCGGGAGTTGTTATCCGAGTAATTTTCCATACTGTTGTTGTAGCTTCCCTTCTTCGAAATAACAAACGTGCATTTAGAGTGTTTTATCAATCATTTGTATGGGGAAAACCAAAAGAGAAAAGCAAAGTCCTTGGGTAAAACATAAAGCGAACCCTGGACCGAAAAAGAAAGGAAGCGATAAGGAGGAATTCGGTAAAACGAGGAGGATTGAGCTCGCGGACAGCGACAAAGGCTCGTGGTTCGAAGAACGTGTGAAAGGCAGCGAAGAACAACCTCCAACTTCAAGATCAACTCCAAACGAAAGCAGCGCTAGAAGGCTTAAACTGTCATTTGGCTTACCAGGAACCAGCAAGTACCGTATTTACCCGTGTATAAGCCGCACCCATAGATAAGCCGCACCCCAAGTTTTGAAGCTTGAATTTAGGGAAAAAAATTTTTTTGAAAAATACAAAAAATAATTAGAAAATCTTTTGTCCGAGTTCATTAACGCTTGTACTTGATGCCAAACTTCTTCAAAAAAAGAATAATCTTTTGTTGGAGTTCATAAACACTCATACTTGAAGCAAAACTTCATCAGATTGTCATAAATAAATAATCACAACTTTAATTCGATCGAATATGGTTCAACTTGCCTTGTCATTTGAAGAGACTGAGGACGCGAGCAGCAATGAGTTCACATCGGAGTCTGATTCAGATCCGAGTTTCACTCCTGGGCCATTGTCAATCCTCAATTTCTCAATCGTGAGTTCAGTTGAGAGGACATCAACTTGCAGTTGTTGTGGAACTTTGGGAATGAAACCTAATCGGCTCTTGAACTCAGCGAAACTGTTGAATTGTTGTGAGAGCGAAAGGTTTATTTATTTGAAATAGGACCTATTTACCAATTTCCCGCAAATTTCACTACTGCCTTGAACTTCAGGGGTCCTTGCATAGTCATTGGCTAGTTGGTTCGAAGTGTTGACATTTGCTTTGACGAGGTGTGAAATGTTCACATAACTTTACACGCCAATCTCCGACTAGGTTTTTCTTCGTATCCCCTCTCTTTGAATGAATTAATAGGGTATGCAAACTTGCCAGATTTTGATAAAACTTGGCCAAAAGACAGATAAGTTACTGACAAAGAAAAGGGTGTGAGCGTTTAGCAATATTCAAAGTATTTTTCCTCGTAGAGTATCCCACATAATGTGACTCGGACATTATTCAATACTAAAACTTTAGGAAATATGAATTGCATTTGAATGAAGACTGTAAAATATTAACAAATGCTCACACCCTTTTTTAGGCTGTCATATGCTGATTGACATTGTGCAGTTGCATTAACCCAACGGCTGCTAATTCACTTTTGTTTAACCTTTTCAGTTTTGTGTTCATTGGCATACATGTAGCATTGCTTTACAATTTAATATTATTTTTAAACAAATCCATTCAACGTATTCTGCACTTCATAAGCTTTACAAAGGTATATAGGTTTCTATAGTTTTCTTTAAAACAACGCACATACAAAATTATTAACGAGAGAGACCCACAAAGATATCCGGTAACCTTAAGTAACGATCCAACGCTGCACGAATCTAGGTAAGCGATATCTTGTTGTAACAATTCCCGTTGCGTTTTCTTGCTGACAAATATACCTTTTGAAGTCACTTATTTAGTTGTAACGGTGACATTTCTTCAAAAGGAGTTGTAAGATCTTGTTGTAGTTGAAACCATTCTGCAAAACATTTCAAAACTAACTTTCAATGTTTTCGCGTAACGCAAAATTTGTAAACAACATTTTGTAAATGTTTTCTTTAGTAAAGTTGTGAGAAAATGTAAAAACCTACCTGTGAACACGGCTAAACCAAATTTTGTTGCTTTTTTGTGTTCATGGGTACAGCTGCTTCATTTATAGCCAAAATTTCTTCCTCCGAAACGGCATCAAACCGGGAAACCATTTTGTCTCCAAGCTACAAATCAGTGAATATGATATCATATTCACTGTTTGAGTAGCCAATCAGAAAGCGCGAAAAGTGATATTCACTGTTGTGGTACATGTATATGTTGTAGGTCAATTTGACTCCTAGGTCAAATTGACCCCGAGTCAATTTAACCTAGGTCAAATTGACCTTGAGTCAATTCAACCTAGGTCAAATTGACCCTTCAGGTCAAATTGACCCAGAGTCAATTTAACCTAGGTCAAATTGACCTTGAGTCAATTCAACCTAGGTCAAATTGACCCTTCAGGTCAAATTGACCCCAAGTCAATTTAACCTAGGTCAAATTGACCTTGAGTCAATTCAACCTAGGTCAAATTGACCTTGAGTCAATTCAACCTAGGTCAAATTGATTCAACCTGGTGTTTGTGTTTAAGGTAATCACTGTTTTATTCAGGTAATTTTTTCAAGATTCTAAAAAGGGAACTTACATTGAATGTTCATTGATATTAGGGTTTTTAAATGTAAGGGTTTGGGTCAGTTCACAAGGAACATTTAAGAAGTATTATATTTCTGTGTTGTTTAGTGATTAATAGCCCTAAAGAACCCTACATTAGTGAGCACTTGTTGTTGACGGTTAGGGTCTTCTTAAATGTAGGGGAAGGGTTTGGATTAATTCACAGGACCACTCACTCACTAGCAGAAGAAGGATTACAGTCTGTATTATTTAGTGATTATAGCTGTAAACAGCCTAAATAATATTAGTGAGCACACGTTGTTGACGGTTAGGGTGTTTTTAAATGTAGGGTTAGGATTTGTATTAGTTCTCAGCATCATAGAAGAAGGATTACAGTCTATTATTTAGTAACTAATAGTTCTAAACACCCTAAATAAATTAGTGACTATAGCTCTAAACACCGAAAATTAGTGAGCACCACTGTGGATGGTTAGGGTGTTTTTAAATGTAGGGTTAGGTTTTGCATTGGTTCACATGCAGGACCATTGAAGAAGCATATTTCTCTGTTTTTTAGTGATTTACCGGTAGCTCTAAACACCCAGAATTAGTGAGCAATTGGGTTTACTGAGGTTACTGTTAGGGTTTGGATTAGTTTTCAGGTCAATTAAATCGATTTATAATAGTATTAGGAATGAGTTTGCTTGGAGTGGGGTGTTATTAAACTGGCTTTAATAAATCTGCTTGTTATTACTGGCCCTGTGCATGGAAACGGCAAAGTGAAATACATGTATAACTGTTGATAACGTTTTGAGTTATTTATGTGTAAGTTCTCGAACATTTATCTATTTCTGTGTCTTTTCACACCTCTGTGGGCGATTCTTTGATGAGAGACCAAGACAATATAATACAGCATTTCTTTGAGTCACTTTCCAATTGTGTTTTATTCCATTTGAAAAGCTGAGTCTAACGAGTACGAGCCGGTAATACTCCAAGATCATCTGCACTCGTTACTTTACTGAGATACTGTTTAGCTCTTGAATCGTAGAAATCCTCTTCTAGATACAATGTTAGAGGTGATTCGCTTTCTTTTCCCTTTCTTCTCCCTTTACTTTATCTGTCAGTGATCTGAGTGATTACTCTGCAAAAGTCGGTTTGGTTATGTCGACACAGTTTGTTTTGAAGTACGAGTGGAGCCGTAATGAAGTACACCTGATCATCTATAAACGATGTATTTTTCTTGTATTTTTCTGTATTTAGCTTTCTTACTTCCCTTGAATTGCTACAGTTTTCATGAAAGAACGAACGAACGCAGAGTCGACACAAACTTTACAGTTTGGTCCGGGTTTCATATTGTCCATGTTTTTCGAAAGATGTTTCCAAGTCCGATTTTGTTAGCAGTACGCATGCGCGCATAACGAGAGGGACTGGGTTCCACGATTATTCACATGGAGAATAAATGATGTGTTCAAATCAACAAGCGCTTTCGTGACGCAGTGCGATAATCCATTGGATTAATATCTACCAGGCGTTCCTCGTGATTCAGCCAAGTTAAGCCCGATCGGGTGAGGTAAGTAAGTGGCATAAGATCAGGGGGGTTAAGAAAAGGATAGAAGTAGGGGGTGGTAGTAGGAAGAGAAGGGGGGATGTAGGAAGAAGAGGGGAGGATAGTCAAAAAAGTTTGTAGGGGAGGGGTGGGTGATTTTTTTTTCTTTTTAGTACTTCCCCTAAAAAAACTAAACCTTTTTTTTTTATGAATCCCCAAAAATAATAAATTTCTTTTTAGAATCATTGATAGCCAAACCTGAGTCAATTTGACCTAGGTTAAATAGACTCGGGGTCAATTTGACCTGAAGGGTCAATTTGACCTGCAACATATATACTAAAATACTTTATTCTTGTACCCAGGCACATATAAGCTGCATCCCCAACTTTAGCCCTAGTTTTTCTAAAAAAAAGTGCAGCTTTTTCATTGTACCCAGATATTTACAGTACATGTACACGATTGTACAAACAAATATATAGCACTGGGTACAAGAATACACTGCATTGGACATGTAACTAATGTTATCGTCATGTCAAGTACAGTGTACTATGAAGTCATGGGATTTTATAAGAATTCATGATATACTAACAGCATACTGTAAGTTGTAATACTCACGCAAATAACAGATACAGCACTAGTGTGGACCTGGAGCGAATGCAAGGGATTGTTGGTTCCTCTGCCATCATATATGTGTATTTCTCCTGTTTCTTTATCTGAGCTGTACAAAATTATCATTTAAATTTAAGTTAGATTTATCAATTAAATTCAACAATTTATATATTAAAAGTCAATTGGGCTAGTACATGTACATGTACCTAACTTCAATGTTATACACTTATTTGTAGTAATTTACATGTAAATGATATTTAAATCATTCTACATTATTTTGTATACGTATCTAGCTTAATATAATACAATATTAATAATAATCATTATCAATGACAACAATTATAATTTTTAGTCATTTGGTATTAACCAGTGGTGGCTCTTCATCTACTGGTGGACCTACAATAAATTAAATTGTCCCAATATCCAAGAAGATGTGAACCAAAGAATATAAACATTTGCAGTTTGAGAAATAAATTGTTTCACAAATTAAGACAGCACCTTCTACTCAGTTATTTTAAGACCTATTTGTGTTTGGTCTGTCAGGATCCCCCTAGAAATTCAACCCTCTGGGCCTTTGATGTAGCCACTGGTTTCCAATCAGTCTGTTCAAATAAATACCCTGACAGTACAGTTGCATATCTGTACATATTGTTCTAAAAGCCTTTCTGTGATATTACAGTGCAACTACTAAAACTTAGACAAGAAAAACCAATTGAAAATTAATCACATTATTTGCAGAATAAAAACAAATCATTCCAACTTGTGGTTACTTGAGCCAATCAGGGTCAAGTACAAGACAATAGCATTCCAACTTTGGTTACTTGAGCCAATCAGGGTCAAGTACAATACAATAGCATTTCAACTTTGGTTACTTGAGCCAATCAGGGTCAAGTACAAGACAATAGCATTTCAACTTATGGTTACTTGAGCCAATCAGGGTCAAGTACAAGACAATAGCATTTCAACTTTGTTTACTTGAGCCAATCAGGGTCAAGTACAAGACAATAGCATTCCAACTTATGGTTACTTGAGCCAATCAGGGTCAAATACAAGACAATAGCATTTCAACTTTGGTTACTTGAGCCAATCAGTGTCAAGTACAAGACAATAGCATTTCAACTTATGGTTACTTGAGCCAATCAGGGTCAAGTACAAGACAATAGCATTCCAACTTACGGTTACTTGAGCCAATCAGGGTCAAGTACAAGACAATAGCATTTCAACTTGCTTGAGCTTCGATCTGCCTCAAGGGAGCATACTGGCACCACTCCTATTCAGTATATATACGAATGATCTCACCTCTGTACCACAGAAATGTATTGCAACGAGTTATGTGGACGACACCAAACTACTTATATCATTCAATCTGAGAGAGAGGACATCTACAATAACTGATATAGAAGAAGATTTATTTAACGTCAGCAAGTGGTGCTGTCAGAACCGCTTATTATTAAACCCAGATAAAACTAAACTCTTAGTATTTGGTAGTAAACAGAAGATAGCTGAACTAGAATATTTTAAGATTTCATTGCTGGGAAAGGAGCTGTTACCAGTATCCAGTGCCAAAGACTTGGGCGTGATCTTAGACACAAACTTAACCTACGACGAACACATTACTAAGACCGTTTCTTCATGCTTTTCTCGACTAGCACAAATAAACCGTGTTAAACACGCGTTTAATAAGAACACTTTAATTACTGTTATTAATACATTAGTATTTAGTAAGTTGCTTTACTGCTCGAATGTATGGGCAAATACATCTAATAGAAACATACGTAAGCTACAATCATGTCAAAACTATGCCTGTCGTATCGTTAGCGGGGCCAAAAGTATAACCATATAACACCTATACTAAAAGAGCTAAATTGGCTCCCAGTAGATAAGCTAGTGTATTTTAGAAGTGCCACTCTGGCATTCAAATGTATGACTGATTCCGCACCAGGTTATTTAATATCTAAATTCACGAAGCGCTTCAATATTAGTGGTCGTGAAACTCGAAACTCGCAATTATTACAAATCCCCTTATTCAAATCTGCGAGTGGTCAGAGAAGTTTTTATTACAGAACAGTAAAAATATGGAACTCACTAGATAATGAACTGAAATTAAGTAAAGACGTTTTAAGTTTCAAGCGAAAGCTGAAGAGCAAATTATATCAAACTCAAAATAGGTTAAATTAATAGATGTAATTCAAATTATCATGTACACTGTAGTTGTATTGTATTAAATTTTGTATTTTGTCTTTGAAAAGCCTTTTTAAGGAAAGATAAATAAAGTATGAAGTAAAACACCGGCGGTAAAAGGTGAATTTGGTCAACTAGTTCTGAAGCCAAAGTCTTTTGAATGAAGAAAATCGCACACCTTGGATATGATAGGATTTATTACAATGTATATTACTTCGTAATGCTTTATTTTCGTTTTGTTCGGTTTCAGTAGCTGCACTGTAAAATCACTTGTGAATGCACTTTATACAATAGGGCTCATGAGTAACTGGAAAGAAGTTAAGAATACATATTCTAACATCATACCAAGCCACAGCTGCAGTTGCAGCCCCCCTGGGGAAGACCCACTCACACTGGCCTGGCTGGTAATCCAACTTTAGCATGTTGATCATGTCTAATTAGAAAAGAAACAATGGAAAGACTTTACATAATTTATATACATGTACTATTAATAATACACAATGTGATAAAAGAAAGAAAACTATAATGTTCTGTGTTGTACATAATTATACATTATAATGTCATACATGTACAATAATTTTTTCATATTACAGCGATTTTCAATTTTATAATACATGCCTTGGACTGAGAACTCAAATGTTGACCAATGTTTTGTGTTTTTCACTAAGTACTGTCAATCATAACTACAACAGCCACTGAATATTTATGAGAAATGACCATGGGAAGCTGCACACTGCCCATCATTCGTAAATATTTGGTGGCCATCGTAGTTGTGATTGACGGATGCATAAACACAAAACGTTGGTCAGCATTTGAGTTCTTAGTCCACCTACTATTGAAAATCACTGTTTACAAGTGTTATTAGTATATTACGTTTAGGTAATCATATGGGTTTACATGCAATATTAGGGGACAGTATAGAATGGTCAAATCCAAGACTCACCGAGATGCTGAGACCCTTGTTTCAAAATCCGACACTCTTTTTTGAAATGCTTGAATTTTGCAGAGACTCACAATGTTTTGAGGAACCATTCTATACCCCTCATATTGAATGTGTGGGTTTTTCAAATTTAAAGAGCTCTTTGAAAAACACACAAGTTTGATTGAATCGAAAATTGCACAAGAAAACGTAATTTCTCTTTGGATGAGTATACATTAAAACAATTAAGCAAAGTGCATGAAGGAAAAGAGAATTAAATTAGTTCCTAATCAATAGAAAACACTGTCTATTGTTTATGCTGTCAAGTGCCAGCCAATCAGATCTCACTAAATTTAAAGTTGTTTAAAAAGAAAAGTGGTAGGATTATTCAGTTATTGTGGTTCTGATTTCACTCAAATAATTTCTAATTTTAGGGAAGCTGGATATAATGTAAATAAAGTCGACTGGGACTAGCTGATTAGAACCATAATTCCACTGCATATGTGTTTGACTGTGTGTTGATCTTAAGATTAGGAAATTAACATTATATACTAGTGTTAAAACTAAAGGACCAAAATGAGTAGTCTACTATGTACACATGTACACAGTCAAATAAATGACACTCTTACATGTACAGTCAAACACCATCTGGTTAATATTAGTCATGTACATTGTAGGTACATGTACTTTAATATTGACTGCGTGGGACGGCCAGACGGGAAAATATTTGGCTCGAGTTTATTAGTTTTAACACCGCTGTTTATAAAAGCTTTGAGGTTTTATCCAAACACCACTGTTTATAATTATAGCTTCGAGAGTTTATCCTAACACCGCTGTTTATAAAAGCAAGCAATCCGTTTGAACGATACACTCAATCCGTTACTCAATCAAGCCGCTGGAGCTTTCACAAAGAACTAAAAACATTCTAATGGATAATCTTGCCATTTGTGCATTCTGTCACCAAAAGACAGGATTGCACTACGAAACACCATCCCAGCGCTGTTTTGGTGTTTTTAGTTCATCTGATAAACGTTAGCTTCTGTAGTTTCAACTCAGATCTGTCAATCCTTCAGCATTTTGGCTAGCACTTTTGTTGAAGTATTAAATTGTGTATGTTTTCAATAATTTAAAAAGCCAGCTTTTGGAGATACAAAGATTCTCTGTTGACATGTGCATTCAGCCGTGGAGACTGAATGGTTTGAGCCATGTTGTCTTTTAAATTTAGCATGAGATCGCACGAACCACATCCAATTTTTGCAGTTTTGACTTCATCACTTTGTGATATTGAGTTGTTCTAGTCATTCGAACGTGTAGGGCAAGTCGTTCGAACGCTTAGGGCAATTCAGGGCAATCCGTTCGAGTTTTAAATCAGACCATTGGAACGCTTACATCAAGCAGTTCAAAGGTCTGCAGGAAATCGTTCAAAAAATTTGCGTGCCCGTTCGATTCCTTTTACTGACCGTTCAAGTGTTTTGAGAAATCGTTTGAAGGTTTTTCTTAAAGCGTTCGTTGCCCATTTATTTTGCCGTTCAAATGGATTTTCGTTAAGGTACGTTTACCTGTATGTGGTCACAATTTATTATAAATGGCCCTCTTACGATAAGTTATTAAAGCTTTTATAAATTCTCAAAACTTTTATCAATGGCTGTGTTGGGATAAACTCTCAAAGCTTTCACAAGGGATATTTCCCTTTTCAAAAGGGAAATTTCACTTCACGAAAAAGGGATATATCTCTTTTAAAGGATATATCCCCAATTAGGGTTTAAATCGTTTTGCACGGTACTGCATGTACAGACATTGACCAAGAGCCAAACATTTTCCCCTCTAGGCCTTCTGACTAGGTGTGGGAACTCACAATTCGTTCAAACCCGAACAATCCCGCACTACAAAGTGTTACATAACTACAAATTACTAACTAAGACTTCTGATCACTAATTATACTATTTTTAGATTGTTTACCTTACAAAAATCAAGAAATCCTTCGTTTTCTTTGAGCGAACGAACGAGTATATAAAAACAACAAGGCGTTCTTTCCACAGCTTTGCGTAGGACTGGGCACTAGTCTCAGTTCTAAACCTATTTTCCATTGGCAGAATGAGATTGTTTTACAAAGAAAGAATCACAGCAGTCGTTGTATATATAGTGCCATATTGTTCAATATCGTCACATGGCTAAGAAAAAGCAGAAAAACAAGCTACAGTAGCTGAAGTCACTACAGTAGCGGTAGTCACGTTGCCCTAATAACCAGTTCGCGGTAAATTCCGACATTTTGAAAGGGGTGCAAACATGGCACGAAATACAGTGTTTGTATGGGAATCGATGGGAATCCGATGCCAAATAAAATCCGTAAAATTGAATTTCTGAAATATTCTTCAGATACAAACTTAAAGACCCTGTGTCCGAGCCCATGGTGCTTTGCGCACACAAATCATTTCCGTAGGCTACGAAAATCAGAAAGATCGTTGTTGTTGTTATGTGACTCTCGAATCTTTCGAAATCCATCCCTAGTTTGGGCCATCGTGTAATTATTCATAGGTATATATGCTTAACTGACTTTCTTTTATCTTAACTTTTGAATATATTCTTTTTAAAATGAAACTTTAGTTCGAATATTTCTTTGAATGGCGAGTAGAGCAATTCTGGAGAAAGGACTGAGACAGCGAGGCGAAGCGACTCGACAAATAATCCTTCAGCAGTCCACATTTTACTTTCTCTAGATCTACAAGAGAACACTTGTGGTTCAAAAGGACTACTACATGAGTTTCCTGGGGATTTGCTGCACTAATGGACCGGCGGGCTTCGTTGGAAATACAAAGCACAAAACATGCAACCACTTCGGCATCAAGATCATTCGTAATTATAATTTCGCATGGCTAAGCTCCACTGAGGTGTTACGACGTATCTGTATATGTTTTGCATTTTTATTAGCAGAGAAAGCAATGTCCTTAACCTTTTTTTCATCCTCCAGTAGGTCCAGAAAGTCTTGCTACCAAAACTACGATCGCGGGTCAAAGTCCAATCTGCCGAGTTCAGCTGTTACTTCGCTGTGAGTTTGACTCGAGTGCGAGTTCTAGTCGACATTTCATTTTACACTCAAAATATATCATTCGCAAGGAAAGTAGAGATCTTCAAATACAGCTAAGCAATACTGGAAACATGAAAACAAGGTAGCAAGAGTGTTTGCTTGTAGAGTTGTGAAAAGTCATACTCGTAAACCTAATTAGAATCTAAAGACAGAACAACTGGCTTCCTGCCGAGTACTGTTAAAATCTTATTCGAAGCATCCAAAGAAAATTTGTGGGCTCGATTGGGTTTCTAATCCGGTAGAAATTATGAAATTCGTTATCCAAAGTATATGGGTACTTCTTTTATGAAACTTATAAACAATTGAGAGCATTTTAGTTCGCCTAAAAGCTGGCCTTTAATTTATGCGGCCGTTGATAAACAAACTAATCATAACATTGGTGCAAAGCACCATGGGCTCGGATACAGGGTCTTTAAGATACCAGGTAAAAGATTAACATATCGAAATTTAATATGTACATGTATATATATAATTTATGTACACTGTATATCGTAAGTGATCAGTAAGTAGTTGGTAGCATGTACATGTAAGTGGTCAGTAAGTGATCAGTTACATTGTATGTGGTTGGTAAAATACTGGGGGAGGGCTGGGAAGGACTCCCATATAAAAGTGACGGGGATGATCGTTGTATTTTTAAGGGGTTAAAATTGTGGTTTCATACAGTCTGTTTAGGGTGTTTAAATCTAAAGTGATCACCATTAGATTATCCAGGTACAGGAACTGCTTGAATAAATTATTGATACCTCTTAGGGGTCAATATGAATTTGAGCCATGCCCACAAAATGAGATTCTGATAACTTTTAGGGGTTCCTTTCAAAATTTAAATGATCATTCCCGTCACTTTTATATGGGAGTCCCCCCTCTCCTCCCCCTCCCCCCAGGTAAAATTTGGCTGGTAAGTCATTGCAAATTGTTCACAATAGCCAAATATTCACATGACATTTTACTATGTGATTCGATCTTACCAAAGTTCACCACATCAAAGACTTTCATAGACTTATCATCAGCTACAGAACACAGGAGCTGTCCATTAGCACTGGCAGCAATACACTGGATAACACCTGTAAATGACAGAGTAATTAATGGCCACCATGCATCACAGTAAGGCTTACAAATCCACAAAAGCAATTATTTTGAAATATTTAAAAAAAAAACACTCAGTGAAAACACAAGAAACATTTCAGGGGTGGTGAATGGTAAATCCAAGACTGTGAGATGCCGAGACTTGCATTTTCAAAATCCGAGCTCAAGACTTTAAAGCGATTTCAAAATCCGAACCAAAGACTTTGAGATTTCACAATCCAAGGAATTCAAAAACCAAGCCCGAGCTTGTCCGAGTTGTCATGATGAAACACCCAGTACTTACCTTTCATCATGACAGGTGAGGAATTCACCATTCAACCAATTAGCTGTCATTCACATACAGTGTACCTTATAAAACACATGCAGAGGCCGCCAAAAAACCGTAACTCCAATAAAAGCTAATAAAAACAGTAAATAGGCTCCGATCCGAGACCCTCTCAAAAAAAATAAGACTCTGAAACTTCTAAAAAATCCGAGGCTCACAGACCCTCTCCAAAAAAAAAAAAAGATGGGCAAAGTAAAGAAAGATCCAACCTATTGTACATACATGTACATGTATAAAATGTGAGATTTCAAGACTTTACCGACTTTTTGCGAGACCCACCATTTATCTTGACACCATTCGCCACCCCTATTTTCCATCCACATCATTGTTTTGACATCATTAATTTTCAGTTGTCTATGTTGTTGTTCAAATTTCATCTCATTTAAATCTTTTTGAACTAGGGAAAAATTTAGAACTAAATTTACTTTAATTTACTATTTTGTGATTCACTTAGTATTTTTACCTTAATTGTATAGTCACTGTGCCCACAGGCCCCCTAGTCAGAACCGACCATCTGCCAGTGCTTGCCAACATGTATTTTTTCACTTGTATTTTATGTTCAATGGGTTTGCATCTTCAATTTATGTGCAGTTTTAGGTGAAATTCCAAGCTATATTAAACAAGGACCCACCCTTCTCGCTATTTGGGATTTGAAATTTGAATTTCAAATTCAGAATAGTCAAGCAAGAAAGCAATAGGCAAAATTAAAATAAGCTGAGAAAAAGTCAACAGCAGGAAGCTAGTTGCTCAGTAATACATGACAATAGCACCTACATGTACATTGTAACTGTATCAAACATAACCTGACTCCTCATCACACTTTCGAAGTTTGAAGTTGAGGATATTTACAATAAACACAGTAAACAAATACAGCTGTAACTAGTCAAACAAGGTGTGCCTTTATTTCGGGACTTCAGAAATCGAATGGTAGAGCTGGTTGGAGAATTATCGTTACGGGAAGAGAATAAGTTGGTATTTTGAGCGCGAAAGTTTGTCAGCTTCGAAAGGTTGATGACAAATTATGTTATGTTTGATACCCAATTAGAACGAGTTTTCTTCTCACGTGTTCACGCTTAGATGCAAATGACGGTATTATCAGGATTTCAAATCATTATTCATGGGGCATACATGTATCTTCTTTAGGCCAAATAAAAACATAATTTACATGTATGTGGTTCCAGTTATACTTTTAAGAAAAGATAGCATTGGTACATGTAGGTACATGTACAGGTAGGTACTAACTTATATATTTTTTGCTATTAAACTTTTTGCATCAGCTGGCTTTACATTGTTTGTAGATTTCAAGAAAATTAAACCATACACGTGTAGCAATTCTATAACGTTGATCTTGTAGTTGAAATTTTGGTGGAAAGAGTTGTAGGATTGGCAGGGGAAATCTACATGTAGGCTTGGTCAGGAACTGGAAACATATTTTCTTTATTTGGTCTTAGGCCATCCCAATAACATATTTTGTTTACCATCGCCCTCTGGCTCATGATTCTTTTTTTAATTACTTTTCCAAGAAATTGGGTCCGTTGAGCATGGTAAACCAAACATTTTATTGGGATGGCCTTTATACATGTATTTGAAGAAAAAAAACGGAACCATTATTTTTTATTCACCTAAATGGCTTTTAAAATGTTTGACAAATTCAATCCCTTCTTCCTCCTTTTTCCAGAACTTGATGTGGCCATCACAACTTGCTGTAATTAGGAAGTCTGTGCTGTGGAGATGATTGCAGCAAAAGACAAATACTGAACACAAACACTTGTAAGGAATGGTGAACAACAAATAGCAGAGCTATTCCGTCAAATATCTGGTCTGGACATCCTTTCCCTAAATATATATTACAAATATACAGAGGGGCTGTACATTATATGTTAGCTAACTTGCAATAAAGTACTGTTGCATCAAGATGTACAGTAAATGTATTGCTCAGGGCATGATACACTAGCGAATGAGACCTTGACTTCCTAGTTAGTTGATGGAATATAACCAGGCAAGTGCCGAAACAACTGGTAAATATAAATGAACTAATTTCACCAATTGGTTTTGATTGATCAATTAGTTTACTAATCATTGATTTTCATCAATTGGATACCCAGGAGGGAGATCATGGGCATAGGATCAAAATAAGTAAGGGGATTATAGACTTTAGTATGTGTTGCAGTTTTTTTTTTTTTTTCACTTCATCTATAATAACTAGTTATAAAAATAACTTTTTGGATTGACTTAGCATTCTTTTACCTTCCTTGCAGTCGCTGTCCAACCCTACAAGGGGCCGAAGGCCTCCAAGTCAGAACTGAGCTGCAAATATGTACTTGCCAGAACATATTTTTAAACATATTTTAATGTCTTTTTAACATATTTTATTTGTTTTACTCCTTTACTACAACATACACATGTAAAAGACATCATAAGGGGATAACAATTAACATGTATATACATGTATAAACGTATATGTTGCAGGTATTTTTTTTTCCAACTAGTAGGTAAGAAAATTTCAACTACCGGTACATGTACATTGTAGGTAATTTTTTTCAAGATTCTAAAATGGCAACTTATGTTTACTGAGGTTAGGTCTATTTAAATGTTGGGTTAGGGTTTGGATTACAAAATAATGTAGTTCACAGGACCATTGAAGAATCATTACATGTACTTCCTTCTTATCCCTAATATAAATACGTACAAATGTAACTCACAACCCATGCGGTGTGGCCGTCCTGGACTGCAAGTACAATGTACATGTACATGCATATGCCATGTACAGGTTTATTTCTACTATACACGCTCTTACAGGTAACTCAGTATATATTGGAAATAATAAAATAATAATAAAATTGCTTCATAGATAATCTTGTTCTTGTTCGTTTATAGGGAAAGCCAAATACAGTGTAATTCCTACACTAACCTCCAGTACAACTGCTAACTCAGATAATATCACAATGCACAACTGCCAGTCCAGGAGGAATTGAAAATTTAAACTATTACAAAATGTTGAGCCAGAACCACAATGAACTGCCTACATGTATGTGATTGGATAATCTCGCACGTGGCACGTTCATGAAAGAATGCAAAAACATTAAAAGTGGTCATACATTTGTACGTCGCACTGTAAAACCAAGGCTAACACATGCCAAGTTTGAAGTGCAAGGCTTAATTGAGAACCAAAGCATGAGAGTGAAAAATTATGGTACAATCATTAGCTCTTTCCATTAGGTACTGGGAGCATGGGTATCCAGATGGTCAATTTTGCCATCTAATAGTAATACATGTATAATGGCAAATAATCAAACATGAACAGTCATGACAGGGCTTCACTTAATGATTTCACAATTTAAATCTGCTGTTCTATTCCCATACTCCCTTTTGGTCTGGTCGTGTAGGCTTGAGTCAAATTGATGGAGAATGTTCTCATGTACAGTAGCTGTAAATAGGCAGTAAACCTCCCACTGGTTTATAACCCCAAATTTCAACCAGCTGAACTGGATGTGGATGTGCATGGCTGCTAAGTATGTCCCTTTACAGCACTACATGTATGTACATGTAATAACACTATTACCATAACAATAGCACATTCCTGGTGCCAGGACCCATTGTCCTACTAAGGAAACTATTTCTCTCTCATTCCCAAACTCATACTTTGTTTGTCCATTACTAGAAAAATACCTTTTTCTGTGTTGTTCAGTGATCTACATGTAGCCCTGAAAACCCTAATTTAGTGACTATAGATACAGTACTTTCATTCGCGAACCGGTATTGTTGAGCTACGTATTCTTCAGCAGTTATTCTCTGGAGTTCAACGAGTTAATGAGGCACTGAGGTGCGTGTAGTTCCGTGCATGTAGTACACAAAAGTTCGTGTAATTACACTCAGTTGAGTGTAGTACACCCGCACGCGTTACATGCAAAATGTGTTAACATACATCCAGGCTGTACTGTACATGTAGCTCTAAAAACCCTAAGTTATACCTAAGTATTGTTGATGGTTAGGGTGTTTTTAAATGTAGGGGTAGGGTTTGGATTAGTTCAAAGGACCATTGAAGGAGCATTATTTTTCTGCATTGTTCAATGATCTATTCCTAAAAGCCCTAATTTAGTGACTATAGCTCTAAAAACCTAAGTTAGTGAACTCCCATTGTTGACGGTTAGGGTATTTTTAAATGTAGGGCTGTGACAGTGCCACAAGGGTGTTAAATGACTCCTGGTCACATTCTAAATTCTCCTTCAAGTTTATTGTTTCCTAAGGGAGAATTTAGAATGTGGATCAGGAGTCACTTAGGCCCTTGTGGCACAGCCCTACCATTGAAGATTCATTATTTTTCTGTGTTGTTCAGTGATCTACATGTACATGTAGCCCTAAAAATCCTAATTTAATGACTATAGCTCTAAAAATCCTACATTATCTTGTTTATGTTGGGTTAGGGCTTGGATTTGAGTGTTAGTGGCTTTAATAAATATGCTTGTTATTGGCTCTTGTTCCGCATGGAAATGGCAAAGCGAAGCAGAAATGTTGATACGTTTTTGAGTTATTTCTTTGCAGTTCTTGATCATTTGTCAATTTTTGCCCCTGTTATCACATCTTCTATGCAGGGCTTCTGACAGGTTGCACGGTTCCGCACAATTTGGTCAAACCCGCACAATCCCGCACAATTCCTAAAAATCTGCAAAATCCCACACAATTTGTTGAAAATTCTAATTTTGGGAAATATTTAAGGCCATTTTCACCCCATTTACCTTCCAAAACACGTTGAGAAATCCCTTGTTTTGTTCGAACGGCTCAAGCAGATGAAAAAAAAACAAGGCGTTCCATTCATGGCTTGCGCCGGCCTGGGCTCTAGTTTAAAAAAAAAAAACAGCAAGGCGTTCAATCCATGGCTGTGTGCCAGCCTGGGCTATAGTTTCTATTATATTGTTTTTCATTGGTGGATTGTGGTAATTGTTTTGCAAATAGGGAATCAGAGTCGTTGTTAAATAGCGCCTTGTGGCTCTTCTATGATCGTTTCGCTCTCGAACGGAGTGTAAACAAAACTATCACATTTGAGGTCTGTTTTTGGGTCGATTTTGTGAGTTTGAAAGAAATCAATCAAAGGAATACCTTCTCTGATATCTGTTCCTTCAAATTAAAGTGATCTGGGCATTTTGGGGTCAATTTTCTGTGAGAAATGTGTACCGAAACGATAAGCGTGAAAGTATTCACAGACTCGAGAGCTTTTCTTTCCCCTCTGCTCGAACGTCAGAACGAACTAGCTTTTTAAATTAACAAGATTTTTTTTTTAGGCTGTTGAAATTTCTTAAAATATTGCACAATCCCGCACAACTTCCCGCACAATCGACGTTTTTCCACGCACAATATACATTGTACGTCCAAAATACCGAAAAAAATATATTTCACAACCTGTCAGAAGCCCAGTCTATGTGTGATTCTTTGATGACAGAACAAGAGAATTAGTAGTACATTTAATATATGTTGTAGGTTGTTTCTCAAACAACCTAGGTTGGAACATCAATGATTCTAAAAAGGATTTTTTTAATTTTTGGGGATTCATAAAAAAAAAAGGGTTTAGTTTTTTGGGGGGAATATTTTTTGGCTACCCACCCCTCCCTTCTACTTTACTTCCTCCCCCCCCCCCCCCCTCCCCCATCCCACTGCCTCTCAATGTTCTCCTTGTCCCCCCTGACTGACACACCTTACTGTACCACTTACCTTGAGGGTCACCCATCCACTTACTAACCTTGCCCGGTCGGGCTTGACTTGGCCGAATCACGAGGAACGCCTGGTAGATCTATATTAATTCAGTGGATTATCTCCAACCTCGTCCCCAGGGTCTTCTCGGTCAGATCCAAGATGGCAGCTACCCAAGAGAAGACCCTGGTAAAGGCCGAACTATTACGTATTCTGATTGGCTCTTCGATTATGAGGCAAGGGTTGTTCTAACAATGCTTTTTATTGGCCAAACGGACTGAGTCCAGAGAGATGAACTTGTATATAGATTCAATTGCTCAAATTTTATCAATAAATGATTTTAAATAACCTTAAAACCTGTTGTGTAGGTAGAGCAATATATGAAGTGCATTACTGGGTAGTTTTCTGGAAGGTTTCATCAGTGGGAAAGCAAGGAGAAGCCGTTAAATTTGAACATGTGCTATCGATCACTTCGCTTCAACGCTAACAGAAAATAAACGGCTGTTTAGGATTCTCTTCTAGCTTAGATACATCCTGGTAGCTTTGTGATACCCTTCCACTGTTTCTTTATCCATGTAAACTCCATTTCGAACCGTTCAGCAGACCTGTTTTCACTTCGTCGTTCACTGCATGGAAATACCATTAATCGCATCTCGCCCACTCCAGATTGGGATACCTATGGTTTGTACACGTCATGATTCCCATATTTAGCTTGGCCGCCATCTTAGATCGTCAAATCACGTGACAAAATACTCCCAAAATCTGGGAGTATTTGATCACGTGATCCAGCCTTTACCAGGGTCTTCTCTCGGGTAGCCGCCATCTTGGATCTGACCGAGAAGACCCTGGGGATGAGGTTGGATTATTGCACTGTGCCACAAAAGCGCTTGTTGATTTGAACACATCATTTATTCTCCAAGTGACTAATCGTCGAACCCAGTCCCTCTCGTTATGTGCGCATGCATACTACTAACAAAATCGGACTTTGAAACATCTTTCTAAAACATACATGTAGCATGGATGACATTAAACCGGGACAAAACTGTAGCACAGATGAAGTTTGTGTTGACTCTGTGTTCTTTTATGAAAGCTGTGCAGCAACTCAAGGGAAGTAAGGAAGCTAAATCCAGAAAAATACTTTGTTTCTTGACTTTATTACGGCTCCACTCGTACTTCGAAACAAAATGTGTCAACCGAACCGACTTAGAGTAATCACTGACCTAAAATAAAGACAAAAGAAAGCGCATCACCTCTAACATTGTATCTAGAAGAAGATTTTTACGATTCAAGAGCTAAATAGTATCTCAGTATTAAAATAACGAGTGCAGAGGATCTTGGAGTAGCTGGCTCGTACTCGTTAGACTCAGCTTTTCCAATGGAATAAAACACTAACCACTGTGTCTACAAAAAAAGTGGATCAAAGAAACACTGTATTATATTGTCTTGTTCTCTAATCAAAGAATTCCTCAGAGAATGTGAAAAGACATAAAAATGGATAAATGATCGAGAACTTACACAGAAATAACTCAAAACGTTATTAACAGTTATGTTTTCACTTTGCCGTTTCCATGCGGAAATAAGTGCCAATAACAAGCAGATTTATTAAAGCCAGTTAACACCCGCACTCCAAGCAAACTCATTCCTAACACTATTATATTAAAATTGAATTAATGGTCCTGCGAACTAATCCAAACCTTAGCCCAACATTTAAGTAACCCTAACAGTAACCAATTGCTCGCTAATTGTGGGTGTGTTGAGCTAGTCACTAACCTAACAGACGAGTATAATGCTTCTTCAATGGTCATGTGAACTAATTAATCCAAAACCTAACCCTGCATTTAAAAAAAAAAATAACCGTCAACAAGGGCTGCTCACTTACTTTGAAGTCAATAATTTTGGGTGTTTTGGGCTAAGTCACTAAACAACAGACAAGTATAATTATGCTTCTTCAATGGTCCTGTGAACTAATTAATCCAAAACCGAACCCTACATTTTAAAAAACAAGGGCTGCTCACTTTGGGTATTTTAAGAGCTACAATCAATAATTTTGGGTGTTTAGGTTTAATTAAGTCACTAAATAACAGACAAATGTAATGCTATCCAACATTTAAAAGACTCAAAATGAAATGTCGAAATGACCTAGGTAATTTTTAAAAATAAAATTGACCTAGGTTGTTTTAAAATAACCTAGCCAAAGGTTGTTTCTAAAATGATCAGAAATTAGAAACAACCTACACTGTACAACATACATGTATACAGCATTTTTTTGAGCCGGGCAGTCAGTTCCATATGATCTCACCCTTGCTCCAAGGGTTTTTCTCCGGCTTCTCCGGTTTTCCTCTATCTACAAAAACCAACACGCTAAATTCCAATTCGATCTGTGGATTAGCCCAGTGGCTGGTCCTAACTTTGATCAGCCCCTATGGTTGTTTCGGGTTCTGTTAGAAATTCAGAGTTTTTTGCCACTTCTTTGTTGTCAGGAGTTAGAAGTTTGTCATTTGCATACATGTACTTGTCATTTTCTTCTAGTCACTCCAGTCAGTATTTTATTCCATTTGGAAAGCATTCACAAACCTGTGAACTACATTTAATCCAAACCCTACCCTTACATTTAAAAACACCCTAACCATAATTCAACAACAGGTGCTCGCTAATTTAGGGTGTTTATATAATTAGAGCTACATTGTAGTCACTAATTTTGGATTTTTAGGGCTAATTAAATCACTAAACAATAGACAAATATCATGCTTCTTCGATGGTCCTGTGAACTACATTGTACATGTATTGTACATACTACATTGTACGTACATTAACAAGATCTTAACCAAGATTCTCGACCTGGGAAACCCTACATTTAAAAACAGTCACCCTAACCATTGACAATGGGTGCTCACTAATTTCGGATGTTTAGAGCTACATGTACATGACGATTATGTAATGTACGTACATTTGGGTTTGTAGGGCTAAGTCACTAAACAACAGACAAATATCATGCTTCTTCGAATTAATAGCAGGGTTAGAAAAGAATTCCAAGACCCACTTAATTGTCCCCCAGGCAAGTGATGCAACATTCTACTTTCCCGAATCCTCTTCTCACTTGCCCAAACCAAGCCTCCCGAGACAGCACAATGGCAGATTTTTCTCCTCTTTCATTTAAAAAGTTAAGCTGCATGTCTAAAATTAAATGCAAAGACTAAAAATGAAAATTTGGTTCGGCCATATCACGAGAGGCAAAGTACAATAAATTCCCTCTGATGAGACAACGAACATCTGGATTTATGCTGGATTTATGCTGCAATAAATGATCGCGAATCCATGAAGTTAAGTTCATGCACCCAGTTCTTTGTAAATACATACACATGTATATTAAAGCAGCTGTCTGACAACTTGATTATCTTTCTCTTTACTGGAACCTTACCTGATTGCTTAGTTTTTTTAATAATAAAATCTCATTTCAACACAGCTGGTGCTTATCACTTCTTCTCATTCATTTTGATAGAGAAGAAAACTTTCCCGCTAGGCTTCCCACTATGGAAACAGCATGATTAAGTATGCGGTATGTGATTGGTTGTCTTAATTTTGTCTAAATCAAAGTCCTTGTCTTTGTGCCGTTTGACTCCAGGGTCCAGCGGCAAGATGGCGACCTCTTGTTGTGAAACAAGTTCAAGTTCTAGTTTCAATGTAAATTGTCCAAATACTACAACATTTTTGGGTTTTAAGCAATAAATCTACCCTTTGGAAATATCATATGCAGTGAGGGGTATCACATATCCACTTGCCTCTACTGCTCACCAGATACCATTTAGCACTCATCCTGACGAGCGGCCTAGTGGTTTCTTTGAACCCTGAATAGTCATGTGAACTAATCCAAATCCAACTCAACAATTAAAAATACACTAACCATCAGTTAACATACTGTAAGTGCTTACTACATTTGTATCTTTAAAGAAAATTGCTGTACATTTTTTTAGAATCTTGAAAATCTGCAGCAGTGCAAAAAATCTGCATTGGTACAAAAAAAATGGTACCAGAATTAAAATTGAACCACAGCATACATGTATGTATGTAGTATTACTATATACAGCTATTTCAAGTAATGTTGTCTGGGAGATAGGGAATATGACATTAGGGAATAGGGCATTAGGGTATTCCCAGGCCGAAATGAATTATGGTTACGAGTTATAGACGATTTAGTCGACTTAGCTGATGGTTTATTTATCCATTTTTAGCCTGTGTTCAGTCGTCCAACATTTTAAAAATGCATTTATTCCCTAATACCCTATTCTCTGAAGCCCTATCTCCCAGACAACATTAATTGAAATACAGATCTATAGTATACATGTACATAATTTATTGTAGCTATGCATGCCACATACAACACTTACATTGTAACCGCTATATGTGTAATGACATCCCTGTGCATGTAACTCCTCTCGTACCCCTCAGCAGATGGTAGATTCTCAAGGTAAACTTGTTCAAACTCTAAGACTGGTGAAGAAAGAAGAAACACTATTTTACAAAACTTCAGTCAGCCAATTTTGGCAACAAAACGAACTTCTCTTTTTTGTTAAAACAAAAACATAGTGCTCTGGCGCATGCTGCAAAGATAAATTTCAAAAGTATACGCGGTCTTTCAATATACTCTTTAAGAAAATCAAAATCAAAACCCCGCGTATTTCAATGCACTGACTCATGAGTCATGTCAAATCCCCAGTTCCCCGGCCAAACGTGTCTATATTTCGCGACATTCTCCCCTGCAGATTCACAGTTTTATGCACTAATTTAATGTAATAACCTTTCTTCTTCTTTGGTTTCGGTTCGAGTGCCGGCATAGGTCCTATAACCTCGTCACCTTCATCTTCTTCGTTCTCATCCTCTGCTGCACGTTTACGCGCTTCGTCCGCCATCTTGAATTCTATCACACACCGATGCACCATGGGTATTTGCCACAGGAAACCCGATCTATATAAAAAGAACAAATTCTATTATTTTCGTGATTTTTCCCCGTTTTTGCAATTAATTTTCAAGCATTAGTTTGTGTCTTCAACTTCTTAATTGTTTCACTTAGCACATTTAATCCTCGGCAGTTTTTTTGCTACTTTTCCAAAGAATACAAAAAAAATTATGTTCAATGTTCAACTTACCCACAATCCCCAGCGCGCGCAACCCCTCTCTCTGTGACCAAAATGGTGAGTTTGCTTCAATCAAGAATTATCTTATTCACACCGAAATTTTTGTCGTTTTGCAGTCAAAATTATCCTCAGAGGTTTATTACAGAAATTCCTTTATCTTAGGGGGGTGGTAAGAAGTTCGCTTATCCCAAATATGTGTGGTCGCCGTCCGGTGGTTGGTGGTGCAACCCTCGCAACTGGAAAAGGAACACGCTTATTGCATTTGCTGTCCAGGCTGCCATCTGTATTCCTATTGTTTACATGACGTTGCAGTTAGAGGTAAGAACAGCAGCAGCATTCAAGAGAATCACGGTTGTGTTGATAAACGTCAATAAAACTGTACCAAGAACGTAGAAACAAGAGATCAAACTGCTACAGTGAAATGTACATGTTATATCTTTTCGTCCATTTGAAAGGTGGCCGCCTAACTGTAGTCGCGTAGAGGACTTTAATAGGATACTAACAAACCCCCCTTCTTGTTGTTCCACAAAACCTCACCTCCTTCATGCACGAAGATTCTATTGAGTGTTCAAACATAATCAGGAAACACAATTTTAAAAAGCTATACATGCATGCATGTCAATGTATTATACCTTACAAATAATCCAGCAATCAAATGTGTGTATCAGTGTCACGTGCCAGCCCAATATTTTGCCACTATTCCTAATCAACGTGATAATGCTTTTTATCATATGACCTGTACAGCCCCACACACTCTTTCCTTTCAGAACCATTTACAATAGTCGTGATAGGGGATGTACATGTCTGATGTGAGCAGGCTGGAAAAAAGCTGTTTGGCCCTGTCTGATATTTTGCTTGTTGTTTTGCCATTTCAAAGTGGTACTTATTGACTGAGTTAGCTTGGGCTGAATATTTGGCTCTCTGTCATTTCATACGGAACTTGCTGCGCTTGATCCGTACATGTACACCATGGCCTCAAGCCAAATGTTTTCCCATCCGACCCTCCCCCGTCAGTCAATATATGTGCCTAATCTTTTTCTTTATTTCAGAGACGACCTGTTCCCCCTTATAGGCATATTCCATCACAGAAATTAGCTAAATATGCCAAGGTGGGTTTAACAATCTACTACAGGTTTACATTGTACATATATGTACATTGGGTGGGGAAATTGATATGAAATGTAATACCAAAGGTGGGAAAATTGATCACATATTAAGATAAATAATAATAAAATGGCCATTTATATAGCACCATATCACCACAGTCTCATGGTACTTTACATACATGTATTACTGACATATCCTGTCAGTGATTATTTTTGGACTGCTTTTATGGCACTAATGGTTGCCAATTAGTTTACAATGTTGAGTGTGTGGTATTACAATGGCCAGGCTGCTGTACCAGGTGACAATCCCCTTCTTCTTTTTTTTAGTAGTACAACGGATTATTTCACGTCCCCTTCAAATGCTGATTAGAACTAGAAGGAGCCAAGGCCAACAGCTTATAAACATCCCTGCCCAAGGACACAGCCGGAATTTGAACTCCCGACCTCCCGCACTCTAGACTATGCTCTACCAACTGATCTAACTAGTGAGGCGGTGTCCAACCATTGGTATGTGGGACCCAGCCCCTCCCCTAGAGCCACAGTATTGGCTAATCCAACAATACAAAAAGCCTAACTCAAAGAACGAGTGGTACAAAAACAACAGAGCTACGGTATAATGGGTCCAATCAGAATACAGGTCTCAAGCGGTACTGTATAGCTCCTCCCCTGACGAGAATAAAGTTTCCCTGGTGCATACATGAATATGTACACATTTGTAACTGATTGAAGTGTTGTGTGCAATAAGGGCATAAGTAACTGATGCTTGATCACGTTCTAAATTCTCCTTTAGAAAACAAATTTGAAGGAGAATTTAGAATGTGATCAGGAGTCACTTCGCCCTTGTTGCACACAGCCCTTCGATTGCATTGCTTGAATCCTGTCTTTTCCTCATCTGTAGATTGATGATCCTAGTCTACCTGATGACTACCAGCTTCTAAATTTCAAGAAGTAACTTGGCATAAACTGTGTGATTCACTGATGTACAAACTATAATTGTCAGTTGCCTATTACATGTATATAAATAATGAGACTGTGCAAATATTACATCAAACAGCTCCCTCCTAAACAGAATATCATTTCAGTCTTATGAATTTTTTACAAATACTGTATCACTATTATGTGTGATGTAATTCATTAACATCTTTTAGGTATTATGTTGTACATGTGTGATTGTTCAAGTAAATTACTAAAATTACATCATCAATGTTTCTGCAGTTTTTGAACAAGGGTGACATAATCCAGCCAATATAACATATTGGAATGCATGGTACAGTAATTACACAGGGTATAGAGCAGATTTCGTATGAGTAGTACAAACTATGGTAATGATTATGGCATGGTAACTGTACGGCATGCCATGACATTGAAATGGTTTCCTACTGAGTTACGGTATTGCACGGCTACAGTACGGTTAGGCTACGGACATGCCCTAGTTTGTCCCACTCGTACAAAATCTGCTCTAGTTTATTGTTTAGACTACAGCTTGCATGCAAGAAGGTAGAAAATATAGTAAGCAATTTCATGTTGCTACCCTGTTACTCGCGGTCCTCAAACATGCATTCTATTTTTATAACACAAAGACACTTTTTGCCGTTGTTCTCATGATCTCTTTTAGATGAACAGACGAAGATAACAAGTACACCACGAGACACTGCCGAGGAGAAATGACATATATTTGTTTTATACAGTAATTAACGAACTTTCCCAACAAAATAGAGCGTGCACGTGACCTTGTGACGTCATCTGTACTCTAATAGATCATGGCTATTGACCAATTAGAGCGCGTGTTTCGCCCTGTTTATTGTATCAGATAGAACATGAAGAACCAATAAGCTCTGGAGAAAACTCGAGTACTTTCCATGCCAAACATTCGGCTTCAGCATTCGGATAACTATTAAACTTGATTTATGACGCGACATATTCTTTATTGCCATTATCGATTATGGCGGTTTCGAGCTCGAGTGTTGTTTTTGACATTTAACTGTTTTAATGACTGGTCAAACATTTTGGAATTATATGTGACTATTGGCATATCAAGAGGTCTTTCAGTTCTAGCTATAGCCTGCTTGCCGGCTCTTCTGTAAATTTTTTCGGTCGTTCTTTTCGGATTGGGTCACCTGTGACACCCTAACCCTAACCTCGCCCATTTTGACCGCGTGCCACAGGTGACCCAATCCGAAAAGAACGACCGAAAATAATTACAGAAGAGCCGGCAAGCAGGCTATTTCAGTTCTCGAGTCTTTTCCTTGATCTGCATATGTAAAACCGTCCGCTGAGGTGTCCTTTGTTTACCTAATATGCTTGTTTCCCTTTCAGTTTCCTTTACTACTACAGCCAAAAATAATCCGATTAAGGATATAATGAAAGAGAAACAAAGCTGACAAGTTTTGTTTTTACAAGGTTGTTTTACTGGTTTTCCAGACCATTATTATTATATTCAGTATGGCAAACATGGGAAATATCTGGCAAGAGTGCTTGACTAATGGCTGTGTTGATACAATCGTAATCCAACCTCGACGGAAAAAATCTCGTGCCATCTCCAGACGAGGCACATATTTGATGTACATGTAGGTATTATGCCAATAGCGAATGTTGTTGTAACATTTATCGAGTAAGTTCGTGACCTATACTTCATTCGTGGATATATTTTGGTTGATTGTATTTGAGTTTTCCAATCGGCGAACGTATATGACGAAGACATAGTTCATGCCGGACCAAACATTTATACCATGTTTTCGTGATGTTTTCGGCATCAGTGAAGCTCAATCTAAAAAAAATATCAGTTAATTAGAACTTGTACGAGATGCCGGGTCCAGACTTCGACAGTTGTTTCAGGTCCCGTTAGAAATTCAGAGCCCACTTTTGATTTTTGCCTTCACTTGTCACGCACGTCAAAGGCTTCGGGGTAAATTAAAGGCATATTATCCGAGCCGTACCAAAAACCCAGTGCAGTGTAAATGGACATTAATATATAATTTTTCCGCATAAACTAAAGGAATGGGAAATTTCTGTCGATACAATTCGGGCGCGAATATTGTAACGTACTTATCAAACGAACTGTATATAAAATTGAAATATTTTCTGAAATTTTGATGAAAAATGTAAAATAAGAGTTATTAGGCGCTATAGTTTGCGTCAAAATACAGGTCCCATAATGGTGAGACTGCTCAATGCATCAAGCCAGAAGTTCAATCAATCAATCAATCTTTTATTTGTTATATTTGGCTGAGTATTATAGCTTTCAGCTGGTGTGGGCCTGCTTTTACTCCTCGCACACTCCCACAACATTAACTGTTTTGGACACACTACACTCGACTCGCGGTTTATTTTACGGAGGGAGGCAAACCGGAGAACCCGGAGAAAAACCCTCGAATGCAGATAAGGAATCAACAACAAACCTAACTCATATATATATATATATATATATGTATGGTGCCCGAGCCGGGAATCGAACTCGGGACCGCAGCGGTGAGAGGCGAGTGTTTTACCACTGCGTCAACCTGCACTACCTTGTTATTTTATTCTGGCCGGAATAGGGGAGGTGAGATCTCCCTCATACTGACGCTAGCGTAGTTAGTATTCTGTATCTATTACACACAGATTTCTGATCAGCTTAGTATTCTGTAACATCTGGCACGAGAAAATGAAAGAAATTGTCATTTATTTAGGGCTGGTGAACTGCATGTGTTCCCTTATTTAGGCATGAATCAATTGCACAACTCGTATCACAGCCTGTAGCCATACTGGAGCATAATTACACTGACACGGGAAAAAAGTCAAAGCTGAAACAGTTTATGATCTCAAAATTGGCTGGCGTACACCCTATCCGGAGCTCGCCTGCGGTTTTACATAAAGTCACGATCCTCCCAAAACTGTCGTCACGATCAGTAGTGACCTCACTCCGTACGTGTAAGCACACTGCAAGCAACTAATACCACATGCAACCCAAGCTCTAATTGTGTGTATTTGTCACGAATTTTGAAAACAAGAGCCCATCTGGGCTTTCATCGAAGCTTATATGCTCTTAACTTATAAGTATTATAAAAGAATTAGGATATGGAAGCAGAATAGAGACTTTAGATGTATTTCGTGAGGCCCAAATCGCTAGATGCCATACAAGTCATACAAACACACGGTTTTTTTTGCCAACCACATTATATATGCAAAGATATATATAACGTCAGTGTTTACAAACAGTAAGTATCGCTATATTAATCAATGCAGCCATTTTTTTGCCCCTTGGTTGTGCAAGGCAGGCTTTCTTCTTTGATATTTTGCGTTCCAGGATTTTTATTTTTTATTTTGGGACTACCCTTCTTCAGATTTCTGATGGTGTGTTCTCAATGAGATTGAAGATGAAGTGCACTTTCATTTGAAATCCTCTTAGTAATAACCAAAGGGAAGAATTATTAGCTGAATTTAGGAGTGACCGGTAGCGCGGTGACTTTCATTCTCTGCTCCTCTAGTATATATGTAATTTAATATTTTTGTTTTTCTCGTATGTAAATTAAAGAAGTTGACATTTAATTTTACTGTAAACACTACTTATTCATGTAACACACGTTTACAATTTAGTCTGCTGTTCTGTTATACTGCAGGTTCCGAGTACTAATAGATGATTGTCTCAAATGTATATTTATATTTGTACCATATTATAAGTTGTATCCTGTCCATCCTGTGATGGAGCTATCACTATATTTTTCTACTGTTCTTTCTATCCTGCGACTCTTTATCGCTGCCTCTTTCTCCGCGGCTGTACTCTCTGGAAGTCATGTTAATTGTATTCGTGGTCAATTTGTGTTCCTCTGTGTAACTTTATCTGCTGTTCTTGCTATACACGATGAGCCATTACGAGTCCATCTTCGTATTTGTTGGATTAAAGATTATTAACTGAAGTGCCTGTTGGCTATCTCTAATTAAAGGCTTTACCCTCATTCCCAAAACTTCAGTCTCCTCATTATATTACAGAACTATAAAGGCCGGAATTGATGGCAGCCTTTAGTTTCTCGAACCAAAACCTCGGCCGTGAGAGGATTCTTGTTTAAGTTTACCTTGAGAGTTGAATATTCCTTGGCTCATCATAAACTAATTCTGTGCTGAGTGTGTATTTCTGGCTTCGTGTTGGCGAGTGACAGTGTTGCTCTCACAGTTCAGTAGTTCAGATGTCTTCATACTTCGATAGAGTATAGTAACCCATAACTGCTCAACCACAGTATATGTATTTGCTAGTAAATCGCTCAGTATACTTCGCTATAAATCAGCTATTCAGTATACCTGTGTAACGTACACAGGTCTCGTTACGAGATCGGTAAACTAGCCAAAAACACGGTCGAAATATTTTAGTGTTGGCCTACCGATCACAGTGTTTGCGTTAGTATGTATTATGACCGAGAGTAAAATGAAATGTGGCATAAAACCTACGAAACGTACCAGTCAAACAAGAATAGCGTCCACATGCAGAATCTTAAGATGGCGACTGAACTGGAGAGAAATCTATTAGCACCAACAATTAATGCATAATTTAACGCATGCGCAGACATTTTGTTGCACCAAACAAACAAAAATTACGGCCTGCAGATTTAGACTCGTGCCTGCCACAGGCAGCCCGAGTAATAAACATACTTTTGCTCTCTCTGTTGTCCAAAAAGGAAAAGAAGCCCAAATCGCTAATAAACGACAAAGGACAACACATGGACAACAGATAGAGCAAAAGTATGTTTATTTCAGTTGAATTTAACCTATCAATAGTGGTAAAATTCGTGATTTTTCCCATGTAGTAGTTCCCCTATATAAACTGACAAATAAACACAATTAGAGCTTGGGTTACCTGTACTCATACACGTTTGGTCCTCCGCAGGCATAATTCTGATTGTGGGGTTCCTGTGACAGGACCTTGTCTTCCCAATTCCCCCTCTTCTTCTCTTGCCACAGGAAACCCAAAATAGAGATGCCCGTGGAGCCCACGCGGCAAAACGTTCTGCTCCGCTGACCGAAAGAACGAAGCCTCGGGAGTTTCAAATACAAGTTTCAAACGTTTTTAGTAAATAATTGTATAACTTAGTACACTCACAGTAAATTAGGTATACCGGTGAGAATGGATAAAGTGTTTATATGGCGTATTGATGTCGGAAAGTTCTCGCGGGAAGAAGGGACACCCTTCTCGCCGAGACGAGATATCCCTGGGCCAGGGACAACCGGCTTCTACCCGGGACGAGTTTATTCACAATGTAAACAGTTGATTGTGGTTTACAGAGAAATGTATGGGAAGTTGTCCCTCCCCGAGTAACTCGGCTAGAAGGGTTATCCGAAGACTG
This sequence comes from Actinernus sp. WN-2022, assembly GCA_030867875.1. Lineage (NCBI taxonomy): Eukaryota > Metazoa > Cnidaria > Anthozoa > Actiniaria > Actinernidae > Actinernus > Actinernus sp. WN-2022. The sequence goes on from JAOWCC010001679.1 coordinate 39,014,849, forward strand.
GCAATGCGTTTACATGTAAAAACTTGGTTTGCATGTGACGTCATCAAAAATCTAAACTACAAGTGTTCTTTGTATGCCTCGTGATACATTCTAGACTTCGATAATAAAACTGAATATACACCATGAAAAAGTTTCACGTTATATAGAAGTTTTGTTTCGGAGTAACAAAATTGGATTTTATGACTCGGAACCCCGGTGGACCCAGCATGTTTTCGAAAAGGCATAAAAATTCAAGTACTTGTGCAGGTAATGGCACCGGCCTGACTTGTGCAATTATTTTGTTTAACTTGATGAATCCTTAAAAGTTGCATCCAAGAGGTTTGAAGTGAATCCAATGATTTCGATGGGAACTTAAGCTGTATTTGTATCAGTATAGTTTTATTGGACACCAACACCACATTCAATGGCTCACAGCTCCGTTAGGAAATATTCTAATGCTCAAAAATGTTGGTTATAAGTGTATTTTTGCTAGTTTTACAAGGACCAAAATGTTTTATTTAATTTCATCTATGCGATCAAGGGTCATGACGATGCCACTACCAACTGAGCACATCCACTGAAACTGCGTTTTTGTGCGAAGAAAGTTCATCCTCTCAGGAGTGTCCAAAACCGATAACCAAGAATGAAGGTGGCGATTGAAACAACACCAGAATAGGACATTTGCATGGTGACGTCACATAGTACAACTACCAGAACTCTTTGCGCGAATCCTTTTGTTCCTCTAATTTGGACCATAGTCTTGGAATTCTCAAAGGAGTTCAAAAATCTGAATGACAAAAAGAATTCGAAAAGATAGTTGTAGTAAAATGACGTCATAATGAAAATGTCCTATTAGCACCTTTCTACATTCCTTGCCTGGCTTGAACATGAAATCGAGTCTAAAAATATTTTATTGAATAGAGAGGCTTATATATGCGCGAATTCATTCTTTTCACCTGATGGCCATCTTGGATTCAAAGCGAGGTAATCCTTTGTTTTTACTGGCAAAAACAAAGGATAGCTTCGCTTTGAATCCAAGATGGTCAACATGTGAAAAGAGTGAATTCTTCAAAAATAGTGGTTATCACCAACCTCGTCCCCATGGTCTTCTTGGTCAGATCCAAGATGGCCGACATCTTGGGTCTGATCGAGAAGACCCTGGGGACGAGGTTTGGTTATCACTGTAAATCAGATTTTTTTGTAAATAGCATATCACGTGACCAACCACGCGATTACAAAACTGGAAATTTCAGCTCAAAATGCGCCGGTCACATTGCATTTTTAAAAACCGTAACGATTTCTTGCTTATCTGATTACACTTCTGGTTGTTTCTAAAGGTCCGCTTGCAATGGTTGACCCTGATAGATTGTTAAGGGAAAAATAGAGAAAACAGGTCATGTGACCTGTTCACGGAACCTATTTTCCCCAATTTCTCTCATCTCCAATGGCAGAATGTCAACCATTGCAAACGGAGCTTTCGAAACCGACCAGAAGTTTAATCAGATAAGCAAGAAATCGTTACTTAAAAATGCTAAAATTTCCGGATTTTACTGAGAACACTCAGATTAGTGATAACCACTATTTTTGTAGAATTCGGACAAATATAGGCTACTCTATTCAATAAAATAGCTGTAGCCTCGATTTCATGTTCAAGCCATGCCTTCATGCGCGAGTGGTTTTATCAGTACTATTACTTAATTCAGTGTCTTTCTACTGGGGATGCGTGTGGGTTTTATCCTGAGTATATTCAGTGCTGCGTGCTGACACGCGTTACGGAATCGGAAATTGCTCTCCCGCCCCTTCCCCCTTCCCCCCCCCCCCCCCCCCCCCCGCCATGTTAGACATACGTAACAACTACAAGGAGTGGCTCACTGTCATAGAAAGAGGATTAGCAAAATAGAAGTAACAATAGTTTAAATTAAACATCTCTCCAGCCACTACGATCAAATTTTAACACATCAATGTTTTTTTGCATAGAGAGTTGCTATATCATTACCAGTCCGAACCGATTTTCGATACAACATGCACAGGAAGTGTTATTTAATTTTGTAACTCCCGAGTATTGAATCTAAACTTCCGACATTACTTGAGGCCGCCATTTATTCAGCGGAAGTGACGTCATAGCGCCTCCAATTGCAAGGCGTTCGGGTTAGTTGTGTTGCGCAGGCGAGCGTTGCGCGTATGACATCACTTCCGCTGAATAAATGAACGGCGTCCAGTCAATGGTAAACTCTCCAAAAATTTATACTAACGACGGCGTTTGTTATCAGTTGTGAAAGTCTATCATGCTATTTAAACATTTACTTGGTAATAATACAGTGATGATAGCGCCGTCGAAGGTACATTGTACATACAGTGGTTTCCAGTTTTTAAAATAGTTCTGAGTATCTGAGATGCAAAAGTGCGGTCGTGAACCTTACGTTTACCTTTTATTAACGTTAACTCTTAGGCTCAACGTGCCTCTGCTGTTAGATCTATAGCCCATACGTACCTAAAAGTTAATTATCATTCATCCAAAATTTTAATTTGTGTACGAGTTCATGATTGAACGCGTGGTGCTAGAGTCACGTATAATATACTTTTACCAGTTCAGCCAGTTTTCCTACCATGTACCCTCGACTGCCAGAGGTTCGTCTGCCATGCAGATTTTACCACCTAGGTCCAAGGCTAATGGTCAGGAAAACAGTGTTTTGATCATTCTCGATCGTTAGACGCACCCTGCAACGCGCCAAGTTTGTTGGTACTATGGTCCTTGAAATATCTGAATATTTTGTTACCATGGAAAGCTATATCAAGGGTGCTCCTTAATGTTCAATTTTAGAACATTTGAGAGTTTAAGTGAAAATGGAGTGGTTAGAACAATCTTCTTCCTGAAAAATTTCTATACATTCTTGAAGTATGTCCGCAACAATATTAGTTTCTGCCCGGAATCGAATGATTGCCCACCTAACCGTTCAGCTGATATAATAAAGGAAATATGTTGCTATGGTAACAGTCCCATGGTCACGTGATTCAAGGACAACCATTCCGGAGGACTATCGTAACCGATGCCACTTAGACAACGACAATTAAATACAGCAACTATATAAAGATTACGAATTACAAATCCTAACATATCCACATCATTCTCCGCTTCATTCAAAAGACTTCGACTTCAAATCTGATCCACCAAATTTACCTTTTACTGGATCAAAGCTCGATCAAGTTGAAATACTATTATCTTGTACTCGGGATCGACACTGGCTCGATCAAATGACCGTACTTGGAATGCTTTGTTTTCTTCCTGCGACGCGATTATATATAGTTCCATATTTGTCGATCGTCGCCTCTTATACTACGTTTACATGACAGCAGAATTTATCCGAACAACTGTGAGAGGATGAGGTAAGAGATCGAACCCTTGTCCTATGTTTAGCTTTGCACAGTCGCACGCCCACTACTCACTACTAGTACTCTCAAGTGGCGTGATGATTCCAGCAGCAGCTCGTTCAGGTGACATAACTGAAACCGTGTATTCAATGCTAAGGTACATTTGCGTCAGAATCGAATATCTCAGCCAAAACGTTTATTCTGAAATGCTTTGTGAAAAGTGTACTTCGCACTGGTGTTACACTAACCTGGCAATGCATCACGTATTTAAAGCTGACCAATCAGTCAGGTTTCTTAAAATAGCCTGTTAATCTAAAAATAGATTTGAAACAATTATCATTGCATGGGGGATTTATTTATTAGTTCTCTTAATACCTCATTTTCTCTTGCTTCGGATTCATATTGTTTTACGTCCTCCTAGGAATAAAGAGCAATATGAATACGGAGACTTTTTCCTATGTGTAATAATAATAACACATTTATTTAGCTCCATATAAAAAGGTATGTTTTTAAGCGAGGTTTAAAAACATCAACCGTCACTTAGCCTTATCTCTAAAGGAAGATTGTTCCAAAGTTTTGGGGCGGCCACCGAAAACATTCTGGCACCATAACTCTTTAACCTTCTCTCCTTCTCGGAGAGTAAATATGAAGAAGATCGCTAATGTATGACGGTGCTAAATTATTTAGAGACTTATAGGTTAAGAAGAGAATCTTAAATACAATACGCTGCTCTATGGGAAGCCAGTGAAGTTGTACATGTAGTCTTAAACTTGGCCCTAGAAATGCCGCAGGAATTTATGTAAACGGAAAATTGTTTCGTTTTTTTATCGGATCAATGTTCAATGATCAATAACGCTCATTATTGTCAACTGCACCTATAATACCACGTGCAGAAACGAAAGTTTCATAAACCGGCACCTCAGAAAAAACAGTGTGGCCACAGTCGCTTGATTGCCCTTGTTTAACCTTGATCATGATGGTCACTATCAGAGGAATGCTGTACATATCGTTCGACTTGTCCTTGAATAACCAGCCTATTTGAACTTTGTTCAGGGACTGAAGAGGCATGGACGATATACGGTCAATCAGCGACAAAAAAACAATAGCACGTGAAAACGGATTTAATTTAGCTTTTAATTTACTGTTACGTACTGTTTAAAACACGAGCAGCAGTGTTTTATCAAATTTAAAAATTCGAGGGCGAAGTCCGAAAGACGCACATCTCAAGGGAATGACATAAAGAAAATAGTTTTTATTAGGATGAAATTTTATATAAAGTTTCATTCACTGATAAAGGCCCAAAATTAGCTGGGAGCATTAAACGACTTCAAAACCATTCACATGTAAAGAGGTAAAGAGACCTTTTTCCAGTTATTTTGGAGATACGACTTATTTTGGCCGAGAAAATCCAAGCTAAAAGTTCATGTAAATTAGGATGAAATTTTATCAGATATAAAATGTCTTCACAGTCATTGATTTCCTTTGTTTTTTGCTCATTAATTATTCATGAGTTTTTGAATTATGATTGACTGAATGGTCCATGCGTCACGTTCGAACCGAGTCACGGACTTAACTAGGGTTCAGATCGTGCTACAAATTAAACTCATGCCTACTCGCTAGTCGTCCGGGCGCAATATTTTCGTCGATGATTAAATTTCTTTGTAATGGCACCACCGACGCAAGAATAAATATAAACATTGTATAACGCATGTTGTGGGCATGACTGACCGCCTCCGCTAGCTAGCATGCACTGAACCAGTATCCGGTACATTTTTTAATCACTCGGTATTACTGAGAGAATGGCTTTATCCACGTACATGACTTCGCAGTTCGCTGAAAGGCTAATGATTACGATACAGAAGGTGACTTATTTTGTATGTTCGAGCAGTTTCAGCCAATCAGAGTGAACTTTCTGGAATAAACACCTCCAAAATGATGTCACACGGGGTCAATCAGTTGTGAGCCATCACGATCACGAGCATTATATATGACTGACGGTTAAACAGCATAGTAATATTTCACTGGGATCCTTTCACTGAACTTCGGCTCAATAAAGACAGGCGGACGAAATATTTGAAGGAGAGATATGGCTTGGACGATGGTTATTAAGGCTCAGGCCGACGATCCAAGTATTCTTGATAGCACGGACAGTGGAGTAGAATGTGATTTCGATGCTATTGACGGTGATTATGCCAAGAAACTTTGCAGGCTTTACAGGTCAGTTTGAACTAAAGTTGGTTTTAGCTATGTGAAGTTGTGGTTAACTATGGATGAATCGAAGGAAGCAATGAATTTTGTCCATTTGTATACGTCTCTGTACGCCAAATACATACTTTGATTCGCAAGCTTATTTATTTCGCAAGCTGAACAAATTATAACAATCATATCGTGCGTGGGCAAGTTGCTATAAGCCCCGCTATAGCTATAAGCATCAATTAGCTCGCTAACTTTAGAATGTCGAGCTACAGAATCTGCACATTGCAATCTTGTACTTTTAAAGGTATTGACAAATGTTCCTGTGTATGTGTGAATACATTCCTTGTTTGGTACTGTATGTTGCTCAGTCATTATTTGCGTGACGTTAATAAGTGAATCACTTTCGCACTCCTAATATGGAATGCATAATTAGTTTGCCGGAAATAATCGTGAAACACGTTTTAATTTTATGAGACAGAAATATAAGACTCTTTGCAAAGTCCCACGGTGGGGCATTTGCAAATATAGCTTAATTAGCTCACCCTACATTGGGGCATTTGCAACGTTCTGATGCAAAAATATCAAATGACTCACAAATGTATGAAAAGCATTAGTGGTCTAGCCTAGTCAGCATAACAATTTACATATATATATACAGTCAAAATAAAAGAACACAATTATTTGATACTATAAATAAGATAATTACAGTAAGCTTATTATTCTTCAACCTTGCAAAGAGGAATTTGAACTTTTTTACTGTTACCTTAAGATGCCAGTAATGCTCTATACATTGTGTCACTTCTACATAAATATTGTTTATATGATGTGATCAGACCATACATGACTAATGAAGATCGAAGTCTGAAGAAGTCACAAGGTTATTAATAATAGCCCACTTCCGAGTTATGCCTCGCTTCCTACATACAAAGGAATCAATATGAAGCTCTGTGCATAATGCTCAGTTGTTCGTAACAAACTACAAAAGTGCTGTAGTCTTGTCATGAATGACTGAGCATTATGCACAGAGTCTCATATTGATTCCTTTGTATGTAGGAAGTGAGGCATACATGTATCTCAGAAGTGGGCTATTAATATTAGCCATTTCATAACTTAATAAGGGACTGGAACCAAGTGTGTAAAGTTACTCTCGGATTCAAAATATTTTTTCTTTTTTTTAAATGAACTCGGCTAATTAACATATGTGATAGGCAACTAGTTCCTGTAAAAACTAGTGTTGGTCTGCGTCGGCGGGGAAGATAAACACTGGTATGTAATCAACTAAAGTCGATTGAGGTATGCTAACCGCCGTGGAAAGCGAGTAGCAGCTGACGTTTCGTTTCTGGCTGGCGCTCAAAACGTCAGCTGCTACTCGCTTTCCACGGCAGTTAGCATACCTCAATCGACTTTAGTTGATTACATACCAGTAATTAACATATGTACTTGCTAGAGGCCTAACCATCTTCATCCGCCCAAGGATAAATAAAGTTATCTATCTATCTAGCCCACCACATGAAAGATCACATTGAAATTGTTATGTTTACTGAGTTTGAAGGTGTTTGAGTAAATAAGTACAGAATATAATAGCAAGCTTTTGAAAATCAAAAATATGGGAGAGAACAGAAGTTCATTACCTGGCGAGAATAAGTTCAGTATGATTACCATCCCCCCACCCCCTCCCCCTCGCTCTCCTTTATTTATTCAAAGTGGTTAGGTTTATTTTATAATTCGAATATTTTTTTTCGTTTACAAAATGGCTACAAGGACCTACTATGCCATGACTTTAATGTGTCTGTAAGGCCATCCCAATAAAATGTTTCATTTCCCATCGCTCGACCGACCCAATTTTTTTGGAAAAGTAAAAAAAAAAGATACAAAGCTTGACACTGACCCAATTTTTTGGAAAATTAACACCTCTTTTCCGAGCTCTATACGTATTAGTTTCTTGCCTAGTAGAGCAGATTTCGCCGGTATGAGTGGGACAAACTATGGCATGTCCGTGCCTTACCTAACCGTGTTGTACCGTAACTCTGTAATTTGATTGGATCAGAAAGAGAAAAACAATAGGGAAACCATTTCAAAGTTACGGCATGCCGTTCTGTAGCCGTGCCGTAGCCGGTGCCGTAGTTTGTGCCACTCGTACGAAGAAAAAGCATATGTAGTGAAAAGTTTTACGCGAGTCTTCAAGCCGACTTGGTGCCAGGTCCCCTAACTTTGTTTTCTACCGACCGGCCAACACGAGAGAGAGGGCGATGGTAAACGAAACAGCTTATTGGTCGATGGCCTTACTGAAATGCGTATGATATCAATACAATACAATACAATACAATCGACTTTATTTAGTGAGGGTTACACATGACAGTAAAATTAAACTGATAAACTAGTGGCCCTCTCTAAGCTATGTATAATATTAAACTTTTATAATTTTATACAATACTATGATAACATACTAATACTAATAATCATACATAACTAGCAGAAATGGAACATAAAAAATTCTAAAATATAAATTTCTAAAATTCTTAAATTACACTAAAATGTTGTTAAAAATAGTAATAGACGTTCCTGGAGACTTAAAATTATTAATTAACTACAGAAGTACCGACCCACTCCTCTTCCCCGTGTTAAAAACTATAAAGACTATTGGAATCTTAGTGTTTTTTTCTGACTTGTTCATATTGTATAAATGGTATTTATAAACGCCTGATATGGCAAAAAAGGTAAACCGTTCGATAATATTGATTTGTCACAGCCAAAATATTTATCGATTTTCACCGATTTACGTTACAAATTTACGATTTACGTTACAAATCGATAGAAATTCTCTTGACTGACATATAGCGCCATGCACGTCCGGGAATCGAACCTCGGCCACACTGAGCTTGAGTTGAGAGGCGAAGCGCGTCACCCCGGCCCACCCGGCGATACCAAAACATTCCAAAGAAGTCACGTACGTGCACATTGTGTGATTTGGGGATGATAGGAGATGAATATCATAATTTTATTAATTATCTAATCTAATGGAAAAATACAATTGCAATTCAAAGATGGTAGCTCACGGGAGTTTTTAAGGGAGACAGCACTTCACCTCTCATTTAGAACTTCTAGTTTTATGGTCAAATATTGCATATTTAGATATTGCTAGAATCAGACATTTATAGCTAATTATACCTTTAATTAGATATACGCCATCTTGGATCTCATGACGTCACAGTGTTGCCCTATTGTGACACAACAAAAGAGCTATTGTTTTCTGACATGTGATGTCATAAAATCCAAGATGGCGGCGTGCAGGAAATTGAACTCAGTGAGCTTTATCGACAGGAAAATCAGTGCATAAATCACATCTAGTGTACAATTTACATCTAATACAGGAGACAAACACAGAAACAGACTTAGGCATGCATAACAATCATTTGAGAGCTTTTTCTATTGTAAAGGTGGTTGCAATTGCTAAATATTGCTTCGATGTCGTAGTATTATTTCATAATACAATACTTTTATTGGAATCTTGATACAAACAACGTGTACATCGGTATAATTGTAATCTGTCACAATGAGTTTTTCTTCTGTCTTAAAACATGTACTTCCAATGTACCGCTTCTGGTGTTTGTTTGGAATAAAGTTATATACTTGATTTTTAACTTGATATGTACATATTGCAGCGAAAGTCTTGTTTTGACGCGTAACGGTTCTCGTTTCGAATTTAGGGAATTTTCCTTTTCCTTGCATGATATTGAAGAAAAAACGTGTGAAAGCACACGTCAGTATATTAAATTATAATTGATAGCAACTTCCTCTCTGAAACGAGGTCAGGGTCAAGCGTTGCCGCCAAGCGGGTAGCCAATGTATGATCGTTACATGATAGCTCGATCTAATCTTCCTTGGCATTGTGATTTGAATGATATATTCAAATGTTTTAAATTAACATTTTATTTTGATGATTCGATCGTAACTTTAAAGCAGTACGTGTTTTTTTATCTCTAAGCCTGTCTTGAGTTTGAATATTATGCCACTCAATGAACGAGGAAAAAAGCACCTAGAACGTCGCGGAATTTAACGTATGCCAATAATTGTTGAGGTGATATCCAACGTCGGGAATTCGGAGGATGAAGTAGAAGTCGTCAACAATACAAGAACTTTTCATACAACGTTCTTCGAGTTTTTTGAGGTAAATATTTCATTTTATGAGCCGTAGCCTGAATTTCAGCCGTCTCCTCTGGTTCGTTTAACCGTTCGTTCAACCGTTCGTTCAACCATTCGTTCAACGAACCAGAGGAGACGGCTGAAATTCAGGCTATATGAGCCCAAGTTTTAGTACATAATACCTTGTGAAGCAGACTGTATCAGCTTGTATCAAAATATTTAATTTCAGCATAATTATGTTCAAACTACGAATCCTATTTCGTTGTTAGTTAAAGAGGCGAATAGCTAGCAAGGACTAACTTTTATGGCAACAACATACATTGGGCGCGATTATGTTCAACAACAATTTTATTTAGCAGTTTTTTCCTTATTAATGGTGTCAGATATGTTGTGGCTGACAAGTATTCCCCCAAAATGATTTTGTCAAAGATGTTGTAATATGGCCGTAAAAGAACCAACACATATATAACCGAACTACATTTATCGTCAGAAAAATGCTATAATTTGTCGCTATTTTTATAACCGACCAACATGTTCGTGCGTTTAGATAAAACCGCAAATGAGAAGATATTGTGTTTGCTCGATAAAGCGTCACTAAATTGTGGAGGCATATCAATTATAACAATTATAAACTATATATACCTACATTTATCGTCATCAAAATGATATTTTCACAATTTTTATAACCGGCCATCATGTTCGTACGTACGTTTAGATGAAACAAATGAGCAGTTGTAGTATTTAGTCGATAAAGCGTCCCTTTATATATATTGAAGAGGTAGCTGGTGATCAGAGAATTAATACATGTTTTTAGTTGTTTGCCAGACATCTAAGAACTTAATTTCAAAAGATTGCTTAGTAATTAGTAATAAAAATAACTTTTATTAAAAGAATATACGCAGAAACTTAAAGCAAACAATTCGGCCCGAAAGTTGTGATCAACAAGTTATAATTTATGTATGGATATTTATGTTGACTGAGTTGTTATGGTCGATCGAGTATTCATAAGTAGTCAGACGCCTAACTGACTTCTTTGCTTGTGTTAGTACATTTGCAGTAAATTCTGCTTTCTGAAAGCGTTATTATCTGGCGGGCTCTGGCCGTTTGATGTATCAGTACGTGCGTTTCGTAAAACCGCAAAGATGCAGTCTGTTTATTCGGATTATGCTCTCCTGTGCTTGGCACTGCACTGTAGTTCGTGACACTAAGAAAGATCTAGTAATATATACAAGATCTGCGTGTGTGTTCGATGTCACGAATCGAACGAGCTCCAAACTGATCAAATGGCGCCGGCTCGGCAAATCGCGTGAAACATGGCACGTGAAACACTGAACCCGTGCATTGAATGGCTGTATAAAACAAGCTTTACTTTGTGGTCAGAGCTTGTATTGTTGTATCTAATAAAGATGATCTACTCAAAGCTGTTCACGATATTAAAGCCCTCTTCGTTTCCAGTTAAAATTGTAACCAATGCCAAAAACGTCAGTTTATTCCGCCCAAAAGTAACTAACATTTCACATCAACAGGTACATATTATGACTCTTGAGTGTGCATGCAATGAGTCGAGTGTGGTTGCCTAAATAGTCGACAAAGCGGCATTTATTCTTCCTATTAACTTTTTTCTGAAGTTAATATAGTAAAACAATAAAGTTGTGATGAGGAGTCTATTAGTAAAGCAGAAATGCTTGAAATAAATAGATCCCTATGAACGGGTCGTTCTTATAAATTGTGGATTAACGTAATCTTAAAGTATTAATTAATTACGCTGTAGCAAAAAACAATTACAGTTGAAAGACGCAATAAAATATTAATTGCAGAAGAATCACATCACTGCCGTCACTCCCTTGTGTCCACTTTTGATAGCAGTATTTGTTTCATCCATGCCAGTGATCAGTGATCCTCACGGCTGGGCGACCTGTGATTATACTGAACTCAACTTAGGGCACGTTTTAGGTGGTGGTGGGGGTTCGCTCCTCTTTTTATTGAAACCCCAGAATAGGTCTCCCCTCTCCTGGTCTCTCCACCCCCCCCCCCCCCCAAATGCACCATCCATGTAATTCTGGGGTTTCAATAAAAAGAGGAGCGAACCCCCACCACCACCTAAAAACGTGCCCTAAGTTGAGTTCAGTATAATCACAGGTCGCCCAGCCGTGAGGATCACTGATCACTGGCATGGATGAAACAAATACTGCTATCAAAAGTGGACACAAGGGAGTGACGGCAGTGATGTGATTCTTCTGCAATTAATATTTTATTGCGTCTTTCAACTGTAATCATTTTTTGCTACAGCGTAATTAATTAATACTTTTAGATTACGTTAATCCACAATTTATAAGAACGACCCGTTCATAGGGATCTATTTATTTCAAGCATTTCTGCTTTACTAATAGACTCCTCATCACAATTTTATTGTTTTACTATATGGGCCGCACCAGGCAAGAAGGGCCCGGACGACATTCAAGTTAAATAATTCCTACAACGGTGTTCCTAATAACAGGTTTAATATTGTATTGTATTCTTGACGAGAAGCGCTACATTTCATTCCTAACAATAAATGTCAGTTTCAAGAAATTGACAACAAAAATCAGGGGTGAAATTTACGTGATTTTGATGCAAGGGCCCGATTACAAATTTGACCACAAAAAATAGGAATCCCGTCAGAGGGGATGATTTTGATGTATGACATTCATTTATACCTGCTGGCATTAAAGAGTAAAACATAAATAAGATGAACAAGATGATCACTTTTTGGCCAAAAAAATTTTTTTTCTGCACTCATTCTACTCCCCGTAGCTCATAATATAATTTTACAATAGTACAAGTTACACCTTGAAATAATCGTCTGATGATAAGGAATCATTTGCGCCTACTAAAATTGTGATCACACCCTCGTGTAAAAATATCGTAATTTCGTCTTCGATTTCACTGGTCAATTTCATGAAATCAACACTACTTGTTTTAATAGTAGCACAATGTGGCGCTCAATTAATTTTTTTCTGGAAAAACCAAAAATATTATATAATTACCACTGTAAACACTGTAATTTCCATATAAGGAAAAATACAATCCAGCGAAGTACGAAAACTTTACAGACGTTTGTACGGTGGGCATGGCGTGCACAAATTTGCATTCCCCTGTCTCCCTCCCCTCCCCTCCCCCGATACAACCGTCTAACAAAAATATGCGTGGGTTTGGGAGCACATCTATTGTCATTGGAGTGACGACCATTTCGACCTCCTGTTGACCTAAAAAATCACGAGACAAAAAAAACACAGTATACGTTTCTAAATACTTCCTCTGTCTACCCTGTCGTGAAACCACCCAAACTTCCCAGTAAAGACTCGTTCCTCTCAGAGTGTTTTGTAAAAAAACGAGTCTTGGAAGAGGTCTTTTACAAAATGCCTGAGTTTACTGAAGCGGCATGGGAAGACACAATGCCACCTTTACTTACTGCAGCATTCACCTTTGCGACCACTTGTAAGCAGGATAAATTGGCGGCTTCTTTAGTTTCCAAACGGACAGCAGAACGGCCTTCATCGTGCTTTCCTTTCACTGGATTGCATCGACAACAGAGCTGGTAATTATATATTCTTTTCTAGCAATTCCTCTAATCAGTCTATTGGATGCTTGAAAGTGTATGAGATATTCCTAAGGCAACCAGGCAACATGCCGAACTGTATGTATTATATTTAGGGTACGGAGGTTCAAAAACTGTGTAGTATAGCAATGGGTATAAACACTAACTTGTTACATTCCTGAAAAGCATGTTGAGTACAGTCAGTTGTGTCGTAGGTATCATCGCTAGAGAGACAAGATAGACTAATGTTTCTGTTCGGACTTCAAAATTGCTTTATATTAGAAATTTAAGGCCTCAGGTTGGTGTAGCTTTGGGGGCATTCTCTCGTAGCTAAATGACATCTTCTGTTTCTCTTCCCAACCACTACACTGCAATCAGTTATCATCCTTTTTGGGGCGCATTTATATCACCAAAGATCAGTCAAGCAAATTACAAATTCATTCCTAGTACTTTCCGAAGATTATCTGTAGGAATACTAAATTATACTTGAGTCTAGTGTATGTGTGCGTACAGTACACACGATGCCATGAACTTATGTGACAGGTACGAACCGACTCCAGTGCAAGTGTCTATGTTATAGCCGGCGTTTTGCCTCAATGAAGTTTTGGCTTCTCTTTGGACACAATGCAAACGTTTGATTACTGCGTTTTTCTGCAAACCTTTTACGTCCAGGTATTCGGACGGACTGTTACGACTTAATTCGTAGACTTTGGTTCTTTTCACATAAAAAAATATGTTTTCAATTCATAGTGTTTTAATCAAAACCTATGACATTTTGTTCTTCAGTATCAAGTAAAGTTCGCCTGTTCCTTTAACAAACTGAGTATTTGGGGTGTATTCTGAGACCTTGTATTTCGACTGAAAATAACAACTGAAATTTGATAATCAAGGATCATGCACCCATGCCATTCCAGTGCACTAAAGGCATCTGTCTCTTCCTGTTCATGATATGAAAATATTACGCACTGCCTGTGGTATCCAAGTAGTTATCTTTTCGAAAACAGGAAGTACAGTTCATAGGTAGAGACCGAGATTTCCAGCTCGCGCCGCGGTCATGACAAAACAAGTACGGACAGATAATGCTACAGAGTCTTCTATGGTTTTTTCACACTATTGGTAATTGGTTGTTTTTTCCAGTGAATGTAAATAGAATATATGTCGATGTCTGTAGAACTGAAGCACTTATTGCCGAATGTTAAGATTATGTCGAACAAAGAAATGGTTTATAGCAAGTTCGAATTGGAACATTCAGCTGTCGGTAACTAGCCTGAAGCGAATCCGTCAAGCGGTGTTCCCCCGGTCCCCGTTTTTGGGGGGGGGGGGGGGTGGCGTTGATATCGGAGAACAGCCTAAACACCGCCGGATCCTCGATCACGCTGTCAGTAAATGTAAACAACGGTATTACTACCTACTCAAGGCAGGGAGGCTCCAAATCTTAAAAACTTTGCTGCAAAGCTTAAGAAACTTAAACTAGGCCAAGACGAGTGCCGTTGTATCCAGTGCGCTAACTAGTGCTAGCCAGTTCATGACTCCATTCAGTACTATTGATGACATATATATATATTATCTTAGGATTATTATCATAGATTTTTAATTGTACTTGTAGATTAGTTACATGTAAGGCATTTTTCGTAGTTTTTATAATGATACTATTGAAATTGCTCTAGAACCATCCTTCCATAGTTTCCCAAATTAATTAATGATGCGTAGTAGATTTATTGTAGTTTTTATTGTAGATACACGTACATTTTTGTAACGAGCCTTTTTTGGGTCAATAATATCACTTTGGTTAAATAAAGCTTAGCTTAACTTATCTTATCTTTTTACTTCAATTATCTTATTGGAATCATCCTGTCAAACCAGTTTAACGTGTTTTATTTCTCGTCTCGGTATCCTTTATCTGAATGGCTCGACCTGAGAAGGATTGTCCTGTCTAATCTTTAGATTATTTGATCATTTTATTTTTTAAACATTCTAGGCGTGATTATTGCTGTTGATCTTGCAGCGTTGGAGGCCACACTGAATGTTTTACCACGGAATTAATTTCCAGCAATTTCACCGGCACAACCGATTGTTACTCGTTTTATAAAACTGTTTCTTAACCCGGATTCTCCTCTGTGTACTTTTCTTACCACTAAATGACCCCTTAGATGCTATGTGTACATGCATGTGTGTATATATAGTATTTATATAGAGATGTGTTTTGTTTGTGGGTAAATTTCGAATGAACTGAGTTATGTCACAGTAGCCCAAGCTTATTTGTACAAGGAATGTATGGGAATGTTTAGAAAAATCTGTAACTGTACTACAATTGTCAATAAAGTCATGAAATCTTACCTGTGTCTTGAAATTGTTTATTTTTGGTATGACACTCCTAGAATTTTTTCGTTGCCTCAAACCAAAAATAAACACAGTGATGAAGAGGACAACTTCTGAACACACAGGTAAGATTTCATGACTTTATTGACCATTTTAGTAGTTTCAGATTTTTCTAAAAAATTAATACATTAGGTATTTGTAAAAAGCATTAGCTTGGGCTGCCTGTGATTATGTCAAGCATCAAATTGGCAAGTACGCATGCGTCGATATTACCATTTGACGCAACTGAATCATTGACACATCGCGCGAACTCGGCATTATTCGACTCGGTTTCAAATCATATATAACCTACTTGTATGAGGAATATTCAACCTATTAGATTTCAACTCAATTTATCTTATATTTGCGATATTTGTAAGATATATTCCAAACTCCATGAACAGGGTTGCCATGCACGGTCAGGGTAAAGTCACGGAAAAACGATATTTTTTCAAGGTCAGGGAAACGTCTGGGAATTTTTGCGTCTGGACAGGGGAATTCTAAATTTCTTATCAAAGTCGGAAAAGTCAGGGAATTTTATTTTCAGGTTGCAACGACGGCTCCTCGTTCTTCAAAGGGTCTGCGAGGCTGGCGGGGGGGGGGGAGGCTACAGGTTTTGATAATGACTTTCACTTCATTCGAACAGTCTTATTATGGTCTGTGAAATTTGTTTTCTGGTCGGTGAAAAGTTAGGGATTTTTTTCCCTGATGGGTGGCAACCTATTTTTTTTATTAAAGTAGAAAGTATCATTGTATCATCGAGGCGGAAATTTGCGCGGAATGATTGTTTCGAATCAGTATGTCGAATGACTGTGGCAAACACATGAAAAACCGCCTATGCACATAACTGAAGTCAGAAAAACATTGGATGAAAATTGAATGAACTAAGCTCATTGTTTTGTTGGTGGTTTTGCTGACTAAACTCGCGACATTAATACTGTTCATTAACTACTCCTCGAAATCATGATTTTATACACGTTCTTTATTTCGGCAGCAATTGGGTTATGTTCTCTCAGGCGTCTTTCTGCCGTAATGAACTTTTCAAGTACTTTGAGCGAAAAAAAGAACACACAAAGTCTTGGGATTTGGGTAGAAAAATATGTTGGTAATGTTTGGGGGTGTTTTCCTTTGGTGTGTCGTTAATGGTAAGAATATAGTGCGCATAGACCAAACAGAATCTACGGCACATGCGTAACACGATAATACACACACGCACGCACATCACATGGCACTTCAGATGTGAAGTCGATGCCAGTCGCTCAGTGTGCGTAAATGATTCGTGATCCTCGTTTCCGTAACACATTTGGCGTTCGTGATGTCAACTTGAAGTGACCCTGCTTGACGTACGTTCAACTGCTTTTATGTTCAGTTGAACTGATGAATTGATGATGTGTCTTTGAACGTCACGTTCCTACATTTTGGAATGGAGAAAGTCTAATCTAATTATTTGCTTGTATATTTAAGTATTTTTTGCTCTATGATATATTTTCAGGGTTAGACCGGACTTCGAGTCCTTAGTCACTTCTGTATAAAGTTTTTTTTTTTAAATACAAATAATATGCGTGGTCTCATTCTTCCATCTCTCAAGTTCCATTTGTTTTTCTATACTGAAATTCCTGTCGTTTAATTTCTTGGGCTATCAGTGGCCATTATTTGTCTTCTTTTAATCCTATGTTTCTTAATATTTCACTCAGGGAAAGAATGAAGCAGCAAAATAAAGTGGACTGGAGCAATAGATACACAGATCTTCCAAGCGAGAAGCTCTGTACTTGGAAAAAACGTATCAGTGTGGCTACGACAGGCCCCGGAGAAGGTGCACAAAGAATGACTACTGACCACAAATCTATGGAAAGGTTTCGACCTGGGGATGTTGGTGCCAAGTCTTCTCAGTTGCTTCGTGAATGGACCAAAAGGCATCACCGCGCCTACGGCATCGCCACCTCTCTCTACGAGTGCGACCCCGTGACAAATGCGTGCGCAGGGGACCCCGTTGCGGATGTTTATGCCATCGTTGCGCGCCAAAATAACTGCATCATGTCGCTAGCAGACGGTGTGAACTGGGGAGAGAAGTCACGCTTAGCGGCTCGTTGTGGTGTAGCAGGATCTGTCCAGTATCTAAATCAGTACTTGAGTACAGCGGTCACCACCCATGATGTCATGTACTTGTTACTCAAATCGTTTGAGTTTGCGCAGTCGTGCATTATTGATAAAAGTGCTACCATGACAACGCTCTGTACGGCTGTTGTTGTAGAGCTCGAGGGAACGGACCAGTGGGGATTATGTGTTTTGAATGTGGGCGATAGTCTTGGGTTTGTGTACAGTAAAGAAGATGGAGTCAGGGAAATCACCATCGGGTCCCACTGTATGGAAGAAGAACGCGATATGCGATGTCCGGGAGGGTCTCTGGGACCTGTAGATGGCTACAACCCCGACCTAGACAATTTGACATTTTCATTTTCCAGAGTATCAAACGGAGACATTGTGTTTCTCACTAGCGATGGAGTTTCTGATAATTTCGATCCTGTTGTGTCACAATGCAAGCACTGTCAAGGCATGATGAAGACAGCTTTGAGTGTGGATTCCCTTATGGAACTGGTAAAGCAAAGCTCTGGCACCAGAAACGGGAAGAAAAAGGCATCCGCAAACAAGACAAGAACTGAATCAGACCCTCCGATATACTCAGCATGGGATGTCCTCCCTGTTCGACACAGCAAGACCCTGAGTGACATGACTGAGGTATGTTACACCCCCCGTATGTGTGAACCATTCTATACCTCCGGGTAGTAAGCATAGGAAATAATACATGCTTTTCATTAAAAAAATAGTCTAAGACCTCTCACCTAAATTATCCATTTTCGTAGTTACCGCTGTACGCGATGACTGCAGATGCATTTGCGCAGTGGTGGTTAGTTTCATCTTGGTAGTAAACGTATTTATAAATAGGCAAGATTGACTCCGTTACCATTGTTATATCCGAGGATTGAACCTGCGTTTTTGTACACAAGGTGTACCGAAGCTGAAGGAAATAGTTAATTGACCGATTTAGCTTGTACATTTGTGGTGTTGGTCCGGCCGGGGTTTGAACCCGCGAACTCCCAACGACAGACCGGAGCTTAACATGGCATGGGTGGCGCAGTGTGTTAGCGCTGGCTCGCCTCTCGCCGCTGCGCCCCGAGATCGAGTCGGACTTGGTGCCATATGTGAGTTTGTTCAGTGTTGTGTTGTTCTTTCCCTTGCCACGAGGGTTTTCTCCGGGTTCTCCGGTTTCCTCCCTCCGTAAAAAAATCAACATGTGAGTTTGAGAGTAGTATGTATAAAAAATATATGAATGTAGTGGGGAATGCTGAAATACATAGCCTGCTATAATAAAATTATATTTTTTAATGACTAAGCTACGCGGGAGGCGGAGAGCTGTCACACGATCTGAATTAGGACAACGAATATACACGCTAAATCGGTCTATTAAAATTTACTTCTTCCAGGCTATCGAGGCAGAGTCTCCAGAAGATCAACTGTCAGCCCGCGAGCTGTGTGCTAAACTTCTGAGTCACGTGTGTAAATGCACCAATGAGAAGCGCACGTACCTTGAACGAGTCGACAAAGATGACCACCACATTACAAACGGCAAGCTGCGGGGAGTGAGAGAGAGGCAGGTGTCCCGTGTTATGCATGAATTACCAGGAAAGCTCGACCATGCGTCGGTGGTAGCATTCGAGGTGGGTCAGTTTCCCCGAGAGCCTTTCCGATTGGTATCGGAAGGACCGGAGTCTGTACGATCGAAAGGGAAGATGCTAGTTGAACGAATACAGAACACTTTCAGAGGCGTAACCCGACAGAACAGCGAAGAGTTGTCGAGTAGCAGTGATAACAATTATACCGAACTGTACAACTTACTGAGTCCAGTCTGAGCTGTCAACAAGATGACTTTAGACGAATATTTTTCACTGGACTGGAGAGGGAATGGAAATGTTTTAGGTGGAGTAAGGGTAGGGATGGAATTTGTGGTCACAGACATCAAGAGTAGAGTAAAACAAATTTAAATGTTCGCAGTTTGGACACAATAACAAATATTTTAAATCGTTATTTCTGTTACAAAAAGGGAATTCACTGTAAATACTACAAAAATATTATTGCCGTTTCTTATAATGAAACCGTTTTTATCTTCGTATTTTAAGGGAGGGATTAAAGCTCGTTCAAAACGTGTTTTAATTGTAAAAACAATTGTGCAGCAACACATTTCGTCTATTAACAGAAGTAGCATTCCTCGGCAAAGCTGTCTTGTCTTTCGTTCAATAGTTTCAAAACAGACGAGAAAGAAAAAAATACTTTTAAAATCCAAATCCCCAAAGCGGTTTTAATTCGGGAAATAGCTTCAGAAAATGGTTAATTGAAAATAGTAATATTTCTATTTTTGTAGATACATTTTTATATTAAACTATTTTTTTACTTCTTATCGTTTCTTACAGAGGAAAAAGGGTTTAGGTACGTCGTATTTTTTAACCTAGAAAGATCGGGGTGAGAGGGAGGGGCTGGTTAATTATAAGGGGACTAGTTTTTGTTCTTTCTAAGGAGGGAGGGGGCAGAATCTTTGTACCGTTTTAAACAAAGGTTAGGGGTTAAAATATTCTAGATAAAGTGTTGTGAGGGTACAAAAAACATTTTGTAAATGGCCAGCCCCCAGGTGTGCCATCATAACTAATACGTAGTGCTGAAGTATAATTTATGCAAATGAATTACTTCATTGAACTAAGCAGAATTCATTCATATTTTATTCTGTCACTGCTTATGCTATACTGGCATTTGACAGATCGGAAAATACCATGTTGATTAGTGCACCTCAGGGCGTTTCATCAGTTTATGACAAGCCTGACTGCAATTCTCCACTCTCGGGACTACAAAAAGATTGATTTCCTGTCCAAGGCATACAAATTCTTATTTTTTTTAAACTGGAAATAAACATATCTTGATATTTCGATAAATGCCATTTACGCATCCAATGTAAGACATGCCTCAAGTTATAGATCCTACATCAACATGGGACTATTTTCAAGTTTGAAAATATGCATTACATCATATTACATTACATTGGGCAATGACTTTATTACATTACATCGGGCAATGACAAAACAGTTTTCACACCCCGGGGCAATATAACATCGAATCAAATCCCAGGGGGTTGCTCGTAGAGGCCGGAGATAGATGTAAGTCAGGGTGGGATGGATTGCGATTGTAGCCAAATTTTTAGTAACGTAACTTTGAACAAATTGGTAACATTAAGTACACTGTACAAATCCGTAAAATAGAAATGTTTGTAGTCTGAGGAAGAATGAATGCTATTTTTCAAACGTGTAACGATGTAAAAATGACTGTGAGAATTTTAGTTTGTGTACTTCATTTATAGTTTCACTTCTTTCCCGAAATCCTTTGTGGGAAGAGAACGGGAATCGCATCTGCTGTTCGAAGTTCTATAGTACACTGTGTACATTGTATAAGATGAATTAGATTTGTAAATATTGTAGTATATAGAGCATCGATAGTATTTTTAGATATATTCTGAAAGACCCTGTGTCGAGCCCATGGTGCTTTGCGCCAATGTTTTGATTAGTTTGTTTATCAACGGCCGCATAAATAAAAGGTTAGCTTTTTGTCGAACTAAAATTCGTAACCGACGAAAGAAATTGAGCGCGCAAAGCACCATGGGCTCGGACACGGTCTTTCATGAGATTTGTGAATAATTAACTTAAATGTAATGACAGAAATTGTTATTTATGATCAGAACCAATTCGATGAATAAAGTGAGGAACAATGTATGGATTGCATCGATCGTTACTTAGCAACTGATAGCGAGAAGAGACCGCTGGACGGTTGAGCGCTGGCCCACCGTGTCTGTGACGTAATTTGTAAAGCTCTTATTTCCCCGAAAAGTAACATAAGAGTCAACCTCGTTCCCAGGGTCTTCCGCGCATCCAATATGAAGACCCTGGTTAAGGCTGAACTATCACGTATTCTCACTGGCTCTTCGGTTATGACGCAAATGTTGTTCGGCTAACACTGCTTTTTATTGGCCCAACGGACTGAGATGAACTTGTATGTAGTTTAATTTTCTCAAACTTTAACAATAAAACGATTTTAAATAACCTTACACGTTGTGTCAGGTAGAGCAATAGATGAAGTGTATTACTGGGTAGTTTTCTGGTAGGTTTCGCCGGTGGGAAAAGCCAGGAGAAGCCGTTAAACCTGAACATGTGCTATCGATCGCTTCTCTTCAACGCTAACGGAAAATGAACAGCTTTTTATGGTTCTCTTCTAGCTTAGATACATCCTGGTAGCATTGTGATACCATTCCACTGTTTCTTTATCCAAGTAAACTCCATTTCGACATGTTTAGTAGACCTGTTTTCACTGCATCATTCACCGCGTGGAAATTCCGTTAATCGCATCTCGCTCACTCCGGATTGGGAACCTTAATAATAATAATGTCTTTATTCACCTAATAAAATATATATGAGATGTTACAATATTTAAGAATAAAAATCTCAAACATTTAACGCACGTAGCTCAAAATTAAGGACATACTAATTTATAAAGCTATTTTTGAAACGCTCGGTGTTTACTTTCGGCATGAAACAACTTTTTGACCTAAGACGAATCCTTAAGCCTAGGTAGAAGTGTAAAAAGTGGGTGTGTCGAGTTATTGCTGATCTTATGAAATAGTTTTCTATCGGCTTCTAAAAGTTGGTGAATAAGATATAAGTTAGACGTATACCGCCTCTTGAAGCATCTCTTGAGAAAACATTGCACAGTTGATAAGTCCGCTACCTATGCTTTGTACACGTCGTGAACTATTCCCATATTTAGCTTGGCCGCCATCTTTGATCGCTAAATCACGTGACAAAATCCCAGAATCTGGGAGTATTTGATCACGTGATCCAGCCTTTACCAGGGTCTTCTCTGGAGTAGCCGCCATCTTGGATCTGACCGAGAAGTCCCTGGGGACGAGGTTGAAGTCTGATCAAATTCTTATCAAATTGCTACAAAATAAGCTTCGTGGACTGCAATAAAGTGCCGCTTTAGTTTGTACCCTACAAATTCGGGTACATAACATCGAGACAATATTGCAGTGCATTTCGGGATTGCGACCTTCTGTCGGATGGATCAAGCCGCGCCCTCTACATGCAAACACAGGAGTCCTAGTTTTCTTTTTTTTTGTATGCAGTCCTGCATATGTTTTCTTCATTGCTTATCAAAAGCATACTATTCCACCCAAACCCCATACGAATTATGGTAAAAAGAGTTTCTCCTATAGCGTGCCAGCCATTACTATGGAATTCTCTTCCGAGGAGCATTCGCTCTGCTGATTCACTCAACCAATTTAAACAACTGAAGGATAAAATAATATGGTTTTTAGCTTAGTACCGTTATTATCATTATTACTGTTTAGTTTATTAGGTTAGATAATATAATGTATAATAGTCGGTTAGTTTTAAAATTGTATTTATTATCAAATATATATTTTATACATTTTACATGCATGCACGATGTCCAGGAAGAGCATTTTATTGTAATGATAGACTTTCATGAGTAAATAAAGATTATACTATTTGACAGCTACATGTAGTATCTAAAACTTCCACATATTATTTTGTTGCCGTTAAGTTACCATAAACGGTATATACTTCATGGTAGTGTTTCGTTCCTGCATAATACTGTAAAACAGTAGAGAAAATGATTATGCAGGGAGACTATATGGAACGAAACACTACCATGAAGTATATACAAATGTACCACATAAACCTTCATCACGTAGCAGCCATTTTGGCTATAAACAATAGCTTTTGCACTTCCAGCCTCGTCTCTGCGTCGAGTTTTTATTCTCATGGGACGCGCGATAACAGCCATCTTTTATTATTCAAAATTGTCTCAAATTTTCTCCAGTATACATAGAAAGCATACTCTACAGTAGAGAAACGAATAATTTTTAAACTTCTTCTCATTACCTATAAGGCTCTCAATGGCTTGGCTCCATCATATTTTTAATGATATGCTTACGTGCCCAATCGCAACTTAAGGTCTGCTAGAAAGTACTTTTTAATTGTACCACCCTCAAACCTGAGGACATATGGGGTCAGATCGTTTTCCGTTGCTGCCCCAAAACTCTGGAATGGTCTTCCACTAGACCTTAGATGTAGTTCTACTGTAAATATTTTTAAATCTCATCTAAAGACTCATATTTTTAGGGAAACGTATTTGTAAATATGTTTTCTTTTGTTTTTTTAATGTATTTTAATGATCTTGTATTTAGTTTTTAATTTTTCAACATTGTAAAGCGCCATAGAGCATTTAATGGATATGGCGCTATATAAGTACACTATTATTATTATTATTATTATTATTATTACTCTACGCCTCACTGGTTAGCTCAGTTGGTAGAGCACGGTCTAGAGTGCGGGAGGTCAGGGGTTCGAACCCGACCGCGTCCTTGGGCAGGGACATTTATAAGCCGTTGGCCTTGTCTCCTTCTACTTCTAATCAATATTTGAAGGGGACGTGAAAGAACCTGCTGTGCTACTCGAAAAAGAGCAGGGGATTGTCACCCGGTACAGCAGGCTGGGCATTGCACTAAACCACACACTCAACATTGTAAACTGCGTGGCAGCCATTGGCGCCGTAAAAGCAGTCCGAAAAATTCACTGACGGGATATGTCAGTAATACGTAAAGCGCCATGAGGCTGTGGTATATGGCGCTATATAAATATGGTCTATTATTATTATCATTACTAATATGAATAGTTATTTATGTCTTTCGTCATGAGAAAGTTTATCAGTTGATTACTCTCGTAAGGGTGATAGGCTATTGGAAGGGACTTTAGCTACTCAGAAGGTATTATAGACCGTTGTCCATTATTAGGGACGATAGGAAAATAGTCATTTTGTAGGGTGGCTCATACTACAACTACTATAGAAATGGTTACTCTCTTCATGTCTACGGTAGTTTGCAAAAAAACAATTGTAGTACTTTGTTTTGAAACGGTATTTAGTTTTCCAGAAATGCCTCGTTGCTCTAGATCTTTCTGCAACTTGTGTTCACTCAATCCAGTTAAGTGAAACTGAAGCCGAAAGTCTTAACTTACCAAATAACGCGTGAAATAACGGCTTACCAAGAAGGGTTATCGTTCTATTGGTTTTGTATTACTTGACTATGCGTGCTTGGTATGTCATTTCTGAACCTGTTAACATAGTGCTAACTCCTTCTCCTCCATCTGGTGGAACATTCCTGCCATACTCGCACCATTGAGCACCGCCCAAAGACTTGAAAAACAAACATTAATTGCTCTTTTCGATTAAGAAGGTTAAATAAACACGAGTAATTTGGCAATGAGCTAATCAAGGAAGCTGAAATTAGCTTAATGAAGGCATTTTTTCCATTCCTACCCAAACTTCATGACTCATACAAACTTGCTGTTGTTGAATAGATGATGTTTTGATAACTCTCCTAGCAGCCCTATGCGGGTATATAAATTAAAGGTATACTCCCCATTTTCGCCAATTTCGTGATGCAGCCTGCTTGCTCTTACGAGACGATTATAGAGTCAAGGAATAAGTGGAAGCAATTGCTTGGTTATAGATGATGAAGATAAGATCCTTAATGAAGCGAGCGATTGGCTCACGTCTCTCCGCAAGATACGTTTATCGACTAATCAAGTAAGGCAAAGAAAAAGCCGACTCGCCGCCATCTAAATCCGCACTGAAATTAAGACACTGCTGTACGTTGTTTTTGCTTTTCAGAGAGCATTTACGCTAAGAAATAGCAGCTTATTATTTAAGCATCACATAAAGATAGCTCATGTTTTATAGTTTTCTCAGTTAGGACGAATCACAGCCAATCATCTGTAAACTAAATGGACAAAGCCTTTGCAGAATTGGAAACAGCAGTTCCTGCAGAGATTGAAAATGTCTCTCAGTAGGAAACTTGATTCCAGCCGAAGAACGATGGATCCTAAAATGCGCCTTTGATGCATTAAATGCAATACTTCGAAAGTGTGTGTTCATGGAAAGTTAACTGCTTTAGCTTTTTTTCGGTGCATGGGGAAATCGGTGATGTCGAGATTTCCTGTCACTGAGATGCCACCGTCAAAGCAAACTATATTGACATCCGTGGAGCCATCAAATTGTCTAAAGAGATCGGTCCCTTCACCTGCGGTTTACCTTCCAGGTGCAAGGACGTCGCAGAAGCGAATGGTACCACGCGTGGAGCACTGTCAAGAAAGCTCCTTTCACCGGAGACTATTTACAAACAGCAGAGAGCGCTGGAGACAATACCAAGTAAATATGGCGTTCGCTGAACTTAGGAGGCTTCTACCAACGTACCCACCGGATAAGAAACTATCTAAACATGAGATCTTACGAACAACAATGAAATACATACGATTCTTGGATAAGTTGCTGGACGATATGGGTGGAAATGATTCTAAAGAAAAGCATGTTCCAGTGGATTCATTTAAGTCTGAACTTCAGTCTCGTTTAACAGTAAGTAGCCCTGGAACATCTCAGGTGTTAAATTTAGACACTGTCAGCGTGGACTCTCTTACTTCAGAAATCCAGGTTGTGGATTCGCGCGAGGAGTTATCATCCACAACTAGTAGTATATAGTGGGTCTAGTGAATCTCTGCAGAAACATCAGAGTGGTTACTCTAATGGCGATATAAACGATATCGGTTTAACTAACTAGACGTGTGACTGAGGCTCGTTACTAGGTCAATATGTTCAATCAAATGGTTAATATGGTTTTAGGGTTCAATCGCAGTTATTGAGTTGATGTTGCTTGGAGTGGTAAAAAAAACAAGAGATAAATACGGAAAACAGCAACCAAACTGTCTGTAATACACCAGGAGAAGATATCCTGCCTGATACGGAGGAAAACGTTTCAGCTTGGAAAGCCATAAAGTTAGTAAGAACAAACGTAAAACGCGTAAAGAATATCCCTAAGCGTGTCGCACATATTTTAGATGACGACCAATTACTATATGGTTGGATACGACATCAAAACCTTTCATAACAACTAGCTATGCTAATTATTCTGAATATTGATACATCACGACGATGTATATTGAACTAGATGATGCATTGTTCTTTTTCAGTGCAAATTAGGCGGGTCTAATCTGTTTTTGCCCTCTTCGAAACCCACGTAAGATAAGGCTTCCGCTTGATGAAGATCGTGAAAGGTTTGGAGTAAAACATTTTCATTTGGGTATTTTATACTAAGGAAACTTGCAGGAGATATAGTGAGGGGGATGTGTTATGAACATTGAGACAAACTCCGTACCCGATCAAATATGTGTATTTCATCTGATACTACTTTATTTATCCACTAATAATAGCTGCACATAATTGCTCTCAGATGAAGCGAATGAAAAATACAGATTTCCGCCGCAAACAACCACAAAAATAGCTTACCAAGCTTAACATTTTTGTGCCGCATGAATTGATTTCAAAAACGTATGGTACGCTGCCGTAAGAGTGCCGTACGAGTAATACTTGACTTCTGCAAAGTATGTTCCTGTTTCTAGTTCAGTTTTCTGTTGTGTGAATGTGCAATATTTAGCATCAGTAAATTACATCTGTGGACAATCAACTTTGACGATTGAAGCCGAACAACATCAACATTCAATTGATGTGTTTTTTTTGTACCATATTGATGGCTTTGCTCGGCCCAAAGATAGAACTTCTACAGGGGCTTTATTAGTTGCTTTCTCACGACTATGTTAATATTTATATAATTATTTGGTGGTTTCCTTCCCCGGGTTTCTTCGCACCTACGGCCTCCCCTGTGGATTCATTGGGTAGCGCAATCAGAATTGCTACTGATTCACGTGAGAAAAAAAACATTTGAATGAACAAATTCAGACCGTCGCGACTAATAAACAAGTTCCTCTGTCGTCAAGAGCTAATGATTTGCTTT
This sequence comes from Actinernus sp. WN-2022, assembly GCA_030867875.1. Classification (NCBI taxonomy): domain Eukaryota; kingdom Metazoa; phylum Cnidaria; class Anthozoa; order Actiniaria; family Actinernidae; genus Actinernus; species Actinernus sp. WN-2022. The sequence continues at coordinate 39,042,430 of JAOWCC010001679.1, forward strand.
GATTCATTAATCAGGATATACTGAAGATTGCTTGTAAGCAAATCACTAGCCCAACAATCGTTAATAAGCAGAGACTCCATAAGATCAAAAAAGCTGTTATATCAACATTTTCAAGGGAGCAGTGGACAATTAAGTATGTTGCTTTACAACCGATTTCAGTGTTACGTGCATAGGTGGTGTTTCAAGTTTTTTTAGACAATCATTCGCCATTCGACACAATCATTCAGTGACACGCAAATTTCCGCCATTTTTGGTCGGTAACGCATGTTGGCAAAGTTTGTCGAGTACTCGAATGTGAAAAAGCAGCTAAATTATTCGATTCAGTACCTCAAAACCACGATAAACAAGTGAGCCAGCTGGTTACAAAGCATGCATGTCGAATGTTTGTGTAAAATGACTACGTCGAATGATTGCTCTATGCACGTAACACTGAAATCGGTTGTTTACAATAGCTACAAGAATCTCATCACCGATTGGAAGCTCAATGGGCTTTTATCATGACACGGTGGCCATGTTGGCTAGAAACAATATATATACACCCGTAGCCTCGCACTAAACAGTTTCAGAACTGGACTGAACTGGAATTAACTACATGGCTGTCGTGTGAATAAGGTCTATGTTTTGGAGACGATTACAATTGACAAACAATCAGAAATTACAGGGTGATGCGTAAAGAAAACATATAGACTGACTGAGCTAGCTAAGTCACACAATTAAAGCAATTAAGAAAGCATAATGAGCCTGCACGGAAACAAAGATTTCGAATCCCCTTCCTTTTTATTTGTGATTTTGAAGCTGGTGATAATATGCTCTTTCTCGGAATGCAATGGAAACATATAATTGTTTGACAACCTATAGTGATATGAATTAACGATCATTTCACGCACTCTTCTTCTTTAAGTAACACTAGATGAAGGCAGAAGACCACTGGCAAAGTAAAAGTCAGATTTCTCCGAAGAGTAAGTTTTAACGGAACAGTACTTTTCCAGGTTATAGAGCCATAGGATTTTATTCCAGTTGACTGGGAAGCTGCGTATGGTACTCTAGATCTGTGGCATAAGTAAAAACTTTTCCTCCAAAAAATACTTTCAGTTCCAAGACTGGAAACAACTTTGAGATCACGTATGATACATAGAATTCTATATATAAGATATAAAAAAATGTCTTGGTACATTTCCTATTCCTAAAAGCCAGTTTTCCAATAATCAAACTCAACTGAGTACAAGTAAAACAATTAGCCAAATTATATCTATCTCTGTTTCCTCTCAGAGTGTTCTGTCAGACCATCTCCAAGATGATGCATATATGCACCATTTCAATAGCTACTAAAGCTCCTGAGATAAAAAGACTGCAGGACATGTACATCTGTTACATCATACGAGTTTGTTCTTAAAAGGCAGAACATATGAGGCTTGTTATTGGCCTGAACAACTGGTAAATTTGTTCACATGCATTTCAGAGTCGTCAAGTCAACTACAAATGTAGCTACAGTACTGAGCCGGCACTGACAAACAAACTCTATATCATTGGTATTTTATTATTTGTTTGCCACAATATACAATAACATAAGCGATAATATATAAGGTGTGAAGAAAAACAGTGACGAGGAAGCCTAAACAAGAAACCATAAAGGCTTCATCTTATATACAAATAACTAAAGAAACACTTACTGAGGAGATGGCGGGTACATATACATTAAATACAGCTAAGATAGACAAGGGAGCTCTATGCTAAATGCAATAATTAAGTTGTCAATATGATTTTAATAAGAAGATTTTAAAGTTTTACTTAAAGTGTTTTAAGATAGGAGAATTTGTCAAGTCATCGTTTAATGAGTTCCAAAATTGTGGGCCTTGATATTTAATGCAAAATTGTTTGCCTGGGTCTAGTTCTACAATAGTAGGGACGAAGTCTAGAAGCATTTCTGGAATAATTATGTAATTGTTTGCTGGAAGTAAACAGATCATGAAAACTAGAAGGAAGTGAATGATTAGAATAAGAGTACATAAAAATGCCACTTTGAAGTGAATTGATTTCAAAGACATTCAATATCGCTAATCGTTTAAAATAGGACCTGAGGGAGCATCAAAATGTGTGTTTTCTATTGTTCTTACAACACGTTTTTGAAGAAGTAGTAGTCGATCTACGAAGATTATATCATCATAGAGACGTGAATAAAGCAAACTGGGTTGATCAGTTAAATTGTAAAATCGTATTTCATCCAGGCCTAATAGCAATGTTGAACATCCGGAATTCATCTTCTTTTCATCGTTAATAAAATAATAATATTATATTAATTACAGTCAGGAGCCATTACCAGGAGCCCAGGCCATTACAATAACTCCTGTTACAGTTTGGAATTCAAAAATCGTCACAAAATCGTCACATTTGAGGTGAAGAGTAAGCGTGACACCCATGGCTGCTCTGACTAAAAGGTAGTCTGGACCCGGTTAAGTTGTTCAAAGGTGGTTACCCTCTCCAGTGGATAAGTACATAAATCTAACCAACTAGTTTTATCCACTTGATAGTGATTTATTAGGTGGATAGCGCTATCCACCCTTTGAGCAACTGGCCCCTGGACATTACGTCAAACTCACGCAATTCAAGCTACCCAACAGCCCTGAGGGTAACGCGGTTTAACCATAACATATGTCAGTTATAAAATACACCCAAACGCAAGAAACATAAATTTGACTGAAACGCCTTTGGAAATGAGAAGATGTTTTTATCGAGGATCGATATTCGGAGCCTCTGACTAGTATGAATCTTTTAAGATTTCAAAATTTCACTTTTTACTGAGTTGATGTACTTTTAGCAGCAATATATACCACCGCGTCCGTCGGAATTAAAAGCGACAACATGGGCTCGCTCTGCTCGCTGTCGCACGGGGCCTCGCAGCATGAATACCGCTCAAAATGTGGCTAACATAATATGAATGGGAGGTTAATTTGCGATAACCTCGACTTCAAGAATTCCTGATACGAGTAGGGCTTTATGACTATCTTATCTCAGAAAGAAAATGAGACTCACTCGAACTCCAGATGTCTTACCGAAACATTTATTTAAGAGCCTGAACGTTATTCATCATACTACGAATGGCGATAGAATTACTCACTAATAGCTTTCCACTACATCAGCCCGACCAAGAGTCGGAGGAGTTGTTTCTGAGTTTGAGAGCTTTCGTGGTGTTTTCGAGTACTTAAATCTTCTGGCGGGCTCTGTTATTCCATTTCCATCGGGCGTGAGTTGACGACCTTAACCGAGTCTTCATTACCTAAATATTTGATAACGTGCGTTGTCAACGAATCTACGTGACAAATGGCTCCCATATGTCAGAAGTGGAGCATTAATAATAAGACAAATCATATTAGAGATTAGCTGAAGGAGACCGTTTAGCGTTGAGAGAGATCTGAGAAAACCTCAAAAACAATAGGTCTATATTGAAGTAGTATAATCCAACGGTGACTGGTAAACACGGCACGAGAAGTTTATCCACCGAGAGCTATCGCATACGTATTAAGCTACTTTATAACTGACATTGATGCAGCTGAAAATTGGGCTACAACATTCTTGAAAGTTATTCCTAGAGTGACCTCGAATAAGAAGAAAGTGTACACCAATAAATTAACTTTTCGGGCACCTCAAATTAGCAAAGAATGAAATGTTAAGAAAATCCATCATTTCGGATTTGAGACATTAAATTCGCGGAGGCGTTTGATTGAGTGTAAGGTCAGTGTTGGTAATAGAAAATTGTGAGTCAGCGAAATTTGCAGTGCCATATTACCCAATTTGGCATAAATATTCCAATTTTAAGTATATGCTAACTGGCTCATAAACCGAGGAATCTAGAACAGTTAATAGTAATCATAATCCTGTCTCAAAGGCTAAAAACCTAGGATCGTGGTTGGATGCAAACGTATGCATGTACACTACTAAGGCCTGCAGTGCAATCTTTTTTCATCTACACAATATCACACGCATTAGCAAGTATTTATCTCATCATAAGTTACGTTAGTCCATGCTTTCGTTACTACTGAGTCGATCGCCTTGACTATTGTAACAGTTTGTTATATGGTTTCCCTAAGGCACAAATTTTAAGTTACAAAGTGTGCAAAATGCAGCGGCTAGACTCATTTCCAACACACCGAGATACTGTCATATAACGCCAGTACTGTGCGAACTCCACTGGCTAGCCAAATAATAATACCACTCATCTTTACTTTGATTACATAACAAGAAGTACTATGTAGCGCCGTACTTTACAAATCCTGGGGGGGGGGGGGGGGTACTCAGAAGTTTTTGGGTAGGGGTGTGCCGCGGAGACGTCAAAACCCTGACCTAAAAATGCCGTTTACCATACCCTATCCCAGACTTGAAGCCAAAAATCTATGCCCTATCCAAGACTTGAAGCAAAAGACCCAAACCATAGATTCATACTCATTCATCGATTTATGTTGACTTCTATAGATCTACATTACAGTGTGATCGATAGAGCGCTAAGCATGGCTTCAACGACAAGTATATCAAAATCCATACCCTTTCCCAGACCTAAACCATAAAAAGGATACCCTATCCCAGACCTCGACAGCTCAAAAACCATACCCTATCCCGCGTCACATACCCGGTATAGCCCATATAAGGAAGTACCCCCCTCCCCCTCTCCGGGGTTAGAAATAATGTTGTGCGTATATACGTGTTTCTGGTGTACTTCCTGTAGCTGCACAAACTGTCCCAAATCCTACATTTAAAAAACACCCTAACCGTCAAACCATTGTTGTTTCCTTGCAAGTACAGTGGGATCAGCAACAATAACCTTAGTTATATCTATTTTAAACCAAATTCCTCTCCATCTATCCTCAGCCTCACTAACCAGTTTAGTTAGAGTATCAAGGTGACAACGTGCAGCCGTGTTCAACTCCTACCCTTTAGTTATCTCAGCCCACTCGAATTCCCGTCCATCAACTATAAGCACTGAATTATCATCGATCACTGTGCAATTATTGATCAGTCTTTCATAATGGCCGCCTCCTAATTTACATAACTTGAAGATAAATCTGTAGTGGGAAACTAGTGCTACTACATACATGAAAAATCACATTAAACTAGTAACTGTGTTCAGGTTTAGATGAGCAATATGTAGATTGCTCAGTAGAGTTATTTAGCAGACTTCTGGTTGTATGCATTTCAAATACAGAAAAAAACATGAAAGCGAGGTTATAAAATCCTCTCTCTCTAATTTCAAATGGTTGTAACTTCAGTTGTTTTTTAAGTTTAACTCAAATTTCACAAGATCACTAATGTCGATATACTCTTTCACGTGGTAATGATAATGTTTTCTGTGTGTGGGGATAAATTAGTGAAACGCAAATACGCATTTATGAATCACAGGTTTACAGATAACTAAATTACAAATACTCATTAATCCATTTTAAATACCTAATACATAACAAATAGTCAATGTTCCCAAAATAGATCAAGCCAATACTTGTTTAGTAGTCTCTAATGAAGAGCCAGTAGTTCCCGGTAGCTAAAAACTATTAACTTTTGATTTTAATACCGACTTTATTCGTAAAATATTTAGATTTAAAATGATAGCAAGGTTACTAAGTAAACCTTGGTCAAATATTCTATGCTAGAAGTTTTCAGAATCCCAGCAGCGGATCGAGGTTAACGCCCTGCATGCATTGTATTGTGGTTGGTCATGTGCAAGGACACAAAATTGCAATGCGCGCGGACCATAATGCAATGTGAGGGTTTAGTCTTGCGTGATTTTAAAATAACATCGATTGCTTGCTGCCACAGCGAGTGTCTATAATGTTAAATTGTGATCGTGTTTCGACGTGTAGTTTACTAAAACAGCAATTTTACTCTACACAATATGTTTTGTAATCACGACTCCACAAGCACTGGAGTGGTTTAGTGATTAGAGTAGAACTCAGCGTGAGTTTGTGCCGGCGATTATGACTTCATTTTCAAAAGAGCAAAATCACTTCTCTTATCATGGACATTTCTTCTATTCACTTCGATAAAGTCAAAATAGTTACATTATAATGGCAATATGGCAAATGGCTTTCCGGTATTTACGTTTGATCGGACTCTTTTGTCCGATTTACACGACAAGTATTTGATGACAGAAGGTTATGGGTAAGGGTTAGGGTGGATGTTCACTTGGTATTAGCCAGGGTTATCACGTTAGCTTTGATGACAGAAGGTTATGGGTTAGGGTTAGGGTGGATGTTCACTTAGAATAGTGATTACCACGTTGGCTTTGATGACAGAAGATTATGGGTTAGGGTTAGGGTGGATGTTCACTTAGTATAGTGGTTATCACGTTGGCTTTGATGACAGAAGGTTATGGGTTAGGGTGGATGTTCACTTAGTATAGTGGTTATCACGTTGGCTTTGATAACAGAAGGTTATGGGTTAGGGTTAGGGTGGATGTTTACTTAGTTTAGAGGTTATCAGGTTGGCTTTGATGACAGAAGATCGGAATCCATGAAAACCAAGCATTATTTTTCTCTTCTGCATGTTTACCTGTTTACCTGTGAACACTGGAACCCTAGCCCTAAAACCTCATCCTTTAGGGACATGTCATTAATTATTGGGGGGGAGGGCCGGAAAAATTCCATAATTCCAGGTTCAAAATTGTTTTACCCTCCCCCAATTCTGGCCTTAAAAAGTATGGACCCTACCTTAAACATGAGGTAAAAAAAGTGTGACCTTCCCCTGCCATGTCGGATAGTCTTAAAATTCGTGAATGTTATTATCACCATCAAAACCAATACACAGACCTCCCTTTCCATGTCTTACACGTTCCGTCTAGATCTTGTTGAATGCACAATCTTCCCTAAGTCAACCTCCTCTTCAGAATCACTGCTTTCTCCATTCTCATGCTCTTGTTCCATATTATTTTCCACCTCTTCACTGTCACTACTACTTCAATGTTCTCCTCTTCAATGTTCTCCTCATCCTAGCTCACTTTCATCAGTTACCTATTTCATGTAACACATAGTTATTTAAACGTTATTTAAACACGGTTTATCTCATCATTTAAGATCAATGCCTTTCCAGAGAGCCGTGTATAATACATATACAACAAGAGGCCCTGATTGGCCTTAACTCGGGCCACCTATAAATAGGTTAATACATGGAGTTCTAGCATATTTTTGTGTCATACATGGTTTGTGCTAGGGGACCGGATAATTGATTCACTTCTGATGCTTGTGATAATTTATATATAATGGAATGGACCTTTTGCAGGAATGCAATAATGTGGCTGTACTAGATGGCAAACAAATATTTAAAGGCACTTGTACGAGATTGGTAGTGTTATTAGCAAAACCTGTTTGTAAATGCTAGTTTCCACCTTCTTACAATTCTCAACCTCCAAAGGTGGTCACGTTCACTTACAGGAGCTTCTAATTACAAAGTTTTACTGATAATTAAAACCAGGTTGCATAAGGGTGATCGCTGAAGGGACTGGTCAGAAATTAGCAGGGGAAGGGGTTGTGAAAGGGGGAGGATCATATTTTTTTGAATCCCCAAAACTGGAGGGTCATAAATAATGGCAACTGAAAAAGGATTGGTTATAGGGGAGAAAGGGTCAAAATATTTCATTCTAATTGTCCAGGAAGGGTTATACATTTTTAGACTTTTTTTTTATCTCCACCCCACCCCCTTTGCACCTCCCCTGCTAATTTTTGACCAGTCCCTAATGTTTAATAAAATATTGTGTAAATTGATTTCATGCATGTAGACCACTTGGAAAATAAAATTAACTTTATTTAAAGAGGGTAACACCAACTAGTACACACATAGAAATGCTCATACCTAGCCCCTAAAAATGACTGTGGGGGAGGCTACGAAATGCGTGGCCCTCCTTGTAATTAAAAATTCGAAACAAATGTAGAACATGATTTAGATTAATATCAATTAAAATATGTCACACAGGTTTGGAATTGATAGAGCCATAACTTATATAATTGTACTCTCCAGTATGGCTTTACACAACAAATCTTGCTCTTCTTTTGACAGTTTCACATCCAATTCAATTTAATTCGGTATTCTCGGTTTGCAAGTAATATCCAGTTCTGTTTATGGGTATAATTACTCGGGCTGCCTGTGGCAGCATGCAAGTCGTTTTTTTTGTTTGGTGCAACAAAATTTGCACTTTTGACCAATGCGGTTATTTTTTCTTTGTTCCCATGTATTAAATTTCAAGTTCACCACAAATCAGATTGCACTGTGCTGGTCACATGACACTCTCCAGGTTAATTTATTTACATAATTTAATACAGTAAATCAAGATGGTCGAGCCGCGAGGAAATTTCTCTCAAATTTGGAGTCCCATCTCTCAAATGTAAGCAGTTTAATGTTTTATTTAACTTCACCGTGCGAAAGCCTTCCAACAGGCTCAGGATATTCTGAATTAAGGTACGGTGAGGTTGAAATCATTGCGTGTTTATATCTGCATTTCTTTGTCGATTTGTTGACCTCGTGGCGCTGATAGATTTTGCCATCGGACGGTATTCTTGTTTGAGGTACGTTTCGTAGGTTTTATGCCACATTTCATTTTACTCTCGGTCATAATACATACCAGCGCAAACACCGTGATCTGTAGGCGTCGCTCGCCAAAACGAAGCCAGAAATACCCCGGAGAAATAAACACTCAGCACAGAATAATTTATGATGAGCGAAGCAATAGGTACACTTAAACAAGAATCCTCTCACGGCCGAGGTTTTGGTTCGAGAAATTAAAGGCTTCCAACAGTTCCCTTTATAGTTCTGTAATATAATGAGCAGACTGCAGTTTTGGGAAGGAGGGCATTTCAGTTAATAAATACCAATATGGACGCGAGCTGCGATAAAGAGCCGCAGGGTAGAATGAACAGTAGAGAAATATAGTGATAGCTCCATCATAGGTGGACAGGATACAACTTATAATATGGAACAAATATAAACATACATTTGAGACACTCATCTATTAGTACTCTGAACCTGGAGAACAGCAGACTAAATTGTAAGTGTGCGGTACATGAATAAGTAGAGGTCAACTTCTTTAATTTACATACACGAGAAAAACTGAAGTTTTGGGAATGAGGGTAAAGCCTTTAATTAGAGATAGCCAACAGGCATTTCAGTTAATAATCTTTAATCCAACAAATACGAAGATGGACTCGTAATGGCTCATCGTGTATAGCAAGAACAGCAGATAAAGTTACACAGAGGAACACAAATTGACCACGAATACAATTAACATGACTTCCAGAGAGTACAGCCGCGGAGAAAGAGCCGCGAGGCAGCGATAGAGTCGCAGGGTAGAAAGAACAGTAGAAAAATATAGTGATAGCTCCATCACAGGATGGACAGGATACAACTTATAATATGGTACAAATATAAATATACATTTGCGATTATCATCTATTAGTACTCGGAACCTGCAGTATAACAGAACAGCAGACTAAATTGTAAACGTGTGTTACATCAATAAGTAGTGTTTACAGTAAAATTAAATGTCAACTTCTTTAATTTACATACGAGAAAAACAAAAATATTAAATTACATATATATATACTAGGGGAGCAGAGAATGAATGTCACCGCGCTACCGGCCACTCCTAAAGACTGCTAAATTCAGCTAATAATTCTTCCCTTCGGTTATTACTAAAAGGATTTCAAATGAAAGTGTATTTCATCTTTAATCTCATGTGGCCAGAGTGAAAGCCCAGATGGGCTCTTGTTCGTAGTAAATTCGATCGCCTCTCTGTATCTTCCGAGTTCTGTTATTGTTTTGACGATCGATTTTAACTTTTTCTTCTTGGTCTCTATAAAGTCACATACAGTTCAACTTATGGACGATTTCATTTCCAGTTCGAATTACAGTCACCATTACACTTAATAAAAAATTAAAAGTAGGGAACAAGTAAGATTTGTGTGCGCATATATAAATACATAATTTCAACCTCACCAGTTCTGATTTCCGTTCGCGTTCAAAGCCAAGGGTCAATCACTGTTCACTTCCAGCTTTTGCGACTCTTGAATTGAAGTCTTAGTAAAGTTCGGCATTGGTTGACTCTGGTTTAGTCAAGACTTCCCAGTTGTATAATCTCAAGAGTATTTCAGGAGAGGACTTCGCAGTAAACAATTACAGCCAACATTGCAAACAATCAATCCCTCATTTGACCTCCTCACATATTTCAACAATATCAACAACGCAACACTGCAATCGTATGGCACTTTATAGATGCAGCAGTACAGGCATTTTCTTTCAGTTTCCGCGGATTATTGGACCAAAACCATCACTCCTCCGGCCGGCTAGACTAGCTTACTGTGCGATATTTGGATCGCCACATCCCTTTCGTAAATGTGAGAATTTTCCATCGAAAGCCCCTAAAAGTCCTGTCAGCCCTAGAATAACTGAATATCTTGATATTTCATTCGAAGAAACCTTTGGTTTCAGCAAAATAATGGTTCAGAATGAACCCAAACCTTCGCTACGTTGCTGGCTTTGCCGAGCTTCCACAACCAAGATTTGGCGGGTGTCGGATCTGATTGGTTGATCCTGTCAGGTGTTGGGAATCGAACAATGGGCTCCTGTGTAATCTGATTGGTTACCGGCGCCAAACAGCGACACAAAAAATAAAAAAATATAATAACACTTGCGGTTTCTGACTCGTGCCTCGGCCGAAGGCCTGGCCCGAGTAATAAAAAATAAAAATGTCCATGCTAAGATAATAATTACAATTGTGAATTATACTAGCTACTAACTACATTAATTACTAATTTAATTTAATTAAAATTAATAATGTTTCATGTAAATATATAATAAAGCAGGTTTAGTAGAAACTACTTTAAAGCAGCTTTAAATGACTTGATTGACGGCTGAGACTATTCCAAATGATAGCTCTACGATAGCTGAAACTTCGTTTAGCAGCTTCAGTTTAGTGCCTGGGTACAAATATTTGAACTGTTTCTTAAATTATGTGTATGGACGTTGGCTGTTGATTCAAATATATATTTAGGCCCTCAGGAAAAAGATAATTTATAGCTTTATAAACATTCCGACATTTTGAAAAGGGTGCAAACATGGCGAGAAATACAGTTTATCACATACATACTGAGATTTACGAATGGAATCATTCATGCGAAAACCCACTTCACAATTTTCCTTAGCCAATCAGAATCGCGAAACGAATTTTTCACACCTGCGAAAAGCGTTTCGTCCAATCAGAAAACACCTGCCAAAACATATCGGGATTTTCAAACTGGACTTGAGATCGGAGGCGCCATTTTCATTCACTACGAAAGTTGGAGGTTTTCACTTTTTTTAAATAATATAATATTGATCTGTAAACAGCCAACTAACGATGTTAAAACTTCCAAGTCAATTGAGGAGTATATTATCGACCAAGAAAACAAAATCGCAAGAGCAAAAACTTTGTCTGTAAAAACGAGTCGAACTCCGCGTGAAAATTTACAATGTATGGAAAACTGAAAACACGATTGCACCCTTTCCAGCACAGCTACATCCCTCAAATTTCGATATGTTAATCTTTTACCTGGTATCTCAAGTTTGTATCTGACGAATATTTCAGAAATTCGATTTTACGGAATTTATTTCGCATCGGATTCCCATACAAACACTGTATTTCGCGCCATGTTTGCACCCCTTTCAAAACGTCGAAATTTACCGTGAACTGGTCTATTAGATTCATATCTGTTAAATACTGTTCTTTGTTGAACTTGCTGTAATCCCTGAAGTAAGTTCTTTTGCTTTGTTTATATACATATTGAGGTATTACTAATGCAGTACACAGGCAGATAATATAAACAATACTCGAACCTACTCAATCGAATAAACACCAAGGTAAAGAATGAACACTACAATCAGTACTTTCAACTCTATAAAGATAACCTGAAAGCTCATAGGCTTATTAAAAGAAAAGCTAAAGGGGACAGTCTGATTATCCATCTAGAATCATACGAAATGACGAAACATACACCAAGGAACTTGACATTGCAGAGCAATTTAAGAGGCTGTCTCTGTAAGAGCGGTCCACTCGATCTCGGACCCAAAAATATATTTCGTTTATATTTCTACCATGAATGGTACTATTTATCCTTACTACTAAAATATAGTTAGATTGATTGAAAAGTTTATTTACTCCCATTTCGAGGGGTTGAATGGTTAGTCCTGCTAACAGGCCAAAAAGTTTTTAGGGTCCACTCAAAATTCTTCGCAGCATTTCAACTTTCAAATTTTACACACATTTAATAGATTATTACTTGTTTTTACCCTTGATTGAGATTTGGACATTTAAATGCTCGAAATAGGACGAAAATTAAATTTTAATCGAACCCATTCAAAGAGTAACTCGATCAGCCCAAAATTATAGCTTTTCAAAAATGCAGAATCTCACTTGTGGCACCTAGGCCAGACCTAAATATCCATTCTAGGCATAGATTAAGAACTATTTTGTAGAATAATTCTTAATCTATGCCTAGAATGGATATTTAGGTCTGGCCTAGGCACAGGCTTCCCAGACTCGACGTATATTTCCCGCTTATTAGTATGTTAGGTTACCTGTGGTTTATCGATTAGTTTCATAACGATCTCAGAAGAGTTTAAATAATTGCTTCGTGTGAATTCTCTTTTCCGATTCCTACGAAATGAATCTTCAATAATAAAAGATTGATACTTAATGAAGTTGTGTGAGTGGTTTTTTGGCGATTTGGGGCCTTCTAAAGCAGTTTATTAGGATTCGAAATTTTGACCGTTGGCCGAGGCTCTAACAAAATATACAAGGTAGGCAAGTCGAACTCGCCAAAGCACAGACTTACCTCAAAGATCACCCAAAAATCGGCACTTTTCTTCCTCGCTCGCTATTCAGCTTTCGGCACAGGAGGGAATAGTTATCAAGCAACATCTGACCAGAGATTTAGGAAAATCCATCAAATTTATCATCGCCAAACGGCCTCCTCGAGACCCAAAAAGCGCGACATTCCAATGATCTGTAAGAACCAGAATGACCAAAGCGGTCCAAAATTTTCCCGACCCTACCCAAAACGATGCAAATCACCTTTTTTCATGGGGGACCCTCAAGCGTGAAATTATACTTCCGCTCGAGGAACGGAAACAAATATATCGCCAATCAGAGAGTCCATTACTAGGCCTTTTAACGAAACTGGCGGTTACAGACTAATTTTGAATTTGGAACTCGCGAAAATTTCTCACGTGGAACTGTCATAACACTCGGTGAAGACCCCAGCCCACTGTCTTGGTCCTCTGATTGGCGAGTTCCAAATTCAAAATTAGTCTGTAACCGCCAGTTTCGTATAATTTCACGCTTGGGGGTCCCCCCATGAAGAAAGGCGATTTGCATCGTTTTGGGTAGGGTCGGGAAAATTTTGGACCGCTTTGGTCATTCTGGTTCTTTCAGATCATTGGAAGGTCGCGCTTTTTGGGTCTCGAGGAGGCCGTTTGGCGATGATAAATTTGATGGATTTTCCTAAATCTCTGATCAGATGTTGCTTAATAACTATTCCCTTCTGTGCCGAAAGCTGAATAGCGAGCGAGGAAGAAAAGTGCCGATTTTTGGGTGATCTTTGAGGTAAGTCTGTGCTTTGGCGAGGTCGACTTGCCTACCTTGTATATTTTGTTAGAGCCTCGGCCAACGGTCAAAATTTCGAATCCTAATAAACTGCTTTAGAATGCCCCAAATCGCCAAAAAACCACTCACACAACTTCATTAAGTATCACTCTTTTATTATTGAAGATTCATTTCGTAGGAATCGGAAAAGAGAATTCACACGAAGCAATTATTTAAACTCTTCTGAGATCGTTATGAAACTATTCGATAAACCACAGGTAACCCAACAGACTAATAAGCGGGAAATATACGTCGAGTCTGGGAAGCCTGTGCCTAGGCCAGACCTAAATATCCATTCTAGGCATAGATTAAGAATTATTTTGTAGAATTATGCAATAAAACCTGCGGCACAATGCGATTTCGAGGAGTAGGTTTCAAGTTAATTTAGCCGTTAATTTCTGATTCATTTCGCTAAACTTCTCTGGCGTGACACAAACTCCCATTTCAGACTTATGACTATTTAACTGGTCCTTTATCGACTCAGCTAGAACTATTTCGGTTTATAAAAAGGTTATCCGTTAATAATGGAACAACCCATAGAGTGCTTTGTGTGTTTCGGTTCCATCAACACAATAATTCAGGTCCTACGCCTAGTCCCGCCTAGTTTCGAACACGTTGAAGACATTTTTGTTGTGATCGTTAAATAGTTGGAGAAAGGAATTCGGTTAATCAGGTATTGAACTCAAACTAGTTAATCGAAATCCAGAGGAAAACTCATGAAAAGCGAGTGTTGCAATTTCTTAATTAAATATAAATCGATAATTGATTATCGATTTATAATTATCGGGGAATTTCTTTTGGTGGTTGCTGTTAGTTGTTCTACTGTGGCCAGGGTTGGAGCCCTGGTAACATATAAGTTGAGTTGGTTGGTATCTCGCCTTCAACTTGCTCCGAGGGTTTATCCGTGCGGATTCTCCTTAGCCCTCTTCCCCTCTCCTCCCTAACCCTTGTTACTACAACACGGTGGTACGTTCTCCCGGAAATTGAGCCGGATAGGGGTGTGTCGCGGAGATATCAAAACCCTGACCCTAGTTAAGGGTGAAAAATCAGAAAGTTGCTTCCATTTCTAAGGCCTGAAACTAAAATGTGAGACCCTTTTCAAGGGACAAGTGGTTAAATGGTTACTATGCAATGATTTACGTATATTTTTAGATTGTTACGTTTAGCGGGCGTTGAGCAAATGCACGATACTGCAAAGCAAGAGTTTAATAGAGGAAAGAAAAAAACCGTATACGTACCCTATTTTTAAGGATAAAAACTTATGAGAATTTTTTTAAGGGTGCGGCGCCTCAAAAAGCATACCTTATCCCGCTGCACATACCTATATGGCTTATATATGGAAGTAGTTTCCTAAAATAATGCATATTTATATAATTTAACCTGACTTACGGTCCAAAAATATATACTTTGATAAAGACAACAGAAGTGTAAAGCTGTTATTGTTCAAACTGAAACGGCTCATAATAAGTAATTGTTGAAATCACGATGCATGGTTCACATGCAGTAGCGCCCTCTTCTTCAGTTCTTGTATTTACAGCCTTGTGTTGCCACATTTCATTCAACAGAATGGCGGCCTTGAGGCTCAGCTTAGCTGAATAACCGCTGCATGGCCGGTCATTTTACAGTAGTGCTCGTGATCGCATTTATTTGAAAATAGACGGCACTGTTGTGTTCGTGCCTCGTGTACATCAGTTAATTAGTAAAACGACAATGGAGTGAATCCTTTTACTAATGTATTTATTAGTATAATTTCCTCAATTCAGCCGGGGCCGTAGCTAATGAAGAGGCGGGAGGGGGGGGGACTGCCCCGAAAGGGACTTGAAAAGGTGAATTGATGCATCTATTTGATACATGCATGTCATGGTAGATTCTCATATAGGTGTGATTAAACTTGAAATCCAAAATGTGTGAAAAATGGACACTCTTTTAATGTCTCAAAGGAACCGTCATTCACTGTTAATTCATTTCAGAACGTTTTTGTCATTCCCGTTATACCAAAGCCCCCACCTGAAAACCATTTAGGAAGTTGTATAAGGCAAGGACCTAGAAGCGGGTTTCAGTACGTATTTCTCGAACAATACGAAGTGGTATACGCTGTATACGTTATACTGATAGCTATATATTTCAAAATTGGTTACACAATACAACATGCACCAGGCACGAGACATTCAAAAACTACGACGAGTTCAAAAAATGCAAAAACGTGTTAAGGAAATAATAGTTAATACCTCATATTTGTTATTGAACCAGTATCAATCTAAAATCATAACCTTTGCAGTTGCAGCACAACAATAGCAACATTTTTATTGGACCTGGATACTTGTACAAGTATATTGGTGAAGCTCCAGCATTAATATTACTATAGGTTAATTTGAGTATAGCTGTTAAATATTGTAACCGACATTTTATGAAGCATAAATTAATATAATTGCTCATTTTGTTGGCAAATTGTTTGCCTGATTCAGAAAATTCTTTATAGTTATATGAGACACTGACACCGAATAAGTTTTGGAGAGCCAGATAATCTTTCCTCTTCGCATAGCATGCAATGAAGTAGAAAATGTTCCTCATCTTCAGTGTTTGTTGTACAGAAGAAACTTTAACGTACACCGCTTCCCCCACCCAGGCACTGAAAAAGATTTACACAAATTAAATGCCAAACACCTGTAACATGTGAATGGGATCTTATGCATCCAATACTAATGAGAGTCCATCATTAACTGCCAGCTCATGTTGTGAATGACTCGTGAGTCAAAAAATCTAGAAAAACTGGGGTTTAAAGCAGCTTCTACCTTGCCTTGGAGTAACCAGTCTACAGGTGACGCGTACGATTGGTGCTGAGGGTACTTGTGGTCTTGGTTGCCATGTGAATTGGCCATTCCGTGTGGTGTGTACGGTAGTGTCGTACAGTTAGTTTTATTTTCTAGTTTTCACAACACATACGCGGACCGGACTACACAGACACAATGATAAGCGACCAGCCCATTTTACACTACACTAATTTTTTTGGCATGGCTCGGACAAAAGTGGTACGGGTACCAAATATATCGATTCGCTACCTCGTTTACACTAATTTACTTAAGAACGCATGCGCTGTTTGTCCATGCATCCAAGGTGTCGGATAAAGAAAGTTTGGAAGTCTGTAGACTTGGTAAGGTATGAAAAAGGCGTTAGTGAAACGGCAGGGGGGAAAAACGGACTCAGACTGTTCACGAGGTTAACGACTTCGCTGGCTCTCCTCCTTCGGTGTTTTTGCGTTTTCAAGGCTTCATTTCGTGGTTTTTTCTTTCATTATTTTGAGAAGTTCCGCCGAAGTATAAACTTAGGCGTGTGACCGCTTGCCAATACGAACGAAGGCTATGGATTAAAATCGCCTTTGGCTCGGATGATCGTATACACTGCAAATTTTACCCCAGTTGAGCTTGTATTTCTGGTACCCGTACCAATTTTACGCGTGCGTGTACTACCTATAAAGGTAAAGGTAAAGCGACCTTATTTAACGTCGGTAGCTCGTAATAGTCTTGAAAGACTGATAAACTTGAGGTCGACGTGGGACGTGAAGGTGTAACAATTTGCAGTTCGTGAACGAGATTGTTTCACAAAGGCAGCAACTTGTACTCAGTTATTTTAAGACCCTGAGTGTTGGTCCGGCCGGGGTTGAACCCGCGACCTCCCGCACAACAGACGGCGGAGCTAATTAATCACCGAGCTAACCGGGAGGCGGTAAATAGAAGGGTGAAGAGAAGTATTTAGAAGGGCCAGGCACGGGTAAAATGTTTGGTTTGGCACGGGTAAAATTAGGCGTGGCAAACCATTCACGCTGCAAAATTCATCCGAGCCGCTCTTTTTTTGGTACGTGTACCAATTTTATCCTGTCCGTGCCAAAAATCCAGTATAACTACAGTGCCATAGGCCTAAGAAAAAAAACCTCCGATTTCACACACAAAAAAAATCTTTTTTTACTGATTCGAAATGATAAGTTAGTGGGAAGTCACACAACACCACCGCGACTAAGTCTGAGCGAAGGACCTGAATTGTGTTGATGGAACCGAAACACACAAATCACTCTATGGGTTGTTCCATTATTAACGGATAACCTTTTTATAAACCAAAATAGTTCTAGCTGAGTCGATAAAGGACCAGTTAAATAGTCATAAGTCTGAAATGGGAGTTGTGTCACGCCAGAGAAGTTAGCGAAATGAATAAATTAACGGCTAAATTAACTTGAAACCTACTCCTCGAAATCGCATTGTGCCGCAGGTTTTATTGCATAATTCTACAAAATAGTTCTTAATCTATGCCTAGAATGGATATTTAGGTCTGGCCTAGGTGCCACAAGTGAGAATTCTGCATTTTCGAAAAGCTATAATTTTGGGCTGATCGAGTTACTCTTTGAATGGGTTCGATTAAAATTAAATTTTCGTCCTATTTCGAGCATTTAAATGTCCAAATCTCACATCAAGGGTAAAAACAAGTAATAATCTATTGAATGTGTGTAAAATTTGAAAGTTGAAATGCTGCGAAGAACGTTTGAGTGGACCCTAAAAACCCAGTGTCATGGCACTGAAAATAAGCACTTTGTGGCCTGTTAGCAGGACTAACCATTCAACCCCTCGAAATGGGAGTAAAATTACCAAAAGTCAGGACTAACACATAATAATTCACCTTTAAATACTCTGCTACTGTACTTTGGGAAACCGTATCCACTACTAGTGAAACAATTGAAAGTGCATATGAACCTTCGTGCAATTTTCATAGCTATTAACCTCCGAAAAGTTTTGAATACTTCTGCGAAGAAATGTTTGGTTTACAGAGAATACCCTATCTTCTATGCTTGTTTGAAATAGTGGAAAAGTAACCTTTCCGGACTCATTTCCGCGTAAGTAAAAGCCTGGGTCAATTCCCGAAATGACGTCATTTAATTAATTCGACTTTACAATAATTTGAATAAAAACTTTTTCCTTTACACTGTATACTATCTAAAAATCGATGATTTTGTGATAGAAAGGCGCCATGGAGAATAATGCATTAATGAGATGACGTCACCTCGGGAATCGACCTTGGGTTTTACTTACGCGGTAATGGATCAGGAAAGGTCAAGTTTCTACGATTTCAAACAAGCGTAGAAGAAGGGTATTCCCTGTAAACCAAAACTTTCTTCGCAGAAGTACCTTTCGGAGGTTTATAGCTATGAAAATTGCACAAAGGCTCATATGAACTTTAAGGACAACAAACCTGAAACAATTTAAGGCTCATCTCATTTCCTATCAAGTATAATAAAATAGACCGTACTGTACTGTCTTCTCAATAGCTACAATATAACTAAATTACTCCTTCCCACTTTTACTGTAGTTTTCTGTTTTTCTTCTTTTCTCTTTTTCCTTCTCTTTGATACTACATCCCTCTTCATGTTCAATTTACGCTATTTTTGCTACCATATTCAAATTACACAAATCACTATGCTCAATTATTCACTTTTAGTATAAACCAACCAGTGGACTATTACAAATCCTGCATTCTGATTGGCTACCCTACTATTTGTAATAGCCCATGGTAGAGAAAAACCGCACGCATTTTCACGAAATAATAACATTGTTTAAACTTCAATTCGTTTCTTTCTATTATTTTCTACTGTCCGACTAGTTAGTTTATACTAACTGATAATTAGACCTCTCGCCCTCATGGGCTTCGAGTTAAATAGCCCATTCGGCTGCGCCTCATGGGCTATTGACTCGTAGCCCATTCGGGCTGCGGGTCTAATTGTTAAATATATTTAAATGCAGCGGTGGCCAACTCGAAAGCTTTAGCTACTTTGGCCGCCGCACACCAATCTCTAATCTCAATTTGGAATCTACTCTGTAAATATGAAGCCCTTATTTTAACTTATTTGTATATATTTATGTAACTAATATAAAACAGTGTGAATAAATTGAACCGGCTTGAACTTACGTATAATAGGGCTTATTATAAGAAATACACCAACTTCAAGCAATTCGTAAGCAAGTCGTCCATAAAGATCCTCACTTCAGTTCTAGCTTGTCCGTGCAACAAAAGAGCAATTGTTTTCTGACAATAACGACATCCGTGTGACGTCATCAGATTCAAGATGGCGGCGCCCGAGAAATTCAAACGAGTTTTAAGGACAGGGAGTGTATAATCTGCAGGAGACAAACACAACATTAGATTTAGGTATCCATCAGGAACAGTTGGGAGCAGACATTGTTTTTGCAGTGGAAGTTCCCTTCAAGTGGCCCTGGCCAGCTTGGTTCGATAGTTTCTCATCCCATACCATTTTGAACAATGTTGGACCAACATTTTTTGCTTGGACAAATGTAATGAAGTTTGCTTTTAGTCAAACATTTCATCCAACGTTTCTCTTCGACCAACAAATGTTGTAGTATTCTGCCAACAAAGTTCCAATCGAGAAGTGAGACACACCTATAACCCTTCGCTCGCTGCGCAGCAATTATTCTTTGTTAGTAAAAATTATACCACACCAGCTGCGAATAGGGCTTTTCACTCGCTCCGATTGGCTACTCCGGAGGCGAATATCCTTTGCTATTCACTTCCGAGCAAAGCAACGATCACCTCGCGCGAGTTTTGTCCATTTGACAGAAAATAAATACTTTATGACTGGACCCTCGGACACAAATCACTTCATGACTGGATCCTCGGACACAAATCACTTCATGACTGGACCCTCGGACACAAATCACTTCATGACTGGACCCTCGGACACAAATCACTTCATGACTGGACCCTCGGACACAAATCACTTCATGACTGGACCCTCGGACACAAATCACTTCATGACTGGACCCTCGGACACAAATCACTTGATAACTGGATCCTCGGACACAAATCACTTCATGACTGGACCCTCGGACACAAACCACTTCATAACTGGACCCTCGGACACAAATCACTTGATGACTGGACCCTCGGACACAAATCACTTGATACTGGACCCTCGGACACAAATCACTTGATGACTGGACCCTCGGACACAAATCACTTGATGACTGGACCCTCGGACACAAATCACTTGATGACTGGACCTCGGACACAAATCACTTGATGACTGGACCCTCGGACACAAATCACTTCATGACTGGACCCTCGGACACAAATCACTTCATGACTGGACCCTCGGACACAAATCACTTCATGACTGGACCCTCGGACACAAATCACTTCATGACTGGACCCTCGGACACAAATCACTTCATGACTGGACCCTCGGACACAAATCACTTCATGACTGGACCCTCGGACACAAATCACTTCATGACTGGACCCTCGGACACAAATCACTTCATGACTGGACCCTCGGACACAAATCACTTCATGACTGGACCCTCGGACACAAATCACTTCATGACTGGACCCTCGGACACAAATCACTTCATGACTGGACCCTCGGACACAAATCACTTCATGACTGGACCCTCGAACACAAATCACTTCATGACTGGACCCTCGGACACAAATCACTTCATGACTGGACCCTCGGACAACCAGTGAGGTTTGTTTTCCGCGAATCTCAATCAATGTTTCCCTCGACATTGTCTCGGGAAACATCGATATCTCGGGTAGCCTGCGTCAGCCGCTGACAGGCTAGTACTCGGGAAACAAAGCTTACCGTTCTCCTGTGACGAAAATGCGTGAACAGACCGATTGGAAATTCCCAACGTTAGCAATTGGGAGCCCCATTCATAGCTTGGTATAGGCTTCGCAGTTGTTATTGTAAAGATGTGTCAAAATATCCGTCAACATGGCAACTGAATCTACGCACTTTTGAGGAATGATCTTGAACATTTCCGAAACAGAACTACAACGGCGCGCAATGGTTACTCTAACGAGCGAGAACTACCACTCAAGTATGGAGAACACGCGTTTTATGAGAGCACATAATAAACGTCTTTATAAAAGAGTTTCTGGTGTTAAATTTTTATTTTTTATTTTTTTATCCTCGAATGAATGAGGCTGATTAGGCCTCTGGTAAGATATGCTAATGTTCCAAGTCTCATTCCACACACACTCCTTACTACATTCATATATTCTCTAGTAAGATATGCTAATGTGTCCGAGTCTCATTCCACACACACTCCTTACTACATTCATATATTCTCTAGTAAGATATGCTAATGTGTCCGAGTCTCATTCCACACACACCTCCTTACGACATTCATACTGTGGTCTACTCTCAATTCACCTGTTGATTTTTAACCAAGCAGCTGAAGCAAAGTGCGCGAGCACGCGATAACATTTTGCCGCCATGAGATTATCACACACTTCTCAGCTGCTCAGGTTACTAAAAATAGATTGTATTAGGCATTATCATCGCACAATCGCGCATATTGGAGATTCCCTCTCTTACTGCACTTTATGTATCTTGTTAAGATCTATGAATTGATTAGCGGGATAGGCTATCCGCCATGAGAACTGACACTTTAAGCTCGAGCGCTAGCCCTCGGCCCGAAACGTCAGCTAGTTTTCGCGGCGGTTTGCATACCTGGATCGACCCTTATTTGATAATGCCACAATACAGACTTCTGATAAGACCAGTATCGAAGTAGTAACCTAGCTGGAATTTAATATTTAGAAACGGATGGAACAGTGGTCTTGGGATACTGGTCACGGCTGGGGACTGTCAAAGGAGGGCCGGAAATTATACATTAATTGGACCTCAGCTCAGTCGAGGTCGTAACCAGATAGGTTGTCCCGGACAAGCGGAAAACGACGAGCCACATGGATTGTGCCGTTGTTGCTGAAAGTTTGGTGAATTCGTTTCTTTTTTTGGGACAAAAAAAATAAATATTGTCTCCTGCGAATCGAATTTTGAATTACACTGTAGTTTATCCGTTTCGTACAGCTAGGCAGTTAGAACCACAATCTATTTCGGTCTGGGAATGTCGCATGATGGTTTGTCGTTTGCCGTTTTTCCGGGGCAACCTTATTGAAATAGCTGTTACGTGTAAGGGGACTGTGCACGAGGGGGATTACTCTACGGGTGGAGAACTATAAATGGATTCTATGGTGCAAAATAGGCGAGTCCCGAGAGCAGTCTAAGATACTCGAAACTTAAAAAGTAAACTGCCAATATACTGATGATTGGCAGTTAAAAGTACAAAATGGTAACCAAAAAAGCTTGTAAAAGTTACTAAACATATTTTGATGCCTGATCGGACGAGGTCCGCGGAGCATTGTCGGTATTTTCTTTAAAATACGAATCATAATAATGTTTGTCATAGAGGTTAGTGCAGTGGGGGAAACTAAGCTATGCAAAGTAGGTACTAGATTGTGACATGAACGCCCGAGCACCATCAGATGCGGTGTTTCATCTCGATGTTGAATGACAGACTACCTTATCGTCCACGTATATCTCGGATTTTACTACCCACAAACATCAACACTAGGATCACCGACATAACTGAGACAAAGTCAGTGAAGTGATGAGGCCAATAACATGGAATGAAAACCCTCAAATGGACGTCAATGTAATGTTAAATCTTGCAACTTTCTCAACGGTTCGCATTCTCGAACAGGCGATCCTCAGTCAAGGATATCTATTGAAAATGAGGTCTCAGCAGGCGTGAAGGGTTTAGTCCAGCCGTAATCATAATAGTTCTCAACAATTTGCTCTCAGTCGCCAGAGAAGGATACTCGAGACGAAACGTAAACAACGTAGGACAATAACTTATTTTGTTGGCATTTTACCGCGCCACACAACGACACTTAGTACGTGAGTTCAGAGCGAGGTAATACCCTTTTGGAGACAGTGATGGGTAAATTGCCTTCGCTGTGAAGAAGACTTCCTTCCTATGAAATATCTGAAGGAGGTTAAAGCAAGGCTTAGGAGAACATCTGGATTAGTGCATTTGCAGACAAATCGAAGTGCTGCGAATCACTAGTTATTTGAATACTGGGTAAACGAATTGACTCAAGATCTTATCAGAGTCTGAAAGCAGCCGTGGTTTAAAAACAGGAAAACGGAAAAGCACGCGACATGTCCTGTGTGGTCATACACGCAGCCTGAGCATAAGTTAGGGCTCAATATCCCGTAATGCTGAACCGAACCGTTTGATATTCACGAAACTGATAACGGAACTAATGTTAGTTTGTGGAGAGTTGGATCCAGCTCGGACCTCACGCGTGGGACCCAATTAATTAACCCGTGTTAATAGTCCTTCATTAGGACAATACTGCTATCTAATTGGATTATGAAGTTTGATTGTCCTGTCGATAATCACAATTCGTACAACTGTAATTACACTAGAAGCTCAGATCTGCAAATCTTCAGTTTGTGCTAGCAGTCAAGTTGTTGACTACTATGGGAGAACCCCTCCATGAGCTTCAAGACGACTCACTTCAAAGCCGTTTCAACGTTCGATACCCTGGGATATCAGTGTCATTACAAGAAGTATCCAATAAGTGTTCACTCACAAAAATTGAAGATTACGCCTTCGCCACTTTCGTGACGTTTGGATTTCACAGGAGGATGTTCACTAATAAACGAGAAAGATGGAGGCAGCAAAATGTGAACATTGCGTTTGCAGAGTTGCGCAAACTTCTGCCAACTTATCCACCAGAGAAAAAGCTATCTAAAGTTGAGATTCTCAGGACTGCAGCCAAATACATTCAATTCCTGGATACCATTTTGAAGAATATGGAACTTGAAGACGTGCAGCAAACAACGCCTGATCATGGGAGACACTTGCCTGTTACTCGCCACACAGGTTCAATGGAAAAACTTAACTTCATTTATCCATCGCCGGAAAGTACTCAAAGTTCTTCAAATGGCAGAATAATTTCTCAGGAAAATGGTGACATGGACAAATCAATGTTAAAATAGACTTGATTAATATAAAACACCAATGGAGAAGAAAAGGACGGTAAATCTCTTCCGCCAAGCCAATGGATCATAAGTAATTATTTCGATTTTGGATGCATTAGTTAGTGTAATTATAGTGAAGCCAGAAATAGGAATGAGAACCAGTATATACCCAAAGTATACGAACTATATAAGGCCGACAGCTTGACATTTCAATACAGCATTGCTGCTCAAATGAACATGTTATTCATGCAATTGTGCAGTAAAATGAGGCTATTCTTTGAAAACCCCACATAAAGTTTAGACCAATATTTGTCTATAAAGCTACAAGAAACATCTTACGATACTCCTAGATTTGTAAATAATAATCTTAAATAAAAAATATATCATTAAAATGATGAAAAGTTATCTTACTTATATATCACTCCTTTTTTTTTTAAATAAGAATGCAAATTAAACAGAGTACTATACAAAGAAAACAGGAACAAGAATGTACATATGTGTAGACTATAGATACCAACAGCTGGTCTTAGCGCGGGAACCGGTTGTATCAGAACTTCAAAATTTTATTCATGTTTGGACATTGTGCTACCGAAATTTCTCTAGATAAACTTGCAAATATATACAACTATATCTTCACACTAAAATGTTGGGGTCTTGTTGGAGGGTTATTAGTTTTCTCGTAGAATGGCTTTAATATCAGCGAACTAAGAAATCTGTTTTCTTGACTGACCGTACCAGCCCGGGGGAGGAACTCCCATATAAAAGGGGTAGGGATGCTCGTCGAACATTTTCGATTTGACCCCTAAGAGGTACTAAAATCGGCTCAAGCTTATTTTGACTCCTAAAAGGTACTGATAAAAACATGCCAACATTTTAAACTTTCGATGCCTTTTATTGCTATTGACACCCGACCCGTAAAAGGTACCGCTTTACATATAAATGTCTGTGTTTGATCGTGGATACCCTACTAAGTGGTACCAAACTCCTGATTTTGACCCCTAAAAGGTACGACGAGCATCCATGTACCCCTCACATAAGGGAGTCCCCCCCCCCCCGGCGTACCAGGTGCCATCTCGAGCACTTGACGGTTCTCCAAAGGTCAAGTTATATTTTGGTACTCTTTTGATAGGAAGTTTCGTAAGAAAGCAGTCATAAAACGGTGTAAACAGCCAGTTATCAGTCAAAATCTTTAGATGAGAATTAAGGCTTTGGTATTTAGCCGACGAGCTTGAATGTTTTACAATATGGCACTGAGCTATCCGTAAGCTCAAGTAAACATGAGAAAATAAAGCAACGCTGGAATAAAGAGGAAAGAAAGGAAACACTTTGCTATGGTTTTGTTGAACTCCTTTTTGTCGTTTTGCCACTTCAGCGTTGAACTGTTTGCAATTGATCTAGTTTTCAGTTTAGCTTAAGTCTCGAGTGTGGATTGTAGTATGTTGGATGTAATTAACTTTCATGAGTGTTTTTTTCTATTATTACACAAGTAACCGTACCCTTAATGTTTCTCATTTCGGCATCGAAATCGCTGTAGGCAAAATATGCCTGCGAGTTGTTGGAATTCATTTGACTCAGTCTTAACGACAGTTTAATTTTACACATAGCCCCAGGCGGCAAGTATGCATGCTATGCATAGATGCAATTATTCAGTGGTAGATAAAGAGGGTTCACATAGGAAATACGTTGAACTAAATACATAACCATGCATCGGTTTAATATTACTAAAATAGCATCCCATCAACAAAGTTGGTAAACTGAGTGAGTTGATTCCTCTCTTTGAGGTTTGAGAAATATCAGAGAGTAAATAACCTGATTTAATTTCGCAAACTCGTTTTGATGGAAGCTCAACCACGACCACGGTAAAATTCAGTGTTTAGACTTTTTAAACCTGTTTAACTGACAAGTTAAAACAGAAAGGCACAACTGACATCTAACGGCAGTACAGTTACTACGAGATTGGTTACTGAGCCTTTTTAGGCTGAAATTCTGTTGCTTAATTGGTACCTTTTTGTGTCATGTACCTTTTTAGGCCCAGCTATTTGGTAATGGCCCTCTCTCTCTCTCGATCTCTCTCCTTGCGTGATCAGTATCAAATCTCGTTGTCTGGTTTAATCTATTACTCTCTAAATCCCCCTGTAAAGAAAACGAATCAAAGACTTCCTGTACTATAAACACTGTGATAGTAAATATTTGCAGACAAAGAATAACATCACCCTGAGAGTTAAACAAGCAATAAGCCAAGTTGAAGTCGTGTTTATTCAATGGTTTAGTTTGGTTGAACAATACGTGGAGTGCAAATCTAGACTCGATTAAGAGAGGGTCTGGTAACCGTGTGGTGAGATGTGTCAACTCAATGAAGATGGCAAGAAAACTGTGAATGGTGACACTGCGCATGCGCGAGTCGGGATAAATAATACTTGATTCTCACGCGTTTCTTAGAGAAACTGAGGTTTTTTAAAATCTTCCTCTCAAAGGGAGAGGGAGAGGGTCCATTAACGGGGACACTAAGTTTAAAGTATAATGATAATAGTAAATATAAGAATATGTTACAAAAGCAGTGAAAAATAAATAAATAAAATGTGGAGAACAAATACAGCCGCCTGCCAAGAAACTAAAACAAAAACTCCCAGACTACTACGAATTCGGCGCCCCTTGTTACAAAACTCTCAAATAGTTCACTGCCGAATCAAGACATTTCGAGTGTATTTCAATTCTCGGAATAAAGAATGCGTCTGAGCGGTATCAGTAAGTTTAAAATGTGAATTACAAGTATCAACATTATGATAATAACTAAATGTTCTCCTAACATTCATTTATTTCTTGGAGTTTAATAGAATGGTTAGTGGACTTAGGGCGTGTGGATTTATTCATTATACATGCAATTTATAGAATTCACAACCAAATTACTAAATTTTCATTGGCTGAGAGCAAGTGCATTTGTAGCCTAGGGTACAATCTGGAAATTACCGTGGAAACGGGCAAACAAGGGCGATATTTTCAATAATTTTTGGTTCGTGGTGAACAGGAAATATGAACTTTTACCTTTCCCGACACGAGCTTTGTATGTTTGCGTGTGGTAAATTTGCATTTCAGACACATAAATGGACACGAAATGGCTGTAATATAATTAGAAGTCTACTGTAATTCATAACACTTTATCAACAACGCCTGGCGAATAAAGTTTCGTATTTTTTTTTAGTAATTGCATGAATTTTCTCGTGCTTTTCTGGAATAATGGTCACTCGTAATGTTTTGAAAATTGTCAAATTACTAGAACTTTCAAACATCACTTGTGCCATTATTCCCGAATAGTCGATTCCCGAATAGTCGAAAAGGCGATTTCCGCTAATAATCGATCAATGAATAAAAACTGTATAAATTATAACACGTCACACATGCATCGCGTATCTAACACGCATTCTGAATGGCTAATTGAGTCCTGTTTATAAGAGAAGTGAAACTCGTACGTAGTTTTAGCTCCTCGCCCATTGGTTCGTGATTTTCAGTTTGTTATCGTGTTCTCCTAAGATAACAGCGAACAAAAAAAAAAGATTCTTCCACACTGTTTTGGACAGTGGTCGAAAGCCATCTTTCCCGCCTTTCAGCTCTCGCAGGTATGGCCGTGTGCGAGAAACGACTTCTCGCTTCTTTCGTACCTCAGCCAGCGAGAAGTATAAGTTCTGCTTACTGTACCCCGGCGCATATTACTGTGTCGTGAATAAATAACCGCTTATTGAATAGTACTCAAACTAGAGTTAAGTAAAATTGATTGTTTTTGGCCCTCTTATCTCTGTTATCGACGGTATTTGAGTAATCTGTACACGGGTGGCTCGGTCAGCTGATGTAAATGAAATACCCGCGGCTTCTTTTTGGGATTTCCGCATTAGATGGATTACCTTCCGAATAGCGATGTTATCTTCAATCGGAATTTTAAGCTTTTCTGAGTCTGTAAAACATGCCTCAAACTTTGTGCTTTCAGTCATGACAGTATTATAATCTTTTCACGATGTTGGACTTGTGATCGAAGAAGATAAACATTATATCGATTGGTCAAATTTAGCCGTCTCCTCGACTCTATTATAGCTAGAAAGAAACAAGGGGGATGTAATCATGAAAAAACCGGCTGCAAAGCAACCAACAATGCCGAGAAATTATAAAGAATGTTTCTAATTTAACGATCCAAGGCAGAACTTTTACTTCTTCAACTTCACGTCAGCATCGGAACGCAACACTGTAGCAAGATGTGCTTCAGAGTGTAGTTTCATTTTCTTTTAATACCAGTTCTTGTTTTCCTCTGGAAGTATATTAGCCCTTAACTATAAATGTCCAACGACTCGACCTTCTAAGGCTTCAGATGTTTGAAGTTCATAGCCATGCACTCTATTGAAATTGATAGAAACATTTAATACAGCCGCTTCTGTATGCGATACAGACGCGCTGTTTCCAACTTAGTACAAAGAGTAAACGCCCTGCTACTGTACTGATTGATGAAACTCGCAAAGCATGCCGCCATGATAAATAAAAACAGCTCTAATCGCAGTATTTTACACCCATGGAAATACATAGCGACGACTGGAATTGATTTTTATTCTTGGAGCTACAGCTGCCCTGCATTAACTACATGTAGTTCTAATTGCGGCTGAGTTATTCGTTTTCTATCATCTTAAACTCAAGTTCTCAGGTTTCTTGTTTAGTAGTTTGCATGCTCAAGTGAAATGATCGTTAAACTGTTCAAATATTAAATTATCGATTTACATATTGTCTAAGCCCAGAAATAATGTGATTTGAGCAGCTGAATCTATTTATTTCAAGTGGATTATCGGTTTGGTTGATTTTCCTCTCATGGCTTAATTTTTCCCCGGACTCACCTGGGAAGAAAATAAGAACCAAATTAAACCGAGTCCTTATCTTGTCGAAAGAGCAAGTACTTGCTAGGACCAGAACGTACGGAATTCTCCTTGCACTGGCTTACCAGAATTATCCCAAATTAGAGTCCAATTAAAAAACAAATTGCACTGAATCGGCCGTGACCTCAACATGTACAATACCACCTAGCCTCCTCCGCAGGCATCTCTTAGTGTATAGGACCGCGAGAGAAAAACAGTCCCCTCTCTTCTCTCGTTTTACCACAGGAAACCCGGTCTCGATTTTTTCGATTATATAGGAGATGCCTGCGGAGGAGGCTAAATACCACCCAGCCCCCAGGCCTTCGGATAAGATTTACCGGCTGTTATTGAGAGGTGCACGTGGTTGTTAATTGTGGAAGGAAATATCAATTCACTGATAATTCCCATGATCTTTAATGAGACAAAAAGACTTCATGTATGTACAGCTATTTCCTAAACTTGTTGGCTGGTCAATGTAACAAGCCAATGCCAATATACCTTAAGGAATTATGGTCGTAAATAAGGGACCGGTCATTAATATAGTACAACTTAAACGCGCTTTAGTTACTACCAGTAACTTGCTACTTTTTCATACTGCCTGCATGTGTACGTCCCGTTGTAGATTATGCATGCACAGTGTACCACCATGCACTACCTCAGTACTTGGTCAACGACATAGGACATATTCAGAGGGGGTGCCTGAAAATTATATACCCTAATGTTTATTCTTATAATTAGCAAATTTCCTCTGGTTTTCCGTGGGGTGGACTCTTATTTACCACGATTTACGTCATCACATGGTCAAAATTAGTTGTGAACTCACAAGGCGCAGCCGAGTGAGTCCACAAAAAAATTTGACCATGTGATGACGTAAATCGTGGTAAATAAGAGTCCACACCACGGAAAACCAGAGGAAATTTGTTTTTTTACAACAATATTAGAAAACATACAAGGAAGTTTCGTTACAAAGCGTGAAAAAGCGGGACAGCTTTGAAAGAGCCAGCGTTGTCTATAACTTTCTCGCGTCAGCACCGTTGTCTGGACTCTCATTTACCACCGCACATCGACCAACACGATCAACACAGACAAAGTCAGGACTTTTCGCTATCATTTGAGATGTCCTAGACAGCGCGCTATTCCTAAGTATAAGACAGACCGTTTTAAGAAATCGTTTTTGTCACTTACGCCTTAGCTAAAAGTTAGTATATAAATTATTTGCTATTTCAATGTAATTTATATTCATGTCGTTTTATATGATAACTATATTTAGTGCTTTTTTCTGTAAATATTAGTGTAATTCAGCTTATGACTGCTAGACTATTTTAATAAACGAGTTATCTATCTATCTATAGTACATTACCCCTCTTGCTAACTCATTAGCATTAAGGTATGGGTTATAGTGACTCCCTGTCGAGCAATACGACAAGTAGCACAAAGTGCTAAAGTTGTCAGCAAGAAGGGTGGGTGGGGTGGGATGACTTTCTTCCAACGCGCTCTTTTCGAACTGACATATCTGTATAATTTATTGTACCTTATATAATGCCCATTACGTCATCGCGAGGGCTAATGAATATTCAAGGTTTGAATAGTATATTACCCCTCTTTCTGACTCATTAGTATTAAGGTATGGGATAGTGACTCCCTGCCTCGCTCCTCCTCGGCACTACCTAACCGTGTCCCAAACCCCTATCCCATCTTATTCTAAGCACAACCAATCCTTATCAAACCCCACCCTTCTCTGCTTCTTTCGTCATGATAACCTGACACAATACATATCGATCTTGTCCTATTACAATTAATCGACCTATATACTGTATATACATGTTTATATAGGTCTATATCTATATATATGTACTTGTATGCTTATATATATTCTTGTGTTCCTTGTGATATGCTTACATACGTATGTTATTATTGTCATACGTATCTCGATCAGTTATCACAATATATGTATATTTATACGTGCAACGACAGTATCACATGCTCAGCAAATAAACACCTACTTATCTAAGTGGCTGCGAGGTCGACTCGCCGTGGTTGCAGCTTGCAATGATTTCCGTCCACATTTTCAGTATACACGTCAGTTGGGTTTATGTCAAAGAATCGAATGTAAATAAATGTTCTCCCACTATAAAGATATCGAGGTCTGGAAATGAAACCCCACTTATAATCATGACATCGCTAGTCACATCTTTAAATACGCCATCTTCTCTAAGCCCAGGGTCGGGATTTCATCCGGCCATGCCCATCATCATTTTTTCACTACAGCAGCTTCCTAGCTGCTCTCAGTGGGCAAAGTCATTGTCACAAATATTCGACGAAGAAAAAACCCCGACTTGCGGAGTCATCTCTCTCGACCAAGGAAAGGGAACATCCCGAATAAACTCACAAGTCACGGTTTCATAAATTCCAAACCCCTACCATGTTAGGTTCGAGCACAAACCTTCAACACAGTGGCTCACATCATGATACCACTATTACATGCTCCACCCTTTGCTTACAGTGCCTCACGCAAATATCACTATTCCCGGCTCGCGCAGATACCCTTCGATTTTCAGTGCCTCACGCAGATACCACTCCTGGGTTCCTGCGGATTCCTGTCGCTTTTTTTCCAATAGCTCACGCAGATGGATACCACTCCCGGGTTCGCGCAGATACCCTTTGCTTTACAGTTCCTCACGCAAATACCACTATTCCCGGCTGCAGATACCCTTCGATTTTTAGTGGCTCACCCAGATCGACTCCCGGATTCCTACGGATACCCGTCGCTTTTAGCAGCTCGCATCCAAATTCAACATTATACAAAATATGATAAAACATCCTTAAAATTCAAGAAGCAAGCATGAAACCATGTGACACAAACCTGCTCACTGATTGGTCCGCTGCACTGACTTTAGTCTCCGAGCCGGAGAAGCGGCGGCCACACCAGACCGATCCGAGCAGAAATGGCGTCCGAGCGTCCGACTAATCGTAGCCGGTCGTGACATCGCTCTTTAGCTGCTCGGATGATCGCAAGCCAACCGACTGAGCGACCACACCTACCGACTGATCCATGCAACCACCTTACAATCGTCCGACCGCATTACAACCGCCCGAGCATCCGACCGTTCGATTTACCCAATAATCGGATAAGTGTGGCCCTAGCTTTAGAGCGGTTTTCGATTGAGTGTTGAAAGTTTTGGTTTTGTGGTTGCTTAGCTTTTCTTTTGGCTATTAGTAATTATCAGCCAATCAAGTTCTAATTAAATTAAAACCAAACATTGTTTTAGTCGTACAGCGTTATGATCAATTTTCGTTTTAGCGAGAGTTGTGCACGATTGCGTTTACTTTTCCTCAATTATTATTATTATTACTAGTAGATACCGCTAACGATAATCTAACACGGTATTGATCATATATAGGTATATGGTTATTTTTCACCTACTAAGGATTTTTACGGGTAGAAAGCAACGTCGTAGAGACATGGGGTTTCACAAAAATGTTACCCATAGAAAACTGCAGGGGCTCCTCTTAATTTGGTTGCCGTTAATGTTCAGGGGGAGAAATGATAGCGAAAACAAAAATTCAAAACGGCTTTATAACTCCACCTGAACTTCGATCATTTGCGCGAGTTAATAACGCAAATATTTCATCTAGTTGGACGACGTTACATAAGATTGTATTCCTTTAACTATATGCGCTACATACCGAACATTAATTAATGATTGTATTATTTCTATATTGGTTCATGTAAAACCAATCGTGAATTACTTCAGTCCGTGATTGGATCATTGCGTGTTTAATTGCTGCCATGATTGGCTCTGTAATTACTTTGGTTTTGGTCAGTTCCTGGCGGTGTGTAAAACTCGAGTAGCCATAACGGCAACGCTCATAAAGACAATTAAGGCTGATGACTATCATTTGATGATTGTATTATTCCTATGATTATCGTTAAGAATTATTATATTGGTTCATGTAAAACCAATCGTGAATTACTTCAGTTCGTGATTGGATCATTGCGTGTTTAATTGCTGCCATGATTGGCTCATTAATTACTTTGGTTTTGGTCAGTTCCTGGCGGTGGTGTTGTGTAAAACTCGAGTAGCCATAACGGCAACGCTCATAAAGACAATTAGGGCTGATGGCTATCATTTAATGATTGTATTATTTCTATGATTATCGTTAAGAATTATTATATTGGTTCATGTAAAACCAATCGTGAATTACTTCAGTTCGTGATTGGATCATTGCGTGTTTAATTGCTGCCATGATTGGCTCATTAATTACTTTGGTTTTGGTCAGTTCCTGGCGGTGGTATTGTGTAAAACTCGAGTAGCCATAACGGCAACGCTCATATAGACAATTAGGGCTGATGGCTTTCGCATTGAGAGCAGGATCATCCGCTTTAACATGTTTACGAGTCAGAAGTTTTAAGAAGAGGCTAGGCAATTTTGTTGTGTGGAGCGGTGGTTGGAATAAGGCATCAAAACCTGGAGTATTTTAGGACGTCCTACTGTTAGAAGTAACCGTTCAAACTGTTGAAAAGCAAACAAAACCACGCCAACTGATTTCTGATGCTATGATTTCGGCAGTTAAGTTGAAGGCAGCTTTGAGAAGATTTCATGTAATATAATTTTAAAAAAAGTTTAGATATACAGCGGTGTTGGCTTGTACAAGCCATAGCTATAGAGGAGAAGTCTTATGTGATTTCAGCAGACGACCTTTCAAGCCATCTGTTTTAATATAAGGCTTGATCACCGCACTCTACTCACTGTGCATTGTAGAACTGCTTCTCGTTAGTCTCGTGTCCGGCTATAAGGGAGACCTTTCTCATTTTCAGTCGCCGGTTATCGCTATGATCCCACGAATGACGGATATCGTTACTTTTTAAACGGATTATCATGATATATTTGTTCTGATTATTCCACTGGGCTATATATCAATTGAACATCTGATTGATTCTCATCAGTAATCGGCTCTAAATTGTTTTGAGGTTTAATTTGCTGGAGCTACACCGCCTAATTGGCGAACTTGAATTGCATCCTTCGAACATGCACCGCAACTTGTGATGAATTAGCATGATGTGGTATGACTGATTGCTACATTGGGAAAGAAGGGAATAAGCGATTCAACGTTTGTCAAAAATGTCGCAAACACGTCTATAGATCACATCAACTCCCACTACAAATGTGCATAGGTTCGCCGAAGGGAGGAACGGCTATCTATACAACCTTTAATTCTTTCTAAAATTTGGGAGTCTAAGTCCGGGGCTAACAAAAGAGTTCAGAATAGTGAGTAATAGTGACCTAAATAAAACTATACTGATCTTGTCGTTTTTACCGATCATCGCCTACAATATATATGCGTTTTTGAAAGATATCTGCACGTTTAGAGCAGAAATCTAAGAGCTTTCTTCTGCCGGACCTGTTTGAACAGTCACGTTTCTGAAAGGAGAGTATGATACAATACAATTACTTTTATTTTTCAATTAATTGCCCCCGTAGATGGAGACTACGACTTCTATCTTTAAATCTTTGAAAACGGTATGGACCAGATTAAAGCCTTCTGAACTAGATCTAGAATTGCCGACAGGTCAGCATCTGGAATGTCTGTACTAAATGCGACAAGTTGAAACGCTGCCGTGATAATTTCATCATTCATTGATAATTATGTAAAGGTTATCGGCCTGTCGCGAGGGGGTATGCATGGGATTTCAGTCACCGAGGATTTCGCCCGAGGGCGCATTCGCCCCAGGGCTGCCCCCTCGGGCGACACTCGAGGTGGATAAATCTCATAGACCCATTCGAAAAATGGCGTCCAATTTAAAAAGCTATTGTCCTGGTAACGTGAACAGGAGGCTAGTCAGTCCACACAAAAGCTTTTGAACGTGTAAGCGAGGCTAGTCAGTCCTAAACAATAGTTAATTAAATTGGACGCCATTTTTCGAATGGGTCTACACCCCCTAGCGGAAGGCCGGTAAATACTTATTTTGTCACAATGGTGAGGTTTTCTCATTGTACGCATGCGCATGCGCAATCACAATACATTTTTCATAAATCATTAGGAAGCATTGTTTGTCTATTGCTGTTTAAAATTACTGTTCACAAGGCATCTGATTGTGTGTGTTCTTTCTCTGGCAACAGTTAACGAACGTAGCTTGCGGTGTAGTGTAGTCGATAGGACAGGGAACTAAAAGGCAAGAAAGTTGAAGCGGTCGACCGAGTGTTAGAGTTCTGGGTCGTGACATATATATATAATTTCCATCTTCTCGTTATACCTATAGAGTAATTATAAGTGGGACTAAGTTGATCTGAGAGGAACCTAAAATTACATTAAAATGTAAGGGGAATCAGATATATTAAAATCAAAGGGGAAAATAGGATATATTCCGCCCCACAAAGAAAAACTAACTGAGGTGTGATGTGAAAATAACAGATGTATTCCCCCGAAAGAATAAAGAAAACAGAGCCATGTGAAATATAAGTGATATATCTTCATTGATTATGCGCTAACTGGTGTTTGGATAAATACATAAAGAAAGCAAAGATAAATACATAAAATATCTGGTAGCATCAAGGAAAATCAGTGGAAAAGGTTTAGAAGAAAAATGAAGATAACGGAAAAAAGAAAGAACAAAGTATCACTAGCTACTGGTTTTCGATCCGGGCCGCCTTGTTTCAACTGCGCGTGCAGGTGTGCGTCGGGGTTAGGGAAACCCATTCTCGAAACCCAGACCCTTCTCTTATTTCGAGAAATAAGAGAAGGGTCTCGGATCGGGAATGAGGGAAACCGGAAGCCATCAACGAATTTTTGCTCTCATCACTATATATATGGGGCCGCGGCTCGCTATAATATTTTTCTTTCTTTTTTCCTTCTTTTTACTTTGAATCCTTTTGCACTGATTTCACTTGATTCTACCAGTTATTTTTGTGTTTTTATCTTTGTTTTCAGCTATATAATTTATCGTTATTTTCTGGTCGTTACATCAGTTCAGATATTGGCAGCTCCGACCGGTTTTAAGCTTGCCTAAATATAAAAAACATATATAGAAACACTTGTTTTCAAAAACGCTGCTTACTGAAACATATATGGCTTTTGTTTCCCCTATTGTGTCTTTAAAACATATATATATAACTTGAATAGAAGTGAAAGAGAAAATATATATGTATATATACACACACTCAAACAAAAAACTGTGATTGTAAAAACATGTTACATCCATTGTTACCTATTGTTTCAGGCTCTAAAACAATGGATATTATATGTTTCTACAATCACAGTTTTAAAAATATAAAACTGTTTTAGTAATAATATTATTGTTTTTAAAAGAAACGAAAGAGCTGGATAGAACACACTTCAAGTAAAGAACATCATAAGCGAGCCGATAATCACTTTTTGTTTGCGCTTTTACTAATCAATCAATGAACATGAACGAGGGATCAGACTTCTCAAGTCGGCTATAAATGTAGACGTATGTGCCAAACGCGCCTCGTGAACCATAAGAATAACAGTCTATCATCTCATTACGCTAATCCTAGACACATTTTCGAGCTCGTACGTTGACAAATATTTTAGCGATTTTAAATGCCATACTTTTAAGTTCTGTACCTGCTGCTAAAGTAAAGTTGACGATTGATAAATTGGCTATCTTCTGCTCGCAGCAATAAGAGCGCCAGTCTGTACCTCTCGAAACGAGCCACAGCATTGGCTTACCCAACAATACAAAACACCCTAACCTTTAGAACGTGCAGACTAAAACAATTATATAGCTACAGTATAATGGTGCAATCAGAATGCAGGTTTCGAGCGGTACTGTATTACTCCAGTAAGACCGCGATGAGCATACAAACAGAACGATTCTCTTTCAGAATGCGAAGATGCTATGGTTCGGTCAGAATCGCGGGGCCGAATGTTCTAGGGATTGCCGAGATTTTTGGGAGTGGGTATATTGTGCCTAACTTTCAACGCGCCATGTGAATGGGTTCAAGAGCCATGTTATACCACTATTATCAACGCTGCGTTAGTTTACTTAGCCATTATTCCCATTTTCAACAGAACAGTTAGCCCTTTAATTAAGCCCCAAGGTCTTTTAACTGATTTTAGCTATTTCCGGACTGAAAAGAACCCACCCGCCCAAACAACAACTATAGTCGAGTCATAGCCTAGCCATCGCTATCATGGAAATTCCAACTGACGTATACTACTGAGGGCTTATAATATTTATAAGATACCAGGTAAAAGATTAGCTGATCGAAATGTGAGGGATGGAGCTGTGCTGGGAAGCGTGCAATCGTGTTTCAATTTTCCATACATTTGTTCGGAAGTCCGCGGGAAACTATTTACAGACAAATGTATGGAAAACTGAAAATACGATTAGACGCTTTCCAGCACAGCTACATCCCTCAAATTTCGATCAGTTAATATTAGGGAAGAGGTCAAAACAATGGATTTCGAATGGAACCCAATTTTGTCAGGGGAGGTGGCGGGTAATACCCCTACCTCTTTTTTCGAGGGTAATTTTCTCGCGTTGTAAAATAGGGATACTTGATTTTAATTCAGACACATATACCTGTAGAAACTAGAAATATAGTTACTTCTTCAATAAATATTTTATTCAAAAAGATATTTGTGGTCAAAAATCTAGATTTTGCCAAAATAGGTGGTGGGTTCCGGGTACAACCCCCCATTCCATCAAAATTGGGTCCTGCCAGAGTACCATTGGTATCTTAAGTTTGATGAATATTTCAGAAATTCGATTTTACGGATTTTATTTGGCATCAGATTCGGCCATACAAACACTGTATTTCGCGCCATGTTTAAACCCCAAAATGTCGGAATTAACCGCGAACAGGTCTATGGTGGCTCGCCAGTTGAAACAAAGGACTTGAACAACTGCGTGCGCATGAACCGTAAACCGCTCTATACGAGTAGATTTTAGTTATTTTAGTTCCGGCTAGGTTGATGATCTGATACGTTCACTGATACTTTTATACTTTTGAAAGAGTCCTGGGGTGGGACCTTTAAGCTTTCTTCAGTGTAATTCCAGATTGTTTAACAATCAATCGACGAATATCTTTGACGTGGAGTATAACGTAGCATTTCAAAATATAGTTTTTAGTATTTTTTGGGAAACTTATCCTGAAAACAATGACTAGATATATCAAAAAAAGGGCTTAGTTTCTGTAAAACAACTGTGTGCATGCGATAAAGCAGACGCTAGCTTTGAAACGAAGTCAGTTTTCTTCTGTCTAGCAACTTATTTTTTTGTATCAGTCTGCATGGTGATACAATAAATCACTCAGCTTTGCCTAGATAGTTTATGTTTCTGTTAACGTAGAGTTCAGAAATCATTGCACTGCATCTTATTACAAGTAACAATAGCCACAGTTTTAAGGAAGTGTTCATTTTCTTCGTTCTCATAATTTGATTGGTTGATACTCATAAATTCAATACAAAACCAATAAAGTGGTGTATTATCATTAGATATCTTTTGAAGTTAATTTAGTTTTGATCAAATGACTATTGTTTGATTTCAAACATATCATGAGGAAAGTGATCAAATTTGCGATTCAAATATCCTTTGTTTTCGCCCTTTCCTATCATGATATTGGCTGGATGGTGTTATCTGTACGTTTTAACAGTAAACATGACCAACATGCACCATACAGTTCCTTTATGTTCTGCTTGTAACTTTGGCTGTGCACACCTCAGACAGCACTTAAAAGCATATTAATTCAAACAAAAACTTATGTAAGGATATGCTCATTGCCGCACCCATTGTCTTTTTAATCATCTCATTATAATTACTTAACAATAAAGAACGAAACAAAAGAAAAGAAAAAGAGTAACTGAATCTTTGATACTCGTGCCTGGCTCCCCGTGCACACGTGTCTGTCTGGAGTTTCTATAATTGAGTCTGGTTCACCACAGCCTCTAACTGAAAAAGACGCTGTCAATCGAATTATTGAACCTTAATGTTTCATTAAAATAAAACTACAAAAAGAACATCCTAAGATCGAAGAGAAAAGCCATGTGAATGTCCTGGTATGCTTTTCAAACGTTTTCGATAGAGGATGGCAAAGATAAAAGTGGATTACAAAAGCTCATTCTAGAATATAGCGAACCGATTTTACTGAGTTGATCTAAATATTTCTCTTTTGTAAGCAGTATTTTTCATTCATTTGAATCTTTGCCATCCTCAAAAGTGTCTCAAAGTTTCTCCAGTGTATCAGTACAGCATATTCTGCGAATCTGAATAGTTATTTTTGTTTATCGTCGTGAGAAAATGTATCATTTGGGACTGTTGACAGTACCCCTTTACCGGCTATTTCTGTCCTTGGCTACCTCTTTATACACGAATAGATTTTATTCACCCTCAGGCTAACAGTGTTTACTTCCTATGGAATAATTATAATCATATGTCTTGTTTAAAAGTCAATTATTTTGGAGCTTTTCCCCCACTCAGTTTAATAGTCTTCTGAACGTTTCACCTTGTGGAATGAACTGATTTGAAGAAAGCCTGGTTGTTATTAATAAAAATTAAGTCAAACCTGAAGAAGTTGTGAATTTGATTTTAGTCGAATGTCATTTTTATTGACATTATTTAGTGTCACCTATGTATTAGAGGGTAATGGTTGCATAGGTTTTGCCAATAACTACTACGTTTAGTTTAGGCAATGAAAGAGAACAAATGAAAAGAGCGCCGACCTGATCATAATAACGCAATGGCTCAGAGTATACACATATGTATTTAGTTTTTCAACGCTAAATTCCAAGTCGATCTGTGGTTTAGTCGGCCGGCTCCATGACTGATGACTGATCAGCCTCAGTCCGTGATGGCTGTTTCAGGTGCTGTTAAAATTCAGATCTCCCCCCCCCCCCTCCCCCCATCATTATAGCAACACCCCAAGAGAAAATGGAATATGCAATGTCTGTAAGGAAATTGTAATTGGCAACGAGTTTCATTATCTTTTAATCTGTACTGAACCGATATATTTGTTCAATTTAGATCAAGCTTTCTGGAGAATGTGAGAATCCTAAATCCATCATTCTCTTCTTTCGATTATTTAATTACTAGTAGTACTGTTTCACTGATAGATACTTCAGTTATAAATAATTATATAGTCAATATACATTCGTGGTTATATGACGAACTCACAAAAACATAAAATAGCTACGGAGAAAGAGCCGCGAAACGGCGGTGAGTGAGCTGCGATATTCGCTGATCACTGCCGCTTGGCTCTTTCTCCGCGGCTGTTCTTTCTATAGAAATTCTCTGGAACCAGGGTTCTTTATCCCTAGGATAGCGCTAAATCTGTAATTGTAATCCGGCTGTTCAGCG
This sequence comes from Actinernus sp. WN-2022, assembly GCA_030867875.1. Classification (NCBI taxonomy): domain Eukaryota; kingdom Metazoa; phylum Cnidaria; class Anthozoa; order Actiniaria; family Actinernidae; genus Actinernus; species Actinernus sp. WN-2022. Next base: position 39,083,121 of record JAOWCC010001679.1, read on the forward strand.
ATTTAACCCCAGGGTAGGCTTTTCCCACTTCAAAGGTGAATATCGCAGGCATTTCTGGGCGTATTTAGCTTCGGAAGCAATATGTCTTTTTATTGTATTTTTCCTATTTCATGATCAGTTGTAACTCCTAAAACATTTGAAATAATGGCGTTTTTCTGCTCTCTAGTCGAATTTTAAATAACGGAAAAAAGTTGTTTGCAGCTGTTCTAAAATTAGGGCATATATGAAGAGTGCAAGTTTGATGGAACGGCTATACGATGTTATTTATTGTACCCTATAGCTAATATAAGTAACAGAAGTAAGTTATATAGCTTATATAGTAACCCCTGAAGAAGGTCGGCTCTGCCGAACTGAAATATAGGGTACAATAAATAACAACAGCCGTCCGATCAGCCTTGCAGCCTTGAATTGAAATGATAAAGATTTCAATTCAATTCAATTATTCATATATTTCAATTATCCTTCAGCTGATCCTGATCTCCACAGATTCCGCAACAACTTTGTAACAGTGGTCTTGTAGCTTTTTTTTAATGTATCGTTTTAAATGGCCCTTCAGTTCAGTATCAAACCAATAAGGTTTCTTCCCCACCCAAACACGTTTCTCTGTTCGAATAAGTATCGTTCTCAATGTCATAATTGTGATATATCTTTAATGTCTTTAAATCGGTGTCGTCAAATGACAAATATTACAGGCAGTTTGGCTAAAACTTTGGCAGCCTGACAAATCAACCGTGACTATATCCTGATATGTTTCATAATTTTCAACGACGCTCACAAGTGGGGTCAACGAAGGGGTTGCGTCTAAAAAGTTTGTTAATAGTTTACACTAATTACTACTCTTGACTGATCACAGCTCTCGGAAAATCAGCGAATTCGACCGAAAGTGGTATTCTCCTAATCATTTAAGACTAGCATGAATTTAAGGAGGCTTTATTAAGAAAACTGCTTTCAATTTGTTTAATAGTTGTCGTGGATGCATGAAATTTCTGTGGAGGACTTTTATGATCGAGTGTGTTCTTCTAGCGCTTGTATTAAAACCTGAAAATGAAAAGATCGCAGTAAAATGATATGTCGACCTTGAATTTATATACAAACAAGCACACGAGCACTGACGGCACACGCACGAGCTAGAGATATAAACTAAAGAGTCACAAACAACAACTATAAAACAAAAAAAATGGACGTGTACACTTTGAGTTAAAGTGCTTACCAATTTATATTTCAGAACGTTGTACTCAAATACTAGACGGTAAACTTGCGCTAGCTTTCAAACTGCTCATATTTCTTATCCTTTAGTTGGTCAAGTAGTATTTCCTATGTCAAGGACGTTCAAAGATTATCTAACTGTCAGGACCGCTACGAAAGACTAGTCATTCGTACAGAATTAACCACTTGTCAGTGTAAAATAGGCGACATTTTATAAGCATTGTTTACAAACTGAAGTAACTCGGTTATTATTTGACTAGTCAGTGAACAAGTGATAAAACACCGCTAAACTTTTGAGTAAGGGAGAAAAGCAATACAACTACAAATATCAGTCACAGAATTCTACTAATTCATAAAGTGAGTTTGAGTTAATAAGGCGGCAAATCTACTTAGTGATTTAGACACACGAGACTCCAACCATCGAGTGATGGATTGCAGTGTTGTTCTTATCAGAACTGGATCGAAGGCGTACAAACACCTCCCTAAATTTATGTTCCAGTTTTTAAAGTTAATTTGTGTGCTTTTAAAGTTTATTTGTTTGTTTTCCCTCTCTTAGTTTTTGTTAGGAAATTATATAACGCAGGGACAGGTACCCCCCAAAAAAAAACAAGAGAAATCTATTTTCGTGACTTCAGCGATGTTTTACCGTAAAGTGGGTTGATATGAATTATCACGGCAATCAGGCAATGCGAATAAAGTGGACTTTGTCGCGGAATATTTTGTGATGTCCAAAACTTATTTTAAACATGTATTGTGACTGGATACTGATAAATGAAGGTCTTCAAGGTGGTTCTTTGATCTGCTTTAATCCTTTCTTTGATAATAGTTTTTTGCTTTTCTTTCGTTTTACTGTTCTACGGTCTTTGATCACATATTACTCGCAATGTTTTAGACTTAGAAGAACGGTCAATTAAGTGTCATAGAACACTGAGGTATATTTCGCAGATAGAAGTATTGATACTATAATGTTTACTGTTCACTCATGCCGTAACTTTATTCCAGTATAAAGCTTGTTGGACTATTAAACTCAATGTGTGTGGCCAAACGATTTTGGCGCCGGCCTTCTTGGCCATTACAGCATTACCCCCTGTAACTTCACCGACGCAAATGAAGGAACTACATCACGCCTCAAACCCGCACACTTTAGAAACAGTACATTTGAGTCTTGAGAATATAACATGAATTAGTAAAACACGACAGGATACAAGAAAAACGTAAAGAGACGGAGTTCTAGACTGATTATTTTGTTCAAAATAAACTGAGATATAACAATGAATGATGTGAGAGTCCATATTGAGCTTTTTAAATACTTCCTCGAAATTGTACAGTCTAGTACTATTATTAGCTTTTAAAGAGGCTCGTATAAATCCTTCGGTAAACCAACAATTAGCCGTGCTAAAACCATCTCTAGTTTTATTTTAATTATACTTCAACCAAAGTTTGCCTGTTTTTCATATGTTACCCTTTCCGGCGTTTGGAACTTAAGTAATTTTAGCTTATCTGGGTGAAAACATTCCGCGCGAACCACAAAAAGGGATCTTAGCAAAAACCACTTTCCCGGCCCACTTTCCTCTTCAGAAATAATTCCGTGGTTGAACACACAGACCCGAGACTCTATTATTCTCAGACAAAAGGAGCGAACAAGAGGACTTGTGATTAGACTTGCGTTTGCTTTCCTTTTGATCTATGTTACGGTCGCGTTTGAATTAAAGTCAAATGTTTCCACTGTAGATTCCGAATTTATTGTCGAGTCGAGACACGTTCTTGACACATAGTCGACACATCACTTTCTCCACAAGAATGTTTCTAATGCGAGCTAACGAGTTTATTATGTGTTGTACCGGTGACAATTGTATTAGCACCGACCCACGCTGTTTTTTTAACTTGCTCTTCGCCTTCTTTGCTTTTGTTTCGATAAGTCGTTGTAGTTAGTGTTATTATTTGGATAAAGAACATTGTTGGAGACACGAGTCTCTTTTCACTGAGCAAACAATTTCGTGTCTCGCGTTTGAACAAAGCAATGTAAACATGATACTAATAGACTGGTATTGAATCTGGGCTGTATTTAATACCGCGAGAAAGTAACACCACTTTATACAAAACATCTAGGAAGTAAAGATACGCTATGTATGGGCAACAGACTTGTTTCAAGCGTAATCTTGAATAGACGTAACCTTAGATTTTTTCGCTTTACACAGTTCGTGCATGTGTGACGGCAAATATCACAGTCCAGCCTTCAGACCACACAACAATGGTTACTTGTTAATGATTACTAATTGAAATTTGTAAACAACTTGACACCAATTAGGAGAATGGTACAGCTAGAATGCTGATTGGTCGAACCGCGGCTCATTTTGGAAACCCCGGGCGAACCGTGAAAAGGCAATTTCCTTGAGCGTAGCGTAACTCTATACGACACGAGGCGGTGTCTCTGAAAATTTTAGTGAATCGTGCATGGTATGTGGGCAGAGGTTATCAGCAAGCGGATATAAATGAATAAGCAATTATACAGATCAACGAAATCAAAAGCTGGCTCCAAAGCACTCCCAGTTGACAAATCGCGGTTCATCCGATCTGAGCAGAGATAAAGCGACCCGGGACGATCCGTGTACTGCAGAAGGCCGTTCTATATCCACCGCCACCGACTGAGCTGAATTATTGTAGCAACGAGCTCATAAGAGGGAAGTTTAACTCACTATGCCGGTAAGGCCCACCATGCGAGATTGTGAAGTTACAAGCTGTGAGCAGTCGCTTTTGTCCCCCAAAAGTACCTGCAGTTCTAGTGGGTCAGAAAATAGTCTTAGTCCAGGACCATCACACCCGTTGAGCCATCGGCTCTTTGTCAGTCGTAAAGCAGTCACTCTGCCCCTGGATGATCGAAGACATGCGTATGTGAAAAGACTCTACACAAACAGCCGTGAGAGATGGAGACAACAGCACGTAAACTTGGCATTTGCGGAGCTGAGAAAACTAATTCCTACGTATCCACCTGAGAGAAAGCTCTCCAAAAACGAGATCCTAAGACTTGCCATGAAGTATATACGGTTCTTAGAGAAAATACTTCAAGATATGGACTCTGCGTCAACCGCCGTCGTAGATAACGTAGACGATAACCTTGTCGTGAATGAGATGGATTGCTCAGATTCAGGGACAGTGGAACAGGATCAAATTGTAACAATGAGCTGTCAGATTGAGACAGAGAAATCACTGGCTGAAGAGCTAGGCTCATCGTCCTCTCACGATGATGTATCCTCACTCTTCCTGGGCCAGTCTTAAACACGCTCTGGTGCTTTTCATCCACTGTAAGTCGGTGTGGAGAAAGCGCGTGGCCGCCTCAAGCTAAGGTCGCGTTCTCTGATTTTTATCGGTTCAAAATTATCTTAACCCGGCTGCCTGCGCACAAACAAACGTAATTCTCGACATTTTTTAATGTTTTCGTAGAATGTTTACGATTTGTAAATAGTCTGTCTTGTTTGTATAGTGTTTACTTTAGGTTTATCTGAATAGAGATTGAGTTAAATGTTTATGAAGATCGAACTTCGTTTTATCTTTGTTATAGATGAGAACTCAAGATCACTTAGTATTGTGAGTGAATTGTAATTAATATTGCCTCAGTTAGATCAGATACAGGCCTATTTTACGAAACCTCAGCCTCGATACGTCGAGGTAACATTGTATATTATATAGAGGAAAACGGGATTGTAATTAAATTAACATGAAAACATTTGTCAACAATACCACATTACAACGTGTACATTTAGCTTAATAGAATGAACCGAAGTAGAGCACAAATCTATTTAGGAACTGATAAAGCTGCTAGGACAACGTAAAGGGAAAAGGCAATGCTTTCCTTCCGTGCATGATAGCCTTGAAAGATGAGAAGATACGAATAGTCGTGAAGTTAGCCGCCAGTAGTAGAAAGCATTTATGTCGAAATCGGTAGATCGTAAGTGCGATAAGGCGGAGATATGAGCAAAAGGGCTAATAAGGATATTCGAGAACGCACTCCAAGAGCTCTTCATTGTTTTGCATTAAGGTCACAGCTCTCGACAACCTAGCTAATAAACCCATGCCAAGACATATGAAGGACAGACACAAACTTGACATGATACTTAGGCCGCGTTTGAGCTGTGACCTACACAGAAATTCTCACAATTATGTCATATATATAATCATAGCCTAAGTTCCCACGGCTAAAGAAGCTACCGCAGGCATTCAGGCAAGCATCGGTATGAATTTTTCGTGCCCAACTTAACGCAGGACACTCCGCCCGAGTAAATTTGCAGCACCCCCACGGAGGATGTGAAGTCATTAGACTTGTCTTCAATAATAACTCAGTAATAAACTTTTAAAGTTCTCCCTCGATTGCATTAAGGGGAAATCAAAGAACTGTATGCGCGCAAGCTGTTCGTTGAACTGTCGGTCTTGAAATAAATAGAGTTCCACATCTGCTCACCACGCAAAAAAAACGTTTGCTTACTGACGAGTACCCAGCTTATTCAGAGCAAAGAGAATGCGCCGTGTATGTACTATATTTCTGATTGGTCCCCTGGAGAGAACGGAATGAGTTCTCGTCTCGATCGCTCATAGACTTGAGGCCGAAACGCGAGTGGAAAGCTTTTTACTAAACAACCTGACACAGTGACTATGATTCATATATCTAATTCCTATAATGCCAGATGTTATCATTAATTATTCTCAAACCTGGATTCCATAAAGTTGTAATTTCGTAAGCGTCATTCCTCCTGGAATGATGATCTTTCAGCCATCGATATCAACCATTTTAATAGCTTTAAAAATAAATTGATAAACACTCAGTTATCACTGACTGGATCAGTGCCGACAACTTTATGATTTTTAAACCAAAATGAATACAAGCCCTAATTCGGGTTTATAATCATTTTCCTTCCCCTTTGCCTTTATTACTCGGCTAGAACACTACAATGGCAATGAATTGACATCTAAGTTACAGTTACAATCCAAGATGAGTACTGAATTTCCTATAGAAACTCTAACTTTCAGCACTTTGTATGTTCATTCAGTTTCTATCGTCGTGGAGTTATATTTAGTATCTGTTTGTATATAAAATACAACCATTTCTAAAAAAAAACGTCAGTCCCCAAAAGCCAAAAACAAAGACGTTGATGTGATCGGTAACATGGGAAATATTCTTTGTTGTAATCAAACTGGCAACAATTATTAGACTCGTATTTGCGTATTATTATATTGGCGTCAACAAGCAAAACTTCAAAAACCAATCATAATATTCTATTTATAGAAGGTAACTGTTAGGGAATAGAAGAATAGGCAATTTTCCGGGAATAATTTCAGCAGGGCTAGCGAGGGCTAATGAAAACATTTGCATTTATCTACACCGAGTCACATATGGGAGTGAAACAACAACAATTGTTGTATCAATTTCCCCCTGATCGGATGGTATAATATCACTGAGAGGAGGAGTAAATCTACAATCCTAATCTAGACTCTGCAAGTGTAGCTAGACCCAGCACCCAGGCTCATGATTTGCGATATTTCGCAGGTAGGCTTGAAATATTGTATTGGTAGTGATGGAACCAACTAGACTGTGAATCGCCATCTACATGCATGTACCTAAACTAATTAACATCCGTTCACACCAAGCTGTTTAGTTAAACAAGTTTAAAGTAATACCAGGCGGTAATACCTGTTCACACCGTATGCTCGCTGGCGCTAAACTAGTTTCAAACTGACCTTTCTTATGTATACAACCTGTTCGACGTAGTTTTAACTCTCTGTAACTAAACACCGGATTCAAGCTAGGGGTCGAGACACACTCAGTTTAGTTGCCGTATGAATGTGGCATAAGTCAAATACAATAATTATTAATAATATGATTATTTATACACGTAAAAAAAAAGGCAGGTTTCGTATTCTCACGGACGAGCAGAAACGAGCCCTCGATGGTGGCTTATCGGGGGAATTCGCTAAAAGTATTTAGCATAAGAAAAGGACCACCGTTTTAGCTATTGAGTACTCGTTCCAGCCAGTCCGTGAAAATTTGAAATTGGCCTATTACTGAATTTGAGTGCATGGATTAGCGATGCTCCCTCGCTTTGCCTTAGTTTATTCTTTTTCAAGATTGTCATTACTAATCAACAAAGGACTATACTATAACTGCGCTGGTTTACGTAATAGTTAACAATGAAAACAAGTTTATTCGTACTTAGGTTACATATTTACAGAGGAGAGAAACTGTTATAGGAAGATGTGAAATCTGCGTACAAGCCAACAAGGCTTCAATAAATTAACAGCCTCAAGCAAAAAGGCATCGGCGGCGAAATCAAGAGAGGGAGATGGGGAGGATGACGACCGGAAGGGGTGAACAATTACGCGCATGAGTAGAAAGACACCTGTAAAAGAGATGGAATCACTGTGATACAAACTACGATCAACTTATATGAAAAGCTTTCAGTTATCTTACCTATCTTGTACTCGAAAAGGCCAGGAACTCTCGGGTGCGTCTTAACCTCCATATCCTAATAACTCAGCCGTCTCAATAATCTTGCCAACTACTACCTTGACAAAATTTCATTTATCGCAGGAAGCCTAGGCTCATTTGTTTCCCTTTGTGTGCTTTCAGAACAAACGTCTGAGGTGAGAGTTACTGCCAGGCCAAGAGTACTGTATATGCGCTGCACATGTTTGACATCCGCAGGATTTGATGCGGACTGAACAGGGACATATTGTTACTGAATGAAATATTAATAACACTCCTATGGTAGGGGTATATCGCAAGTAATAACTGTAATTGTATGAACATGGAATTCGAATTGTAAATTGAGTAAATACTCGCAACAGTGACAAAACATCATATCCAGAAAATGGGTAAAGCCAAATTGACTCTTTTTGACGGCGATGTTGAGTCGCAGGAGGATAAAAACCTTTTTTTGCTAGGCTAACCTCGTTCTGAAACTGCTCAGTTCGAGGCTGACCCTGCAAAACATATTTTTTCAAACCAGGATGGCCGCCATGTGAGAAGCGGCAATTCTCAAACCAGAACAGTGGGTAGGAATTGGCGAAACCTTCGCATCCCAAGACTGCTGTCCCGCATGTGTCCATTCAGTGACAACTTAGTTCGCATCAAGATTATTCACTGCGTATATATAAGTGATTATTCAAGAGTACATTATGCTTTGTAAAATAAACTTTAAGAAGCACCGAAAGAACATTTTGTAGTTCGTCGCTTCTTCTTTTATATACTGACAGCAGAAGGAAAAAGTATTTTAGCATCGATGACAGATAGCAGCTCAGGATCTACAACCCCCGCCTCTCTGTCGACGGATCGAATTCAAAACAGCTCGAACCGAACCCATCCTAACTGAACGTCAAAACCTAGCCCTTGAGAAAACTTAAGCCGGAAAAATATTGACCTTATTTTTAAAGGAAACGCGACCCGATGCGCGAAAATGCTTTTTAGAGGCGTTAAAAGTTTTAGGATTTCTAAAGCATATTCAGTACCTGACCTCAATGAAACATGATCATGGTACGTTAAAATCTTTTTAGCTCTTCCCATGATATCTCTTTGCTGTCATTCAGCACTTGGGGAGTTTCTCCATTATATTTAGATTGCTGAGAGATAGACTGAATCGATATCGTTTAATTCTGAACGAGTGTTAAATCCTCCTAATATGCGTTCAACAGTTCCGACTTGGAATTTAATAAAGACTTTAAGCAATGCCTCAAGATATGACTATGACCTCATTAATATTATAAACGTTTTCCTTAACAAAATGGTACGAGTCTGGTTAAAAACATGATTTCCCCTTCGTTTATTTTGTTTTACCTACAAAAACAAGCCTGTTCACAGGCCCCGGATACTAAAACAAATTCGGACAAAAGCTAGAGAAGAGGAGGACTGGGTAGAGAAGGTAAAGGGAAGGTAAATGTTTTGTTTTCGCCACGTTTTATTTTCGTCATTTCCCCCAGTATCTAGAGCCTGTGAACAGGCTATAGCTAACCTAACTGTTAAACACCTGAACATGTACCTCAGACTCAGCATAAGTACGGCCCTGAGAACAGCCGATCCAGGAAAAATAAACCGCAACATTAAGTGATCCTAAATACAGTGATACTCTTCTTAGCAAAGCTTCGCAGCTAGGGACTGGTCATAAATTAGCGCGGGGGAGGGGAGTGGGGGTGGAGTAAGGGGGAGTGTCGTACCTTTATTTTAACGCACAAAAATACAGGGTCATAAAAACATCGACCATTGAAAATGTGGGGTTATAGGGGGAAGAGGCAAAAGAAGGGTAGGGGCAGGGCATGCTTATTGTCGCGGGAGGGTTGTATATTTTTAGAGTTTGTGATTTCATTCTCCACACCGTATTATATACCCAGTACTACCGATATACCTAGTCGGATGAAAATTGATATCTAAATTACTCTGTTTGCAGAGGTTTCTTATCTTTTCTCGGCCTTTTCCCCGGGGCGTTTCCGCGGCCTTTCCCTGAGGCTTTTTCCTGTTCGGTTTTCATTGTGTTGTATGTCATGGTAAGTTTAACATATTTATCGATAACTAATTAATATTGATTTATACCGAGAAATCGATCGAATCTATTCAGTTATATTAGTTACTCAAACAGTTGTTTTACTCTAGAATTCAATGGTTCAAGTGTCTTTACTTTATAAGTAGCTCGGAACGAGTAAATGGTTAACTGATGTATACCTGCACACCACATAGCGCACTCACGCACGCACACAAACAGATGTATACCGTATACAGCTATTTCAAGTGAGGTTGTCTCGTGCATGTTGCACATGGTACATATTGCATTCTCTGTTCCAATACAGAAATTGATTACTTTTATGGTCTGTCTGTTTAGTCAAGTCTGCGTGTTTTAAGTTCCATAGACCAGTTTACGGTCATGCGCAGTTGTTCAAGTCTTTGGTTTCAACTGTCACGCAGCAACTGCTGACCAAATAAACAAAGGATTTGTACAACTGCGCATGAACCATAGACTGGCCTATAGATGGTTTGCACTCAATCCCCAGAGATTCAAATGGCAAAGGGCATGGCGGCCATGTTGGTGTACAGAACAAAAGAAGCTAACGAAGTATCTATTGTTAACTGTATACCAACATGGCGGCTATGACGTCACGTGCAAAGGGTCTATTAACAATGTGAGGGATTCACTTTTTCTCAACACTGTTCTGGCTGCAACTGTTAGATCCGGTCTTTGAATGTATACAATGTAAAAAGCAACATGCACCGGACAACCTTTTTGAAAGATAAAGGTCGGTAACTCGTCAGTGACAGTCTGGTGAGACTGATAAATTTGAGGCCGATGTGGGACCTACAATATTACGTCCTTATCCGAGAAGACGGAGTTCGAGAACGAGGTTGTTTCACAAAGGCGGCACTTTCTACTCAGTTATTTTAAGATCCTGAGTATTGATCCGGCCGGGGTTTGAACCCGCGACATCCCGCACGACAGACCGCTGAGCTTAACCACTGAGCTAACCGGGAGGCGGTTGAAAACTGCTTGAAAACACGTACGTAAGCGAGGTCCTCGTCCTTGAAGCTCGCGAAGCGAACGTGAATCAGTGTTGTTGTTGGTTCTTGTCTTCTCTCTCAGTGGAGGGCGGGTTAACGATCAACTTATTAACTGACGATGGGCTCCTTCTGACGTCCGTTAATGTTTGTGTGATAGTGAGTGACTAGGACGCGTTCGGGAATGCGCTGTGAAGTGATTCATAACAACTCGTGGAATTAGAAGCTATGAAGGAGTCAGAAACAAGCAAATTACGACAAAAGATAAGTACTTTAATTCGTTAGCTCATTGACAATAACTTTTACGGGAAAACTTAATATTTTGAATGCTATTCTAAGCTTATCAATGTTCATTCATCGACAACTGACTCTGGGGATTGGATCGAATAAAAACGTGATAATTTTGTCTTAGAGTCCTTGGCTTGGCTTGGCTGAGTGGTAAAATGAAGGACCACTATATCCAGTAGACATGTTGTACTGTTTGTTAGTTGAATTTCGCGCGCGATCAGTTGAGGAGCGACTGGCCCCGCTTTCATGTTTTCGACTCCAGGACCACGCGGTGAACTGATAGAGGGGGGAGGTGGGGAGGGCTTTGCCACATAAGCTCTTTTCCCACTGATTTGTCTCAGTTTAAGAAAATTAAACGTTTTCTGAGTTTCCGTCAATAAATAACAAACGAACGCAAATAAAATAATTATTCATTGGATATCCGATACGAACTCCCTGATCAAAATGTTTACGAAGAAACTGTGTTCAATAAAACAAAACTGAGTTTATATCTTGTATTGTATTGTATTGTATTTATTTGTCACTCACAACGTTACATTTAATATTACAGTTACACAGAAATATAGATAGATAGTTTACAAATATAGATAGTTTACAAATATTTAATATATAAAAGAACTAGAATAAACTAGAAATTAACGCTTGAGAGTGACAAGGAAGCCTCTGAGAAACTATATAAGCTTATTTGAAGAGGCTTCCTTGCGGCAGTCATAAAAAATATGTATTTTATTATTATTTTTTATATTATCACACAAGAGAAAAAGCATATTGAATTATAAATGAGAATATATTAAGATCAATGATAAAAGCAAAAGAACAGACAAAAATTATAGTATCTGGTTAAGTAAATATTGTTTCAGAGATTTTTTAAAGCTAACGAGACTTGAACTATGTCGAGGGGAAGAGAATTCCACATTTTTGGACCTTGAAAGAGGACAGTAAATTGCTTGATATTAGTTCGGCAGGGATGCGATCTGTAGTTAGAGGAATTTCGTGTTTGGTACCTATGAATTTGTTGATTAGTCAAGAATATATCATTAAAGTAGGCAGGAAGAAGTTGATTATGATAAGAATACATGAAGCATGCAATCATAAGAGAATTTATTTTAAAGACATCAAGGATTTTTAGGGAGTAGAATAAAGGAGCAGTATGTGCGAGGTAATCAGCATTAGAAATTATTCGTACAGCACGTTTCTGAAGAATAAATATGCGATTTAGATTTGTAGGGTATGTGGATGACCAGGCAATGTTGCAGTAATTGATATAAGGATAAACTAAAGTATAATAAAAACTTAAGCGAGACTTAGAAGATAAGAAATAACGTGATCTTGATATTATGCCAATTGATTTTGCCATTTTTTTCGATACAAAACCTATATGATTCTTCCAAGTAAAATGTTGATCGATGAAAACACCAAGGAATTTAGTAACTTCTACTCTATTAATAATATGGTTTTCAATAAAAATGCTTTTGTTTAAATGTACTCTATTTTGTCTGGGCGTAAATACCATATAGTTTGTCTTTTTCAAGTTTACAGAGAGTTTGTTTGCTTTTAGCCATGTGGCTATTTTTATGAACTCGCTATTTAAAGTATCAAAAACATGATTGAGATCTTTGTTAGAGCAAAAAATGCTTGTATCATCCGCAAAAAGAAGAGATTCAGTTAAATTGGAAGCATTAGGAAGATCATTAATGTACAAAATAAAGAGTAGAGGACCAAGAATTGATCCTTGAGTAACACCGCACTTTATAGTTTCTAGATTTGAGGTATGGCATCCGAACTGAACAAATTGTTTTCGATCCGTTAAATAACTTTTCATACATTCAAATGCATTTCCACGAATTCCATAATGATAAAGTTTGTCAAGTAAGATTTGGTGGTCTATGGTATCGAAAGCTTTCGACAAATCAAGAAATATACCTACTGTAATTTCATTTTGATCAATTGCCGAGGCGATTTTGTTAATTAAGGTAATAAGTGCTAATGAAGTAGAATGATGTCTACGGAAACCAAATTGTTTTTTATAAATAATATCATGTTGATCCAGAAACTCAATCATCTGATTATACATGACTTTTTCAAACAGCTTAGAAAAACCCGGAAGTATGGAAATTGGTCTGTAGTTATTGAAACACTCAGAATCATCAGCTTTAAAAATAGGAATAACTTTAGCAATTTTAAGCGATTTAGGAAATACTCCATAATGAACAGATGAATTGATTATGTCCGCTAATGGCTGTGAAATATGGTCAAATGAAAGATGGATTATTTTCATAGATATGTTGTCATGACCAGGAGCTTTATTTGGCTTGAAGGATTCAATTATGTTTTTGAGTTCTGAGGGTGTAACATTTTGCAATAACATGGACTCGGAGCAAGAATCTGCTAGGAAATGTTTATGAGATTCACTGGTCGTAGGAATTTTATCAGCAAGATTAGGTCCAACTTTAGTAAAATACTGACAAAAACTGTTTGCAATTTGTGTCGCATCAGTCACTTTCTCGCCGTTACTTAATTTAAAACTAGAGGGATAGGAAGGTTTAGCTTTACGCTTATTAATGAGCTCGTTAAGAATTTTCCATGTTGCTTTCAGATCCCCTTTTGCCTTTTCCAATTTCTCATCAAAAAAAATCTTCTTTGCAATTCTAATCAAGTGGTTCAATTTATTCTTGTAGGACTTGTAACATGCCTCACGTTCAGCAGTTGGGTTATTGAGAAATCGCTTATACAACTTTCCTTTCCTATTAATTGACTTTATTAAACCCTTACTAAGCCATGGATTTTGCATTGTTTTTAGACGTTTGCCTTTTAGTACTTTCAGGGGGAAACTAGCATTGTAAAATTCTATATACTTGCTTATAAAGGTGTCATATGCGCTATCTGGGTTGTCAGTTTTAATTACACTCCAGTCGAATCTACTGAGCATGTTATTGAATTTGGAAGCATTGGCAGTATTGAAATCGCGTATAACAAGGTGTTTTTGCCTGCTTTGTGAGGTAGTTGTAGAGGTGCGTGCAATCGAAAATACCGGTAGGTGATCTGACAAGTCGTTAAAGATAAGTCCATTATTAGATTGAATAGAGATATTGTTAGTAAGAATGTTATCAATTAGTGTGGCACTATATGCTGTTAGTCTAGTTGGCCTAGTAATGAGGGGGTAAAATAAACAAGAGAACAAAAGATCAACGAATTCAGTTGTTGCAGAGTGTTGTTCATGCTTCAAAAGGTCTAAATTAAAATCGCCCATAACGTAGCACGTTTTGTTTTCTTTCGAGATAATGGCAAGCAATCGCTCAAAATGCTCCAGGAATTCATGTACATTTTGAGAAGGCGGTCGGTAGACCGTGCCGATAATAACATTTTTCCCATGAGGGTTTCTGATTTCAGCAACACGATTGTTCGAGATAAAGTTATAGCCAGGAATAATAACAGAGTCTGAATTAGAGTCATTCAGCCAGGTTTCAGAGACACCGATAGCAAAAAAATTATGCTCAATGCATCCTATTAATTGGCAAAATTTGTCAAAATTTCTAGAGAGACTACGAGCGTTGATGTGGAAGAGCGATAGACTATTTGTACTCGAAATGCCTTTAGAGGATATCAACTGGTTGAATTGTTGTTCAGTAAAATATTTACAATCAGTATTGGCATCAAGAAAATTTAAGTCAGGATCCAGATCACTGGAGACAGCATTTACATTCTTACAATTATCTTCAAGTGGATTGAAAAACAAGCACTCTAAGCGATCTACATTAAAGTGTACTAGACCATTAGCTAGCTCGTACAGTGCAAAGTTAAATTGTGTATCGTCTAGCTGGTTAAAGGGAAAAATTTCTTGAAGCCATTTCGAGCACAGGCTGTCATTTACTATTCATAGCAGTAGTACTAAGACTATATAAACAATGAGAACAAGTTTTACCTACATGATTGTAAACAGAGTTAGTAGTTGAACTAGTCATCTCTAACAGCAGCATACGAATCCTCAGCGACATCAGCTATAGTTGGGGGCCGCTTCTCTTTGATGACTAGCCTATCAAGGACAAAATAAGCAATCTTGCCCGCTTCTTTAGCTTGCTTTAGCTCCGTCAATTGTGCTCTTCGTTTTTCCATGGTCTCCTCCGCCAAATCCTCGCTCACATAAATCCCGTCTGGCTTAATCCTCCTTGCTAACCTCAGGATACATTCTTTCATTTTCCAGTCAAGCAATCGACATACGATTGTCCGTGGCCTGTTAATGGGGGTTCCGTCCTGCTTCTTCTTACTGCCGACTCGGTGTGCTCGTTCGATTTCTGGCTCGAATTCGAGCTGGAGTTTATCCATTAGAGCATTCTTGACCTTGTCTTCAGTCTGGACCCAAGTTTCGTAGCCATTCTCTGCTATCCCATTCACTCGTATATTGTTACGCCGGCTTTGATTTTCAAGGTAGGTTGCCTTTCTCTTCAGGTTCGCCATGTTGGCTTCCATGGTTGAAATCGTCTCGGCTTTTTGTCGTAGTCCGCCCTTCTGGATTTGTATTTCTTCTTTAAGCCCAGTAATCTCATTCTGACTGTACTCCAGGCTCGTCTTAAGCGCGTTGACCATCGTGTTTAAGGCTGCGACCTCTCCATTAAGGTTATCTATGGCAGAGTCGAAGTGCTTTTTCAGGTCTTCGGCTTGGTTTTTGAGCGCCAAGTCTATGTGCTCTCTGCACAAGCCTATTTGGTCTTTTATGAGCTGTTTCACGGTCACTTCGTCCAACGATTGATCTTCTGGACATTCTTCGCTTGATGAAGCCTTAGATTTTCTCTTGGGTGGCATATTTTCATCAAATTTCATCAGAGTTCGTTAGAAACAATTTTTGAACCGACCGCTGACCGCTCAGATGTTATAGACCAATTTACGGTTCATGTGCAGTTGTTCAAGTCTTTTCTTTCAACTGCCACCATTGTCTACATCTGCCTACCCACCAAATAAATACTAAATACATACTACTTTAATCCAGCCCATCTTCAGCTATACTGATACCGTGTGGGGCGAGTTGTCTGCCGGTTGAAGCAACAACCTCCAGCGTCTACAAAACCGGGCAGCTCGCATAATTCTCCGGCGGAATACTTCTAGAGATGCTTTCACAATATTAGATTGGGTAGATTTATCTACTAGTAGGCAAATTCACAAGTGTATATTGGATTTTAAGTGTTTAAATAATTTAGTTCCTGGTTATCTTTGTCAATATTTTACAAGGAACAGTAGTATTCGTACTTATAACACCAGACGGAAAAACGACTTACATCTGCCTAAAGTGAAACTCAGTCTGGGGAAGAGAACTTTTAAATACTCCGGATCAGTACTCTATAATTCTCTTCCAGCTGAAGTTAAAAGGCTACCTCATTATCTACTTTCTTTAAGTCTAGTTGGCTTATATGTGTATCATGTGTTGTTTTTTTGTTTAAAAAATCTTAATTATTGGTAATTAATTAATTAAGCTTACTTAACTAGTTAGCTAATGTAACACCTTAGACTACTTGTAATTCCAATATGCATACATTATTAGTGATTATACTTTAATTTTATGTCAGTACATTTATTAATAATTAGGATTTTTGTAAGTTGCATGCAGCTTGTATATATTTTATTGTATTATACATTGTAATTACTGTTAGCTTATGCAGGGCCTCTCTGGATACCAGCCTCGTTGCTGAATGGGCTGGCACCCTGCCTAAATCTCTCTATCTATCTAAGATAATTGCACATGAACCGTAAACTGGTCTATTAAAACCATTGCCTCAAGCTTCAAATGACACATTCGATCTTGACGACTAATATAAAAGACAACGCTTCATTAAAATGTTCACCTGCTTCAAATGTTTATCTGAACTGGAGCAAATATTACACTACCCCACCCCCCATATAGAGCAAATTTTACACTACCCCACCCCCCATATAGAGCAAATATTACGACTGACGATGCGCGCGCTGCAGACAAAATTACTTTGGCAAATGCTTTTCTGAGTTTTTTTCAGTTTTCTCGATCGCTAAATTGATAGAATGGTATAGCTTGCATCATTTAGACTTCTCGCTCTTTGTCTCTATCCTGACTTTGATAGATGATTCGGGGCTAGTGCGCCCCTCGCCAAGTATCTGCCGATAGAAATTTCGAGCTCGCAGTCTAATTGATAAATAGACCGTATGTTCTGTCCCAGAGCAATCGCTGCGATCGCTACGAGAGGGTTTGGATGAGGTTAACTGACAACTCACAAACGGCCTAAATTTAACTGTCCATTGGCAAATAAGGATGTTTTAAACTGTTAACTGATGATTGAACATTTGTTGTTAGCTGATAAATCGGATATACAGCTTTGAAATCCAACAAAATAATGCTAATTCTTGAATATTGCCCTTAGAATGGTGTTCTTGGTGGTTAGCCGTCAACTGACAAACTGATCAAACTCCAATAAGTTTAGGCAATATTCTGCTAATACAGAACAATTTAAAAAATAGTTTTTGATAAAATTATCCCAGAATCATGGAACTGCCTGCCACAGGATGTAGTTTCAAGCTCTACTATTACTGCATTTACAAATATTAAGCTTAAGGGGGGATTACAGTTGAAGCGCTTTTTTGACACGTTTGCGTAGTTTTTACGCTATTTCTCATTGGGATTGTATGTTATTTTAAATTCGCTTCAATTAAGCTGCAGTTGAAGGTTCACTTAGTTTATTATAATTTTTCTGGATTTTTTCATGGCTTTCATAAGGAAACATTGGGGTTGGAGATTTGATTTGTTTTGAGTAAATAGGAAAAAGAAAGTTTTATGGAGAATTAAAATTGAGGGTTTTTGGTTAATAATTAATAGATGGGCACCAAATTTGTCTGCTATTGGCCAAGGTGTGTACTAATTTCTTTTTTCCTATTTTTATTTCATCTTCCATTCTCAACCCTTTTCCTACAAATTCAACTGTAACCCCCCTTAACTTAATAACACCTATATACGTATTAGTTTGTAACGGCTCTTGCTCCCCCCCTCTCCCTGTGGCGTGTTACTCCACTGGGAGATTTTTGTCGCAGTATAGTCAATAGATAGATAGATATACGGTTGAGCTTCCTATTTAAAAAGGGCTTGTGCTTGCTGCGAGTGAAACTCAAACGTTTACTTACCGACAACAGTGCACACTGAACCGACTTTTCCAATTCATGATAAAGGTTAGTTTTGAATTTGTTGATACTTCCATTTTATTGTGTTTAAGAGAAAATATATATCCTTGACGGAAGGAAACCAATGGAAATGTATTGGTGGTCTTTGGTTAATTAGTTAATTGATATTGCTCTCCCTCCCAAATATAATTTATATCGGCGGCAAGCAAAAATCTACCCAGGTGTGTTCCTCGTCTATGTGTTACTGATATAACGGCAGTTGATTAGTTAGAATACTCTTTGCTGCCTTACTAGTTGATTAGTGTATGAACTGATGATCACGACGACATCAACAGCCAACAGCTGCAATGAAGGAGTAAAAACGTTGATTTGAAATTGTATTTTGCTAAGGCGTTTACTTAGTCTAAACAGATTTTTGTCTATTCTTGAGGGCTTTGGTAAAATTAATTCATTGATACTGCCCTGTTACAAGCCAAAATCTACCCTGGTGGTTCCTTGCCGGTCTATGCGGTTAAACGCCAGTTGATACTTAGTGAACTTAAAGCTTCAATTGTCAGGTATAAGTGATGAACTGCGACGACATCAACAGCTACAGTGAAGGAGATTCGGAAAACGTCGAATTGAGTTGTCTTTTGCATTTTACTAACTAAAGTTGTGAAAGCACTAGGCAGGGGGCGAGGGGGGAAGTTCCAGAAGAGAGAGTGACAAATTAAATTTTGATCCAGTCTAGCAAACCCAGATGCCCCACCCAAACTCTCTCGTGATATGTATACTCTGACATGAAAAAGATTTTCAAATGGAGCACTAAAATCAAAGACATGCTAACCCAAATTGGTTTTGGAAATATCTGGTTGGACCAAGTGTTAAATGAGGTCCACCTAACCTCGAACCTACTAAAAATTAAGCAAAGGATTAATGAAAAGATATAGAATTTCAAGTCTGGCTGGGGGATCTACATAACGACAATAGGAGCGACCCTAACCAGAAGAAGAAATTGAGAACATATCGCCTTTTTAAAGTCACATTTCTTTCGAAGGCTATTTATCAGAGGTTAAGAACCTAAAGTACAGAAACGCCTTCACTAGATTACGAATAAGCAATCATTCGCTAGAAATAGAAAAGGGCAGATGCTCAGGTGGTTATAAAAAACCTGAAGAAATAACTTGTTTTCAGTGCCCCAATGAGACTGAAGATGAAAGGCACGTTCTTGTTAAATGCCCTTTATATATAACAACTTGAGGAACGAATTATCAATCGAAAAAGAATATCAGATGATCAGTTGTTCCTCTTAATGATAGATCCTCCACCAAAACATAGTAGCGAAATACATATTTAACTGTTTTTCTCTTAGAGATAAGGAAAAATAATCTTAGGTACTCTGTATAAAATATTTGGATTCAAGTTGATGTACACGTTCGTACAAAGCTACAAATAAAATACTGACTGACTGACTGACAGAAGTCACTCAATGAAAATGCTTCCCACCCAATTTTCAGGGCCTCCCTACGGCCTTGAGACGGCTTTATGTAATTTTATTGCGCTAGGCACTAAGGAGGGGAAGGGACTGAAACATCTAGCAACCCTCTTGAACGTCCGAGGGTTATTTATAAGGTATTTATCATATATTGCACTTTGCGTAATCAGGAGCCCTGACGTTATAAATGTCACTGCATTTTATTCGTCTGCCCTTAACTGGACTGCGCACATACATCTTGCCTCGAGAAAATATATAATATTATGCAAAAGGATAAATACAATGTACCATGTGTCGTATGAATAACAATATTCAAAACAAGACCAGTGTCCTTACAGAGAGCAAGTAGGGTGGATATTTCATTTTGATTACACGAGTTACACTTTGATTTTTAAAGGCCTAATTATGTAAGATTTCAGTAAAACTTCATTGGAGAAAAGAGGAAGAACGTGCTATTATCAAGTTGTTGTATTTTTGCTTTCGTATTTTTCACTGAGGATAAGAAAGAGGGTGCCAACAATTCACAAACATAAGCGGTGATATATGAAAGAACTTGTGATAACATGGTACTTCTTGGTTCTTCCGACATGACTCAGTGTTCGATAATTATATCATGATCAGAAATAACTCCAAACTTTCAGTCCATGCAGGCTCATCTACATTTGTATATCAGGCCAGCAGATTGTTATTGTCCTGGTACACTTGCTTGGAGTAAAGTTCTGCAAAAACAAACAAAAATAATATAACAATAAAATACTACACAGAGAGCTTTGTACTTTGAGTCTATAGATCCCGGCTTTGCATGTGACGTCATCAAAATTCTAAAATCTAAACTATGAGATATGTAAAGCTGTTTTTTTAATATGATTTAGATATCGGTATTCTCAGTATTCTTCGAAAAATTTACGTCGATACGGTGATTTGTTTTTGAGTTACAGTACTTTGAATTTTGTGACAGCTCAGGTCAGAGTGTTTCCTAAATGTCAAGGAAATCCATATATTTCGGCCAATTTCAAATTTTAGACTTGATAAACCTTTAACAGTGATATCTAAAGTGTTTTAAAGTGAATGCTAATCATATTGATGGGAAAACAGCTTCATTTGTAGAGTACGTTTTTGGCCGCCATCTTGGTGTACTAAAGCTGTACACCAACATGGCCGCCGCATACTAATTACACTAAATTGTTCGAATATTATTTGGCCGACAGCTCGGTTACGAAGTACTCTATTGCTCCAAAATTTCGGTCATTTCTATATTTTTACCTGCTCTATACACAGCATTAAAAATATTTTACTAATATAATTTTTTTCTTGAGGCAATTTTTTTTATGACGTCAATGCAAACGATCAATAGGTTAAATCTACTGTATTCTTATTTCTCAAACTCATTAATAATGCATGAGATAGTCCTCCAATGGAGGGACTGTATTTGGTCACATACATGGGTCTCAGTGAAACCCGGTCAAACCCTTGTTCGAAGCTTTGTCAGGTGGATGCATCTTGACATCCAATGAAACACCAGTTCCAAACGCACTAGTGTTTGATCAGATTTCCAACTCTAGTGATCAATACTGATTTCTTAATCATCATATTCACGAACCACTAACTACTTATACACCTATTTCAAATATTTCAAAAAAGGTTGTCACGGACGACGGACAAGCGACAAAGGATTGTCACTATAACTGGCGGCAGCTAAGCGCAATTCCATTCGAAGTAAACCATTAAGAGAGGGTCCATGTGAAAACCATGCAGACGAGTCTACAGTGCACCTCTCCGATTTCCTTTAAACTTGGCACACATTTATATCTTAACTAGCTAATGTCCCATGTGAAATAGTTTGGCTGAAATGTAAAAGGCCTTTGAGATATGACAATCAAACTGTTTGACCCCCAGAAATGCTCAAAATCAGAGCAAAATATACCTTATGTTGTAACATGTCGCAATCGCAAATGATTTTAAGTAGAAAGATAATATTTTTACCTGCTTTAGTACTAAGTCACGTCAGCATATTAAAACCAAAATCAACTAATTTTATTTATATTTTGTCGCTTCTGTCGAATTTTTATTTAACGCTACTTTAATAGGTCTTTTTAAAACCCGATAAATGCTGTCTGGCAATGGCCGTTTGCAGAGTTGCGGCCTTCTTTTCTTTGAATTTAGAAATATTCCTAGATTGACTTACAATAGATCTTTGCATCTGGTAAAAAAAATCTCTGTAAAGTTAATGCTGGGTTAGAGATTACGCACTCTCAAAATTCGCAATGTTCAGTTATTAAACAAACGACGATATGGCGACACGGCGATTTTTTTCCGATTAAAATCGAAAATACGGTGAACTTCACAGATTTTCTGCCAATAATTGCTTTAAGAATTCGAATGCACATTCATTTTCAATATTATTTTAGTTTTGAAGGGTGACCAAGTCCATCACCCGATATGCAGATGTCTAAAGTGACTGAATTATTGTCGAGTTTGACGGAGTCAAAACTGAAAAATAGGTACTCATAGTTTCGTTTAAAATTGTTTGATTGGATCAAAGACAATGAATTTTCTTTGAATATGATATATAGAGGATTTCAAACTACGCTACGCTTTAAATACAGCTTCTAATCCGGCGAGTCACTCTGAATTTTGCGAGCCTCTGTAGCGGGGTGAATGAGTGACAAGTAGAAATGCACGTACAGTCGTATTTAGGTTCTTCAGCCGATTCTCTATTCAAGTTTTTAGTTTTTATTCTGTAAAGAAACGATGTTTTCTTTTCATAATAAAAAAAACCCTAATGGTTTCGTTTTCTTGGAAGCCCTTTATTATATGCTCATCGAATAGTTGGCCAAGTTAGAACCGTTTAGATTCAGCAACGGGAAGCCATTCTGATGTCGTTACTACCTTGTTACGGCCTCAATTTGTTTCAATCTTGTGCATAATATTCTGTTCGTTCCGTTGAAATACCAAAATGTGTGTATAATCCATGAAATCAAATGTGGTATCACCGAAATAGATGAAATCACTTCAGTGATATAATGATATCTCAAGAATTACGTGACAGGAACTGCGTGTAACGTCTGCACGTGTATTTCCCGCCCTATCCACGAGATGGATTTGGACTTGATCAAGTGCTCATTTTGTGTATATTCAACGAGGGAATGTGGCATATCTTCTCGTCGTTACCAGGGAAAAACAACTATATTACCGTTGAAGGCATGTCCCGACCCCCTTACTAAGAATTGTATGAAATGCCTTGGCACTTGGCGCGGATGTTGTTGATGGCGCGTGTCAAGTAAATTATCATAAAATCTATAAATATTTTCACCTGTACTGTACTGTCTAGATAGGGTATTTTATTCATTTTTGATTTTAGGTAATGCACTAGTCAAAGTAACCCCCCCCCCCCCCTCCTCCTCCCCCAACCCGGGACAGGGTGGGAGGAGGAGGGGGAGGGGGGGGGGGGTTGATTTAGAATAGTGCATAATGGCTCACTCTCTGCTTAAAGCTGCCTGTGATACACTTGTATGCGATTTGTTACTGTCGTCCTCGTATCTCTTTATAGCGGAGCTCGTTGCATAAAAAAAAACAATATGGAATACAAAAGATAAAAGAACAACCCACACAAGTGGAAGGAAAATCACGCCGCGCGCCTCGCCCGCTCGCAGACGTAAAGGTCGGTACACACGAATGGACAAGTCACGTGTCCTGATATCCTGTTCCCCGCGGACACCGGACATCCTACAGCTGAGAAACTACAAACCTCGTACACAAAGAATAACGTATTTCTTTACAGTTTTAAGGTAATAGACCAGTTCGCGGTTTATTATAATTCCGACATTTTGAAAGGGTTGTAAAGATGGCGCGAAATACAGTGTTTGTATGGGAATCCGATGACAAATAAAATCCGTAAAATCGAATTTCTGAAATATTCTTCAGATACAAACTTAAGATACCAGGTAAAAGATTAATTGATCGAAATTTGAGGGATGTAGCTGTGCTGGGAAGCATGCAATCGTGGATTTAGTGTTCCATACATTTGTCTGTAAAAACGAGTCAAAGTCCGCGGGAAAATTTGCGCAAAAAAAATCAATCTTCCAGGAAGGAAAACATTTTTCTGAAGCATTTCAAAGACATTTTTTTGTTTCGATGAGGCAAAATTTGCTTCCGCAACAATGTTTTCACGTTGGCTATAGAGGAAAACAATGTTTACTAGGCTCCAGTGACACACAGCATATGTGTTTCTTAGCAACACAAACCCAGACCCCACCGGCAAGACAATTTGACACAGTGCTCATTCGTTAGTTTTTTTTCGGCAACAACGTTTCCTCGTATATCCACCCGTGCAGCAAAACATTTGTATGCTTCCTGCTCGTTCAATTAGCCACCCAGGCAACATTAAGAGAAACAGAGAAGCGCAGTGTTCGCGCCTACGCCTTTTCGATCCCTCGTGCCTCGATCGGATGATCACGTAAAATGGCGGTCCCGTCTCACGCAATCTCGTTCTCATAACCCGCGATCTTTTGGCCAGTATCTTGGCGCTGGTCAAATGATCGCGGGCTCTGGGAACGAGATTGCATCTCACGACGCTCGTATTCATCAGCAGCTGTGTAACACAGGACGCTAAGGAACCACTTTGGACGTTAAACAAATATCTGGCAGTGACCACCATCAGTGCTTGTTGGTCAGCCGCATTAATGGGAAGATAACTAACATAACTACTCATGCTTGTAAACTGCGTGGCTTACCGTGTGTCTGAACAAGCGCCCCGCACATACATGTATATGTAAATCCAGCGTAATTCAGGTCTGGATAAAGTCTGTCACGATCCACACAATATGTTTCATCGTTCACCCAGATGTTTTCTGAACCCTTTTCTAAGATAGTTTGTAGCAATAGCAACATACGTCAGACATTTCTGAACTTCGCTTTCCAGGATGGCACTGCGCTCCAGTTCGGCACCGACACAGCTGATTAGGCCATCCCAATAAAATGCAAATACGTAGAGAGCTAGGAAAAGAGGTGTAGTTGAAAGTATGTTCTTAAAAAAATTTTTTTAACTTTTCCCAAAAATTGGGTCAATGTCAAGCTTTGTATTTTTTTTAACTTTTCCAAAAAAAATTGGGTCGGTCTGGCGATTGGAAACGGAACATTTTATTGGGATGGCCGTATGTGGGTCGTGTGAATATACAGGATATATGCACGGGATGTTAGAAATCATTTATAATTCATTGTTGTGACCTTGTGTATGAATGTATGCAAACATTTGAACCCATAACAGTTACATATATCAGGTGCATCATGGGTAATTTTAACCTATAATCAGCTTGAAAAAAATAAATGTTTTGCAAACAAAATTATGTAGATGTATTAAGTAGGGCATTATGTTTATTTTCAGTTCTGTTTCATGAGATTCATAAATATTTCAATATAAATTACCCACTCTGGTATATATGTTGGGCACCAGAGACGAAATGATAAAACACCGGATCTCCTAGCGTGTAGGGATCTGATCAGCAATATATATATATAAATAGACAAGAAAGGAAAGGCTGATTCAACGGTAGAGAGTTTTTTCTTCCAATATTCCACATGGAATGTACACATATGTGTTCGGGCTACCTGTGGTGCACAACAGCAGACTGGGTTCTAGTCCTAAATAAAATGGCGGATGCTACAAAGCCATCTGTATAAACTATAATGGGTAAATGTTCTTTCGGTGTAAAATCGACAAGAAGATAATTATCGTAAGTTGTGGCTTCGAGACCATGACAGAGCTGGGGAGGAGAGCACAAATAAGGCTAGAATCAGGTATGCATTTATCGCTGATTCATCCTTCGTATTACTAATTTCTCTTATTTTGAAGTTGATTGTTTTAAAATTAGTTGTTGTTTATTGCAAAACCATAGGCATAAGTGACAAATAAATTTATCACCCAGTTATTTTAGGACTATGTTTCTCATTCCTGTCCGTTATTTGTCCCGTTATTCTGCACACGATAGAGATTGTACAGATTGCATCTGGCGTTGATTGTTTATTTACGTTGGACCCGGGCGTTGGGAGTATGTTACTTTGGCCTCACTGCTCCTAAGCTGAATAAACTTTACAAACTTTTTAGTCCCCAGTTGTATTTCCAAATGACTGATCTACAAAATAATAACTCTCTCATCTTCTACAATTTCGCCGCATCGATAGTATTCGAATGTCATTTTACCCTAAAATTTGACTTTTTGAAAAATAATTTCGGAAGTCACTTGTACATGAAGGCCTTACTCCTTGAATACTGAATATTTGTTGGCACTTATATCATAATTAAATTGCAATTGGTCGTGTTTATGCTGTAGAAACGTTTTGTGTATATAGCTTATATGGTTTGTTCAAAAATATTCTGTAAACATGACTAAAAATACATAGTGGAAATACCCCTCAAACCGAGACAGTTCGTACTGACCCCCATATCTCTTACAGTTTTTGGAATTTTTCCAAAATATTCTACCAAGTCTAATGCCAGGCCAATAGTAACATATGTGCAAAATATGAACAAAATCTGAGATGTACCATGTAGACTCATTTTTTCAGGGTGCATGGTTTTCACATGGATGCCCTCTTAATATTCTTCTTAAAGCCCTTGACTCCAAAACACACGTATTCACCAGACGTTTAGCCACAACCATAATCCATTTCGGTCTGGGTATGTCGCTTGTCCGAGACAACTTTTTTTAAACAGGTGAATACTGATAAACTACAAGTAAGGAGTGAAGAAGTAAAGAATGACATAGAAAGAAAAAGTGTGCCTCCACTGGAGTTCGAACCTTCCGACTGCTTGTACTAACTCTTGGCCACTACACTACTGAGTACGCTAGTTAAAATCACTGCCAGTAAAAAATAATAATAAGCCATCTATGGAATAATTATATACAACAGTCAAACAGTAAACAATATTTGCTAATGATGTTTGAAAAGAAGCGTATGTAAATGTTCGGTTTAGCCATTCGTATAAGAAGTTATTTCAAACACTCATTGTTTGTGTTTGGGATTCCAAATATGTCGAAAGCAATAAAACCCTCAAGGCTACGCCTCTATGGTTTCATTTATTTTCTCAATATTTGGAACCCCTGATAAAACACTCAAATTCGTGTTTGAAATAGTACATCAAGCATTTTTGTTCTGGTGGGCTTTAAATCCTCTTGTTGATCTCGAAGTGCTTGTATATTAATACCATTTGTATAATTACAACCGTAATTATAATGACATATTATGTATAATATACGGGACATTAACATTTAACAGACCACTTTCGATATATGCTTCACAAACAATTCAATGCGAGGCTCAGGTACAAAATTGCGCAGTGAATCGTAAAAACAAAATAATACATTAAATTAAATGTATTCTTTTGTTATTACGATTCACTGCGCAATTTTGTCCAAGAGCCTCGCATTGAATTGCATTGTGGAGCATATATCGAAGACCACTGTGCACGTGTTGTACTTTATATACAGAGTACTCCGTCATATCTGGCCTTAAGCCCCGGTTAAATGAGCATGAGAGCACATGCATGAGAGTTGAAGAAAACTCTCATCAACTCTCATGAACATTTAAACAGGTTCAAATTCGACGAGAGCGCATGAGAGTCAATGAGAGTTTGCGGTAAAACGAGAACGAGAGTTTGAACTCTCATGCGCTCTCATGCTCGCTTGACCAGGCTGCATGACAGTCGATGAGAGTTGAAGAAAACTCTCATTCAACTCTCATGCCTCAACTCTCATGCGCTCTCATACTCGTTTGACCAGGCTGCATGATAGTCGATGAGAGTTGAAGAAAACTCTCATTCAACTCTCATGCGCTCTCATGCTCGCTTGAACGGGATGCATGATAGTCGATGAGAGTTGAAGAAAACTCTCATTCAACTTTCATGCGATCTCATGCTCGTTTGACCGGGATGCATTAAAGTCGATGAGAGTTGAAGAAAACTCTCATTCAACTTTAATCTCTCAACTTTCATGCGCTCTCATGCTCGCTTGACCAGGCTGCATGATAGTCGATGATAGTTGAAGAAAACTCGCATTCAAATGCTCGTTTGACCGGGATGCATGATAGTCGATGAGAGTTGAGGAAAACTCTCATTCGACTCTCATGCCTCAACTCTCATGTGCTCTCGTGTTCGCTTGAACGGGATGCATGATAGTCGATGAGAGTTGAAGAAAACTCTCATCAACTCCTTTGCCTCAACTGTCATGCGCTCTCATGCTCGCTTGACCGGGCTGCATGATAGTCGATGAGAGTTGAAGAAAACTCTCATTCAACTCTCATGCGCTCTCATGCTCGCTTGACCGGGCTGCATGATAGTCGATGAGAGTTGAAGAAAACTCTCATTCAACTCTCATGCGCTCTCACGCTCGCTTGAACGGGATGCATGATAGTCGATGAGAGTTGAAGAAAACTTTCATTCAACTCTCATCTCTCATGCTCTCTCATGCTCGCTTGAACGGGATGCATGATAGTCGATGAGAGTTGAAGAAAACTCTCATTCAACTCTCATGCGCTCTCATGCGCTCTCATGCTCGCTTGACCGGGATGCATGATAATCGATGAGAGTTGAAGAAAACTCTCATTCAACTCTTATGCCTCAACTCTCATGCGCTCTCATGCTCGCTTGACCGGGCTGCATGATAGTCGATGAGAGTTGAAGAAAACTCTCATTCAACTCTCATGCGCTCTCACGCTCGCTTGAACGGGATGCATGATAGTCGATGAGAGTTGAAGAAAACTCTCATTCAACTCTCATGCCTCAACTCTCATGTGCTCTCATGTTCGCTTGAACGGGATGCATGATAGCCGATGAGAGTTGAAGAAAACTTTCATTCAAATGCTCGCTTGAACGGGATGCATGATAGTCGATGAGAGTTGAAGAAAACTTTCATTCAACTCTCATGCCTCAACTCTCATGCGCTCTCATGCTCGTTTGACCAGGCTGCATGATAGTCGAGGAGAGTTGAAGAAAACTCTCATTCAAATGCTCGTTTGACCGGGATGCATGATAGTCGATGAGAGTTGAAGAAAACTCTCATTCAACTCTCAGGCACTCTCATGCTCGCTTGAACGGGATGCATGATAGTCGATGAGAGTTGAAGAAAACTCTCATTCAACTCTCATGCCTCAACTATCATGCTCGTTTGACCTGGGCTTTAGTGGCAATAGGATACCATTTTTCTTCATTTAGACCGCATCTTAAAATTGCTTCAATTTATTGTTTTGTTTTGATTATTAACTTAGTCAGTCAAGGTCTATTGAAGTCATCGTACAGTTCGTCTATATTTTACCATATCAATGAATTTATCAAAAGCTGCTCCTTACTTTTTCTCTCTGCTGGATACAGTGGTGAAGAGTCTATACCAGTCATCGTGCAGTTTACTCATTTTGTCGTGAATTTCCTGCTTCTCTTCAATGCCGCTCGTGTCGTCGTCCAAAAGTTTGTTTCCGTCGTCGATGACACCATTCACTTCAACTTCTTTCTCCATCAACTGCATCAACGCATCCTACATCCGTAATATTGAAAACATGGTTTAGTCAAAAAGGGAAGATCTCGTTTAACCACGTTTGACAACTAGCGACACCTTTTAGCCCCTATGGTTATTTCGGGTAGCCAGTACTCTTAACTAATAATTTATATCAAATTACATCAGAAGTCCATAACCAGAAGTCTCGATAAGCAATGAAATGCGGCCCATCAGTTTACAGTATAATCTATTATATCAGAAGTCCATAACCATAAGTCTCGATAAGCAGTGGAACGCGGCCCATCAGTTTACGGTATAATCTATTATATCAGAAGTCCATAACCAGAAGTCTCAATAAGCAATGAAATGCGGCCCATCAGTTTACGGTATAATCTATTATATCAGAAGTCCATAACCAGAAGTCTCGATAAGCAATGAAATGCGGCCCATCAGTTTACGGTATAATCCATTTTTATAAGGACGCTAAAACTACTTTCATGGGGGGAGGGGGGGGAGGGGAAATAGAATGACAGCCATGTTTCTTTCATAAACACAAAATGAGTTCTCGTTAATTAGAACAAAGGCTTTTAATTAATGTTTTGGACCAATCAGAGCTTCTGATGCAATTAGGTAGTAGTGTAAAGGTTACCGTCACCTCAACCTAACCTAACCTAAACCTACCTCTGTTTCAATCTGTTGTTTCTTCGTGATATCCAGCGTCAATGAGGGCGACACGGCCCTCGTGTCCAGTAAGGCTAACATGTCGTCTGTCCAGATCAGTAGAGCGTCACAAATCAAGTGCCAGGCCACAGGATCTCTCGACTGCTCTTCGGTGGCAGCAAGGATGCCTTCCAGTCTAGAAGGAAGACATTTTGAAAAGTAAAAACAGAGACATTTTAAACTTACTTAGCAGGGGCAGATCCAGGATTCTGTGAAAGATGGGGGGGGGGGGGGGGGGGGGGTTGAGAGGTTGAGCGAGTCATAGGGGAGGGGTTGCAAAAATATATCTTTTAAATCAAACCTAGAGACTCTGAAATGCTGATTTACAATGATCTCAAGGGTTATAGGAGGGGGAGTGGTTGCAACCTCCTGAATCCAGCGGCCATGGATCGCCTCTACTTCGAGTCCTAGCCATCTTGCATTCAGGAGAGACTATTTTTACTTTACGAAGCGAAACCTATAACTTTATGAAAAGGTTCAAAATAATATTTTGTTTTATGGACTTGGCTAAAAATTAGCAGAATTTTATGTCACAACAACGTACGCAAACCTGCACGACAAAGATAACCGGAAAAGTGAAGTTACTACGCAGAATTCCTAACCTTTGTTCCTCACTTGCAGCCTTGTTATTCAGTTCATGCCATCTTTCAGTCATCCATAGGATATCGTCCTCGATTATCAGTCTGTTCTGATCAGATATTGCCTCGTCATCAAGCAGCTCTTTACCGTTACCAACAATGTCAAAGAACTTAGGCTCCGTTTCTGAGAATCCTATATTGAGCTCCTAGAAAAGTATAAAAATATATATTCTCATCAAATTGATTGATCATAATGCGTAATTGAATAGAAAAAAACATCCATTTTAAGTACTCTGTTCCTTGAATGCCTTATCCTTTCGAATTCGCTTATATATTATGAATTTGCTTCAAAAATTGTCTTGACCACTGGACTGTCCTTATCGGGGGATGTTGTTTTAGTTCTCTTTCAATTTCATCTTGAAAATAACAGCCAAAGTCCAGTTGCAAATAAACATCAATTATTGTGGAACCTGAGAGCGTAATAACTGAATTTATATCGAATAACTGAATTTATGTTGAGACATTTATTATTATCATTGCCAAGAGTTTGACAGCTCATGAACCGGTAAAACCATGCAGTAACCGATGACGTAAGTGAACAAGCATAGTTTAGTACATAGGCACGTGAATCACTGATATCAACCTCGTTTAGTTAGGAGACGATCCAGCACTAATAACTCTTATTAATGTTAACATGGGACATGACGTCATTTCCATCCGGGTTCCCATGTATCTATAATTTCACTTTACTGAAATATCACTTCCTTTCTAGATCTTTGTGTCTGCGCTCTCACAAACACATGGCTTTTGACCATTCAGAGGGCGCGTTAGGAAGTATCTATTACATAAAAGTGAATAAGTCTAGCCTTTGTCCTTGAACAATGGTCTTTGCCTCGATCCCTTTTTTCGTGGGGTTTACATGATTTCTAAAAAGATGAGTTTGGTTATTTTGCTTGTTCGTGATGAATCTAAAAGGTCGGAAGACATGTTTGTTTCGCAAATTCACTCAAAAATGGCGGCCTTATTTAAACAGTTATTGCATCTCAGCGTGATTTTGACCCGAATTGTGTGTTCAGTTTTGTGTGTTTTTTTCCCCCAAATCCGTGTGTTTTCGAGTAAGTTATGTGAGCTATGCTCAGTTCACCGGTAATCGATATATAAGTTTTTATACGCAATGACTTTGATATGAGAAAAGATATACAAGTCTATGCTCAAAACATTATAGTTCACCACTAAATTTTCTCTGACTCTGATTGGATTAACTTGACCACGTGACGCGATAGTCGTAATTTGTATTCGAAAAATACTTAAAGTTTTTTCTACTAGCGATTACCTAAATTTTGAGGGAGCCAAAACGCTCGGTGGGACCCCCAAACGGAAATGCTCGTCGAAATTTTTAAAAGGTACCAGAATCTCTTTTTTGATAGGTACGACTACAGACAGACAGTACGACTAACATCCCAGTCAGAGCCATATATGGAGTGCCCCCTCCCCCCAAGGCCAAAACGGTTAAAATCAGGAGCCCATGGGTTCCTGTTAAAATTCAAACCTTGATTTCTTCCAGTTTTTTTATTATACCCTCTTTGCTAGTAGGTTCTTTGTGGTCATCAAGTCTCCTCTCAGCAATCTTCAGACCATACGTAATCCTTGTGAATCGTTCGTACCACCCAATTACAGCTGAGTTGTCGGCTTCATCTTCAGAAATTGACATAATCTTCGAGGACAACCTAGGAGCACAAACACATGTTGGCTAAAGGAAACATGAATACACGAATTATTTGTTGCTTTTTTTTCATCGACATGTATAGGAAGGGAAAAAATTACGGATGGTTATTAGCGCCCGAAATACACCCATCTTAACTTTAGAATTAGCCAGGAGACTGGGTCGAGAATTCGCGTCGTGACGTCACGTTGTTTGCTTTGGGCTTCCTTTGTTGCTGCTGTTGTCGGGCCATATTTTAGGTTGCAAACACAACAGCAGTGTTGGAACTACTGGAGTTTACCCTGAGTTTACATACAAAATTTTATTTTTAAAAACTTTAGCCTTTTCCACGCCATGGACTTTATTCACACGGCGGCCATGTTTAATCCCAGTAGAATAAAAACCTTTGTTTTCGCCCGTCTAACCTCGTTCTGAAACTGCTCAGTGCAAGGCTACTCGTGGTAAATCTATTGTTTACTCCCGTCTAACCTCGTTCTAAAACTGCTCAGTGCGAGGCTACGCGTGGTACATCTATTGTTTACTCCTGTTTAACCTCGTTCTGAAACTGCTCAATGCGAGGCTATGCGTGGTATATCTATTGTTTGCAGCCAACATGGCCGCCGCGTGATAAAAACATGCGGTGAAAGGGGTGTGATTAAGGCAATAGCTGTCTCAAAATTAAAATAACAAATGTTATAAGGAAACTCACGAACTAAGAACTGATTACTTGCTTACACTCACGTTTCTATCTTATCGCCTGTGTCTTGTTTGAAGGCAGTGAATTCCTCGCTCAACTCTTTCAATTCCGTCTCCATAGACTGCGTCTCATCGTTATTTACGTCATCGTGAAACAAGGCATTCCCATAATCCCTCATGGCATTTACTTCCTCTTCGCACTTTTTGAGGTCGCGTGAGAATTCCTATGTTAAAAGAATCCAAAACGCTTTTTACACAAGAGCTGACAACACAATCGTTAGGATATATTATACTATTAGTCTTTATGCAAAAATGGTGGTGCTTTGAAACTACGGCAAAAAGGAACGAAAAAGGGAAAGTAAGTAAACTCAACAGCTTTTACGTAGGAAATGATTGTGTATTTGCTTCATAATATAATAGATTTCATTTTGTCTGGAAATATTGCGGCAGTGATTTACAGTATGATTAGCATATCGAAGCATACCGCGATATCGTAATTCTTGAAAAAAGGACTGGGGCCGAGTTTGTAAAGTTAATGCAATTAACAAATACACGTCGACATAAGAAAGACCACATCGGAATTAGTACGAAAACTAAGTTTGACGGCATGATTTTGTAAATAGAAACTGAATAGTAAACTTTCAAAAATCGCAAAAATAAGAGACGTTTGAGTGTTGATTAGAGGGACAAGCGTCTCTCCAATCCATACAAACATCTCTTATTTCTGCAACGTTTGAAAGCTCACCACATGGTACGTAAATATCCAATGAAACGTCCCAAAACTTGGTAAACTTACTAAACTTACTGGTTGTGCCCTTCTTAGGCTATCATATAAAAAAAAGTCAATGTATGGTTACTGTAAAGCTACATTCTTGTCATATTTCTTTGAAAGTCTTACGAAATCTGCTCTATATGTACAATGATATAAGTGTGCTGCCTCTCGAAGGCGTGTATCTATATGAAGCGATCGCCAAGTGACGTTCTCTGTAAATTTCAGTCATTAACAATAATATTATACCAACCTCTAACCACTCCATACACTTTACTTTCCCGTCCTTGTCCTTAGGCAGGTCCTCTTCCATCTTCGATAGTCCCTTTAAATTCTCTCGCAGTTTGTCAAATAGGTATTCGATATCATTTTTCCACTTTCGATACTTCTGTAACCTCTCCATCTTATCAGCCTCTTCTCCTTCAAGAAGATTCTCCAGGCTTGAGAAAAACACATGATGCCATCAACATAAAGAAATCCCAAGTATTGGACATTAAACTGACATTAAACGGAGGACAATGCGTAATTTTAACGGCAGTTCCGTCTCCACTGAGCTGAATATAATTTACTAACACATGTATACCCCCATGCGGAAGGTTGTCTCATTGTGCGCAATGTAAACAATATATGTCGTCTTTTTTTAATCATTAGGAAGCAATGTTTGCCTGGTATATTGTTGCATAAAATTACTGTTCACAAGGCTTGTCATTGATTTCTTTTCTCGGTCCTTCCAAGCAACGTAGCTTATGGTGTAATGGATAGGACAGAAGCTTATAAAACACTGGTCTTGTGACTGGTTTTTCAATTTTCTCCTTTACTTATCCGTACGTAAAGAGTAAAGTGTAAGGGGAATATGTTGCAAGATTCTCTATGGAATTGGGTAGCGGTTAAGAAACATATATAGGCCACGATGTTGTGCACACATCAGTAAAACAATACTGAGATGCGAGCTGCTAAGACTCGTTCTGGTTCACCAGCCTTTTGTTATTTAAAACAGATAGCCATTGTTCTAGCTGCTGCGCAACATCGTCAAAATGGCCTATTCCCCTGAAAAGAAGAAAGAAAACCGAGCCATGTGAAAAATAACTAGTGAATGACACCTCAACAATCTATTGCCACAATGCAACCAGAGGGCTGTTACACTGAAGGAAATTGTATCGAGTTCTGGAAAACTATGTAGAGACTGAACAAACGGCAAACGACAAGCGGGGACAACCTTTCTTGAAATAGGTGTATTCAGGTATATCATATCTGCATGTAGCAGTGGACTAACTTGGCAAGTGGAGGACGAATAGTGACTTACTTATTGTTTTCATCAGCAGTGTTTTTCGTCAGGTTTTCCAAGTCGTCTTGCAATTCATCGATATCATTATGAACCTTGTCTTTATCTTCCTTGTCCAACATGCCGTCATCGAGCAGTTGATGTCCTTGGTTAATACATGATGCTACCTCAGTTTTGACAGCCTCGATTTCTTCATCAAAGTTCTAAACAAAGATGTGAAGCAGGTTTAGTAAAATATACAGACAACGTAAGATGATAACATGACAGTTAATATGACTGCCAGGGCTTCACAAATCTAGGAAATAAATTTGAAGACAGATTTAAAAGGGGATTTATGATGGTCTCACTGAAATTAAATTTCATTTTGACGTGCACACGTTAAACTGAACTAGAAGACGCCTTAGAATCTCTCATTTAATTCACACGAGCTGGTGTTGCAGCGTATCACATCTCGAGCGAGCAATTGCATTTTACCTATCTGTTTTAAGAACTAGTACTAGCGCCTTGAATCTTCGAACAGTCAAGTCGACTCTGAACAGTAGCCTCTGAATACATAAAAGGCACACTACAACTGACATATTTATAGGTACTATTTGCAGATTACGATCCCGTTAAATATCATTACCTCCACTTCAGTAAGTCGCTTGTCGATCTCGTTCTTGTTTTGTGGTTTTAGTTGGAGCTGCAATGCCTCAACTTTGGTTTGCATGTCTTTGAGCAACAGTCGAGAGGTTCGTTTCTTCTCGCTCCACTTGCTCAGCTTTTCGTTTTTCTGTAAGACGAGTTGTTGCATCACCATGTACAATCTGAAAAGCCAGTTAACAATTAGGAGACATACATGGAGTTGCAGTAAAATATTTAGGGAACGTTCTTTTCGGATATACATGTATTCCGACTAAATATTCCGAACTGGTAAGGAATACATCAATAATATAACGTTGTTTATATTATCAAACAAACAAACAAATCCAAATGATGTCCTAAAAGTGGCGACTGCTTTCTACATTTTAGGGAAGATGAATATCTGCAAGATTTCGAGGTATTCTGATTTATATTATCAAACAAACAAACAAAAAATCCCAAATGATGTACTGAAAGTGGCGACTGCTTTCTACATTTGGGTAATGAATATCTGCAAGATTTCGAGGTATTTTGATTTTGGAATAGCCGCAATATATCTCAAAAGAACGCGACCTAAAAATAGAATGCGAAACCTGTTAGGTGAGTATTCTGAGATCAGTAAGTCGTGGTTTAATTTTGTCTTCAGATTTATCCACTATTTCTTCCAAACTAATCTCTTCCAAACTAATCTCTTCCAAACCACCATTTATGCATGACTCCTAGCAGATCACTCTTAAATTGCATTTCCTTAATTTATAAATGTTAAACATAACGCCTCACAGACATCACTATTTCAGATTTGTAGAATTTCAGATCGCACTTTTGTTAATAGTTAAAACTGATAAGACACAAGATCAACATAAAATTAAGTAAGTATCAACCTTTGTCTTAGCAATAAATATAATGATCATACTACGAAGTGTGCATTAACACATTCCCTCCGCCATTTTGAATATTTCATGTGAAGTGCATATGAAAACGAGACGAACTGTGACTCGTCGCTCGAGTCGCCGTTTGCCTCGTTTCTATGCAGTTGCACCCTCTTTACATGACAATGGTGGAAGGAACCGTTAGGGGAGTATTGGTAGCTCAGCAATTAAGTTTTCAGATTATCCAAAAAATGAATTGAATGTCGGGTTGATCGATGAAACATATAAAAATCCATATATATATATCGACTTACTTTTCCCTCTCATTGGTAGCCTCGTTTCTGAGCTCAGTCAGTTTTTCCTCTAACTCATCAGTGTTCTTCTTCACTTCATCTTGTTCATCATAATCCAACATATCGTCGTGTCCTAACTGATGGCCGTACTCCAACGCCAGTTTTACCTCAGGGTTAGATGATTGCAGAGCTTTCTCACACTCCTGCAGATGAGAAATAGAGGGTAAATAATGCAAGCCTATTTTAAGTCTCTATATACATTGGACACTTTATATACCATAGTTTCACTGGAGAAACTGGGCTTCTTCCATGGTATGGAAATTTCTTGGAAATTAGAGTTTCTAACGAAATTTCCATGGTATTTCCAACATATTTCCATCCGTTGGATGTAAAACCATGCAAATTCAAACTTCCAACTATTTTCCAACAAATTTCAACAAACTTCCATCCCACGGAAGAAGTCCACTTTTTTTTCAGTGTTTGGATGGTTGCTTTATACTTCATCTTCTGTATACTGGAAAACCCGCTTCTTTTACTGGGTCACGAACTTTGTAATAGTATACGTACTAATAATAATAACACGGTTAGCCAGTATTGGTCCAGGCGGGGCTTGAACCTGCGACATCCCGCGCGGTAGACCAGCCCTTTACCCTGAGCTAACCGGGAGGTGGTTGTCGGTTGTAATCTCAAAGGCGATAATACAACTCTTCTTGTTTTGTAACTTAAAATAAAAGTCCTGATTCATCGATCAAATTATATCAATATACGTCGAACAAACTTTCATTCCCGATGACGGCTGTACTATAGGTTTAATTTGTCACTGACTGATCGATTTGAGCCTTCGAGTTTCTTTAAGACGAAACTACAAACATAACACCCTGAGATAGAAGAGAAATACAGTATGTTAATGTCCTCATATTATGCTTTTCAAACTTTTTCAACAGAGGACGGCATACAAAAACTTATTCTGGAAACTTGATTTCGGTTACAGTGAACCGATTTCAAGTTGCTCTAAATTTCCCTTAAAAGCAATTTTTCATCCACTCGAATCTTTGCAAAATTTGTCTCCAATTTTCTCCAGTATACCTGGAAAGCATACTCTGTTAATCTGAGTAGTTATTTGTACCTGGAAAGCATACTCTGTTAATCTGAGTAGTTATTTGTACCTGGAAAGCATACTCTGTTAATGTGAGTAGTTATTTTGTCTTTCGTCATGAGAAAGTTTATCAATTGGGGATTTGACGGTGCCCCTTTAAAGGTCCTGAGATTATAAAAAAACTTGTGTACCTGCTGTGATTGAAGATTATATAGCTTCTAAACACAGTTACTAACTGATATGTGTACCATCAAAGAAGAGAAAATAGCCATTAATTTTATAGAATCTCTCCTTACATACTGCCTATAATTAGAGAAGATTTCGTATGAGTGGGACAAACTACGGCATGTCCGTACCCTTCCGTAACTGTACTCTAACCGTGCCGTACCGTAACTCTGAAATTTGATTGGATCAGCGCGACAACCACAAAAGGGAAACCATTTCAAAGTCACGGCATACCGTACAATAACCGTGCCGTAGTCATTGCCATAGTTTATCCCACTCATACAAAAGCTGCTCTATTATGACAGATGTAATTAAGGTGAGTTTTAATCATCATAACGTACCTTGGTGATGACGATCTGCTCATAGATGTCCTTGCGGTGTGTAGCAGTCTTGTTTCTCTTTATATTGTCCAGTTTATTTCGTTGCACATCAAGCAAAGCTTTCATCTTTTCTTTCCACTCTATCCACTTGTCCAGCTTGCCTTTGTTTTCTACATCGTGTTGTTGAAGCTCATTATCAAGACTGTGACAGACGACAGTAGTAATAATAGTTAATCATTTTCGGGGTATTATTTCCTCCAAGGAAAAAGTCCTGGCAGAACGATCACCGAACCAAGTCTTTCAAGTCCAGCATTCAACATGAATGGTATATTAAGTGTTAGACTATAAACCAACTAGTGGACTACATTTACAAATCCTGTATTCTGATTGGCTATCCTACTATAGGTCTATTTGTGATAGCCCATGGTAGAGAAAAACCGCACGCATTTTCACGTTCATGTATTCAACTTCAATTTGTTTCTTTCTATTATTTTCTACTGTCCGACTAGTTAGTTTATACTAAAACAATTAGACCTCTCGCCCTCGTGGGCTACGAGTTAAATAGCCCATTCGGCTGCGCCTCA
The DNA here is from genome assembly GCA_030867875.1 of Actinernus sp. WN-2022. Taxonomy (NCBI): domain Eukaryota; kingdom Metazoa; phylum Cnidaria; class Anthozoa; order Actiniaria; family Actinernidae; genus Actinernus; species Actinernus sp. WN-2022. Next base: position 39,121,989 of record JAOWCC010001679.1, read on the forward strand.
TAAGCAACAACAACAACAGCCCACGAGGGCTGCGGGTCTAATTGTTAATTGGTACATCGTTAATTAAATAACACGGTTAGTTTTGTTGGATAAGATGGTAATCTAGTGCGGTTTTACCAAACACTGTTGTATCTCTCCTCAGGTATTTAATGACTATTTTATTGTAAAATGTCCTAGTCTTTTATAACGTGAACGCTTAATGACGTCACACAGAAAAGTAATCTCTACACGCAGTTGCATATATGGAATCTCTGCTATATAGGGCAAAACCTTCATAAAGAATATCAGATAAAATTGTAACAATTTATACAAATATTACTTGCCGAAAGATACTGCAACAAGCAAGAAACCATTGTTTTTCAAATAAATTTCTGAACCAAAAGCGTTAAGAAAATTGAAAAATTGCCTTTTTCTTACATAAAAAAGAAAACTCATGCCATTGCGTTATCGTAAAAGTTTATTTTAATTTTAGTTTACACATTACCTTTCCTCTTCGTCGTTAGCTTCTCTTTCTATAGTCCTGATTTCTAGTTCTAGAGTTGAGATGTATCGCCTTATCTCGTTCTTCTCGCCTTCCTCCAGGTCATCATCGTCCAGTAGATGATTAGCGAAACCCAGGGCTTCTTTGATCTCTTGATCTGCACGTTCTACTTCTTCTTTGCATTCCTTAAAATAAAGACAAACTCCTCCACATTCAACTCCCATATAATACGAAAATGAAATCATCTGACCGGGCTTCCTGTTTAATCACCTTTTCAAAGAACCAATAAATGGTTAACTAAGTATGTTAGGTGACCTCACCTTTGCTTCATTTTTCATCTCTTGCATCATTTTTCTGTCTCTTGGTTTGTCTCTAGACTTTACTCTATCCAGTTTGGTTTTAAGTTGATCGAGAAGGATGGCAAGTTTGTGTCTCCAATTTCTCCAGCGGTCCAGCCTTTCCTCTTTCTCTGTAGCTCTTCTAATAATTGATAGAGAACAAATATATCATACGATGAATTTGACTTTCACTTGGAATAAGTCTTAGAGCGCGCTATTCTGGCGTTCCAAGTATATTGGAATGAGAATAGTTCCCACACGAACGCTGCTTACGCGTATAATTTCTATTCCGAATTCAGTGATCCCAAACGGACGCGCCGTTAATAACTTAAAGGTATCATAAGGGTTTTCATAGCCCTTTTCAATTCAAACGCTCTCTTACTATTTCCATGTTTACCAAACATGTTTGTATTAACCTACATAATTATGTAAGATAATTTAAATGCTGCCAAATGTGTGACACCTGCGCAACTGCGATATTTACACTAAGTGACTCACTGACTGTATGACAGGCCTCTTGAAACAGTAAACATCTATTTAAAGAAAGGTTAACCTGGACAAACAACGACAAGCGACATTCCCAGACCGAAATAGATTGTGCGGGTTGAAGCTGAATGTCTGGTGAACTCGACAGCTGCTCTCCTGCGAATCGATTTTCGAATTATACCGTAGTTTATCCGTTTCGCCGCCCACAATCATAGCATAACCACAATACATTTCTGTCTGGGAATGTCGCTTGGGACAACCTATTTGAAATAGCTGTATGTGAGATCAATATTGCAAGAGTTCTTATCAGCTTCACTAACAAAGAAGGTCACCTGTTGCTACTGTTTAAGTTCAAGCATAAAACATATATACCAGTGAGGATGTCAGTGAACACACCTTTCTCGTTCCTGAGCATCGTCAGGTGTGAACTCGACAAGATTCTCGAACTCGGGCTCAGCTTCAACTTCTTTAACAGGCTGAGATACAAATCAACAATAACAAGTATGACATTTATAGTGTAGGAAAACTTTGTTCCACTTTTACTATCCTTTGATAAAGAAACACGAAAGTTACGTTTTAGTTTGTGTATCTTTCTTGTTGATTACTCATAACAGTTTTTATAAAATAACCCAAATGGTATGCACGCTCTGATTGGCTAAAAGGCATGTTTATATAACAGGCTAATGACAGTTGTCGTTATTTTATAAAAGCAATATCTGACGCTTTACATATCATTGATATGTTGCTCGTGATTTTCAGGTTTTTCTTTGTTCTCCCAACATATCACGCGTGTTTATAACAGAGAACCAAAGACATGGTAAACGTGTTATATTGCTTAAGTATACTAAGGTGGTATTTGTGTATTTATTCTACTGCAACAGTTCCAGAGAGCCATCAACTCAAGCAGAACAAAACAGCTGGCAAAACAATTCACAGTCCCTTTCATGTGTTTGACCATAACATGTGGCGAGTTTCTAAAAATCGTCTAAAATTGCCCAAATATATAAACATTTATCGCAAAATGTTTGATATACGTTCAAATATGCAAGACTCATTAATACAACTAATTAAAAATGAATATAACGTACATATAATTTATTATAATTTATTCAAAATTATTACAATTCATTATAATTTATTATGAGTTATTATAATTTATTATACGTTATTATAATAATGTGTTATAATTAAGAAATAGAAAACATTTCCCGTGTTTCTATAGAGTTATAGAAACACGAGTGGGAGTTTGGGAGAACGTGAAATAGCAGTGGGTACACGAGCCCGAATGGCGAGTGTTTCCACAGCTATTTCGAGTTCTTCCAAACTTCCACAAGTGTTTCTATAATTCTATAGAAACAAGGGGGAAATGTTTTCTATTTCCTTTATAAAATAAACGAATAAAAGCACGGAAATGCTCGCTTAATTTGATAACCAAAATGTAAATTCTCACAACTAGCTCAAGCGCGCGCTCGACTGTCTATGTTGCTATAGAGTTATAGAAACACGGCTTACAGCCAATCAGAGCGCGCGTACTATCGAAACTATTTTATAATTAAGAAATAGAAAACATTTCCCGTGGTTTCTATAGAGTTATAGAAACACGAGTGGGAGTTTGGGAGAACGAGAAATGGTAGTGGGAACACGAGCCCGAAGGGCGAGTGTTTCCACAGCTATTTCGAGTTCTCCCAAACTTCCACAAGTGTTTCTATAACTCTATAGAAACAAGGGGGAAATGTTTTCTATTTCCTTTATAAAATAAACGAATAAAAGCACGGAAATGCTCGCTTAATTTGATAACCAAAATGTAAATTCTCACAACTAGCTCAAGCGCGCGCTCAACTGTCTGTGTTTCTATAGAGTTATAGAAACACGGCTTACAGCCAATCAGAGCGCGCGTACTATCGAAACTATTTTATAATTAACAAATAAAGAAGCCTTAGCCATGTTTTATACTATCATAAAACACGATGGGCATTTGAGAACATGAGAGAAATGTTAAAGCACAAGCCGAAGGCGCGTGCTTTCAACATTTCTAGAGTGTTCTCAAATGACCAGAGTGTTTTATGATAGTATAAAACATGGATTTAAGGCTTCTTTATCTGTTTTATAATATAGATTTACGCGCGCGATGAAAGGAAACCGCCAGTTGAAAACTATATAACACGGCTAACCATGTTATATACTCTGATAAAACATGGCTTCTTAGCCAATCAGAGCGCGCGTACTATCGTATCTATATTATAATTAAGAAATAGAAAACATTTCCCGTGTTTCTATAGAGTTATAGAAACACGAGTGGGAGTTTGGGAGAACGAGAAATGGCAGTGGGAACACGAGCCCGAAGGGCGAGTGTTTCCACAGCTATTTCGAGTTCTTCCAAACTTCCACAAGTGTTTCTATAACTCTATAGAAACAAGGGGAAAATGTTTTCTATTTCCTTTATAAAATAAACGAATAAAAGCACGGAAACGCTCGCTTAATTTGATAACCAAAACGTAAATTCTCACAACTAGCTCAAGCGCGCGCTCAACTGTCTATGTTTCTATAGAGTTATAGAAACACGGCTTACAGCCAATCAGAGCGCGCGTACTATCGAAACTATTTTATAATTTATTTTCATCCATTGTGTAGTGCACAGTAGAGGTGCTCAGAAGCACAACTAAGGAATAACATAAATTATCCTTCTCATATGGCGGCCATGTTGGCTAGAGACAATAGGATTTGCAAGGTCAGCCTCGAACTGAGTAGTTTCAGAACGAGTTTAGACGCGCAAAAACAAAGGTTTTTATCCTCCTGAGACTCGACATGGCCGCCACGTGAGAAGAGTCCATTGGTCATGGACAGGAAATAATTTACGAATTCTCACCTTTAAATCAACTATTGGTTCAACAGCCACTGCAGGTGAAGATGGCGGATTATCTTTTAATACTTTCAACCTTCAATTAAACACCAAACCGTGGGTTAATGAAGTTTGGCAGGAGTTTGGCCATAAATAGAACATACAAATGAGATGCAAGAGAAAGAAATAGAAAGGAATGTCGTAGAAAATGAGTAGAAGTCAAAAGACGTGATAAGTTAATGAAATCATCCATATATGAGTAAATAAATAAATAAATAAATAAAATAGAGATGGCAAAATAGCCTGAAATACAGCCGCCTGCTCATCTCGTTCCAGGGTCCACTCCCTGAGAGAAACGTCTGAATTCATTAGCCGATAATGCTGTCCTGTGACGTCACTACCCCGAAGTCGCGGTAGTAATTTTGATTGGTCAATTCTATAATTATGTGCATTCATTTCACGCTAAATATTTTGGATCAAAGACAGCATGGTGTGATTGCAAAATCCTGTTTGAAATTGTCGTCCGTCGTTTCATGTGAAAAAGCTGTATCCACGTCAACATTAAATACTTCTAGAGATTTAGCAAGGAGAAATGCTATTAAAACTTGCCTATACGGGTTATGGAAAGTCCTTGATTTTTCAAATGGCTCAACTCGTTACGAGTGAACTTGTGAAAATATCGCCATCAGGCCGAGTACAGTCTGTTTGTCCCGGAGATTATATCTCTTCACTAATTGCACTGATGAAGGATCAAGTGGTCTTCCTCGAAACCCTAAACACCCCAGCAACGTGTCAGTTACAGCTGATGACGAGGAGACGGCTGTAATAGAGAAAATCGAAGCGGACTAGTTTCACATTTGGTGTTTCGTGGTGTTTACGCTTTTCCCGAAGTACATAGCCTGCGGATGTGACGCAGTCTAGCAGTACAATGTTGTCAGTGGTGCGGTGGAGGAGAGTGTTCGTTGGAATGACGGATTAAGGATATTTTTCAAGACCGGTAGCGTAAAGTCAACTGTAGATGACATTAAATAGAGATGCTAACCGAATCTAAATCTAAATATATCCTAGGCGAAGCGAAACACGAAAACTCGCCCGCTTCGATTTTCTTTATAGAACCGTTTCCCCCTGATCAGCTGTAACCACGCTGATGGAATGTTTAGGGTTTCAAGGAAGGCCGGATCCGGAAGGCCACTTGATAAGAGACATAAACTACAATAAATCGCTGATAAATGCTCTCCGGGACAAACAGACTGTACGTGGCCTGATGGCGATATTTTCACAAGTTCACTCGCAATGAGTGGAGCCATTTGAGAAATGGAGGACTTTCTATAACTCGTAGGCAAGTTTACAAAAACATTTCTCCTTGATAAAACTCTAGAAGTGAGTTATCTTGACGTGGATACAGCTCTTCTACATGAAACAACGTACGACAATTTCAAACAGGATTTTGCAATCAAACCATGCTGTCTTTGATCCAAAATATTTAGCGTGAAATGTCACTTCATGCACATAATTATAGAACTGACCAATAAAAATTACTACCGCGATTTCGGGGTAGTGACGTCACTGGACAGCATTATCGGCTAATGAATTCAGACGTCTCTCTCGGGGAGTGGACCCTGGAACGAACTGAAGAGGCGGCTGTATTTCTAGCTAATGGCAAAATAGTAGAGAAAGAAAGGAATGCCGTATAAAGCAAAAGAAGGAACATAGCTTCCCTATGGAAAACTCGTGGATTCAAGGTTAACTGTGTTTTTCAGTAAGACTGCATTGTGACATTGTGTAGTTTCATAAAATATCCATCCTTTTCCAAGGCTCTCTGGCATGCTAATACCAGGAATATTAGGAATGTTACAGCTCAGTTTCTCCTATCCCCAATAACTCGTTTATGTACTTTCGCGCATACATGAGTTAAAATGAATATTGAATATATATATACATAGGAGAAATGAGCTAAGCAGGCGATTGACCAAGGAAAAGCGGAAAAGAAAAAAGTATTGACTAACTGGGAAAAAAGGGCACAAATCTTTCTCACCATTCATATTGATCATCCACCTCATATTTAACGTCCTGAAATGCCTGCTGTAGATTTTGTATTTCATCTTCAATGTTGTCTTTGTCGCCATCACTGATGCTATCGTCTTCCAGAAGTTTGTTTCCGTACTCAAAGCTTTCTTGAATCTGAGGTTTGCTTTTACTGATTTTATCGAGGAATACCTGGGAATAAGTGGTAAAGCTAACGTTAAAAAGTATAATCATGATAATAATAAAGTGTTCAGTTGTGATAACTTGCTGTGATCCGGGGCAACTTAGACAACGAGAACCAATCACATTGAAGAAAGAAACAAAGCGTTCCAACTTACTCGAGCTTTGATGCAGTGAAACTTATAATAATAATAATAATAATGCAATTTATATAGCGCCTATACATTGCTGTTCTAGGCGCTTTACAATGGAATAGACCTAATAAATAATAATACAAAAAATACTGAATAATTACAAATTACTATATTACATATTAAAAATCAGATTAATAATAAATACTACTAATTCTTATATGAAAATATGACTAAAAGGGATATAAAAACAGCACCGTTAATTTAACTAATTACAAATTGTAAGCAGCTTTAAAAAGATGTGTCTTCAGCCTAGACTTAAAAATAATTACATTCTCACTCGACTTAACATTTAGTGGCAATGCATTCCACAGTTCAGGAGCAGCTATGGAAAAGGATCTATGTCCATAGGCATAGGTCTTCAAATTGTATAGGCTTATTAAGGCGTAACACACCATTGGATGAACGGAGTTGTCTACGTGGTCTATATAACTCTAGCAACTCCTGCAAATACTTAGGTGCTAAATTATGTAAAGCCTTAAAAGTAAGTAAATTAATCTTAAACACAATTCTCTGTTCCACAGGCAACCAGTGAACCGAGCGTGGTAGTGATGTGATCATGTATACAAGCTATAACACGCGCAGCTGCATTTTGCACATATTGAAGAAACTTGAAGCAGGAAAAGCATGTGGATATGCTAGGATTTGTAAGTTGGAAGCTTTATGTTCGTTTTGCAATGTGTTTAATTCTCGTGGTCTAAGTGGTCCCGGATAAAGCCTATAGTCGCACTGTAATTCACTCTTTTCACCTGGTCGCCATCTTGGATTCAAAGGCAATCCTTTGTTTCTGCCAGGTTGGCCTCGTTTTGACTATCCCTCACTACAAGGCTAACCTGGCAAAATCAAAGGATTGTCTCGATTTGAATCCAAGATGGCCACCAGGTGAAAAGAGTGAATAGTAGTTTTCACAAATTGTTACCTCTGCTCGGGTGAGCTGTTCTTCAGGCGTCTCTGTCGTTTCTTTGGATTTCATGTCCGCAAGATATTCTTTGCTGCTGTTTAGAGTCTCAGTCAACTTGTCTCGATAATTAGCCCATCTCTCAAGCTTTTCGTTTCTAGCATCATCGAAAACATCATCCAACCTTGCAGTAAGACCAGAAACGCCATAATTAGTGACAGAACTAAATAAGACGTTCTGTAACCTAACAATTCCCAAGCCTAAAACTAACTTCATTCAACGTCGCGGCATAGTCGGTTACAGTCCGCTATGGTGAATTTGACTGCAGAGTCTAGACTCTCAGAATATGTGAACATATATTGATATCAGGAGCCCATACCAGGAGCGTTCCTATGTCATGAGCACAGGAGTAGATGTGGCTATATTTAGAATTGCTGGTTTTCACTTGACGTCATATCCGCCGTGTTGGTGCCCTTAAACAATAGATTCCTCGTTAGCTTCTTTTGTTGGGGCACCAACATGGCCGCCATGCACTTTGTCATTTGAACCTCTGGGGATTGAGTGAAAACCAGCAATTCGAATTCCCGCGTTGAAAGTGAGAAGAATGATAATGAATAATAATGAGAACGTTAGCTATCTGATTGGCTAAGACAACATGGCCTTTGTTTATTTCGCGCGAAATGCAATTCTAAATATAGCCACATCTACTCCTGTGCTGGGTGCAGACCCAATGGGGAAGATGGACGCTCCTGTTTATATCTATATTTATACTGCGAAATCTACATAAATATGAGATCCATGTAATTTGGTAACCAGGAGCCCATAACCATGGCCAGGAGCGTGCATATCTCCTATATCAGCTGCCACAGCGTTTTCACAAGTTGGGCTATTTCGAGATAATTTTTCACGCCAATTAGTGGGTTGTACTAGTGGCGGAACAAAAGATGCCTCATTGGCTACTTGCTATACCAACAACATGGCTGCTTCGCTTTTGTGATTTGATTCCCTTAGGAATAATTGCAACTCAACAATAGCGGGAAACCGTTCTAAAAATAACCTAACTTGTGAAAACGCTGTGACATAGGCCTAGTATATGGGATGGACGCTCCTAGTTATGGGCTCCTGGGCAACTAATATTATTATACAATAGTTATGTACTGACCTACTATTGATCAGTATTGTACACTGACGTACCAGAGAGCATTTTTACTGTGATCCCGTTTGTTGTTATAAAGAAATTAAAGATCACTAACCATCCACAAGCACGGTGGGCACAAACGACCATAAAAACGGCATGAGTTATGTATTTTAAAACCTTTTCAACGCAGACGATTGAATTTTGGTAGGTTGGTGTAGAATCGTAAAAGGAATATAACCTGATCATTTAAGCTATGTTAGTACTATTATGACGTCACAATGACGTCATTTGCCCATTTGTAATACGTTTCTTATAACTGTTCATTACCTCTAAAAACGGAATGTCGTATATTGTTAAAATCTCCTCGTGATGAGAATGAAGGAAACGAAAACCCGATCTCGATTGGTTAAAGAAATCAAAAGTTATGAAAGTTTGAATTTTGCTAATTTTCCCGCCAAAATATGGCGGGAAATAAACAACACAAAAGCATTTATGAAAATATCGCTTCATTCATCTTTCAGAGTTTTAAATACTGTTGCATGACATTTTGTCCAGCCATAAAATACGTTGGTGGCTAAAATCGTATGTTTTTAGAATTTTGATTTTTCGTCCATAACCGGCTTAAAATGGAAGTCATATTTTCGACAACGTCATTATGACGTCATATGATTTTATACATGCCCTTAGAAAAAAGCCTTTGAGTGATTTTCGAGTTTTAATGATGAAATGTACTAGTGTGGCAAACAAAAGTCACATTGTTTTCTTTTCTTGATTTTTTAAACAATAGGCAGCCTTATTTAGGTACGACTCCTGACGTCACTAAATGTGACGTCATAGCAACAGTCATTCCTCTATAACTTTGGCTGTAAACGTCGTAGAATGTTCAAATTTTCACCAAATGAATGTGTGTAATGAAGGCCTTTTGATGGAGTAGTCTGTTTGTAACGTTTATTAAAGGGGAAATTTCACCAAAAAAGGAGGCATCGCTTATGACGTCACAACGACGTCATCATACAAATATAAAACACCTAAAATATGTAGTTTCATTTTGTTACCAAGTCACCAACATTTCTTCAAATTTAAACTATAAGTAAAGAAATGGTGCTAATTTCACTTATCTGGTCACGTTTATTGATGCCGTTGTTGACGTTCTTTGTGCCCGCCGTGAAGGCCCGAATGTATTTTCGGGATAAAGGAAAGCTCTTTAAAGGCCTAGTATCCTAAGAGGCGAAAGAGAGAAGAGAATAGTAGAGAGAGAGAAGAGAATAGTAGAGAGAGAGAAGAGAATAGTAGAGAGAGAGAAGAGAATAGTAAAGAGAGAGAAGAGAATAGTAGAGAGAGAGAACAGAATAGTAGAGAGAGAGAAGAGAATAGTAGAGAGAGAGAGAAGAGAATAGTAGAGAGAGAGAACAGAATAGTAGAGAGAGAGAAGAGAAGAGGCGAGAGAGAGAAGAGAAGTGTAGAGAGAAGAAAAAGAAGATCCTCTGGTGTTATCCGTTGAGAATCTCACTTCCATGCGAACATTAGGTTAGAATTTGAACCTCGTCCGTGATTGGATAATCTACCACTGAGGAGCCCATTACCCGGAGCGTCCATCTGTAATATATTCGTAGATGCAGCGTTTTTCCAGACCGGGTTATTTTTAGATTTCATTTCTCATTGTTCGCTTTCATCGCGGCATGTTGTTAACAAAAAATGCCTCGTTTGCTTCTCTTGTTTGGTCAACCAGAATGGCTGCTATGTCATTAATCATTTGAATTAAAGTTACGCAAACGCTTATGATTGGCTAGCCAAATCGAACTCACGGGAAACATTCTAAAAATAACCTGGTGTGTAAAAACGCTGCATCATAGCTGTAGTCCACACCGCGGCAAAACGCTACGCGCATGCGTATTTGCTATTTCTTGTCGGCGCGCGGCCGCCCCCAGTTTCCCGCGAAAACTGAAATGAAACAACAGGCACATACCCGTTATTTTAAAATTTCTGCTTTAAAGTACCCATTTGTGAACTATTTCCTCAAAAATTAAGAAAACTACTTAAAAGCTAAGCCTAAGATTTTAACAGGTTGAAGTTTTCTTAATTTGTAATTCATTGTGAGTTTACTAAGTTATAAAATGCATCATAGCTGCATCATACAATTGTAAGAAGTGTTATACGGTACAATTGTAAGAAGTGTTATACGGTACAATTGTAAGAAGTGTTATACGGTACAATTGTAAGAAGTGTTATACGGTACAATTGTAAGAAGTGTTATACGGTACAATTGTAAGAAGTGTTATACGGTACAATTGTTTGTGCAACTTGTCTCGCTAAAAGTTGCACCAACAACAAAATCAGTAACAAGTAAATCTAACCTGTCATCTTCTTCCTGTGTTTCTTTTTGTATCGTTAATAGTTGTTTATCAAGTTTGGAGATGTAAAGTCTTATCTCATCCTTGACATCCTCCTCCAGGTCATCGTAGTCAAGGAAATCATTAGCATAATCTACGGCTTCCCAGATCTCTAACTCTGTACGGGTGAAGTTATCTTTACACTCCTGAATATAAAAAGATTGGTACAGATATCAATACATCTTCTAAAGAACGTCTTCGTCAAACCACTCCATGAAACGCAAGTGCCATTGGGTGAACCTTCAAAACACGTAACTATAGCGATACTTCGTATTGATAAACATTACAATTGTTATGCTAATGTCAACTATGATTTCAAAAGGCCGCTTTGTGTCAGGAGCCAATGGATCTCTGGTTGGTACTTAGACATTATCTATGCCATTATCTATGTCATTATCTATTCCATTATCTATGCCATTATCTATGTCATTATATATGCCATTATCTATGCCTTTGGAGGAGAGGGAATTGTTGAAATCCTATGGGTGGGGAGGTAGGTGTCAGGAAACGTTCGAAGACCATTGTTTAATAGGAAGGGGGCTATCAGCGTTTCGAAATTACCACACAAGTGAACAGTGCCTTTCGCGCGGTCTGATTGGCTACCAAAACTCAGACTATTATCCTACAAGATCGCGCGGAATATCGCCAGATACTTAGACGACGAAGGCCGAGTTAGCTAAAATCAGGCCATATTCTGCAAGATTGAGAGGCTAATTGTCTTATTATTCAATACATCAATAACAAAACATATTTTTAACCCAAAAACTCGCTAAGGACACATCTTTATTTCATAAAACGATTTTGGCGGGAATCTGATGGCGCGCGCCATGTTTGTGCACAATTTTGGCGGCGCCTTTTGACTTTGAACGAAGAAACATTTCAAAATCAACGTGAGCTGATTGTTAGAAATAGTTGGGAAAGCCCTAAAATATGCTCTTTAATTCGGATTTAAAGTATCTTTCAGTTCATAATACTACTAGATAAAGTAGTAAGTTATTTGAAATGTTAAAGATACAAGCAAAAAGAGAACTCAGTGACAGTGGCTGTTAGTTATTCGCATGAGGATGAATTTGACTCGGACTTTCTCCACTTAAGCGGGACTTAAATTTGTACAACATCGAGCTGGATTTGTGTCTTTGCCATCGGAGAAAAATGAAGACAAGTATTCAAATTCATTTGGACATTTACTGGAACTGTTTATGTGATGGCCATCACAACCTACCGATAATACTGCATGTACACTGAGTGACATGCGCAGTCAATGCTATAGCCAGCTATGTGTTCTCAGCCAATCAGAACTCGGGAATTACACGTTAAATAGGCCTTTTGCATCAATTGATCACGTGACGATTTTCCCATAGCAACGCCTTGTGTGGAGGGCAAGCCATTCTAACTTTCCTTGACAACAGAGAGAGCGTGGGAGACGCGAACGTGAAATCTCAATACTAAAAGTTCTGTCGGTTCCTTTGTTATTCGTTTTCAGCTCAAATTTATCATAACTATTTAGCTTTAAATCTTAAAGTTCAGTGTTAGAGGATTTTAAGAGCCGTAAGACGATCAGAAATAGCTTTCTGAAGCCAAAACCGAACCGGACTCTGCGAATACTCGCAACATGATAGCGGCCTCAACAGAGTGGAGAGGAACGGGTAGTGAAATCTCACTCCTCCCTATTTTTTTCCCGACATTTCTCCCTCCTCCCTAGCGAGTTTTAAAATTTCTCTCTAGAGCATGTATGTAGATCCCATTTTCTCTCCCTCCCTGTATGCTAAATTCTTCCTCCTCCCTAGTTTTTCTGGACATTTCACCTTCCTCCCTGTTTTTTTTTTGGCCAATTCTCCCTCCTCCCTGTTCTGTTCCTCCACCCTCTCAACAGACGGTAAGAACTGAGCTGACTTCGGGAATGTACTTTTCTTCCACGCTTTAAATCGTTTTTATGTTCTAGAAAAATTATCTGATGACAGGAGATGTATCTATTTAATACTCTACCATAGCCGAGGAGATGCTAGGAGACGCTGGTGTTGTATAAACTGGAACGCGCTACCACTGTTGTGTGCCACAAATATGCAGTGGTGATTCACGCTATAACGATGGACTTTCCTTTCATCGCAAAAATTCCCCGGTAAAGACATGGGATTAAGGTCTCAGTGGATCACCAAAATACGAAGTAACGAGAGGCTTTATTTCAAGATTACAGACTCTAGTGTTGCTGGTGATTTGAAAAAAAGAGAGAACTTGTCACATAGGAAAACCAGCTACTCAACAACCTATAATATCAGGTTGTTATTCGTACATCAGTTTATAATATCTCTGTAGCCTGTAACGCGTTCAGATACATCATTCTCCTGTCATCACATAATTTTTCTATCCCGAAGTCAGCTTCTTACCGGCGCCAGCTGTTGTCTCATGTTGCGAGTAACTCGCAGAGTCCGGTTCGGTTTTGGCTTTAGAAAGCTATTTCTGATCGTCTTACGGCTCTTAAAATCCTCTAACACTGAACTTTAAGATTTAAAGCTAAATAGTTATGATAAATTTGAGCTGAAAACGAATAACAAAGGAACCGGCAGAACTTTTAGTATTGAGGTTTCACGTTCGCGTCTCCCACGCTCTCTCTGTTGTCAAGGAATGTTATAATGGCTTGCCCTCCACACAAGGCGTTGCTATGGGAAAATCGTCACGTGATCAATTGATGCAAAAGGCCTAATCTCTCGTCAGGCATTTGGAAAATAAATTGCAGAACTTCATTCCTTTTTTCAGTAGAATATCATGATTAAAAAATATAAATAACTGGTGCAAAATGCACTCCCAATAAATACCAAAAAGTCTACAAAGTATGCAGTTGATGTCATTGAAAACAAAACATTTGATATACCATGATTCATTGTACGTTAATACGAAATGGACGAAAAGTCTCACAACTCAAAGAGTAAGCTATACTTTCACTATTCTCATATACTTCATTCTAACCTTGTTAAACTATCTGTCCAATGTTCAGCTTCAAGAAAAGGAGAAAACATTGTTATTCCTCCGCCGTCGATTCGTACAACTCACAAACTCAACAACTTGAGTTGTTTGCCTTCGTCTGTCGCTATATTAATTGAGATTTTACTCTCTCAGTTCAATTACCACATGTCCATTTTTTAAGTCCTAATGCAGTTCCACACATTTATCAATGGTAATTCCAAGAACTCAATTATTCATGGCCAAAATAGTATGTTCCCTAAACTTTTCCTTATAGTTCCGGTCGTCGGGTTTCATGAGTGCAAATTGTGCTTTAAAAAGCCGAAAAACGAATTAAACCCGAGGTCCTTCATTCATCAATACTTGATCTCAGCGTTTTTGGATTTTGAAAACTTCACAGTACATCGATATGACATATATATATCTGAAAGTTTTTAGGTCAAAACGCTCCGCAAAGCTGCCGTGTTTTCGAGTTCTGTTCGTCAGCATGTCACTTTCTTATCCAATCACGATAAAATCAAAGACAACCAATCAGCGTGCTCGTCAGGCTTCAAGATGCTATTGGATTTTCCCGCGCGTCGCGAGGTGTTTGATTTTCGGTGTAAAAAAGTTATCGGAGGATTATAAAATAAATAAACTCCTTTCTGGCTTACTGGTATATCGGCTGATAATGTCCTTGGCTGATAGATGGCCCTCAAAGAAATATCGCTTCTCGGGCAACTGTTCTTTTTTCAGATCATCTCTCAGCCGCTGACCGGCATTATCCGCCACTATACCGGTACCAGCCGCCAGAAGGGGTTTATTTACCAAACATTCACCTCCGAAACATGGGATAATATCTGCCGTTTTCTTTCAGCTGTAAAAGTTAACAGCGTAACTTTGTGTTTTGCCAGTGCTTCAGACTGAGAGGAAAGTTAAATTGAAAATCCTGGATAGTGCTATTTAGTATAAACCAACTAGTGGACTATTACAAATCCTGCATTCTGATTGGCTACCCTACTATAGGCCTACTTGTGATAGCCCATGGTAGAGACAAACCGCACGCATTTTCACGAAATAATAACATGTTTTCAACTTCAATTCGTTTCTTTCTATTATTTTCTACTGTCCAACTAGTTAGTTGACTCGTAGCCCATTCGGGATGCGGGTCTAACTGTTAAATATTTCATCAGATGCAGGAAAATTGATCTCAAAGTTTTTTTAAAGTAACGCCGGAACTACTTAAGGTTACCGGATACCTTCAGGGTGCGTTTCCAGTCTAAATTATGTAGCGCCTCGAGAAAACATCGTAGATAAATCATTCATGTATCATTTTAAAGCTTATAAAATTGGCTACAAGAATACATAAAAAGTTTTGAGTTCTTTGAAAATCTCGAATTTTCCGCCATCCCGTTTCTCCGATCTAGTGAGATGGCTTTCAGAAGTTCCGACTCCGAAAATATTTTAAAGTTTAAAAATCTGTTTGCTTCGTCGTATTTCAGAGGAATCGTATTACAAAACCGTGTCGGGGAATTTCAAAATTCGAGTTAGTTCAAAAGTTATCATGCTTTCCGTGAAAAGGCGAAAAATAATCCGAGTAGATATGCGGGAAACGTCGTCAAGAGCTCTCATTTTAGAATTTCCCAATTCCCCGACACGGTTTTGCAGCCGAGATATCAATTGACATTTTGTGAAAATTTCGCAGACATCCAATAAATTCCTCTTGAGTGGGAGCTTTTTTAAAACTCTATTTTGATTGAAAATCGAAAGCGAGAAAATAGCACTTCAAAAAATATACCCGTCTGTCGTGCGTGAATCTGAAGCCCCGCCTCTCCAACAATTAGCGAGCTCTTGGCCAATCATTTCTCATCACAGTTCAACTATCTGTCAAGATTTCCCGCCAATGTTGATTTCCGATCAAAGCAACGCGCCGCATCGAGAATTATTTTTCTTTCTTTTGTGTGACTTGAAAAATGGTAGCGGTAAGAGTCAGCTGGTTTCCCAGGCTAGAAAAATGGGAAAGACAAAAAGACCTCGAGGGGCAACGCCAAGGTGAACACCTATAGAGATCACGCCTTGAATGCCAGCATAGTTAGTAGAGGAGACAGCGATTTGCAGGCGTCTGAAACAGCACGGCAATAGCGAGATCGTGGTTCAACCGATTCAGGATCACCGCCAGACTACGTTTCCATCTAAGCTTTCTTGGAAACAAATATTCTCTCGGCTGGCTCTTATCAATTCTACTTTATGTTCAGATGTGGACCACTCGGCACTCTGTCTGAAAGTGAAAATACGAACGCTTGTCGGGTTTTGCGAGGACTCCTATTTGGCTTTGTAATTGTATTGTTTGGCCTCGTTTTGCTTTTCTTTTTTCTTTGTTTTTCAAACTAAGCTTTTTGTAAGATATAATTAAGGCCAACATCCGATGGAATTGTGGAATCGTGTGTGGAAAAACGTTTCTCAATAAACGTAAACATTGGTATATGAAATGAATTTAATATGTGCCGATTTCCCACACCGTCGTTACGGGCGAGTGAGCACTTGTCATGTATTTATTGGTCTACTGTCAATCAAAACGAACCTTTTACTTCCGGTTAAAAACTTCCTTTTGGTATTTCTCCGTCAATATATATTTTTTTTTAACGGAGTTTTTGGTATATGAGACACTACTACTAAAACTACATTTCTGTGTGAAAAAACTTTTTTTCCATCTTTTTCGTTTTGAAGGTATCCGGTAACCTTAATAAATATTTTGAACATTAGTTACTAGATTTCGGCTCTGCCAATGTTAACTTATTCTTTTATATGTAGTTCTAAATTTTCCTTACCATTACTAAATCTCTTTGCTCCTCGACTTCGCTCTTGTTCTTTGGCTTATCATTAGATTTCACGTTCTTCAGTTTTTCTTTCAACCTGTCAAGCAGGCTGTCAAGTTTGTTTCTCCAGGTCTTACACTGTTCGAGCATCCCTTCTTTTATCTCTTTTTCTTCTCTGAAGATTAAGAAAAACATTTTATAGAACGGTTTTCGGTCGAGTATCGAAAGTAATGTGATTGCTTTGGTTTTGCGTTTGCTTAGCTTTTCTATTGGCTGTGACAATGGTTTGTAATTATCAGCCAATCAAGTTCTAAACTAACACCAAACATTGTTTGGGACCGTCACGCAACCAATTATCAGCCAATCAAGTTCTAAACTAACACCAAACATTGTTTGGGACCGTCACGCAACCAATTATCAGCCAATCAAGTTCTAAACTAACACCAAACATTGTTTGGGACCGTCACGCAACCAATTATCAGCCAATCAAGTTCTAAACTAACACCAAACATTGTTTGGGACCGTCACGCAACCAATTATCAGCCAATCAAGTTCTAAAGTAAAACCAAACATTGTTTGGGACCGTCACGCAACCAATTATCAGCCAATCAAGTTCTAAAGTAAAACCAAACATTGTTTGGGACCGTCACGCAACCAATTATCAGCCAATCAAGTTCTAAAGTAAAACAAACATTGTTTGGGACCGTCACGCAACCAATTATCAGCCAATCAAGTTCTAAAGTAAAACCAAACATTGTTTGGGACCGTCACGCAACCAATTATCAGCCAATCAAGTTCTAAAGTAAAACCAAACATTGTTTGGGACCGTCACGCAATCAATTATCAGCCAATCAAGTTCTAAAGTAAAACCAAACATTGTTTGGGACCCCGTCACGCAACCAATTATCAGCCAATCAAGTTCTAAAGTAAAACCAAACATTGTTTGGGACCGTCACGCAACCAATTATCAGCCAATCAAGTTCTAAAGTAAAACCAAACATTGTTTGGGACCGTCACGCAATCAATTATCAGCCAATCAAGTTCTAAAGTAAAACCAAACATTGTTTGGGACCGTCACGCAATCAATTATCAGCCAATCAAGTTCTAAAGTAAAACCAAACATTGTTTGGGACCGTCACGCAACCAATTATCAGCCAATCAAGTTCTAAAGTAAAACCAAACATTGTTTGGGACCGTCACGCAACCAATTATCAGCCAATCAAGTTCTAAAGTAAAACCAAAAATTGTTTGGGACCGTCACGCAACCAATTATCAGCCAATCAAGTTCTAAAGTAAAACCAAACATTGTTTGGGACCGTCACGCAACCAATTATCAGCCAATCAAGTTCTAAAGTAAAACCAAACATTGTTTGGGACCGTCACGCAACCAATTATCAGCCAATCAAGTTCTAAAGTAAAACCAAACATTGTTTGGGACCGTCACGCAACCAATTATCAGCCAATCAAGTTCTAAAGTAAAACCAAACATTGTTTGGGACCGTCACGCAACCAATTATCAGCCAATCAAGTTCTAAAGTAAAACCAAACATTGTTTGGGACCGTCACGCAACCAATTATCAGCCAATCAAGTTCTAAAGTAAAACCAAACATTGTTTGGGACTGTCACGCAACCAATTATCAGCCAATCAAGTTCTAAAGTAAAACCAAACATTGTTTGGGACCCCGTCACGCAACCAATTATCAGCCAATCAAGTTCTAAAGTAAAACCAAACATTGTTTGGGACCGTCACGCAACCAATTATCAGCCAATCAAGTTCTAAAGTAAAACCAAACATTGTTTGGGACTGTCACGCAACCAATTATCAGCCAATCAAGTTCTAAAGTAAAACCAAACATTGTTTGGGACCCCGTCACGCAACCAATTATCAGCCAATCAAGTTCTAAAGTAAAACCAAACATTGTTTGGGACCGTCACGCAACCAATTATCAGCCAATCAAGTTCTAAAGTAAAACCAAACATTGTTTGGGACCGTCACGCAACCAATTATCAGCCAATCAAGTTCTAAAGTAAAACCAAACATTGTTTGGGACCGTCACGCAACCAATTATCAGCCAATCAAGTTCTAAAGTAAAACCAAACATTGTTTGGGACTGTCACGCAACCAATTATCAGCCAATCAAGTTCTAAAGTAAAACCAAACATTGTTTGGGACCCCGTCACGCAACCAATTATCAGCCAATCAAGTTCTAAAGTAAAACCAAACATTGTTTGGGACTGTCACGCAACCAATTATCAGCCAATCAAGTTCTAAAGTAAAACCAAACATTGTTTGGGACCGTCACGCAACCAATTATCAGCCAATCAAGTTCTAAAGTAAAACCAAACATTGTTTGGGACCGTCACGCAACCAATTATCAGCCAATCAAGTTCTAAAGTAAAACCAAACATTGTTTGGGACCGTCACGCAACCAATTATCAGCCAATCAAGTTCTAAAGTAAAACCAAACATTGTTTGGGACTGTCACGCAACCAATTATCAGCCAATCAAGTTCTAAAGTAAAACCAAACATTGTTTGGGACCCCGTCACGCAACCAATTATCAGCCAATCAAGTTCTAAAGTAAAACCAAACATTGTTTGGGACCGTCACGCAACCAATTATCAGCCAATCAAGTTCTAAAGTAAAACCAAACATTGTTTGGGACTGTCACGCAACCAATTATCAGCCAATCAAGTTCTAAAGTAAAACCAAACATTGTTTGGGACCCCGTCACGCAACCAATTATCAGCCAATCAAGTTCTAAAGTAAAACCAAACATTGTTTGGGACCCCGTCACGCAACCAATTATCAGCCAATCAAGTTCTAAAGTAAAACCAAACATTGTTTGGGACCGTCACGCAACCAATTATCAGCCAATCAAGTTCTAAAGTAAAACCAAACATTGTTTGGGACCGTCACGCAACCAATTATCAGCCAATCAAGTTCTAAAGTAAAACCAAACATTGTTTGGGACCGTCACGCAACCAATTATCAGCCAATCAAGTTCTAAAGTAAAACCAAACATTGTTTGGGACTGTCACGCAACCAATTATCAGCCAATCAAGTTCTAAAGTAAAACCAAACATTGTTTGGGACCGTCACGCAATCAATTTTCGTTTTAACGAGAGTTATCCACGATTGTCTTTATTTTAAGCCCGCCGCACACGAGAGCTATCAGCTTAGCCAACGTGCAAAGAGAGATCGTTTGCTTAACTGTTAGCTCAAGTGCCGTTTCACCGCACACGGTGAATTTCACGAAACTATATCTCCTTAGCTAAGTACCTATATTTCTTTGCTAGACGTCGCCATTTTGAAATCACGTGGGAGCGCTGTGCATTTTCATTGGTCAATAGATTACGCCAAGATAAGATGTTAGGTTTCTTCAGCACACACGGTGAGTTTCTCGCCTCACGGTCAACTGCTAGGTGAAAAAAACTCGCTGAAATTCGCTGCACACGAGGGCTATCAGCCGCTTAGCAAACTACCTCTCGTGCCCGTTAGCTAAGCTGATGGCAAAAATAGTCAAAAATAGCTCTCGTATCAAAAATATCAGTCAAAATAATAAACTAATGCACTCGGTTGCATAACACTTACCTTTCTTTACTTTTCTCCTTGTCAGGCGAGTGTTGTTCATCGTGAAAAATTACATCCCAATCAGGTATTTCCCTAACATGTCGATCAATTGGCTAAAAGATAACAAAAATTCATCAGTACTTTTGAAAGGAATCATAGACCCATTTGAAAAATGACGTCCAATTCCATGCATAACTATTGTTTAGGACTGACTACTAGTCTCACATGCACATGCATACACGTGAAAACACTTTTATGCGCCAACGTCAGTACGAGGCTAGACAGTCGACAACAATAGCTATTTACATTGCGCACCATTTTTCGAATGGGACTATATCATAGTGAACTACAGATAAAACAAAAAAATGCGTTGTCATGGTTGGAAATCACAATAACTCGTCTTACCTCTTCATTAGTGAGATCTCTTGATACCACTTTCGTTGTATAAGGGGTTTTGTCCAACAATTCGTTAAGCCTTTAGAGAACACAACAAAAAATGTAACACTGTCAGAAAGATGGAGTAGGAATTTTATGCATAACATGCAAGAGCTCTCCTTGATGCAACAGCGATATAAAATACAATGTCATTCAAAAGGAATTTTCCCTGCAGTACCTTCTAGTCCTCCCTTTCTGTAATTGGACTGGCGGGAGAAAGAAGGCTCTGCCCCCAGTCGCAACATTGTTTGATCTAACCGCCGTCCACGACCATGAACGGATAAATTATAAAAATATACAGTACGCATGCTTTTGTAAAATATTTGCTGATTTAAATTTGAGCCCGGTATGATACCGCGCATCCACCGACGTCCACACCGCGGCAAAACGTCACGCGCATGCGTATTTGCTATTTCTTGTCCGCCCGCGGCCGCCCCCAGTTTCCCGCGAAAACTGAAATGAAACAACAGGCACATGCCGTGATTTTAACGTTTCTGCTTAAAAGTATTCATTTGTGAACTGTTTTGTCAAAAAATAAGAAAACTACTTAAAAGCTAAGCCTAAGACTTTAACAGGTTGAAGTTTTCTTAATTTGTAATTCATTGTGAGTTTACTAAGTTATAAAATTATTTACTAAAAAAGTTGAAACCCTCGGTAACTTGTATTTGATAGCAGAGCCTTCGTTCTTTTGGCCAGCGGAGCATACCGTTTTGCCGCGGTGTGACCGACGTCAATCATTAGTTTGCATACTAATTACCGTGGGATCACTTTCTTCTCATTGGTCAACCCATTGTCCAAGCGTGGCAAAAGTGTTCTCGTGTCGCTTAGTAACGCAACGCATGCGCAACAAACAATGTTGCGACTAGGGGCAGAGCCTTCTTTCCCTCGCCAGTCCGATTACAGAAAGGGAGGAATAGAAGGTTCTGCAAGCAGGGAAAAGGAATTTAATCTTCATACCTGTTTGCCTCTTCGTCAGCTTCGTTTTGTATCGTCATTAGTTGTATTTCTAGAGTTGAGATGTAGAGTCTTATCTCGTCCTTCTCGCGTTCATTCAGATCATCACCGTCAATGAGATCGTTAGCGCAGGTGATGGCTTCTCTGACCTGCGGAAAATAGGCTTCGACTTCTTCTTTGCAATCCTGTTAAACAAGAGACTAAACAGTATTTCTAAGTAACTTTGACAGCTATGATCAGCTGCTGTCATAGCTGGATCTATTGGACATCCAAGCTGGGAGCCTGCGAGGCGCAACCGGTAATCGCTTTGCAGCCTGGGTTCTAGCCCCCATGACATGCGAGTTGAGTTTGTTGGTATCTCTCTCTTTCTCTGAGAGTTTTTCTTCAGGTTCTCCGATTTTTCTCCTTCCATAAACCATAAATTACAATTTGATCTGTAGTTATATTAAGCCGGATCCTGCTCAGGGGCATTAAGGCATAGGTCTCAAACTAATCCAATATGGCCGCCACAAATCGAGAGGGGGTGGTCTATCTCTTCGTGCTTGTTAGTTGTAAAGTAAAAGTAAAGTCACCTTTATTTATAGAGAGTTTAAACACGTTAACCGGCTAACAGTTATCTAACACGTGGCCCTCTCTTTACTTTTGTCCTACGGTTTTACGTCCTTATCCGAGAAGACGAGAAGATCTAACCGTTTACTGTTCGATTATGTAAAGGCAGCACCTTCTACTCAGTTATTTTAAGACCCTCAGTGTTGGTCCGGCCGGGGTTTGAATCCACGACCTCCCGCTCAACAGACCGGAGCTTAACCACTGAGCTAACCGTCTCGGCTCTTTGACAAATTCGATAATGTCAAAACCTTAACAGATTCTTGTGGCAGTTTCCATGGAAACGTGTAATGTGACCTTTGAACTCTAATTTTAAGGAAAATTGGGAAAAGCCTCCTGGAGAATAGTCTCCTTAGCAGCCGTTATGGTCTCTATCACGCAACGCTCTGATGACTGAGACCATAACGGCTGCGAAGGAAACTACCTGTAGAACGGTAAAAGTTGTTAATATAGTGGCTATTTTCATGGTAGTGAATCAAGTGAATCAATGCAAGTGCACACTTTGCTGCTTCAATTTGAAGAGTTGGTTATTTTAAGGGGAAGGCAGTTTAAGGCAAGTGTGAAATTTGATATCCTCAAGTTTCCACCGAATTAACAAACATTCCAATAATAACCAACTTCGAAATAACCAAACGAAATAACGAAATAACCAAATTCGAACACTGAAGTGTGCACCAATCTTGATTCATTTGCATGAAAATACCTTACTATATCAACAACTTTTACCGTTCTCCTGGAGGCTTTTCCCAACATGGCGAACAATTTCGTACAGTCAGCGGTTGTCATTGCGGGCGCGTACGTGAAAATCAATTTTTTTTAAAGAAAGCCGTTGATATGATGAGTGTTTATAGAATGAGGAGAGGTTACATGGACATCGACAGTCAAAATGGCGGACGAGCTGCTGTATAATTTCAACGTCCTGCGCGAAGGGAAATGTAACAGCTGAACGAGTCTGGTCTGTCCCTTTAAACTTTGTACGTTTGGGAAGGAGAGTTTTGGCGTTAAAATGCAGTTATTTACAGGACGTTTGGAACCACCAAAGCAAGTATTTCAACTCGTTTTTCTGGCGTTAGAATATACTTTGGTATCTGCAGAACAGATTCAAACTTGTGGACCTCAAACATGAACTACTCGGAAGTCTTTGTAATTGAGCTTTCTGACTGGCCTTTACAGTATTTAACAGAAGATGTATGGCGGCTCTAGCTAATTTGGGTCGTTTTTTAGCAGAGCATCGGGAACCGGTCTAATCATCCACAACTTGTTAGCAATCATAGTCGAGGGCAGGAGCAGGCATGTTAACTGAATTTAAAACTTGTGGACCTCAAGAAATATAAATATTAAAGCAGCAAATTGGAAAATTGCGAAAAGGTAAGCCTTGTCTTCACTGTTTTCACTAATTTTGGAACGACGTGTAATGCATTCTACGCATGCGCGGCGACCATGATGTACGATATTGTTCGCCATGAATTTTCCTTACAATTAAAGGTCAAAGGCCACATTACACGTTTCTATGGAAACTGTCACAAAAAATGTGTTAAGGTTGTGACTTTATCAAATCTGTCAAAGTGTCAAGATTATATCTCACAAGCATAAAGAGACGATAGACCACCCCCTCTTGGTTTGCGGCAGCCATATTGGGGACCCATACCTTAATGCCCTGAGTGAATTTGATCAGCCCCTATGGCTGTTTCAGGTTTCGTTATAGTTCAGTGTTTAAAAAAAAATCTAAATGTAATCAAATTAGCTGACGATAACACACTTGACAACATACTTTTGCATCAGCTATCTGTGCCTGGACGTCCACTTTGTTTCTGGGAGGCTCCCTTGATTTCGCTCTGTTTAGTTTCCTACGCAGTCCATCCAAAAGATCGTCCAATTTATTTTTCCAAATTCCCCATCGGTCATGTTTTTCGTCCTTTTCGGCCTCTCGCCTAAAAATGAAAAGAGCAATCTTCATAGAGTAAAGTAAAGTGAAGTGAAGTGAAGTAAGCTAAAATAAAGTGAAGTTTCGTATTTAACGTGACAATCTGGTGTAACTGATAAACTTGAGGCCGACGTGAGACCTACGATTTTACGTCCTTATCCGAGAAGACGTGAAGATCTAACCATTTGTAGTTCGAGAACGAAATTGTTTCACAAAGACAGCACCTTCTACTCATTTATTTTAAGACCCTGAGTGTTGGTCCGGCCGGGGTTTGAACCTGCGTCCTCCTGCTCGACAGACCGGAGCTTACCCACTGAGCTAACCGGTATTTTCCTCGATACATATTACTTCGTTTTAATATTCATTATATGCCACTTTAATATTAACTGCGTATTCCCGTTTCAATAGTTTATCCACATGTACAGAAAACACGAACATTACCATGTGAAAGAGCATGTCGACATTAGTGAAATTTGAGTGTCGTAGCCTAAAAAGCAATGAAGTTACATCCATTTGAAATTAGAGAGATTTGTATGAGAAAACAACGATGCCTTTATAGCCTCGCTTTCATATTTATTTCTTCATTAGAAATGGCAATAACTCAACAGCAATTCACTATATTGCTCTAAACCTGAACACAATTATTAGTGTTAATGTGACATTTCGTATGGTAGCATTAGTTTACCTCAACAGATTAATCTTCCAAATTATGCAAATTAGGAGGCGGCCATTATGAAAGTGGCGTATACACCTTAAACCTATTCATGTATCTCCAGGTTACTGGAAACATTTTGATTTCCACAGGTCTACATTAATACACTGCGCACCTTTCCTCAGGTGTCATGTCATCTTGCAATCTAACGATGTAGTGATGTATGGACTCTTTTTCTACGGACTGAAACAATTCACAATTTAGTTTCCCTAACAAACACGACTAAAATAGATTGAACAAGTTTGAAAAAGAGCAAATCAAATGTGTGTGCTAATTAAGTGCTCTTTTTACCGATATGTGAACAGGTTCATCTTTGAATTCAACGTGCCAGTCTGGTCTTTCATGGAACTGTTGATCTATGGGCTTAAGGAAAAGATGCAGTAGTTAATTTCAGTTCAAGTTGCATAATGATTCTGATGTGTATGCTAAAACTTAAGGAATGGGTACACTTTTCCATCCTTACCTCTTCCTGCACGAGGTCTTCTTCCACTATGACTGTGCCAAGGTGGGGACTTTCTCCCAACAGTTGGTCAAGCCTTATAGGAAGATAGTAATGGATCAAAATATTTAAACAATATGTTGGCTATGCGAGGAAGAGAAAATAGCATTAGATGGAATATCGACGAGGAATTACCGAGATGTACGATGTGGGCTCCGAAACTGGATCCAGTTTGTGAGAAAATTAGCGATAAAACCCAGATTGCCATTAAATGCTTTTCATAAAACTTACCTAAATTAACTCGCAGATCGCTAATACGTCAAAAGAGCAAGAGTGCGTTCCAAATACTGTCCACGAGATTACCTGTCTTTCTCACTATCGGCTTCATTGTGTATCGTCATGAACTGTAAATTTAGCGTTGAAATGTAGCGTCTCATCTGTTCTTTCTCACTGTCATCTAGATCACCATCACTGAGGAGGCCATCAGCGTACTCCATCGCTTCTCTGATCTGAGGCTCATAATCCTCTAGTTGTCCTTTGCATTCCTATTAGAAGACAGGGTGATAGATCTTATAAAAAAATTATTTGACTTCCAATCAATGAAAGGTAAAAGCTTTTATTTGAAGAATATGGCCCAACCGTGATGTTTTGTTTATTTATTTCCGCTTCATGAAACTATCAAACTAAACAGGAAAATTATAAACTGGAAACTTTCCAAAAACAGGTTCAAATTGAAACTATCACAAAACAACAGGATTGCAATGATTTTCAAAAGATTGGAAGACAACTATAGCCGCCATTTTGTCACAGCTGAAAAGCCAGCGTGCGAAGCATGACTATTGGTCTATATTCTTTAAAAAATAAATAAACATATTAATAGTTCCTTCTCCTTTGTGAACAAATTAACACAAGGATCAAACCTTTGCCTCATTTCTCTGCTCTTGTAACTCTTTTCGATTCCTTAGTTGGCTTCCGGACTTTGTTCTCTCCAGTTTTCTCTTCAGTCCAACAAGAAGGTCGTCCAGCTTAACTTTCCAGTCCCTCCAACGGTCACGCTTTTCCGCTTTTTCGGCCTCACGCCTAAATTCCAAAAGAAAATAAGCAAAAGTAATGCTATTGGGTAGGAGGACCGTTAAAATTGCTTGTGCAATAATAAGGTTTCTCAAGACAGCATAAGAGAGGGAATATCCAATTCGACGCGCGCTTGGGCAATACTGAATGTCTACTAAATCTATTTTTAGTAACCGGAAGCAGTTGAGCTGAAACAAGTGAGATTGCTGTCGCCTCGCGATGGCGCACTTTGCTTCAGCTGCTTCCGGTTACTAAATTAAAAACAGATTTTACTAGACGTAAAGTAAAGTAAAGTGAAGTGAAGGAAAGCAACATTATTTAACGTCAGTAACTCGTGACAGTCTGGTGTAACTGATAAACTTGAGGTCGACGCGAGACCTACGATTTTACGTCCTTATCCGAGAAGACGTGAAGGTCTAACCATTTGCAGTTCGAGAACGAGATTGGTTCACAAAGGCAGCACCTTCTACTCAGTTATTTAAAGACCCTGAGTGTTGATCCGGCCGAAGTTCGAACCTGCGTCCTCCCGCACAACAGACCGGAGCTTGACCACTGAGCTAACCGGTAGCCGGTATTTTCCTCGATATATACATATTACTTCGTTTTAATAATTACTATACGCCACTTTCGAAACTGCGTATTCCTGTTTCAATAGTTTATCCACATGTACAGAAAAACGAACATTACCATGTGAAAGAGCATGTCGATATTAGTGAAATTTGAGTGATGTAGCCTAAAAAGCAATGAAGTTACAGCCATTTGAAATTAGAGAGATTTGTATGAGAAAAACAACGGAGGCCTTTCTAACCTCGCTTTCATATTTATTTTTGCGTTAGAAATGCCAATAACTCAACAGTAATTCCCTATATTGCTCTAAACCTGAACACAATTATTAGTGTTAATGTGATCTTTCGTGTGGTAGCATTAGTTTCTGGCCTATTCAGATTAATCTTCCAAATTATGCAGATTAGGAGGCGGCCATTATGAAAGTGGCGTATACACCTTAAACCTATAATTGATTTATCTCCAGGTTATTGGAAACATTTTGATTTCCACAGGTCTACTTTAATACACTGCGCACCTTTCCTCAGGTGTCATGTCGTCTTGCAATTTTACGATGTAGTGATGTATGGACTCTTTTTCTACGGACTGAAATAATTCACACTTTAGTTTCCCTAACAAACAAGACTAAAATAGAACAAGTTTGAAAAAGAGCAAATCAAATGTGTGTGCTAATTAAGTGCTCTTTTTACCGATATGTGAACAGGTTCATCTTTGAATTCAACGTGCCAGTCTGGTCTTTCATGGAACTGTTGATCTATGGGCTTAAGGAAAATTAAAGATGCAGTTACTTTTAGTTCAAGTTGCATAATGATCCTGATGTGTATGCTATAAAGCTTAAGGAATGGGTACACTTTTCCATCCTTACCTCTTCCTGCACGAGGTCTTCTTCCACTATGACTGTGCCAAGGTGGGGACTTTCTCCCAACAGTTGGTCAAGCCTTATAGGAAGATAGTAATGGATCAAAATATTTAAACAATATGTTGGCTATGCGAGGAAGAGAAAATAGCATTAGATGGAATATCGACGAGGAATTACCGAGATGTACGATGTGGGCTCCGAAACTGGATCCAGTTTGTGAGAAAATTAGCGATAAAACCCAGATTGCCATTAAATGCTTTTCATAAAACTTACCTAAATTAACTCGCAGATCGCTAATACGTCAAAAGAGCAAGAGTGCGTTCCAAATACTGTCCACGAGATTACCTGTCTTTCTCACTATCGGCTTCATTGTGTATCGTCATGAACTGTAAATTTAGCGTTGAAATGTAGCGTCTCATCTGTTCTTTCTCACTGTCATCTAGATCACCATCACTGAGGAGGCCATCAGCGTACTCCATCGCTTCTCTGATCTGAGGCTCATAATCCTCTAGTTGTCCTTTGCATTCCTATTAGAAGACAGGGTGATAGATCTTATAAAAAAAATATTTGACTTCCAATCAATGAAAGGTAAAAGCTTTTATTTGAAGAATATGGCCCAACCGTGATGTTTTGTTTATTTATTTCCGCTTCATGAAACTATCAAACTAAACAGGAAAATTATAAACTGGAAACTTTCCAAAAACAGGTTCAAATTGAAACTATCACAAAACAACAGGATTGCAATGATTTTCAAAAGATTGGAAGACAACTATAGCCGCCATTTTGTCACAGCTGAAAAGCCAGCGTGCGAAGCATGACTATTGGTCTATATTCTTTAAAAAATAAATAAACATATTAATAGTTCCTTCTCCTTTGTGAACAAATTAACACAAGGATCAAACCTTTGCCTCATTTCTCTGCTCTTGTAACTCTTTTCGATTCCTTAGTTGGCTTCCGGACTTTGTTCTCTCCAGTTTTCTCTTCAGTCCAACAAGAAGTTCGTCCAGCTTAACTTTCCAGTCCCTCCAACGGTCACGCTTTTCCGCTTTTTCGGTCTCACGCCTAAATTCCAAAAGAAAATAAGCAAAAGAAATGCTATTGGGTAGGAGGACCGTTAAAATTGCTTGTGCAATAATAAGGTGTCTCAAGACAGCATAAGAGAGGGAATATCCAATTCGACGCGCGCTTGGGCAATAATAATGTCTACTAAATCTATTTTTAGTAACCGGAAGCAGTTGAGCTGAAATAAGTGAGATTGCTGTCGCCGCGCGATGGCGCACTTTGCTTCAGCTGCTTCCGGTTACTAAATTAAAAACATATTTTACTGGACGTAAAGTAAAGTAAAGTGAAGTGAAGGAAAGCAACTTTATTTAACGTCGGTAACTCGTGACAGTCTGGTGTAACTGATAAACTTGAGATCGACGTGAGACCTACGATTTTACGTCCTTATCCGAGAAGACGTGAAG
Organism: Actinernus sp. WN-2022; assembly: GCA_030867875.1. Taxonomy (NCBI): domain Eukaryota; kingdom Metazoa; phylum Cnidaria; class Anthozoa; order Actiniaria; family Actinernidae; genus Actinernus; species Actinernus sp. WN-2022. The sequence goes on from JAOWCC010001679.1 coordinate 39,151,312, forward strand.
GTCTAACCATTTGCAGTTCGAGAACGAGTTGGTTCACAAAGACAGCACCTTCTACTCAGTTATTTAAAGACCCTGAGTGTTGGTCCGGCCGAAGTTCGAACCTGCGTCCTCCCACTTGTCAGACCGGAGCTTGACCACTGAGCTAACTGGTAGCCGGTATTTTCCTCGATATATACATATTACTTCGTTTTAATAATTACTATACGCCACTTTCGTAACTGCGTATTCCCGTTTCAATAGTTTATCCACATGTACAGAAAACACGAACATTACCGTGTGAAAGAGCATGTCGATATTAGTGAAATTTGAGTGATGTAGCCTAAAAAGCAATGAAGTTACAGCCATTTGAAATTAGAGAGATTTGTATGAGAAAAACAACGGAGGCCTTTCTAACCTCGCTTTCATATTTATTTTTGCGTTAGAAATGCCCATAACTCAACAGTAATTCCCTATATTGCTCTAAATCTGAACACAATTATTAGTGTTAATGTGATCTTTCGTGTGGTAGCATTAGTTTCTGGCCTTTTCAGATTAATCTTCCAAATTATGCAGATTAGGAGGCGGCCATTATGAAAGTGGCGTATACAACCTTAAACCTATTGATGTATCTCCAGGTTATTGGAAACATTTTGATTTCCACAGGTCTACTTTAATACACTGCGCACCTTTCCTCAGGTGTCATGTCGTCTTGCAATCTTACGATGTAGTGATGTATGGACTCTTTTTCTACGGACTGAAATAATTCACAATTTAGTTTCCCTAACAAACACGACTAAAATAGATTGAACAAGTTTGAAAAAGAGCAAATCAAATATGTGTGTGTTAATTAAGTGCTCTTTTTACCGATATGTGAACAGGTTCATCTTTGAATTCAACGTGCCAGTCTGGTCTTTCATGGAACTGTTGATCTATGGGCTTAAGGAAAAGATGCAGTAGTTAATTTTAGTTCAAGTTTCATAATGATCCTGATGTGTATGCTAAAACTTAATGAATGGGTACACTTTTCCATCCTTACCTCTTCCTGCACGAGGTCTTCTTCCACTATGACTGTGCCAAGGTGGGGACTTTCTCCCAACAGTTGGTCAAGCCTTATAGGAAGATAGTAATGGATCAAAATATTTAAACAATATCCGTATGTTGGCTATGCGAGGAAGAGAAAATAGCATTAGATGGAGTATCGACGAGGAATTACCGAGATGTACGATGTGGGCTCCGGAACTGGATCCGGTTTGTGAGAAAATTAGCGATAAAACCCAGATTGCCATTAAATGCTTTTCATAAAACTTACCTAAATTAACTCGCAGATCGCTAATACGTCAAAAGAGCAAGACCGCGTTCCAAATATACTGTCCACTAGATTACCTGTCTTTCTCACTATCGGCTTCATTGTGTATCGTCATGAGCTGTAAATTTAGCGTTGAAATGTAGCGTCTCATCTGTTCTTTCTCACTGTCATCTAGATCTCCATCACTGAGGAGACTATCAGCGTACTCCATCGCTTCTCTGATCTGAGGCTCATAATCCTCTAGTTGTCCTTTGCATTCCTATTAGAAGACAGGGTGATAGATCTTATTAAAAAAATAATTTGACTTCCAATCAATGAAAGGTAAAGGCTTTTATTTGAAGAATATGGCCCAACCGTGATGTTTTGTTTATTTATTTCCGCTTCATGAAACTATCAAACTAAACAGGAAAATTATAAACTGGAAACTTTCCAAAAACAGGTTCAAATTGAAACTATCACACAAAACAACAGGATTGTAATGATTTTCAAAAGATTGGAAGACAACTATAGCCGCCATTTTGTCACAGCTGAAAAGCCAGCGTGCGAAGCGTGACTATTGGTCTATATTCTTTAAAAAATAAATAAACATATTAATAGTTCCTTCTCCTTTGTGAACAAATTAACACAAGGATCAAACCTTTTCCTCATTTCTCTGCTCTTGTAACTCTCCTCGATTCCTTAGTTGGCTTCCGGACTTTGCTCTCTCCAGTTTTCTCTTCAGTCCAACAAGAAGGTCGTCCAGCTTAACTTTCCAGTCCCTCCAACGGTCACGCTTTTCCGCTTTTTCGGTCTCACGCCTAAATTCCAAAAGAAAATAAGCAAAAGAAATGCTATTGGGTAGGAGGACCGTTAAAATTGCTTGTGCAATAATAAGGTGTCTCAAGACAGCATAAGAGAGGGAATATCCAATTCGACGCGCGCTTGGGCAATAATAATGTCTACTAAATCTATTTTTAGTAACCGGAAGCAGTTGAGCTGAAATAAGTGAGATTGCTGTCGCCGCGCGATGGCGCACTTTGCTTCAGCTGCTTCCGGTTACTAAATTAAAAACATATTTTACTGGACGTAAAGTAAAGTAAAGTGAAGTGAAGGAAAGCAACTTTATTTAACGTCGGTAACTCGTGACAGTCTGGTGTAACTGATAAACTTGAGATCGACGTGAGACCTACGATTTTACGTCCTTATCCGAGAAGACGTGAAGGTCTAACCATTTGCAGTTCGAGAACGAGTTGGTTCACAAAGACAGCACCTTCTACTCAGTTATTTAAAGACCCTGAGTGTTGGTCCGGCCGAAGTTCGAACCTGCGTCCTCCCACTTGTCAGACCGGAGCTTGACCACTGAGCTAACTGGTAGCCGGTATTTTCCTCGATATATACATATTACTTCGTTTTAATAATTACTATACGCCACTTTCGTAACTGCGTATTCCCGTTTCAATAGTTTATCCACATGTACAGAAAACACGAACATTACCGTGTGAAAGAGCATGTCGATATTAGTGAAATTTGAGTGATGTAGCCTAAAAAGCAATGAAGTTACAGCCATTTGAAATTAGAGAGATTTGTATGAGAAAAACAACGGAGGCCTTTCTAACCTCGCTTTCATATTTATTTTTGCGTTAGAAATGCCCATAACTCAACAGTAATTCCCTATATTGCTCTAAATCTGAACACAATTATTAGTGTTAATGTGATCTTTCGTGTGGTAGCATTAGTTTCTGGCCTTTTCAGATTAATCTTCCAAATTATGCAGATTAGGAGGCGGCCATTATGAAAGTGGCGTATACAACCTTAAACCTATTGATGTATCTCCAGGTTATTGGAAACATTTTGATTTCCACAGGTCTACTTTAATACACTGCGCACCTTTCCTCGGGTGTTGTCTCTTCTTGCAATTTTACGATGTAGTGATGTATGGACTCTTTTTCTACGGACTGAAATAATTCACACTTTAGTTTCCCTAACAAACACGACTAAAATAGAACAAGTTTGAAAAAGAGCAAATCAAATATGTGTGTGTTAATTAAGTGCTCTTTTTACCGATATGTGAACAGGTTCATCTTTGAATTCAACGTGCCAGTCTGGTCTTTCATGGAACTGTTGATCTATGGGCTTAAGGAAAAGATGCAGTAGTTAATTTTAGTTCAAGTTGCATAATGATCCTGATGTGTATGCTAAAGCTTAATGAATGGGTACACTTTTCCATCCTTACCTCTTCCTGCACGAGGTCTTCTTCCACTATGACTGTGCCAAGGTGGGGACTTTCTCCCAACTGTTGGTCAAGCCTTATAGGAAGATAGTAATGGATCAAAATATTTAAACAATATCCGTATGTTGGCTATGCGAGGAAGAGAAAATAGCATTAGATGGAGTATCGACGAGCAATTACCAAGATGTACGATGTGGGCTCCGGAACTGGATCCGGTTTGTGAGAAAATTAGCGATAAAACCCAGATTGCCATTAAATGCTTTTTTATTAAACTTACCTAAATTAACTCGCAGATCGCTAACACTTCAAAAGAGCAAGAGCGCGTTCCAAATACTGTCCACGAGATTACCTGTCTTTCTCACTATCGGCTTCATTGTGTATCGTCATGAGCTGTAAATTTAGCGTTGAAATGTAGCGTCTCATCTGTTCTTTCTCACTGTCATCTAGATCTCCATCACTGAGGAGGCCATCAGCGTACTCCATCGCTTCTCTGATCTGAGGCTCATAATCCTCTAGTTGTCCTTTGCATTCCTATTAGAAGACAGGGTGATATATCTTATAAAAAAAATATTTGACTTCCAATCAATGAAAGGTAAAGGCTTTTATTTGAAGAATATGGCCCAACCGTGATGTTTTGTTTATTTATTTCCGCTTCGTGAAACTATCAAACTAAACAGGAAAATTATAAACTGGAAACTTTCCAAAAACAGGTTCAAATTGAAACTATCACACAAAGCAACAGGATTGTAATGATTTTCAAAAGATTGGAAGACAACTATAGCCGCCATTTTGTCACAGCTGAAAAGCCAGCGTGCGAAGCATGACTATTGGTCTATATTCTTTAAAATATATATATATATATATTAATAGTTCCTTCTCCTTTGTGAACAAATTAACACAAGTATCAAACCTTTGCCTCATTTCTCTGCTCTTGTAACTCTTTTCGATTCCTTAGTTGGCTTCCGGACTTTGCTCTCTCCAGTTTTCTCTTCAGTCCAACAAGAAGGTCGTCCAGCTTAACTTTCCAGTCCCTCCAACGGTCACGCTTTTCCGCTTTTTCGGTCTCACACCTAAATTCCAAAAGAAAATAAGCAAAATAAATGCTATTGGGTAGGAGGACCGTTAACATTGCTTGTGCAATAATAAGGTGTCTCAAGACAGCATAAGAGAGGGAATATCCAATTCGACGCGCGCTTGGGCAATAATAATGTCTACTAAATCTATTTTTAGTAACCGGAAGCAGTTGAGCTGAAATAAGTGAGATTGCTGTCGCCGCGCGATGGCGCACTTTGCTTCAGCTGCTTCCGGTTACTAAATTAAAAACAGATTTTACTAGACGTAAAGTAAAGTAAAGTGAAGTGAAGAAAAGCAACTTTATTTAACGTCGGTAACTCGTGACAGTCTGGTGTAACTGATAAACTTGAGGCCGACGTGCGACCTACGATTTTACGTCCTTATCCGAGAAGACGTGAAGGTCTAACCATTTGCAGTTCGAGAACGAGATTGGTTCACAAAGACAGCACCTTCTACTCAGTTATTTAAAGACCCTGAGTGTTGATCCGGCCGAAGTTCGAACCTGCGTCCTCCCGCTTGTCAGACAGGAGCTTGACCACTGAGCTAACCGGTAGCCGGTATTTTCTTCGATATATACATATTCCTTCGTTTTAATAATTACTATACGCCACTTTCGTAACTGCGTATTCCCGTTTCAATAGTCTATCCACATGTACAGAAAACACGAACATTACCATGTGAAAGAGCATGTCGATATTAGTGAAATTTGAGTGATGTAGCCTAAAAAGCAATGAAGTTACAGCCATTCGAAAGTAGAGAGATTTGTATGAGAAAAACAACGGAGGCCTTTCTAACCTCGCTTTCATATTTATTTTTGCGTTAAAAATTCCAATAACTCAACAGTAATTCCCTATATTGCTCTAACCCTGAACACAATTATTAGTGTTAATGTGATCTTTCGTGTGGTAGCATTAGTTTCTGGCCTTTTCAGATTAATCTTCCAAATTATGCAGATTAGGAGGCGGCCATTATGAAAGTGGCGTATACACCTTAAACCTATTGATGTATCTCCAGGTTATTGGAAACATTTTGATTTCCACAGGTCTACTTTAATACACTGCGCACCTTTCCTCAGGTGTCATGTCTTCTTGCAATTTTACGATGTAGTGATGTATGGACTCTTTTTCTACGGACTGATATAATTCACACTTTAGTTTCCCTAACAAACACGACTAAAATAGAACAAGTTTGAAAAAGAGCAAATCAAATATGTGTGTGCTAATTAAGTGCTCTTTTTACCGATATGTGAACAGGTTCATCTTTGAATTCAACGTGCCAGTCTGGTCTTTCATGGAACTGTTGATCTATGGGCTTAAGGAAAATTAAAGATGCAGTTACTTTTAGTTCAAGTTGCATAATGATCCTGATGTGTATGCTATAAAGTTTAAGGAATGGGTACACTTTTCCATCCTTACCTCTTCCTGCACGAGGTTTTCTTCCACTATGACTGCACCAGCGTGGGAACTTTCTCCCAACAGTTGGTCAAGCCTTATAGGAAGATAGTAATGATCAAAATAGTTAAACAATATCTATGTCATGGTTGGCTATGCAAGGAAGAGAAAATAGCATTAGATGGAGTATCGACGAGGAATTACCAAGATGTACGATGTTGGCTCCGGGACTGGATCGTGAGAAAAGTAGCGATAAACCCAGATTGCCATTATGCTTTTTTATTAAACTGACCTAAATTGACTCACAGATCGCTAATACGTCAAAAAAAGCAAGATTACGTTCCAAATATTGTCTACGAAATTACCTGTCTTTCTCACCATCGGCTTCATTGTGTATCGTCAAGAGCTGTAAATTTAGCGTTGAAATGTAGCGTCTCATCTCTTTTTTCTCGTTGTCATCTAGATCTCCATCACTGAGGAGACTATCAGCGTACTCCATCGCTTCTCTGATCTGAGGCTCATAATCCTCTAGTTGTCCTTTGCATTCCTATTAGAAGATCGATAGATCTTATAAAAACATAATTTGACTTCCAATCAATGAAAGGTTATATGCCCCAACCGTGATGCTTAGCGGCCTGTTGTTTTGTTTGGTTTATTTCGGCTTCGTGAAACTATCAAACTAAACAGGAAAATTACAAAAGAAACGTTCCAAAAACAGATTCAAATTGAAAGTACAAGACAACATGGTTGTAACGATTTTCAAAAGATTGGAAAACAATCGTACAAAACCGAGTTTTCAACAGTGACAAAATGGTCGCCATATGGCGGTTGGTCTATATTGTTTAATAAATAAATAAATACATTAATAGTTCCTTCTCCTTTGTGAACAAATTAATTAACACAAGGATCAAACCTTTGCCTCATTTCTCTGCTCTTGTAACTCTCCTCGATTCCTTAGTTGGCTTCCGGACTTTGCTCTCTCCAGTTTTCTCTTCAGTCCAACAAGAAGGTCGTCCAGCTTAACTTTCCAGTCCCTCCAACGGTCACGCTTTTCCGCTTTTTCGGTCTCATGCCTAAATTCCAAAAGAAAATAAGCAAACGAAATGCTATGTGCAATAATAAGGTTTCTCAAGAGAGTACGTAAGAGAGGGAATCTCCAATTCGACGCACGCTTGTGCAATGATAATTAATGTCTAATAAATCTATTTTTAGTAACCGGAAGCAGTTGACGCTGAAGCAAGTGAGATTACTGTCGCGCGATCGCGCACTTTGCTTCAGCTGCTTTTGGTTACTAAAAATAGATTTTACTAGACATTATCATCGCACTCTCTTGGGTTTCTATGTATTATTAGTATTTATGATTGATGATATTGCGGATATTATTTTTGCACCTGTTTTATCCTTCGCAGATCATAGTTACTTTTATGTGATAGAACACACCTTGCTTCCGGTGACATGTCATCTTGTAACTTTAAAATGTAGCGATGTATGGACACTTTCTCTACGGACTAAAATGACTAACAATTAATTTCCCCATGCATAAAGCAAGACAACAACAAATATAGCATGTTGAAGAAAGGGTCAGAAAATCAGATGTGTATGTTTGGTAATTGCTCTTTTTACCAATATATGAACATCTTCATCCTCCTTTTCGGGCATATCCTTGCAGTCAACTTGCCAGTCAGGTCTTTCTTGGAGCTGTTGATCAATTATTGGCTTTAAAACAGGACACGTTAGCGGATTATCGTCAAGTTGCATTCCAAGTCACCTAAAGGAATGGATATAATTTCCAGCCTACCTCTTCCTGAATGAAATGCTGTTTGACTACAACGGCATCTGGATAGGGAGTTTCGTCCAACAGTTCGTCAAGCCTTAGAATAAGGTAAGTTAATTTTGTCATTTATACTCAGATTATTGAGAATATGTTTGATCATCTAGTGAATGCAAAGAGGTTATTACACGGAAAGTTGTGTAATCAATTTCATCATTAAAATTAATATCTCACTTGAAAGTCCTTACGAAATTAGGAAGAATAGCATTTTTTTATTTGTCAATATATCTTATCTCGTTTCAGAGATATCAAGGTTTTTGGAATATGATTATTAACTCAGATTATTGAGAATATTTTTTATGATCTAGTTAATGCAACCTATTATAACTTTAATCAATTCTGATTTACGTGTTTTCCAAGGACGTTGAATACCGAGGATCGAGGCTGTTTTACCAGGTACCAAACCTCTTCTCTTCACAAACAACTAACACAACTTAAACGTCCATTTATTAAGAGACAAGTTTTCAAAGAAAAGACCAAAGGCAATGTTGCGATACGTACCTCCTCTATAGACATTCCAAATACGATTATATTTAGTTGGTTATATGCGAGGAAGAGATAATAACATTAGAATAACGACAAGGAATTAAAGGGGCTGTCTCTGAGCCTCCATTTTTTATGCCCTAGAAAATGGCCGCCAAGCCCAAATTCCGTGTTATGGTTTGAGCTCCGATCCGGCACAGCTACAGTGAGATGATTTGAAGAAATACGTACGGTAATCAACAGATCCTGAATACGTACAGTAATCAACATGTCCTGAATACGTACGGTAATGAACAGATTCAATACGTACGGTAATCAACAGATCATGAATACGTACAGTAATCAACATATCCTGAATACGTACGGTAATGAACAGATTCAATACGTACGGTAATCAACAGATCTGAATACGTACAGTAATCAACAGATCCTGAATACGTACGGTAATGAACAGATTCAATACGTACGGTAATGAACAGATCCTGAATACGTACAGTAATCAACATATCCTGAATACGTACGGTAATCAACAGATCCTGAATACGTACAGTAATGAACAGATTCAATACGTACGGTAATGAACAGATCCTGAATACGTACAGTAATCAACATATCCTGAATACGTACAGTAATCAACAGATCCTGAATACGTACAGTAATCAACAGATACTGAATACGTACAGTAATCAACAGATCCTGAATACGTACAGTAATCAACAGATACTGAATACGTACAGTAATCAACATATCCTGAATACGTACAGTAATCAACAGATCCTGAATACGTACGGTAATGAACAGATCCTGAATACGTACAGTAATCAACATATCCTGAATACGTACAGTAATCAACAGATCCTGAATACGTACAGTAATTAACAGATCCTGAATACGTACAGTAATCAACATATCCTGAATACGTACAGTAATCAACATATCCTGAATACGTACAGTAATCAACAGATCCTGAATACGTACGGTAATGAACAGATCCTGAATACGTACAGTAATCAACAGAGCCTGAATACGTACGGTAATCAACAGATCCTGGATACGTACGGTAATCAACAGATCCTGAATACGTACGGTAATCAACAGATCCTGAATACCTTAATTTGTTTAATTCAGAATTGGATTACAGGAAAGGAAACTGATAGCTTGTGAGGTGCGCAAAGGACGCTGGTTGAGACGGAGCCTTTCATATATCAAAGACAGTCCAGGAAATTACCTGTCTTTCTCATCATCGGCTTCATTGTGTATCGTCGTGAGCTGTAGCTTTAGAGACGAGATGTAGCGTCTCATCTCTTCCTTTTCGCTGTCATTCAGGTCACCATCACTGAGGAGGTCATTAGCGTACTCCATTGCTTCTCTGATCTGCAGTTCATAATTCTCTGATTCCTCTTTGCATTTCTTTGGATTCCTGGACTTATCTCTGTTAAGTTTTCTCTTTAGTTTTTCTTGAATGTGGTCCAGCTTATCTTTCCAGTCCTTCCATCGGTCATGCTTTTCGGCTTTTTCTACGGGTGCCATGTCTTTGTTCAATCTCGCAGTGTGGTACTCTATGGGATCCTTATCTACAGACTGACAAGAACAGAATTTAGTCCTAGGTTGCGTTAAGAAATGATCATGAAACAGGAAAAAGGTGTGTATGTATGATTAATGCTTTTCTTACTGATATAAGAGCAACTTCATTTGTTTCTTCAGCTTGGTCTTCTTTGTTGTTGTCATCTTTGGATTCAACTTGGCAGTCGGGTCTCTCGTGCAACTGCTGATCTGGCTACAAACAAAACACATTCAGCAATTTAAAAAAATCGTTCAACAACTGATGAAACCGTTTACGAATCATAATTCGGACAAATTTCACCGGCTTTCTCTGATGCCCTGATACCACTTCACCGCTAGTATAAATTACAAGGAGCGATGACTACATGTAGATGCTGATTTGTTTTTCATTTCTATCTAAAACGCTGTGAAGTTTATGTTCATAGTTCATATTTCATAGTTCAAAGATCTCGTGGAGCGCCATAGAAATATCAAGAGAGCATAAAAATGTTGAATTTCATGTGCACCCTCGCGACCGGGAAATCGAAAGGTAAGATATAAAAGTAAGATTTATTAATTCGACAAATTGAACTTAGAGAGGAATAATGCTGAAAGGGGTTAGGATCCTAGGAAGGGATAAGGAGACCGTGAAATAAATTAAATATATTTTATGAGTATTTTGATATGCGAGATTGCTTAGATGATCATATAACCTGGGTTCAACCCACTTTTCTAAAATAATTTAGAGCGAGTGGGTTTTAGCCATTTAGAATTGGTGAACCGGCTGAAAATCTACAGTTGATGGCGGAAAATAACGTTAATTTCCTTATGACACAAAAGAACACAACATTGCTGTACGACAGAAACTATGATATTTCTGACCAGCTCCAATTTTGTGGTCTTTGGCCTCGCTCTAATACCATTGTTATTAGACTTCTTCCCGACCGGGCAAGAGATGAATAAGGTCCATATACATACACTACCTTGTCCTCTACTAGATGCTCGTGGACAACATATTTCTTTGGGTGTGGCGTTTCTTCCAATATGTCGAAAAGCCTGTGTATTGTTTTACAAATACAAGGTGGGTCAGGTGAGATTCACTGATGGTGCGACAAATGCAAAACAAATACAAATACATTTTTTTAAATGCAGAAAATGAAGTATACAAACCGGATGTGTTTTAAACATTTAAAAATCAAGATCCTAAGAGTATGGTACAACAATTGAGCGTATTATATCAATTATTAATTATGCTTTGTTTGCTTATATTAATCTATTATTTTCTTTTTCTTATGACACATTGAATTCAAACTATTAATTAACTATTATCAAAATACGCGGCCAAGTATATAACCATGCACGTTCATGAAAACGCGCGTGGAAACGACCTCTGGCGGGATGCATTTGCATCCCTGTATCTTATTGGCTGTTGCATCATCATCTAATCCATTTAGACCAATCAGATTTTGGCGATGACGCGAGAAGCCATTCAGGTACAAATCGCGCCAACCGAGTCACCAACGAGTCGCCAACGAGTAATTTTGAAAAGATTGAAGCACTCAAGGAACCTCACCCAAAGCAATACGTAAAAATGAAAAGATATCGGTGAAAATGGCAAACTTTGAAGATCGATTAAAAAATAGCCTACTAATAACATGACTTTCAGTGTCGGGTCATATTGTTTTTTCAGCCCTTGTAGACCACTCGCTACGTTCGAGCCGAAAATGGTACAACGCGGACTGAAAAAAACACACCAGTGTGTCCTCCAAAAGTTATGTTATTCCCTTATTAACTAACCTGTGTTTATCCACGCCAGTGTCCTTGGTGCTAACCTGTATCTCTAGGGCAGAGGTGTAGCAGTGTCTCATCTCTTCCTTTTTCTTCTCATTCAGATCTTCATCCCCGAGCAGGAGATTGTTGTTATGTTCCATGCCATTCCTGATTCTTAACACAGAATCCTCAGGTTCCTCCTGGTAACCCTGTATAATATAAACAAACCCTAAAGCTCAGGATGGGTCATAGAGTTCTCATTACTTAATAGTATTCCAAACGTATCAAGAAAGTGTGTTTCTACAGTTTGGCGAATTATGCGTCTTTTGTGTGGTTGATTTTCAACATACCACAGAAAGTACACCGGTGTATCACAGACATCGTGTTAGATAACATCAAAGATAGTAATATTCAGGAAACATTAAATGGAATCTCGGCTGAATAACAATGTTTGTTCTCAAGTGTTGCCTCTATTGTCATAAAACAATAGCTCTTTTGTTGGGCAACATTGTGACGTCATGAGTTCCAAGATGGCGGCGAGCAGGAAATTCAAATGAGTTCAGTTATCGACAGGAATATCGGTGCATAAATAACATCTAGTATACAATTTACTGGAGACAAACACAACAGCAGACTTAGGTATGCATAACAATCATTTGAGAGCACACATTGTTTTTCCGCCGAGATTTCCTTTAAAACAATTTAATCTCACAGCCACCACTGAAAGTGATAACGATTCAACTGAATATTTTTGTCAGTTAGAAACGTTTGATAATCAATGTGCTGTTTTAGTTACCTGAACATGGATAACATTAGGACCTGAGGATATCCTGCCAGATTGGTTTGTCATGCTAAAAGGAAATATATTATTAAAGAACTACTCAACAAGAGTGCCGCCCGGGTCACGAAAACAATTTCAGACCAAAATATAAGATTTTCCATACTCTTTTTCAGACCTGTACTCTATTTCATAACAAGAGAAATATATGGAAATGTGCGGTTTCATGCTTCCCTCTCAAGATCATACCCTATTCCAAACTAAAATTAAAATGCGAAATTTATTACTCTATTGCAGACTAAAACAGCTCGAAACCATGCCCTTTGGGGCAGCACATACCCCTATAGTTAATATATGGGAGTACCCCCCCCCCCCGGTATTTACTCAGTTTGTCACTGAAAGTGTATCAAATACAAGGCTAGTCATGCAGATGAAAAGTAAATGCCACGTGGAAAGATCGATACGTCTTAATAAAGGAAAGACATATAACCAAGAATAAATTCAGCTGACCATAAAGAAAGAAAGAGGGTGACATTGGGGTTTGCGGTGTTGCGGTGTGGGTTAGTTTTTAGTGCGATATTTCGGTGAATTAAATCCCTTATTGCGGTGATCTCGAATCATGCGGTGTGCGTTGTTTGTGTTTTCATACCTGCGGTGTTCGGTGAAACGATATGTTTGCGGTGTTGTGGTTTATTTTCAAAGTCAAATCCATATAATCACGGCACTCTTAAAACAATTATTGCGTCATTGCGGTGTCGGTATTTTGTCAACGGATTTTTTTTTTCAGTGTTGCGGTATCGAGAGCCCCCCAATGTCCCCCTCAAGAAACCATTCACAAAATAATGGTAGAAGGCCTAACGCATGCAGAACATAACTGAATTGAAATAGCGAGGAAAGGCATTTATTATTATATTAAAGGCTTGCAAGACATACTCGTCATATTTGGGCTCACTGAGGTTGAAGTCCAACTCTGGTCTCTCCCTAAACTGGTGCTCGATGGGCTGTAGACGAAACAACGGTACGTTTTACAGTATGTGATGTCACGCGTGACCAGTAACACAATCAATTACAACAGTCACTTTACAAATCCTTCACATGGATTTGGAGATTCAATTCACTCTTTTCACCTGGTGGCCATCTTGGATTCAAAGCGAGGCAATCCTTTGTTTTTGCCAGGTGAGCCTCATTGTGACTATCCCTCACTACGAGGATGACCTGGCAAAAACAAAGGATTGCCTCGCTTTGAATCCAAGATGGCACCAGATGAAAAGAGTGAATTGACGGTTTTAAATCTACAACTGATGTGTCGGGCCCAGAGGGAGGGGGGTACTCCCACATAAACGAAATAACGGGTTCGTTCCGCTGGATGGGGTCGGTTTTTCGACCTTCTGGGTCTGAAATGGGGTCCCACATTCACCCAAATGTAACCTTTTAGTCTGAGATGGGGTAGGGAAAAAAGATTTATTTTAGGTCTGAGAAAGGGTAGGGGATCTATGGTCCCAGTGGAGTACCCCCACCCAAAAAATGGTGCAGTACTTCCCACCCCCCCCCCCCTCCCTTCCCACCGGGTGTCGGGAAACTCCGAATGCAGCTATTTGCATCAAAATTTCAAGGTTTTTGAACCTGCTGTGGGTCGGCATTCGAAATCTAAAAACGAAACCGCTACTGCCGACTGTCGCTTAATTGTAATCACTGGTAACGCGTGACATCACATAGCTATAACAGCAGCTAAAGCTTGATCATCTGATCTGACGTCGATGTAATTACTGACATCACATAGCGTGACATCACATAGCTATAACAGCAGCTAAAGCTTGATCATCTGATCTGACGTCGATGTAATTACTGACATCACATAGCGTGACATCACATAGCTATAACAGCAGCTAAAGCTTGATCATCTGATCTGACGTCGATGTAATTACTGACATCACATAGCGTGACATCACACAGCTGTAACAGCAGCTAAAGCTTGATCATCTGATCTGACGTCGATGTAATTACTGACATCACATAGCGTGACATCACACAGCTGTAACGGCAGCTAAAGCTTGATCATCTGATGACGTCATTGTAATTACTGGCATCACATAGCGTGACGGCAGCTAAAGCTTCACTAACCCCTTCTTCAGCTATCTGATCATCTGTCATGACGTCATTGCCAGAAGGCGTCTGTTCTATCAGAAGTCTGAAACATAAAAATGTATGTACAACAGGTTCTAATGGTTTTTTATTTCCAGTATTTACATATACAAAAAGAAAAAATGTACAAGACACAAAGACAAAATAAAGTCGGTTTCGACTGCACTGTGGAAAGTGGCGGTAGAAGCGATGGCAACCATATCGTGTGCACAGTGGGATAGCACTGGCGGATCAGAACAGTTGGTTCATGTAAATGTAAAGCGCCCTAAGACCCAATTTTTACAACAACAAAAGCTATAACATGCAAATAAAATAAACAAGAGGCGGAACTTAAATCAAGAAGAGGCCTTGCAGATTGTGGAATTTTGACTGAGAGCAAGCGAGGAAGTATCTTCCAAATAGATAATATCCAGTTTCAGTTTCAGTTTAATTTATTTGCCACAAATATAAACAGTAATCTTACAAAGAATAAAATAAGTGGCGGGACAGCCCAAGAGAAACCATAAAGGCTTGTGAGGTTCTGGGCCACCTCGTTACAATTAATATTGGTTAATAAATTGATTGAGGCGGCAAGAGCAACACGCTAACAAAACTAAACAAATACATTAAAATGCAAACATGAAAGATAATACAATTAATTTTATAATTAATCGCGGGAGAAAAGATAGTTCTTAAGTTTGAATTGGAAAGAAGAAAAGGACATTGCGTTACGTATATTTGAACTCAAAGCATTGTAAAATTTAGGACTTTGGAAACTAAGAAAGAATTGTCTTATATTTGTTCTACACAAAGGAACGTGAAATAAATGAGAACTTCGGGTATTGTAACTGTGAATTTGATCATTCCTCAACAATAAGTTGTCGAAATCTCGAGGAAGTAAATTATTTTGATACGAATACATAAATGTTCCCAAATTGAGTACTAAATAAATATCTTCAAATCTCAAAATCCTTTGTTGTTTGAATATTGGGTCAGTATGGGCGACAAAGGCTACCTTATCTATAATTCTAATTACGCCAAAATAATACGGTGTAAGTTAGATGGATACGTTGAGCCCCAAACAGTAACGCAATAATGGAGGTACGGGTACACTAGGGAAAAGTATAGTGTTCGTAGGGCCGGCTTAGAAAGGCAACAACTTGATTTATATATTATTCCTACTGAACATGTGTTCGTCTAAAACCACCCCAAGAAATACCACCTCACTGACATGATCAATGCTATGATTATTAATCTCAATCGTTAAGTCAATTGTTTACCTTTTTTGTCGTGGTTTAAAAATCATATAATTAGACTTTTTAATATTAATCGATAGCTTGTTAACATCAAACCAATTTGATAATTTAACCATTTCAGTATTAATTGTATTTATCAAGAGGGGTAAATCCTTGTGAAAAAATAATAGATTTGTATCATCAGCAAATAAGACCAGTTCAAAAGCGTTAGTGGCATTACAGAGGGCATTTATGTATACCAGAAAAATGAGCGGCCCGAGAATTGACCCTTGAGGTACACCACACTTGATGCCACAGAACGATGAACAGGTACCATTGTATTCAACTTGTTGTAATCTATTGGACAAATAGCTTTTGATCTATTCAAGGGCCAATCCGCGAATACCGTAATGCTCAAGTTTGACTAACAAAATGTCATGGTTCACAGTATCAAACGCCTTGGAAAGATCAATAAAAATTCCTACTGTAAAATGTTTTTTGGTCAACTGCGGATGTAATTCTATCAAATAAATGTAACAATGTAATATCCCATCATGCAAATCTACCGTATACGTACCTATGCTTCTCCTCGACTGCTTCATTGTGTATTCTTACGAGTTGTATCGTTAGTTTCGCGATGTAGAGTCTTATTTCTTCCTTCTCGATGTCATCCAGATCATCGCCATCGAGGAGGTTATTAGCGTATTCCATTGCTTCTTTGATCTGTGGCTCAGAATCCTCTAGTTCCTCTTTGCATTCCTAAAAGTATAGGCAGCCATAATACAAAATGAAGGGAGAACAAGAACACATCGCTATGAAACCAGACTATTTACAGCATTAGAGCTGATCGAAAACTATTTCGTACAGTAAAGTATCAAACATTAAACAAGGAACTGCACTATGAAGGGGCTCACTGGAGGGCTGATATAAGTCAGGATCGGGCTAAACCACAGATCGAATTGGAATTTAGCTTGTTGGTTTTTGTGGAGGAAGGAAAACTGGAGAACCCGGAGAAAAACCCTCGGAGCAAGGGCGAGATACCAACAAACTCAACCCACATATGGCGTCGGGAATTGAATCTGGCTCCCAATGTTGAGATACGAAGCGCTTACCGCTCGCACCTCCCTGGCTCACCAAACAGGTTGGACTAAGACACCTTCAGTTGTCAAGTGTGAACATCTCTTCTCAAAGCTCCGACATTTGATGCTTTCCTTGAGTGCTCTCTGACATTTGTCATCGCGCGAAATTAAAATTGAACACATGAAAGCTTAAATGTCAAAAACTGAACTAAAGTGTTTGTAAACAGTTCTTAAACACTCTTGACAGGCATTACCGAGCAACTAGCTTTCTGCTGTTTATTTTTGTTTGGCTTATATGTGTATTTTAGTCTCAGCAATTCAGTATTATAACAGGAGAAAACTGAAAGCTTGCTTACTTGCTTTGCTGTTCTGAATTTGAAGTTCATATTTTGAATCCCAAAGGGCGGGAAAGGGGGGAGCATTCCCTTTTATAGTGAGGGTCATTTTGGTAATGGACCTTTTGCAAGAATGCAATCACGTGGTTGTATTGGGTAGCAACAAATCTTAATTCATATATTTAATGGCACTTGTACGAGATCGGTAGTATTATCAGCAAAACCTGTGTGTAAATGCTATTTTCCACCTCCAATCGAGTGTCGATCTTTCTAAAACAGCATTTTTAAAGCTAGCTTGCCATCCAGCATCCACGGCAACGCCTTTCCCATGGGGATCACGAGCTCAATTCATTCGTTAACGAAGTATCAGCACGTGCAGTGCTTCTTGCAAAAGGCCTATTGTAGAAATAGTGCAAATTAAATTAACTTGAGTCTTTAGTATTATATTCAGTATATACCTTTATGTCATCTATCTGGTCTCGTAAGTCTCTCTTGTTTCTCGGTTTCTCCTTGGCCTTGGCTTTGTTCAGTTTCGTTTTCATTCTATCCACTAGGTCGTCTAGTTTAGTAGTCCATTCCTTCCATTTATCAATCTTTTTGTCCTTTGTAGCTTTGCGCCTATAATTGATCATCATATTAATGTGACTATACATTTTTGAAACTCTGAGAAAATGCGAAATGAAGTAATATCCTCCATTTTATATATGATTATCGATGAAATATCATTGTATATTTCTTTCTAAAATGTGATATCTTCACACGTGAACATATAAATGATGTCTTCACACGTGAATATATCACTTTTGAAAATGTAACTGGCTTCTACAAATTTCTAGCCTTTTTGGGAAGAGATGAAAACTGGTAATAATTGTCATCAAAAATTATATATTAAACCAAGAGACCATCACCAGGTCTTGTCATTAAACAGAACATTACATGGCCGCTTGGAGATATGAATTTTACCTTCTCGTGTTGATGAAATATCTTACTCGTTTGCTGCGCTTTCATCAACACTCGAAGATAAAATCCGTATCTCCGCGCGGCCATGTAATATCCTCTATATATTTTATGCCGCGTCATTTGCTAGTTATAAAGAAATCGAGAGCTCTGCATGGCGTCGCACTAGTTTGCTGAAATATTGAACAAAGAGAATTATATCCAGTCTCAGTTTGGAATAAATCTGGCCACTACTGTGACGGTTTTATTTCAACATATGTCAAGGACAATAATGTCCTATACAATAAACAATTGTTTCAGCAAAGGTGGGAGAAGACCCGCCAATACTGAACAACGTAACACACGAAAATATTAAAATTAATATTTATATAAGATAGTCTGCAGGCAGGTGCAGGGGAGGTGGCGGGAAAATTTTCGCCTTAGGTATCTAGAAATGATGTTGGCGCAAAGCTGGTCAGAGTAGGAAGGGCCGCCTGTATGGCAGAACATGCTCTTAACAACCTATAGATGGGAACTCCCCTTTCTCTGATTGGTAACATAATTACACTAGCTATCCCTACCCTATCCTACATACTATCATGTGACACTTCCTTGACATAAAATCACATTACTCTTTTATCGTAATGTTTATTTTTATGCCGCGTCATTTGTTAGTTATAAAGAAATCGAGAGCTCTGCATGGCGTCGCACTAGTTTGCTGAAATATTGAACAAAGAGAATTATATCCAGTCTCAGTTTGGAATAAATTTGGCCACTACTGTGACGGTTTTATTTCAAGGACAATAATGTCCTATACAATAAACAATTGTTTCAGCAAAGGTGGGAGAAGACCCGCCAGAAGCCACAAACTGTGGCAACCCCACCAAGACACCATGTTATAAGGCCGGTTAATAACGCTTTTTATGGTTTTCCTAATAATTTATTTTATTATTTTATTTTATTTTATTTGCTTCGTTAATAGACCGATTTAACTTGTACATTTGTTGTCCCAATTCAGGTCACCTGACTTTTCCCTTGTTTTCTTGTTTTTCTGTATCCCAAGAGGAAATGTACACATTTCTCTACTGGGTAAACAAATGTACAAGCTAAATCGGTCTATTCAGTCGCGCGCTCGACAGAAGCGACACATTTGCAGTCTTGAGCGTACGCTCTTTGCTTCACTCAAATCACTGGCAATTTTTTGCATGTTCCTCCCTTTTTCCAAGGCTGTCAAGATAAGAATGATGTTCAATGCTAGAGTGCTAATTTATGTAAAAATATTGTCAAAAATTTTGAATTAGAATTTTTTTGGCATTAGCCGGTCCGGTGAGAAATAAAACCGGACCGGGTCACTAACCAATTTCAATCAGAGCGCGCGATTTCATGATCAGTGGATTCCGTAAAATACTTGATCAAGGAGCGCTGCACGTGCTAATACCAAATTCCATTTTGTACTTGTACTCATTCGTTCAGGAACTAGGTATATATGTATCGCAATAGTCCACGGAATAATTAAGTCTTATACTCCTTAAACTTTTTTCTGACTTCCTTACCTCTCCTCGGGCGACATATTATCGTCCATTCGAATAATATAATCATTGATAGGAACACTCTCTACGAAGTGTTGTTCAAGAGGCTGATGAGAAACATATAATAATAAACATTTAATGACATGCAGCGAGTTTTGTCTCCCAAAGATCCCAGAGATCCTCCCTGGGCTCCCGTTTGGCTTGTATTTTAACATTTCAACTAATAAAGTGCTACTACTTTCAAATTTTGACATATTAATGTTTTTGCATATTCATAAAGTATAGTTGCTATAGATCGATTTCATGTGACGTCATCAAATTGCTAACTTCGAAACTATGAACTCTACCAAGTTGTGCTTTTGATACAGTTTAGAGCTTACCTAAGCACGGCTTCACACCAAATTTCATCGGTTCCTTTCACTTTGTTCCGGAGATATCGATGAAGCGATTTGAGTCACGCACTCACCAGTCACGTATTTTGAGGAGTCAAATTAGTGCAACTTTCAGCCAAAAACCTTCTAAATACAAACCAACATGTCAAATAAGTGAATATCTATGCAAATAGATACATTTTAGGTCAGAATTCTTGGTAATTGTGAACTTTAATGAAACTTGGTAATCTGGCCGCCATACATTTTACTGTAAACATGGCGCACATTTGATCGCTTATATTTTGGGCGAGAAATATCCTAGATTGATAAAACTTGTCAAAAATACGTAATTTTTAGTTCTCTTTCAGAAAAACGCACCTTGATTTTATTTGAATCAGCAATAAAGATTTTTAGGATTCACGTGACCTAAGTGAAATCGATCTATAGTATTACCAGTCCAAACCATTTGTTCGACGACGGGAACTCTTTTTGAACTCCGAGGTCCGCCATTACTGGAGTGACGTCATACACGCAACTGGCTATACCTTTTTATGCACACTATTTCGCGCGAACCTCGCAAGGGGAAATATATGTAACTTTCTCCTTGTCTACAAAAAGAAGTTATAAGTAGAAATATGCTTCCAAGGCGTTGTGTTGTGCAGGCGAGCATGACGCGTATGACATCACGTCCGCTCAATAAAGGAACGGCCTTTAGAACTGGCGGACAGAATTTACCGGTTAACTCTTCTAAAATTTTGTGGTTTAACTTTCTCATTTTTACGAATATGTTTTAATAATTTGGATATATTTCTAATACTGATTGACCTATTGACACTAAAAAAGTGGCAAATCGAAATGGTAAATTTTCGTCGTGGCCTAACGAACTGAATGGAACATTGGATCCGAATAAATGAGCATCCAAGTATCAGGCGATATTCCGAGCGATCACGAAGGAAAATTGTCAAATATCCGGAGCTATCTTGCAGTATAATCGCGAAAGAGAACAAACAGAATTGGATCAAACACAGACACAAGTAAATGTAGCAACAGGTAGAAATGCAAGCCGGACATGGCAAAAAAATAGATGACGAATCTTACCTGCATTTCTCCTGGAATGTCGAAGCGTACTACTCTCGTTCTAGATGTTGGAGGAAGTTGATCCAAAAGCATGTTCAGCCTATAGAACAATAGAAATATGGCACTTGTTGTTATATATAATTTTCATTGCCATTTTACCATGTTCCTCCTTTGCGATTGGATAACTGGTTATCACGTGACAAAAAAACAAACGTACTATCATCCGCTCAATTCGGACCGGAAGTGAATGTAGCGCGCGTGATTGCTGCAAGCGGGCACGAATTTCGGACCTAACAGAGATTATTACCGGGAGTAATAGAGTAGTTTAAACCTTTCGCCCACGTTTGCTTTCCTTCAAGAAATTTTCAAGGCTTCACTACAGACAAAAGATCACTTGAAACTCCTTGTAAATTGTGCAAAATTCTCCATTATAGCTCAGGTGTATTTAGACCCATTCCATGAATGCGTTGGGATTGGAAATGAAATAAAACATATATATTAAGTCATAACCCATCAAATATTTCTCTCGCGCGTGATTGGTTGAATGCGTCACGTGACCCGATATGTTCTCTCCGTGTGCGGGAAATGTCAGCGCGCGCGTCAAAGTAAATATTTGAAGGATGATAACAACAATAACCTATATTGTAGCGTCGAAATATCCCTGATATTACCAGTTCCTCGGAGCTCACAGTTTCCCCCGAAATTCGCTCTCGGGAACTCTTCTCGGATCAGATAATGTCTGCGGATGAAATATCAGGGCATATTTCGACGTCATAAATAGGTTATTGTATTTATAACAAGAGTACACCCCGTGACGTCTTACCACTTGAAATGGTCGATTATATCTCGCTTCACTTGTTCAAACCCATCTGCTAAATGATCAGTGTCTCTATCGATGCTATCCTTCGCTTCATCATTTAGATCGTCATCGAATAGAAGTGCAATCCCAGAATCGATGCCTTGTTTGATCCAAGGAAAACTCTTTCCTGCGTCTTTCAGAAAATCCTTAAATTAAGATAGCAATTTTTAGTTTTTACTTATTATAAATTGCCGTAGCTATAGAACTTGGATTACCTTTGGTACACATTATAGTATCACAATGTACAAACGTCTTTTAGATAAAATAACAAAATTAAAAAGGTCGGCAGACGGCAGGAAGATGCCAGGGGAAACTGGTGTTTCGTAGGTTTATCCGAAGCGGTATGCTGAACACATAGTACGCATGCGTGGTTGTAAGACGACATGAAAAAGCTCAGTTATTGCCAGTGACGTTTACGCAGAATGGTGTGGGTGTATAATCATGATCAAAACATGGAATATATGCTCACCTTAGACAAAGCGTATAAAACCATATTCTATTGTCTGAAGAGAGGATGAGGTAAGAGACCCATGATAATTATTTGAAATCTTTTTTTTAGTTTCACACTCACGTGATGTAAGTTATTTTCATCTTGTTTTGGTTAGACTGCCATCGTTAGCTACCCATTGTTTGTATCCCTGGGTCCTCATAGCATCGTTAGCTACCCATTGTTTGTATCCCTGGGTCCTCATAGCATCGTTAGCTACCCATTGTTTGTACCCTGGGTCCTCGTAGCATCGTTAGCTACCCATTGTTTGTATCCCTGGGTCCTCGTAGCATCGTTAGCTACCCATTGTTTGTATCCCTGGGTCCTCATAGCATCGTTAGCTACCCGTTGTTTGTATCCCTGGGTCCTCGTAGCATCGTTAGCTACCCATTGTTTGTATCCCTGGGTCCTCATAGCATCGTTAGCTACCCATTGTTTGTATCCCTGGGTCCTCATAGCATCGTTAGCTACCCATTGTTTGTATCCCTGGGTCCTCATAGCATCGTTAGCTACCCATTGTTTGTATCCCTGTGTCCTCGTAGCATCGTTAGCTACCCATTGTTTGTATCCCTGGGTCCTCGTAGCATCGTTAGCTACCCATTGTTTGTATCCCTGGGTCCTCATAGCATCGTTAGCTACCCATTGTTTGTATCCCTGGGTCCTCATAGCATCGTTAGCTACCCGTTGTTTGTATCCCTGGGTCCTCGTAGCATCGTTAGCTACCCATTGTTTGTATCCCTGGGTCCTCATAGCATCGTTAGCTACCCATTGTTTGTATCCCTGGGTCCTCATAGCATCGTTAGCTACCCATTGTTTGTATCCTTGGGTCCTCATAGCATCGTTATAATCCACTCCTTAGAACAAGAGCGTCACTTTACACCAACCAGGTGTCTTTCTTAAAATAACAGGGCTGTGTCATAGGTTTCGAATAATTATCATTGGAACAGACCCATGTATAGGGGATTCATTCTATTACCTCATTCTCTCTATTGATTGTCATTAAATAAAGGTCTATATGGTATATATGTGTATGTTTAAGTATGTACAGCCTATACCTAAGCTACTTTTTCCAACTTATTTGTCAACGCTTTATTACAATCAGTAACCAACTCGAAAGCTTTGGCTACATGGAATGGAGTTAACTGACTACTGACAAACTGCCTTAAAATTAACTGACAAATGACGATTTCTTTTACTGACAACCGAAAAATAACTGACAACTGACAAATTTGGTTTTTGTGGGTCAAACATTGTAAACGTTCTCTAGTAGTGATTAACTAGGGCTAACTGACAAATGGTCAAAATTTTAACTGACATTCAGATCCTTTACATTGGTCCCTGCGCACCAATGTCCCTGCGCACCAACTCTCGTTGTCCTCTTGAGTCTTGAGTGTATGTATGTCTTATAGTCTTTAACATGTAATTATCGCCTTGAAAATTTGTAAAAATAAAGAAACTTCGATGATCTGCTATCTTGTATTGTCTTTATGTTGCTAGGCAATAAGATTACCGACGGAGAAACAACGAAGTTGTACCAAAACGCCGTTCATAGTCAAAAGTGTAGTCATGTTGTGTGTATTATTTTAGCATATTAATCTATGGACCTTTTTTATTTTTTATTTCGATTCTATTGATTTGAGTGTTGCGGCTATGAGTGATAAAGGTTTACATTTTGAATATGGTAATGCATGGCATCAAAGGAGGCATCATTTCTTGTGCAAAAACATGCCGTGGTAGAAATAAATGACCTTTCATAAATATCCACGTTATGTTTGTGGAAGCGCCGCTAGAAGTAAGAGCCTGAATTGAGTGACTTTTCCCGTATTTACTGCTTCGAAACCTGCTAACAAAACATCCCGAAAACGTATACAACTAAACCTGAGAAAAACGTGTCCGTGAATGAGTAACAACTGCGCATGTGCACAGTAACTAGAACTCAGTTCTACTCGGACAGGAACCGGAAGTGTTAATGGCGTGTCCAGTTTGAACCTTGTATATCAGTAATTTTAACAAATATTTTGTCTAAGGCAAGAAATAGTTTCATTCACAATGAGAAAGAAATGACAGTAAATTCTTGATTGACGTCACAACATTAGTAGAAACCTCTATAACTCATAGACGCAACACTCAAATCAAGAACTTTTCATGCACTTCATGAATCATTATTATTAAGGATTACCTCGGTCTCTGCTAATTGTCGCTTGATCTCTTCCCTTGTGGTGGGTATACCCTGGGATTTCAGATATTTATACCTCTGTTGAGACTGGTGCAGTAGGTCATTCAGTTTATCTCTCTCTTCCACCCACCAGTCCATCTTACCCTCACTAGGCTGTGGTCGAATTTCTAATAAACTCTCGAGCCTATATAGTAATAAAAGGTCTGCCGATTAAAACAGACTGAATTTATCACTGAGCTACTATCAAACACAAAACGGGATGTAGAGCTAAGTGGACCTTGTTCTGTGTGGTGATAGATTTTTCGTTAGCGATATTTAATGATAATTTTTAGAGGAACATGGGATCATTAAACGATTTTCATTGTCCAGCTAGTTACCATACTTCACCCACCACCACGCATGCACTAGCTAATACATTAAGGAACGAAATTTTAAACGAAGTCTCTCTTAAATGGATAACTAGTTCCTCAGTGTAAAAACTGGCGTAGATATGCATCGGCGGGGAAGTTAAACACTGGTGTAATCAACTATAAATGTCGATTATTGTATGCTAACCGTCGTGGGAAGTTAGTAACAGCTGACGTTTCGAGCCTGCTCGCTATTCGCTTTTAGTTGATTATACGATGGTTTGAACACCTTTATTAAAGAAAGGCAACCAATTTTGCAAAATCCGTTTTAATGTAGGTTGCTGATTGTAGTCGGCTTACTGTAAGCTCACCGTTTGCACATGGTAAACCGTATGATAACATAACACACGCACGTATGATAACATACACATCACACTGTCTACCTTATGTGTTCATCGTCGAGTTCACTCTTAAGTTCTTGAAAGCGATCTACAATCCCTTCCATCTCACACTTTATCTTTTCCTTCAAGTCATCGGCTAGTGATTCGTCTTCCAGTAATACATTACCATACTGATATCCAGACCGCATATATGGTATAGCAGCTACAAATTCGTCCGATAGTCTCTACAAAAGTATAAGTATTGGAGCAATTAAGGACAATTATCTCCAAATGAATTTGTCATATATTAATTTTTGAAATATTCAGTATGCGCATGCATTATTTTGTATTAAGGCAGGTTTCCATGTAGCTTTAGAATTGCAGCCTTTTCTTGTTTTTCCGTGTTTTTCGAGATAGAACTGATCCTATCTACACAACAACAAAAAACGACACGGGAAAAACACGGAAAAACAAGGCTGTATGGAAACCAGGCTTGAATCTTGACCGAAACTTATTACCATCTTCACTGAATTTGGGTTTGGGCTTCCTGTGGCTACGATTTCGAACACATGTTGGCTCACTAGAATTCAAATATAACGTTTAATTCCTGAGTTGAAATCTTTAAAATTGTGTCAAAATAAAGTTTGATTGCTATATTTATCAGTTCTTTGTGTCTTTCTGTTGTCCGATGCCTTTTCTGAAGACGCGCGCTAGTTAAGATCCCTAATAATTAATTAATTAATTAATTAATCGATCAATTAATTAATTAATACTTATTTATCCAATTAATTAATTAATTTGTTTATTTATTTATTTAATTACTTTTTAATTAATTAAAATTAGTTAATTAATTGATTGATTATTTAATTAAATTAAGCAACTGCAAGTAAATAAATACAAGGTAGCGAAAAACCTCTGAAATTCACCGAGAGACACCGACTCGATCGTTCTCATTGCCATCTTGTTCTGGGATGGAAAAGAAAATTAGCAAAACAACTTGTTGAGCTCTTCAAAAAGGCATCGTTCCATTCATTTTTGCTAAATTGATTGGCAGCATGTCAGTATAGTCCTTTAACCATGTTCCTTGATACTCCTGGGCTTCAGTTAAAGTGTTTATTATTTATTCGTTCTCTTTCCCGCTGTTACTGAGCTTGAACTCTGTGATCTAAAGGGCTGATAGATGTTGCATTTTGTTAAATCCTCAGCGACATTTTCCGCCTAACTCGTTGTAATTAGGGTTGTAAATTTCTTCCTGTAGTTCTTTAATCTTGTTTGCGAAGCGAAGTATCACTGAAATATTTATCAACAAAAGACAGACTGAAAGAAGTTAATAATAATTGTTCTATATTTCACTTATGTATAACACATACGTGGTGAAACCCGTTCCAGAGGTTTTAGAGAAGAGGATAGACAATAAAAAGAACGGTCTCTGTTATCCGTCCCTGATTGGTTATTAATCTGTGTAACGGTAATTTTCATTGGCTTACCAATGGCCTAACGAAACCGGTTTGACGTGTTTTCTCGATTTTAAACTCAGAGCATGGAAGTGAGATTCTCAACGGATAACACCAGAGGCTCGTCTATTTCTTCTCTCTCGCCTTTTCGCGCCTTTTCAGTATTTCTTTGAGCCTCTAGAACTCAGGGTAACGTGGCGCCGATGGTTCAAAGGGTCTTCAAAGGTTTGCGGGTTTCTTATGAAGTTAGGATCATGTCAGGCCGAGCAGAATTCCGACAGTGTAAAATAAATATATACATGAACTGAATAGAAGTTACTGTCTAGATATCCTTGCTATACTAAAGCTGTATCTAATAAATTGAAAAAAAGTGTTTCAAGTTCGTGATAAGAACCTTACAAGTCCTGAATAATTTTGACATTAATGCTTAATTTAGCCTCGCACGAAGAATAGTTTGAGTATGACCGAATTACCCTATATCATTATGACGTATCTGCTCTGCTGAGGAAAATTTAACTTCGAATTGTCTGGTTTTCAGATATCAGCTGTATCAATGTTTATCCCACAATATTTACCGTATTTGGTGGCTGTTACCGCTATTCTACGTTCTACAAAATGCATTTGATAGCTATTTCCTTTGTGTTGTTGCTGTTTTGTCCCCCTCCCACGACCGTGATCCTTAGCGTTTAAACAATAGATTGTTTTGATTTGACGTCATTAAATGATATAGGTCAATTGAATGTGTTAAAGTAATTGTTTTGACAAAAATTAAGACGCGGAATTTGCTTTTAAATTAGAACCGATTTCTGCGTATTAGAATTTCATTGACATGAACATAGAATACGCTATCCAATCCCCATGTTTTATAAGGAATTCTGATTACAGAATCGGCTACAGATTCTCAAATACTTCTGAGATGATTTAGTGCGCAATCACTGATCCGAATCATAACATGAACATGATCACATCCCTTACCGAAGTGAGTTCAAACTTCTCTTCAACTTCCTTCACATTTCTTGGCTGCTTCGTCGAATTCAGATCCTTCAACTTCCCGTGAAATGTCTCAAGTAGTTTTCGTAGCTTACTTGTGTACTCATCCCATCTCCCAAGCTGATCCACTTCTCGAGAATCTTGATCCTGCATTTTACAACCTTCTAATAGCTCCTGCACTCCATCAAGAAAATATTCAGTATGAAAATACATTTTCATCTTTTAGGGGATGTAATTCTATGATAACCTATAGCTTACGTTGCTCGAGGGTGCATGATATATGTATTAAAATGACATGTATTTCGGTCCAAAATAAAAGCTACACAAAGTATCAGGAAAGAGCTGTATCTCTTTTAAAGCTAGAAGAAGTGAGATTCTACTTCTCTCAGACTTCAATAATCGGTCAGTGTAACTGAAAGATAGGGAACCAGTGTTATCAAATGTAGCCGCTGTTTCCTAAATTAACATTTTCAATCAGTTTTAACTATCATGCTTGAAATCACAACTCATGAATCGACATGAAGATTGCAATACTAGTTTTCTTTAGCAAAGAATCTATCTTGATAACTTACCAGTTACCGATGCCAAACGGCAAACTTGCAGAAAACCCACACCACAATTTGTTTGTCTTAGTTGTGCATGTAGCATGCAGTCGACGAGTTTACTAAACTTAAAGTGCAAATATGTTCTAAATATTGTCAGTGTACCAAAGCCTTCATATTTGAGATATTTTCTTCATTGAAAAACGAACGTCCCGTCGCGCTTAAGATGTTTTAATTTTCTTTTAACAATGCTCATTTAAATTGTGATCATATTATTTAAAACACTTGCTAATGATTTAAGTGCTTTTATAATTCTCTCTTACTGCACCGCAATAACATCTCTTGCCGTAAATAGAATGAGGAAAATGGAGCATTATCTATATATAGATACAAATTAAAAGGTAACCCAACTCAACCTTTCGCATTAAATCGAAATAAACTTGAATAAAAGCATACAAACAAAAGACTACTCTTTGAATTTCATTCACAAACAGATACGAATTTTATCAACCGAGAAACAAGACATGTCGTTGAATGACTCAGTTTAACACATACACATTGCCTCGCTATAGTTAATTTTATGTCACCCAGTTTATCTCTCAGTTGGCCTCAGTTTAGCGGTCTGACTCCGAGTCAAATGGTCAAGTCATGAGTCAGCGGTATGCAATGTCATCTGTCAGCGGTAGCTCAGTTGGGAGCGCGCCAATATGTTGTACGAGAGCTTGTGATGTAGGTTCGAATCTCGTTGGAATATCACTCGTCATTTTACTCTCTTTACTTCTTCCTTCGTTTGGCTTCACTTCATTTTAGTATTCTTCTTGCCTTTTCGTTTGCAAAGCCTTTCAAAGTAATTTCAACAGCTGCTGTTCGGTGGAAGGCAAGCTGAGCATGCGCATAGCCCAGCCCTGTAATATTTGTTAGCGAGAAGGTATTGCTACAACCAGGGATCTTCACTTCTGGCTTTATTTATTAAGGTCTTTTTTATATCTCCTTAGGCACACTACTACTACGACAGCAATTCTCTTACCCGACAGTATACCCGACAGTATACCTTAGATTGGGTAACTTTTGAGGAGCTATATCCTTTTCTTTTCATAATTTTCTACCAAATAAGGTTGAATAGTCTTGATGTTTTGATAAAGTTGTCAATGATGCCAATTTAATGTAGGTACGCACCCTGGTGTGACACTGTCTGTTCCTGAAATGGCCAAGGGTACAATCCTGATATCGAGGCTACAAGCTTGATGTCGCTACAAGCTTAAACTGTCAATCATTTATTTCCAACTTTTTAACCTTCTGTTTTGGATAGACCTAAAAATATAACTGATAATAGGCAACTAATTCATAAACGTGACTGAGGACTCATGGTGTCACGAAGTCGTTTTGCTTAATCACGAAAGCTCATGCATTGAAACTCCTAAAATCAACTGCGTAGCCAAAAGTGTAAATTAAGTACAACCTAAGCATAGTCAGCAAGTTTTCTCCTATTTCCAAAGGTTGCTCATTTTTAGACACTAGCACTTGGAGACTGTCTGCAATCGATTAACCTGGTATTCATAGTAAATTAAATTTAGGATATGACTTCTTTGACAAAAATAATAAAAATATAAGTTGCGTGATTATTGTCGCGTAACATGCCCCTAATGATAATTTCTTGCCTGTCGTTCGTAACACATGTACTAAATTCCCCGTTTAAGAAAAAAAGACCGCAAATTGTACCTAATATATGTATTCAAGGTACTTTTCTATTCGAGGATAACTGAACAATCGTGCGCTTGCTCAGCCCTTCTCAAACCGCATTGTGCTTTAGTTTCTTCTTCTTAGTGGTAGTGTAATATGTAGCAGGACATTCTTTCATGATTAAATATATATGATAGCTATATAATTTCATGTATATATATATATATATATATATATATATATTCCAGATTGTACCATTGCTGTTTGCATCAATGCTGGCCCACTACTCTGTAGTTTGAGCACTTTGGCATGGTACAGTGAACCTTTCAAACTGCCTTGTTGCAAGCTTGCTTGCTTCATAGCTAAGGTTCAGTCTGAAATCTCTGTTCTGCACTGATGAGCTCACAAAGAGCGAAACAGTACTGTCTGCAGATTGAGTATTATAGCTCCTTAACTTTGGTTTTTCAGATTGTACCATTGCTGTTTGCATTAATGCTGGCCCACTTCTCTGTAGTTTGAGCACTTTGGCATGGTACAGTGAACCTTTTAAACTGCCTTGTTGCAAGCTTGCTTGCTTCATAGCTAAGGTTCAGTCTGAAATCTCTGTTCTGCACTGATGAGCTCACAAAGAGCGAAACAGTACTGTCTGCAGATTGAGTATATATATATATATATATATTTATTGGAAGCAGTGTTGTATTTATAATAGCAGCACCAATAGTTTGAGAATTGTGCTCGTTACGATAACATCATGAATTCCACCAAGTTTAACTGCAATGTAACTGCTCAATTTTTCGTTTGGCCCTTGTTTCCGCCCTTGGCCCTCGTTTCCATCAGATTAGTAACAGTAAATAACGAGAGCTTACTCACCTAGGGCTAGAGTTCACAAGTGTCAACTGTCTTACGTGTAAGCGACTAGTTTTCAACTGAGATTCACCGATCCTGGCCCTTGAGCTGCCTTTTCAAAAAAGGGAGACACCGCTGACCAGTGACTGTCATTTGACTCGGACTCGGCGGATTTTACTCGGTTTACGGGTTTACTCGCCTCGCATGTATGTCTCCCGCAAATTAAATCGTTTCGGCCCTATCTTAATAAATAAAAACTTTTCAAACATGATTCCTATCGTACTCACTTTATGTAATCAGCAAAAATACTTATTCTTTATCTATATCATCAAAATAGTGAAATGTTTAATGTTACTGCCATCTGATACGACATAAACATTAATTTAATTAATATATAGACAAGGGAGCTACCTTGTAGCGAGGGTTTATTTAGTGTCCTTCCACTGCATCTCCACTTTATATGATTGTTAATAAGTATTTTTGAATTAAGGTAAATAAACATTTATCTATCTATATCAATCATTCTATCTATCTACCTATCAATCTATCTATCTATCAGTCCAACTGGCGGCCTCAATACCAAAACTACCTTTCCAAAAACAAGGGCAAAATTGAATAATATTTATGCTACTCACATTCATTTGAGTTGATAAAAAAATTAATTTGTGCGGCTTGATATTCGCTATTTAACAGTATCGTTTGCAGGTTTTAAGTTGTATGGATCCAGGAGCCCATTACCAGGAGCGTCCATCTCCCATACTAGGTCTGTGAGTCAGCGTATGACCGGATTGAGCTATATTTAGAACAGATCTCACGGGAGTTTGGGAATCCAATCAAACCATAGTCAGGACAATGCAGCGTTAGTAAAATCACCTCAAGAACAATATATAATTCTTAATCTCGATGATTACGGCAAACATATGCACGATCGCAGCAGAGTCAGAAGGCAGTTACCCGGGAAACACGTTCTAAAAATAGCTCAAACCGGTCATACGCTGACTCACGGGTATAGTATATCTGGACGCTCCTCAGTGGTAATGGGCTCCTGATGGAGTCTGGTATTCACCCCTCCCCCCTCCCCCTGGGATCGCTCGCTTATAAACCGCATACGCAGACGCAGTAATTAAAGACCCAGGACGGACCATTACGCTTTGCGCGCTTAGACGCTGGCCGCCATCTTTAATGAACTATTTTCGATCGCTCTGTGCAATCCACTTCCATCGGCCGTTTTTCCAATCTGACTTTCAGTATATTTATTTTCACATGTTGCCAACTTGTAAGGCATCATTTCTATGGCAATTTAAAGACATTTAGGTCGTAATGTAGGTGAAATTTATGTTACGATGGATGTGATGTATGTTTATGAAGAGGGCATCAATGCGGAACCGCCGGTAGGAAGACCACGTTAGCTTGGTTCTGTTCGGCAAATAAGACTTTGTTCTTCTGTATTTGACTGTCGAAACAAGAGGAAGCCACATCTGGGTTTTGCAAGGAAAAGTATCAGTGTTTTTTTGCGTTGTGCTGTGCCACTGGGGTGTCTAGATAACGAAGACCTAGGAAACGAAGACCGAAGATCGAAGACTCTAGATAACGAAGGCTCAAAAACGAAGACCCTAGATAACGAAGACCAGAAAACGAAGACCCCCTAGATAACGAAGATCTAAAAACGAAGACCCTAGATAACGAAGACCAGAAAACGGAGACCCCCTAGATAACGAAGATCTAAAAACGAAGACCCTAGATAACGAAGACCAAAAACGAAGACCCCCTTAGATAACGAAGACTCAAAAACGAAGACCCTAGATAACGAAGACCAGAAAACGAAGACCCCCCTAAAACGAAGACCCTAGATAAAGAAGACCCCCCTAGAAAACGAAGACCCTAGATAACGAAGACCCGAAAAACGAAGACCCTAGATAACGAAGACCCGAAAACGAAGACCCCCTATTCTCGAAATAAGCCTGATACAGAACGTACAATAGTAAAGGTTTTCTTTACTTTTGATCCGGTATTTCGACAAATATGCTGAGCAAAATAGAGCTTAGACGCTCAAACGAACTCATCCTGCATGCATGGTATTTGCCAAACATGGCGGCCGCTCAACAAGGTAAAGTAGTCATAATTAAACGAATAGTATAGTAACAGTTGAGCAGATTCCTTCTTTCTTTTATACTATATTATATAAAGCAGTAATTACGGGGTGATTATTTCGGATAGTACACGAAACATTGAAGAACGGCCATGAGTGATGCAATGATCGAAATGACCACAGGAAGGCCAAGCTAAGCTCTGTATTTGAAAGTTTCCCCATTCTAGAAGAAAATGAAAAATAAATAAAATATTTAACTTAAAAGAACTTGTCTTGTGTTATCATGTGTATTTAAGTAACCATATCGCAATCTTAGTGCTCTGCCGCACCTGTAATAGTATGTTTTCCAGCTAGCTCTTTTTCTTTCAAAATATAAAAGACTGGGAATCGGTTTTTTCTCAACTATACATGTATAGTTTTCTTATAGCTATATGTTTGATGTGGTGACGTGAAATATTGAGAACGTATTAAATACCTTGTAAGCTCTCTGCAGCAAATACATCAACTCCAATGTTTCAAAGTGTGACATAAATAACTTAAGAATTTAATTTAATTTATTTTATTTAATCTAATTAAGTATATAACATGCTTCCTCTTAATTACTGGCTGGAATACTTAGACTTAGTGTTTTTCTTTAAGTGCAAATCAGGCATCGTTAATCTGGGTATCGATCATTATACTTCATACAGTCAGGGGCGTTCCAGCCGTGGTCAAACTGGAGTTAATTATCTTATTCCTAAGTACACAAGAACCTCCCTTTTTCGTGAGTCTTTTTTTCAATAGAATAGCTCAGTTGTGGAATTGTATTCCTGATACTATTAAAGCTGCTCAGTCCTCTCACTTCTTTCAAACGACAACTAAAGTCATTTTATATTATGCGCTTACAGAATGTTTTTGATGGAAATAATATTAGACCATATAAAGTAATTTGTCCCAAATGTTGCTGCATCAGCCTTGTGTTGGCACGTCCATGTTGAGTAAATAAAAATGTAATTAATGATAAGTAATACTTTTCCCTAAGATGCTGTTCTTTCCTAGTATACTGTTGCTTCAATGTAATTATCTATCTTATACAAATTATGTCGAATTTATATTTTTTAATATATTTAACTTAGTATTAATTAGTTATTAATGGTTATAATGGTGTATGTAAAATACCATTTTTACCTTTTTAAATGTTTTATTAATTTTGTATTATTATATGTATTTTTGTTTGGGCTAACTTAATATGGGACCCTTGTGTTCCCTTCAGCTAGTCCATTTGTGTCCTAATGTCTTGTATTTAGTTTGCTGTGTGTGTCTATCATGACTAGTTGTAAAGTTAATAAATAAATAATAATAAACATTTGCAGGGAATGAGCCAGGCTGTGCCATTGCACCATTCCCACTTTGAAAAAAACATTTGTCACTTGAAAAAATACAATAATTGTCAAATTGACCCACTTAATGCCAAATTGTCCCTTCTGGCTCAATGTCTGGCTCAATCCCTGCATTTAATTGTACCTGTTAATCAACCATTTATGACTGGTAGCTGGAAAATTAGGAAGCAGCATTTAACCACAAAAATTTGTTTGGCATATATATAAAACCAACAAATTAAAGAATTTAGGGTCTGATAGTGTCTATTTATCTAGTATATGTTTTACATGGTGTGGATGTGAAACTAAAAGGGGTACCCCGGGGGGGGGGGGGGGGGGGGGTACTCCTGTTTGTGACGTATTATGTATGTGCCGCCCGGGTGGGTCAGGGTTTTGAGCTTGGTTTGGGCAGGTAGGGTCAGGGTTTTGACCTGATTTGGGCAGATCAGGGTCAGGATTGGAGTATAATTTGGGTTCAGTCAGGGTCGGGGTTCAGGTTTTTCTAGGCAGTTAGCGTTCAGTTTTTTTTAGCTACTATGTCAAAAAAAGACATTCTGTTGCCGCATTTTGATCGCCTGCCCACATGCAAGCACTGAGGTTCCCATACATCGTGACGCCGCTAATTCGTACTTCAGTACGTATCTATGTACTTCATCTGCTGATTTGTTTACCCAATGACACGTCCCGACTTGAAATGTTCCGTATTTTGCATGCAATCCCGGTACGCGGTATAGCAGCCGGGGTATATATCCGACCGTGTTTGAAACAAATTTGGGTCTTCGTCATCTAGGGGGTCTTCGTTTTCTGGTCTTCGTTATCTAGGGTCTTCGATTTTAGATCTTCGTTATCTATAGGGTCTTCGATCTTCGGTCTTCGTTTTCTAGGTCTTCGTTATCTAGACACCCGTGCCACGGCTGTCATCAACGGTGATCTTATAAACTGATCGAGTGATTCGCCGAAAGAGATTCCACTGTGACTGGCACTGGCTGGAGTGGTCAAAGAGGAAATGGACCATTTTACTATCCTGACACGTTGCAAGTCAATGCTGGAGAAGTGCAGTGGATTTTGTCAGCGTATTTTTTGACGGACCGATGGGCATGATGTGGGAGTTTGTCTGTGAATTACATGTACCTTCGGCGGACTGAACTGAAGCAACAACAAACTATATAAATGAATGGTAAAATAACAGAGTACTGTTAGCTTATTACAACAATTTACCAGAGACTTTTCTAAATTTACAACTAAATTAATTATTATAGTTGAAACATGGTACTGCTGTGCAAAAAGAAATGAATTTATAGTAAAAATATTGAACGTGAGAAAGCCAAGAATCTCTTCCACCCGCCTGCAAGAATATAGCCCAAACATTTTGAGACTGTTGGGAAGGACAATATTAGAAACTTCACAGTATAGCAAAGTAGTTTTATAAAAATGTTGAATCTAACTATGGAGTGGCAAACTGGAATAATTGGAGTGTTTATAATGCTTATACTAGCATGTTTTTATAACCCACTACAAATTGTGAACTATAAGGATGCAGATTTTAGGGGAAAAAAAATGTGTTTAATGGGCATCGAGTAGTGCATTTCTAACTTGTAATATTAGAGTACAGAATGCATGACATGTTTTACCAAAAAAAAACCAGAATCCTCAGGATTATTTCATTGCTTCAAACAAGGGCTCTGCTCTATAGTTTTCAAGTTTTAGGAAACTTGAAGGGATAAAATACTGGAGTGATATTAAAATAATGACATGTTGACTTTATCCACAAAACTTCAGTCGTATTCTATTCTCTTTCGCTTCGCTCAGCCGAATAGAAAACATTTCTATTTTACATTATTAAT
The DNA here is from genome assembly GCA_030867875.1 of Actinernus sp. WN-2022. Classification (NCBI taxonomy): domain Eukaryota; kingdom Metazoa; phylum Cnidaria; class Anthozoa; order Actiniaria; family Actinernidae; genus Actinernus; species Actinernus sp. WN-2022. The sequence goes on from JAOWCC010001679.1 coordinate 39,187,410, forward strand.
AATGACAATGAGACAATATATTGGAGGGAGCTGCACGGAAGTCAGCAACATTTTATTGAGACGAACAGAATGTGTCGCAATCATGCAAGAAAACAGAAAAGCAGCTAGGTAACTAGGGCCGCTTAAAGTGCGACGTCAAGTGGTGTGACCGGTCTAAGGAGTGGTTTATAAGGAGTATGAACATCCCAAGGGGTCGACGATAATAATAAGTTCATTACAAATAGAAAATTAATTAACTTTATCCTTCCCTCTTCATTTCTGGCCTTGTAGTCATATAATACATGATCCCAGCTACCTACAAGTACTGAAGGGAGGGGGGATGTGCAACAAGAATGGTGTATGCAATTTGTTTTGGTATTTCAGTAGTTCTAATCGGAAAATAAATCGGAAAAAAAAAATATATATTATAAAAATATAACTAAGATAACTATATATAAACATGGCAATTAATTAAGGTTTTGGTAAAAGTGCTGAAATAAAAAAAATACCTAATGTTTCATACATTATTACATAGTAATAATAATAATAGTAAATATTTATATAGCGCCGATTCCTATAGTCCATAGGCGCTTTACATGAATTTCAATTATCCTATTTGCTCTTTACATGAATAAAAAATCATCCTAAAAAGAAAATATCTAAAAATTATCTAAAAATTATCTAAAAATTATCTAGTGCTTTACATGAATTTAAATTATACTAAAAGTGACTATTTACAGGTAATTACATTAAAAAGCTAGATTGTAATAAATAGTAATTATTGATGTTCATATGGAAAATGCTCTCCTAAATAAATATGTCTTAAGTTGTTTTTTAAAAGAAGGTAGGGATTTATCAGAGTAATCTCTGAGGTTATCTGGAAGCGCATTCCATAGTGTGGGTGCCGCTACTGATAAGGCTCTGTAACCGTAACCTTTACAATTGAATTGAACCCTTTCGAGGTAGTTCTTGGAAGTTGACCTTAGGTTACGATTTGGTACATACTGATGGATCAAGTTTATAAGATAGGCAGGAGCATTGTTTTTAAGGCATTTATAAGTTATTATAATATAGATACGATAGTACGCGCGCTCTGATTGGCTAAGAAGCCATGTTTTATCAGAGTATATAACATGGTTAGCCGTGTTATATAGTTTTCAACTGGCGGTTTCCTTTCATCGCGCGCGTAAATCTATATTATAAAACAGATAAAGAAGCCTTAAATCCATGTTTTATACTATCATAAAACACTCTGGTCATTTGAGAACACTCTAGAAATGTTGAAAGCACGCGCCTTCGGCTTGTGCTTTAACATTTCTCTCATGTTCTCAAATGCCCATCGTGTTTTATGATAGTATAAAACATGGCTAAGGCTTCTTTATTTGTTAATTAATGTTCAAATTTCGTGCATTGTACAAAATCCAAGCATGTGATTGGCTAATGAGCGTGCATTATTGGTGACCACAGCACTCGACCCAGACCCTCTCTTACCTAGGGAAAGGGAGACCTGATACAGTGACTGAGTGAGCATTCGCTTATTAGCCTTAGTTACGTGTTTGGACGGCTTACAATCGCCTATTTAACAGTGAAAATGTAGACAATTACTAGAAAGGTAACGACAGGATTGGACGCTGTTTCCTGTGTGACAGAAAATATATATTTTGCATAATCACTCGTTGGAAATGGCTGATTTGCGAGTGCTGGAAGTACAACTTAACAAGTCAACATGTGTCCGAGTGAATAAAAGTTTCTACTACACTCTAGCAGTCTTACTGAAGAAATGGATTTTATTTCTGAGACCTTACTCTGTCAATAAGAGGAGAACGTTAAGCGAGAATTCAGTGGATGGTTCGAAAACCCAGGATTTTTGATTTGGAAAATGTTTGCATCGGAGCCGAGCACATGGAATGAAGCGGGTTTCAAATTCAAGTCAAGATTTCAGTTCACTGCCCCACTGGAATCTGCAGGTTAGTTATTTACAAATGAAAGAAACTACTAAAGAAAGTAAACTATCTAGGAGTTAAGCCGGCTAAATAATTGATATTTGAATACATGGCTCCAAGAGAAAGGTTTTCGAGTTAAATGTACAATCATACTTTTCGCCGGCTCACATTTTATTTTGAGGCAAACATTTGCAGAATCGTTCGTTAGAAATGGCTGATTTGCCAACGCTGAAAGTACAACAAGTCAACATGTGTCCGAGAAAACAAAACCTTCTACAGCACTCTAGTAGTCTTACTGAAGAAATGGATTTTATTTCCGAGGCCTTACTCTGTCAATAAGAGGAGACAATGAAGCGACAATTCAGTGGATGGTTCTAAAACCTAGGATTTTTTTATTTGGAAAACGTTTGCATCAGAGCCGAGAACACGGAGGCCGGTTTCAAGATTTCAATTCACTGGAATCTGCAGGTTAGTTATTTTCGAATGAAAGAAACTATTAAAGAAAGTAGACTATCTAGGAATTAAGCCGGCTAAACTGACTTGATATTTGAATACATGGCTCCAAGAGAAACGTTTTTAAATGTACAATGTACAAATCATACTCGCAAGGCGTCAACTAAACTGACCGAACGCCAAAGTAAATATTCTTTGCAAGTTTATCTACTTAGTTGGATATTAAAAGTCCTGTTTTTATTCATTGTCTGTTGAAATGATATTTCTTTGTGGAGATATTTACCGTAAAATGATTTAATTCATGCGAAATATTTAACTTCTTCATGAAATATTTATTGACCTCTATGGTATTACAATTAAAATTCACTGCTGACAGTGCACTCAGTTTGAATATTAAAAGGGTTAGAGACTTTATGTTTGTGCTTTATCGGCAAAATACAGTCACTTGCTGACTGTACGATGAACTCAAAATGTCTTCATACTGCATTCGGCCTTCGGCCTCATGCAGTATTCATTATTTTTCGTTCATCGTACAGTCAGCGCGTGCCTGCACTTGTCGATAAAGCACTCACAAGCAGTCTCTAACCCTTACATAATATGACCTTATACTGAACTCTACACTCGATTGGTAGCCAGTGTAGTTGTTGTAATACTGGCGTAATGTGTTCATGTCTTCCAGCGAGACAAACTAATCTTGCAGCTGAGTTTTGAACACTTTGAAGTTTCTGTATTAGTTGATTGGGTAAACCATAAAAAAGCGAGTTACAGAAGTCTAATCTGGACGTAACAAATGAGAGTACTAGAGTCTCAGCTGATTGTAGCGACAGATATTTGCGTATGCGACCTATGTTCCTGAGATGGAAGAGGGCTGATTTGCAAGCAGCATTATTTTTGTCCTCCATTGACATTGACGTGTCGAATATCGTGCCAATGTTCCTGACGGTAGTTGAAGGGTTGGCGACAGCGTCACAAACTGAAACGGAGGCAATGGGTGGTGGGGGCGGTTCTTCACATTCAGGATCAAAAGCTCTGTCTTACTCCTGTTCATTTTCAGCAGGTTTTGGGACATCCATCTATCGATATCGCGTGCACAGGCCTCAATTCGCGTCTTTGCCAGCTCAGCTGACGACGACTTAAAAGATAGGTATATTTGGGTGTCGTCCGCATAGAGATGAAAATCCAAACCGTGTTCCCGTATAACGTCAGCGAGTGGGGAGGTGTACATGAGAAACAACATCGGGCCCAAAATGGATCTCTGAGGAAGTCCAAAAGGCAGGTTACGATGGATGGATGTGCCTCCGTTCACGCGTACAAATTGCTTCCTTTCAGATAGATACGAAGAAAACCAGTCGAGCGCATTGCCTTTTATACCAAATCTACGAGACAGTCGAGCTAGCAGAATATTGTGGTCCACAGTGTCGAAGGCTGCAGATAGGTCTAACAATAGCAGTACTACAGACTGTTGGTCATCTAGAGCACGGAGAACATCATTTTGGACTTTGATCAAGGCAGTTTCAGTGCTATGATTTTCTTTATAGGCAGATTGAAACAGTTCGTCCATATTGTTCTCTTTTATGTGGTCATTTACTTGGGTAGCAACAGTCTTTTCGATGGCTTTCGACACACATTTCAGATTAGAAATAGGACGGAAATGTGAGAATTCTTCGTGATTAAGTGAAGGTTTCTTCAATCGAGGATTCAGATTACTCATATCTTCAACATGTGCTATGAAGGTACATGTAACTCCAGTAGAATATTGGCAAATAAATGTTGCCTGGTTAAAAAAATATTATTGATTTTGAGGATCAGTGTTTTCTTCCCCCAGAGTTAAAAGCTGCAAGTGTTTTTGTGGTCTAATATGTCACTGGCAACCAATCGGCTATCTTAGGGCCACTATTCTTTCTTTGACATATGCTGCCATATTACCTCTACTTTGCATTAAGCATCCAAACATTCTACCCAAACTGACCGAGGTCCAAGTTTAGCCTCAAAGGAGGCTCTTGTTTGTATTTTTCTGATTTACCTGACTGAATGGATATAGATATTTTAACCCCATGCCATGAAAAATACAGCGAGTCAGAAGTCTGGAAAGCTAGTTGTTGCACATTTGGCAGTATCCCACAGGTTGTATCAAATGTTTTTTTTCTACCATCATGTGCTGTACATGTATGTGCATTCATCACAATATTTTGGAAAGAAAACTGGATTCTGTGATGCAGCACATGTGCCAGGTGAGGTCACAGTTATTTATTTAGATTGGCATGGGATAAACCTGGGGGGGGGGGGGGGGGGGGAGGGGGGGTACTCCCTATTTTGGAAAGAAAACTGGAATCTGTGATGCAGCACATGTGCCAGGTGAGGTCACAGTTATTTATTTAGATTGGCATGGGATAAACCTGGGGGGGGGGGGGGGGGGGGGGGGGGGTGGGGGAGCCCTTGAAACCCTTACACTATTCCAGACCAAGAAATTGTATTTTTGCAACCCTGTTCCAGACAATATGGCAAAAAAGTTACCTTGTTCCAGACTAGAAACAACAAAAACATACCTTGTTCCAGGCAAAATGGCAAAAAGATATCCTGTTCCAGACCAGCACCTGATATGATATGCACGAGACGTTGTGCTCCACTCGCCGCTCGAATCATAAACAGATAAATGGACTCTGTGTTTGCAGCGGCAAGGAAACGTCAATAACTAGGCCTAGCTGTTCCAGACCAAAACTGATTTATATACCCTGTTCCAGACTAAGAATTGTCAAAAACCATACCCTGTCGAGCGGCACATACCTGTATAGCCTATAAATGTGAGTACCCCCCTGGAATAAAATAGTTAATATACAATGTTTTCTTATGGTATCTCATGAATATGCCACTCGTGACTATTTTTCTTTGTATATGTATACACATGCCTAAAGGCTTGTGTATACTGAAAAAAAAGTTACTAGCATTTCATGATTAACTAGTATGTAATATAGTCTGTGTGTCTGTAACAAGCTAAAAATATTCAACACAAAGTTGGTAATCACTTGATTTTTTGTATTCAAAGTGAAAACAATGTCAATATAGATGACTGATTGATCACTAATTTCTTAGTCTAATTTGTCCAGAAACCCATATAGCTACTGTGCTGTAAGGGGATACCTGAATACCATAATTTTATCTTTCAAACACACAGGTTAGCTTCCTCCGCAGGCAACTCCTAAATAATAAGAAATTTGCCTAAATTATGGGAGTTGCCTGTGGAGGAGGCTACACACAGGTATGGCATTAGACTTTCAGGTATGGCATTAGACTTTCAGCCATCCGATCAGCCTTGCAGTCTTCATGATACAAGTTGACCTTCAAAATGTCCCAATCTACACAAAATAATCTTTGTAAAAAAATTGTAGGAGGTGATGCTCTTCAAGCAGGCAATTCCATTTATCTGCATATATATACCACAGTGGTGAATCGGACGGTGGTGACTATTTATTGTCAATTTATTGGCAAAGTCCATACTTCCTCTTATTGAAGAAAACAATGCATGCACTTTTCCTGAAACAAATAGAAGAATGGTACAATAATGTTGTTTGTTGAAAGAAAAACAAGAAAGCAACCTCAAATATGACACGACTACTGGACTGGTAGAGGGCTCAATTTAAACTACCACAATGTAAAAGGTGGACAAAGTGGGGTGGCTATATTAAAAATCACATAAAGGATATTTCTAGTATTACGACAACATGAAAATGGACAGATTGTGCTAAAACAAGTTGCCTTATTTAGCTTACCTTATTTTTACATTTGCTTCTGTCTTTTGATACATTTGACAGAACTTTATACAAGCACCTTCCTCCGTTCCTCGACACTGCACTTGGCTTTGTTATTATGGGTTCTTGGTTAGTAAAAGTAAAAAGTAAACACTGACGATGCCAGTGACCGAATCAAGAAAAAGAGTAAATTAAACTTTCATTTCTCCGGCCTGATGCTCACAGATGAGATGTTTACTTCGCCTGCAACAATGGAACCGTAAGCACTTTAACTATGTTGTTAATTTTCTATCAACACTCGATTGATAACGAAGTGTTCATTTCCGTGTTTTGCAGACATACAAACAAATGACAAAGGCGAGGCGAAAACAATAGAAGCCTCGGTTTCATGAAAATAAAATAAAAACATGGGCGCGCAAAGCGTAATGGTCCGTCCTGGGTTTTCGTACCGGAACGGAAGATCAGTTGGTGAATATTATCCGTAGAGGCTGCACAGCGCTGTAGCGAGTGAAACATTGAACCGTGATCCAAAGACTTCATTTTGTTATCTCAAGGTAAGACTGTGCAACCAGTTTTGATACAATTTTTGAATGCGCTTTCACAAAGAGATTACAAATATTCACATGCATATACCATTATATTTACATAATTCAGTCTCTAAGTAGTGAGAGAGCCTGAACGTTCACTCATAATATATCTGCTTGTAATTTACACCGCAATAAAAGACTGTTTTTATTGCTTTAGTCCACTCGGTCATCTGGTTACATGCTTTGTCTTTTAGGCTCCATTAATATATAAACTACAAGCAGATATTTTTCAGACCCTTTTCACAGGTCATTAATATCCGGGCATTATCACAATACACTTTTACTGACTGTATCGTACTCAAATTACAATCTCGTTATTTTTTTACAGACTTCACTCTCAATCACATTCCCATGAACCTCGTAAACCTAATTACAAACTTAACTACTACTGTTTGGATTCGCCACCGATCAAAATAATATTTTACAAGAGAGTTTGGTTCCGAGAGTTTTGCAGGCTTCCGTCCGTATCAAAGCTGGTATATGAATCAACTGGAAGACAACGTCCACAAATCGGACAACACTTCTGTGACCTCCGTTCCGTTTCCGGTTGAATCGAGTAATACGAGGCTTGTCTGGTAATCAAATATTGTAAAACACGATACTGAGGATATCCGATCGGGTATCAGCGGCCATCCCGAGTGGGCGGCCACCGGGCACCCAGGGGCATTTGTCACAGCAGCCATGACAAATACATGCTAAAACCCCTCGGGTGGGGCAGAAAATTGTGACAAAAAAAACCACCCCTGGGGCAACCTGGGCAACATATTATATTAGAAGTATTAGAAGCTAAACGTTTTAGAAGTGTCAAAAATCGTAATAGTTTTATACAAATAGTATCCTTTATTTCTTTGTTCTGTCTTACGACTTACCTCAAGGACAAAGAAATCGAAGAACGTCGATCGATTGAGAGAGTCCTGTGGCGAAAACCGCTGAACGTTGAGACAGCAGATTACGTGCAAACCCTGTGGGTACGGTCCCCGGGGTATTTTGACGAAAACGCAAAAGCGCTCTAATGCCCCGCGTATGGGGCATGTTTTTGCTACAAATCCCCTGCTAAGCCCGTGGGTTGCCCGGGGGCCGCCCCCTCGGGATGGCCGCTGATACCGCATTACCTTTCTGAAATTGGGCTATTGCACTTAATTTGCGTACCACCCCCTGTTGAGGACCATATTTTGAGTTGTACCCTAAAGAATTCCTCTGAAATTAAAAACACCTGAAGAATTCCATGGTGGAAAGTAGTGTTACCCTGAAGAATTGACTTCAACCCCTGAAGAATTGTCCAAATATTCACTTTATCCCCAAAGAATTCCTCTAAATTTGATATGTGCCCCCAAAGAATTCCTCTCTATTTATATGGTATCCCCAAAGAATTCTTTGAAAAATTCCTTGGTCCTCAACAGGGGGGGTACGCATATTAAGTGCAATAGCCCAATGCACGATAAGTCACAACACAACTCTGCCAAAATGTATGTAAAGGTTATATACTGTTACCGAGATGTATACGAGATTTATCCACCCGTGGATAAATCTCGTACACACCGAGGTAGCGGTATATAACCGTCTTATATAGTTTCCTAAAAGTTTGAATCTCCAGGTTGATAAGTAGGTTATCAACCTCATAAATTACTTACCGTATTTCCTCTAGAAAGCGCCCACCCTCTAATAAGCGCCCCTCTCGAATAAGCGCCCACCCTTTTAGCTAAAATTTGAAATAAGCACCCCCCTTGAACAAGCGCCCCCTCCCCTCCCCGTCACTTTTCCAGTCGGGCTATTAAGAGGATTAAAGCCGGGGTTAATACAGTAAAGACATTACACGACAATTCAAGCCGACCAACATCAGTTTTTACTTTTTACAAGCAATGTTTTTAAAACTACGCGATTATCAAGGAGAACTACGAGAACAATATGAATGTGGCTGTTACTGTTGCTTCTGATTTACCTGGGATTTGCATGGGAATTCTGGAAAATGCTCTATAGAAATACTTATTTATTATTATTTATTATATTACTAGCTCTCCAACATTGGTAGAGTGCAGGAGGTCGGGGGTTCGAATCCCGGCCGCGTCCTTGGGCAGGGACGTATAAGCCGTTGGCCTTGACTCACTTCCTCTTCTAATCTATACGAGGGGGACGTGAAATAACCTGTTGTGTTATTTCGAGAAAGAGTAGAGGATTATCTCACGACACAACACACTGGTATTCTGAGACTAACTAACAATCACTCATGATTGTAAACTGCACGGCAGCACATTCACTCTTTTCACCTGGTGGCCATCTTGGATTCAAAGCGAGGCAATCCTTTGTTGTTGCCAGGGTAGCCTCGTTTTGACTATCCCTCACTACAAGGCTAACCTTGCAAAAACAAAGGATTGCCTCGCTTTGAATCCAAGATGGCCACCAGGTGAAAAGAGTGAATTGCGCCACAATAGCAGTCCGTATCACAAAAAATAACCCTGTGAAGCGCACTTGGATATATTCATATAGAATTTGCGCTATATAACTGAATCCTTTACCCTACGATAGATGAACAAGATTCATCGCTTCACCCCTTATAAAGGGGCACTGTGAATTAAATTGAACCTTCGAGTACAAAATAACACCCTGAAATAGAAGAGAAATACCATATGAATGCCCTGGTATATGCATTTCAAACATCTTCGATAGAGGATGGCAAAGATTAAAGTGGATTACAAAAGCTTATTCTAGAAACTTGTATTCGGTTTCAGTGAACCGATTCCATGTTGCTCTAAATTTCTCTTAAAAGCAGTATTTTTCATCCACTCGAATCTGAGCCATTTAACAACCATTCAAGTGACACAGAATACCGTAGAATTTCGAAAATAGCGTCTCTCCGAAAGTAACTATTAATTTCCGAAAGTAACGGCCCCTCAAAAAAACTTGATATGCGCATACTTTATTGTAACGCGCACTACCTTTTGACGTTTGGTCGTTATTTTCGAGGGGCCGTTACTTTTCAAGTACGTTATTGCAAAACACAATTAAAAATACAGATATCAGTGCATCAGACTCGTATAATTTTCCCTCATTCAATGAGTTTCTTGAAATGGATTGCTAACAATTATCGAAAGCTAACTTTAACAGGAGCCCATAACTAGGAGCGTCCATCCCGCATACTAGGCCTATGTCACAGCGTTTTCACAAGTTAGGTTATTTTTAGAACGGTTTCCCGCTGTTGCAATTATTCCTAAGGGAATCAAATCACAAAAGCGTAGCAGCCATGTTGTTTGATATAACAAAAGTAGCTAATGAGGCATCTTTTGTTCCGCCACGGTGCAACCATTAATTGGCGGAGAAAATAATCTAAAAATAGCCCAACTTGTAAAAACGCTGTGACAACTATATAGGACATATGGACGCTCCTGGTAATGGGTTCCTGACTTTAATAAATAAGTTTTAAGACATCTTTTGAATGACGTGGAGGCGCTCCGCCTAATTTCTGTAAGCAAGGTGTTCCAAAGCCTGGGCGCGCAGATAGAAAACGCGCCATACGACGTCAAGCGATGTGTAGTAGTACAACTGCGCGTTCGCAAAGCTAACACTGCTGACCGAATGGTGTTCTCTTTTCAGCTTTTTTTGCAATTATGATTTATATTACTTTTTTAAGATTTGAAGCGCTTCATTAATATTTTTCATGAATTTGCAGAATGCGTTTTTATCATCGGCCATTGGCTATCCATGGCCGAGTTGTTTCTTTTTTTTATCGAAAGGTGTATAGTATTTCTAATTAACCCCTCCCATAGAAGATAAAGCAACTTTATTTAACGTCGGTAACTCGTGACAGTCTGGTGAGACTGATAAACTTGAGGCCGGAGAGGGACCTACGATGTTACGTCCCTATCCGAGAAGACGTGAAGGTTTAGCTAACCATTTGCCATTTGCAGTTTGAATTGCTGGCTTTCACATGACGTCATAACCGCCATGTTGGTGCCCTTAAACAATAGATTCCTCGTTAGCTTCTTTTGTTGGGGCACCAACATGGCCGCCATGCCCTTTGTTATTTGAATCTCTGGGGATTGCGTGAAAGCCAGCAATACGAAATTGTTTCATAATAGACCGCTTTAGCTTGTACATTTGTTATCCCAATTCTGATCATGTGACAGCTCTCCAGAGGATTCAGTGCTTTTGTTCCGAGTAATCCGAGATCTACAAATTTATGATACAGGGATACAGAAAAATAAAAAATAACATTACTTAAGGGAAACGTCATGTAACACTTGGTAATTGGCTTATCAATTAAGAGTATTTACTAAATAATACTTACAAGTTTGTTTGTATTCTTCTACACCTCTTTTTTCAAGTTTTAAAATGTGCTTATCGCCACTTGAGTGATTTCAACATGCCAGTTTCCAACTTTCAAATCTTCCACAAATATGCACATTTTTGTCTCCAGATAATGCATTCGGGTTCCTGATAAAGTTGTCATTGAAACTCAGTGCATCTGAAGTAAAGTATAGGTCAGTTTTCATCCATAATAATAGCATTTTTGATGTCGGAAAACAAACTGTTTTGAACTCCACGAGCTTCATTTCTATTCGCTCTTCAGTTTACCGCGGAATGGTTCCTGGCGCGTGTCAAAATGGGTTTTGGCAATTAATTTTTATTCATTTTTGCCATATAATAAAAACCTTATTGACCAAGCTTGTTCGGTCAAGATGGGAGGATATTGGCCTCGTTCATTTTTTGTGTGTGTTATGGACCATTTTGTCTGTGTTTATGGACCTATAACTTGGCCAATACCCCCCTATCTTGACGTCACGCTTGGTCAATAGCCTCTATATAATGACGTGACGTCAGCCAGGGAATATAACTTGCTGGTAGAGATAAATCGGTAATCTTTTATAAACATCTATGTTATGTTTGAGATTTCGCCAAATATGTTGTCTACATCAGAAGTAACGTTTATTCACAAGAAGAATGAAATGACAGTAAATTCCCTGTTTGACGTCACGACATTAGTATATTCCAAATATAAACCTTTATAACTCATAGACGCAACATTAAAATCAACAAATATTTACCATTGAACTATTTAGTTGATGTAGAATCGATTTTAATGATAAAACATTTGGGCTTATATGCACTTGAACTTTCAACCTAAACGAAACTCATACGATCTTTGATCTTTTAGGAAATGGAACAACCAAACAGCCTCCCGAACACATCCAATGACGGCGGTGAAACAGAACCTTTGTGCAAGTCTAGCATGACCAATCATTGTTTATCTGTCGTTGTTAGACCTCGCAAAAATGCAGTCTTACTAAAGATTTTCTTTGGGTTTCTTTCAATCGTTGGCCTGACTGGACAGAGCATCACCTTGCCGCTGTGGGTTGACTCATCCGGGAAGAGAAAAACAGCTACTGATACGAATGAATCGTTTACAACAAACGGTTCAAATGGCTCAGAGGACTATCAGCCATTCACAGATCAATATTTCGTGTTAACGTTGGCTAATTTTTCTTTCGCCTTTGTGTTTGGGGTAGCTTTCGGTGTGAAGTCTCTTCTAAAGCCAAAGGGAGCGCAAGAACATAGACGACTGCCTCATAAACATATTATACCTTGTGGCTGTCTATTTGGGACTGGTGCCATATTCATATATTATGCATCTAGTGGAAAAAGAACAGCTCCGTATCTGCAGGCTATACTCGGTAATATCTCCATTCCTATGACCCTGGTTTTCAGGTAATTTACAACGGTTTATCTTATTATATTATACTAGATGGGTTACTGATCAATATGTATTATTTATGACAAGTCATGTCAAATCGAGTGTTCTGATTGGCTGCTATTCGTGGGGATTTTATTCTTCGGATCGTTACCATGATTACAGTCACAAGTCACAATCCGCATCTTTAATTTGGTCAAAGCCCGGGAAATTGAAAACGAATCTAGTTTTGAGCGATATAACTACACACTTAGTACTGCTGTTTAAAGAATATAATCATCCAAGAGATAATGAGGTAAGAGAACGAATCCCCCATACATAATCTGTTCCAATGATAATTATTTGATTTGTTTTAGATTAACAGGACACAGCCTGGTTATTTTAAGAAAGACACCTGATTGGCGTAAAGTGGCGCTCTTATGCTAAGGAGTGGTTTATCACGATGATATGAGGACCCTAGCCTACAAAAAACGTGTGAAACTAAAAATATTCATGGGGCATTGGATTCGTTCTCTTATCTCATCCTTTCTTGAATCGTAATAAAATTTACAGATTTCAAAAGGGAGGTTCATTAAAAAAAACTGTGATTGGAAAACAAAAAGCTTCAAGCCGAACGTGATCATTAATTTTGTTGTTAGTATTTTCATCGACGTACGCAAAGGAAAGGAAAAGAACTTAGCATTCTTGTATTTTTATCGGTGTCTAAAATACCTACTTGGAAGAGGTGCTATTTTTCATAATTTTATAGTATATAAGTATTCCATGTCTCAGTTTTCCAGTTCCAAAACCTCATTGAAATGAATAGTAGATATTACAGTTGCGTTCAGTTACAGTTCATCCTTATCAGATATCTCCTACTGAAAAAAATTCCAACCAGAAGGAAGCTGATTTGTGCTGCTGCGTCTGCTGTCTCGTTGGTTGTGTGTCTTCTTCCATCCATTGTCCCTGCAATTGACCCTCATAACGACGCTAATACAGGACACGGAGGAGCTCGTGGAATCGCTGGCATCCTCTGGCCTCTGTGCTTTATGACTGGCTTTGTAAGTACCATACTTTCAAGAACATGAAATCCTTATTTACCATGGCCAAGAAAAGTAATTTTACGAGAAAAGTTATTTTATGAGAATTTAAAATACGTGTTGGCCAAATTATGGAGGTTTGTCTCAAAAAGACTGAGGCGCTGAACGTCAACCACTTCGACTGAGAAACAATGTTTGATCTCAAATGTTCCTCGTAGATGTCTAAATCTATTGTTTGGTTTGGTTTGTCTCCTGTAAATTGTATACTATGGTTCATGGACCGTGTTTCCGACCCATAAACTCATTTGAATTTTCCGCGCCCCGCCATCAGAGTGGTATAGGGCGCACCGAATTAGCCGTTTTTTTTTGCGGCGCGCTTGACCAGAATTGTGGCGCGCTTATTAATTCAGATAACGTCATGGACCTGTTGTTTTAACGCATGAACAAAGTGGTGCGGTATCTCATGAATAAAATGGAGGTGAATCTCATTAAAGGGAGGTGAATAAATTATTTTCAATGACGTCATGGATCTATTATCTATTAAATCCACTTCACTTTGTTAACAATAGATAATGAGATACCACCACACTTTGTTCATGCGGAAAGATAATAGATCGGCATGACGTCATTAAAAATAATGTATTCACCTTCCCTTTAATGAGATTCACCTCCATTTTATTCATGAGTCAAAGACAATAGAACCGTGATGTCATTGAATTAATGACCTACTGCACCACTTTAATGAGATACCGCACCACTTTGTTCACGCGTTAAAACAATATATCCATGACGTCATCTGAATTAATTAGCGCGCCACAATTCTGGTCAAGCACGCCGCAAAAAAACGGCTAATTCGGTGCGCCCTATACTACTCATCAGGTATCCTACGATGCTTTTTGGAATTGTTCGAGACATGAATCTATTCATTTGAGTCACGTGTCTCAAACATTCATCAAGGTTTTGTGTGAGATATCTGGGTTTCAGACTACTGGATATAATAGATCAAATTACCTGTATGGATCAATCGGATAGTAGTCTTGAAGATAATTTGACAAGGAAGAAATGTTATGTTACACATGAAGTATTCAGGAAAATGAACATTAAAAACAAGAAATAAAATGCCAGGTTCAAGGAATATATGTGTGAAAGGCAGCTTAAAAAAGTTTAAGTAAGCACAGAAAGAAGAAGAAGAAGAAGAAGAAATACTAAAAGATCTACTTGGAATCAAACCCAAGGCGATCGTTAGTCACGCGATTCGAAAATAAGCTATATGTAGCGAACGACAGCAGTTTTTCAGGCATACCGGGCGCGAGGGCAGACATCAATCAGTGTTTTTTTATACTAACTCTCTTGTGATCTATTCACATAACTTATGGACCCCCACAGGGCCTTTTGCAGGAAACAGTCACGTGCTGGTATATCACTTCAATAACCAATGAATTGCGCTCGTGATCCCATGGGAAGGGCTTTACTGGATGGCAAACACATTTAAAAACGCTGCCGGTTTTAGAAAGATCGACAATCGATTGGAGGTGGGAAATCGCATTTACAAACAGGTTTTACTAATAACACTAGCGATCTCGTACAAGGCCAGATTTTTTGCCATCCGATATAACCACTTAATTGCATTCCTGCAAAAGGTCCATTATCTATAATACTATAATTAATTAATTTATGCAAATCTAAATAATCGTGACACAATAGTTAATGTTGACTAAGTATTTTATTATGTCACTTTACCTCATACGTCACTTGCATTACAGGTTGTTTGTGCCTTAAGTAACATATCGCTAGAACGTATTGCCAAGATGAAGAGTTCTGAATCTCAACATAGGCCTGATATCCTCTATATCCTGTTCTGGGTGCAAATCTACGAGTTTCTGTTTCTGTTATTGTTCTTCTGGGTAGATGCTCTTCCAGGCTTTGGAAATGTTAGCAGTATCCAACATGTTGGACGAAAGTAAGTCTGAATTCCTCTCACAATGAAAAAATGAAGACTATATAAAGTAACCAGCCTTTATAGGCCTTTTAATAATAACAATAATGAGTTTATTAATTCTCATGGCAGTGTAAACTGAATTGAGAGAACTTCACAATCGTATAAGTAAATTGACTAATTAAACGCTAATTAAGACTAATTAAATATATCTTAAAAGGAACAATAGATTAATACATAAGTTTACATACTAATAATGTTGTATCTAATTAAAATAAATAATATAAATCACTTCTAGTGGCTAACTCTATTTATGTGTAACAAAGTTTGACAGTCTCAGTGTGTTGGGGATACGATGATGGAGCAGTCTGAGATGTTACCGATTGTAACCATGGTAACAGAGTGAGTGACAGTTCAGGATAGATTTCAGTGGGCCAGAATGTTTGTTATTACTCGGGCCAGGCCTTTGGCCGGCTCGAATCAGAAATCGCAAGTGTATTTTTTTTTATTTTCCATGTCGAGGAATTTCGCCCCCAACCAATCAGATTGCGCCTTCTTTGGAAGTTCTTTTTGCCACCGTACCAATCAGATAGCACTGTGCTGGTCACGTGGTCAGTAGACTACATTTCAATGTTTTTCAAGATGGCGGCGAGTGGGAGTTTTGACTTGGCAAAACCTTTAATATCAGCTGTATTTTGTGTAAACCAAAGGTTCCTTCAAGTGCAATACTAGCACAGTGGCAGCTCACTAATACTAGAAAATGGTGGTCTGTAGTTTATGATCTCAATCGAAAATATTGTATTGAGAATTTAGCCTGAATGTCAGCCGTCTCCACTGGTTTGTTAATAATTGAGAATTACAAAAGATGACTTTATTTCACATGCAGAATGACATTACCTAACTATTCTCAATGAATAGCAACATTATGTGGAATTTGTTATTCTAAATTGCTTGATTTCTCATAGTTGTACTGCACCAGGCTGATATAATTACAATTCATCAAATTTGAGTGACTCAATATCATGCAGACTACTCAAATAACCATTGCACTTCAATCAACAACACCCATACCAAGTTTTTTTTTGTAATTCTAACGACCCTCAAGGAACAATAATATTGAAAAGAAAGTAATATTAAACTACAGAATTGAGGGAAATTGTGGCTGAAATGTACATGCATAGCATGTATGTATGTGTGTGTTGTGTGTGTATTATGGCTCTATCATTTCCAACCCCCCTCTCCCCCCCAGGGATACCCTAACCTAACACCCACCCACCCCCGGAATACGTGGGGCATTTGCACATTGACATTTGACAGACAAGAGCATCAGTAGAGAACCAATTCTCTGGCTACTCTAGCACAAATCATGTTGACACAATTATGATAGAACTCCATGCAGTACATGCTATAGATGGCCCGAGTTAAGGCCACTCAGGGCCTCTTGTTACTTATGAACTTCTCACCGATATTAGCCCTCCTCTTGTAGAGTGGATCTTAGTTGGCTGCCTTGAGAAATGAGCTGTAGGGCATGATATGTCGCCGGCATATAGTCCGCATTGACCTTCTCTGGGTGGTTTCGATGCTATCACTTAAGTAGGAGGGAAGCGCCGCCCAAACGGGCTGCTTGCTCAATAATTGGTCTAACCAAACTACAATATATGCAGGGCCATAGCCAGTATGAGGTAAACTGAGGCAATTGCCTCGGTAAAAAAATGGTGTTTCCATATAAAAAGGTACGTTATTATATTCTAACTTTTTATTGAGCGATTATTTCTTGGCGTTTTAATTAAGAGTGCCTCGGTAAAAAAATTGGTCTGGCTACGGGCCTGATATGGCTACACGCTCTTTCGTACAGTAGCCTGCTTTCGGTAACTGACGAATGATATAGGGTCGTTTAGTAGCTTTCTTGATTATGCAGTCACAGTGAGTGGACCAAGTTAGGTTGCTACTAAAGTTAACGCCTAGAAGTTTGAAAGACTGTACAGATTCGAGAGAATAGTTACCAATAAACAATGGGTTTGGATTGGAAGGCACGTGCCTCTTGTATATACTAGCAAACTGCAGGTGAATGTCATCCACAATAGGCCATTTTGACGATGTTGCGCACGCATCAATAGAACAATAGACTCGTTCTGGTTCATCAGCCTTGTGTTATTTAAAACAGATAGCCATTGTTCTAGCTGCGCGCACAACATCGTCAAAATTGCCTATATAAGGCATAACACTTGGCGAGCATCGCGAAATTACCTCAATATATACGAAGAACAGCCGCAGTAAAAAAAAAATGAGTCACCGTTTTTCTATTTATAGTTGAATGTTGTTAATGCAAAACTAAATTTAAATCAGGTGAAAACATTGATGTGCAGGAACCTAATCCTCTATTTCTTTTTTGCAAATTATGCAGTTTCATTCCTAATTTCAGTTGGGTGTTCGGTATGCAATGTTTCTTTGGAGGAGCTGGCTGCTCGTCTCAGCCTGGAGGCCTGGGTACTCTGTTTATAACCCTATTTTTGAGTGGCGTTGTTGGTTCGATCTACCTGTTGAGATATTGTGAAGGCGCTACTTTTCTAGCCATTGTGCAGGTTAGTGATTAACCAGCATGCAACTGGGACCTTAAATGGAACCTCCACTGAAAAACAAAGTCTGCTCTCAAATGTTCCTTACGTGTGACGTCATAAGATTCAAGATGGCGGCGCGCGGGAAATTCAAATACATATGAGTTCTATGGACAGGAAAATCGGTCCATAAATGACGTCTAGTGTACAATCTACAGGAGACAAATACAGCAATAGATTTAGGCATCCATAAGGAACATTTGACATTTGACATCAGATATTGTTTTTCGGTTGAGGTTCCTTTTAAGCACCGGTTTACAGTAAAATGACCGAGTAAACATTTTCCGATTTTTTCTAGGATAATTTGTCACTATTCAAGTTTTCCAAGCTGACAGTTGGTATCACCTCACATGTATGATGTATTGATGTATATTACACAATAAACAGAGCGAATGGCGCACTCTGATTGGTTGATAGCCATGTGTTATTAGAGTGCAGATGTTCAGATGACGTCGCATTTTACACAGAATCATTTTGTGTTCTCCTTTCAATGTCACTTATTGTATAAAACAAACATACATCACTTTGTCGTTGGTCTGCCCTTTTATGGGTGCACCGATGACGTCAAAATGTGAGGAGAGCAACAGTCACGCCACTCAGCTGCGTCTCGTGGTGTACTACTTCGTTCTCGTCACGTTGCGACGTCATATTTGCATCTAAAGAGGACAGACTAGTTTTCAGAGAAATATGACGTATATGTGTTGATTTTGCCAAGCTGTTTCTTATTGATGATCCAAAGGGTCGTATTTTTTGTTGTTTGACGCATCATTTGGTCATTTCATCATAATCACATTAATTTTTTTTGTTATTACGTTATAGTCTGTAGCGACTCCTCTTGGTTTCTTGTTCTGGACTCTGTTTAAAGAACAGCCGTCGTTCCACTGGCATCCTGTGGTGAGCACCACGACGTGGTTGAACATTGCTGGATTAGTGATCATGGTACCCGCTATAGGCTTCTACAATACTGGGTATGTTTAGTAATAAATGCAAACTACTCCAAACTACAAAATAAGAAACAATCCGTATAAAAACTAGGCACAATTCTATGGTTCAGATTCAATTTGCTTTCCACACATTAGAAGTTTCTGTTTTTCATACTGACAACTAACAACCCTTAAATGATAAATTTCTGAAATCAAATCCACTAAACTGTGTTTTAAAACTACTTTCCTTTTGTGTGAAAACATTTCGTCCAATCAGAATATTCCAAAACAATAACCAAGAAAGCTTTCAATTTAAAAATGTTCCCCACGTTGAATTTTCGTCATATTTAAAGTTATGAGAGTTTCCACTAGATGCAATTCAAATATGTTTTAAAAAAACTGAGAAATGATATTCTTCTTCAGGTTTTGATAGATTTTGATGCTTCGGCCAATGAAGTGGACGATTGAAACAATACTACAATAGACCGATTTAGCTTGTACATTTGTTGTCCCAATTCAGATCATGTGACAGCTCTCCAGAGGATTCAGTGCTTTGTTTTCCAATTAGAGAAATTTGTACATTTCCCGTCTTGAGATACAGAAAAACAAGAAAACACTACTCAAGGGAAAAGTCAGGTGATTTGAATTGGGACAACAAATGTACAAGCTAAATCAGTCTATTAGCACCTTTTTACATTCCATGCATTAGAAATGCCTACCTTTTGCGCGGACCATTACTTTAACGCTTATTTCCTTTGTTTCACTTCAGAATTAATAATGAGTTTGAAAGTCGCTACAGTGTTCAAAGTGGTCTTAGTAATCTGAAACGTGAATATATCGATCCTGATTATTTTCAATGCGAATAACAGACACTTATACAGCAGCAATTTCTTTCGGACACGTCAAGAAACAAAATAAACGGCCTGACTTATTGCATCGGAACAGCAACTGTGCATGTGAAAGGAATATTTTTCTAAGTTCTTCACATTTCTCTATTAAACACCCGATGATAAAGAAAGCTTTGCCTCCGGCATCTACTTGTTTCATAAAAAATGAAGCAAGCCGCATTTACCGATAAGAAAAAGTCATTTTTATGGCCAAATTTGAACAATTTCTGAAACAATTTCGTTCACGAGCTGCAAATAGACCAGTTCGCGGTAAATTCCGACATTTTGAAAGGGGTGCAAACATGGCGCGAAATACAGTGTTTGTATGGGAATCGATGGGAATCGATGGGAATCCGATGCCAAATAAAATCCGTAAATACCAGAAAAAAGATTAACATATCGAAATTTGAGGGATGTAGCTGTGCTGGGAAGCGTGCAATCGTGTTTTCAGTTTTCCATACATTGTCTGTAAATTTTCACGCGGAATTTGACTCGTTTTTACAGACAATGTATGAAAAACTGAAAACATACAAACACTGTATTTCGCGCCATGTTTGCACCCCTTTCAAAATGTCGGAATTAACCGCGAACTGGTCTATGGTTAGACCTTCACGTCTTCTCGGATAAGAACGTTAAATCGTAGGCCCATCAGTGGATGAAGAGCAACCTAGTGGATATGCGACTGATGAATCCATTATTATTATTATTATTTGGACGATCCTTTCCAGCAGCGACCGAATGCCTGTTTAAGCATAATAATGAATAACAAATACCTAAAGCTTGATTTAATATTTTTTTATTTCAATTGGTTTAATTTCATTGTATGCTAACGTCTCTGAGAGCCAATTCAATATACGTATGGTCCTTTATGCACACCTGTCACCCTTCATAAATCTTTCAGTCCAAAAAAATAAAAAATAAAAAAATAATATTAGAATATTTTGTGGGGATTTTGGAATACTGCCAGATTAATATATGTTCTGTTATTTCATGATCTATGCATAAATGAAGCTTTTTTGACATGAAATGCATGGTACTAAGCGTTTAGCTACTATAGGTAAAGCTTTGGCGGAACAAACGGGTTCGATCATATCCCCTTTCTCTCGGTCGTTTACAAACAAATAACATAGGAGTTGCCCAATAATTTCGGCGCTCGCATAGAATCCTTGATCCACCTCAGTAAAGTGACAACTAAAAACCTAATCAAACGATTTATTTTTATTTTTGTATTTTAGGCTCTCAGAAAAGACAGCTGAATCAAAGAAAAAAGAGAAGCTGTTAAACTAATTATACACTGCATGTGAGAATGGAACAAATAACCACTGATTCACAACGATACTTAATAAGCATATAAGCCCTGGCTAATTATATTTCTTACGAAGAGACTAGAGGCCATAGACAAAGTATTCCGGAATAAAAAGTTGATTTGATTTATTTATCATGGTGTATTGGCCGTTCAAAGTTGCCCAAAAACGTGTATTGGGTTGCCTGTGGACGAAAATCAAGCGCGCTCAGAGCGCTTTACAAAATTGGCAATGGGTCTAGTTTGACGTCATCAACAGAACACGCTCGATGCGCTATTGCATGAAAGGCCTTGCCGAATAAAGCTCTTCTAAACGTTTAGCGCGATATTATCGACCTCTTTCTCGGTTATCTATTCAATTATTTTGCAAATAAGCCAACGTTTTAAAGCCGCAAAGAGACGAGTTCTGTTGATGACGTCACGTTTTATTCTCGTCCCAGTCTCCGAAGGTGCGCGGAAATTTGGAAGTTTAGTCGCTAAAAAAATTATGAAAACATTTTTATTTAGAAATTTCGGATTTTTTTCTCTACCTTTTAAGGTTTAAGCTTTAAAAAAAAAGCATAATTGGCTCGGGCTTATATGCACTTTAATAAGCCACATATTGTACACCAGAAGTCGTGACATCCATTGCAGGCCTAGGAAAGCACTGCAGACAAACCCGTGGCTTGTTATATCGGTATGTGTACTTATGCAAGCAAGCACTACGAATTAGACGGGAGGCGGCTGGCTAACCTATTTTATGATGTTGTTTAAATGTTTTTTTTTTTTAACAATTGATAGTGCTGTGAAATTGATTGATAAAATGTGTGTTGATGTTACTAAGTACACTGACGATCATTATTGGTTATTCTAAAACTCATAAATAATTCATGAGGAAAAAACAAAACAAATGAATGTTTAATGAGTGTTTATAAATTATAGTGACGTCAATCGCGAAAAGCAAACAAATCACGAATGTTTAACTCATGCATGATTTCCTGAATAAAAGATGGCAATAAAATTCAGACTTTTCAAGATACATGCAGCAGAGGCGCTGGTAACTACATTTTTAAACAGGCATACAAGTCCTGATACACGAGAAGTACGCGTAGACGTCATTGATTATACTTACAGTCAGACTTATTAAAAGGGTGTATAGAACTGGTCTCATTTACATTAACTTTAACTCCAAAATAAGTCGTATCCCTAAAATAACTGAACAACATCTAGACGTTTTAGAAGTAATTTATAAAATTAGAGTCCGTGTTGTATTGGAGATATGCCCGGGGGGGGACTCCCTTATGTGAGGGGTACATGGATGCTCGTCGTACCTTTTAGGGGTCAAAATCAGGAGTTTGGTACCACTTAGGGTATCCACCATCAAACACAGACATTTATATGTAAAGCGGTACCTTTTAGGGGTCGGGTGTCATTTGAACAAAAAAGCTGTTATCAATTTACATTTTTATTATCTTTTAGGGATCAAAATAAGCTTGAGCCACGCCCATTTTAGTACCTCTTAGGGGTCAAATCGAAAATGTCCGACGAGCATCCCTACCCCTTTTATATGGGAGCCCCCCCCCCCCCCCCCCCCCCGGGAGATATGATCCTCGCGAAGCAGCTCGGATCTATATCTAGCGATAGAACACGGTCTCTCGTTTTATAAATAGTACATAACACTGAATGATGACCGCCTTATTTCCGAATTATTATGATAATTATAATAAAAGTTATCAAAATCATCATAATGCCATTATCACACAAATTGTTACATTTTATGTATTTTATATCAATATTCAATTTATTGCAACTTATCGTTATCACCTACAGAATTTATTTCAAATATTACAACTTGTTTAATGATTAATTACCTATGATATTAGTATCTTAAAGTATTATAGTAGTATTATAATAGTTTAGAATAGTATTACAGTAACCTAGTTCATTTTGTATAAATGATTGCTATTCCTGCGAAATTCCTTCCGTTCCTTGCGTCATTTTGCTACTGAAAACGCCACGTATTTGCTCATATAAATTTATACCCCATTATTAAAGGGGCACAGTCAACCGAATTGAACCGACAAGTTTCTTTCAAACAAAACTACAACAATATAACACCCCGAGATCAGTAGAAGAGAAATTATACCATGTGAATTTCCTGATATGCTTTTCAAACTTTTTCGATAGAGGATGGCAAATATTAAAGTGGATTACATGCTAGCTTATTTTGTCTCAAATTTTCTCCAGTATTTCGGGATATCATACTCTGCTGATCTGAGTAGTTATTGTTGTCTTTCGTCATGAGAAAGTTGATCATTTTGACAGTGCCCCTTTAATATCCCCTTCGGACCTTCCAGGTTTCTCAAGAAGTCTCTCCTTTATAACTGAGTTCTTGTCATATCACTTAAACGAACAGTAACAAAAATGTTTCTCAAAGTTCTTAGGGTTTGGTCAATTCCCTCTATTGCCGCGGAAGTTAATAATATCTTAGAGTGGTCCAATTTTAACAGTATGTCTCTTGACCTACCCTAACTTTCAGCGAGGAGCGAAGCGACGAGAAAGGAAATAACTTCTGATGGCGCAGGTTGAGAATCTCACTTCCATGTTGTGATCAGGTACAAGATTTGTACCTTGTTGCCGATTGGTTCTCTATTTCGCGTGATATATCAGTGCCGTCACGATTGGTTGAATCGTGTCACATGAAATAGAGAACCAATCGGCAACAAGGTACACATCTTGTAAATTATCTTTTGCCTAAGATAAGGGGAAGATAGTTAAGACCTGTCATCACTTCTCCCTCCCAAGGATCAACATATACTGAAAGGTTCAAGAAATGCTTCATCGATATATAGGTGTCTTTTTAGATATATTTAGATGTAAATCCCCCAACCCCCCACCCCCACTTCGGAACCCCCCTTTGCGGAATTCCAGACTACGCCCCTGCAGTAGTATGGAGGGTAGTACATTTTATCGTAAATTCAAACGTTTCTTTAATAAAGACTATTATTGTAATTTGATGCACGTATTAATCATTTGCTAAAATGCGAAGCATTTTAATAATAGCTCGAATTTTGTTATCGCCTTTATTCTGTTGTCTATACTGTGTCATTGCTGTCAAACTTGAATTGGCCTGCTTTGTCATTGGACTGTCTTTCTTTAGTTAATGAAAGAGAAACGAGGTAATGTGCTTCACAAGTGTAATAGTTTAGGTCCCGGATGAGATGGCACATTGAATTTCACCTGAAGTCATTCAATTAAGACTGACCTAGAAACCACGCCAATGGAGGAATCTATCGCCAGTTTTTGCCACACGTTAAAATGTCCTTGAACGCTTTTCTAAACTGCGTGTTCATTAGTCCATACAACAGAGGGTTAATAGCACTGCTAGTACCAGTTAACCCCGTGTACACACCGTAAACACTACGACTCAATGTGTAGTCTCCCTTGATGAGACCAATAAGATCGATGACCATAAAAGGAGTCCAACAAATAGAGAATCCCAGGACGATTGCGAAAAGGACCTTCGTGATTCGAATTTCTTCAACAGATGAACCATTGGTTCGGGTACTTTGAAGATATTTTACAAAAATCCTAAGTTTTGATGTGTTTGTTCTTGTCAATCTCTTCATCTGTTGTTGTCCAATCATTACCGTCTCAGTATATTTGTCTTTTCGATCTGTTGCAGGCATACTTCCTGCAATGTTTCTCTCGCTGTCCTTTTTCTCTTTTGACTCAGGGATAACACGTTTTTCATGTTCAATCTCAGTATTCTTTGTTGCTAAATAGTTCCCGATGTTTTCGCAATCAATGCATTCAACTTCGATGTTTGCATGCCGTAGTCTCTCCTGCTCCATTATTTCTTCAGACGCAAAGTTATCCTTGCTACAAAGCTCTTTATTTCTTGCGTATTTTGATCCACAATTAGCAAGCTCGACCTTTCTGCTTTATACAGGCCCCAAAGAACTAGTCTCTACATCGCGAGGGTCACATTCAGGCTCGGCTAGCTTCTCAGAACTGCACCGTTCTTTCCATGCTGTTTTTTCACCTTTATTGGAATTATTCTCATTTGTTTTCTTCAAGTTTGTCGTTAGCGAGGATCCAACCACGTTTTTGTGTCTCATTACAACCATGAAAACTTTAATGTAGCAAAATACAATTATTGTAAACGGAATAAGAATTATAAAAATCATCATGGATATGAGATAGGAGTTCCCAGTTCCGTTAAGATCGAAAAAGCACAAGGTTTTACCAGGATGAAATCTGAAGGAGTTTCCTAACAAAGTGTAAGGAATGGGAACGAACACTGATAGAGTCCAAATTCCAATTATCATAGCGATGATGCGTGTTTTCGTGTATAGTCTGTTGTACCAACTTCCTTTGTTAAGAAGTGATTGAATAAAACAATGAAGTTATTATTCTAATGATAACAGGTGCACTTGAGAACAGATTACTTCATGGATTGATAGATGGCCATCGAAATCCCAGGAAGTGTAAATATGAAACGAGATGTAAACAAAATATTATCTGAAATGAAAATCAACGTGATGAGTTGCGGCGGAAGCTGTCGAAAATTAATATAAAAATTATGGCAAAGAGATGACTACCAAAGAGCCATAAAGCTAATAAAAAATAGATTTGTTTCGATTATTGATGAACACTGCTGTTCCAGTGTCAAACATCATTTAATCAAAAATATAAATTGTTTAATACGAAATAAATGTTAGTGACGAACAATCAAAGCTTTATTTGAAATGAACATTGAAAATGTAATTGAAAAACTATTTTTTTCTTATCTAGATCAAGCTATGAAAATTAAATGAAACTTGTGTAAACAGTTACAACTTACCTTAGAATAAAAGCGGCGATCTAGCCTTAAATTTCCCACCGAGATTAGCTTCTTCCTTCGTTAACCCTATTGCAAAGTTTCGATTCGTTTTTCTTCACGATTTAACCAAGTTATTTCGAAACATATTGTTCAAATGGTTGCCCTAATTCCAGCAGGGTTGCCCTAATTTCGGCCGATAAAAATAAAGATGTGTACTTGAAGTTTTGGCGATATTTTGTCGGCTTATTTCAACTAGAAACTCCTGTGGCTGCATGCTTGTCAAGGTATT
Source organism: Actinernus sp. WN-2022 (assembly GCA_030867875.1). NCBI lineage: Eukaryota > Metazoa > Cnidaria > Anthozoa > Actiniaria > Actinernidae > Actinernus > Actinernus sp. WN-2022. Next base: position 39,213,577 of record JAOWCC010001679.1, read on the forward strand.
TGGGATGAAAAAATATGAATCAGGCACGGCTAGCAGGATCCCTGTATCACAACAACTGCGCCCACGATGACAACTGCTGCCTTGTTGTTCACTCAATTGCTCATATTTGGATATTGCAAAATGGTTCGTAGTCATTTTGAATGCGGTGGTGAAGGGCTATCATGAATTTCAGATGCGCCCACCTGTTTCTATGACCTTCAGTGTAACGAGAGTACGGCAATAAACACGATAAAAACGCTTCTTTATATACAGTTTAGTATGGGCTCCAAAATTAGAAACCATACTATGCCGGAATCAGACACACCAAACGAAAATACAAGCGGACTTTCAATTGAAGTTGCACTCCGTAAATTGAAACCGTTCAGACAATTTTTCCTCTCAGAACTGAGGTAATCTTTAGAGTTTCATCTATGCCAAAAATCAACATTTCACATACCCTACTTTGCGAGAAAACACTTCTGTTGCTTTATTGCCTTATTCAAAGTGCAGTCGAAAGACACACTTGCAGAAATTGAGACTCGAAGCTTGGATTTTGCCGCCTAAAAAGACGACAGGAAGCCCACAACAATAGTTTATGAAAGCAAACTAATCAATAATTTATCGGATTGTGTTGTTTGTTATTTATTTACAGTTTACGGAGAGTAATCGAGTTTCAAAGACAAAGTGGCTGGAATTGGGTACCGGCCGGAATTAGGGCAACATACTGTATTTCGAAATAATTAATATCACCCGTTTTTTGCGAGTCCAGTAAAATTTGTGTTGTTCGTAGCTACTAAAAAGTTAAAAAAAGGAGCTAATATATGTATACTCAGATTATGATAGTCCTCTAGCTAATACATTATGCTAATTCCGACATCAATCAATTCTGAGGCATACGATTTAACGTCTTGCCCAAGGACGTGGTGGTAGAAATTAGAGCAGGCTGTTGTACCGGGTAACAATCTCCTTATCTTCACGAATAGTACAACAGGTTCTTTTACATCCCCCATTTACGAAGAGAAAATGTTGGGAGACAAGGCCAACGGCTTCCACGTCCCTGCCCAAGGATGCGGTTGGGATTCGAACCCTCGACTTCCCACATTCATGACCGTCGGTCTACCACCTGGGCTATTCGGCCGTGTGGCCACCAGGATGACCTTGGCCGCTGTAAACTAGTTTTGTAGCTTTGTGAGCGGACCTGGGAGTTGCCCTCTCATTATAGCATGGGAACATTAGCCTGCGTCACATCCGGACTTTTCTCTGGTATATGTTCGGATGAAACGCAGGCTAGGGAACATACGCACTTCAATTGACTGTATTCCGGATTAAGAATACACAGAATGATCATTACAAGTCGTTTATATCGGGATTTTTTAGCCACTGGAATACTAAATGTATCCTGAATGCCATGTCAGCAAGTGTTTGTAGCTTACAGTGCAAAGTGTACCTGAACCAGTGATTTCCAGAGACTATTCCATCTATACTTATTCTGAAATACGGTCAATCGAACGCGCCCTTAGTAACGTGAGTACAAGCTAATCGTGCCAGACAGCTCTCTTATGCGGATTAACACATTGGAGATCGTTTAGGAATAGACTTATAGGTTACGAAATAACTTACACACACAAATACACACATCACACATCTAAATAATAAAAAATACAAAAGATAACATTGATAAGTTAGGATAAGGATATTAAGTTAGCCGGATAAGTATAAGCTTTCTATTCATTGTGTATGAATCATGCCAGATGTCTGTACATCTTGAATTCATATTGTGAGGCAGTTTTATTTATATTTCTTCAATAAAAATGTTTTAAAGAATCATAAGTATAAACTATTTATGCATATTTATATAATATTTAATACAACTAACCTTTCCCTGTAAGAAGGTCGGTTAAAACAAGTTGATTATCCGACTTAGCCAAAGTCCAGCCTTACGGAAATCTTTTCCAAAACCGGCGATGCTATCTCACTTAATGAAAAATAGAATATCCTAGAAAGCTTAAATTCACTTGCACAGCCCCGTGATTAACTACTACGTCATTGCGTTGGAAAACAATGCGTTGTTTGCATTGTTTCAATTTTAATAACATATATACACCTGCTGAATATACTGTGATGTGAGAAGTAATTCAAACTTCGTTTTTTTTTAAGTGACAGAGATATTACTTTGGCCATTTTTTCGTGTTAAAATTAAATCGTTGAAGATGAGTACATCTCAGTTTCATCTTACTCGGGAACTTTAATTAAAATCTTAGTCAATCTCCCGTGCAATCGGGTCTCTTTCTTCTATGAATACCAGCAGGAAGACTTTGACTTACTTTTTATGCATCAAATTACGTCCGAGTCTCGATCTATGGGTCTATATAATCAATATCCCGTTAAATTACACGTATATAAGTTTTTAATTAAATGGAGGTTTTCTTATACATTCTCGCCTTATAATTCCGTCTGCTCCTAGATTAAAACTACTCTCCTCTGCTGCTCAAATTCTTGCTGATAGATGGACGGTAATGTCTGAATTACAGATAAAGGTTTTTCTTGTTTGGATCTTCACAACATACAGCGGATGAAAATGCTGATATTTTCTATTTTGTCCAATGCTTTATTAAAGAATCTAATCGATTTCAAAAGCGTGAGTTTTAATTAATTTATTATTCCGTCCACGCGTAAACACTAAAAAGGTGTATTCGTTTTCTCCGAAGTAGATTTTCAAAAACGCTGACATTCACATTCACTATATAGTCAGAGCCAAGCTAAAATACAATTAGTCTGTGAACTATGGTCGCCTTATAAAATTCAAGGAAAATCTACAAATCAGAGGAAACGTTCAACGCAGGGCGTGTAATTTCAAGATACTGATAAATTTATGCTTATTGTACTTGAGGAGTCCACAATTTGCTGAGTATCCTAGGCCTTATGGCACTACAACTTTTGTTAGGGGGTTTGAACGATGAAATATGATATTCTTTCTACTGCTAGAAAGAATATAGCCGAACTGCTATGCAAATCTTGAGCTCCTGTGTACTCAGGATCCAATGCTTTAAGCCATTTTTTGGAGAAAAAAAGTAATAATTTTTTTTTGAAGATTCTTTTTAAAACTACACGTATTTTCCGAGCTCTCCACGTTTTATTTTCTTGCCTGTCTCACACAGATTGTCAATCCACTACTAGTACAGTAAAAAGTAGTTGAGGAATGACATGGATTTCTGTACGAGTCGTTTAAGTCGACAAAGAGAGAGATGGTAAACAAAGCATTTTATTGGGAGGGCCTTAGTGAGGCCAGGTGTTTTGGGCAAATTAACAACTTGGGTCCAACCCTGTGCATGTGATTAATATAAATCGAGAGCCATCACTGAATGTAGTAATCTGTTACTCCATTTGGAGTTAATTTAACTACTACATGGTAGTAACTCGTAACTCGATCAAAAGGAGTAATATTAACGCCACTCATTGATGTTTACTCCGAGGCAGAGTTAAAATAACTCCAAAATAGTACCTGCACTCTTGAGAGTTATTTCAACTCCTACAGTGAAGTTAAAATAACTCCCTGAAAATAACAGTAATTCCTTCTCCCGCTCCCCCTCCGTCCCTTTTTTACAGTACAATAGACCCTTTGCACGTGACGTCATAGCCGCCATGTTGGTGTACAGTTAACAATAGATTATTCGTTAGCTTATTTTGTTCCGTACACCAACATGGCCGCCATGCCCTTTGTCATTTGAATCTCTGGGGATTGAGTGCAAATCATCTATACAATAGCTTTTATTTAACCCTTTCACTACTAGAGCGGCCCAAAGCGGCCAATATGAAGCATGTACCTGGGAAAAAATATTGCATCAAACCTAGACATGCTGGAAATACGATGTTGCGATATTATTTCAAGGGATGAATGACTTCAAAGCCACAGCTATAACTGGGATCGCTTGACTCTCCCACTTTGGAGAACAACTCATTTGTTTTGGTGATCGTTTTTCGTTTCTCCGATTTTCACCAATTTTGAGGAGCTGAAAATTGCCCTCCAAAATCCTTCCCATTCGCCCTTGAAATCAAAAGCAAACACAAAATCAGCACTCAGTCGTTACAGTACCTTCTTTAATCTTTCGAACCACCAGGTTTGTTTGCACAAAACACACATTGCGACTGTGAAGCGTGCTATTCTTAATGCTGCACTTCTCTCCACCATGTTTTTCCTGCTCCCACCTCCAATTGCATGCTGGGTAATCAACAAAAAATCACAAGGGCACCCCCCCTCTGGGACTCCTGTAGGTTTTTTTTATAAGTCTTTTACCTCTACAACCAAGAGTGGTGATTTGGACTCGAGCCGTTGCTTCAAAGTGACAAAAACACACCCTAATAGGTTGAGCAGGGGAAAAAGACAACCAACTGCAGAATTTCAAGGGTTTCAGTGAAGAATTATTTCATGTGTCCCAAAGCAGAAACACAAAAGAAAAACCCTATGAAACCCCTCACAAGGCCTACTAAAAGCAAACCAAGTACTTTTCAGCCGTCATCAGACTTAATGATGTCCTCTAGCTCTCTTACAGTGGCTTATTTGTCCAAAATTAGAGCACATTTCATTGGAAAACCTACAGAAGAAACCATACTCACCGCCGCCGAGTCTGTAGAATTCTGCCGAATGGCATCATGGGGAAAGTTTGAGCCCTTGGTTTAAAAAGTCAGCAGTATTTAACTAGTCCGGGCTAGCCAAACTGGAACTGAGGGGGGAGGGTTGAGTTAGCACTCTGCATTTCACCCATTGAGCCCAAACACGTCCAGGAGTGAAAGGGTTAAAAACGAACAAAGATTAAAGCATTACCGCTTGTAGGGTCGTGTATAATAATAAAATAAACTAACTATATACAAATTTCACGCATGGCATAAGTTACCTCAAAATCGATCACTACGAAACGAGCCAAAAATATATAAACCAAACTTAACAAAATGTTCGTATGTTAATATTAAAATAAAATAACGTCTTTAGGATCAATCACGTTTGTATAATGACGTTATTGTGACGTCATAATGAACAACTCCTTTTAAGGTCAAATGCTGCGTTACCCAATACGTTTGAAATAAAGCATGTTATCACAACAACATAAATATTTATTTTTGATTGCCGCAATTTTAAAGTCTACGATAAATATATGCTGAGTTATTAAGAACTGAAGTTCCCTGTGAATTCACAATTTAATAACTTTTCTCCTTCTTAACCAATCGAACTCGGGTTTTCGGTTACTTTGTTGTCAACACGATGGCAAATCGAAAATATAAAAATTACTAATATTAAAATTAATTGAAAACATCGAGAAACCTATTATAAATGGATACATGACGTAACTGTGACGTCATCAAGATGTCTACGGTAGTTCAAATCATCGGATTTTGTTTTGGTCATCCGTCTTAATCCTCCCACAAAAATTCAATCTTCTACGTTAGAAACTTTTGTAAATATAGCAAAGTGATCGATTTTAGGGTCATTTGTGCCAACCGTGTTTCACATTAAAATGCTAACTATAAATAATATTGTTAAAACTAACTTTATAAAATTAACACTGATATAGCAGTAAAAGTCAAAATCTGCTGTGTCCATATCATATTCTTGGCGTGCATGTGACGTCACACGGTGTCTTCAAAAATTTAAATTCTAAACTATATATCCTATAAAATTGTTTCTTTAGCATTTTGTAGATGTCTGTGATTTAAGTTCTCAGACGAAATTTCAGTTCAATACGATGTTTTGCTCACGAGATACAGAGGTTTGAATTATGTCTCAACAGTCCTTCACGTGTCAGTTATATTAATCACGAAAGTCAACAAATTTGCGTCAAATTAAAGGTTTTTGGCCTTACAAATGTTTAAAAGTTATGTTTAATGGGACTCATAGTGAAACCGACTGAAATGGATGGAATATTCGCTTTATTTAAGATGTTGAAGTTTTGGCTAACCCTTGTCATCCAACATGGCGGCGGCATACATTTTACACTAACATCCTCTCATATTTGTTCGCCCATAACTCTGAAACGAAATGTTCTTCTGCTTCAAAATTCGGCCCAGAAACGTAGTTTTGATTTCTCTTCAAGCTCAAAAACATTTTATTTCGTTCGGCAATCAAAGAAATTTGAGTCACGTGGTTGCACGCCAAGAATATTTAAAATTTATAATTCAATAATCACCGCAGTTTGCAGTGATTCAGCACCGAAATCTAAATTATACAGGTGATTTAATAGCCATACTAGTAAAGTTCTTGACATTTATAGAGGTCTCCGGTAAGTCAGGAGTGAGAAGGTTCCACACAATTGACGGCCTATGTGCTATCGAATTCTTCATGTAATAGCTATATTGAAGCGTGGCACTATAACTTTATTCCTGTTGCGTGAATTGTGCATGCGTTATGTCATTCTTAACTAGAATATGGTCCATAGAAGCGGGGGTCCACTCATATAACATTTTATATGCTAGTGTGGCTAACCTTACTTTGTACATTGAGAATAAAGTAGCCCGTCGCTTACTAACTGCCCTTGTGGCTAACCATACTTTGTTCATTGAGAATAAAGTTGCCCATCGCCTACTATTAAACTGCCCCTGGGTGTCCGAGGATGTTCCTCTTGGTGTCCATTGTGTTTTGCAAACTGAAGCCCTCTATCCACCTTGTGATAAAAATCCTCCCATCTCCCATTGTCTCGCAGGAGATAAATCTCATTTATTATTCAGTAGAATTTATTGGGCCATTTCATAGTGTTTTTATCGATATAGACAACAGGACCCCTTTGAGGTGAGACACATACTGCCATCAGCTACGACTGAGTCACTGTCCTCACTTGACAGGTGACCTTGTCTAGGGGGTCGGTCGTAATATGTCATCGTCATCGCCTGTGATAATATTCCCTGAGTTATCTGAGTTATCAGCAATGTTGATATTTACCATTCGTTTCCTTTCCTGATTATCGGTAATCACCACTGATTTTCACCGAGTAAGACTTTATATTCTCTATTCTCCTAGAAAAAAAAACAATATATCTATAACCACATGTAATATTGATCAAAAAACACAAATTAAATACTTAGGTGTTTTATTGACGATCACCTACAATGGGATGCACAAATAAAACATGTCAATAATATAAGCTGGCTAAGAATATAGGAATTATATGCAAGTTAAGATACTACGTTTCTATTAATGTACTAAAACAACTCTACTATGCCCTGGCTTATATATCTTTACCTAAATTATGGCTTAATGAGTTGGGGTACTGCATGCCAAACTAGACTAGATAAAATCCAATCAAAACAGAATAGGTGTATTCGTTGCATTTTTTTGCTAACAAAAGAGAGAATACTATTGTATATTATAAACTTCTCGAAATCCTTAAACTTGAGAATGCCTTTAACCTTAAAATGTCCTTGCTTATCCACAAAATCAAGTATGTTAAAGCTAATATACCAGCTACTTTTCTAAATTTAATTCCATCTGCTTCTGATATCGATAATCATAATACCAGATATGCTGCCAAACAGAACCTATACAGACCAGCTTTCAGAACAAAACAAGGATTAACTAGATTTAAAGCACTCGCATCAAGGATATGGGAAAAAATACCTAGAGATTAAAACTTTACCCCATACTAGCTTCAAAAAACAATATAAACTACTTGATAACCAGAACTAGTCATTTTTTCATGTAAATATTGATTTTTAATCAAAAGGCTGCCTGCTAAACTTTGCAAAACTTTGCACAAGCACACTTGTAAAATCCGTATATCTGAATCCGATACCTACCTTATATTAGTACCATATACATATGTAAATCAATGACAATACTTACTCATAAATTGTCTTATTTATTTTACTTTTTTTCCTCGACTATCTTCTCTGTGGTAGTGGTTAACTCGAAAGCCACTGGCTACTTTGATCACTACGCACTTTTCCTCAAAGTTGTAAATATCTATTTCTTCTTAATTATATTATATTATATTAATATGTTTGTAATTTTTTTTTTAATTGTGCAAAATAAAAAAATAAAAAATTTTGCGCTATGGAAAAGGTATAAAGCTCTGTCGTTCCTTGGTCTTCTTCCTTTGAAGATGATTGTCATTGTTCCTCACGGCCGAACCAAAGCAGGGCGCTAATCGGTTTCTTAGATTCAAATGAATCACATTTCGAGCCATGGACTCGTCAGTATAATCCTCACCAAAGTTAACAATGACAATGCCTTTATTTGGATTAATATTAATGTTGATATTGTCACCCTCTCTAGGTAATCTGCATGTCTGCACTCAGGCTTCCCAGACTCCACGTATATTTCCTGCTTATTAGTCTGTTGGGTTACCTGTGGTACATCTGTAGGCGATCTCAGAAGAGTTTATATAATTGCTCCGTGTGAATTCTCTTTTCCGATTTCTTCGAAATAAGTCTTCGAAAAAAATAAAGGATTGATATATCAATTATGTAATGTAAACATTATCCTACACTTCCTCTACTTCACTCCCCCACTTTCCCACTTTCCTAATTTCTGTACTCAACTCGCACTATAAGGCTCTAAAGTATTACTTATCTTCCTCCCTCATTAACTCCATAATGGTAGTGGCCAACTCGAAAGCTTTTACTCATTTGGCCACTATACGAACTCTTCAACTACAAAATCTATTCTTAAACCTATTAAACTCCATCTTTCCTATTTTATATTATCTGCTACTGATATTTACTTTTATAAAATAGAAATAAGTGTGAATAATATGTACTTGAACTTGATGAAGTTGTGTGTGTTTTTGTGGCGATTTTGAGCCTTCTAAAGCAGTTTCTTAGGCCTTGAAGAGTTTGACGGTTGGCCAGCGTGTGTAAATATTTCAAAAGTTAGACAAGTTGACCTCGCCAAAGCTAGCAGGCAGACTTACCTCAAAGATCACCCAAAAATCGGCACTTTTCTTCATCGCTCGCTATTCAGTTTTCGGCGCAGGAGGAAATAGTTATCCAGCAACATCTGATCCGAGATTTACGAAGATCAAGGTTTAAAAGCTGCCCGCCCCTACCCCAAACGAGGCAAATCGCCTTTTTCATGGGGGAGACGCAAGCGCAAAATTATACTTCTGCTCAGGGAATGTATGCAAATATTTTATTCATGGCAGACCCCCAAGCGTTTTTCAGTCAACAGTGAACGACAGGACACATGTGCAGGCGTTTTTAGACCTGTCAACCGTGGTTAGCAATCTACTCCCAGTGAATCCTCGGTTCACAATAGCCCGCGGATCCGGATAATACGTTACGGGATATAAGAGTCTACAGGCAAGGAAGCCTAGAACTAGGCCGCCCAGTGGTGTGCAGTGATCACAGGGGGTAGGGATGGGCAGGAAAGATTGTTCCAACGTCGTCCCCCACCCCCCCTCCCAAAACAATTTTCACCACATTGCCGGATTGGATTGGATTGGATTGGACAACTTTATTTAACCACGATAGGTCCATCAGGATATAAATGTATAAAAAGATAAAAATGTATAATATATATTAATATATTATAATATATACTAAAATAAATGCTAAAATAAACAAATCAAAGCTACGATAATAATCTATATTAATTTATAGTAATCAGTATACTAAAGTAGTAGACATATATCTAATATAAGAATAAACAAAATTACTGCTTTCCAAGGACGCCGTGCTGTAACTAGGTTAAATGTAAACAAAACTCCTCCCCATGAATTGTTAACTTCTCAAGTTTCTTTCTGTCGTGCTTGCTGCTAATAAAAAGGACGGACAATGCCTTAAAGTGTTTCTTACATCTGGGCATGCATGGGATGTTGCCCTCTGTGAAGTTATGCGAGCACGCCTACTGCATGGGGATAGCGCTTCAATCTCTAAAAATACTGGAGAACTTGTAGGCTATATATCTAGAGCAGCATTCGCATGAGTGCATGGGACAAACTACAGCACTGACTACAGCACGGTTACCGTACGGCATGCCGTGACGTTGAAATGGTTTCCCATTGTTTTTGTCCTGCTGATCCAATCAAATCACAGAGTTACAGTACGTGCAGCACGGTTACAGCACGGTTGCGGACATGGCGTAATTTGTCCCACTCGTACGAAATTTGCTCTAAGACATTGGCTGCGGTGCTGTCACGGTACTGTTTTCAAATATTAATCCGTCGGTTCTGGATATCAATACAAATTACTACTATCATTATTAAGTTATTACTATGAATCTCTGACAAGTAGCACAATTATAAGGTATACATAATGTATGGCAGCATGATACTCTATAGACACTATGGATAAGTCCTGGTAACTAGCATGTCAACGAGGCCGGTAGGTCCTCTGGAATGTTGAAATTGAAGCGCACGGGGAGTTTGTGAAATGCACTGAACGAATGTTCAGTGAAACAATGCCGTTAATTTGCTATGTGCCTGGCTGGTTGCACTATAAAGAAACATTTTTCAACTAAACAATCATGTTCAACACGTTTCACACCTCCTGCTAGTATTTCAACTTCAACATTCCAGAGGCCTCTTTTTCGTGTTGTGACCGCGCGAGTTATGCATAGTGTGTATCATGTATCAGTCTGCATGTGTAACAATATGACATTATGAACTTTCTTTAAATGATAAGAATGAGATAAAACAAACAATAAAAAAACAATGATCAGAGAGAAAAAATAATGATTATTAGAATGATTAGCTTTGATTTCTAAATGTATACGTGCATGTATTTGGATACAGACACACTGTGTCTGAAACAGTTATTATCAGTATCATAATCATTATTCTTGAATGCAGAAGTCTTGCAGGAAGGAACTGCACATTTGAAATAGATTCATTATATTCCAAATGAATCATCCCAGAAGTTTACATTTGGGGTAAGGACTTGCCGGATATATCTTTCAACCGTTCTTTCAGTGCCATTATTTCAAGAGTAAACCCTATTTCTGTAGCTGTATCCAAAGCTTGACGTGCAAACCGCTCAGCTTTAAGCCACTCTCCTCGCCTATAACTCAGGTCACATTTAGCAGTGTAGAGCTGTATGTAAATGGATCCTCTCATTTGTCCTTCCTCGTAACGGTTTTCCATTCTGCCTAGGCAATCGTTAGCTTCCCGGATGCTGTCATCGCTCACTGATTGGCTGCGAGAAGCTTTGGTGCGGCAATTGAGATTCATCAACGCCAACTTAACCAAAGCAAACTGATGCCTTACAAGATAAAGAGCACTGTTTTCTAACAACAGACGCTCACAGATGGAGATGCATCGTTTTAACTCCTTCTTGGCTTCTCCCAAGATTGCTTCACGTTCCGGTTCAGAAACGTTAATGATTGAGACATACTTGGTTAAATTGCTTGCTTTCTCATAAGCTACGAATGCATTGATAAGACAGAACGGGACACACTGTTCCATCTGCTCTGCGATAACAACGGAATTGTTTGCCTTCCATGGCTTGTTTTTTCGCCTGTGCAGCGCAGTTATATGGCAGTGACAAAGGACAAGAAGGAAATTCGCCATTACAAGTACTCCAGAAGTAGACGTTTTACTAACAGCTCGGTTAATTAATTCTTCTGACTTCTCAAAGTCCTTCTGGTAGCTCAGTGACACACTCTTCTCGATCATCATCAAGATTTCCACTTCTGGTTCTTTAGTTATAGTGGCAGTTTGAATCATCTCATCGACTGTGCTGTAAAATTCATCCCACCTTCCACTGTCTCGCAGCGGGTGCAACTGGTTTGTTAACTCATACAGTTTATACAAGCGCTCCTTGTAATATTCGTCTTCAATAGCAGCGATAGGTTTCTCTGGAGAAATTCTTCTGCTAATACCATCTTCGTAGACAGTTTCATCTTTCCTTGGTGTACCGTCGTGATCTATATAGACACTGTTACCATTACCGATTATTACGTTACCCGAATTATCGTTGACATTGACGGTTACTCCTTTATTATTACTACTTGCAATAGATTTTACCGCTTCTGAGATAGCAAATGTAAGTACCGCATCCTTCTTCTTACAGATACGAAACGGTATTGTCGTTTGCCTACGAATTCTATTTGCCACCATTATACTCTCCGGCCTTTTGCGATGTTGACCTGTATGTGCCAAGCCAAAGTCAAGCGACCGAGATACCAAGGGACGGGTTGTCGAGCTACAATGAGAGTTTAATCTCTTATCTTGTAATTGTTGGTCTGGCGTGGTATAAACATCCATCGTCGTTCCTTTTCCAGTGTCAACAACTACTGTACCATGATTATCTTTTATGTTGATTATTGCTGAACAACAACCGATGCTCATGCTAACGATTCCTTCTTGTTTAGATTGTTTATCAGGACTGATTTCCACGGCATATCTGTCCATTTCCTCTTGGTTTGAGACTGTCGATATTCCCTTAGTGCTGAACACGTTAAGCTTTGAAGAATTCATGTTCTTCTCGGGAAATGTCGCCATACGTGCTTTGCTCAAGTCTTCATTTGAAGCTTCCGCTTCACTTATAAACAGGTTGTTGTTTTCATTTGTATTAAGACTAAGAGCTGACAAGGATTGCTCCATATATAATAAACCTGTTTAACAGTGAGAGACCGCTACAGAGAAGAGAGTGTCGGTGTTGTTCGTATCTCTTCAAGTTAAACGTAAAACCGGCTTCGGGGCTTGATTCAGCAACGAATATTCATAAAAGATCGAAAGAAATTAAATCGGCCAATATTCTTAAGAGGTCGAAGCGAATACGAAATGAAGGGGATTCCCCTAAGTTCAAGCGCCGACAGCTGCATCACGCGTGTTAACTATAATGGACCAATCACAGCAACATTGATGCAATTACGAGGATAATAGACAATAGTACAAAGTAGGTCCTAACCTACTTTTGCAAACCATCACTTTTCCCTAGCCTCCTCCGCAGGTATCTCTATTTATACCGGAGAAGAAGAAAAAACGGAATTGGGTTTCCTGTGGCTAGGGAGGCGAGGGAGAAGAGACTCGCGCTTGACACAGGAAACCCGGTCATTAGAGATGCCTGCGGAGGAGGCTAACTTTTCCCATAAATACTCACAGGTATTCCAAATTAACATATACATTGTATCATAGCAGATCATAGGCTATACATAAGTAAGGATTATGATCCATAAGATAAATGATTATTGGGAAGTCGTAAATTTTCACAGAACTCTATTAAGGTTACTTTGATGAAATACGCTTCAAGGAACTCGATTTTCGTTTTCTTTAGTTGACTAATTTGTCGGACGATCCAGTTGCATGTAATTTGAGTTAGAAGCGTGGCAAGGTTACAAAGTGACGTGTTCATAGACCCTTTATTTTCCGTACAGTCTACTGACTCTATTCAACCAATTACATATCCGCAATTCAGTAGTTTCATCGCTAAAGTTGCTAAGTTACTAGGCTTAGATTCCAAACAATTTTCACCGCATAGTTTCCGACGAGGCGGAGCACTGAACTTTTGCTTTCGATGCAGATGTTTCATCTGAACTTATTAAAACTCAGGGCGATTGGCACAGAGACGCTTATTTAGTGTACCTCAAAATCTCAGATAAACAGAAAGAACGGGCTGCATGCAGCGCTTATGGCTGCAAACATCCTACGCATTCACGATCGTTAAGTAGCGCTCATGCCGATTGCCCACTTCCAGATTTTACGTTGCAAATTTCGTTTATTCTTTAGCATATTTAGACTCTTATTTTACATCAACCACATCCTTTCATGTTTGGGACTATATTCTCTTGGGCTAACTTCGTTTATTGATTGTAATCTTGCTACGGATCTCGGCCTCACGGCTATCAATAGACTTTTGTCCGGCCCAAATTAAACATGCAGTCTGTGGTTGATATTTCAATAGTTAGTAATTGGTCAATGATTATCGTAGAGTGATGATTGATAATTACTATTAAGTATCAGGGCCGTATAAGCTTCACCCGGGCGCGGACAAACAGTCAGATCACATGTAAACCTCGAACTGAATGAATTACCCGCCCAGCCCACCGTTAAGAGCACTTAAATCTTGTAAAGACCTCGTGTCGTGCGTAGACAACAACAGTACTAAATAAAGAGCTTGTAAACAAGCACACAAATCACAACATGGTGTCAGAAGCAAGATAAAGAGTTCTTCTCTCATTTTAAGAACCTCAAATACCCGGTCGGTATATTTTCGCCTCGTTACGCCAACAAACACAGAATTACAAGTCAACATGGCCGAACTCGCAGGGCTCCCAAGTCCTCGCATGGATTGGAACGCTTCAGACGTACCTCAAACCCTCAAAAAGTTCAAAACAACTTGTGAGTTATACTTTTCAGGACCTCTGAAAGCCAAGAGCGAAGAAGAACAAATTAGTTACCTCCTAATTTGGACCGGAGAGGAAGGGATCGAGCTTGTATCCACATGGTCGCTAACCAACGACGATAAAAAGAAGCTGAGCACTGACATACTGGAAAAAGTTCGAAGAATATGTGGCTCCAAAAAGCAACTTTCGCCTCGCAAGATACAAGCTGCGAACTCTGAAACAAGAAAAAGTTGAAACAGTGGACTGCTTCGTAAAAAAGGTCAGAGTACTCGTCAATGAATGTAAATACACCAATGTAGACGAACATATCATTGATGCTTTGATTTTTGGATCCAGTCGCCCACGTGTGCAAGCTAAATTACTTGAATATGATGCCGCCTTAACCCTTCATAAAGCTATTGACATAGCTAGGACTGAGGAAGCCACTAGTTCTCAGCTCCAAGATATTAGAAACACAGATATTACAGTTGTACATGCTTTAGGCCATAATGTGCGCCCCAAACAACCCCTAGCGCAATCACACAACAAGAAACAGTTGTGTGGGAACTGTGGTACGATCCATGATAGATCTCAGAAATCACTTTGTCCTGCTCATGGCTCAAAGTGCAATGAATGTGGGAAGCTTCACCACTGGAGAAAGATTTGTCGCTCAAAAAAGCCCCAGGGACCCCCCATGGGAAAGAAGGACAAACAACACAACAGAAATGAGCCTAGAAAGCAAGTGCACACTCTAGAATATGATAATACCAGCACAGTACCAGCCCCTGATGTTCCACAATTGTATTTCCATTCTTTGTCCATAGACAGTATGTCACAAAGCAATACTCAAGCGCTTCTTGAGATACATGTTGAGTCCACACAGGGTAAGACACCGCTCTTATGTAAGATAGACACTGGTGCAGAAGGAAACGTCATTCCTGTGAATATCTTCAAGCAGCTGTACCCACAGTCATCCTGTGACCCTACTGATATACCCCTTGGTTTGACTCCGTCAACAACCAGAATTACAGCGTATGGTGGCAACACAATACAACACTATGGTACCTGTGCACTCACCTTGTCACACAACGGACAATCCAGTACACAGTCATTCCACGTAGTAAACACAACTGGACCAATCATCCTTGGTCTACCCACATGCACTGACATGAAGCTAGTCACTCTCAACTACAGTCTCAGCACACAGCAAAGCCAATCAACTGAAACACAACAGACGCAAGCAGTTAGGCTTCACCGTTTGCTAGATTGCTTGTGATTGGTCTTTCGTCTATATCCGGTGGTCGTCGGTGGTCAACCAATGAGCGCACACTAAATTTGTTAGGTTTTCGTTGATTGGTTAGAAATGACATGTCAAAGTAGCTAAAACTCTCACTAAACAGAACGCGCACGTACGTACTTCTGCTAAATCTAACCAGTTCTGAGTTATTTTATACATTCGATTTACCGAGCTCGATTTATCATCTATTATTACAACAATGAGCTGGCGTGGTCACGGTTCCTGCCCTGGATGTAATGCTGAGTACTTTAATAGGTCGAAGCCACCGAAGTGTGCAACTTGTGGCTTTCCGCTAGGTGGTACTTTCGAACCAGCTTCCAAGAAGCAAAAGAAGCACTCTCCTCCTGCCGTCGAAGTATCTGCGGGTGTGTTTTCAGTCCGCACCAGCAATCGCAACGATCGTTGTTTCGTAGTCAAGAACGGAGGTCTTTGGTTGTACACTCAAGAAGACTGTAAAGCGAGTCGATCTGTGCACCACAACTCTAACCGTTTAAAGCCTTGTTTACGTGCAAACACGCCGAAGAAACGAAGGAAGGTGGTAGTCCTGCCGTGGCAATCCTAACATGCAGCAATGACATTTGACAAGAACTGAGAAGTGTGCTGCGCTCTGCTGGAAATGCTCAGCCTGTTATCCAGGTGTCCAACTGTGTATTTGTGGTGTTTGGTCCAGCTACAGCGAGCCGTAACCCCTTAGGCTATTGTCATGTGCGTAAAAGTACTAAGATCGACGAACACTACTTTTGCAAATATAAAAAATATAAATTCTTTCAGATCGATATAGATAACAACTGCGATTTTCTTGTTTGGATCTTCACAACTTTCAGCGGATGAAAATGCTGATATTTTCTATTTTGTCCAATGCTTTATTAAAGAATCTAATCGAATTCAAAAGCGTGAGTTTTAATTTATTTTGCCATCCATCTGTCAACACTATTTTATTGTTTTAAAACCTTATATGTAAATGTCTTTGTTTTTGCACACTTTTCACATGTATTTAAAAAATAATAGTGTAATGTCCCGTTTAGAACTATGGTTGTAATTTCCTCGCAGTGAGCCCCTAGATGAGCAGTTTGCTCTTGGAGTAAACTCCTCAATTAAATATGTTTAAGTAGTAGTTAAAATATGAGCGGGAGATCTGTATGGGCATTTACAATGGCGAGCCGCTTCGGCGAGCCATTATAAAGCCCATACAGATCGGACGCGAATATTTTATCTTACTTGTAAAATGAATAGATAACTAAAAGCCATTGATATGCACAACATAAAATTTTAACCTTTGATTTCTCCCACCCTGCTATCGATGTGGGATGAATTAGTTTCTCACAAAAACATATCCCACATCGAAGAGACAATGTGTATGCAATAAGAGAGCAGAGCGTAGCATGCAGAAAAACAGGTCCCACATGGAATAGATGGTGTGTACATAATAAGAGAGCAGATGTACTTTGTCATTTCACCCGTAACGGGATAGGGGTAGTCAGTGATTGGTCGTGAGACTTCCCTCACTAGCTTAGCTAGTATTCTGTACCTGATACAGAATACTACTAGAGCTATAACGGACCATGGGGTCTGTATCGCGGACCATGGGGTCTTTATATCGATACAGAACCTGATGTTTTATTAATCAGGTTTCTACGTGGGTATACAGAGGCGATCATGTGGTGTCATTCAGCACATGGGATTGGCTAGTACCCTTATGAACTATTAATGATTTTTACAAATAATAATAAAAAATTCCGTCCGCGCGTAAACACTAAAAAGGTGTATTCCTTTTCTCCGAAGTAGATTTTCAAAAACGCTGACCTGCACATTCACTATATAGTCAGAGCCAAGCTAAAATACTATTAGTCTGTGAACTATGGTCGCCTTATAAAATTCAAGGAAAATCTACAAATCAGAGAATTTCGAGAGATACTGATAAATTTATGCTTACTGTACTTGAGGAGTCCTAGGCCTGATGGCACTACACCTTTCTTAGGGGATGTTTGAACGATGAAATGTGATAGCCGAACTGCTATGCAAATCTTGAGCTCCTGTGTACTCAAAGTTGATCCAGGGAGTGATATAACTTTCCTTACTTTGCGAACAGTTTCTCTTGTGTTTTATTATTATGTGGAAACGAGAGTAGAACTGAAAAAATAAATAATTGGTTTAATTGCACAAAGAAACAACAAATCGTGTCAGTCTTCATGTGAATAAACATTATTTTAATAGTAGAGAACTTTGTGTTGGAAAAAGGCACGTTCCTTTAGAGCGGACTGCCGTGAGAGAAGCAGTGTCACCCTCTGCCTCAATAATCAGACATAGGAGAGCTGGGATGAATACGATGTAAGCAAAAGTGTCGGTTTAGAGCCTGGATTTGTAGCCGCTTTAAATATTTATTGTTTTCGATTCGGAACGTGCGCATTAGAGAATATGATTAGCTAAAGTCGACAGCATGTTAGGCAACACAACTTATTCCAGACTTACTAATATAAATTCTGACCGGAGGTCTCGAGAAATTTGCATTTGAAGAGCAAGAAATTAGGGAAATCCCCTAAATTCAAAATACGATGAATGTCAACAACGACACCACACGATGATGATACTTTATTTATACACGATAAATGAAAGCAGCAGAGCTGGTGGGGTCGTGTTCTGGTTATACACTAAGACACTAAGGCCCGGTTCAAACGTCGAACTTTTCATGCGCCAAACTCAATTGAAACAAAAGATAATTAGGCGGCTTCTTTTGATCTAATTAGGTTCGGCGCATGAAAAGTTCGACGTTTGAACCGGGCCTAAGACACTAAGACAAAGAGTGAAATTTAAATCTAAGATCTAATACTCTATTACAATAATAATATAGACTGATAATGAAATGACACTAAAAGTAGAACTAGAAATGTTTGTTAGACACTGATGTTTGAATGAAACATTGTATGGAAAACGTTTTCTCGGAAACAATACTAAAAGGTAACAAAATACTCCACGAAACGTGGCCTAACGGGGTGGATTTCTTGTGTTTTTGTGTTTCGGGGCAATAAGGGCCAGGTATTTGAGGTAAAGAAGTGGAAGTAGTTTTTAATATAAAGCAGCTCTAACTAATATATGAGCGTGAATTTTTCAAGCAGTTAACCCAAAATATCATTTAAAAAACATGAAAACCTAATAAGCTAAGGTTAACAGTTTTTCGAGTGCGAAGTTTCCACTGATGAATACAAATTCTTACATCATTCTTCTATTTTTCTTCACCAGAAGCCCTGGTGCTCGCTACACTCACACGGGGGTTGTATATCGCCTGATAAATACCAGCACAAGTGACGCGATTTCCTTCAATAAAACAGGAGAAATATATTGGATGGATTAAGGATACGGAGAAGGAACATTAATTAAGAACAAACATTGTGTTCCCTTAGGCAGCGTTCACACTTGGTGCCCGGGCACAGTACCAATTGGGCACCAATGTGAACACATTTTTTGGCAAGTGCCCACGTCAAACTTTGTGCACGGTGCCCGGACCCGGGTACAAGGTCGAGACCTTGTACTCGGGCACTGGTTTGGGTACCAGCACCTGGTGTGAACGCGTTTTCCATGAGTGCCCAGGCATTTTACCCAAAAACCACTGCTTCGCTTACCCACAATTCTCTGGTCACCCATTTTCTATCTGAGAAATGAAGGAATTCATCTAGCAAAACATGCTTATTTCGATTCATCTCTCATGTTGTTCTCCTTCGAAATGGAATCCTAGCAAGGTACTCGTGAAAACTCCAGTTGTAATTGCAGTGAAATCCTCGATATTTCGACCATACTGACCATGTACTCGGGACCAAATGTTAACACAACAAGATCTCGGGCACCAGTAGTCTGAACAAAACACAGTTTTGTGCCGGTGCCTGGGCACCAAGTGTGAACGCGGCCTTAGTTGAATTCCAGATCAGCTGCGTGACTAACAATAACAACAATAATTTTATTAATGACAACAAGGATACATGATTATTAATACTTGCCAACCCGCAATTAGTAATACTGTACTACTGCATCACATCTTCGATTGTGTTGATCAGACTGAGTGATGCTTGAGGAACTGAATCTTTGAATTGTGGCTTCACTCATTTGCCCGCTGAATAGACCCTTTCAGCTTGCCTGTTTGTTGCCCCACTTAGACCACGCGACTTTCTCTTGAGTAGTGCATTTTTGGTTTCTGTTGCAGACAAACAGGCAAGCTGAAAGGGTTTATTGTTCCATTCTTCTAATGTAGTCATCGGCCTCTCCCTCGCTGATTTGATGTGTCCAAATTTAGTGCGGCAGGCACCTGTGCTACAAAATGGTATGAAAAATGATGCTTCCGCAAATACAAGTTGTCATCTCTTGAGGCAGCATTTCTTCGCAAACAGAAACACAGAGGATTGATTCATTTTTTGCTTCTTCCTGAAATCTCTCCCGCTCTGTTTCCGAAGTTTACACAAAAGATACAAACATTGTTCGGATTCTGCCCTTCTCGTAACTCACATGTGCTTTTAAAATAATGAAAGGTAAAACCTTTGCATTCTGCTCAGCAATAATGTGTATGATTTCGGCTAATCCCACGTGTAATCCAGTTAAGGTTTCTCAGAAATGGTCTTTACAGTAAAGTGTCCCGCCCAGGGACTCTTCTTTCCCCTTCCCATCAGTTATATATATAATTATACACTGTTATTTTCAGTGAGTTCGAAAAATTCGAATGACTCCGACAAAGAGTAACGCCGGGGACTCCGTCAACTCCACTATGTTTACCATCACCCAACCGACCCCTTTTTTTCTTGGAAACGCAAAAAAATGCTTTAAGCCATTTTTGGGGGGAAAAAGGAATAAAATTTTTTAAAAGATTCTTTTTAAAACTACTCGATCAAAATAAGCAATATTAACTCCACTCATTGATGTTTACTCCGAGGCAGAGTTAAAGAGTTAAAATAACTCCAAAAAAGTAACTCCACTCTTGAGCGTTATTTTAACTTCTACAGTGAAGTTAAAATGACTCCCTGAAACTAACAGTAATTCCTTCTCCCCCTCCCCTCCGTCCCTTTTTTACAGTACAATAGACCCTTTGCACGTGACTTCATAGCCGCCATGTTGGTGTACAGTTAACAATAGATTATTCGTTAGCTTCTTTTGTTCTGTACATCAACATGGCCGCCATGCCCTTTGTCATTTGAATCTCTGGGGATTGAGTGCAAATCATCTATACAATAGCTTTTATTTAAAAACGAACAAAGATTAAAGCATTACCGCTTGGAGGGTCGTGTATAATAATAAAATAAAATAACTATATACAAATTTCACGCATGGCATAAGTTACCTCAAAATCGATCACTACGAAACGTTCGTAGGTTAATATTAAAATAAAATAACGTCTTTAGGATCAATCACGTTTGTATAATGACGTCATTGTGACGTCATAATGAACAACTCCTATTAAGGTCAAATTCTGCGTTACCCAATACGTTTGAAATAAAGCATGTTATCACAACAACATAAATATATATTTTCGATTGCCGCAATTTTAAAGTCTCTACGATAAATATATGCTGAGTTATTAAAGGGGAACTCAACCCTAAAATCAATCCAATGTCTATACAAACATGTATTCGAAATAAATAGGTTCTGCTATTTAATTTTTCTATGTTGCGCGTCTAGCAAGAGAAAATCCGAAAACCTTCCTCACAACGTCCGCTGTGTACAGACGGCTCAAGTCTTGTAATTTGTGACGTATGATACGGGGAATAAATTAGTTTTGCCATGCTGTCCCCGATATTGAATAGCGGAACTAACGGTTTCTAATTGCGGACCATTGTGTTTTCTTTGTGCTAGAGGTGTGATCGTGTTTCCTTGGTATGTGTGACCTACGTTATGGGGAAATTTGCACTGAATTGAGCCGCTACACAATATAGATTTTTCAGCGGAAAATCGCACTTGGAGACTAATTTTCTCCTCATAGACGAGCAACACAGAAACATATAATAGCAGAACTTATTTTAGGGTGGAGTTCCCCTTTAAGAACTGAAGTTCCCTGTGAATTCACAATTTAATAACTTTTCTCCTTCTTAACCAATCGAACTCGGGTTTTCGGTTACTTTGTTGTCAACATGATGGCAAATCGAAAATATAAAATTTACTAATATTAATTAGTAAATTGAAAACATCGAGAAACCTATTTTAAATGGATACATGACGTAACTGTGACGTCATCAAGATGTCTACGGTAGTTCAAATCATCAGATTTTGTTTTGGTCATCCGTCTTAATCCTCCCACAAAAATTCAATATTCTACGTTAGAAACTTATGTAAATATAGCAAAGTGATCGATTTTAGGGTCATTTGTGCCAACCGTGTTTCACATTAAAATGCTAACAATAAATAATATTGTTAAAACTAACTTTATAAAATTAACACTGATATAGAAGTAAAAGTCAAAATCTGCTGTGTCCATATCATATTCTTGGCGTGCATGTGACGTCACACGGTGTCTTCAAAAAAAAAAATTCTAAACTATATATCCTATAAAATTGTTTTTTTAGCATTTTGTAGATGTCTGTGATTTAAGTTCTCAGACGAAATTTCAGTTCAATACGATGTTTTGCTCACGATCGCGAGATACAGAGGTTTGAATTATGTCTCAACAGTCCTTCACGTGTTTATACTAATCACGAAAGTCAACAAATTTGCGTCAAATTAAAGGTGTTTGGCCTTACAAATGTTTAAAAGTTATGTTTAATGGGACTCATAGTGAAACCGACTGAAATGGATGGAATATTCGCTTTATTTAAGATGTTGACGTTTTGGCTAACCCTTGTCATCCAACATGGCGGCGGCATACATTTTACACTAACATCTTCTCATATTTGTTCGCCCATAACTCTGAAACGAAATGCTCTTCTGCTTCAAAATTCGGCCCAGAGACGTAGTTTTGATTTCTCTTCAAGCTCAAAAACATTTTATTTCGTTCGGCAATCACGTGGTTGCACGCCAAGAATATTTAAAATTTAAAATTCAGTAATCACCGCAGTTTGCAGTGATTCAGCACCGAAATCTAAATTATACAGGTGATTTAATAGCCATACTAGTAACGTTCTTGACATTTATAGAGGTCTCTGGTAAGTCAGGAATGAGAAGGTTCCACACAATTGACGCCCTATGTGCTATCGAATTCTTCATGTAATAGCTATATTGAAGCGTGGCACTATATCTTTATTCCTATTGCGTAAATTGTGCGTTCTGTCATTCTTAACTAGAATTCCATAGAAGCGGGGGTTCACTCATATAACATTTTATATGCTAGTGTGGCTAACCTTACTTTGTACATTGAGAATAAAGTAGCCCGTCGCTTACTAACTGCCCTTGTGGCTAACCATACTTTGTTCATTGAGAATAAAGTAGCCCGTCGCTTACTAACTGCCCTTGTGGCTAACCATACTTTGTTCATTGAGAATAAAGTTGCCCATCGCCTACTATTTAACTGCCCCTGGGTGTCCGAGCATGTTCCTCTTGGTGTCCATTGTGTTTTGCAAACTGAAGCCCTCTATCCACCTTGTGATAAAAATCCTCCCATCTCCCATTGTCTCGCAGGGGATAAATCTCATTTGTTATTCAGTAGAATTTATTGGGCCATTTCATAGTGTTTTTTATCGATATAGACAACAGGACCCCTTTGAGGTGAGACACATACTGCCATCAGCTACGACTGAGTCACTGTCCTCATTTGACAGGTGACCTTGTCTAGGGCGTCGGTCGTAATATGTCATCGTCATCGCCTGTGATAATATTCCCTGAGTTATCTGAGTTATCAGCAATGTTGATATTTACCATTCGTTTCCTTTCCTGATTATCGGTAATCACCACTGATTTTCACCGAGTAAGACTTTATATTCTCTATTCTCCTAGAAAAAAAAACCAATATATCTATAACCACATGTAATATTGATCAAAAAACACAAATTAAATACTTAGGTGTTTTATTGACGATCACCTACAATGGGATGCACAAATAAAACATGTCAATAATAAGCTGGCTTAGAATATAGGAATTATATGCAAGTTAAGATACTACGTTTCTATTAATGTACTAAAACAACTCTACTATACCCTGGCTTATATATCTTTACCTAAATTATGGCTTAATGAGTTGGGGTACTGCATGCCAAACTAGACTAGATAAAATCCAATCAAAACAGAATAGGTGCATGTATTCGTTGCATTTTTTTGCTAACAAAAGAGAGAATACTATTGTATATTATAAACTTCTCGAAATCCTTAAACTTGAGAATGCCTTTAACCTTAAAATGTCCTCGCTTATCCACAAAATCAAGTATGTTAAAGCTAATATACCAGCTACTTTTCTAGATTTAATTCCATCTGCTTCTGATATCCATAATCATAATACCAGATATGCTGCCAAACAGAACTTATACAGACCAGCTTCAGAACAAAACAAGGATTGACTAGATTAAAGCACTCGCATCAAGGATATGGGAAAAAATACCCATAGAGATTAAAACTTTACTCCATACTAGCTTAAAAAAACAATACAAACTAACTTTACTTGATAACCAGAACTATATAGTCATTTATACAAAACAAGGATTAACTAGATTAAAGCACTCGCATCAAGGATATGGGAAAAAATACCCATAGAGATTAAAACTTTACTCCATACTAGCTTAAAAAAACAATACAAACTAACTTTACTTGATAACCAGATCTAGTCATTTATACATGTAAATATTGATTTTTAATCAAACTGCCTGCAAAACTTTGCAAAACTTTGCACAAGCACACTTGTAAAATCCGTATATATGAATCCGATACCTACCTTATATTAGTACCATATACATATGTAAATCAATGACAATACTTATACATAAATTGTCTTATTTATTTTAATTTTTTCCTCGACTATCTTCTCTGTGGTAGTGGTCAACTCGATAGCCACTGGCTACTTTGATCACTACGCACTTTTCCTCAAAGCTGTAAATATCTATTTCTTCTTAATTATATTATATTATATTAATATGTTTGTATTTTTTTTTTAAATTGTGCAAAATAAAAAAATTAATTTCATTTGCGCTATGGAAAAGGTATAAAGCTCTGTCGTTCCTTGGTCTTCTTCCTTTGAAGATGGAGTTGTCATTATTCCTTACGGCCGAACCAAAGCAGGGCGCTAATCGGTTTCTTAAGATTCAAATCACCTTTCGAGCCATGGACTCGTCAGTATAATCCTCACCAAAGTTAACAATGACAATGCCTTTATTTGGATTAATAGTAATGTTGATATTGTCACCCTCTCTAGGTAATCTGCATGTCTGCACTCAGGCTTCCCAGACTCCACGTATATTTCCTGCTTATTAGTCTGTTGGGTTACCTGTGGTACATCTGTAGGCGATCTCAGAAGAGTTTATATAATTGGTCCGTGTGAATTCTCTTTTCCGATTCCTTCGAAATAAGTCTTCGAAAAAAATAAAGGATTTTATGTAATGTAAACATTATCCTACACTTCCTCTACTTCACTCCCCCACTTTCCCACTTTCCCACTTTCCTAATTTCTGTACTCAACTCGCACTATAAGGCTCTAAAGTATTACTTATCTTCCTCCCTCATTAACTCCATAATGGTAGTGGCCAACTCGAAAGCTTTTACTCATTTGGCCACTATACGAACTCTTCAACTACAAAATGTATTCTTAAACCTATTGAACTCCATCTTTCCTATTTTATATTATCTGCTACTGATATTTACTTTTATAAAATAGAAATAAGTTTGAATAATATGTACTTGAACTTGATGAAGTTGTGTGAGTATTTTTGTGGCGATTTTGAGCCTTCTAAAGCAGTTTATTAGGCCTTGAAGAGTTTGACGGTTGGCCAGCGTGTGTAAATATTTCAAAAGTTAGACAAGTTGACCTCGCCAAAGCAGGCAGACTTACCTCAAAGATCACCCAAAAATCGGCACTTTTCTTCATCGCTTGCTATTCAGTTTTCGGCGCAGGAGGGAATAGTTATCCAGCAACATCTGATCCGAGATTTACGAAGATCAAGGTTTAAAAGCTGCCCGCCCCTACCCCAAACGAGGCAAATCGCCTTTTTCATGGGGGAGACGCAAGCGCAAAATTATACTTCCGCTCAGGGAATGTATGCAAATATTTTATTCATGGCAGACCCCCAAGCGTTTTTCAGTCAACAGTGAACGACAGGACACATGTGCAGGCGTTTTTAGACCTGTCAACCGTGGTTAGCAATCTACTCCCAGTGAATCCTCGGTTCACAATAGCCCGCGGATCCGGATAATACGTTACGGGATATAAGAGTATACAGGCAAGGAAGCCTAGAACTAATTGTTCCACCGTCGTCACCCCCCCTCCAAAAAAAATTCACCACATTGCCGGATTGGATTGGATTGGATTGGACAACTTTATTTAACCACGATAGGTCCATCAGGATATAAATGTATAAAAAGATAAAAATGTATAATATATATTAATATATTATAATATATACTAAAATAAATGCTAAAATAAACAAATCAAAGCTACGATAATAATCTATATTAATTTATAGTAATATACTAAAGTAGTAGACATATATCTAATATAAGAATAAACAAAATTACTGCTTTCCAAGGACGCCGTGCTGTAACTAGGTTAAATGTTAACAAAACTCCTCCCCATGAATTGTTAACTTCTCAAGTTTCTTTCTGTCGTGCTTGCTGCTAATAAAAAGGACGGACAATGCCTTAAATTGTTTCTTACATCTAGGCATGCATGGGATGTTGCCCTCTGTGAAGTTATGCGAGCACGCCTACTGCATGGGGATAGCGCTTCAATCTCTGGAGAACTTGTAGGCTATATATCTAGAGCAGCATTCGTATGAGTGCATGGGACAAACTACAGCACTGACTACAGCACGGTTACCGTACGGCATGCCGTGACGTTGAAATGGTTTCCCATTGTTTTTGTCCTGCTGATCCAATCAAATCACAGAGTTACAGTACGTGCAGCACGATTACAGCACGGTTGCGGACATGGCGTAATTTGTCCCACTCGTACGAAATTTGCTCTAAGACATTGGCTGCGGTGCTGTCACGGTACTGTTTTCAAATATTAATCCGTCGGTTCTGGATATCTCAATACAAATTACTACTATCATTATTAAGTTATTACTATGAATCTCTGACAAGTAGCACAATTATAAGGTATACATAATGTATGGCAGCATGATACTCTATAGACACTATGGATAAGTCCTGGTAACTAGCATGTCAACGAGGCCGGTAGGTCCTCTGGAATGTTGAAATTGAAGCGCACGGGGAGTTTGTGAAATGCACTGAACGAATGTTCAGTGAAACAATGCCGTTAATTTGCTATGTGCCTGGCTGGTTGCACAATAAAGAAACATTTTTCAACTAAACAATCATGTTCAACACGTTTCACACCTCCTGCTAGTATTTCAACTTCAACATTCCCGAGGCCTCTTTTTCGTGTTGTGACCGCGCGAGTTATGCATAGTGTGTATGATGTATCAGTCTGCATGTGTAACAATATGACATTATGAACTTTCTTTAAATGATAAGAATGAGATAAAACAAACAATAAAAAAACAATGATCAGAAAAAGAAAAAAAGATTATTAGAATGATTAGCTTTGATTTCTAAATGTATACGTGCATGTATTTGGATACAGACACACTGTGTCTGAAACAGTTATTATCAGTATCATAATCATTATTTTTGAATGCAGAAGTCTTGCAGGAAGGAACTGCACATTTGAAATAGATTCACTATATTCCAAATGAATCATCCCAGAAGTTTACATTTGGGGTAAGGACTCGCCGGATATATCTTTCAACCGTTCTTTCAGTGCCATTATTTCAAGAGTAAACCCTATTTCTGTAGCTGTATCCAAAGCTTGACGTGCAAACCGCTCAGCTTTAAGCCACTCTCCTCGCCTATAACTCAGGTCACATTTAGCAGTGTAGAGCTGTATGTAAATTGATCCTCTCATTTGTCCTTCCTCGTAACGGTTTTCCATTCTGCCTAGGCAATCGTTAGCTTCCCGGATGCTGTCATCGCTCACTGGTTGGCTGCGAGAAGCTTTGGTGCGGCAATTGAGATTCATCAACGCCAACTTAACCAAAGCAAACTGATGTCTTACAAGATAAAGAGCACTGTTTTCTAACAACAGACGCTCACAGATGGAGATGCATCGTTTTAACTCCTTCTTGGCTTCTCCCAAGATTGCTTCACGTTCCGGTTCAGAAACGTTAATGAGTGAGACATACTTAGTTAAATTGCTTGCTTTCTCATAAGCTACGAATGCATTGACAAGACAAAAGGGGACACACTGTTCCATCTGCTCTGCGATAACAACGGCATTGTTTGCCTTCCATGGCTTGTTTTCTCGCCTGTGCAGCGCAGTTATATGGCAGTGACAAAGAACAAGAAGGAAATTCTCCATTACAACTCCAGAAGTAGACGTTTTACTAACAGCTAGGTTAATTAATTCTTCTGACTTCTCAAAGTCCTTCTGGTAGCTCAATGACACACTCTTCTCGATCATCATCAAGATTTCCACTTCTGGTTCTTTAGTTACAGTGGCAGTTTGAATCATCTCAACTGTGCTGTCAAATTCATCCCACCTTCCACTGTCTCGCATCGGGTGCAACTGGTTTGTTAACTCATACAGTTTATACATCTGCTTCTTGTAATATTCGTCTGCAATAGCAGCGATAGGTTTCTCTGGAGAAATTCGTCTGCTAATACCATCTTTGTAGACAGTTTCATCTTTTCTTGGTGTACCGTCATTATCTATATAGACACTGTTACCATTACCGATTATTACGTTACCCGAATTATCGTTGACATTGACGGTTACTCCTTTATTATTACTACTTGCAATAGATTTTACCGCTTCTGAGATAGCAAATGTAAGTACCGCATCCTTCTTCTTACAGATACGAAACGATATTGTCGTTTGCCTACGAATTCTATTTGCCACCATTATACTCTCCGGCCTTTTGCGATGTTGACCTGTATGCGCCAAGCCAAAGTCAAGCGACCGAGATACCAAGGGACGGGTTGTCGAGCTACAATGAGAGTTTAATCTCTTATCTTGTAATTGTTGGTCTGGCGTGGTATAAACATCCATCGTCGTTCCTTTTCCAGTGTCAACAACTACTGTACCATGATTATCTTTTATGTTGATTATTTCTGAACAACAACCGATGCTCATGCTAACGATTCCTTCTTGTTTAGATTGTTTATCAGGACTGATCTCCACGGCATATCTGTCCATTTCCTTTTGGTTTGAGACTGTCGATATTCCCTTAGTGCTGAACACGTTAAGCTTTGAAGAATTCATGTTCTTCTCAGGAAATGTCGCCATTCGTGCTTTGCTCAAGTCTTCATTTGAAGCTGCCGCTTCACTTAACGGGTTGTTGTTTTTATTTGCATTAAGACTAAGATCTGACAAGGATTGCTCCATAATAAACCAGCTGTTTAACAGTGGTTTACCGCTCCAGAGAAGAGATGTCGATGTTGTTCACTTTCTTGTCATGGCATCTCTTCAAGTTAAACGTAAATCCGGCTTTTGAGCTTGATTCAGCAACGAATATTCATAAGAGGTCGAAATAAATGAAACACCAATATTCTTAAGAGGTCGAAACGAATATAAACGAAACTAATGGACCAATCACAGAAACATTGATTCAATTACGAGGATAATAGACAATAGTACAAAGGAGGTCCTAACCTACTTTTGCAAACCATCACTTTTCCCATAAATACTCACAGGGAGATAAACTAAATCCCGAGTTGGGATCCCCAGTTAGGATCCCCAGTTAGGATCCCCAGTTAGGATCCCCAGTTAGGATCCCCAGTTAGGATCCCCCCTAGGGTCCCCCCCCCCCCCACCCATCCCAAAAAAAAGTAATAAAAAGTTATAGTAATAATACAAAATAATAGTAATAATAATAATATCAAAAATGTCAATAGGGCGTGCTCTCCAGTCTCATATCCATACATGCACTGTTACATTCGGGGAGAGCTGGTTAATTATTTTGGCTTGCTCTTTCCATTTCTTGCGCAAAAGATGTGCCAGCTCTAAGATTGGATTGACAATGTTGCGTGGCTCCCAGTGAAATTGCAATGAATGAAATAAGAAAAAGGAATTTGGAAAGTCTATATTCCAAAGTAAATATATTTTCCGGAGAACTGTTTTTTTGAATGCGAAAATTAATGTTTCACAATTTACAATGCAATGCAATGCAATGTAATACAGAGAATACGTAAAACTGTTAGACTGAGATACTCTTTATTTCAATGCTCACACTAATTGAAAATAATGACATTGCTCGATCGATAAAGCGATAGAATAGCAGTTGAATTTTGCAAACGCGAGCATGACTTCAACATGGAATCGAGGCTAGATACATTTTATTGAATATAGGTACAGTCAACTCTCCGCTAACGGACACTCTCGTAAGCGGACAGCTCTACTTACGGACGCCTTTTCAAATCCCCGTTTTACCTCCCAGTCAAACTCTGTATTTACACATTCCCGTAAGCGGACACTCTCTAGTAAGCGGACGCGGACACTTTTGAAAATGAAAATTGGATTTTTCTTTTGTTTACGCTCTCTCGTAAGCGGACACCCCATGTATAATAATTGTATAATAAGTCCCGTTTAACTTTTTGTTAAATATAAAAGAGTTATACTACAGTATATATTTTATTTTTTTCGAGTTTTAACATTTGACATCAATAAAGAGTTTCGCTTTATATCTTCAGTTGCTATTCTTGTCTACCCAATAAAACATAATTAACACCCGCTAATTAACTCTCCCGTAAGCGGACATCCACCCTATTTTTCTTTGGTTTCCGCTTATGGGAATAATTATCGTAAGCGGACAGCTCTACTAACGGACACTTTTTTCAATTCCCGAGGGTGTCCGCTTACGAGAGAGTTGACTGTAATTCATTTGCCCGAATTCTCCAAAAAAATACTGGTTATCACTAATCTTAGCGTTCTCAGTAAAATGTCAACCACGTGACTAACCACGTGGTTAAAAATACAGAAAAACGGGTTAGGGACGGACCATTAGAAAAGTGATGGGGGGGGTGGGGAGTTTCGAAGATGAAATCCTTTTTTTTTTTGGGCCACTTTAAGTGGAATAATTTTTTTTTTTTCATTTGATCGCTGGGAATATATTTTTTTTAAGGTGATACATTAATTAGCATAGACTGAAACAAAAGAGAACGAAAATTGAACCAAGGATAAAATTGAACCGCAACATATATATGCTACTGTATATATATTATCTTTATTTATCTGATTTTAAAGTTGCATTTTTAGAAGAAGAAAAACATCATTACAATAACATGCTACATACATAAGATAGCAAAAAGTTAGATTCCTTATTTATTCAAAGTTGATAGATAGGATCTCGTCATTGAAGCCTGTTTAATATTCAAGGTTGGTTTAAGGTTAGCGTATACCTTCGCGGCATGTTTTCTTGAAAAAAAAAAATTTGTGATTCTTTTGAAATTGATGGATTGATCTTCATCTTTCCGAAAAAAAATTTTTTAAACATGCAAAAGTTTGCGAGATATTAGAAAAAACGTAATTTGAAGGAAAGTAAATAAATCGCTTAGGCGTAATAAATCCCTCTGATCCCATTACGTGCCACAGGCACCCCGCTGAATTTTTGCGGGAAACATCCGGAGCTTCAGACTCACAGTGATCCGTCACTCGTGAGTTCAGTGATTTTATAGCGTTTAATTTACCGGTATATCGATCGTGGATATGTCCAGAAGATAAAAGAATAATCCTTGGATAAAAGGTAGAAAGAGAAGACAGGCCCCAAGAAGATTCAAGAGAATGAGCTCGAGAAGGACCAAAGTTTCAATACGGAGAAGAAAATGATGCTCGCGGAAAGCGACAAAGGCTCGTGGTTCGAACAGCCTTCATGTTCGACGACTCCCATTTCGAGTTCTATTAGTACTGCTACAACTCTGACGGAAAGCTGCTCAGCTAGTAGGCTTAAACTTTTGCCAGGTACAAGAAAAGAGACGGAAGATTCAGAGAGTAGCAGCGACTCCGCATCCGACTCCGATTCTAATGTCTTGGGTGACTCGCAGTTTCCAACCTGGGCCGTGGTAAATCCAGGAGTTCTAAAACGTGAACTTGAGAGAAGTTCAGCCGGTCGATTTTGCGGAACTGAAGGAATCATCGCAGCTAACATAGCAGGTTTAGGATCAACATCAATGTTCGGAGCACGAGGTTGCCTGCAACTCGCTTTTCCCTTCGCTCTAGTTTGCGGCGTTGCCTTTCGACGCGATTTAGGTTTCGATATCCGGCCCTCTCCCTTCTTGGTACAACCCGTTGATTTACCTTTCTTGTTCCCCTTTTGCGCATTATCTCTAGTTTTGGCCATAACACAACGCTCTTTTGAATATTTGTGTTAAAATGTATTGATTGCATGCCTCAAATAGGCAATATGGCTAATGCAGGTCAATTTGAGCAAAGATATTAAGCATATATTTAATATTTGCATATTACTCTGATAATTATGGAGGAATGCTGCTGTACTGTGATAATAAAAAAATATTTGACACACCAATCTTCAGCTGGCAATATTTTTTTTTTTTTTTAGGTAACAGGAAGAATAAATTTTTTTTAACACATTTTTTCTGGAAATAAATTTTTTTTTTGCTTTTGCCCCACCCCCCCCATCACTTTTCTAATGGTCCGTCCCTTAGTTCTAGACATTTAGTTTTTAAAAAGTAATAATTTCTTGTTTATCTGATTACACTTCTGGTTGTTTACACCTATTTCAGAAAGGTTCAGTTATGGACTAGCGACAAGCGACTGACGACAACAAACTGTGGTTGTAGTCGAAAGTCTGGTTTTATTTATTATTTTTTTCGGAATCAAAAGCTTGAAGACGATAAAAAAGATTTCGAATTACATGCAATGCAGTAGTTTATCCGTTCCACATACATATAACCACATTTCGAGGTCAGGTGGTATGAAGTGGGTAAACATGGTATCAGATTCCCATACAAACACTCTATTTACAGTATTAACAGTATTAACAGTTTTATTTGCCAACAAAAAATAATAATAAATGATTACAAAAGTAATTAACAAAATGGCGAGGAAGCCCAAAAAGAAACCAGAAGGCTTATGTGGCATTGGGCTGCCTCTTTACAATATATGTGTATATAAAACAAAGTGGAAGTAGCGCGAAAGCAAAAATAACAGAATGGAGAAAATCACACTATTATAAAGATAACAATTTATACCAGTATTGAGGTAACACGTATATGAAAAAAATAATGAATAAATAATAAGCGATTTCAAAGACGGGAGAAGAGATATTTTTTCAGCTTGGATTGAAACGAGGAAACGGTCATGGCATCACGAATGTCTGCGTTCAATGCCAAATAATTTCCGTAAAATTGAAGCTCTGAAATATTCACAGCCTGCAAGCGTAAGGTACTAGGAAAAAGACTAACTGATCAAAATTTGAGGGATCTAGCTGTGCTGGGAAGCAAGCAGTCGTATTTCAGTTTACCATGCATTATCCAAAAGAAATTCCCGAGTACTTGGATTCATTCCAAATACAGACAAATGTATGGAGAACTTTGATCAGTTAATCGTTTTCCTGGTATACCTTATGTTTGCAGGTTGTGAATATTTCAGAAATTCGATTTTACGGATTTTTTTTGGCATCGGATTCCCATGCAAACACTGTATTTCATGCCGTATTTACCCATTTCAGACCACGTGACTAGTCTGGGACGTATGAAGCTTAAAGAGGTCTATTGAAATAGGTGTATATAGCTTGATCAGGTGAAAACTGATAGAGAAAAATGTCACGTGTTCTGTTGAAATCAAATAATCCAATAACAAAAATCTCAACCATTCCAAACGGAGCATTATAAACAACGAAACAGCCAATCATTACTTTTAAAAATTCAATGTAACCGACCCATTTTGATTCCTGTTTGATCATCCTCAAGGTCACCTTCGAAACTGACGTGACTGAAATATTATGACATATGATTGCGACCCAAATACAGATTTCTCAAGTAGAGTATTGCATTTGAAAATGACATTTAAAGATAGCCAATTTAGCATCAGAATGGCTATCGGCTAACTCCACCATACCGAAAAAGATAGCTGCTGTATATTTGTCCACAATGACTTTACACAAGCTAACACTTTTCGCGCGCCGACCAGTTCTCTTCTCTACACCAAACCAAAATTATCTTACTGTATATCCTGAATATAGTTTTGCATTTTTCTAGTCAGCCAGTCGTGGTTATTGCTTCGGTATTTCGCTTCTGATCACGCATGACTGGTCAATAACTGCAATAATCAGACAGAGTATATTGATATATCAAGTATTTTCAGTAAAATTCGCATTCTCGCGGGTATCAGTAGTAGCACCGCGGAAACATTTGCCTGCTCAATGAAATGAGAAATACTACTGTAAAGTTCCGAAACGGTAACGCGGTATAACGAGGGTCGTTACTTCGGTTTTAGCAGCCTTTTACTGTTGTTACTTTCGGGAGGCCGATCGACCTATAATATTTATCAATTGGGATTTTTTATAAACTGAATTACCGAATTTTTATTTGTAAACTGAATCAGTTATAAACTGAATTACCGATATAAACAGCCGAACAACTTGAAGAGAGAATTACGGATACCCATATTTGTATGCAACATTTAAAAGTTGTGAAGTGACTTATGCTTTTTCCAAACTCAGGCGTTCCAGGTTTTCTGAACCCAGTTAGGGTTTTTGTGTCAGTTTTCTCATGCATATTTTTGTTCTCGAGATGCTTTGATGCTTCTATCTTTAACCCTAAAAAAACGTATTCGACAGAATAAGATTTCAGAAATATTATTATATTATTATTATTTTATTTTATTTTATTAGTATTTTTTAAGTTTAAAAATATTTGCGGGGGGGGGGATCCTAGGGGGGATCCTAACTGGGGATCCTAACTGGGGATCCTAACTGGGGATCCCAACTGGGGATCCTAACTGGGGATCCTAACTCGATAAATAGCGAGACTCACTCACAGGTATTCCAAATCAACATATACATTGTATCATAGGCTATACATAAGTAAGGATTATGATCCATAAGATAAAGGATTGGGAAGTCATAAATTTTCACATAACTTTATTAAGGTTATACTTTGATGAAATACGCTTCAAGGAAATCGGTTTTCTTTTTCTTTAGTTGACTAAATTTGTCGGACGATCCAGTTGTAATTTGAGTCAGAAACGTGGCAAGGTTACAAAGTGACGTGTTCATAGCATAGACATCATTTTAACGCAGATGTTTTGAAGTTTGATAATGCATCAATCAGCGGCTTCCCCTGTGGGCCAGCCCCTGAGACCCTGGGGGATTTGCCCAAATGCCCATTCAAACCTCGTCTAATCCTCCTGAGTAGGGGCAGAGGAATTCCGACAAATCCCCACCCCCTGGGGGCAAATAAAAAGGACTCCTGTGATTACGTCACTAAAGATCAGCTATCTCACCTAGATATATTTGCAGTTATAGCATAAAAAGGATGGTAATTGTTCTACCCTCTTCTGGCTAATCCTTACATGGGAAGAACCATGGTACCAAATGAAGCAAAGGGGACTTCGTTTATCACACTGGATCATGAATCGTCGAATGGGTATACTGCTGACCTAATATTACAAAATCCCCAGGGTCTTGCCCCTGGGTTCAATCTCCCTGAGCAAAAGTGATGTTTTCCCCCACACCCTCGGGCAACAACCAGCTGACAAATATCGACAAATGCCCCTGGGTTCCCATGGGCGCCCCGGAGTGGCCCCCAGGGGGAAGCCGCTGATCAGATGCATAACTTGGGCCAAATAATGGGCCTAAGTCAGTCACATTTGCCTCGAAATCAGGAGAAGAAAGTTGTCAATTCCCAGGAAAACGTGCTAAAGATTTGGCCCAAATACTGCTGAACCAGCGCTTCGAAAGGTTTTTCATTTTTTTACTACACAAGAGACCTGCGACCTCTGGCCGTTTTCAAGACCTTTGGCAAAGTAATCGTATACCGGCGGCAAAAGAGGCTATTATGGAACAATACTTCTCAGACCTGTCTTGGAAATTACCAGAAGTTCAAATGAAGGCTTCAGTACAGCGACCATCGAGTTGTTTTCCGTGCAGAATATGAATTTTGACGCACTTACTGAACTGAAGCAACCAGCAGATGTACGAAAATGGGATGGACAGCTCGGTGTTTAAGATGAATTCCGAGGAAAGTCAGCGTTCAACAGCATGATACAAACACGGATATCAACATCAGCGTAAGTAAAAGCCTGGGTCGATTCCTGTATGTACATTATTTTGACGTCATATATAATCATTTGAAGAAATACTTAACATGTTGACTAAAATGACTTTTTTCTTTACTAACAACTCACAAAATAATTTTCTATTAGTCATTAGCACTATTGTTGTAGTCCTTTGGGACCTTCACGGGTTGTATATAAACCACTCCTTGTCATAATCACACCACTTGACGTCGCAACCAGCCTTCGTTCCTTTTGAGTTTCGTACCTTGGGATATGGGAGATCAGCCTGTCTCAAAAGGAGACTTGACCAATTTCGTCAGTTCTTGCTCCATAAGTTGGATTTACACCAGTCTGAGTTCACCCAAGTCTGTGAGACTGCAGAGAACGCCCTTAAAGTTTCCCAGAGTCTTCAAGTAGAGTCGGAGTTTAAGTTTAAGCACCAAGGCAACGCCAAACAGTACAAGTTTAATTCCGAAGAAAGAAGCATTACGAGATAGAGGCCGCGCTATTAGAGCAAGGCGATATGCTGAACGTCCTCAAGGACGAGGTAGAGGCTTTGTTCAGCCGTACGGTGAGTTCTCCAGACCAGCAACACCGCGTGGTCCAGGTTTTACCAGTTTCTACACGCCCCAACGCCAGCAAACACCCTTCTATGACCGGTCCAGAGGTTCATGCCGCTTTTGCGGAGGATTTGGTCATTGGTGGAGACAGTGCCTTGTTCGACTGGCCAGGAACTATTCCCCTATCGGAAATACAGCCTACGCTACCCCAAACAGTGGTTTCCCAAGCTCTGCCCACCGAAATCAGTGATACAGTCAAATCTTGGATTTCTGATGTTTCCTTTGTCTTCACTCCAGATGCCTTATTGCCAGCCGCTCAACCGCTTATTAATGCTGCCAGTTTAAGACAGGAAATGGACAACCTTGTGACAGATAAGTTTGTTCTGAGTAACTCTATTGAACTTTATGAACAGAATTTATATGATTATGAACAAGGTACTGCTTTACCCACAGGTAGCCCAAGCTTGGGATCTGTATAATATTTAACAGCATTTGTATGGTATTTTTTAGTTTTCCATGTACAACGTAAATCTTGAATAAAACTGGACAAAAACCTATACAGTGTCTTCTTGTGTTCCTTAACTATGTCTGTGCCATGTTACAGCGAATTTCAGCGAAATTTCAGCGAAATTTTCCCTTAAAACCCTAACTCATAATGACACTGTATAGGTTTTTGTCGTGTTTTATTCAAGATTTACGTTGTACATGGAAAACTAAAAAATCCCATACAAATGCTGTTAAATATTATACAGATCCCAAGCTTGGGCTACCTGTGCTTTACCTACCGTTAAAGGCCGATTAAGAGCTCATTTACAGTTTTGGTGTGACATTGGAGCCCCGAGTTTCGTAATCCCTTTGAGTCCCTGCCCCTCAAGCATGTTAAGGCATGGTTTATTCAGCAATTCTGTTATACACTCTAAATTCGCTAACTTTGTCATTTTTCAATGAAATACCATAGAAATCGGTAATTAGGCAGCAATCATAGGTATCAACATTTTAAGTTAGGTATTCTCGTGTTTTGGTGGTCACGTGATCTTAAGGCTGATAAAACAAAGAATTCAAAATGGGCCGGTCACAGTGCATTTTTAAAGTAACGATTCCTGGCTTATCTGATTACACTTCTGGTTGTCCGTAAATCTCTGTCTGGAATGGTTGACATTTTCCCATTGTAGGTGAGAAAATTAGGGAAAACTGGTTCCAAGAACAGGTCACGTGACCTGTTTTCTCTATTTTCGCCTTAACAATCTATCAGGGTCAACCATTCCAAGCAGATCTTTAGAAACAACCAGAAGTGTAATCACATAAGCAAGAAACCGTTACTTTAAAAATGCAGTGTAACCGGCCCATTTTGAGATGAAATTTCCAGATTTTGTAATCACGTGGCTGAACACGTCATAGACATTTTACAACGAAATCTGTTGAAACGACTCAGAACGCCGAGCTTTATAGTGATATCCACTATTTTTGTAGAATTCGGGCAAACATAAGCCACTCTATTCACTGAATAAAATAGCTTTAGCCTCGATTTCATGCTCAAACCATGCCTTAACATGCTTGAGCCCCTGGGGTTTATCTTCATGACAATAAGTCTGCGTTAGATAATACTAATTTTGTCTCAGAAGCCATCCTCGAATTGCTTAATTTTAGGGTTAGTTGTCTAAGTTTCCGGCCCTCCCACGGTTGTCAATCCTTTGTCGGTTGCGTTCAATTCCGAAGCTCAGGGGCGTTAAGACATGGGTCTCCAATATGGCCGCCGCTAATCAAGAGGGGGTGGTCTATCTCTTTGTGCTTGTGATATATAATCTTAACACTTTGACAGATTTGATAAATCACAACCTTAACATATTTTTGTGACAGTTTCCATGGAAATGTGTATTGTGACCTTTGATCTTTAATTTTAAGGAAAATTGGGAAAAGCCTCCTGGAGGTCGGTAAAAGTTGTTGATATAGTAGATATTTTCATGCAAATGAATCAAGGTTAGTGCACAGTTCGGTGCTCCAATTTGAAAAGTTGGTTATTATTGGAATGTTTGTTAATTCGGTGGAAACTTGAGGATATCAAATTTCACACTTGCCTTAAATCGCCTTCCCCTTAAAATAACCAACTTTTCAAATTGGAGCAGGAACGTGTGCACTAACCTTGATTCACTTGCATGAAAATATCCACTATATTAACAACTTTTACCGACCTCCAGGAGGCTTTTCCCAATTTTCGTTAAAATTAGAGTTCAAAGGTCACATACCACATTTCCATGGAAACTACCACAACAAGGTATTAAGGTTGTGACTTTATGGAATCTGTAAAAGTGCCGAGACTATATCTAACAAGCATGAAGAGATAGACCACCCCCTCTTGATTTGCGGCGGCCATATTGAAATAGTTTGAGACCCATGCCTTAATGCCCCTGAGAGGGAAGGCTAGACTTATTTTGGATTTGAGACATGTAAATAAGTATATTGAAAAAGCAAAGTTTAAAATGGAGGATTGGAGAACTTTTCTTCAGTATGTTTCGCGTCGGGGGTTTATGTTTAAATTCGACATGAAGTCAGGTTACCATCATATTGACATCCGAGACGCTCATCACCAGTTCCTTCAGGTTTCCAGTGGCCTTTAAGTTCGGCTTATAATAGATATTTTTGTTTTTCTGTGTTACCCTTCGGGTTGTCAGTGGCGCCTTTCCTTTTTACAAAGTTTTTTCGTACGTCAGTTCGTCATTGGAGATCCCTAGGCGCTCATGTCGTTTTATATTTAGATGATGGAATTACATGCGAGAAAGATTTGACCACTGCTCAACAGTTCGCAGCTACTATTCGTTCTGATTTAGCCCGTGCTGGAATTGTAGCTAATTCCCAGAAGTCCGTTGTGGATCCCGACGCAATCTTTGGAATGGCTTGGTATTTCTTGAAACCTTTGTGACGGCTCATTGTCTATACCGCAACCTAGAATTTGCAAGTTTTTGTCTTCGTTGCGTGATCTTAAGGCCATGCTGCTCCTTGTTTCTCCACGGTTCCTTGCATCCGTTGTGGGGAAGGTTATTTCACTTTCGCCCGTTGTCGGCAATGTGACGCTCATTATGTCTAGGTTTCTACAGTCTGCTATTACTTTTCGAGATTCGTGGGATGTCTTTTTAGACCTGAGTGATTTTCAGTTTTATTCCCAGTGCTTAGACGAGATTGAGTTTTGGTTGGCTAACTGCAATAAACTTAATCGTAAGGTGGGTGGGTCTGCTTATTTCCTGGACAAGGGTGAGTTCGACCTCTTTTATAAGGTTTTTTCTACTCAAGAGTCTGTCGACAATAGCAATGCTAGAGAGTTACTTGCCATTTTATATGGTCTCCGATCTTTTAAGACACACATTCGTAGCACGATTGTTAAGATATTTACCGACAGTTTGAATGCAGCGGTCATTTGTAGAAAGGGTAGTATGTCCATTCGGCTTCACCGTTTCGCTTTAGAAATATTTCAGTTTTGTGCGGTTAATAATGTGACCATAGAGGCGAGTGGATCCCTAGATCTCTCCATGAATTCGCCGACTGTTTGAGTCGGGTCCGTGATTTTGACGATTGGGCTGTTTCAGCGTCTTTTTTCGGCCATATCAGTTCTGTTTTCGACCGTTCACAGTCGATAGGTTTGCCTCCTCTGAGACCGCCAAATGTACCAAATTATTTTCTGAGTTTTTGGTGCCCACGTTCCGAGGGGGTTGATGCTTATAGTGTAGACTGGACTGGAGAAAATAACTGGTTAGTACCTCCAATTTATCTAATCACTCGTGTCATTTTCCATTTGGAAGCCTGTCGAGCGGAAGGAACGCTTTTAGTTCCTAAGTGGCTGTCCGCGCCTTTCTGGCAAGTTAATTTTCCCACTTGGCGGCCCTCGGTTTTCAGTTTCGAAAGTCTTAAGAGTTTTCCGATCCTACGCACATTTTTGGTCCGGTTCGCCATGGTCTAGATACTATTTTCAGTGAGTATGGTTTCAGGGCACCCGTTTTAGGTTTGCACCTGGTTGTTTCGGCTTAGGCTTCGTTAAGCGTAGTTTTTCAGCACGTTTCAGCTGGTACATCCTTTTTTGGTTTTATGTTGGGAAAGTACCTTTTCTGTATGGGGGGAGAATGAAGATTTACACCACTGTAGGTGAGAGAGTAATAACGTACGCCACTGTAGGCGAGAGAATGATAATGTACGCCGCTGTAGGTGAGAGAGTAATAACGTACGCCGCTGTAGGCGAGAGAATGACAATGTACGCCGCTGTAGGCGAGAGAATGATGATGTCCGCCGCTGTAGGCGAGAGAATGATAATGTCCGCCGCTGTAGGCGAGAGAATGATAATATCCGCCGCTGTAGGCGAGAGAGTAATAATGTACGCCGCTGTAGGCGAGAGAAAGACAATGTCCGCCGCTGTAGGCGAGAGAATGATAATGTACGCCGCTGTAGGCGAGATAATGACAATGTCCGCCGCTGTAGGCGAGAGAAAGACAATGTCCGCCGCTGTAGGCGAGAGAATGGTAATGTACGCCGCTGTAGGCGAAAGAATGATAATGTCCGCCGCTGTAGGCGAGAGAATGATAATGTACGCCGCTGTAGGCGAAAGTATGTTAATATACGTACGTTAATGTACGCTGTTTTTTTGTACTATCTTTGTGTATAAATATACATACAGTTGAAATATTTAATATATATGTTTTATCTCTTTAGTGCTTGTTGTCAGATCCTCATTTAATATTTTGTTCACGAAGTTTTTTCTCTGTTGTTTTCTTCACAAGTCGTTTTCAGCAACCTCGCCAGTCCAGTACTCAGGTCTCTGGCAACACAGGTTCGGTCCCTCCTGTGTTCCAGTAGGGCTCCATCCACTCTCAAGGGATACCATTTCTATTTCAACAAATGGAAAGCCTGGGCAGCCAATTACCGTGAAGTGTCTTACTTCCTCGCCAGTGATCTTCATGTTGCTCTTTATTTAGTTAATCTAGTTCAATCAGGTGCTTCCTTTGCTTCTATTCAGTCCACTTTCTATGCGATGTCCTTTTTTCATAAGGCCTGCGCAGTTCATAGTCCTTGTGATAGTACTTTCCTTAAAGTCATTTTGGAAGCATCTAAAAGGGCATCTCGCAAGCCAGATTCCGGTGCTAAGAGGCTCCCTGTTTTACCCGAGCATTTGCACAGTTTAGTGTCTAAGTTTGCCGGTCATAGCGCCAGTTTGCTTGATATTAGGGACGTGTGTTTTTGCCTAGTTGCGTTTGCAGGCTTCTTACGTTTTGACGAGTTGTCTAATATTAGATGGTGCCATATTCAGTTCAAGGACACTTATTTTTCCTTGTATATCCCTAAAAGTAAAACAGATCAACACGGTACGTATTGGTTGTACTAAGGTCATCGCTAGGACGGGTAATCCTACCTGCCCGTTTAATATGTTGTTTAGATATGCCAGTATGGCCAACTTAGATTTAAATTCCGAAGAGTTTGTGTTTAGATCGGTAGTGGCGCACAAGAATAAAACCTATTCGTTACGTCCAGGGTCTAAACTCTCTTATTCTAGAGCTAGAGAAGTCCTGCTTCAGAAGTTCAAAAGTTTGGGCCTTGATACGTCGCGCATTGGTTTACATTCTCTGAGAATAGGTGGCACGTCCGCTGCAGCTAACAATGATTTTTAGATCATAAGTTCTGTCCTCACAAACGTAGTCAATTTCCTCTTGCACGTTTTTTGTCTTGACGATTGCTGGGCGACTCCCTCCACACCTGTCTCGTTGTGCTGTATATAATAGAAATGTTTTCTATTCGGCTGAGCGCAGCGAAAGAGAATAGAACTGTGTATATTTTCTATGCATCGATGTTGTTGCGATAGAAAGGCGCCATGGAGAATAATGCATTAATGTCTATACAGGTAATCGACCCAGGCTTTTACTTATGCGGTCATGGGTCAGGAAAGGTCACAAAAGGTCACATTTACACGATTTCAAACAAGCGTAGAACATAAAGTATTCACTGTAAGCCAAAACTTTCTTCACAGAAGTACTCAAAACGTTTCGGAGGTTCATAGCTATCAATCAATCAATCAATCAACTTTATTTCAGGAGGGTAACACTAAATAGTACAACGCACTAATAAACTCGTGGCCCTCGCAGCACAACACATGTAAGACATATTACGATAAGGACATATAATAAGACTATACTAAGTTAAGCTAAAATTACATATTTACAAGATATATAAATGTATACTTTAAGGAGGATCGACATTACCAAGTTAACTAAGGATAAATTGTGTATCTGAAAAAGTAGTGAACTGTTGGAAGCTTTTTTGAAAGGTGCGAAAATGCTTGTAAAGGGCAGACTTAAGAATATTGACAGAGGAGGAGAGTCTTAGGTTTACAGGTAATTTGTTCCAACATTTAGTAGCTGTGACAGAGAAAGAACGACCAGCTTCTTTTTCTCTGGTGTAGCGTGGAGGTAGTACGGTCAAGTGCGCATAACGCGTTCTCCTTGTGTGCTGCTCACTGTTGAGCTTAAGCAAATCGTTTATATATTCTGGAGCTTCATTGACAGTGCGCTTGTACACAAGTAGACATTTTTTTATATCTGCCTCCACATAAAAAGGAAGAAAGCCTAATTTATTAAATAATTCAATAGAGCTGTGGCGAGGCTTGGCATCTAGAATTACCCTAGCGCTACGTTTTTGTAACCTCAAGACTCTGTTGATGTTGTCCTTACTGCAGCTTGTCCAAGTGATTGAACAGTAT
The DNA here is from genome assembly GCA_030867875.1 of Actinernus sp. WN-2022. Lineage (NCBI taxonomy): Eukaryota > Metazoa > Cnidaria > Anthozoa > Actiniaria > Actinernidae > Actinernus > Actinernus sp. WN-2022. The sequence goes on from JAOWCC010001679.1 coordinate 39,256,729, forward strand.
AATATGAGCGGCTTTATCATAGGGTTATAAAAAAGAATGCGCTCTGCTCTAGGTAGATAGTTCTTAATCTTATTATTAAATTATTTAATTAAAATTGCAAAAGGGTTATAGGCACTTTAAACAAACGAAATGCCTTTTTGTAGGCTTAGAAGTTTGCAGTAATTAAGAAGGTTATAATCAGACTGAAGTTGATCATCTTTTTCTCATCATTGGTCTACCTAAGATCAGCTTTGGAATCTCAGTGTATGTTGTCTCACCACCAAAATGAACTGACAGTGCTCGGACTTAACGGTCGTCTAAAACGAGTAAAAATCTAGTAAAATTAGTAATTTTTTTCCTCCACTCATCCCCTGGATGAGTAGATTTATTTCTCTAAATATGATTTTGATTTAGAACCAGAACAAGACACAAACGATTAAAATAATGATGATAATTTACCTGCGATCGCCGACACGAACGAAAGCAAACAAAAATGCCACGCTCACTAGATTTTGGCAACTAGAGGTCTGGGCTCGAATTATCACGATTTGAATCATGGAAAACAATATGGCGCCATGTTCGTAATTTTCTGCATGCGGCAGTCGTGACATGTGTGTAATTCGTAAACAGAGTCACGGATTATCAGCTTCTTTTATTGTCTAAAGGAAAGGAACAAATAATAATAAATTGGGACCAGTGACATTCCATTTTGGACCAGTACATTTTTAGCTCACTGGTCTCATGGACCACCAGAGCAAAAAGTTAAGTTCAAGCACTGAACTGCAGTTCAGAATTTTTTGAATCATTGCCATAAAGTAACATATGTATATATTTCTTATTTACATGTATTAGACATACTCTCCTGAAGAAATCTGACCATCTTATTTTTCGTAAACTTTGTAAGCAGCCTGGGCATCCTCTGTATGAACTGATTCCCATAAATAATCATCACTCACACTAATAAACCAGTAAAGCAGTCAATTACCCAACTTTAATACAGACCACTTCAAGGACAGTTTCGTACAATGTAAATAGATTAACTTTTAAATATAAATTAGCTAACTTAGATGTTTGTATGAGCTACAGTAGTATTTTTTTTATACATCTTTGCAACTACTGATATGTAGTATTTATTTATAGAATTATTACTATTATTATTAATAAATAAATGGTTTATACAGGAAGCTGTTACCGGGTCTCCCAAGCCAGAGGCTTATATTTAAGTATTCCGATGAACTCCAAGATCAAATTGGAATTTAGGTTGGTTTTTGAGGAGGGAGGAAAACCGGAGAACCCAGAGAAAAACTCTCAGAGCAAGGGCGAGGTACCAATAAACTCAACTCACATATGGCGCCACATCTGGGCCACAGAGGTGAGAGACAAAGCACTTAACCACTGTGCCACATTTACATGTTGTGAAGCTCTCGTACAGTATATCTAAATTAATCATATTATTATTACATGTATTATCATCATCATCATTAATTGTCATTGTAATTATCATATTTTTGTCAGATCAAGATATTGGACTAAATTGTACAATGAGCAAACACACATGTACAGCAGTTGATAGTGGTATTCTTGTTCATACAAACATGTTCCAATTCAGCTTGGTGCAATTTCCCTTCAATTAGTTGTGTCACTATCACATTTACATCTTTCCTGTTGCTTCAACTCAATTATGTGTTTCAGGCCTTCCTGAAGGCTCTTGACTTCTGCTGGAAGTACCAAACTCTCCGCTTTAAGTAATGCCTGGTGTGCAACTGTCTCAGCACCAGCATAATCACCTCGTCGATAGAAAATACAGGCCTGAGCAATACGTAACTGATTGCTAGCAGCTTCACTTATTTGACCACTGTATCTTTGCTGCATTCTCCTAATGCAGTCATTGGCTTCACGAATGTTGTCCTCACTCACTGGTTGGCTGCGAGCAGCTGTAGTGCCACAGTTGAGATTCATCATTGCCAACTTTACTAAAGAAAAATGATGCTTTCGAAGATAAATACTACTATTTTCCAACAACATTCTTTCACAGACAGAAATGCAGTGTTTTAACTCATTCCTGGCATTTTCTGCACATCCTTCATCTGCCTTTTGGTTACTTGCTTTCTCGTAACTCACATATGCTTTTGCAAGATGAGAAGGCACAAATTCCACATTCTGCTCAGCAATGTATACAGATTTATTTGCCTTTGACATCTTGTTTGTTCGCCGGTAAAGCGCAGCAAGTTGGCAGTGTGACAGAGCAACAAGGAACTCTCTCATGTTTATGCCTGGCCGGCTTAAAATCATGTCCTTAGCTAGTTTTACCATCTGCATTGACTGATCATTTTTCATCTGGTAGCTCAAAGCAATACTCTTTTCAATAGTCATAAATATCTCTTCCTCTTGGTGCCCATTTTGTTTTGCCAATTGAAGCCCTCTATCCACCTTGTGATAAAAATCCTCCCATCTCCCATTGTCTCGCAGGGGATAAATCTCATTTGTTATCTTGTAGAATTTATTGAGCCATTTCATAGTGTTTTTATCGATATAGACAACAGGACTCCTTTGAGGTGAGACTATTATACTGCCATCAGCTACGACTGAGTCACCATCATCATTTGACAGGTGACAACTTCCTTGTTCTTGGGAGCTCTCGTGATATGTGACGTCATCTCCGATGATAATCTTACCAGAGTTATTTACAATGTTGATATTAACTATTCGATTATCAAGAGCATTGACATGTTCCCTTAGGTGGCTAATTTTCCCTGAGACAGACTTCACATTGTTTTTATTTTTGCGCTGTCGAAAAAGTACTACATTCTGTCGTTGAATTCTGTTGAGTCTCTTTCTTTGAAGCTGATTTCGAGGTGTGTTTGATACGACGGAACGAAAGCTTCTAGTTCTAACAGCTCGAGAAGGTATCACGGCCTTAGAACGACTAAAAGCGTCTGACGGTGAAAAATCGGCGTGGTAGCTTCTTCTATCGAAGCCTGTCATGGGCTCGTCGATATATTCCTCACCCAAGTCAACAATAACAGTGCCATAATTATGACTAATGGTGATATCGTCTTCCTTGCTAGATGTAGGTCTCTCGATGGCTGTACTTCCTCTATTATCAGTACTTTCACTTTCAGTTTCACTGCCATCGAATTTCATTTGGCTGTCTTCGCTACGATTTGAAGCTCCAACGGTTTCAGCTTTCGACAGATCGTACAAATCAGTGTTGTGGATAATCGAAGGCATTCTCTGAGTTGGTTCCACTTCTCTATATATCTCTCCCAATCGAGTATTATAATATAAAGTCGACTGACAGTGACAGGACTGAGTCATATTTGCCGGCCAGCTTTCCGAAGGAACACTTTCACCTGGAGGACTTTCGTTGAGACTTAACTGGGAGATTGATATATCTACTTCTCTTGGTTTCGCCATGATAATAACATATAATCGAAGTATTGCGTTGATCGTAATATTAACCTCATAAAAACCTTGTTGAAATGCTGAATGCTAGTTCGGCTCGCTGCGGGGGAAAGTCAACCTCGTTACCAGGGTCTTCTCGGTCAGATCCAAGATGGCGGCTACTCCGAGAGAAGACCCTGGTAAACCTTGAACTGTCACGTATTCTGATTGGCTCTTCGATTATGACACTTCATACTTCATACTTTATTTATCTTTCCTTAAAAAGGCTTCTCAAAGACAAAATACAAATACAATACAACTACAGTGTACATGATAATTTGAATTACATCTATTAATTTAACCTATTTTGAGTTTGATATAATTTGCTCTTCAGCTTTCGCTTGAAACTTAAAACGTCTTTACTTAATTTCAGTTCATTATCTAGTGAGTTCCATATTTTTACTGTTCTGTAATAAAAACTTCTCTGACCACTCGCAGATTTGTATTAATTGCGAGTTTCACGACCACTAATATTGAAGCGCTTCGTGAATTTAGATATTAAATAACCTGGTGCGGAATCAGTCATACATTTGAATGCCAGAGTGGCACTTCTAAAATACACTAGCTTATCTACTGGGAGCCAATTTAGCTCTTTTAGTATAGGTGTAATATGGTTATACTTTTTGGCCCCGCTAACAATACGACAGGCATAGTTTTGACATGATTGTAGCTTACGTATGTTTCTATTAGATGCATTTGCCCATACATTCGAGCAGTAAAGCAACTTACTAAATACTAATGTATTAATAAAAGTAATTAAAGTGTTCTTATTAAACGCGTGTTTAACACGGTTTATTTGTGCTAGTCGAGAAAAGCATGAAGAAACGGTCTTAGTAATGTGTTCATCGTAGGTTAAGTTCGTGTCTAAGATTACGCCCAAGTCTTTGGCACTGCATGGATACTGGTAACAGCTCCTTTCCTAGCAATGAAATCTTAAAATATTCTAGTTCAGCTATCTTCTGTTTACTACCAAATACCCAAATACTAAGAGTTCAGTTTTATCTGGGTTTAATAATAAGCGGTTCTGACAGCACCACTTGCTGACGTTAAATAAATCTTCTTCTATATCAGTTATTGTAGATGTCCTCTCTCTCAGATTGAATGATATAAGTAGTTTGGTGTCGTCCACATAACTCTTTGCAATACATTTCGATTCTGTGGTACAGAGGTGAGATCATTCGTATATATACTGAATAGGAGTGGTGCCAGTATGCTCCCTTGAGGCACGCCGCTGACCATAGTAAGAGGCTCAGATAGGGCTGAGTTAATTCGGACACACTCAAGTAGCTACGAAACCAGTCTGTGCATGAAGGTGAAGCCCCTACATCTTGTAGTTTAGAGATCATCAGTTTGTGGTCGACGCTGTCGAAAGCCTTACTCATGTCTAAAAGAACCAGAGCAGTTAGTTTTTTGTTGTCAATGGCCTGGAGAATATTGTCTGTTGTTTCAATGACAGAAGTTTCTGTAGAGTGAAATTTCTTGTTTCCACTTTGGTTATTTGACAGCCTTCCCTTTGATATGAGATATGATGTAAATTGATTGTGGACGATCCTCAGTCACAGACTTTCGATAATATTGGTAGGAGCGAAATCGGTCTATTTTTATTCGCTTGTTCATAGTCTACATCTTTAGGTATTGGAGTAATTTCAGCTAGTTTCCATTGTGCAGGGAGGTGTTGGTGCCGGCTATTGAAGTGTTTGCAATGGAAGTAAAAACTGGGAGAATAGGGCCTAGGCAGTCCTTAATTACACGGATCGGAATCTTATCAATCCCTGGAGCTTTGTTAGAGGGCATAGATAATATTATATCCTAGACGTGTTTACAAACAATGGGGCTCAGTGAGAATTGTTCGCATGTTTGGTATTCTCTTGGGATGAAGTTATCGCTGCTTCCTGTCACAATATTGTATTCATTGGCCATGCAGCGATTTGATATTCTCGATGGTAGTTTGACCGACAGAAACGAAAAACTTATTGAATTCGTCAGCAACAGTTTTATCGTCTTTGCTAAAGATACGCTGTGATTTAGACTTGTTTGGTATGCAGTGACGGATTGTTTTCCAAATACTGTTGGTGTTGTTTGGATTTTTCTGTATCTACTCAGCGACAAAATCCCTTTCTGCAATTCGAATTTCACGTTTTACCTCCTGTCTGAAGAACCTATATGTCGTCCATGCCAAGGGATCATTTGTTTTCTTAGCTGCTTTATGCCATTTATCCCTAGTCTTCATTAATCCACGGATATTGTCAGTAACACATGGGTTAGGTTTCCCGCGAACTTTAAAAGTTTTGACAGGTGCATGTTGTTCAAGAATATCGTTGAATAATGTATCAAATACATAGAGTTTGTCGTCAACATCGTCGAAAATATCCACAATGGACCATGGTACTAAGGAAATATCCCTGTCGAATGCCTCAGGCTTATAGTGTTTAAAGCTTCTAGTAGTAATGTACACTGGTTTGGTGCGCATTTGTTTCAGTTTGAGAGTGATATAAATTAGGTCATGGTCACTCGGACTGAGCTTTGTAACACTGCGGCCTTTTGCACTTGCTTCGTGTCACTGGATGCAAGAATAACGTCCAGAATTGAGCTAGAGGACTCAGTAACCCGGGTTGGCGTGGTTATGAGCTGTGTTACATTGTAAGAGCTACAAAAGTTATTAAGGGCTTTATAACCAAGGGTTGTTCTAACGATGCTTTTTATTGCTCAAACGGACTGAGTCCAGAGAGATGAATTTGTATATAGATTCGATTGCTCAAATTTTATCAATAAAACGATTTTAAATAACCTTAAAACACGTTGTGTAGGTAGAGCAATAGATGAAGTGCATTACTGGGTAGTTTTCTGGTAAGTTTCATTAGTGAGAAAGCCAGGAGAAGCCGTTAAATCTGAACATGTGCTATCGATCGCTTCGCTTCAACGCTAACAGAAAATGAACGGCTTTTTAGGATTCTCTTCTAGCTTAGATACATCCTGGTAGCTTTGTGATACTCTTCCACTGTTTCTTTATCCAAGTAAACTCCATTTCGAACTGTTTAGTAGACCTGTTTTCACTTCGTCGTTCGCCGCGTGGAAATACCGTTAATCGCATCTAGCTCACTCCGGTTTGGGATACCTATGGTTTGTGGGCACGTGTTAAACATTTCCATATTTAGCTTGGCCGCCATATTGGATGCCCACATCACGTGATTAAAATCTCCAGGATTTCTGGAGATTTTTGGTCACGTGATTCAGCGTTTACCAGGGTCTTCTCTCGGAGTAGCCGCCATCTTGGATCTGACCGAGAAGACCCTGGTCACGAGGTTGGGGGAAAGTTTCCATGCGAGAAAGTTTCCATGCGAGACCTCGTTCCCAGGGCTCTTTACGCGCCTAATCCAAGATGGCGTCGAAAGTACCCCGCTGTTATAGGTTAGCCTGCTTGCAGGCTCTGGTTGATTTGGGGTTCCTGTGGTGTGGGAGAGGAGGGGGAAGGAGGCGAAAGAGAAAGGAGAGCCTGCAACAAAACCGTGTTTTTGAAATTTCCCATTCGTCCAGTATTGTATTGTATTGTATCTGATTGGTTGAACCTAGAAGACGCGCGCGCACTTTGTTTGAAAATGGCGTGTCAGTTATGGTGTAAGCAGCACGCGCGAGCTAAAATAATAATAATAATAATAATAACTTTAATCCTTATACCAACAACGGTACATTGGAATTACGGTAATAACAGTACAACTGTATAAACACCTAAATACAAAACTAAGAAGTATTACAAGCATTGAACAAGACAATGATATCATAGCAATATTTGGCTGAAAACTTCATAATCGAATCGTCCTTCATTGACATTATATATAAAAACAAAGCCCGCTTACTAAAATATCGAAATGAAATTAACTGTTTACATCCAACAGGTTATTAATGAAATCTTCCCTATTAAAAGAGTTATAAAATTCCTTTATTACAAGTCATTAAATAGTGAAATTCGTCTCCTACTTCACCCAAATCGCACATTGTACAAACACGTTCGTCATGTGGAATTGTTTTATATCGGCCAGACTCAGCAGGCAATTTGTGCGAGAAATCCTTAGCTTAGTCACCGCCTGACGATATTTAATGTTTGAAATATGAGAGAGATACTTTTCAAAACCTAAATTAAACTTAACTTGTTTAAATGTGCGTAATTTCCCGCCGCTACAATGTGGTAAACCACCCTGTTGAACTTGACCTTTCCAAACGTAATCATAATAATCATACAATTTCGATTTTAAGTATTTGGCCAAAGTTCCAATTTGCTTAGAAGGTACAGAAAGATCCTGAAGAGATTTCAAACCACATAACTTTAGGGTATAATTTGTGAACATTACACCCTGAAAATTTGATTGTATACACTGGTATGCGGCTTTCCCTACGAGGGTATCACTATAAAAAGGGTCCTTCGTGCGTAACCAATACTTCACCACTAATACGGAAATATGTACAATCATAGGTACTCTGCCTAACTCCGCATAGACTGCTAAATTAGTAGCTTTAGAATGAACACCTAAAACACGCTTGCAAAATTTCAAATGAAGCTTCTCTAAATCATAAATGTTTAAAAAGATCAAAACTAGATATTTTTCCCAACATATATACTCCCCAAATTTCACAGCCATACAATAACACCGGAACTACAACCGAGGAGAAGAGCTTCAACAGTACTTTAACCGGAACATTCTCAACATTAGAGAAGCTTTTAAACAGACTGTGGTAAGCCCGTAGAGCTTTATTATACAAAGCCTTTTGGGCAAGTTTGAAACTACCGGCAAAATGAAACGTTATCCCTAGATAAGTATACTCATCTACACAAACTAACTGATCATTGCCAAAATACCATTTAGATGTCGCAAACAAACGTCTCTGGGCCTGTGTTCCAAATTAACTCGTAACTTCCACCTACGAGTATATAAGAATCAAGTCTACGAAGACAATATTGCAACCCAGATTCGGATTCAGATAAAAGTACTAAGTCGTCAGCATAAAGTAAGCTATTCAACTTCGAATCACCTAACACCACTGGATCGCATGTTGCACTAAACAAATCAGGAATGTCATTTATAAAAATATTAAACAACGTAGGGCTAAGATTACACCCCTGTTTCACCCCAATATCTGACTGAAAAAAAGGAGTGACTCCTTGATTCAACTTCACCGCCAATTTTACAGAAGAATACATACTAAGAAGAATGTGTATAAACTTTCTACTACATCCGTACTGAATTAGTTTGAAAAACAACCCCTCTCTCCAAACACTGTCGTATGCCTTCCTAAAGTCAATGAAACAAGCAAATAGAGCGGATTTCAATTGAGTGTCGGAAGTGTTTTGGTTTTGCGTTTACTAAGCTCTCCTATTGGCTGAGAGAGTAAACCAACCAATCAGAATCCAAAGCAAAACGAAACGCAAATTGGTTTTGGTTTTGCTTTGGTTTGTCATTGGCTCACAGGGAAGCCATTTATGAGTTACTTGTGATTACTCGCTCCTATGATTGGCTGGCTGTGGGTAATTTGCGTTTGGTTTTACTACACTCAACTGAAAACCGCTCTAATGGTTTATGATTAGCCTTATAGAAGTCTATCATCGTTTTCAAAACCAGTACATGATCAGATGTTCTGAAACCTTGCCTAAAACCTATTTGGCATTTATTCAAGATTTTGTTTTCTCTTAAAAAGACATTTAAGCGAGCATTTAAAATTAACGTAAAAAAAGTTCCAAGACAACTGCTAATGCAAATGCCCCTGTAATTACCACAATCTAACCTACTTCCTGATTTATGGAGAGGTACAATTAAACCTTCTGACCAAATGCGCGGAAAAACACCACGAGACAAAACCACATTAAAAAGTTTGACAAAATAAGGTGCTAAAATATCCAGATACTTTGATGATTTCGTTATTCACCGAGTCACTCGCACTCGCCTTTTTACTTTTAAGCCTTTTGGATAAATTACAAACTTCTTCAATAGAAATAGGCTCGTCAAGAATCTCACTATTGCTAGCAGCCCAAATTTGAAAATCTTTCACAATTTGAGCTTCATCACTGCAACCGGCCTCCGTTATAAAACTGACTTTGTTCAAATCTTTGAAATAGCTATACCATTCTGCCGGGGATACGTCGTTAGAAACACCTGCGGACTTATGCGTTTTAATAAGGTTTACTAGTTTCCAAAATTCTTTTGGATTAGTGTCTTCCAAGACACGAATTTTGTCTAACATCTCACTCTGAAACCTTCTTTTTGACCGTTTAATTAACCGCTTATAATCCTTTTTCGTCGAAAAGAATTTTTGTCTCAAAAAAGGATCATTTGGGTATTTCGAAACTAAATACCCCAAATTTCGTAGTTCCTTTTTAAAATCATGACAGCTCTTGTCAAACCATTTCTGCTTTTGCACTGTTTTCCTACGAGTCCTCCTAGGACCGCTTCTATTTCTAATAAACATCACTTTTGTAGAAGCAGAAACTATAATGTTTGTGAATTTATTAACTAAAGATTCAACGTCCGAACTTCCTTCATCTGAAGAGTCAAACAAACTATCCAACTCGTTATGAACCTCTTCAGAATCAATGCTGTCACAAAACACACCTTTCAATTCATCATTCCACAAAAACGCCATCGGATGCGGCGTTAATTCCATTTGATTTTCCAACACACTAGGAACTTCAGCCTTCATAGCAAAAGATAAAAAGCAATGATGCGAAAATTCTGTTACACTAGATACAAAAAAATGGCTCATAAACGGAAATAAATTATTAGAAACAATAGCATAATCAACCACACTTGCACCATTGTATACGTAAGTCTGGCACGTAAACTGACCGAGGAAATCCCCTTTCGTTCTACCATTCAGTTAGAGTAATCAAACAATTACCACAACACAACTCAGCTAAAGATCTCCCATAAGTATTTATCTGATTATCTCTCGAGTTTCGTTGCTCAATAGAATCAGCAACAACGCCCAAACAATCAATAGCATCCTCTACAGTATCATCCAAACTGCCCATTCTAGCATTGAAATCACCGCACAAAATAATCTCGCCCTTCCTTGCAAAGTTATAGATACTTTCCTGAAGAGACTCAAAATGATCCTTATCCAGTCTCCTCTCCCTAGGGGATTTTTGGAGTGGAATATAAACGGTGCAAATAAAGATGTCACGTTTCAAGTGAAATAACTCTTTTTCTAACTTCCACCAAACAAACTCCTCGCTACTTTCCTTATCAAGAATTTTAACACCTTTTCTCATAGAGGATTTAACCAAAATCGTTATTCCACCAGAATTCCTGCGAGATTTTTTTAGCGCTTTCCTGCACTTTGAAAAGGAATAAAAACCTTCAATATTAAGATCGGGATGACCATAGGGTAACCAAGTTTCAACCAAAGAAACAAAATCGAACTTTTCGATTTCCGAAAGAAAATCTTCATCATTTAACTTCCCCGAGAGGCCCTCAATATTCCAAGAGCAAAATCTCAAAAACTTCTTGCTTAGCATAACTAGACAATCAGAACTACAGACTGTCCCTTATCAGTCAACAAAAGGACAAGCAAACGAGACAAAAACGAAACCAAAAGGAAAGAGAAAAGAAAGAAAACTCAAAACATTCTAATAAGACCGCAAACCACTGAAAGGAAACCCTTCTAAATAGCTGATCTTACTTGATTATTTATAGGTGGGAAACTTTTCACTCATGATCAAATCATTTTTCTGCTGTTATCTCTCATTTTCTCAAGTTTTTATTATCAAACATGCAGTAGAAATACAAGGGGTTCAATGCTAGGGTACATTTATAACAGAATCTCGTCGAAAATGTTGATTTTAAAACTCTTTGTGCAACGTGTAACTTGCAATGGTATGTGACGTCATGGGGGGCGAATTTCAAAAACACAAGGTCTTATCGCAGGCTCTCCTTTCTCTATATCCTCCTCCCACCACAGGAACCCCAAATTAACCAGAGCCTGCAAGCAGGCAAGGGCATTGTAATAAAGAATTTCAAGATGGCGGCTAAACCTGGAAGAGATCGTGAGTGAAATAGCCTGCTTTCAGGCGGTAGATGGTAGATGGTGTTTTTTTTCGCGTGCGCAGCAAACAGATCATCGAAGCGGCCGCCATATTAGCCGAGCGTGATTGACACCTGGGATCGAATGACAAATGGAGGGGGGAGGGGGTGAAGTATTTCAGCTTCTTCTCCCCCACCCCCTCCATTTGTCATTCGATCCCAGGTCTCAATCACGCTCGGCTAATATGGCGGCCGCTTCGATGATCTGTTTGCTGCGCGGAAAAAAACACCATCTACCGCCTGAAAGCAGGCTATGAGTGAAACAAAACAGGTAAGTCTCCCTTGCTACAATCGGAAATGGCCACCTGTGCCGTTTAAGGTAAACTTTTATGACTGGATGGCATTCCAAATGCTTCAGGTGTCGATCCACCTATGCAATATACTGGCGCGGTTACCCAGTTCCCATACAAACCTTTGTAATTTGCAATTGGTCATGCTTCGGCAAAGCGCTCTGAAGAAAATTGTAATTACAGCAAGCTGACCTAATAAGGAGTAACTGCAGAACGTACGTATTATTATTTCTACGTATTAACAATTGTCAATTCATTTTCCATTGTTTTCAAACCCAACCATTTTACTGAACAAACCCACATATCCACATATGAGCATGCGGTCTTTCTATCGGCGCGCATGCAGAGCTTCGAGTTGTCCTTTTATCAGTTTCCTGTTTACTGCTTTTGTCGTTTTTGGATTTAATACTTCGAATCCCTAGGCTAGGGTGTAGAAGTTTGACTCAAAATTTAGCCCGTGGATACGGCACTTTGACACTGAAATTCAATTTTAGATCAAGGTCCCCACCTCAGCCAAATCTACATAGCTTATAATCATGGCGGTGAACCCGGAATGTGAGTGGAGGGTGGTGTTGAACGAAAGCGAGAATTCTATTAGAACTCATCAAGCCGATATTCTTATTTTCATTTGATCTGGACCTCCGCAAATCGTTACTCACAACTGACGAAGACATACATCTAAGTTCAAGCAGTGTTCAATAATAATATCCATTCTCCATCTTTTAACTAGCCTGATTTTCAGACGGTACGAGGTCGTCCGCTCGCTTCCTCTGAATGAACGATTCCAATGCTTCCTTCTGCTCTGGATATAGCTTCTAAATCCTGAAAACTTTACGACTTCGGTGGACACACTGCTCAAGTTCTTCCCAAACGCTAGCGATTCGTATACCCCCACCCCACAGCGATTTGTGTTCCGGACTTTAGTGCTCATTTAAGCTCTACAGCTCCCTACCGTTAGAGCACAGACCACAAGGAGTGATTTTACAGGGTTGACGGCATCCTCTTGGCCGTTTACTTACCTGCATGAGTGAACAACAGGCAGTCGTCGCCGCAAAAACTCGCTTTAGCTCGTTGGGAAAACGAATCGCTAGTGATTCATGTACAGACCAAGAAGCCCTGAGTGGCCTTAACTCGGGCCACCTAGGAATCGGTGAATACATGTAATTCTAGCATATTTAGCTTGTAGTTATTGTATCATACATGGTTTGTGCTTATAGGGTAGCCGGATAATTGATTCACTACTAAGGCTACAAGTAAACAGTAAAGTGAAAAACCATCTTAGATGATGTTGAATGTGTTGATACATCCATGAAAGTAACACTACAAACCACTAGATAAATTTTCACTTTTATTTTTTGTTACCATTTCTCTTTCTTTCTGTTTCTTCTGTGGACTGTTTTATCGTTGAATAGAGTAGAACGGCTTGCCCCTGTTGTTTGAAGCACGATTAAGATAATATTAACTTGAAAGGTAATCATTAATTTGATTTACTAACTAGTGGACTTTTGATTTTGGGTAGCTGCTCTTATGGGTGTTTTTTGGCTAATTTGTTTTCGGATTGGGCTACCTGTGGCACGCGGTCAAAATGGGGCGAGGAGAAAAGGGAAGGAGGGGGAGGGGAAGGGGAGAAAAGGAAATAAGATTCTCCTCGCCCCATTTTGTCCGCGTGCCACAGGTAGCCCAATCCGAAAACTAATTAGCAAAACACCACCCATAAGAGCCGCTAAGCAGGCTAGATTTTGGGTTAAAAACTTTTTTTATTTCTATTGTCTTGTAATCCTAGGACACATTTCACAAAGAGAAACAAAATCCCTGGTTAATATTGAAAGGGGCTGTGTCGTGGTGAGGTCTCTGCAGGTTATTTTCAGCGATTTCCAGATGAACTGACGAACCTCGCGCACATGTGCGATGGTTAGAGCCAAAGCCAATATGACTAGAGCAGATTTCGTACGAGTGGGACGAACTACAGCACTGACTACAGCACGGTTACCGTACGGCATGCCGTGACGTTGAAATGGTTTCCCGTTGTGTTTGCCCTGCTGATCCAATCGAATTACGGAAATACGGCACGACGCAGTTACAGCAAGGCTACGGACATGCCGTAGTTTGTCCCGCTAATACGAAATCTGCTCTAACAAACTGAATAGACGCAGCCTGGAAGGAAAATATTGCATATCATTTCAATCAAGCACTGAAGGAGACTGTTTCTAGCCAATTAACAATTGACTTCACGCATGCGCAACACCATCAGGTGCGTGAAGGGGCGTCCTCGAGGCCCCTGAAAGTGGACAAGCGAGCGCCGTATAGGCGCGAGACGCCTGCTAACACATGACCTTTTTGTTTTAAGCGGGTGTCTGTGCGCCGACAGACACCTCCTGGATCCGCCACTCAGCTTGTCATAGCCCCTTTATTCATGATTAACAATCTTAACATGCTTTGAACAACGGAGGCCATGTAGAAGAATACGACAGGCAACAGTGAAGCCTGTAGAAAGTACACCACCTTTTATATTAACAGTCTACATGGACCAACGTCATGGGTTAGTAGTTTGGCTACTCTTTAATGCACAACTGTCTTGAAGGTTTTCCACTGAGATTCCTAAAAAAAAACGTCTTGAATTACATCTCAAACAGTAAGTACTTCCTCTCGGTCAATGTAGCAACTTGTCAAGGAGCAACTTGGTATGGTGTGGTGTTGTTGTTTTTGTGTTGTTTTGTTTTTAGTCCAAAATAGGATCTTAAATGGGCACTGTCAATAGTATTGAAACTTCAAGTTACTTTAAAACAAAACTACAAAAATAACACCCTGAGATAGAAGAGAAATACCAGGGGAATGTCCTGATATGATTTTCAAACTTTATCGATAGAGGATGGCAAAGATTGAACTAGTTACAAAAGCTTATTCTAGAAACTTGATTACAGTTACAGTGAACCGATTTCAAGTTGCTCTAAATTTCTCTTATAAAAGCAGGGTTTTTCATCCACTCTTCCTTGATAAAACTAAGAACAGAATGTATATGAAGCTAGTTGAACCGACTCTACATCCATATTTTCAAGTTTGGCCTCTATATTTCCACTAATGATTTCCCGCCAGACGAGTTCTGGTGCGTGGTTCTTCGATTCTGAGAATTGAATTCTGATTGGCCACCGCAGCCACACATTCCATTCCAAGGCACTAGTCGTCCGTGGGGCTAGCGCATTGCATGACGACCCTAAGGAGGAGACCATTTCTTCTGTTATAGGAATACTAGAATCGTTATGTATATCAGTATTGAAACGGCTTTGGCAGTTACTGCACAGGGAATCCTCAACAGCACAATCCCACAATAAGATCTTCTACACTGTCCCTTTGAGAGACCTTGCTAACGTCGCTTTTTGTCTTTCATAGCTTGCTTGCTCGCTTCTCTTCTTCTCTGGTTTATTGGGTTTCTCGGATCGAATATTTCGAAAGTGTCCTCGTTTTGAATGTTAGCGTCTTTTACATTAGGCCCTTGCGCGTCACATTTCAGTGCATGAGACATCCTGGAAAAAAGGGAAGAAAACAACAGTTTGTTTTCACTTCGGTAGCAGGACATCCGTTGGCTGCAAGATGCAAGATATACACACTGTGTACACAACTAAAGGGTGTCGAAAATTAAGACAACACAGCATGGACGCAATTTATGTAACCTCAACGTATACACAATCTAGATAGTGTCATGCTAAATTCCAATTCAATATGTGGTTTAGCCGGGTCCTAACTTTGATCAGCCCCTACGGTTGTTTCAGGTCCCGTTAAAATTTAGTGTGCGCGTGTTTTTTTATGGACAATAAGATAGCTCCGAGAAAGGGTTAGCACCCAAACGATCAGGAGTCAAGTGTGCTGTAGTACCAGTTATTGGGATGGGGAAATTGTGCCACTCGCTCACTATGATGTTAGCAAATCGATATTAAAACGAGCTCTGTTCGGTTTCCCGAGTCAAGTGTCAGGAGTCAAGTGTGCTGTAGTACCAGTTATTGGGATGGGGAAATTGTGCCACTCGCTCACTATGATGTTAGCAAATCGATATTAAAACGAGCTCTGTTCGGTTTCCCGAGTCAAGTGTCAGGAGTCAAGTGTGCTGTAGTACCAGTTATTGGGATGGGGAAATTGTGCCACTCGCTCACTATGATGTTAGCAAATCGATATTAAAACGAGCTCTGTTCGGTTTCCCGAGTTAAGTATCAGGAGTCAAGTGTGCTGTAGTACCAGTTATTGGGATGGGGAAATTGTGCCACTCGCTCACTATGATGCCGGTTAGCAAATCGATATTAAAACGAGCTCTGTTCGGTTTCCCGAGTCAAGTGTCAGGAGTCAAGTGTGCTGTAGTACCAGTTATTGGGATGGAAAATTGTGCCACTCGCTCACTATGATGTTAGCAAATCGATATTAAAACGAGCTCTGTTCGGTTTCCCGAGTCAAGTGTCAGGAGTCAAGTGTGCTGTAGTACCAGTTATTGGGATGGGAAATTGTGCCACTCGCTCACTATGATGTTAGCAAATCGATATTAAAACGAGCTCTGTTCGGTTTCCCGAAGAAAGTCCGATTATCCTATCAACATTTCGTGGCTAACCAAAGTATAATATTGTACTCTGTTTTCCATGTAAAACAAGTTCTCTTATTTTCTTATTGTTTATTTTAAGAACAATATAGTCGCAAATGTTTAAGGAAGTGTTGTTTTTGTGTGGTAAATGCTTTGAGAATGTGTTAACTGACTACGTCAGCGCAGTTTAGCTCATGTAATATATATATTTAGGCAAGCCTAAATGCGGAGCTCCCAATTATCTGAACTGAGAAACGACCCGAAAAAAAACGATAAACTATATAAAGAAAACAAAGATTAAAAACACAAAACTAACTAGTAGAATTAAGGGAAATCAGTGCAAAATGTTTAGAAGAAAAAGAAGATAACGGAAAATGAAAAAAAAGAACGAAAACAATCATCACTGGCAACTGGCCGAGGCCTGGCTTCAACAGTGCACGCGCAGGTGAAGCACCTTTTCAGGAACGTCGCTCGCCGCGCGTCGGGGTTGGGTCGGGGTTGGGTCGGGGCGCGAGGGAAACCGGAAGTCAGCCATGAATGATGAGATGAGAAAAAACCGGACCGGGTCACCAGCCAATCAGAGCGCGCGATTTCAGTGGATTCCAAACCGGAAAAAATAAAAGTAATTAACAGAAAAACGTCATGCCATATTAAAAATATGGCAAAAGGAATGGAAAGAACTCGTGTGTCTGACTTACCATCCCGTGTCCTCCATATCATCATCGTGTTGACTCTCAGTCGTGTGTGTATCATCCTCAGGTTCTTCTTCCTCTGCGTGGATTAACTTGGCCTCGAAATCAGCCAAGAGGGAGTACGTCTGAGGAAAAAAAGAAAATTACAGCGCTTTACATTTACATGTAACCTTATAGCCTGCATTAATAAATGCGGTTTCAATAGTTTATCCACATGTACAGAAAGCATTATTATTACCATGTGAAAGAGCATGTCGACATTAGTGATCTTGAGTGGAGAAATTTGAGTGTTGTAGCTTAAAAAGCAATAACGTTACAGCCATTTGAAATTAGAGAGATTTACATTGTATAAGAGAAAAACAACAGGCCTTTCTAGCCTCGCTTTCATGTTTTCCTGCAGTTGAAATGCCAATAACTCGACAGCAATTCTACATATTGTTTTAAAACTGAACAAAGTTATTAGTTTAATGTGATCTTTCAGGTGATAGCATTAGTTTGGTTCTCAGTGCAAATTAGTTTAGCTCTGCAAAAACTGCATGTTCGCATTTATTTAGAAATTCCGGCTGCAATCTACTTGTAAACCACAACGTCAGTCAAAATGAGATTTTTATGTACAGAGTTTGGGATCAAATTCTACTTAATTGAGGGTCGTTATATCGAGGATTCGTTATACACGACCCTCGGTTATAACGCTGTTCCAGCAAAAGCACCAAGATGTTCGTTATATCGGGGTTTCCTACTAACAGTTACACAAGATTGTTACACCTTTTATTATTGACTCGGGCATTAGGCACGAGAGAACAAATGTGCTGAAATAAACAACATGTATCCGGCTGTGTGCAGTGGTTTACATTTGTCAAGAATATGTAACTGAAAGTTGAGCTATCCCAGAGGAATTAAAAAATCAAAGAGAGTTAATTAGTCATGCAAATGAAACGATTACTCGTGAGCCTCAAAACTGTTTGTTATAACGGCCATTTCGTTATACCCGGGATCTAACCCATACGAACTACTGTATTTTTGCCGGGCTTAAAAACATGTTCGTTGCATCGGGGACTTCGTTATAACCAGGTTCGTTATAACGGAGTTCAACTCTAAAAAGCTTCATTAACTTTATGTAAATAGCTTCTTACGAGTTCGCTTTCGTGTACCTACGTTTTCGTACTATCATGGAAATATTGGGTTATTCCCAGCCAATCAGAATGCAGATATCATTGTATGGATATCATTGGTAATGTTAAGAAAAGACAAATATGAAACTGGATGGACAGCTGGCTGGTACTCGAACACAATGAATCGCGCCGACGCAGTTGCTCTACCTGCTCGTCTCTGCCTCCACCTTTGGCTCGTATCGATGATTTTTTCTTGGTCAAGTAATCCTGTCTCTCAGCTCGAAACTCCGCGAGAACTGACGTGCGAGAATCCTTTTCTGAAAGAGAAAACAAAATACGAACGTGTGAGAAATTACATGAAAAAAGGCAGCGAAACGTCTGCCGCAGTTTAAAGTACTTCACAGGGCTCGCATATTCGCAAACTGCCGGTAAGGTCCAACAACGTCCCAGGGTCTTCTCGGTCAGATCCAAGATGGCGGCTGCGCGGAAGACCTTGGGAACGATGTTGGGTAAGGTTCTGGCTGATTGGAAGGGTATTTGTGGTTTGTTTGGTCAGGGTTAATCGTAGAGCAGCTTTCGATTGAGTATCGAAAGCAACAAGTGATTGCTTTGGTTTTGCGTTTGCTTACATTTCTATTGGCTGTAAGAAATGTTTTCCAGTTATCAGCCAATCAAGTTCTGGACTAAAACCAAACGCAATCACACAATCAGGTTTTGTTTTAGCGACAGTATCGACGACTGCGTTTCCTTTGTCTCGTGATTGGTTCAAGTAAAACCAATCATGAATTACTTCAGTTCGTGATTGGCTCATTGTGTTTTCACTTGCTCTTGTGATTGGCTATGTAACTTACTTTGGTTTGGTTTTACTTCACTCAACTGAAAACCGCTATTGTTTGGTAAGCCATGTTCTTTGTTGTGATTGGCTATCCTATTGTTCATTCGCCAATGGTGTGGCTCGTTCAGAGTACTAGGTACTGACCCCAAAATGCGAGTAGATTATTAGGAGGAATGCATGCGAGTAAAATATCATGACAACTCGCGACTGTTGCTAGTAAAATCTTGCTGAACTATTTCTGTTTTTTTTGGCTTTACTAATAATAGGTGAAATAGCTAAAACGCTAGTTTCTGCAGGACAATGGATAAACGAGCACGGCTGGAACGAGTCGGGATAAAATGTAATTGCATTTGTTTAGTCTCCTGAGTTTCTTAGAAAAAGTGAGGTTTTTTAAATCTTCCTCTCAAACCCCCGCGATTTAATAATAGGTGAGGAAACACAGAGAGATACGTGGTTTACAAATTTGTTAGTGCCAGCGAAACCAAGGAAAAGAGACTTTGGCATAGAAACGTCTGCGCAAGGTTAGTTTCTGAATAGTGTATCCCGACTCGTTCCCAGTCGTGCGCGTTTTACTCAGTTTCGCTCAAACTCTGAACCCGCTTATCCCGTCGGTTGTGGACGTCATTCCACCCTTCTTGATTCTGATTGGCTACTTTGGTACCTACATGTAAACCATTCAAATGCCCAAGAAATCTGCAACTTGTTTCTCATCGATTGACATTCTATCCAGTGAGCTAGACTAGAGGCAGAGTATGAGAGCAGGTT
Organism: Actinernus sp. WN-2022; assembly: GCA_030867875.1. Taxonomy (NCBI): domain Eukaryota; kingdom Metazoa; phylum Cnidaria; class Anthozoa; order Actiniaria; family Actinernidae; genus Actinernus; species Actinernus sp. WN-2022. Next base: position 39,276,476 of record JAOWCC010001679.1, read on the forward strand.
AAATCAAAACTCTAACTGAACAAAGATAGTCTGGGTCGCACAAACATGAAAAGCTCAGTGATAGATTTGTACTCAGCTGATGATATGGAGCCAGTTTGCGGTCGCCTGCATGCGTGATAAGCTCAGGGGGAGGAGAAGTGGACCCCTCCGCTCCCGCTCCCACCTCCCGCTGCGCTTACCACGCATGCAGGCTAGTTTGCGGCAACCAATTGCAACCTGCCAACATCCTGTCATACCTTCCTTTTCTGCCCTTTTTTCGTCTTCCTCCTTTTTTCTTCTCGAATCAACGAGTTCTCTTTGTAATCGTTTGGATTCCTCTCGAAGTTTGATGCTAAAAAGGAAAATTTACGAGTTTTCTTGTGTTCTCGCAACGATCCACGTATTTATAACAAAGAACAAAGTTACGGAAAATGAGTTTGATTGTTTCGGTGAATTATATATACATTATATAGCTGATCGATATTTACAGATCAACCGCTTTTTGTCACTCGAAATAAAATTGCCATCAAAGTAATAAAGGGAATTTTAGATCATTATTTGTGAAAAAGGAGTTCAGGCCTCCATATTTATGCTTCTTTGAGAGAGCTTGATGCCATACATAATAATAACTTTATTACAGTGTCAATGTATTTAGCTGTTCAGCTAATGGGGGACACTTTAACAGAAGATAGAGTAAAATAAGATAAAAAAGTAACCTAGAGTTATGTACAATTTTAAAATCTACTATAACTATACTTAAATATATTATAAAATCTAAAAATTTATATGCAGAGCTAATTATATCATGAGCTGCATAATATGCAGCAGTAAGAATTGTTATCTATTAAGCTTGATATATCTAACTTTCGTATATTATGTTTAAACGCATTTAGACTGGACACAGTCCTAAGACTAGGCCTAAGCTTTGTCCATATAAATGGTCCCAAGTATCTAATTGAATGCTTTCCATAACTAACTGTTTCAAACCTAGGTATATCGAATTCACTGTTTCTGAGCGAGTAACGCGTACTTTTACTTTTGAACAAGCCCGAGACACTACTCGGTACAAGTCCGTATTTAACCTTGTACATCAGTGTAGCAATATCCTGTAAACGTCTATTATACAATGTTGGTAGCTTGGCACGGTTCAGGAGTTCCAGGTATGACTCTGACTTAGACCTGTAGACTGCCCTCAACGCTCGCTCCTGAACACGTTCAAGCTTCCTGCAGTCTGATGACTTACAAAAATGTCAAACTAAATGACAGTAAGTTAAGTGGGGCAGAATTGACGACATATATAGTGATAGCTTAGCTGTACAAGGTATAAGATTACGTAATCGCATAAGTACTCCTACTTTCCGACTAGCCTTGGTGCATAATTCACTTATGTGACTAGTAAAATTCAAACGTTCGTTAATGTATACACCTAATAGCTTAACTAAAATTGAAAACTTTTCACTTAAATCACAGGCAATTTTCTGCAATTTTCCTCCTTTTTCTTAGGCTTTCATTGTCAAATATGTGCCAGAAATACCGATTATTCAATGCTAAATTACATTTCCGAAAGAATCTGCAAAATCTATGATTGCAAGATACTTTGTGAGAAGTGTAATTTCCGCTGAATTGCATAGTTTTGAAGACTAGTCTAGTATGGATAATTGTTTTCGTGTATGTGATTATTGTAATAATATTGCGTACCTTCTGTCGGATGTGTCATTTGTATCCTGTACTTCACTATCTTCTTTTCCAGTCTTGTGTTTCTTAAGTTTCTGCCGAACTTCTTCTCGCATTTTGTCGTCAAACTCTTTTTCCTCCTGAAGGAAAAACACACTCTCTTTCACATCCAATGTTCATTATTATTTCTTTCTTGTAACGGTCTTCCGTTAAGGCCAATAATTATCACGCCATACCATGTAATTTTTTTTCTAAGAGGGCATGTACATGTACTCCAGTACTTTGCCCGTCACCATATTTAGATTCAGATTTAGGGGAGAGGAGGCTGGGAATGGGTGGGCCTTGTGGGCGTGGATGGCGCAATATGGTTCATTATGCATGATACTACTACTAATAATAATTAGAGTATTTATATAGCGCTAAAACTATAAATATTCTAAAGCGCTGTTAAAATCGCTAATATATATATATATATATATATATATATATATATCAATACTAAAAAAAACACTAATGGTAAATACTATAATAAAATAACTATACAATACTAATAAAGTAATAAAATAAAGTAATAAAGTACTAAAATAAAGTAATAAATTACTATACTAATACTACTGCAGAAGGTAAACCTTATAAAAATATATAAATCAAAAACGACCAATAGTTAAAGCAGCTATGGACGCGACACTATGTAATATAAGCATTCTTGAACAAGTATGTCTTAAGGCGACTCTTAAAACAATCTACATGTAGATGTGCAGCGGATCTGCTGTGGGAGGGAGTTCCATAGGATGGGGCCGGATGCAAGGGGAGCTGGGTGGCGCAGCGTGTTAGCGCTCGCCTCTCACCACTGTGGCCCGGATTCGATTCCCGGACGCGGCGCCACATGGAGTTGAGTTTGTGGTTGTTTCTCTCCCATGCTCCGAGGGTTTTCTCCGGGTTCTCCGGTTTCCTCCCTCCGTAAAAATCAACTGGTGAGTCGAGAGTAGTATGTACAGAATATATGAATGTAGTGGGGAGTGTGTGTGGAGTAAAAAGCAGGGCCCCACCAGCTGTAAGCTGTAAACACTAGCCTGCTATAACAAATAAAACATATTTTTTATGCCGTCTTAGTATTGTATGACGTGTTGGGAGCACAATACATTTCCCCCTGGATTGGTTGATAATCTCTTGAGAACTCAACATAATATCATAATATAAACAGAGCCAACAGTACTTAACTTATCAGTAGGAAGCCGAACAACACATGTGCTCACTGGAGCTCTCACCTGTTGCTCTACACTATCGTCACTCTCATCGCTACTGTGTTTGTGTTTCTTGGACTTTATTTTCTACGAACAGGCAAACAAGAGAAATACTGAGAATTAGAGAATTAAGTTACAGAATTCTCAGTTGAACACAAGACATCAATGGTCCAGACACGACACATGTTAGGAGATTTTTGAAGGCCTTATCAAAAACTTAAGGGAGTTGAACGCCTATAACAATTAACACCTGGGTTGAATGGAGTATGATATTGCTGCAGAAGCCCATTACCAGAAGCGTCATATGTACTGGATTTACGAAGTCGCTAAATTCGAGCTGATTTATTTTTAGCGTGGATTTTCAGAAGATCAATCTCAAAGGAATACCTGATTTGTATACTTACATGTACATTGTACAGGGTTTCGAGTTTTAGTGATTCGAAAACAAAGATTGACATCTATTCCTCAACTAATTGATCCTCTACTAGTTGTGAATTAGAGAATTGATAATACGAATAATGAGAAAAGCAAGTAACTATAATTATATGAAACGTTAAGAGCTTGGAAAAGAGGAACAGTTATTATTACTATTCAATCCTTCTTTTTTACTTTCCATAAAATTGGATCGGTAAAGCAATGGTAATTAAATGAAACCTTTTATTTCAATGGCTACCCTGTGTACACATTATTTACCGCAAGATACTGCAAGTGAGTTTGTCATGCCATTACCTGATGTTGGTCACCATGTGGTACGGCGGATTCTTTACTCAGCGACGGATCATCCAGAACATCATGACTACTCTTCATCTTCATTTTCTAAACAACAGAACCAAATGAATCCCTCACAGATCAAACATTCACAGGAAACAACAGACAACCAAACGAATCCCTCACCGAACAAACATTCACAGGAAACAACAGACAACCAAACGAATTCCTCACAGAACAAACATTCACAGGAAACAACAGACAACCAAATGAATCTCTCACAGAACAAACATTCACAGGAAACAACAGACAACCAAACGAATCCCTCACCGAACAAACATTCACAGGAAACAACAGACAACCAAATGAATCTCTCACAGAACAAACATTCACAGGAAACAACAGACAACCAAACGAATTCCTCACAGAACAAACATTCACAGGAAAAAAGACAATCAAACGAATTCCTCACAGAACAAACATTTACAGGAAACAACAGACAACCAAATTAATCCCTCACAAAACAAACATTCACAGGAAACAACAGACAACCAAATGAATCTCTCACAGAACAAACATTCACAGGAAACAACAGACAACCAAACGAATTCCTCACCGAACAAACATTCACAGGAAACAACAGACAACCAAACGAATTCCTCACCGAACACACAATCACAGGACATCAGGTTGTTTTCAAACCTGTCTACCCTAGCCAGTACCCAATTGATACACAGAGTATATCATTAGATCCCAGTCCTTTCCTAGGTTTGGTAGTGGCCAATAATTCTCCTGCAAAAATCAGCTAACTTTAATAAGTGCATCCACGCTCATTCATCACTGAGCCTCAAACTTGCAAATCCTTGCAAAAAGTTGTTCAGAATCCCTGACTATTTTTCACTGTCCAGACATTTCACACAGTAATGTCAGCATGCACTGCATCAGGAGATTGATTACCCAATTACTGCATAGTGACAATCTACACCACCTCCCGGTTAGCTCAATGGTCAAGCGTCGGCCAGACTAACACTCAGGGTCTTAAAATAAGTAGAAAGTACAGCCTTTGTGAAACAATCTCGTTCTCAAACTGCAAATAGCTTGACATCTTCTCGGATAAGGATGTAAAATCGTAGGTCCCATATCAGCCTCAAGTTTACCAGTCTCACCGGACTGTCACAAGTCACCTACATTAACTAAAGTTACTTTACTGTAGAACCTTAGAACTATTCTAAGGCAAGTTCAACATCACAAGAAAAGATGATGGCTTGTACTTTTACCCACAATTCTTTGTAGGCAAAAAAATATAAAATTGCGGTGCGGAGGTCTTAAATCTTAAAAACAAGCCAGTACAAGCGATATTGCCAATATACTGTCATTGAAGAGAATGGAATGTTTTACTGTGTTCTGATGCAAGGGATTTGTAGTCAAATGCACAACCACCATCTTTTGCGGTACAGTTGATTGGTAATTATAATAGGGGCTGGAAGGGGGATGGCTACTAGGCATGGGTGTTAGTCACCACTGTACTATTAGATAGACCACAATATGCCTTCCTGCAGTACAGTTGATTGGTAAATAGGGGCTGGTAGAGGGATGGCTACTAGGCATGGGTGTTAGACTCACCACTGTACTATTAGATATACCACAATATGCCTTCCTGCAGTACAGTTGATTGGTAATAGGGGCTGGTAGGGGGATGGCTACTAGGCATGGGTGCTAGTCACCACTGACAATAATATTATCATTTTTCCTGAGGACAGCATTGGGGAGGTTAGAGAGCTTTGATTGTACAAGCATTAGACATTTACATTGTACTATTAGATAGACCACAATTATGCCTTCCTGCAGTACAGTTGATTCATAGTAATAGGGGCTGGATCAAGGGGGATGGCTACTAGGCATGGGTGCTAGTCACCACTGACAACAATATTATTACTTTTCCTGAGGACAGCATTGGGGAAGTCAAAGAGCATTGATTGTACAAGCACTAGACATTTACATTGTACTATTAGATTAGACCACAATATGCCTTCCTGTGTATTTATATGTATGTTAACCGAGAAAGGTTTTTACATTTTTACCTTTGTAACTGTTGAAACTGCTTCTTCATCACCTTCTGCCTCATCACCAAATGATAACAGACTAAAATTCCTTCAGAGAAAACAAAACAAAAAAGACAATTACCAAAGTTAGAATAGTTAGGCCCCCTGGCAAACTCCACTCTATTCACGTGCCCAACGCAATAGATGAATTACGTATGGCACTAGAAGAGCAACGTGTCAATCAATTTGGTAACCACCTCCCGGTTAGCTCAGTGGTTAAGCTCCAGTCTGTCACATGGAAGGTCACAGGTTTGTGGGAATTTTATACTAGCTGTCAATAATATTTGTTTGAGCTAGAGGTAGATGAATTTAGTAGGACTCCAGGGAGTTTGGTCAAAATCTGATAGAGTAGAAAACAATCATTTCTTTCACTCCAGCAATGAGTTCCTTTGTTTCTGTGTCCAAACTATCCCATGTGTTGTTTGAATACAATACTACCCTGGATTGGTTGGGCTACCTGTGGTTGTTATAACTGCCCTGGATTGGGTGGGCTACCTGTGGTTAGAATACTGCCCTGGATTGGTTGGGCTACTTGTGGTTGGAATACGACCCTGGATTGGTTGGGCTACCTGTGGTTAGAATACTGCCCTAGATTGGTTGGGCAACTTGTGGTTGGAATACTACACTGGAATGGTTGGGCTACCTGTCGTTGGAATACTATCCGGATTGGTTAGGCTACCTACCGGCCAAGGTTGGATGGGCTACCTGTTATAAGCTCTCCACAGGTAACCCACACTATAATCTCTAAAAGGATACTTACTTGGTGCCTTTTACTTTCAGTTTCTTTTCTGGTTCAGGTTTCTTTTCAGCTCTTCTTCTAAAGTCTCTTGGTTCAATGTCATCAAATGGATTGGACAAAACCTACATAAAGAAAGCCAAATTATGATAACACACAGCAGTATACATGTACATTGTAGGTACATGTACTATACTGTTGGTACTAGTAGGGGATGTTCAATAAGAGCCTGCAGCCTGTATCTGCACAACAGTCACTGCCTACTCTGGTATTTTCTCTTGCTACGTGTATATACATACTTTACTGATAGAGTTTGACAGTTGTGTTAAAACGTATTTAAAACCCTGATTAGAAATCCTACAGTGCTATCAGACATTAAAGTCCCATATCCAAATAGACAAAGCAGCCAGTCATTGTTTTAATATTTGTCAAACCCTCTCCAACTCCCTAATAACATAATAAATGAACAGTTGTTAATCATTACATGTGTGTTTGATTATAATTAGAGTACTTTAAATTTAGCAACAAATTGTAAAAGTTGGAACATATCTGGTATATGTTAAAAAGTACCTCAGTGCGCATGATCTTGGGTGGATAAAGTGGGTGTTCATTTTCATCTACCTCCACATCAACCATTTTAAGCATGTTGTAGATGGTGTTTCCTGTGATCTGCATGTTGATATCAATTTGATAATAAAAGAATCTTCCTAGAGTGATACTTACTGTGACGTCACACAGGCCAGTCACACCACATTTGTTGCATTCTGTGGTTGGCAGAAACGAAGAGTGAACCCAGTCAGTTGCTTATAAAATATCACAAGTCGGTGCTTATTCATCGCCAAATTACTTTCTTGTTCTTCCAAAATGCAAGCAAGCCCTTTCATCGAAGCCTATATGCTCTTAACTTATAAGTCTTATAAAGGAATTAAGATTTGGAAGCAGAATTGAGACTTTAGATGTATTTTGTGAGGCCTAAATCGCTAGTTCCCATACAAGTCATACAAACACGCGTTTTTTTTTGCCAACCACATTATATATGCAAATATATAAATGACGTCAGTGTTTACAAACAGTAAGTATCGCTATAGCCAAGTTATTCATACAGTAAATACCTAAGTTATGGACCAAGTTTTTCCCTTTTATTCTGGCCCAAGCATGAAGCATGCTGGCCATAAAAAAGGGGAAAATGAGGATCCATAGCTTACAGTATGGACCAAGCAAACAAGGTTAATACATGCAAGATGTTTATTATATGGCCTCTTCATTTTCTTGGGGCAGAATTAAGGACCACACAAGAAGTTATGGATATTTGCAAATTGAACAATCAAAGCTCGTGAAATTACTTAGCTACATGTACATGTATATAATAAGTGCAATAACAGGATCATAGTTTTTAAGTATTATTTTTAATCCACTATTTATAAGTAATGTACAAGTTTAATAGTGTCACCAAATGCCAGGCTTCTCTGTATTTATTTGGACAAGTGACCAATAACTGGCCACAATGGGCCACATTTTGATAAAGTTGTCCTCACAAAAAGACAAATACGGCTGGGTATTTTCGAGTGCAAATACAGGATAAAATGTCAGTGCAAATATGCAAGCAATTATTACAAGGGTCACAAACAGGTTTGCACATGAATGCAGGTTTATTCTACACTTAAATGGTTTTGTAAGCATGTGAGCCAATCAAAATGAGTCTGTTTGAGTAATAGCCAATCGGCTTTTAGCACACGAAAACAGTGTTTTTTTCCAATGCGAATGCCTCCAACATTTGGCTTCCTAAAAGACTGATAGTTTCTGCTCTCAAGATAGTTTCTTCAAACATACATGTAGCTGTAAGGTAAGCAAAAATAAAAACTTTTCTCATGTTAGATGTCATACATTGTTTGTAATAAACAATTTACATTTGTATTACTGACACAGGGCTAAAAATAATGGCCGGTCATCGGACAATGTCCGGCCAGAATTGGAACTTGTCCGGTCAAATCTTTGCCTTGCCGGTCATTTTGACCAGTCAATGTTACTACAGTTTCAACCAAATACTGATCTTGACCGGCGACTGACCGGCCATTATTTTTAGCCCTGCTGACATGGAAGTAAGTTGTGTAATATGGCTGGGAATTTTTACTCATCAATGAATTGACTCATAAAAACACCCAGCCGTATTACACAACTTTCCATGTAATAACCTCTTTATAAATAGACATGCATGAATGCCATCAGATCTACTGCATGATAACACAAATCTTCAGTCTATGTAATTAATAAACATCATCAAGTGTACATGTATTTAAAGTAGTACAATGTTAATTAACCCACCTTTCCAAATATTGTATGCTTGCCATTTAATTCATCTGTTCTGTCCAAGGTGAAAAAGAACTGACTGCGATTATCATTTGGTCCAGAATTTGCCATGGCAACGAGGCCCCGCCTATTGAACTTGAGACGTTGATGTAGCTCATCCTAAAATGAAATGTTAAATGTTAAAAAAATTCCAAGGTTTCACAAAAATTGCCAGCAAAAAATACATATATATATAGATTGGAAAGTAAACAAATAATTAAAACCTACAAGTGAAATACATTTTTGCTCCTAGTACAATGGTACTGTAGTAATAGGTAATATTTACTAAATATATGTTGCAGTTAATTTTTGTTTTCAGGTATTTTTTCTAACTGTGTAGGTAATTTTATTGAACTAGGATTTTTTTGTGTACTACAAAAAGTAATGTAATAATTCCCCCTCTGTTTTCCTACCTCCCCTTATCACTTCCTTCCTTGTCTTCTTACAACTATACTAATTACCATATTTATTTTACCTTCACTACCCTTGCTGATACTTGAAACCATTGGATCTAGTCAGAGCCTTTGAAAACTACATGTACTATGCCACAGAGGTGATCGATTTGAAGCACCAAACTCATGTACTATATATATTAAATAAATACATTGTATGATGGTGCAACTGTACTAGAATACCCAATCCCCCAAAATCTAGTACAAATTTGTATATGTGCAGCAAAACCATATAATATCTTGGAATTTCACTAAATCTGTACACAGATGGATGACACATTTAACCCAGTACCCCATCGACCATAAAATGCAAGTGAAAAAATACATTTCAGCAAGCACTTAAGCACAGAAGGTCAATACTCAGGGGACTCCGGCCCTCTCATCAGGTCCACGGACATGTGCACAGTGACTACAATTAAGGTAAAAAAAAAACTATTATAAAGTGAATCCAAAATAAAATTCTACTTAGTTAAAAAATTTCCTAGTTAGAAAATACTTACTATAAAAATATTGCTACATGTACAGTTAAAAATTAACTGAAAACCTTGAATTACAGTACCAGTGCAACATTAGCCTGGGAAACCAGCCGACTCTTTTCACTCCCCACTCGCGAAAGAGACGTCTGGGAAGTGAGGCAGAAAATGCCATACTGGTGATGTAGCAGATAGCTGTTTCACGATGCATAAATTAGTTGCGATTCTCAGAAGCCGAATGCGAACAACAGAGTTCTTTTCAAGGAATATAACTACCATGGCTGCTCGTTTGCTTGGCAGTGGATCACCGTCATGAACAACCATGAAATCCATGCCTATATATTTAGTCGAGACTAAATGCAATTTAGACATGGTTAAATACACCAGCGCTATTGGTCTTCCTGTGGCATTCTCCGCGGAGCCTGGGCCGGCGTCTCATTCGGGACTTTTGTTTACTGAATTTTGGCGGGTTCTCAGTTGCTCTTCGCATCGGTCGCAAGTGTTGGTCTCACGTTCGCTGTTGCCAGGATTATTAGCGTTCCTCGCTGGTAATTTCCTCTCCCTCCCTCCCCTTTTTTCTTTTCTCATGTCCACTTCGGTGTGACCCAGTGTACTGGGCTGGTTGGTTGCCTAGCAACCAAACTCTCGAGCACTGACCCAACTTACAGCCTGGGCACTGAACCTCCAATACAAATCAACACTATAGGTTATCCATCTCAATAGCAGGGAAATTTAACGAGTGTTGTTCGCATTCTGAGAATTGCAACTAATTTATGCATCGTGAAACGGCTATCTGCTACGTCATCAGGATGGCATTTTCTGCCTCACTTCCCAGACGTCTCTTTCGCGAGTGGGGAGCGATAAGAGTCGGCTGGTTTCCCAGGCTAGTGCAACATACATGTATATACATTGTACAAAAATGAATGTCTAGTACATGTATGTACATGTACAAAAATTGTATATTAAAATGCAAATATCACATTTAAACATTATTACCTTAAATCCATGACCATAAACTGATTCACCACCTTGAAAATGAAATGAAGTAAAGTAATTACTGTACATGTACATTATAAAAGTAAAGTATATTAGTATAATTGAAGGGCTGTGTGCAATAAGGGCGTAAGTGACTCTTGATCACATTCTAAATTCTCCCTTAGAAAACAAAGAAATTGAAGGAGAATTTAGAATGTGATCAGGAGTCACTTACGGCCTTTTTGCACAGCCCTTCAATTAAAGTATAAAACTAATGTAAATTAAACAATAGAGCCATTTCGCATTCGATAATTACCACTGGATGCGATAACTACATTGTACAGATGCATTTACTCGATGTTAGTCTCATTCTGATGTTAAATATTCACAAATACCAGCGAGAAGGTGCAGAACTTCAAACTACAACAATATGTAGAGTTGTGAATATTAACCATGATTCTTGCCGCTGGTAAATGTATTATAAATATTTAACATCAGCATGAGACTAACGTTGAGAAAATGCATCTGTAATTATCGCATCCAGTGGTAATTATTGAATGCGAAACTGGACTATTAGAAGTATTTAATAATAAAGTACTAAAGTAGAGATTCAAGCATATTGGTCTCACTAGCTAAAGACAACATAAAAAATAAAATTACAGTAACTTTACTTGGAACTTTACGCAAATCTGTTTCCTATTTTTTCTCCATTGTAGTTGTTTTGCTGCTCTTAGATCACCCGTTTGCCTCTGCCATGCAGATCATACGCCTGAAATGGACTAGAGCTTCAGCAAATCAAACACTGAATTGCATAGTTTCTCTATGGCATATTTAGAGACTTAAATTTTCATTATAATAAATTGTTAATTCTCTATTGTTCAGTGAAGTTCAGTCCAGACCTATATTGTTCAAACCAATCAATTTTATTAATAAATACTATTGATAAAGGGCTCTAAGACAGCTAAAAAAACTCTTACCCAATCCTGTGCCAGTGGGATCTCCCCCTTGAATACAAAATCCTGAATAAAAATAGAATGACAATTTTGTTACATTAACTAATTATTATTAAAAGTGTTTCTTGTTCATGCATGATGACATGCAATCACAAAATAATGCACATGTGAGAGTCAATACTGGATGCAATATATACATGTACAGTATGTCAGAGATTGATCACGGTAAACATGTTAATTTATTAATATTTTATAGTAACTAAACACATAACAGTTTATTAAGACTGAAAAATTTGAAACCAAAAAATGAACAGTTTCCCAAGAGCTTTCGTCTAACCCTAAGCTGGGTAAATGTGTGTTTTAAGGAACAGATAATGTCCAAGGATCAATATCAGTCCATATCAAGTCACAATTATCGAAAACTTTACAGTTTTTAACATCCTTCAAGCAATTTCTATCACCAGAAACCCACGTGATCTGGTTTTCATAATCCCCCATGTGACTAATTGACATGACAGATGTCAATCAATTAAGAATTAGGTACCATATGCATTAGCTTGAAACTAAGTGTAAGCGATGTGTAAGGTTTGACCATGCATTCACACCATGCATGCGTATCATGCATTAATTTCTGGTAAAAAAAAGACTGCTTTAAAACTAGATTCATCCATGGTTGTGAGCAGCAATATCAAAGATGCATCCTACATTGTCAGTGGTCTGTTCCCTTTCTCTCTCTCACTGTGAGGAGGGAAGAGATCTCAGCAAGCAGGGAAATGTGATACCATTCCAACAATCACATGGGAGAGAAAGTAGATTGAATGTCGGTGATTATTTATACATCATACAATCATGTGAATTACTGTAAGTTAATACTGAATGTACCTTTGACAATCCTATGGAAGATAGTGTTGTCATAATAGTGTTCCATGCACAGCTGTATGAAGTTACGACATGCTTTAGGGGCCTCTTTACCCCATAGTTCAATGTCAATATCACCAACTGATGTGATCAAGAGAACCTACATCATAACCATAAAAACAATAACGGATAAATTCCTTGATTATTTGCAAGGTTTTAAATTACTGAGCTTGCAGATTACAAAAATGTACACGCAAGATGGAAAACTTCAGGAGGACTCAAATTAAAAGTGACTCAGAAATCACAGTCAGAGGTTTTAATAGAAGCCAGCTACTGCTTTTTTGTGATTTGGGTTGGTTGGGTTCATCCTTGTTTTGCACCAAAATTATCAACAGATTTTTGGGTTGGTGAATAAATTATGAATATACATGTAGCCAATTAAAATAGCTTTAGTGCACACTTGTCAATCATTGTCAAGTCTTTATAGATTCACACGAAGACTACCAAAGGGGTTGAAACAAGCTTTAGGTTGCTGTTACATGTATGTACCGATCAAATCGAAACTTCAACCTCCCCCCCCCCCCCCCCCCCAAAAAAAAACACAACGCATTTGAACTTTTGGAGTTTTGGCTGTTCAAATAATCCCCTCCCCCTGAGGCCAAAAATGAAAAATGTTGTTCAAATACACCATCCCACGGTCATATTAGGCAATCGAATGCCTCTATCTCCAGGACATACATGTACATGTAGTATTAGTTGTGATACTGCATTTTGTTTTTGACAGACAGTTTAAATATTCAAAAGCAATTTATATTTTAATACCTTCAAATTACACAAAGCTTCACAAAGCTTTTTGAGTCACTTTTTTTCAAGCCAGTCACTTACAAATTAATAATTAAAGCAGAGTTTTGTCCTTTGAAATTGTCTAAAGTGACCTCCCACTCCAATTCCACCATGATTTCGATCAAGGAAACCACACAGCATGTGACATGAAATTGAGACAACTTGTTCAAATTCTCCCCCACCCCTCCCATCTGGTGTCAAATTCCCCACCCCCAGGACAGCCACCGATGTCAAATCCCTTACTCCCTGGAAATGAGTCAAATGCCCAGGGTATAATAAATATGCCAGGGGGTGGGGGGGGCGATGTTGATGTTTTGCTTTGATCGGTGCATTGCGCAGGTGGACTTAACCAGGGTTCAGTTCGGATACGAAGCAGGCTAAGTCAAGTTTGTTCCACCCTTTTGCAATCTTCCTGGTTGGCCCAGGAGTGACTGTTCCTGGGGAAGCCACTGATGCATGTTACAGTGATGGTCTACTGCTAGCTGAGACTAGCAAAACTAACATTACAGTAATCCTGTTTCTCTGTTCTCTCGTAAACTAGACTTTTATCAAAAGGAAGATATTTTGGAGTTGGAAGTAACAGGCAGGGGCTATTAGTATTACAGTACACAGCGCAGCACAACTCAAATTATAACGAGTCATGTCAGAATCAGGTAACACGTGCACTTTACTTGACTCAAGTCGTGACTGTGCTGTACTTCTTACAGTATATAAATCTTAGGCTTAGCAATATCAAACAACTAGTATACCTTGCCATTTGTAGGGGGTTCTTGGATGTATATATTACTCATTTTGTTTACATCTAGAGACCCAAAACACCACAAAAATCCCGAGTCCCTCTAGATCTGACGGTATTTTGAATGTTATGACTGTCTGGGCCTGCTATACTTCATGTCAGTGGGTGTCCTCTCGGCGCACGCGCGCGCTTTGCTCCACGTGGAGACCTGGGATTCCAAAATGGCGTCTCGTTTGGTGTTTGTTAGAAGTTCTCTGATTCAGCGAAGTTTTCGTCATCTTTCAAAACAGGTAAGGCAGTCCAAATCCTCCAAACCAAAGACAGATCATCGGAGCTTATATCATTGCTGTACTTTTGTTCAGACGGCCTGGTACACCAGCAGATCGAGACCCATTTCGTCTGTTACTTCTCTTCACCGGCATCGAATTCCGAAGAATTGCCAGGTTTGTACACGTACATTTTTAATAAATTGAACTTCAAAATCATTAGACTTTTAATTGAAACACGTCTCTAGCAGACGGAAATTATTTGAGATTCTTTGATTTTCGTAGAATAATGCAATTCTCACCTGGAAACGCCATTGTATTTATCAGCTGAAACAGAAGGACTTTGGACGATCTCGTTTTCTCAGGACCTCTACAGGTTTGTTTGTAACAATAATTCTTAATTTCATCAAACCGGACGTGACTTACTGTGAGGCATGTAAACAGTGATTTTGGATTTATTTTTCAATTATACGCTATTAAAATTTGTTAGGTTTCCGAACGAATTTTGATATAATTTTAGATATTTATTTTATGCAAATTATAAGTGGGTGTTACTGGAGGAGGGGCAATTTAACTGGGGGAGGGGAGGGTACTGTTTGAGGAATAAGGCCCATCTCACTTGATTAGGACACTGCCATGGAACTAGCATGGATATTAATTACTGGGAGACTGGTACTGAACTGTCTACATATGTGTACTGTATACATGTATGTTAGGGACTGGTCATAAAGTATTGGGGGGGGGGGGGGGGGGGGTGGGCTGGTAAAAAGGAGAGGGGGGGGAGTCACTATTTTTCAACATGGAAAAAGGGTGGGCCAAGAAAAATCATGCACTACATCAGGGGTGGATCACACCTTAAGTTGCTTCAAAGTGGTCCCAAAGTGCAGGAAATGTCATTTCAGAGGCCTTAGATTTCCCAAATTTTCAGTTGAATGCACAGAAAGCCCAGGTTTAATAGCCCACTTCTGCGATATGCTTTACTTGTCATGCACAAAGGTTTCAATACAAGGCTAATCAATTCTGTGCAAGGCTTCAAGGGTGGGCCACTGATAATTTTGCATGAATAAGGGGGTGGGTCATGAAAAATGATTTTTAGGAAAATTTGATTTTTCCAGCCCACTCCACAGACCTCACAAAGCCTCAGTCTGTACAGAAAAACCATTGTCTGATATTTCTCTGTACAGAGCTCCACTCGGTTAATAAGTAGTTATTATTTTGTACCTGCATGTAAGCTATACAATGAAAGGAAAGTATTTACCTATTAACAGCATCTTATTGTTTCATCATATAGCCTTGCAGCAGGAAGTTGTTGCCTTTAAACTATCAGATATTGGAGAAGGCATTGCTGAAGTCACAATTAAAGAATGGTGGGTGAATTTGATTATATGTTCAGGTATAACATTATATTACAAAACATACTGTGTATATTGTATAATTTATAAATGAAGATATTTTAGAGGAGACTGTCGTAATAGACATGAATTATGACACCTAAAACAGCACATTATTATATAGTCAAAACTTTTTGGTTTACTTAATTAGTAGCTGATGATCATCATAATGTATACATGTATGTCGTTCCAGGTATGTCCAACCAGGTGACATAGTTAGTCAATTTGAAAGTATATGTGAGGTCCAGAGTGACAAGGTGAGTCCAGCCCAGTAAGAATAAATAATTTGCCTAAGTGAGATATATAATATACACATTTATACAGTCAGTGAACTCAGGGATGGAATATTATTAATATCCAGTGATAAGAAATTACAAATCAAATTCTGCCAGCCATACCCCCCTCGATGCTCCTGTCCATGGCACTTGGCCCAACCTTAATGGGAGGTAAAAGTATCAATAGACCAGTTTGTGGTTAATTCCAACGTTTTGAAAGAATACAGTGTTTGTATGGGAATCTGATGTCAAATAATTTCCGTAAAATCGAATTTTGAAATATTCACTGTTTGCAAACTTAAGATACCAGGTAAAGGATTAACTGATCAAAATATGAGGGATGTACATGTAGCTGTGCTGGGAAGCATGCAATCGTGTTTTCAGTTTTCCATACATTTGTCTGTAACAACGAGTCAAAGGCCGCTGGGAAATTCAGGGTTCGAAATTCGCACGAGCAAACTGGCAAAATGCGAGTCGATTTGCTGTTAGAAAATAAACGAACTGGCATTTTTATGCTTGTATTAGGCACCAGGCACATTAATTGAAACATGTTTCAGTTTTTAGCTTGTTGATGAGTGGTTTTGCTTGTAGGTTTCAAACCCGCAAGCAACTTTTTACTTGTTACTTTGATCATGAAATTCGAACCCTGAAATTTGACAGAATTTACTGTGAACTGTTCTGTTTGCACCTTCTCAAAAATGTATCTCTGATGAATTCATGTTCCGTTATTTACATCTCCGGAACTTGCTATGTGTCCTTATATTGAGTTACAAGGATACCGAGGGGGAGGGTACTCCCATACATTAGTCATATACTTAGGGTATTGTTTTCAAGGTGCTGGACCCTTATATAAGGTCTCATATTCTGTATTATCATCCTTAAATAAAATATCCGATCCTTAAATATGGTATAGCTTTTTTTGTTCCCCTAACTCTTGATATGCAATATTGTGCATTTCCTCATGCAATGCCCACTAAATATAATCTTCAATAAATGTAATGTGTTTTGGATACTTTTGTTGACGTTCAAACAATATGTTATGTTCGTTTATTTGATCATAAATTCTGCCAGGCGTTACCACCTGGCCGCGCGGGACTGACACCGTGACAAAACGACTGCGCATGCATCACGTTTCGTCTCGTGGCTTCAAATAAACCCGGAAGATGCCGGCTGAAAGTTGGTCCTGGCAAATATAATTCTAAAGATCTCTGTGGCACTTGAAGATTTGGGAGCCACGGATCTGTGCAAGTGGTGGATAGATTCCGACGTAGAACACGAAGGAGTATCTCTCAATGACTGTCTTGAGGCGGGGTCTAGTCTGCATAACGACCTACCAGGCATTTTATTGCACTTGCGCGAGAGACCCTTAGCACTGGTGGGAGACGTTACCAATATGTTCTGCCATGTACGACTGCGACCGGAGACCTGTAGGTATCACCGGTAGTGGTGACACTGCGTAGGGATGTCACAGCCCGAATGGCGAAAGGGGGGGTGGGTTTTCTATGCGCATGTAGCAGAACGAGCTGTTCCCACTGAAAATCTGTAGTTAGGAGAAGTACCATCTGGATGGGGCTTAGGAGTCAGGTGGGATGCGCAGTCAGACACGCTTGGATTTGCGCTAACACATCTCGATCGTCCAACGGCTCCAGCCACGAAACGCGGGATTCTTAGTCGACTAGCAGGGTTGTATGATCAACACGGTTGGGCGAGTCCATTTGTCATGCACGCTAAGGTCGTGCTGCAACGCACATGGGCTCGTGGCCTGGAATGGGATGCACCATTGCCTCCAGACATGGCTGCTGAATGGGCCCAGTGGGAAGAGGAGATAGTTGCTTTGAAGCCCTTTGCTGTTTTGCGTTACATCTACCAGGTGCTGTTGCTTCTGAAGACGCATGCGCAGACGTGGCTTACATGCGTACAACGTCAACTGATGGTGACGTCTTGTGTCGTCTTCTCATGGCGAAGACCCATCTCATGCTGTTGAAGACAATCTCAGTTCCACGGGGAGAGTTAATGAGCTGTCAACTAGCGGTCCGTCTTGCAAAGACTGTCTGCGAGCAGTTGGATATGAGCATCCACGCTGTTACTTACTTGTCAGACTCGACTACTGTGCTGTGGTGGATTCGTGGGCAGCCATGTCATTTCCATCCATTCGTCGCCAGGGTCGCCGAAGTCATTTCGGAAAGTGATCCTACTCAATGGCATCATGTGCGTAGGAGGTTGAATCGTTATCCAAAGGGCGCCCCATCTCGCGTACCAGTCGCATCGCAAGTCTCGATCCGCAGTTGGTAGATGGAGTGCTACGAGTCGGTGGACGCATCGACAAGGCGGAGATTCCGTGGGCTGCTAGACACCCGATCATCTTGGACCATGGACACGATGTCATGCGCCTAATCGTCATCGACTATCATAGGAGGCTAATCCATACGGGAGTTGAGCATGTGTTCAATCATCCGGGAGAAGTTTTGGATTTTGCGAGTACGCAAAGTCAAGAACTGCCCTGCCAAATTCCCTCTCGATCACCGACGTTGCGTGCAGCCGATGACGCAAAAGATGAGTGACGCCTTCTGGGTATCAGCGCACCCTTCCAGCAAGTCGGATTGGATTATGCCGGACCGTTTTCAGTTCGCATCGGTCGCAACAGAGTGGAGAAGCAATACATTTGTTTGCACACCTGCCTGCAAATCACCTCGAAGTCGCCCACAGCCTGGACACGGACTCTTGTATCATGGCACTACATCGCTTTCAAGTCCGTCGCGGAAACCCAGTCCGCCTTCTGAGCGACAACGGTACCAACTTTGTCGGGGCTGAACGAGAGCTGCGTGAGGCGTTGACTGAACTTGACCAAGAGCGGATCGTCGACGAGCTTGCTGTGCGTGGTGTCGAGTGGGATTTTAACCCGCCTGCCACACCATGGTTCGGTGGAGCATGGGAAGCTTTAGTTAAGTCCACCAAATCTGTGATGAAGGTAATGTTCGGAAATGTGCTGACCGCTCACCAAGTCTTCCTCGCGGTGGTTGCCGAGGCTGAATCACTGCTGAATTCCCGTCCGCTCGTCTATGGTGGCAGCAGTAGTTCACCAACGGATGGCAGTGCTCTTACGTCTAGTCACTTCCTCCACGGTTGTGTGAGCGCCAACCTCACACCGGGTGAGTTAGTCCAGCGCGGCATGTCCCTACATGTCCCTAATAATAGTCAGTTCTTAGCCGACCTAGTGGAGTGTGGTAAGTGGGCTGGCGTACACTACAGCGCAACCTACGCTGCGGAGATGTTGTCCTGGTCGTGGACGATAACGCACCGAGGAGTCAGTGGCGACTAGGGCGTGTCACAGCACCGATCGCTAGCGCTGATGGTCTTATCCGTTCTGCAGAAGTCGTCACCAAGTCGGGCTCGTGCATGAGACCAGTGGGGAAGCTGACTCCTCGAAGCGCACCGCGAGGAAGACGAGCAGAGACGCAGAAGAAGAATAGAGTCAGCCAGAAGAAGAATAGAGGGACGTTCGCTCGGAGTTGGATGATTTTGTTGATGTTCAGACAATTTTGTTATGTTCGTTTGTTTGTTCATAAATTCCGTCAGGCGTTGCCACCTGGACGTGCAGGACTAGCACTAAGACAATTTGTGTCAGGCGTTCCTGGCAGGAGAGAGACGTTTCGTTGCTTTTTTTTGGCTTCGTGAAAGAAAAGGACAGGATTCTAGTTCGTCGAGCTTGTCATTTGTAAGCCCTTAATAATAGCCGTAAAGTCCAAGTAAAGCCCTATATAACAAAGCATTACACAGACTGAGAGGAATAAAAACAATCTGTTCAATAAATTCTGAGTATTCACTTGTCCCTTAAATAGGGTCCCATATTTTAGTTTCAAGCCTTGCAAAGGGTAGGTCTAGTACCCATTTTACGATGTTTCACCCTTAAATAGGGTCAGGGTTTCGCGGCACACCCCTATCCTAAATTTCTGAGAGTACCCCCCCCCCCCCCCCCCCCCTCCCCTCCCCCTGAAACGAACGAATGTAAAGAGAGCCTTTCGCGCCCCTTGTCGTGCCCTTTAGTTCGTAAAAGGCTCCATTGAATGCCGCATTTGAATAAGGGTGCGTTAATGCGCATTTTATAGTCCGATTTAGATGCATTTTAGAGCGCGTTTGGGTGCCTTTTAGGGCTCATTTTAAGGAGCGTTTTAGGGTCAATTAATTTATCCTCTTTTTTATCTTATTACTTATCAGATTCCTAAAGTCAAGACCCTGTGTTACAAAAATAGTTATTTTATAAGAGCTTCCCGAACTTGGAATACACTTCCACACGAACTGTGTAAATCAGATATCTCTTTACCTAAGTTTAGATCATTACTATTTAATTATTACGTGTCTGCCATCACTTCTGTATTTGATGTCTGTATGTCTGAAATGTCACCAGGCAAGACAGTTAACCGCACCTCTCAAATGCTACTTTTAGGTTGAATTAAGTATTGTAATTATTGTAATTTTATTTTTCATTGGAAACCAACGTAATTGGCTAACGCTGTGTTGGTTCTCCTGGCCTCTATATTTTGTTTGTTGTATATTTTACTTTATTCTATTTTGTATCTGCCATTATGGCCGAAGTAAATAAATAAGTGTTTGAATGCAGTTCCATAGAACGCAGACGCAGTAATTCAAACACTCTGACGCACAAGATCCATGACGAACGTCTTTGTTCTGTCGAGGCTCTTGGAGAAGTGGAAAGAGACATCGAACAGCGTGAGAGGATTTTCAAATGATACTCAAGAAACTCTTGGTAGCGGATAAATTATACAGCGATTTTCAATAATACGCGGACTGAGAACTCAACAGTCGACCAACTATGACGGCCACCGAATGTTTACGAACGATCGCCGGTGGCCATCGTACAGTAGTTATGATTGACGGTAGCGTAAAACGTAAAATATTGGTTGACCTTCGAGTTCTCAGTCCGCGTAATAATGAAAATCACTGTAAGAGGTCCGAAATGACAGAACTTATGCACCAGGCGCCGTACCATAACTCTTTGAGCGCTGGAAGAAATTGAGCAGCTAGATAAAGCTCTCAGTGAACAGATCTCATCCTTGTGTTAGCGAAGTGGCTCTTTTGGGAGCCAGCAAATAGGAAAAGGTTGTGATCATGAAATGCTTACGATCAAGAACTTTGTCAAAGTTGTCCAAAATATAGTGGTTATAAATTAGTCGGCAAGCATCTAATACGGCTGGTTACGAGTCATGCGAGCCAAAATGCGAGTGAAGATTCGGAAGGGTATGATATTTTGTGTTGTGATCCTTTGAATAGGATATCCTTTGAATAGGATATCCTTTGAATAGGATATCCTTTATTTTATAAATGCTCGATGCTAGGGCCCGGCCACATTTCGGTTGTAAGCCCGACAACGATTTTCTGATAGGTGTCTTGAAAACTAAGACCTAAGACCTCAAAACTAAGACCTTTCCCTGGTAGCAGACAAGGTTCCTTTTCTCCCTTTCTTTCGGAAACTCGGCCCACTAACACCGTCTTTTGCCTGTATGGTTTAAACTGGCTAAAACAACGGACAAGGAAAGTTAAAAGAGCTGGCAGCTTGTCTCTGATTTGCTTCCATGCCAGCGGGCCGAGTTTATTTCGAAGCATTCGTTGTTGTAACCAGTTTAAACACACCGGCCAAAGACGGTGTTAGCGGGCCATTTTTTTTCAAAGCATTCGTTGTACCATCCAGTTTAAACACACCGGGAAAGGACGGTGTTAGGGTTTTTTCCGGGGCATAGTTCTCACAAAAAAAATTCACAAGATTTCACTAGGCGCTCCTCGAACAAAATGAATTCTATAAATAAATTCCAAGGGCGCGGTTTGATGGTGCATTTTACGGCGTGTTTGTGGGCACGTTACAGCGCCTTTTAAGGCATGCTTTTAGGCACCTTTTTGGGCGCGCTTTTAGGGACCTTTTAGGGCATGTTTTGGCGCGAATGTACCAACAACAAGAAACAATTGGACATTGTAGTCTTACACTCATTTTATTTTCTTCCTCTGGAACGTGGAGCTAGGTTTGCTCCACTAATGCATTGAATGAAAGGTACATTTCATGTGCATCAAACCTGCAAAGTGAGAAAACTCTTTCATTCATGTAGAAATTAAAGTACTTTATTTTCTGTCTGACAAAATATTATTTGAATTTGTTAAAGTCAGCAAGTCATATTAAAAGTGAACATTCATTGAATGTGCATTGCTTTGATATGCATTTTATTGAGTAAAAACTGATATTTAGCATTATATTTCGTGAAATGCTTCACTCTTTCTAGTGTAACGCAGTGTTTGCCATTTTTAACTACTAAATGAACATTTTAGTGGTTTGTAATTATGTTTAACTAGAAAAAGTGTCTTTAGAGTAGCTTAAAAGAGTCGGCAAAGATGAATTATTGAAAGGAAGGGTGATGGAAAGCAATTATGTTTGATTAAAAATCACAATTTATCCTTTGTGTGGTTATCCTTGGTGTGGTTATCATTTGATAATAATTATTTTATTAATTATTATTTTCCATTTGTAAATAGCTTTTTAAATAATTAGTTTATTGTAAACTGTAATTAGTCTTAATATTCTTAATATATAGCTTACCCTATATTTGTGTGATTAATTTTAACATATAGGTGTATTAGTCGTGCGTTTTTACATGAGACTTTGGCTCGGGAGATTGGGAACCACTCCTGTACGTCAACGACGTTAAATAAATTATACTTTTCCTTGTCCTTCGTTGGAATTAATTTACACACACTTTGTGCACATATACACGACTTTCATAATGGCCGCCTTTGGCCACCTCCTAATTTGCATAATTTGGTAGATCAATCTGTAGAGGGAAACTAATGCTACCACATGAAAGATCACATTAAAAGTAGTAATTGTGTTGAGTTTTAGAGCAATGTGGAAAATTGCTGTTGAGCTATAAGCATTTGTAATGCAGAAAAATATGAAAGCGAGGCTATAAAGGCCTCCGTTGTTTTTCTCATACAAATCTCTCTAATTTCAACTGGCTGTAACTTCATTGCTTTATAAGCTACAGCACTCAACTTTCACAAGTTCACTAATGTCAACATGCTCTTTCACATGGCAATGTTTATATTTTCTATACATGTGGATAAACTACCGAAACGGGAAATCACATATGCAAATTAGGAGGCGGCCATTATGAAAGTCGTGTATAGCCACAAGTATTTATTCAAAACCTTTTAATGACTAAATTATTCATTTCAGGCATCAGTGACAATTACCAGTAGGTTTGATGGTGTAATCAAAAAGCTCTATTATGAAGTGGACGGTGTGGCAAGAGTTGGCCTGCCATTGGTTGATATTGAAATCACAGCAGACGAGACTAGTAAGTTCATAAACAAACCCTACCTTGGAAACCAGTCACTTGCACATAGTTTTTTTCTTCTATAGACTTGTTCCAGATTTATAATTTACAAATGTAGCTGCATGAGATCAGCCTGCTCTCAGTTGATACAACTATAAATAACTGGTCATTATTTTGGTTCAGCGTTCGAAACTAACGTTTTTATGAACTATAGTCCCTGGGCTAGTGATTGACAAAATCTAGTAGCCTGTACACTTATTTCAGGAGCCAACACTGCTGTGAAAATACTCTTGCGATCTCATTATACATTACAAAATTAATCGATACAAAAGCAAAATCTACTAGTCCAAGGGCTGACTCTCAAGATTCACAAGCCCAATTTGAATATTTGGTAGTCCCTGAGGCTAGTGGAATACCGCTAGCGGTCAAGCACTGTTGTTGGAGAGGGGTAAGGGGAGGAAATTTAGAGAAACCGTTAAAATGCACCTAACGTTTATTTTATTATCATTAATATCGATTCTACATCAAGTTTTGAGTACTTCTGTGAAGAAAGTTTTGGTTTACAGAGAATACTCTATGTTCTACGCTTGTTTGAAATCGTGAAAATGTGACCTTTCCTGACCCATGACCACGTAAGCAAAAACTGGGTCGATCCCAAGGTTACGTCATCTCATTAATGCATTATTCTCCATGGCGTTTTTCTATCACAACAACATCAATTTATAGGGAATATACACTGTGTTTGCGAGTTAGTAAAGAAAAATGTAATTTTAGTCAACGTGTAAGTATTTATTCAAATTATTGCAAAGTCGAATTAATTATATGACGGGATCGACCCAGTTTTTACATACGCGGTCGTGGGTCAGGAAAGGTCACATTTTCACCATTTCAAACAAATGTACAACAAAGATTATTCTCTGTAAACCAAAACTTTCTTCACAGAAGTACTCAAAACTTGATGTAAAATCGATATTGATGATAACAAAATAAACGTTTAAGGTGCACTTTAGTTCTACGTGTCAATTATGCTTTGCACAGTGTAACTATCTTGAAATTCAGACTGAAGATTAGTTTTTTTTTCAAAGACGACCCTGCAACGGAATTCCAGGGAGTGGAGGTATTGCAACCCAAAAAAATCCTGTGGTTGCGTGGGAGGGTGGAAAGGTCAGAATGGAGGACAGCAACAGAAGTATCTGACCAACTTACATGTCACATCACCTTATCCCACTCAATGAGACCCAGTCTCCAGTGCATAAGAGAAAAAAACATTTTCCGCTTTTCCTTCCTCAGCTGGTGGAAAATTAACTGTGTTGTCATGTTCTTGTTAGGTGGAGATGCAGACACGAGTCCTGCAGAAGATGTCATGGCAGCTCAGCAAAAGCCCAAGCCCACACAGGCAATAGAACAACCACTCCCCCCTCCACCACCTCCTCCATCTCAGAAGCCTCAAACCACCCCTGCAGCCACCCAGCAGGTAGCACAAGCCCCATCTCCTGCAGACAGTAAAGGAGGGAAAGTGTTAACAACGCCAGCAGTTAGGAAGATTGCTATGGATCATGGGGTAAAGACTGAATTTTATTCATCCATCCATTAGACTGTAAAACAGCTCGTTTCAGCCGAGAAGTGGCTACGAGCATGGTCAGGAGAGTTGTAACAGGAGGTTGGGAAAAGATGCATCCATCTGTCTGTTATCAATAACAAACGTCTAGTTTGTTTGAGTCAATAACATGTTTATTTGATTTTAGATTCATCTAAATAACGTTCCAGGAACTGGTAAAGATGGTAGAATTTTGAAGGAGGATGTAATGCAGTTCATTGAGAGCTTGAAGGCAGCACCATCAGCACCAGTAGCACCACCTATACAAGGTATCTGTTTGGCAGTTGTCGTTTTTCAAAACTGTAGTGTATATGTATAAATGGGAGTGAGATAAATGTATGATTTGTGTAGTCTTATGTTGACAAAAGTGTGTCATATTTATGTGGAGTGTGTTTAAGTGTGTCATATTTATTAATTTTTTGGGGAGCTCGGGTAGTGCAGTGGTTAAGCGCTTCGCCTCTCACCTCTGTGGCCCAGGTTCGAATCCCGGACGCGGCGCCATACTGTGAGTTGAGTTGGTTGGTATCTCGCCCTTGCTCCGAGGGTTTTTCTCCGGGTTCTCCAGTTTTCCTCCCTCCGCAAAAACCAACACGCTAAATTCCAATTCGATCTGTGGATTAGCCAGGACCTGGCTTTGATCAGCCCCCATGGTTGTTTCAGGTCTCGTTAGAAATTCAGAATTCAGTTTTTGTACCTGTGCAGTACATTAACATGCAGCAGTTATGTCAATGTTAAATAATTTACATTTCTCTTGATTTCATTATTTTATAGAAATTGTGCCCCCAGCAGCAACTCCTATTCCTTCTCCCACGGCGTTTTCCATCCCTGAGAAGGTTCTAGAAGACAAAGTAGAGCCAATCAGAGGCATCAAAAAGGCAATGGCCAGGGCAATGACCGAGGCTCTTGCCATTCCTCACTTTGGATATTGTGATGAAATTGTTCTTAATGACCTTGTCAAGTAAGTCATTATAAATAACCTGGTACAGCAAGAACAACACAGTTACACATAATAACTTATGTATTGTACATTCTAGTCATTGTATGCAGTGCGAAGATCCTATGCAAAAGGTGTGGCCTAATTAGCAAAAATTCTGAATTAAAACATTTACTGAAAGATGGGATTGACACAGTCTCCTGAAAGAGCATTTGTTTAATATAGTATGCAGTTTCATAGTTTCAATACAGTTCCAATTTTAAGTGAAATTGAAACCCTGTAGCAATGACCCTCGACTTTCACAGAATTACCTACATGTGCATGCTATTTCGTCTGTTATTTGTCATTTAACTGACTCGTTTAATTTCATTATTTGCAGATTTAAACAGCACATGAACCCAATGATGGAGAACAGAGGTGTTAAACTCTCCTACATGCCAATGTTCATGAAGGCAGCGTCACTTGCTCTGTTACATTTCCCTATCCTCAACAGTACCGTGGATGCCGAGTGCACTGAGCTAACATACAAGGTGAGAAATAGAAAGCTCCCGAGGCTTGTCTTTGCTTCAATGTCTGTCTGTACAATTAGTCCACTTTCGGTATACGTTTCACTTGTCACGCACAAATGTTTCAATATGAGGCTCTGGGTTAAATTATATATATTCTGTTGCATGCTATTTTTGTATAGCATGTATACCCCAATAAACCCCTAACCCAACACTAACCATTTCGGAAAGCGGTTTCCAGGTAAACGACAAGTTCTTATTTTGTCAGGGTATTCTGCAGGTAAGCCTATAGCCATGAAAGTTTGTCTGCTAATGTGAACACAGATCGACTATAATCTCTGATGATCAGTCTTTGCTATGGCAGATTTTGATGACCTTAGCTTACCACGTTTATGCAGGTGTTAGTGAACTATTGAAGTAATCTAAACCAGTTATTACTTTCTGTAAATAGTCGGCCCATAACATAGGATTAGCGATGGATACACCACAGGGGCTCGTGGTACCTAATGTCAAGAATGTTCAGTTCAAGTCTGTGTTTGAGATCGCCATTGAGCTGCACAGATTGCACCAACTGGGACTAAAAGGTCAGCTGGGAACTCAGGATCTTACGGGAGGGACATTCTCACTCTCCAATATTGGATCGGTAAGTATCACTTTTATTAGCCCAGTGTTAATTTTCATGTAATGCGGTGTCACTTCTGTTGGGCCAGGCCTAACATTAGTCATACATTATCTTGAGACAAAGGTTTCACGGGAGGTCCATTCTCACTCCAATATTGGATCAGTAAGTTTCCTTCTATTGGCCCAACGTTGGTTTTCACGTACAGTGGTGCTGTGAACCCGTGCACTGGGTTTTCATGAGTTTATACTTCAATCAGTGACTTTTGTGACTGCATGGCAGCCTCTCCATGTATTACGATATTCAAGCCTTATTCTGTTTGGTTAAACTTCATAGATTGGCGGGACTTATGCAAAGCCGGTGGTTTTACCACCAGAAGTCGCTATCGGGGCTTTTGGAAAAATACGGGTAAGAGCTGAAATGCATGATTGACACAAACATTATTTTGCGAACCGACTTGTGTCTTGACCTTAGTACGAGCTGGCACGAGCCCTCAACGGAGACTCTTGCGGAGGAATTCGCTAAAAGCTACTTGGCATGCACAGCGCGGCAAAGCGTTATTCTCCGCTGGTCGAAAGAACGAAGGCTCTGGTTTCAAATACAAATTTCCGAGGGCTTAAACTTTTTAAGTAAATAATTTTATAACGTAGTAAACTCACAGTGAATTACAAATTAAGAAAACTTCAACCTGTTAAAGTGTTAAGTAGTTTTCTTGTTTATTTTTTGCGAAACATTGCACATTCGTGCCAAAAATTAGAAACGGGTGTTTGCCTCTATTTTCTTTTAGTTTCGGCGGGAAACTGTGGAGACGCGCACGTGACCGGCTCATCCGGCAAAAACGCATGCGCGTGACGTTTTGCCGCTGTTGTTTGGCATGAGACGGCTGAATAACGTGACGCGCGGGGACTAAGGACGACTGAAGCGCATATCAAAATGGCGGACATATTAAAATGTTGCGAGGACTTTCGTGTTTTCTGCGAAGAACGAGAGTTTTATGGCAAACTCAAGCTTCAAATACTCTGCATTTTTGCGCTGTGCGATGGTATGTGGTGTGAGGTACTATCGATTGCACGTTCAATTGCACGTCTGTTCAAGTTTGATTGGCATCGTCAGTCTCTTGTTTCGTAAAGATGACTCTTCGAACGCCTGGCATCGGTATCAGTGTAGGTTTGGAATTTATGGAGACATTACCGCATTGGCCAAATTAGTTTTCTTCGAGTTCTGATTTAAAATAAAATATAATAAAAAACTGGGCCTTCTCAATTCTCATG
Source organism: Actinernus sp. WN-2022 (assembly GCA_030867875.1). Classification (NCBI taxonomy): domain Eukaryota; kingdom Metazoa; phylum Cnidaria; class Anthozoa; order Actiniaria; family Actinernidae; genus Actinernus; species Actinernus sp. WN-2022. The sequence goes on from JAOWCC010001679.1 coordinate 39,304,751, forward strand.
TAGATTTTGTCTTACGAGAAAGTGCAAACCGTTCTTCTTTTCCCCCCACAGGTTTTACCGCGATTCGACGCGACTGGTGCTGTCTACAAGGCTCATATAATGAACGTGAGCTGGTCAGCGGATCATCGAGTAATAGAAGGCGCAGTAATGTGCAGATTTTCAAACCTGTGGAAGTCATACCTAGAAAATCCCGCCTCGATGCTGGTGGACCTCAGATAATGTTCAAAGAATCCCGGAATACTATACTTAGCTAGTTCGAGTTTGAGAAGCTTTCGAGTGAGAGGGGAATCAGCGTTTAGCGACGTCATCGTCACCATCTTGGGTGACGTAAAGATTGCTCGTAAGTTTGTCTTGTTAGATCAAACAACATGGCTGCCACGTCTTTGTCATTTGAATCTAACAGTGGTTTGGAAAAAATATCACTTGTTTATACACAAGAGTAAATTCTTAAAGGGGCTGTGTCACGGTAAGACTTTATATTCGTTTTTCCGGGCCGGAAAGAGCTATTTCCACCGATTTTGATATGAACTAACGAACCTCTCGGCCATGTGGGATGCTTAAAATCAAAGCAAATATGCAAAAATGACTAACAAACAGTGTATATAAATAGTCTCCAGGGAAAATATTTAAAATCCTTTCAATCAAGCAGGCGGGAGGGATGTTTAACTGTTTGTATCCAATAAACAGCCACTAAACGAGCTATTACTCGATACATGCGCAGTACCATGACATAGCCCCTTTAATATTCGGATTGTTACTGAGAATTTACATGTAACTCGGAGTATGTAGGGGCGAAATCTGACCTTAGAGTTTTTTTCGCGCGATATTTTCATTTTACAGGTAATTTTGCTTGACTAAATTGCTCGACTGATTAAATTGTCCAAACATGATCACAAGTTTAAGAACACTGTTATCATAACTAACACGTAGTTTAAAAATTACTGCGTTGAAAAGAAGCCTGAACAATCCTTCAATCTAATGTCTCAATTGATGTAGAAGTGCAGGCTCGTGTGTAACCCTTTTACAAGTTCACTTTAATGTATTTTGTAAGCTATGCGCAACACTGGTATGTTTTTCCATTGGCACAAAGAATTGATGGGGGATACCATTTCCCAAAGCTTTTACTTATTACTGAGGAAACTAATTCGTTGATGCAATTGAAATATGTCAGTGTTTAGTAACTCATTTACGGACGAAATGACATCTCTAAATTACTAGCGAAGCATTAGTGTCTGTATTATTTTGCTCATCAGTCACTGCAACTCTTTAAAAACTCCCTATTCCGCACTCTTGAGACAACTGAAGCCTTTGTCTGGCTATAAAAAGTATGTCCTGCTTACCGGTAACGAAATTTCGAAAATGTTGTCACTGATTAGAATTACTTGTATAGATTACAATTCCCCTGAAAGGCTGTCCGAGCCCATGATTCATTGCATGATTTGATCACCTGTTTAGATGGCACTAGGCACGTACAACGTACCGAGCTGTTTTTGAACTAGAACATGTACCTTAAACAGAGATACCAGGTGCGATTGTTCGAAGCCCGTGATTAGCGTTAATCGTGAATTAAATTTTAACCGAGGAGTCTGGTTCTGTTAGTAAAATGTGTCCTTCTGCTATCTAGGATTACGATCATCAAACTTTTAGACTTTAATATTATTTGCGCTTTTCTTAATGGATATCACATTACAATTAGGCGAAAAGAGAGAAAATAAGAAACAACAGACAATATAGTCGAAGCAAGGAAACTGCTTCGACTACTAATATAAATACGTTGGTTGAAAATAGGACGCTTTCGTGTCAACCTCTGCTTATCTGACATTATATACAGTACACACTTAAAACAATAAAGACAAACATAAAGCATATATTATCTAGATGAACATAGTTAAGTAACAGTTGAACATGCTTTAAATGAAGCAAAAAGATATTGTAAGAAATGATGATTTTAAGAAGAAAATTGATGGTTTTAGGTAACAATGAATTTAATATTCTTGATAAGGCTAGCAGAGCTGGTTTTGTAGTAAATATACCTCTTGTATTTATTCTTGAATGCTTGATGTGGTAGATTTTTTAAACAGTAACTAAGTTTTTAAACCCAAAATCTGCATTCCTCAAGTAAAAAAAAGTGACCAAACCAACAATTTAGTCGGGCTTCAAAGAAACCGGCCCTGTGAAACTGGTGCAGCGCGCAAAGAATCATGGGATCGGAAAGTATGGCAAAAGTGAAGTCTGGCCGCCATTGTTTTCCGGCGTTGAAACAATGCCATACTTGTGAAGTACAAGTGTAAAAGCACTGGACATTTGGTTTCAGGTAGTCGTATTCTAATAATATTGTATATAGTCATTAGTTTTTGCCAGGGACTTTATGAAATATTTTTCAAGCTCTGAGAGTGACATGTTCTCTCTACGACTTGGCCGTGCCGTCGAGATGAAGAGCGCATCCTCTGAAATGACGCCAGGAAAACTTAAAATATTGGAGTCACTAAGGGTGCGTTTTGGGGGACATATTCCAGGTAATCCTAAAAAGGAAGACCCCGAAAAAACTTGTCTTGTTAATTTACATTATCAAAAATTCCTTACTAAAACATTTCGGAAGAGGGATCTGTACAGGATTTCGAGGTATTCTTATTTCGGAATAGCTGGAATAAGTTTCGAAATAACGCACCCTTGGGCTAAGTTTTCGATCACGGCCAGTCGAGCTTAAAACTGGATCAAAATCAATTCTTATCAAGTATTATGCTCTCTTCCGAATTTGAATGCCATACTGTTGGGATTAAACAAATTGTAAAAGGACTCGGTGAAACCACAGCGTGCTGAGTATATTTATTAAAAGACTGTTAATAAGAACAGTATAAAGTTGTGTTCAGTTCACACGAATTACATTTAAAAACATAAGAAAAGGAAAAGTCGGAAGGCATAACCTGGCATCATCGCCATAAAACTCTTCTCAGGAATGGCCGAATGCCAGAATTGAAGACTGGAATGTCTGATTATAGGTCAAGTTGATCATATCCCACAGTTGTGATTAAATTGTACAATACCATCATCACCTCGGTTTTCTTTGTTTGTTCAGGGGCATTTAATATGTAAATTACCTCATTAGCATGCATACTTTTTCTAATTGTCCCTCATTGACATGCAAGAGGGAAAATTAGGAGAGCATGCGCGCTGATAAGGGAACATTGGAATGTGTCCCTTGGCACACCGGGTTATGGCGCAATGCACGTTAACCCTGTACCCTACCTACGTTATTGCTCAAGAAAGTTCTCTTCATTTCTCAAACCCACTTCTTTCATGTGGGATACTTAAAACCATAAACGTGACGTAATTAAAATCCCATGCATGCGCCTTGAATATTTAGTCAACCACGTAATTACATTGTATTTTAGTTATTCTTCTCAGGGGAAACTAGGGTCATTCAATCAGACAATAACAAAATGTTTTCGAAAGCAACTCAACTGCGCCGTCTTTAGTTTAGGCAGAGAAAACTAAACTTCTGAGATTTGTTCCGTTCCTCGGTGATAATAGTATTACAAAGTGATAGCATGACCTGATTTCGGGAAATTTCCCCTCGAGCCTCTGGAGGATCTGAAAAAGTCCCTCCGCCTGCGGCGTCGAGACTTCCAGAATACCTCCCTCGGCTCTCGTGGAAATTTAATCACTAATTTCCCGAAATGTCATGATATTACTTATAAATAAAGGAACTTTAAAAGGGGACGTTTTAGTCAATCGTGGCGTAAAAGCGCAAACAAGTATTTGGCTTATCAAACAATGATACGTACTGCGCACGTCACCTCCGACCGCGTGTCCACCCACGCGCTGACGTTTGTTCGCACAGTATTAGTTGGCCGCCATGTGTCTAAAGGAGAGAGTTCTACATGGGCGGATGATGCCACAGTGTTGCGCATTACAGAAAAGTCGAGCTTGATTCTAAATTTTCTGCGCGCACAATAGGCTATTTGCATGATGCGTCACTTAAAGTGCCCCTCAACCCTTTTGCAATTTTTATATATATGAAATTTTGAAAGGTTTTGAGTACTTCTGCGAAGAAATGTTTGGCTTACAGAGGATACTCTATGTTCTAGGCTTGTTTGAAATGGTGAAAATGTGACCTCTCCTGACCCATTACCGTGTAAGAAAAAGCCTGGATCGATTCCCTATCTTACGTCATCCAATTAATTCGACTTTGCAAAAACTTGAATAAATATTTAGCATTTTGTCTAAAATAGCTGTTTTCTTTACTAAAATCTCACAGACTGTATATTTTCTATATATCGATGCTGTTGTGATAGAAAGGCGTCATGGACAATAATGCATTAATGAGATGACATCAACCCAGGGATCGACCCAGGTTTTTGCTTACGCGGTCATGGGTCAAGAAAGGTCACATTTTCACGATTTCAAACAAGCCTAGAACATAGAGTATCCTCTGTAAGCCAAAAATTTCTTCGCAGAAGTACTCAAAACCTTTCAAAGTTTCATATATATAAAAATTGCAAAAGGGTTGAGGGGCACTTTAACAAAAGAGCAGGCGGTAACCTACGATTTCCTGCGAACGGGAGTTCCAGGAGTGGGTAGCTCTTTCCTAGAGTTCCGACGACGACGAGGGACACACTAGTTCTTATCACGTGGCGGCCATGTTTAATCCCAGGAGAATAAAAACAAGTTCTCTTTCGTTTAACCTCGTTCTGAAACTGCTCAGTGCGAGGCTACGCGTGGTTTATCTATTGTTTCGAGCCCACATGGCCGCCGTGTGATAACAGTGAATAATCGGCCTTATTATACGACTTGGCGTTTTCGAGTGCAAATACGGGCTAAAACGAGTGCAAATATGAGACGGTATTACACGGGTCGCAAACCGGTTTGCACAGGTTTATTCAACACTTAAAAGGTTTTGTAAGCGCGCGAGCCAATCGAAATGGGGCTGTTTGAGTAACAGCCAATCAGCTTTTAGCGCGCGAAAAAAACTTTTCAGTGCGCGCCCGCCCCCGACGTGAGGCTGAGAGATTTCTTCTCTCGAGATTTCTTCTCAAGATTTTCTTCAAACAGAGCAGTAAGGTAAGTGAAAACAAACATGTTTTGTTCGTGTTAGCTGTCGTATAATAAACAATTTATTACACGAAGAGTTGTGTAATACGGCTGGTAATTTTTACTCGTCAATTTTATTTTTTCTCGCCTTTCAGGCTCGAAAAAATAAAACTGACTCGTAAAAATACCCAGCCGTATTACACAACTTTCCGTGTAATAAGCTCTTTATATCCCAACCTGTATAGTTGGTTATCTCTCTTCCTTACGACGAGTCGAGCTACGGAACGTGAAGTTAACTTTCGTGTAGATACTAATATTGTGACAATACTGATAAATAGTAGAGGTCTTTCCAGGTAAAATTTAAAAAGCATTATTTTTTTACCTGACTGGGGAGAGCTTGCAGGATATTTCAGTTGTTTTACATCTTCCTCCCAACCCCCAACCCCCCCCCCCCCCCCCCCCCCCCCAAGTTCAAGTTTGCTATTTACGATAGCCTTTGTGTCACCACAAGACAAGTGCGGTATTGGCTGGTTTCATAGTTCTTGGACTCCTTTTTCGCATTCAGCTGGAATTTCTGTATCTTTGCTCTTCTTCTTGGACTTTCTTCTCTCCTTGTGCTTGTGCTTGCTGCTTTTCTTGTGTCGATCATGACTTCTGTGAAGTTAAACAAACAGCTTCAGATAGAACACCGCATATTTTACTCATGGTGGGAACGGTTGCCATTTTTAACACAGCACTACAAACAGGCGGGCAGACTGCCTTTTCACAGGGCCTCAGAACCCCTAGATGTTCGGGCACGCGTACCCGGACATTTGCATTTACACGACAAAAATAAGGCTTGCGTGCCGTGCCGAACAAAACTGACACGTGTACCAAAAATTTAGGCGTGTCGTGGGCTGCCTGTGGTGCCGTGCCCAAATTGCATGATGGTCTCTTGGTTATACTTGATATCGATTGTACATGAAGTGAATCAGTCCAACGGTAGAATATTTCTTGTTTTGGATGTTGCGTCTACGAGATATTTAACAATTATTCACCGAAGTGGAGGTGAATAGTGGTGTATATTTACCGAGCCGCTTTTTTTATTTTATTTTCTATCGAATGGTCAAAAACTCGCGCGAGATGATCGCTGCTTTGCTCGGAGGTGAATATTAAATCATATTCACTGTTTGAGTAGCCAATCAGAGCGCGCGAAAAGTGATATTCACTGGTGTGGTATATACTAAAAAGGTTTATATTTCCAATTAGACTGCGAACAGTCCCTTTATTTTTCTTGGTCTCTGGTCACGAAAAACTCGAACTGAAACGATGTTTTGGCCGAGCGCTGATTGGTATAACTAATTTGGGCTTATATGCACTTTAATGATGATACAGTACATACCTCGGTTGTTTCTGCTTGTGCTTATGCTTTCTCCTTCGCTCTCGTGACCGTTCTTCGTTATCACAATCTATGTAATCAAACAACAGCATACACCAGGTGAGTCTTGGTGGCTTTGTACGTGATTGAGGACAACCCTAGCGCTAAGTTGATGCTACTGCTATGTTAAAGTGCTAGTGACATGGTTTTGACTTTTTCCTCAAAATTTTACAACATCAGGCGGGCATGGTCCTCAAATGATTTCAGTGATTGTTTTGCCCAAAAAAATATTTTTTAGGTGTATCTCACCACAAGAAGCCCGGTTACTTTTGCTCTCCACTGTGCTGTGGTGGCTTGTGACGTCACAACCAGCCGAACACAAGTTCTCTCTCAACATGGCGGATGTGGATTTGAAGCGCAGTCAAGCGACTTTTCCTCGATATTTAGTGAACAAGTCTCTAGTTTAGGATTCTTTTACAACGTACCTGAAGGAATCAACTTATGAATTTAAACTTATGCGTAACTTTTACCTTTAATTTGTGTGTACCTTTTAGGGTCATTTTCAAAATGACTGCCGACCACCCCCGTCAATTTGGTACCGGAGTCCCCCCCCCCCCCTGTGTGTCGTGTTTATTCGTTCCTTTCAAAAGTAATGGCTTAAAATATATAGTAAATGGCCCGATTTCTCAGTTCGGATCATGTCCAGTTTACGACTATATTGACATTGGATCAGCTTCAGTACATCCTCTCGGTATTAGCGTCAGGAGTACTTTGAAATATCGATAATATTCGTGGCGACCCCAGTGATCGAAAATAAACCCGATGACTTTATTTCACATTTAGAACAAGGGATATAGCTATTAGCTACAGGAAAAGTTACATGTATGCTACAATAGCACCTGTGTTTAGACAGTGAAGTTCGAAATAATATTATCAATCAGTCCATGAATCCTACTGAAATTCGAAAAGCATTGACACATTTGAGTCCTAAAAATGTTGAAAAATATGGGTGGGTAAATACTGCTAAAAAGAATTGTTTTCTATAAAAATACATACACAAAAACCATCTCAATTAAGTTCAGAGACAGTTGTAATACATGTAGGCCTTTTGCACTTTAAGTAATGGTCCAGATAACTGAGAACTGTAGTAGAATCCATTGTTCTGCGGCAATGAGCCTCCCCCACATAGGATTTTGCTTGAATATGCCTTAAGTGCTTTAGGAGGTATCAACAGTCCAAACTACATCTCTAAAATAAAGTATTTGTTATGCCATTGGCTCTTTTTTCTGTGAAAACGCAGAGAAGCCACCATCCAGCCAATCGGATATAGAGAAAACAAAGGATTTTTCAATCGCAAATTTGAGAACTTTCCCCACACACGATATTTTTCGAAATTAAACCATAGTTAGTTTGATCAAACATAAATTCAAACCACAAAAAAATATCGAATGAAAAGGTATTATTTCTATGGGTTTCTATTGAATTTATAAGTATCAACCAATGAAATTACGAGAAAGAATAATAGAAAATTAACACCTTTTAACATTCCTTGCCGAAGACACTACAGTTCTTATCTGGACCATTACTTAATAATCTATGATTACTTCTAGTATATATTACCCTACAACAAGACTTAGTATTCATCTACTTAGTCATTATTTATTTATTGGATTCAACACTGATGTAAACATTAATGTCTGCAAAGTGCCAATAAACCTCTTCTGTCTGTCTGTCATTAAAGGGCCATGTCCCCCTGATGTTGTAAAATTTTGAGGAAAAAGTCAAAGCCATGTCGCTAGCACTTTAACCCTAATGTTCACTTTAACTCTAGAGTTTCCTTCCTTTCACGTAAACAGCCCCTTAGGGCGCGTTAGATTGACCGTATTCCAGAATAAGAATAGTTCAGGCACATTTTGCACTGTACGCTACAAACGCAGCGTCATCTGTGATGCATTTGTGAGCCAGATCAGGGAATGTGCTACCTCGCAAACCAAGTATGGCAGATGGCGCTCCTGGTACCGTCGTTTGCATCTAACCGATCGAAGCGTCAACATATGTTCAAGAGCGGATTTCGATTGCGTGTCGAAAGCAATTGGCCGGTAACAAAACGAGCAGGGGACTGGGACCGAGTTTATCAGAATTACTCTAATTCTAAAATGAAGTTCATCACATGATAGAGCATGTTTAAATTAGCATGTGTGCCAAGTTTGACGTGATTCAAGTGAATCTTGTCTGAATTATAAGCAATTAAAATTTCTTTGTCCCTCCAAATTTTTACAATGAATGTATGATTTGGAGGGACAACGTTAAAAAATAAGAGAGTTCGTATGGGAAAATTGACAAATTTGATGCCTTCTAGCAACGTCAATATTGAGCCAAAGTTCACCAAACTATCCAGACTAGCTAAGTTTGATCTGTTCTTTTGGAAAATAATGCTCACTTTGACTAGTTATTAATTGAATTAGTTTTACTGACTCGGTTCCAGTCCCACGCTCGTTTTGTTACCGGCTAATCCGTGACTGCTTTGGTTTTGCGTTTGCTTAGTTTTCCTATTGGTTGTGGAAAATGTTTTGTGATTATCAGCCAATCAAGTGCTAAACTAAAACCAAACGTGTTTTGGTCCATCACGCCATCCACGATCGCGTTTACTTTTCCTCGTAATTGGTTCAAGTAAAACACATCGTGAATTACTTCAGTTCGTGATTGGCTCATTGTGTGTTTTTTTACTTGCTCCCGTGATTGGTTCTGTGATTGCTTTGGTTTTGGTTTTACTACACTTAATCGAAAACCGCTCTAATTGGGGTCAAACGTAAAGTGATCAAACTTTCGAAATTTGAAGGCATGCTGCCCACAATACCAAGTTACGCTCTTCCCGTATCGATAATTCAACAACCACCTCTATACCACTTCATTCCTGAAGTTCCGAAATCAAAGATCACCTGCTTTGAAGTTACTTCCGTATTTGTTTATCGTAAATATGGTGACAGTTCAGTGGAGACAGACCCAGTTAGGTAGAAGGCACCTGTATAATAACGGCGTAGCATAATTACCATTCCTTGTGGAATACAAAAGCCAGTACTGATCTACCGAATTTTATGCAAATTACGGCTCAAGCCTCAAGGTGGTCATTTCTTCATGAGGATTTCACACGCATTTCATCACTAGGAGAAGTTGATCGTCCAGTCCAACTTCCTTGTAGTGTGCTACTTGTCAAAATTTGAGTTTTCTCTCGAGTGAAGGAAATACTAGCCTGAGCACTGTGCAGACGTATTTTTTCACTCTCATAAATTCGAAGAAAAAAGTAACGTCTGCTTACCCGAGCGCTTAATTAGTTTCCAATATGCACACCTCATTGTGTTATGGGCCAATCAGATTGTACCTTCCATATCCTGGAAAGTGACGTAATGTTACATTTAAAAGGAATTCAGACAATACAGTTGCCATTGACCAATCATAGGAGAGTGTTCACTGGCGCGCCAATTCACTAAAATTCTAACAATGGCATTGATTGGGTAGAAAAATAAGACAAACGTCCTGACGTTATGCTTGTATATTGGAAACTAATTAAGCGTTACTTTTTTTCTTCGAATTTATGAGTGAAAAAAATACGTCTGCACAGCAGGCTAAGGAAATACATGTTCAGCGAATTTGTGGTTCAGACTTTGTGACCAGTTCTCTCAGAAACTCACTCGCTGCGCTCTAGTTGTTCCAGAGTTTTCGAACATTTTATATATTTGTTACAAAGGAATCACTTTTCTCAGTCTAAACGTGGATGAAGACTTGCACATACCTTCCAAGTCCGCGCTGTCCTTATCACGTTTTGAGCGTGACCGTTTTGATCTGAAAGATAAAATACGTGTTCAAAGATGACATTGTCCGTCACAAGCATGTATAGGACGTTTTATTACACTATACCGTATATGGAATTTTTTACCTTCGTTCACGTCGAAAGCGGCGACAAGAAGTTAAGTAGTATCAAGTAAAAGTTTTCACCATATATCCATTTCCTGTGTTTCCGTGTATTTCCCGTGTCGTTTTTCAAAACTTGTCTTTTCTCGTTTTTCATGTTTTTCGAGTGATTTTCTGTCTTTCCCGATTGCGAGCGTTTGTATTGAATTTTGGCGGCAAATTTGTATGGCTGACTCCGCCGATAAAATTTCGCATTGCATCATGGTATCGAAAGTGTCTTTCCATTCCTTAACGTGTTTTTCCACACGTTTCCATTTGTTGTTTTTTGTCGCGTTTTCTGTGTTCATTGTTTTAGTGTCATTTTTTGTTTCAGAGCAGGATGAATTCCAACTGAAAAACAAGGAATGACAATATCTGATATTACAGTGGCGTCTACGAATAGTAGTTTCAGCGGTATTGACCCGAACGCCTCACTTCGATGTAATGAAACGCCTTTGAAACCATCATTCTTGCATGACACCAACACCCTCTAAACAAGCACGACTAATTTAGATACACAGTTTTGAATAGCGCTTCATTACATTGAAGTGAGGCGTTAGGGTCAATACCGCTGAAACTGCTATTCGTAGACGCCACTGTAACATCAGCTAATTAGGGAACTTAAGTAACCACGACGGAAACATCTAGGACGACGGCATAAACATATCCTTAATTACAAAATACAATAACTGCATGTGGAAATGCATGCGGGATTGGATTCAGCCGATATTGAGCCGATATATAGGGATTGAGCCGATATATACATGTACATATATTTCCCCGAAAAGAACAAAGAAAACCGATCCATGTAAAAAATTAAAGTGATTTCTGTCACGAGAGGCGAGTTTTTATTAAATATATCTCGCCTTTGTGTACGACAAGTGAACCATGTAAAGTGGGCTAATTGTACAGACAAATACAAGCTTCAGGAGTTTGTTGAGCTTAATTAAATTATTAAACGTACTTTTTTGGTGGTGGTGAGTGAGACGGTGCTCTGTCTCTCGGCATATCTCTCTGCCCCAGTGCTCTTTCTAGGGATGCTGACCTCCTTTGTGAAAAAATAAATAAATAAAAAGTTAAGACTACAAATACATGTACCGTCAAGGATCCCACGAAAACTAAATTTTTGAGCCAGAATAGGAGCCATTTGTAGGAGTATGCATAACAAATAGTCTAAAGCCCTGCTCAAACGGACGCAACATTTCATGTAACATCGTCATCATGTTGCAACATGTTGCGTGTAGGGATGGTCAAACGGACGCAACATTTCATGTAAAATCGTCATCATGTTGCAACATGTTGCGTGTAGGCGTGGTCAAACGGACGCAACATTTCATGTAACATCGTCATCATGTTGCAACATGTTGCGTGTAGGGATGGTCAAACGGACGCAACATTTCATGTAAAATCGTCATCATGTTGCAACATGTTGCGTGTAGGCGTGGTCAAACGGACGCAACATTTCATGTAACATCGTCATCATGTTGCAACATGTTGCGTGTAGGGATGGTCTAACGGACGCAACATTTATGTAACATCGTCATCATGTTGCAACATGTTGCGTGTAGGGATGGTCTAACGGACGCAACATTCCATGTAACATCGTCATCATGTTGCAACATGTTGCATGTAGGCGTGGTCAAACGGACGCAACATTCCATGTAACATCGTCATCATGTTGCAACATGTTGCGTGTAGGGATGGTCTAACGGACGCAACATTTATGTAACATCGTCATCATGTTGCAACATGTTGCGTGTAGGCGTGGTCAAACGGACGCAACATTCCATGTAACATCGTCATCATGTTGCAACATGTTGCATGTAGGCGTGGTCAAACGGACGCAACATTCCATGTAACATCGTCATCATGTTGCAACATGTTGCGTGTAGGCGTGGTCAAACGGACGCAAAATTTCATGTAACATCGTCATCATGTTGCAACATGTTGGATGTTTTACACGGTTTGTCACTAAGAGGTCTAGGCACCGTGTCAATGGTGCTTTGAATAATCCTATTTATAGTTCTCGGATCACGATTTTGAAAGGCAACCAAGCCTTTGGTGATATCGAGGCTGGAGTCTAGTTAACTGCCTCGTCCCCAGGAATCTTAACGTTGGGAATGGCGGCAAAGAGGAAGCGCCTGGCAGATCTCGGATTCACAATGGCGGACCAGAATATTGTCGAACCTGATTTTTTTTATTTCTCATGATTCCTCGTGCTTACCCAACCATCAGGCAACAGGTTGGTCAAACGAATACAACATGATGCAACATCCCAGACAACAATGTTGCGTGGATGTTGCACGAAACTGTGGCCAAAATCAAACATTATCCAACATCGTGCAACAGGGTGGTCAAACGGATGCGACATGCAATGTTCCACAATGTTGCATGAAAATGTTGCGTCGGCTTAAAGTGCTACTACGATCAAATTTTGAGATAGTGATATTTTTGCGTATTTGTAAAGCAAAGTTGCTATATTTTTTCCTATCCACACCGTTTTTTTAATATGACAACGGAAGTCTTATTTTGGGGGCTCCGAATCTTGAGTTTTTATGTCCGCCATTACTCGAACCCGTTCCTGTGACAGAGCTATGACTGAGCTAATTTCCAGCGGACGTGACGTCATTTTCTCAACATGCGGGGCTATGATTCACACAAATTTTCGCATGAACTTGTTAGTAAAGTACATGTTTATACTATTTTTTTCCAGAAAGGAAAGGAAAGAACGACGTTTTGAATGGAAATATGCATTTACAAGAGCGACGCGCGTTGAGAAAATGACGTCACGACAGCAAACCGCTGGTCGAAAATCGCGAAGTATTTGGAACACACTTCAGTAATGGCGGACGTGATTTCGACGGTAAACTCTCTGCAAAATTCATAGTTTAATTTGGTCCGTTGGTAATATTTTTCACTGATTTGGTTATTTTAGACACTGTGTGTCGTTTTGGAAGACAAAGAAGTAGAAAAGAAAATGGTCGAATTTCGTCGTAGTGGCACTTTAAAAGATTTTCAGGAGTAGAGAAGCTTCAGACATGCATGTTAATGAGCACAAGCAGGGTTTGAATAATAGCCTGAAGCCAGCGAAATTCACCATCTACTCTGGATATTTGTTCCAGCTACTTTACCTAGACGAAGTAAGAATCTCTATTGGAAAGATTACAAAAATGGGAGGTTTTGAAGTTATTTCTCCAGTTACTTCTTGAAAACTTATTAAAACCTCGGACAAGATGCCGGGTGCAACACACACCGCGGCAAAACGTCATGCGCATGCGCTGTCGATAAGCCCAGTGCGCGTTATCTCCCCATGCAGTTTCCCGCCGAAAATAAAAGAAAACACAGGCAATCGCCCATGTTTCAAATTTTTGGTACAACTGTGCAATGTTTCGCAAAACAAAAACACTAACTACTTAAAAGCTAACCTTAAGACTTTAACAAGTTGACGTTTTCTTAATTTATAAGTCACTATGAGTTTACTAAGTTATACAATTATTTACTAAAAAAGTTGTAACCCTCGGAAATTTATATTTGAAACCAGAGCCTTCGTTCTTTCGGACAGCGGAGCACAACGTTTTGCCGCGGGTGCAATCTTACCTGGAGCGAGTCCTCTTCTTGGTCTTGGTTCTTTTCTTCTTTGACTTTGACTTAGAACACTCTTTAGAATCTTTATGGTGAGCAAGCAATTTAAACAAAGTTACTACAAATGTATGAGTAAAGTCCACAGTATATACTGATCAACCATTTTGCAAATAATTTACAAACTGCATCATTGTCACTCAAACAAAACTGTGCAGGGCTCAAAATTAACGCTCTGTCACAAACTTGCAAAATGCTAGCAGTTTTTATTATTTGTGAGTGAAAACAATTTGAGTGAATTTCCTTAAAAGTACGTAACGGTATGAAGTATTTATAGTCAACATGTATACCTACATGTATACCTACATGTATAAGTCAAGCCTATACCTACATGTATAAGTCAAGCCTATACCTACATGTATAAGTCAAGCCTATACCTACATGTATAAGTCAAGCCTATACCTACATGTATAAGTCAAGCCTATACCTACATGTATAAGTCAAGCCTATACCTACATGTATAAGTCAAGCCTATACCTACATGTATAAGTCAAGCCTATACCTACATGTATAAGTCAAGCCTATACCTACATGTATAAGTCAAGCCTATACCTACATGTATAAGTCAAGCCTATACCTACATGTATAAGTCAAGCCTATACCTACATGTATAAGTCAAGCCTATACCTACATGTATAAGTCAAGCCTATACCTACATGTATAAGTAAGCCTATACCTACATGTATAAGTCAAGCCTATACCTACATGTATAAGTCAAGCCTATACCTACATGTAGAAGTCAAGCCTATACCTACATGTAGAAGTCAAGCCTATACCTACATGTAGAAGCGGAGCTCAAAGTAGATAATGTTTCACTTTCAATAAGTACTTATTTCTTTTTCCATGTGCACTTACCACACTCTATACACCAGTTCACGATTAATTCCGACATTTTGAAAGGGATGCAAACATCGCGCGAAATACAGTGTTTGTATAGGAATCTGATGCCAAATAATTTCCGTAAAATTGAATTTCTACCAGGTAAAAGTACAGGCTACCCAAGCGTAAGGTTTTTGATTACCGTTTATTTTACAAGACTTGACTGGGAATTGAGAGAGTTTTTAGAAATTGCAATAATTCTGTAAATATTGAAATAAAAGAAACAAGATTTTACCTGTGTGTTGGTCAGTTATTGGGCTGTGTCTGTGTGCAATTTCAGCGCAAATAAAAATTGCCCAAATGCGCTGAAATTGCACACAGACACAGCCCAATAACTGACCAACACACAGGTAAAGTCTTGTTTTTTTAAATTATATATTTACAGAATTATTGCAATTTCTAAACTCTCTCAATTCCCAGTCAAGTCTTGTAAAATAAACGGTAATCAAAAAACTTGTGGTAAAAGATTAACTGATCACAATTTGAGGGATGTAGCTGTGGATGTAGCTTGGGAAGTGTGGAATCGTGTTTTCAGTTTTCCATACATTTGTCTGTAACAACGAATCAAAGTCCACGGGAAAATTTACAGACAAATGCATGGAAAAGCAACACTTCCCAATACAGCTGCATCCATCAATTTTGATCAGTTACTCTTATACCTGTTACTTTAAGTTTGCAGACAGTGAATATTTCAGAAATTCGATTTTACGGAAATTATTTGGCATCGGATTCTCATACAAACACTGTATTTCGCGCCATGTTTGCACCCCTTTCAAAATGTCAGAATTAACCGCAAACTGGTCTATAGGTCAACTCCTGGGTATTTAAAATCTGAAAGCTATTAAAAAATAAAACTTGACGAGAACATTATATATATTTCAGTCTCCACAACCTTCAATGTACTCCTCTATCTTATTTTGAAATGATTGAGCACCTGTTAAAGAATACGAAAGTGAAAGAAATACGATAAACAGACCACTCGGCCATCGCACAGAACTTTGACGTCACTACCCAGAGGTCACGACCGAAATAATGTAATTATACCTTATGTAGTGCGAGTGGGTGAAGCGGGCTAGAGCAGTGCACACATGTGGTGTGATTGTTTTTATACGCATGGGTTATCCTCTGTTTTCTTTTTGCCCTTTTTTCCTTTTTGCCCTTTTTCTCTTATCAATTTTCTATGTGTACACATAGACTGGGATGTAGAGCTTTGCTTACATGGGCCCACAAACAGCTGCACTACAACTTGGAGTCTGAAAACCTCAAGCAAACATGACATATTTACAAGAGTATACAGTGTATAAGCTACGTACAGCTTTGGACATGAATAGTTGGAACACGTCCCCTGCACCCCCTCATTTCAATGTTGGATAAACTTTCGTACTGGTTTGGTCACTTTTTTTCTCCAACATATTGAATGCGGGGTGGGGGGGGGGGGGGGGAGGAACTGCAGAGTTGCGCACTGCTTCTGGTCCATAACAATTAAAGGATTAGTGTTGCAAGAGTCATGTTCAAAGGTGTAGCTTCATTCTTACCTGATGCCTGAATAAAAGGAAAACATGATTGTATAAACTGTGATATCAGGTGAATTAACATATATGGAATATCAGTACACATATGTGCCATTTCATTTTGCCACCTGATCCACCAGCAGACATTTGCTAGTGGATTTAGAAGTTAAGATCCGCCCTGCTGTGTTTAATAGGCTCTCAGCTCCCATTATGGTCAAGACAGTCTATAATGCTGCATGAAATGCTACATGTTCTGTACCCGATTTAGAAGAGGGTGATGACGTTGAGCTAACACCAATGCCATCATTGTCGCTGTCCTCACTAGAGGTACTGCTTACATCCACTACAACATCTTTCTTTGGATCCACTTGAACAAAGTTACGACACTGGAATGTCAGATGACCAGCTAGTGAAAAGAAAACATAAAATAGTTTTAATTGACTGATTTAGCTTCAGCAAAACATTGCTGAAGTTGCACAACACAATAAGAAAAGCACTGCAATCAATAATCAAAATAGAAAGCCCTTGTGTGTAGTACTTTTCAGATCTGGTTCTTAAATCACATTTTGTTTTTGTTTTAATATACCATAATTATACACATTATACATGTACATGTAGTTGAAGTGCAACTCTGGAATTTTCAAGTGGCATTTGGAAATTGCATTCAGCCAACCATTAATCAAATGCACCAAGTCTCGTCACAACAAAGCTTTCAATAGTCCAGTTTCGCATTCAAGAATTACCGCTGGATGCGATGCCTACAGACGCATTTACATTGTACTCAACACTAGTCTCATTCTGATGTTAAATATTCACAAATACCAGTGAGAAGCTGCAGAAGATCAAACTACAACAATACATAGAGTTGTGATTACAACCCATCTTCTCACTGGTATTTACTATTAAATAAATCTAGATGGTACCGAAAATCTAGATGGTACCGCCTCCCGGTTAGCTCAGTACAGGTTAAGCTCCGGTCTGTTGAGCGGGAGGTCGCAGGTTCAAACTCCAGCTGGACCAACACTTAGGGTCTTAAAATAACTGAGTAGAAGGTGCTGCCTTTGTGAAGCATCTGCAAATGGTTAGACCTTCACGTCTTCTCGGATAACGACGTAAAATTGTAGGTCTCCAGTCGGCCTTAAGTTTATCAGTCTCACCAGATTGTCACAAGTTACCGATGTAAAATAAAGTTGCTTTACTTTTACTTTATTTTTATGCATTTAATGGACAATTGGCTAAATACAAATTTCAATGTGACTTGAAGCTTTAAACAGTTACACATCAATGATAACGGTGATAAAATGTATGCCCAAACTCCAATAATTTATATTATGTTTTCTTCTTCTTTTGTAACCAAACTACTGGTACATGAAAGCTTGCTTGAAATTAACTTACGGTAACCACACTTCTTGCATCCAATTCTTTGATCATCAGCTTTCTGGTTTGTTAGTCGTCCAATCAGACCTGAAAAAGCAAAAGAGTTTAACTTCATTTTGGAACTTCATTTTGTTGGATTAATGCACCAGTCATTTGAAATCCCCCCCGGGCATAGCAGGGACATTCACCCAACAATTGCCCATGAATACTAGTGAAGCTCCCACACCCTGGGGCTTCAAAATCATGTGAAGGCCCCTGACCCCAGGGATCCATAACAGGCTAGCAGGAGAAAATGCCGTTTTGCCATTTTAGAGGAAAGGTTGACAAGTGGCATTTTTGAAAATACCAGCCTTATATTTTGGCTACTTCTGAATAAAGAAATTGAAGAAAAATGCAGACTTTTTCAACAAAAACTAAAGAATTTGGGACTTTCTTCAGGGAGCACATAAATTTATGTTTTCCTTTGCCGTCTGGGAATCCATAAATTTATGCTTTCCTTCATCAGTGTGGGAATCCATAAATTTATGCCTTACTCTGTAATAGGTAAATTTCAATAATCATTTAATTTGTTACAATTTTCAACTTTTTAACTGAAAACATACTTTAAAAAAATATCAAACTAGTAAGAATAAAGGGAACCAACTTGAAGAATATTGTGATCTGAAAGGACTTTTTGGTAAATGGCAAAATGGTACTTTTACCTGCTAGGCTGTTCATATTGAAATGTTGTTTAATCACCTTGTTCCCTTTCCATGAGGCATGAAATTGAAGTCAAAGGGTCAATAGACCAGTTCATCACGAACAAACAAACAAACGAACAAAAAAACCACTGCCGGAATTTCTAATGGGACCTGAAAAACAGCCAGAGGCTGATCAAAGCCAGGACCCAGCTAAATCACAGATTGAATGGGAATTTAGCATGTTGGTTTTTGTGGAGGGAGGAAAACCGGAGAACCCAGAGAAAAACCCTCGAAGCAAGGGCGAGATTCCAACAACTCACATATGGCACCGGGTCCGGAAATCGAACCCAGGCCACAGAGGTGAGATCGAGGCAAAGAGCTTAACTACTGTGCCACCCCAACAAAGAGTAAATCATACACTTACCCTTTCTCAACAGGCTTTCAAGCAAGTCTGCCACCACAGCTTTCTTCAGTTCTCCCCTCCAAACTTTGAAAAGCATCTCTAGAGTCTAGTCTACAATGTAACTCTATTTGTATCGCTTGAAGGTTGAACGAGTCTTCCGTGATAATTATATGCAAGTGTGTGTCAAATTAGCATGAGGTGGGAAAGTGAATCCCCCAACTTATCCCCCGAACCGGTAGGAGAGGGAAGTGACTACGAGCGTTGACCTCACCTCCCGGGGGAATGAAAAATGGTGAATTTTAAGTGAACATCCCCGCAATGCCCCCGCTATGCCCGGGGTGGGATTCAAATGACTGGTGCATAACGTTCTAAACAAATGTGTACATGTACATGTAGGTGGATAAAATGACCAAGAAAGCTTGATATCACGAACTTGTGCCATATTTGCTGGTATCAAATTTCAGTTGTCGGCCTCTGGCTATTTTGGGGAGTTTTTTTTGCCATCTTACCAGTGAATGAATTGTCACCTTCAAGTCGTGCTGTTTCACATGCCAAACGAACGAATTTCATTGGTCAAAGTGTTAGGTTTGGTTGAAACAAACGTTGCATTTGTAACGTAAGCAAACCCGACAATTACATGTATAAGCTTGATCTCCTCTTCTTCTTTGAAGTAGTCAACTGTCAAGCTTAAATTTCATTGTCTTGTAAAAAGAATCTAAAAGAGTTCTATTTTAGAGTGCACTGGTGAATGACCATATTAGACTCTTACCTTGGAAGTCTGATCCGGCCATGATAAAATATATTCGCCTTTTATTGCTTATATCCAACCAAAAGAGCAACAAGCAACTCCAAGCGACTCCAAGCTTCCAACAGTTAAGAGGCGGCCATGTTGGACGTGTTCCACAAGGTAGACTGGCACTACCACAGGAAACCCATGAAAACTTCCTGTACTCCCACAAGGAGCAAAGTATATACAGTTTACAGTCTTATTTAATATTTTACTCATGATATGCCAGTTGCTTTATGTTATTTGAAATACAGCAATAAGATAATTTCGTCAGTATTTTAAAGAAATACTTTCGGAATAGACAGGTACTCTGAGATATTCTGAGGTATGATAATGAGTTCGTATCACAAAACACTAGTACCCAGGCTTCTCCACGGTCAATACATCAATGGTAGCCATTTTGTAGACGTTGTCAATGTTTCTGAAGTGTATCTCCAAATATCTCATTCACTCAAGCGAAAATGTCGCATAAAAGAACCTCCAGACGTAAGAGAGACTCTGGTGTTGCAATTTTAACAGCAGATTCTACATTTATAACGAGTTTGCCACCGAAACGTACGAAAGTCGACGAACAGCATGGCGACGAAACCCATGCCCATGGCCATGGCGACACAAGTTTTGGTCGGGATTTCGATTCCTCTCAAGATAAATCAGTTAGGAGGTCTTCTAGGACACCCAAGCCAAAAATACTCGACGATGAGTACATGGAATCGGGCTTAAGTTCCCCAAAAAGTCAGCCAGAACCGTTTTTTAGCAGACTTGAACAACATGATGAACGCAAATCAAGTGGGCAAGTGCACGAGCACTCAAACTCTCCCTTGCCAAAGGCAAAGGAGAAAGCGATTAGACGATCATCGAGACCTGCGAAACCAAAACTGCAAGACGATGAAATTATGGAATCAAATCTGAGATCCCCTAAAGGTGAACTGACTATGAGATTTCAACATGAAGAAACCAACCAAGCCAGTCTTGCCGACTTCCTCGAATCTCCAGCCAGTCCAGGTGCATTTAATTTATCAGCTAAGTCAATCAGAAAATCTGCCCGTGTGCCCAAGCCAAAAAAATTTGATGATGACAATATTGAATCAAATTTGAGTTCTCCCAGAAGTGAACCAGACTTACAGATTAGTAAAGTTGAGATGGAACCTGTTGGTACTGCCAGTACAAGTTCTGTTGAAAATGCGGGAACACCAAGAGATAAATCTGTTAGAAGATCTTCCAGGCCTCCAAAACCCAAAATACTGGACGATGAGCCAAGTTTTCAAACACCTAGTGAAACTACTGTAGTGATGTATGGGGAGACAAGTAGTGAGCCGGAGACCTCAAAATCATCCAACACTAGAAGGAGGAAGTCCAAAAGTGATATGGATGAATTAGAAAGACAGGATATTCGTCAGACTGATAAATTAACGTTTACTTCCCCAAAAACGAGAAGAAAATCTACTGTAAGCAAAGTTCCTTATGTAGGATTTAGTACTGAACAACTTGAGACATATGAAAAAGGTTTGGGCTCAATTAATATAATACATGAAGACTTTGAGGGGCATAGGAGAGAGACACGTAAGAGCTACAAAAACTACTTAAAGGAACTTGGGGGTTTTCCTGATTCTCCGGGGCAATTGAAAACAAGTAATGTTGGTTCTAATAAGAGTTCTAGAAAAGCTGTAGATGGTGCAGCAGGTACCAAAGTTCCAGCTGGCAGTGACAAGATAGTAAAAGTTAAAGAAAGGGAGGCAATCGGTGGTAAAATAGAAAAGAGAACTCCCCACAAGGGTGATCACAAATCAGACAAAGTTCAAGGAAAGCAGAGTCTTTTCAGTCCTGGAAAACGGAAAGCTAAGAGTACAGAAGTTGTCAAAGATAACGTGAAAACAGCCCAAACTGAGAACAATAGTTTGAAAAGTCCTCAGGGGCTAGAGATTTCTCCAGAAACCTCACCTAGGAGAGCATCATCCAGGACCCCTGTTCCTAAAAGAACATTTTCTCTCCTTGATGAATCCCCATTTACTGGAGGTATTTATTTTGAAGAAGAAAACATAGAACAGGAGATGCAAATAGATTTTGCTGCTAAAACATTAAGTAGTACAAGTATACATGTACATGTACCTTCGGATCAAATTGTCAAGTCAGGTGAAGCATCTTCAAAGGAACATATGAAACAAAAGTCTGAGGCTGCAAGTTTTGGTGCAGTTACTACAAATACAACAGAATCACTGCTGGGGTCATCGCATAAAAGAAAAAAGAAACAGAAGGACAATCAAAGAGATAGTAGCCATCATCAGCCAATAATAGCAGCATCTGGTTCAGAATTTAGCCTTTCACGTTATTCTTCAGCACAACCTACCGAATCTGAACAGAAAATGCTTAGTTCAGCTCATGGTCTTGAACAAGCTAGTGGGTCTGTAACTGAGATGCCCAAGATAAAACCAGTGAAGAAAAACAAGGAAAAGAAAAGACAAGGAAAAGAATCAGAAAATGCCCCTGAAGATGCCAGCATGCTTTCTTCGACAAATCTTATGACAGATGCTGAACAGGGACAGAAAAGAAAAGGAAAGAAGAAGGAACAAAAGAATGAGGAACCATTGAAAGGGCAACAGCCAGAGAAGGAAAATGGAGGAAATAGAAATAAAGTTACTGAAGTCAAAGAGAAGACAAAGCACAAGCATTCAAAGACTAAGAAAAGTGACCAAGCCCATAGTGAAGTGAAAGAAGAAGAGAAACACATTATACTTAAACTACATCTTCCGCATGCTGACAGCTCAAGCCATTCATTGCACAAGAAACACAAGCACAAGCATTCAGAAGAGGAAGGCATCAGTAAGAGGAAAAGGAGAAAAATGTCAGAAAAAGGAGAGAAGTTGAATAGCGGAGACAGTTCTGAAGACAAAGATATAGCAAAGAAAATTTCTATTAAATTCAAGGGGTTATCTAGTAAGCATCATGATGCTGAGGTCCCAAGGGAGAGCCCTGGGGTAGACAGTAGCAGTGACAAGGAAGGAGGGAAATTGGCAAAGGATATTGCAGTGAAAAAGAAGAAAAAGACCGCTTCACAAGTAGCAGCTCTCCCTGCTCCAGAAGGGCAAGAACATGTTAAACTTGTTATCAAAAAAGACAGTAAAGGAGTAAGCTTTAGTGAAAAGAGCCCTGAGAAGACACCAGAGAAGGAAGCAAAAGGAAAAGCCAGTAAAGCTGCTAAGAGCACACCAGAAACAAAACCAAGTGGGAAGCAAGATTCAACTAGTAAGAAACCAAAGGGTGATTCAACTAGTAAGAAACCAAAGGGTGATTCAACTAGTAAGAAACCAAAGGGTGGAAGTACTCCCACCAAGAAAGGTGATCAAGGCAAAGAGGTATACATGTAGGTTGTAAACAGGGTTCCCATGGTCAAGGATTTTTTTTTTTTTTCAAGGTCAAGGAATTGTCAGGGAAGTTAGGATTTGGTCAGGGAAATCCCAAATTTCAGTGAAAAGTATGGGAATTTTTATTTTCAGGCTTCGCATACCTATTTTTGGGCTGTTTTGTTCAATATTGCTCAATTCCCAAATAGTGATCGAATACAATGTATTTGGGAAAAATACGAACGTGTGCTGGAGGTCAGTGAAAAATGGTTCTTGGTCAGTTAAATGCTGGGGAATTTTTTTCCTGCAAATGTGAGGGAACACTGTACAATCATGTAAAAGGGTAACAATTTCCAGTATTTTAGAGTTCTAACCATAATAATATTAAACCATGTTTTTTTTTAAACTTGTGTGATGCACAAGTCACTTGTTTTATGAAACAAATATGAACAAGTGCCTAGTATAAATCCTTGAATAATGAATGGGAATTAAACTGGCCCAAGTGTAACTGATCTACCCTAGTACTGTACTGATAAATAATAATTAATACAAAATGAAATAAACTTTATTACAGTGTCAATTTTGTAGCCCAACCACATGTGCATTGTAGTCTACTCACTGTAACTGAAGGGCTGTGTTCAAAAAGGGCATAAGTAACTTGATCACGTTCTAAATTCTCCCTTACAAAACAAGAAATTTAGGGAGAATTTAGAATGTGATCAGGAGACACTTATGCCCTTTGTGCACACAGCCCTTCGATTACAAAATACATGTAAACTAAAAAATCACAAGAACTGACCTACATGTATATAATGCTAATATTGTGAGCAACAGTCAATTGTTGGCAGATCAGCTGTTGTACCAGTTTTCACTGAGACCTACGTGTACATCATACACTTAAAGTGTAATTGTGCACTGTCAGAAACAGGTTGCTGAGGGATATCTTTTTTGTAATTTTTGTACAATCACACTACACACCTAAAATAATGTACATGTATGTGTAAATACATTTGCATTTACTAGACAATGTAGTCTTGTAAAAATGCATTCAACAATTAATTTTGATGTTTTATTCTCCAGACTGTTAAGAAGCGAAAGATGGTGACAGGTTACCTGCTGTTCTGCAAGCAAGAAAGATCCAAAATAGCTGAAGCCAACCCTGGCCTTGGTAAGTGGACCAAGAATTAATTTGCATACATGTAAAATGTAAAGATGAGTATTGTTACAGTGTGACTACTGTAACCAGGGCCACTTACACAATAAGAACCAATCACACTGCAGAACAAAACAAAGCATTACAACTTTGGTTATTTGAGGCAATCAGTGTTGAGTGCAAGACAATAGCAGCTCTATTTTCAACTTGCTTAGCTTTGATCTGGTAAAAAGCAACTTTTGTGGACTACATGAAGTCAAAGTCTTTTGAATGAAGTAAATAGTGTGGATATGCTTCGTAAGTTAGAATGCTGTACGAAATGTATTTTTGTTATTAAATTACAATGTGTTTAGTTCTCATTGTCTACATGTACATTAAGTGGTCCAGTGGTTACAGTAGTCACTGTAATACAAATGTAAAGATGACAGGATTGAGTTTGTAACAGTCATAAAATGTATGGAAACTCCCATTTGTAGTCGTTGTCATTAGAAAATTGATGAGATTGATGCTTTATTAAAATAATTTACAGGAATATTTTGCTTTTAGTCATTGCAAAACAAATTGTGGAAAACAGTCATAGAATGTTTTTGTTGGTTTCAAAATCTGGGAGGTAGAAAAGTGGTGGCTAATATACACAGTATGTGATAAAATATGGAATTACTATTATTACATGTAAATTTAAATAATAATTATGATGAGGTAATCTTATAATACATGTACATAACATTGTTTTCCCCTACAATAATGTATTACAGAGTTTGCTCAAATAAGCACAAAGGTTGGAGAGGCATGGAACAACTTGCCTGATAGAAAAAAACAGGTACCGGTACATGTATGCAAAATATATTACAGATTAGATTTTGTATGAGTGGCACAAAGATACAGCATGTATGTACATGTACATGTATAGCCTTACTGTACTGACTGTAACTCACTGTAATTGATCAGAAAGACAAAAAACAATATGGAAATCATTTCAATGTCATGGTATGCTGTATGGTAACTGTGCTGTAAGTTACTCCCATAACTTGCCCACTCATACAATATGGAAATCATTCCAATGTCATGGTATGCTGTATGGTAACTGTGCTGTAAGTTACTCCCATAACTTGCCCACTCATACAAAATCTGCTCTATGTTGACATCTACTTTTTGAACGAACCCAGAAATAGCAAGCAAGTTATTCTGACAGATTTGGTAAAATATATCAACAACCGATACACGGACAAAGAGAAGATACAAAATATGAAACAGAATGGGAAACAGCCTCATGATGGAACTTTCAATAAATAAATAATTTATTGAAAGTATGTGTCCCATAATAAATTATTGGTAATCAAACTCTAGAGAATGTGTATGTTGTAGGTCAAATTGACCCTTCAGGAGGTTAAATTGACCTATATCATTATGACGTCACGGCTTGTTTATGAAGGGGACAGAATCGACATGAACAATAGAATTTTGAACTAAATCTGCTCTGCTGAGGAAAATTTAACTTCGAATTGTCTGGTTTCCAGATATCAGCTGTATCAATGTTTATCCCACAATATTTACTGTATTTGGTGGCTGTTACCGCTATTCTACGTTCTACGAAATGCATTTCATAGCGATTTCCTTTCTGTTGTTGCTGTTTTGTCCCCCTCCCACGACCGTGATCCTTAGCGTTTAAACAATAGATTGTTTTGATTTGACGTCATAATGATATAGGGCAATTGACCCGAGTCAATTCAACCTAGGTCAAATTGATTCAACCAGGTAATTTTTTTCAAGATTCTAAAAAGGGAACTTAATACCTATATTGAACGTTCATTGATGTTAGGGTTTTTAAATGTAAGGGTTTGGGTCAGTTCACAAGGAACATTTAGGAAGTATTATATTTCTGTGTTGTTTAGTGATTAATAGCCCTAAAGAACCCTACACTAGTGAGCACCTGTTGTTGATGGTTAGGGTGTTTTTAAATGTAGGGTTAGGTTTTGCATTAGTTCTCAGGACAATTGAAGAAGGATAACAGTCTGTCATTTCGTGATTAGCTCTTATATATAAACACCCAATATTAATGAGGAAGCATTGTGGATGGTTAGGGTGTTTTTAAATGTAGGGTTAGGTTTTGCATTGGTTCACATGCAGGACCATTGAAGAAGCATACTTCTCTGTTGTTTAGTGACTTGCCAGTAGCTCTAAACACCCAGAATTAGTGGGTTTACTGAGGTTACTGTTAGGGTTTGGATTAGTTCACAGGTCCATCAAATCGATTTATAATAGTGTAATAAATCTGCTTGTTATTACTGGCCCTGTGCATGGAAACGGCAAAGTGAAACATAACTGCATGTTGATAACGTTTTTAGTTATTTATGTGTAAGTTCTCAAACATTTATCTATTCCTGCGTCTTTTCACACCTCTGTGGGCGATTCTTTGATGAGAGAACAAGACAATATAATACAGCATTTCTTTGAGTCACTTTCGATTAGTGTGTTTTATTCCATTTGAAAAGCTGAGTCTATAAACGAGTACGAGCTGGTAATACTCCAAGATCCTCTGCACTCGTTCACTTTACTGAGAACTGTTTAGCTCTTGAATTGTAGAAATCTTCTTCTAGATACAATGTTAGAGGTGATTCACTTTCTTTTCCCTTTACTTTATCTGTCAGTGATATGAGTGATTACTCTGCAAAAGTCAGTTCGGTTGACACAGTTTGTTTTGAAGTACGAGTGGAGCCATAGTGAAGTACATGTACACCTGATCATCTATAAACGATGTAATTACAACGCGTGCAAAACGCGGCAGCAAGGCTCGTTACACGCACTAGACAGAGGGAGCACATTACACCGATTTTGCGCCAGTTACATTGGTTACCTATTAGAGAGCGAATTATTTTTAAAATTTGTTTAATAATTTTTAAGTCTATCCATTTGTGCGCGCCATCTTATATTAATGATCTAATTAAGCCTTATGTTCCTGGCCGTAGTTTGCGCTCCTCCAACCTGGGTCTTTTAACCGTCCCCAAATCTTTCTCTGCCACGCATGGGGACCGCGCCTTTTCGATCGCAGGACCCAGGCTCTGGAATGCACTACCAGCTAGGATACGAAGTGCAAATTCAATAACTAATTTTAAGTCGTGTCTTAAGACACACCTTTTCAATTATAATTTAGAATAGTGTGTTTATTTATTGCTTCGTGGAACAATTTATTCATTATTATATATTTTAAGAAAAATGTAAATCTCGAATCTTTTTAAACTAAGTACTGTTAAATTTATATTCATATTGTAAACGCATTGAGGCTTGCATAATGCGTTCTAAGAACGGTTATTATTATTATTATTATTATTATTTTTCTGGATTTAGCTTTCTTACTTCCCTTGAATTGCTACAGTTTTCATGAAAGAACGCAGAGTCAACACAAACTTCATCTGTGTTACAATTTGGTCCGGGTTTAATATCGTCCAAGTTTTTAGAAAGATGTTTCCAAGTCCGATTTTGTTAGCAGTATGCATCCGCGCATAACGAGAGCAACTGGGTTCCACGATTACTCACATGGAGAATAAATGATGTGTTTAAATCAACAAGCGCTTTCGTGGCGCAGTGCGATTATCCACTGGATTAATATCTACATGTACCAGGCGTTCCTCATGATTCAGCCAAGTTAAGCCCGATCGGGTGAGGTACATGTAAGTAAATGGATGGGTGACCTGAATGTAAGTGGTAGGCATGACATCAGGGATGTTAAGAAAGCGATAGAAGTAGGAGGAAGAAGAGGGGAGGGGTGGGTTGTCAAAAATATATTTTGCAGGGGAGGGGTAGGTGAATTTGTTTTCTTCTTTTTAGTACTCCCCCTAAAAAAACTA
This sequence comes from Actinernus sp. WN-2022, assembly GCA_030867875.1. Taxonomy (NCBI): domain Eukaryota; kingdom Metazoa; phylum Cnidaria; class Anthozoa; order Actiniaria; family Actinernidae; genus Actinernus; species Actinernus sp. WN-2022. The sequence goes on from JAOWCC010001679.1 coordinate 39,332,699, forward strand.
AACCCCTTTTTTTTATGAATCCCCAAAAATAATAAATCCCTTTTTAGAATCATTGGTAGCCAAACCTGGGTCAATTTGACTTGGGTCAATTTTACCTAGGTTAAATTGACTCTGTGGTATATAGCTGTTACAGTAATGTAATAATATTTCTTCCTTCTTCTATCAACATAATAATATAAGAATAAAACCCTTTGTGGTGATTAAGGTTACTGTTTGGTAATATTCTACATGTACATGTAGATTATTGTTAAAACTAAAACCAAACCCCATCATGCACCATAAACTTTTAGACTTTTGTCCCTGTTTCAAAACACATGCTTCCATTATAGTAATTATATTACTCCTGTCATTTATATGTAAGCAGTCTGTGTTTACTTGCATGGACACAGTCTTGTTCATTATTAAATTTGTGTCCAGGTCTGGAGAGACAAAGCAACTGCAATAAAGCAGAAGCTGGGACAGCCTGATGGAAAAAAAGCCGACGTTCCTGGCCTACCAAGCACTGAGCCAGTAGATATAGCAGCTCACTTTAAGCTGCTAGGGGAGTCACTGTCTCTTATAGGGACACACCTAATGGCACAGGTTAGGAATGTAATAAATAAATCACATTCTAAATTCTTCCTTAGGAAACAAAGAATTTGAAGGAGAATTTAGAATGTGACCAGGAGTTACTTACGCCCTTGTGGCACCCAGCCCTTCCATTGTACACTTTGCGTTTTTTTAGATTTAAGGGGCACAGTCAACTACCAAATGATGAACTTTTCTCATGGCCAAAGCCAAAATAAACTAGTCATATTAGCAGAGTGTGTTTTCCAGGTATACTGGAGAAAATTTTAGACAATTAATTTTTGATGAAGGGTGGCAGAGTCTAGTGGAATAATCTCCCATTAAGTGCAGTCAAAACAGGTTCAGTAAATATTTTCCAGAGAGAGGCACTTTCTGTATGGTACAAATGTATTTTCCTCACTAGTCAGTTATTAAAATACATTGTAGCACGGTCTTCATGTCTGTTTAATGTGGCTAAATGGAATTTAGGCAAACTTAACCTCGAGACAATGCTGGCCAGCAATAGCCTCTGATGCAGACGTCTTGTGTGGTTCGTTTCCCTTGCTCCCACACCAACATCTGCGAACTCAAGCCAGGTTTTTTGCACAGCTCGTCAATATGAGTAGTTTCCCTACAAACCTTCACAGTCGCTGAACTGAGTATTCTTGCCACCAAAGAAGAGTTTTCTGTGGCGACAGGAAAGACGTGACAATCTTTCTTTTGGAGATATTCGAAATCCATTGCCAAAGTCCAAATTTTATGCACTTTTGACCACTTGGCAACCTCTGACCGTTTTGAAGTTATTTTCTGTTGTCTAGGCGACTGAGGAGACGAAGACTTGCATGTGCAAAAATGGAAGTAGAAATATTCAGTCAATCAAGTGTTTGTGTTCACACGGTCCACTAAGTAATTAATTAATGTTTGGGCTAAGGGAAAAACCTAACTAGCAATTTGATTGGTCAAAATAAACAATCTGTAAGTCACGGACACAAAATGTGGCTCGAGTTCGCAGACGTTAGTGTGGGAGCGAGGGAAACGAACCACACAAGACGTCTGCATCGGAGGCTAGGCCAGCAAACAACAACAACAATTTTATAGTGGCAGATTACATGGGTCGGATGAAAGTAAACAAGTTATAAAGTAACCAGGCACCCAAAATAACTATAAGGAGCTAATCTAGTCGGGTGCCCATTAAATGTTAGAGTTAATTTTGCAAGTCAGAAAAAGGCGAACAATCAGCAAGCACATAACATTAAATACGTTGAATAACTAATTAAGGTGATAATAAATACACACACAATATACACACTAACAAACAAAGTATACTATTGGTAAGCAGGATGTGGGTCAAAACAGTTATTTAGATTATTAATAAAGATTTAGAAGTTTGTCTTTAAACTTTCGCTTGAAGCAGCGAAAGCTCAAAGATTCTATAGATTCATCAACATTGTTCCAAACTTTGGGGCCAAGATATCTTATATTAAATTTTCCATAATTTGTACGAATCTTTGGAAATAGATGCAAGGCGAGTCCTGTACTTATGCTTACTGCTAGTAGCTTGAAAGAAAGTGTCCAAAAATAGCCACTTTCAAAAAAATTGACACATTGTTATTTATATTAATCGTCGTATTTCATTAGATATGTTGTATTTGTTGTTAAATTTATATGTTTCTTTTTTCCCACAACTATGGCAGTTTGACCTTTTTGTAACATCCTGTACAGTCTTTATGACTAAAAGGATTAATCAATATGAGATGAAATGAAAAGTACTGCTTTTAAGATAACTTTAGAGCAACTTGAAATCGGCTCACTGTAACCAAAATCAAGTTTCTAAGTAAGCTTTTGTAATCCACATTAATCTTTGCCATCCTCTATCGAAAAAGTTTGGAAAGCATATCATGACATTCACATGGTATTTCTCTTTTAACTTAGGGTGTTTTATATGTTTAAAGAAACGTTCAATTTAATTGACTGTTCTATGTTCACATTAGATTTAATTACGGGTAATTGACATTTTCATGTACTAGGAGGAGATGGAGGTTCATGGGTCGTTGTCAGTATTGTTGGACTCTGTGTTGTGCGCCATGTGCCCGCTGCTGTTCCTAACATCACAAGTCCCTGAAATGGATGGCTGTCCTATGAACACACAGGTAGTTTAACTTATTTACTGTATTCCTATAATGGTCCCGTGCTCAAGGATCCAGTGGTGTTTCAATCGTCTGGCCTCTGGTGTCAATCATCCCCACTTGACGATGGTTGATATCAGAGACCACCCTGGATGGTGGGGGGTGGGTGGGGGATGAGGGTATGTACCGCCAATACAATAAACTTTATTTAACGAGGGAAAGACGTATTAACCATGAAAGTTATCTAACATACAGCCCTCAACAGTGCTCGACCTTAGCGGTGGTCCACTAGTCCTGGACTAGTAAGAAATGCTTCTGGACTAGTAAAAAATTAGAGCCACTAGTCACATGACTATTAACTATTCTATAATTTTTAATGTTTAATAAAAGATAAAAACAAAAACATGTTGTCCTGTGATCGTTGTTCTGAAAACAATCGCGAAAAGGCCGAGAAGACTGAACAAGGCTGAGGCGAGGACTGGGCACTAGTTAAATATTGGCATGCTGGAGTCGGGACTACCAGGAATTTTCTCTGGACTAGTAAATTTTCAGCTCTACTAGTTCCAGGACCAGTGATTAAAAAAGTCGAGCACTGCTCAAAAAAGGAAAAATTAATAACAATATCACTACTAAATTAATACAATAGTATGCTAAATATGTTATACAAGTAAATCATTATAGGTACAAATATAAGATATGTGAGATAACTGCATGTAGACGCTGTTTTAGTCTGAAGTAGGGTAATAAATTTCGCCATTTATTCTGGAATAGTGTATGATTTTGACATGGCAATACGAGAGCGCCACATGTTCATTGATTTCTCTTAGTTAGTTTCTCTTGTTATTTTGACATTGATATTCAAAATAAATTGAGAAAGAGAACAAACCATCTGGAAAACGGTCTGGAAAATCATATTTTGGTCTGAAATAGGTAAGAGTTTCGAGACCAAGGCAGCACACCCCACCCAATATTCCGGGGAGTACCAGAATCTAAGCCATTCGCATATTCAATAATTCACTCGCTGGTATAAAATATGGAAAATACGCCACTCATCTGCCAGATGGATGACGTCACGCTTGCCGCCTTTTGAACTACAAAGATGGTGGCAGGTTTGTAAAAATCACAGAGGAAGATGTAAACAGCTTAAAGGGGTTGTGTCACGGTAATAGACTTTACATTCACGTTCTGGGTCGGAAACAGCCATTTCCACCGATTTTGATATGAACTAACTAACCTCTCGGCCATGTGGGATGCTTCAAATCAAATCACATATGCAAAAATGACTAACAAACAGTGTATATACATACATACATACATACTTTTATTACCCACTCCCCCGTGGGGCTTTTCAGAGATAATTACAATTAAATATATAATTAACTAATTTTATATCTATATAAACTATATACAATGATTATATACGCATAATAAAGGGACTAATGTATATGGAAAATATTAATCAATAAAATTCTGTAGTAATTTATGTCTTCAAGAACGCTTAAAAATACTAATAGTTCGGCAAAGTTTCAAGGTCGAGTGAGTTCCAGATACTGACGGTTCTGTAGTAGAAGGTTCGCTGACCACTAGCAGTTTTAAATAGAGGAATATTCAGTTTTGGGGAGCTTCTGGTATTGCGATTACTGATTTCTTTACTAATTAGGGACACAGCCAGTCATGCACTTAAAAGCCATTACGGCACTACGATAATGGAGCTGGCTTGAAACTGGCAGCCAGTGTAGTTCCTTTAAAATTGGTGTTATGTGGTCGAACTTCCGTGGACCACTAACGATGCGGCATGCAAAGTTCTGTACAGCCTGTAGTTTATTGATATTAGGGTTAGTGGCATTTGCCCACACATTTGAGCAATAAAATAATTTGCTAAAAACTAAGGCATTAATGGCTGTTAGCAACTGTATCTAAACAGTCTCCAGGGAAAATATTGAAAATCCTTTCAATCAAGCATTGAGGGAGGGAAGTTTAACTGTGTGTATCCAATTAACAGTCACCAACCGAGCGGTTACTCGATACATGCGCAGTACCATGACATAGCCCCTTTAATCAGAGGTGCAAGAAAATGAACATTACTGGTAGAAAATGCGAAATAAGATATAAAACTCTCAAAGGATTTTCTCGACCGCAATGAAGAGACGAGAAGTCTGAACCCAACGAAATTCTCTCAGAAAAGCTTCCAAAGATCACGAAGAGTTTGTAGTGACAGCAAGTAAAACGAGTAGAGAAGGGTTCTTAAAGCAGTATAATTTGCCATATAATACTGAAAAAGAAGATCACACGGTGGTTTGAAGATATAGTGGTTCTTAGTAGGCTAATAACCTAATCGGTTGTGTATTCGAATCATACGTTTTTTGGCGAACATTTTGGCGAGCCAAAATACGACTGACGAGTAAAAATACACTGTTATTTTCAAGGAGTTATTTTAACTCCAAAAGAGTTATTCTGTACACAACCGTATAATGTGCTTAGCTAACTAATAAGTTGTTTATTATATACATTCTGCCAAGAAACGACATTTTCTTTACATAATAACCAAAATTCTCGCGCGCTGTCGAGAAACGATGATGGGAAAGCATATGACTGTACCTACCCGAAATACCGTCTCGTATTTGGTGCTGTCTTGTGCATATTTGGTGCTGTCTTGTGCGTATTTGGTGCTGTCTTGTGCATATTTGGTGCTGTCTTGTACATATTTGGTGCTGTCTTGTGCATATTTGGTGCTGTCTTGTGCATATTTGGTGCTGTCTTGTGCATATTTGGTGCTGTCTTGTGCATATTTGGTGCTGTCTTGTGCATATTTGGTGCTGTCTTGTGCATATTTGGTGCTGTCTTGTGCATATTTGGTGCTGTCTTGTGCATATTTGGTGCTGTCTTGTGCGTATTTGGTGCTGTCTTGTGCGTATTTGGTGCTGTCTTGTGCGTATTTGGTGCTGTCTTGTGCATATTTTTTGTGTTCTTGGCAGAGTTATAATAAATGAAGTTTATCCTCTCGAGTCCAAAAAAAATCAAATATTTTGATCTCAAGGATAAAGTTCATACCACCGTGTAATATACTCTACTGATGTACACTGTATGTATCCAGAGCACAAAATAAGAAAATATATTTGTATTGACTTTACAGGTGCAGATATTAGATGACATAGCATACATCATGCCAGGCCTTGGTTAATTCAACAACACATTGATCAACGTCCAGTCTTCTGTCCCGTAGCCTGCGAAAGCAGCAGCCTCTTTTGAGCTCTGGAACCCGAGTGACCAGAGCTCAAAGGAGGCGGCTGCTTTCGCAGGCTACCTGTCCCGCTGTCGGGGTTGTGCATGTAGAATAACGTACACGGACGAAAAATAACACTATAAACTCTAGCCCGAGCCATAAAACTTACCCTAACCATTTCGAAAAGAAGTTCCAATCATGAGTTTTCTCTGGCCTTGGGCTAATGTTCCCAGGTAAACGATGAGTTCTCATAATCACTGGCCTAAGAGTATGGTCACACCGCGGCAAAATGTTGTGCTCCGGACGCTGGTCGAAAGAACGAAGGCTCTGGATTTCAAATACAAGTTTCCGAGGTCTTAAACGTTTTTAGTAAATAATCATAACTTAGTAAACTCACAGTGTATTACAAATTAAGAAAAGTAAACTTAAACCTGTGAAAGGCTTAGCGTTTATGTATTTTATTTTGTTTTTCGCAAAACATTTCACGTAAATACGCGTGCTTACGCATGTACATAAAATTAGAAACAGGGCTGATTGCCTCTGTTTTCTTTTAGTTTCGGCGGGAAACTGGGGAGACGCGCGCGCTTAATCATCAATAGCGCATGCGCGTGATGTTTTGCCGCGGTGTGGACTAGGCTACATAGTTAAAGTTCATTTTATATAGGGTTCACAGGTAAACGAGTTCCCAGTATTTCTCGGCTGTTCTTCTAGACGGTATGATGTAGGCTTTACCTGCTGCCGGCTGCACAGTCTGAGAACCTGGTAGCGAGGGATCAGAGTTAGAATAAACAGTGCAATTAGGATAATATACGGTTGTTGCTCCAGTGCTGACTATTCGACCCCTGTGTTAATTGCCACACCTGCCATCCAATTCTAAGTTTGTTAGAGAGGGTGTGTCAATAAATGATTAATCAGTGTAGTTAGTACGTCACTGGTATATAATCAACTAAATTCGATTGAGGTATGCCAACCGCCGTGGAAAGCGAGTAGCAGCTGACGTTTCGAGCGCTAGCCCTTCGTCAGAGCAAAAGCGGGAATTGTGGGTGGGGAAACGGTTTATATAGTGTTTAGTGCATGATTACCGCTGAGGAAACATGTGCTCGGATCAATTGGGAGCAAAGAAAATTGCGCCAACAATAGAAACGCTAATAGTTGTAATGTATCAGTCAATTCCAAACCCGTGCATCCCCCCCCCCCCCCCGGGCCACCACCGGGCATTTGATCAGAGGCTTGCTCCCGAGGGTGGGGAATTTGACGAGTTTCTATGACCTCAGGGGCGGGCATTTGACAAACAGTGGGGGTAGGGGGTGGGGCATTTGATCAGTGTTTAAAAATATATTCTGTCTGTCTGGTCTCCAAGCGTCGAAATGGCGAACGTACGTGTCTTCGAGGACTTCCAGGATAAGGATTGCGCATTTGTAGAGGCTTGAAAGAGTGAACCTGCCAAATTTGAATGCCACTTTCAGAGGTAAATTGTTTATGTTTAAACCTATAAACTATGTTGCTTTGCTTCGTGAACTTTGACCGACTGCGTCATATTAAGTGCGTGACAAGAGTTGTGATAAGTTGAATTTGCTGCGACCCTCGACAGCACGTGAGTTAAAAACAACAAGAGCCCATCTGGGCTTACACTCGGGCCACATGAGATTGAAGATCAAATACACTTTCATTTGAAATCCTCTTAGTAATAACCAAAGTGAAGAATTATTAGCTGAATTTAGCAGTCTTTAGGAGTGGCCGGTAGCGCGGTGACTTTCATTCTCTGCTCCCCTAGTATATATGTAATTTAATATTTTTATTTTTCTCGTATGTTGACCCTTTAATAGAAACACTCTACTTATTCGTTGAACACACTGCATTTGAGCAGGCATATATTCATTGTTTTGAACCCGACAATTAACCGTACTACCGTACTTCATGGTCCCTTTCTTTAGTAGTGGGTTGTCGGTCAGGTGATTGTAAACTCTCGTCATTTAGCACAGAAAATGTATTCTGATGAATAGGGATCGGGTTGTCATGTAAGAAAGATGGCTCTTGAACAAACTGATTCGTTGCTAAAGCTTTAGTAGGTTGGGTAGTCTCGGAACACTGGAGACCTTGGTCTTTCATTGTCTTCTTTTTTGTATTCTTGATTTTTTTTTTTTAAGTTTGAAAGTCGGATCTCAGCTTTATTATAAATATCCGCTTTCAACTCGCCATTTTCAACTTCTAGGTCAATAATATGTGATGACAGCATCTTGATTTCGGTCTTGTATATATTATCTTGCTGCACTAATTTGTCTTCCAAATGACTGAGTTTCGTTTTGATGTGACGAGAGTAAGAATTCATTACGCATACAGTTAGGTTAGCCTCCATGTTACAAATCAAGGTCCGATTAAATCATCGAGAGAGTTCTTATTGCGGGCTAACAAATATCCTCGTGAAGAATCTCAATAATTCCGTCTCTTCCGGTTTGAATTTGACTCATGTGTATGTTGCTTTTGGAGTTTCGAGGATATGTTGATACAAAACTACAGGCTCTTGGGGTTTTTCATTGACTTGTGAACGTGCAGGCTCTGTAACTTGTTTTGTTTGCTTAGTATAACATAAAGTGTTAAACATGTTCATGTTCTCAAGCATGTCGCGCGTGACCTCGGTTTCTTCATTCATTAAGTGCTCTACTTTCATCTGTAATCTGGGAAACTCTATCTTTGCCCATGCCTTGGCACATAACTATTCCTGTTGTTAAGTAGACGTGGATGATTATAAGTAAAATCCTTCGACAGCTTGTACCGTTTCCGCTAGGTCAATATCCTCGCTGGAACGAAATAACTTGATCTCGATACTCTCTGATCCAACTTACGGTAAATTTAAATCTCTGACAGTTTTTAAGAGACTCATAACATTGGTCTTGAAGTGCCTTCACCCAAAATAAGATGTTCTCCTCGGATGTTTTAAATGCAGCACAGCGAGCCGATGGCTTATAGATTCCAATATATATTTCTTTGGCTTCAGGTCATCGTACGTGTCGTATATAAAAGCACTGGCCATCTGGGTAAAAAACGCGGTCCTTCGGCTCCGACAATAGCGCCAGTTGAAATATCCTGAGCCTGTTGGAAGGCTTTCGCACGAGTGAAGTTAAATAAAACATTAAACTGGCTTACATTTGAGAGATTAGAGAGAAAGTTCCTCGCGGGTCTTCCGCCATCTTGTTTTACTGTATTAAATTATGTAAATAAATTAACCTGGCGATTGTTGCGTGACCAGCACAGTGCAATCCGATTGGTGTGAAGTTGACCTTTAACGCATGCGCAGAAATTTTGCGCCACCCAACAAAAAAAAAAAAAAAAAAAAAAGAGAACGGCTTGCATTTTAAGACTCGGTGCTGCCACAGGCAGCCCGAGTAATTATTTATATCGGTAAAAGACGGGCCGATTGGTGACTGTTACATACATGTACTTTATATACCAACAACATAAGCTAACATATTCAATTTCAAACCATTACGTTTATTATAAAGTATATACGATCGAGCCGGTAGAAATGATTGTTCTCATCCCTGACCGATTGAAGGTGGTTTTCACCGTCGGTGTTTTCTGTGAATTGCTTGCGTCAGAGATTCTCCATAAGAAATGATTTCATTTATTTGTCAATAGTCTTTGACTTGTCTTTGTCGAAATTTTTTGGATTTTTTTCCCAGCCGGTTCCCGATGGTGGGGCATTTGAACAGCCTGGATGAAAAACTGCTGGGGCATTTGAACAGTTTTTCTGCCTTGGTATAGTGGGGCATTCGATCGAATTTTTTTCAAAATGGTCAAATGCCCGGGGATGGCCCGAGGGTGCATGCACGGGTTTGGAATTGACTGATACATAACAGGAAGTGTTGATGAGTAAACTGATCTAAGTGAACACGTGAATTCTGAAATTAAATGAACGAAAAGCGTTAATCTTTATTAGCCGATCATCGAGTCTCTGCCAATAGACTGTCAGACAATTAGTTTATATTATATACGATTTTAAAGTATTTTATCCATTGTGTTAATAGTAGTAGTATGTTTTTTACACTAGTATATATTTAGCAATTTGTAATTTCATGACGCCCCTCATGGAAATCAGCTTTTATCGTTGTTGGGGCTAGCGTGGTTAAATAAAGATGATGATGTTCATTAATACAGTGAGGTGCCAAAGTGCCTAATTTGACAATAAAGTTCTGTTCTTTGCGTTTACGAGTGTCGGTAGTACCTTGATGCAGAGAAATGCCGCATACAGTGATGTGATTAATGCAATGACCAGGAAGGTTAAAGTGACGAGCTCAATCGACTTTAGTTGATTATATACCAGTGTTTATCTTCCCCGCCGATGCAGACCAACACTAGTTTTTACAGGAACTAGTTATCTATCGTAGTTGGTACGTCGCCATGTTTATTCACAGGCTACCCAAACGTAAGGTTTTTGATTAACCGTTTATTTTTATACAAGACTTGACTGGGAATTTATATAGAGTTTTTAGAAATGCAATAATTCTGTAAATATTGTAATAAAAGAAACTTAGACTTTACCTGTGTGTTTGTCGGTTATTGGGCTGTGTCTGTGACATGGTTTGTCTGATCAAGGATAAAAAAATGGCGGTCAGTAGTGATAGTTCAAAGGTTTTCTATGGCAGCTTGCTCCTCGAGAAAGAGGCATATCCTGGATCTAATAGCATAAAGTCCAGCAGTAAACCCTCCCCGATACAGTTGCAGTAAGTTGAATGGCACAGACGTTAATTTTCATGTTAAAAATATGTTATGAGTTCGACTCGTTGGAGTTCGGCCTTTTCAGTGTCCTGCTTCTCTCTTTAGTACTGGCCTGGTTATGCCGGGCAGAAAAAATCGCCCAAATGCTCTGAAACTGCACACAGACACAGCCCAATAACTGACAAACACATGCACAGGTAAAGTCTTGTTTCTTTTATTTCAATATTTACAGAATTATTGCAATTTCTAAAAACTATATAAATTCCCAGTCAAGTCTTGTAAAATAAACGGTTAATCAAAAACCTTACGCTTGGGTAGTCTGTGGTTTATTCATGTATTTTCAGTTGGCCCCCGTCATTGGAGATTGTTTCTGTTGGAAATCCCAGTCATTCTAGTTGTGTTGATTCTAGTTTTCTTTCACAAGTCCTGTTTTTATACTGTCGTACTTACTTTAATGAATTTGCAAATATGTAAACACTGGTAACATTATAAATAAGTGAATAGTATATCCTAGTCCCCAGGCTTTTCCTTTACGCGCGGCTAGATATTGTGACGTCACTGCTTCGAGCTGCGATAGCGGCGAGAAGAGAACTTCTGGTATCGCTGCATGGGTGCGAATCTTGAAAACTGTAAAACATCAACTGAGTAATTAATAAATCGACCAACCAGGAGAGAGAGACCACGTGCGCGTCATATTATAATTTTGTTCAGTGGGGTAGTCAGAGTAAAAGAATGCTGCGGCAAAAGTTTTCGGGCAGGGGAGGGAAGACGGAGATTTGTTTACATGTCAAAAAATAAACTACACGTGCGATTCGCAAGATCCCGGGGATGTTTTCACAGCAGAGAACTCCCCGTAAAATAAAAACACCATTCAAAGCCGTAAAAACGCGAACAAACAACCATTGCAGAGTCTGCAGGATAAACGTTAAAGTATGTAGCTAATCTGCAACGAATATTTTTGGACAAAAAGCAAGAATGAGGACTTGCTGAAGCGGTTTGCGAGGAAATCGCCGACCTAAAATTATGGCGTTTTACAAGTGATCTGTCAGAAATGCTACAGAACGATACTAAAGTTTGAGAAAACCTTAGATCAATGTGAGAGTTCACCAATAATTTTAGAGGGCAGATAATTGATTTGATTTGAGACATTTGGATCAGAGCCTCTTCAGAGCCTGATCACAGGAGTACAAACAACAGGACTCAACCTAAACCCTTCTAGGCCTGCCTCCGTCAGTGGGCCTACGATTTTACGTCCTTATCCTATTAACTATTGCGTTCTGTGGATAACTAAACCCTCTAGGATGGCGAACACGTCGATTTATAACACCAAATAACGCTTTATCTTGCTCATCAGTCAGTGATGTTATCTTGGGAAAGCGATATTTTAGTACAGGTGATACGATGTCTTCATAGAAAACTGATGCTTTGAGGACTCGCCATACGAATGCTACAATTTGCTACGTGCGAGATCGAGCGAACTTCGATCGAAGCTGAGCCAGCAAACGCAAATAATTCCCGTCCCCTCTCTAATTGGCCATACGATATCTACAATGATTACTTACTCTTCCGTCCTGAGAATCAACCTCGTTCCCAGGGGTCTTTATGCGCCTTATCTTAGATGGCGTCGAAAGTACCCCTGGTACAGGCTGGTCATGTGACCCAGAAATATGACCAATATATGGGCATATTTTGAAGAACATCCGCCATCTTGGATTCATCATCGCTGAAGAACGGTTAGCGGTTGAAGTGTGATCCCAATGAATTCCATCCGTGCATTGTTCTACTTGTACCCAGTTACGAAGTGAGTATTAAAAAAGTCAAAAACGCTAAGTACTTATGAATTTGCAGTTGTTTTCAACCAATTTTGAACGCGCAATGCGAAAGACGACATCACCAGTTTATTTTTCAAATCAAAAATGCACGCGCTATTCGAAATTCTCCAATCAGTGCGCGCGAAACGTTTAGCCAATCAGTGGCCGAATCCCACCAGCCTGTACCAGGGGTACTTTCGACGACATCTTGGATTAGGCGCGCAAAGACCCCTGGGAACGAGGTTGCCTGAGAACAATATATCTAACCAATCACAGGTCTTGTTGAGCTCATTAAATATTCCTCCAATCAGAAGAGACAGTCAGATCTTGACCTTAATTCAAAACATGAAAAGTGATTACCAGAGGTTTTCTCTCGTGTTGAATTAATGATCATTAAAAGCAAAACGGATATTTATAGAGATGGTTCTAAAGTCCTTCTAGCTAAGAATAATGGCTGTCCATGTCCATTTTCATTGTTAACTAGGTTTGTTGAAGAATCTCGTATTGATCTCTCGTCCGAATTGCCGTTTTTTCGTAATCTTCGTTATGTCCCTAGTGGTTTATATGTCCTCTGTGATCAAGGTTTGAGTTATTCTCGAGCTAGGACAAATGTTAGGGGCATTAATTAAGCTGGGTTATTCCGCTCAGAATTTTGGTTTACATAGTTTCAGGTCTGGTGGAGCTACAGCCGCTGCCGTAATGCAGGCGTTCCTGATAGAATGTTTAAAAGTCATGGCAGATGCATATGGAAGTCAGACAAAGCGAAAGATGGGTACATCAAGGATAACATTAGTACCCTTCTGTCCGTTTCTAAGAGTATTTTCAGTTAAATTAGTATCGATATCTCTTTCTTTATCACGAAAATTTTGCTATAGCAATAAACGAGATGCCCATCCTGTCATGTAAAATAGTTTGAAAATGATTTGTATTCGTTCGGAGATAGAATACAAGTGTGATATTCAAACATGGGAATGCATCACGAATATATGATAGATGGACGCTCCTAGTAATGGCTCCTGATTGGAATACAGGCATCTTTTTTTAAACTTTCGGCGTCAAAATAAAACTTTTCCTCCGCGTTGCTCGCCGGCAACATTTTTCCGCGCCACGAGATTGTTGTCGCGAGCACGCGCACTTGCTTCAGCTTACTAATTAACAAATCGCACACATTTTGCCATTGTCTGTACTCGTATTGATCATAGAAATGACGCCATAAAATGTTCAAAACTCAAGTGTAGTTTAGCCCACATAATCTTCTAGTTCGTAATTAAAATCTCTTATTCAGGATATTTACATAACGTTCTTACGTTGAAACAAACAGTTTAGAGTAGCTTAGATATTTTTATAGAGTTCGGGAAAGCATAAAGACGTGTTTACGTTTTGGACTTTGCGACTCGAAAGGCAGTTTGTACACACTCGTTTGAAGCTAAAAGTGTTTTGTTGTTGTAAAATTAACAAATTGAAGTTAGTGTTTTATGTGTCTGTCCTAATATTGACAATGATTTTCGTCATAACATGGTCAAAATAGCTGTGGATCCACGAGGCGTCTTCGTCTTCATTGTTAATATTTGGACAGACACCCACAAGCGCGCGTATTGGAAATTTCCTCTCTTACTTATGCTCTCTTGTAGAAACCAACTGGTGTTCCATCAAGAAACCTGCCATCTCATCGGTTAAGCTACTCACTATCTTATCTGTGAGGTTTTCAAAAACAAAAGAAAGCGACAAACTCGTCAAAATACAAAAAAAATGTTTTGTTTTGGTAATTTTTTTTATGGGCGCGTTTTGGGGGACTTATATGTACCAGTCAATTGAAACCCCGGGCCCGCGACTTAGCGGGGGTTAACCGGGAACTAATCCAAGGTAAACTCTTTCTCTGACACCTCGTTTTCTTTGGATTGGCCGGGGAATTAACAGCGTGCTCGAGACTGCGGGGAAATTTAGCGGTGATCTATAACGGGAGAAGAATGCGGTAACAGCACAGTTTTGAGCGGAGAAATTCGTAAAAATACCGCGGATTTGCATTTTCATAGCTCTGGATATATTAGGTTTATGGGTCTATCGTAGCGATTATGAATTTTAGATGAAAACCACTCTCCTGTACCCTGGGTTCCAGAGATTAAATGTTTTGTCTTTTGTTGATTAATATCGTTTATGGCCGGAGAGCGCCGAAGGTGCGAGTAGTTGGTGAGCGTGCAGACAGCAAAAATTCAAACTCTGGACCAGGTCTGTTTGATCCATAATACCAAAGAGGACAATTAATCCCTAATTTCAACTTGAAATTTCACGCGTAATTTGTCAAACACGAATGAAATGTATCCCTAATTTCACTCGTCCCCATTTGATTACCTATACAAATATGATGACCGACAGCTATTGGCTAATTTTCACAATTTGATAATACCAATCACGTGTCCAAAACTGCCCACATTCCTACTTTGCTGTTATTGGTTAATTACTTTAAGGTAATTTCCCTGTTTTGCAACGCACATATCTACTGCGCATGATGGTTAAATCTAAAATCATAGGTACAAATATCTGTGTTTGAGTTTATGACTGAATATTACATATTTTAACACTTATTTAACATTGGCAATGAAAACTTAAGTTCATTTGGGCGATTCAGTGATGACGACTGATGAAACTCGCCCCAGTCCTTCCTCGGAAAAGGTCTGTATTGGTTTAAATTTGCGATATTTTGCAAAATATATCCGAAACGAAAATGGTGACCGCCTCTTTTTCTTCCATATATATGGTCAATAGATACCAAAGTATAAATATTTTTTTAAGTTTTGGATGCTTAGATATTCTTATGCAAATACTGTAAGTAGCTATTTTTACGCTCGTGCATGGATACTAACAAAGCAGATTTCGTTGTATTCTGCTATATTTCTGTCCACTTGCTGTATTTTTGAGGTTTTTACGTTAAGTTTGGTATACATACTGCGTAATATATTCATTTATTCGCTATGAACAGTTATACCAAGCAGTTGATGGGCGCTGTTTATTCGTGTTGACATTTCACATATTTCTGCTGTGGGACCTCTAAATCACTATAAAGTGTAGCTACTTAACGGGAAAAAAAGAGAATGGTGACAACTTATTTTTATTGCATTTTTAGATAGACCTTGCTTGGGGGAACAAGTGGGTGGAGTTTAAAAAAATGTTAATTTCAGCTTCTTTTTGAACGGAATTACGTTGCTCCGGATGTTTGAAGTGGCGTGCAGTGTGGCTGCGTCAGCTGCGCGCGCAGGCAGTTTTCTTTACCACCTATGTGCCAGAAATACATGTTTTTACCACAACTGCCGGTAATCTCGCGATCTGATTGGTTGAAGTACGGTGGTAAATGAGAGTCCAGACAACGGTGCTGACGCGAGAAAGTTATAGACAACGCTGGCTCTTTCAAAGCTGTCACGCTTTGTAACGAAACTTCCTTGTACGTTTTCTAATATTGTTGTAAAAAACAAATTTCCTCTGGTTTTCCGTGGTGTGGACTCTTATTTACTTGTGAGTCCACAACAAATTTTGACCATGTGATGACGTAAATCGTGGTAAATAAGAGTCCACACCACGGAAAACCAGAGGAAATTTGCTAAGTATAAAGCTAGCTAGGTTACATTTAACAATTAGACCCGCAGCCCGAATGGGCTACGAGTCAAAAGCCCATGAGGCGCAGCCTCATGGGCTATTTAACTCGTAGCCCATGAGGGCGAGAGGTCTAATTGTTTTAGTAAAAACTAACTAGTCGGACAGTAGAAAATAACAGAAAGAAACAAATTGAAGTTGAAAACACTGAATTGTTTCGTGAAAATGCGTGCGTGTTTTCTCCACCATGGGCTATCACAAATAGACCTATTGTAGCGTAGCCAATCAGAATTCAGGATTCGTAATAGTCCACTAGTTGGTTTATACTAATTAACGTTAGAATCTTTGGTTTCATGACTTTGTGAAAAGGTAGTGTAATTTTAAATAGGGTTCAAACTTTTTTCATTTTTTTTATAACTTGCACTGCTCTTAGACAATCAGAATCTAAATTTTTTTTGCTGACGTATTAATGAGATTCAAACAGACCTGGGCCCGGTTCCTGAAAGCCAGATTAGCGCTAATCCAGAGTTAATTACCATGACAACTAATATGTTTTGTTGAGAGTTAATCCAGGATTAGCGCTAATCGGGCTTTCAGGAACCCGGCCCCGGCCCAGAGGTTGAATTTTTGCCATCTCGCTCGCCAACTCAAACTGCCTTTGGCGGTCGCTTTGATATAAACGCTATTTATTAGCAACAAAGGGCGCCAAAACATTTAACCTCTGGGACCCAGGGTAACTCTCCTGTGATTGTAGCTATAGATACATCCCTGTATTGATGGCGAACTCCAATTCTCAGCTATATTTATAGTATACATGGTTATCCGAAGGTCCCCGGGAGCAGGGGTATGTTCATGTTTTTAACAGGGCCTTTAGTGTGTTTGGCCGGGGAAATAACTGCTGCTTCAACAAGGAGAAATGTTAAATGTCGCGGAGGTGGGGGCCCGTAGTTTCAGTTGACTGGTGCATTATACTCCAAGTAAGGAATACATCAGATAAACGAATGCAGCAATGTTGTTTACATTGCCGTTCGAGGGTCATTATACGTTCGGTTTTATCAGCCTTTTATGGTTCAATTCAATTCAATTTTACACTTATCGATAGAGCAAGTTACAATGTGAGAATAGAAGATAATAAATCAAGAGGAAAAAAAGAAAATAATATGAAAAATAGTTACATATAAGTGTGCAGAGGCCAAAGTAGCAGAGCTTTCGAGTTGGCCTCTGCCATATAAGGGCAATGCTTTTTCAAATTATGTGAAATTAATTTTAAAATAATAATAATAAATCAAATCAAGGCAAGTACATACTACTAAGGTATTTTAAGCTATAAGCTTAAAACATTACAATTTTTTTATAATTATTATATAAAGGAATTCTATGCTTGCTTCAACAACAAATGGTTTTTGTATTCTTTCTCGAAGCTCCAGATCCCTAATTGTTTTATATTCGTTACTTTCGGGGATCGACCTAAGATGCGTATATAGGCCAAGCTATCCCAATAAAACAAGAATAGTATTTTATATGGCAGAAACTACAGATTATTGTTTGCAAAAGAGGATAGATGGTAAACTCAAATGTAAAGCAAACATTATTTATCGTCGGTAACTCGTGATAGCCTCATTCAAGTGTACAGTCTTTCAAGTCTAACGTGCCTGGAATCTATGATTTTATCCCGCTATCCAAGCAGCAACAACTATAACTACGCGAGGCCCTGCGCGGATTATTTTGTTTCTAATTTAAACCATTGTCTTGGTTTCTCAGAGGAGTTTAAATAATCTGAATAAGAAAAGGATTCTGGTTGTTGCTGTCAGCTATTAAATATCCAGCGTATCCTCCCCCTACAATTACCAATAATCAATAAATGGCAAACACGCTTGAAATACCGATTATTGGTAATTCTACGACAAATCCTAACCCGAACCATAAACCGAACCCTAACCATCGGACGAGTTCGCGGGTAAACGACGGGTTCTCACTCACCTAGAGCTAGGCTTCACAGGTAAACAATGCAAGAAGAGAAGGTAAACGAGAGAAATTTTTTTTTTGAGCGCTCCTACTCGGGCTCGGACTCGTAATCATTTGCGTGTTGTGCTTGGTAGTGCAGGCGCCGTTTTGATTTGGACAATTGTTTATCTTTATCCTTGACTGGTTTTAAGAATACACGACTTTCATAATGGCCGCCTCCTAATTTGCATATGTGATTTCCCGTTCCGGTAGTTTATCCACGTGTATAGAAAATATGAACATTGCCATGTGAAAGAGTATGTCGACATTAGTGACCTTGTGAAAGTTGAGTGATGTAACTTATAAAGCAATGAAGTTACAGCCAGTTGAAATTAGAGAGATTTGTATGAGAAAAACGACGGAGGCCTTTATAGCCTCGCTTTCATATTTTTCTGCATTACAAATGCTCATAACTCAACAGCAATTTTCCACATTCCTCTAGAACTCAAAACAATTACTAGTTTTAATGTGATCTTTCATGTAGTAACATTGGTTTTCCCCTACATATTTATCTTCCAAATTATGCAAATTAGGAGGCGGCTGCTGCCGGCCATTATGAAAGTCGTGTATGTCATTGTTTAATTTGCGTTCCAGAATTAGCGATTATTGATAATTGAAGAGCAAAAGCCAATTACTGATTATTGGTAATTGTAGAGCGAGGATATGTTGAAATATCACAGTCAATCTCGTCCCCAGACTCATTCCAGTCTCTTTGACCAGCGCGGTTGTCGCCCGGTATAGGCATTCTCGTTGGCTGTCCCAAAATGGCGCGAAACGAACAAAACGTAACCGGAAGTCGAGATCCATCGATGTAAACATGGCCGTGCGAATAAATTTCCTCTGAATGATGAACAACTCGTTTCATTAAATTTATGTACTTTTGTGCTCCTGTTCTTCGAAATAAGTGCTAATCCAGCCTCTAATATACAATTAATGACTGGCCCCGAGGAAAACTGAGTTTTGTTTCCCGAGACTCGATGTTTCCCGAGACGCCACATCGAGAGTCGAGGAAAACAAAACTCACCGGTTTCCCGAGCGACCAGTCATTAAGTGTTCTGTCATATAGACATAAGTTTTACTACCTGATACAAGCGAGGTTTCTCGTCTTCTCTTCGGGAAGCTTCTGCCAGTGTCGCTACGGCATTTTGAGTAGCGTTTTGTTTGTTTAATTCTTGCATCTTATTTTAGATACCAATTTCTTTCTCTCTCGCTTGATAAAGATGTAAATTGTTTCTTTGGAGCTGGTTCCATTTTAAACGCTTTCTTCGACGAAAAATGTAACCTTTTGATGAAGATCTAGATGTTTTGGTAACAAATATTTCCCGCATTTAGCTAGGTGATCACGTGGCGGGCAACAATGCCGATATCCTGGTCCACTATTCTCATAGACTGCGTACAGTCCCTCCTTTTCCCTCCATTGATAGCTGCCATATTTCTCTTCGCTCGCTCCGCTCGCAAATTACAATCAATGGAGGGAAAAGGAGGGACTGTTCGCAGTCTACTATTTTCACTGCTAAAAATACCGAGAAATTCAATCACGCGTACAGTCCTTACCGCCATTCTCCTAGGTGTCATTGTTTAGAATACTCCGCATTACCGCGTATGGAAATCCACTTATTTAAGGGAAAGAATCCTTAACTTCGGGGCATTTTACCTAAGTTACGAGAACGGGCTAGCTTAGCATAGCTTTTCGACCTGAACATACGTCAGGAACACCCAACGGTAAAACTTCATAAAAACAAACATTCTGATGTTTTTATAACAAATCAGATGTATTTAAACATATTTAAGGGAATTGTTTTTCAGCTGGCAGACGAACAGCTGCAGTTCTGCAGCGCCAGCCAGCCTAAAGTTCATGAAGAATTTCTAAATTTCCCAGCTGAAATATTTAAGTGCAGAATTTGCCAGCAGCAAATAACCTGTCGTGAGCTAACCTGCAGAATTCGGTATTTTTAAAAACCTGTGAAACAACAGGTACGTGCAGAATTTGCCAGCTGAGAAATATCGCTCTGTTATATTATTATTATGTAATTATATCGGACTGCAGAATTTACCAGCTGACAAATATCGCTCCGTTATATTATTATTTAGTATCAGACTGCAGAATTTGCCAGCCAAGAAATTCCAAAGTGCAGAATTTGCCAGCCGAGTGGCCCAGAAGAACAGTTATTTTGCAGAACAGTTCGTTGGGTGTTCCTGATACGTCGCCGAAGAGCCACCGGCTGAAGAACTGGCTGTTTTGGAAGCCGCAGTGTTACGAGTCCCAGATCCAGTTATGGCAGCAGAACCTGCACCAGCTCCGTCACCAGCGGCTGAAAGCCAGCAAGCGGAGGTAATTCGCTCTTTTATCTAGCTACTAGTTTTAATTTGTTTTCCGGCCGTTATCTTTACCGTATTCCTCGTGGATTTAGCTTCATACTCACTAGTTACATTAGTCATCTTCTCGTCCTTCTTAACATCCTATCGGTTTGGCTTTTCTTAGTTTACTTAGTTTCATATCTGTTTAGTTATAGCTCGTGGTACCAGTATTTAGGCCTTGTTCGATCGTATTGTGGCATTTCTATGTCATACTACTCTCCTTTACGCGGCTTCTGCGCCAGTTTCGCCCTCACTTATTTCATATTTTCTGGTATATTCTTCCAGCTCTGTTAGCCCTCCTCTCTATTATTAGATTGATTTTCTAGTCGTTACTCTTTTCTGTTACCCTTTTCTTAAGTTTCACGTTTGTTGTTTCACCACATAGTTCTCACCCGGTTTTGTAGTAGTCCCTTCACGGCGTTTTATTCCTTACCATTGGTTACATTAATTGTTAGTAGTTTTAGTTTTTGCTATTATTTCGGTCACGTTTAGTCGGTCCTCTTCGCCCCTAGCTGTGGTATCTTAGTCATACATTTGTTTATTCCTCCGTATTCTCGCTCGGTTTTTTGCTCTTTTTCCAGTAATTATATTACAGTGCATCAAGGAGGAAGGAATCCCCACAAGGGGTACTCCCATAATGATGTACATGTATAAGCTACTTGCTATTGCTGGTATGTTTGTGTTTATAAAGGGAACCAAGATGACAGCGATGGAACCAAGATTGCATTGATCGCTGTCATCTTTGTTCCTTTTAACATTAACGATCCCTTGTTAGCTTCTCTTTTCAGTTCATCCATTTTCGACTCTGGTTCCAAGTAACTTACAGCAAAAATATTATATAAATTTGATGTGCCTAATGATGTTATTGACTGTAATTTATTATACACTATCTTTTTTAGGACTGTTCAACATCTCAGACAAGCTTCTAGTATCTATTGTTGTCATGTTGGAGATTAGGGAGTTTTTCAAAAAAGGTCACCCTTTGGGTAACATAATTGCTGCGAAGTTTGAAATACTGCAACACTTACTCCGGAGTAGAGAGGTAAAGTGTGTACATATATAGCTATAGACTAGTTACAACATCATTCTATGACAATGGTTGCTCATATGCATGAACTGGAAGACAACTTCCACTTTGTTGTGACATGATTTGATGACAAAATGGCCACAAAAAGAGTTGTTGTCTGGATACGTTGATAGTTAATTACAGCCTGAAGAAGAAGAAGTCATGAGGCCATTTTAGGGGGAATATGCATATCCCCTGTCTGAGTTTCAAAACTAGTTGTCTCAGAAGGTGGGCATGTCATTGTTGGAATTCTCAGAAGGTGGTCATGTCCCTGTCAAAATTTTGTCTATTGTGTTCTTATTTATCTCTGTTACTCTAGTTATTTCATGTCGCTGTTTCAACACAATGGTGCATACTTGCTCAATCAGAATTTACCCTTAAACCGGTGTATATATATATAAAAGTTTTCAACATAGAAGAATGAAATTTGGTTGGTGTAATGTCCTCCAGATCTCTTATTTGTCCAAAATTAGAGCAGTCTTCATTCAAAAGCTGGATACAGAAGTAGTGAAACCTACCTTTGGAAACCACAGAATTCTCCCGAATGGGAAAGCTTGAGGCCATTAAAGTTCTTATAACCTTTTTGCAACATGCATGAACTACCGAAAAGCTTGAGTACTACTTCTGTAAAGAAAGGTTTGGTTTACAGTGAATACTCGCCTGTTTTAACAATGAAACTTTTACAATATTTTTAGGCTACTTCAATCGATCATTCAGTTCCACCTTGGAAATATGTCCCTTAACCAGCAATCAGCGCGTGCTGCATGGATGCTGCTAATGGGCAACGTTCGAGACCTCAAACATTCTGCTTGATAACGAGGTTTTCAGGAGTAAAACAAAAGAAATGCTTTCCTCTTTTGTTAAAAAAAGACGTCATTTTTTGATGTTTTGGGGAGGGCCAAGATGTTTTGGGCTGATGTTTTGGGGAGGGCCAACATTTTTGGGTCCTCGTTTTAGATATTTTACCCCCCCCCCCCCCCCCCCAGTAATTAATGACCGCTCCCTTAGCTAAAAATCCTAGTCGTGTGCCGACCGGTTTCGGTCATGTTGCTCATATGCCACATTCAGATGGTTCGTATACCGTACCATTCAACCATATTCATCACGTTATGGGTTACCAACGTGAATTTTACGGATTCTGACTTCTATTGACTTTCTTACGTACGTTCTCGGATTTTAGACTTAATTTTTGCATTTTTTATCATTTCATCGTGCGCCGGCCATGGTTATAGCCAGACTTCCGGGTTCTCAATGTATGTTAGTCACGTCAGTATCTCTACCCCCTATGGGTCACCAGTACCACCTCTATCCTGGCGTTAAAGTATCCATCGCGTACGAATTACGATTTCAGTTCAATGTGCTGTGATTAGGGAACAGGGAAGATAATTATCTCAATAAGATTTTATGTGTAACTTATAATTGCGACTTAGTTCCCAGATTTTGTTCATTGGTTAAGAGAATAATATCCATATATTTACGTCACGTGACCTATTTTGCGTATTTCTACTTCAGGCATACTCGTATCGTCATTGTAGGACCCTCGGTGCGAGTATAAAATGCGACTGATAATCTTACATATCTACGATTTGCACCACTACTTATCACATTTAATATTTACAATCTAAGATTGACACTTGACCGACCACCTAACACTACGTGACACCATAGTGTAGCCGCTAGCCAGAAATCGGACAATATCCATAACCTATTAAAGGGCACAGCTCTAACAAGTGTTTGGACACGTGTTACAAGATCTTGTAAGTTTACGCTGCGGTATGCACTATAACCTCGTTTCCATGCAATCCGAAGCCCCAATTAGCAATTTTTCTATAATTTGTTCTCGATAGCTGGAGGCGTTAAAAGAAGAATTAAGCGGTTTACGTCAGATGCAAGATGCCGGGAATGTCGATGCGGCACTTAGGACCCTACGTCTGCATCTCGCCCGCCCGCCTGGTCTGTTTGACCCTCATATTGCTATGGCAGCTCTGGAACATCTGACTGATGTAGCGCGAGAGAGAGCCAGCGACCGCGCTAGTCGTTATAGTGTCATTCTCCGTCAGACGCGCCCCCTATTGGGCAGTCCAGCCTTGCAGCTTTTGCTGTTAAAGCTCGTAGGTACGGAGGAAGAAATAGCGATCTCTAAAGAAATCCAGAAGGCCCTCAAAAATACGCCATCTTCGCCTCTCTATGGTGGCACGAGACCACGAAGCACTCCGTACAACAGACGCAATGGCCCCTTCACGTGCTACAACTGCGGACGCTGTAGCCATCTGGCTAGAGCCTGTTGGGATCCCCGCCGCGGGGGAAGATCCTAATCGTAATTAGTACAATTTGCTTATCGCCTTCCAAGATTACGCGGAAGATTGTCCACCGCGTTTTTTTTATTTTTGTTGGGTTTGGTTTGTTCGTTTATTATAATAAACTACTATAGCCCCACTTTATTGCCTGTAGCTCTTGTCTCCGTTCCCATCCGACTTTCCTTACTTTATATTTAGTACATCATAACTAGTGTTCTACATAGTGTTTCCACTATCTCAGTCGCGACCAGAAGGGTTATCTAAACTACACCCTACAACCTGTTTTCGGACGGGTTCCTGGTCTGGCTTGGCTAGTGGCAGGGGGCTTTCCCTTTCACACATACACAGTTCTATCCTAGTCTGTCGCTCACATTAGTGCTTTTTCTGTGGTTTTCTCCTTAAAGCCTCTATTTGTTTTCCCTAGGATATACTGTTGGACATCTCAGACATTTGTTCAAACCATTTGTCATATCAGCGTACTACGATTATGTGGTGCAATTGGGAAGGCCAAGCTACTAGCTGGGCCGAGCCACTTCCGTCAGTCCGTATGGTCGCAGATGGCAAGGTTTACGCCTCCCCGCGCATGCTCCAATTTCGAAATCCGGATTGCTTCATAGCAGGAAATCTTTCCTCGTGCTCCACTCGATGGGACGCTATTTTGCAAAGTTACCCTAATAGGCAGCATATATTACCCTTCATTTCTGAGGAGTGCGTGTTCAGGACTTCTTCAGCCCCTTCCACGGCACATTCCAGGGGACTCAATATTACGCCGATACACCGCCTAGGATTATCTTTCCTAACTCACCGTCATGCGCTCCCTTCGCCCGCTTTATAACTAAAACTATCAAGGAAAGGGTTGTTAATGGCTCCCTCCATGTAGTGGGAAAGACTGGCTCCGTTGAACCCCCACACCTGGTCATGCCCATCACCATCGAACCCAGCAAGCCGCGCATGTGTCACGATTAACCGTTCCTTAACTGTTGGATCAAGGATTCCCCGTTTTCTTTCGACTACATCACGGACCTTATACGCTACGTTGTCGCCGGTAGTTAT
Organism: Actinernus sp. WN-2022; assembly: GCA_030867875.1. NCBI lineage: Eukaryota > Metazoa > Cnidaria > Anthozoa > Actiniaria > Actinernidae > Actinernus > Actinernus sp. WN-2022. The sequence goes on from JAOWCC010001679.1 coordinate 39,357,484, forward strand.
CAAACTACCTTCGATGACAAAAGCGGGTACGACCATGTACGCTTGCACCCCTCCAGCTCCACCTACTTTGGTCTAGAGTGGGATGGTTGGTATTTTACATATGCTACCCTACCGTTCGGATGGAAGGCTAGTGCTTTCATCCATAACTCTATTGGGATGGCGGCTACTCATCATATCAGATCCATGGGTGTCCCGTGCTCCCAATATATCGACGACCGCCACGTAGGCCACTTATATCTCCCCAATACTGTTGCAGCCGAGGCATTCTCTGATCTACAGCTTGCTGAGATGGCGGCTTTTATCGCGTGTTCCATTCTTATCGAGCTGGGGTATTTCATTAGCCTTAAAAAGAGTACTCTGGCTCCCAATACAGCAGTCCGTTTCCTTGGTTATATCTGTGACTCCCAACGTCAGGCTTTCATTCTTCCTCAGGACAAGCGTACCAAGTTTGCCAAGCTAAGGGAGGACATACTGGAACACAAAACGATTTCCCTAAAAAAACAACTCTAGAAATTCGCAGGGAAAACCACCTCATTTGCAATGTTAGTGCCGGCTGCCAAGCTTTATACTAACGCCGTCTATCAGGCCATCGCCAAAGCTTCTAAATCTTCACTCCGCCAGGTGCGCCTGTCTGAAACGCTCCGGAAAGAACTTTTACACTGGCGATTCCTAGATTCTTGGGAGGGCTGTTTGCCTTGGAGAACAGAACATCACCTCCAAGTCAAGATTTATTCTGACGCGTCCAACTCGGGGTGGGGTGGTTGTATATTACGGCCGGGAAAGCCAGTAGTTAAGACGCGTGGATATTGGGGTGTTGAAGACCGTCCTCTACCTATCGCCGCCAAGGAGGCCCAAGCCCTTCTTCGCACCCTCGAAAACCTCTTGCGTGGTTTCAGCGACACCAGAGCCGACGTTTTTGTAGACAGCAAGGTCCTCTTGGGCAGTTGGGAGAGGCAAGTTTCTAAGTCACCCGCTATCTCTGGGATTATGCTGGCGATATTCCGCTTTTGCATGATCAAAAACGTATCCTTATCGTTGCATTACGTTCCATCTCAAGAGAATCCTGCCGATTCACCGTCTCGTGTCCTCTCCGATACGGATGCTAGCTTAAGTGCGCCCGCTTGAAGACAGGTAGACACGGCGTTTGGCCCCCACTCTATGGACCTGATGGCCTTATCCACCAATGTGCAACTCGACCTTTCAGGACGCCCCTTGCGCTTTTTTGCACCAGTCCCCTGTCTGCAATCAGCAGGTACAAATGTGTTTGCTCAAACCCTCTCTCCGCACGAGAACGCCTACGTTTTCCCGCCATTCGTGCTCATTGGACCGCTCCTTATGGTACCTTTCTTCCCAAGGCTGCGCGTTCAACATTGTTGTTCCCGACTTATGCCCCAGGAAATACTGCATGGTGGCCAATCCTTTGTGGCAAGGCCATAGCATCCTTCAGACTGGGTTCCAAAGGGGACAAAACGGTCCTCCGGTTCCCCACTAAGTCTGGTGCTTCATCATGAGAACCTCGCCCGTTACAGTGGGTATTTCAGTCGCGCTGCCAATCGGTAGTATATCACGCGTAACCTACTTACCCTAGTCGTGTTCTATAACTAGGCATTCCTTTTAATATTGGTATTAAACATGTCCTCCCTAAAGTTCTTAGACTTTATTGTTATGTTTTATTAGTATTGCTGCTGGCACATATTCTTTTGGTGTTGAAGACTAGATTTACAGTTCTTTCATTTGTATATTTTCGCCTTTGGTGTTATGAATACATAGCAGACATGTAACCGTTCGCCTAATACTTAGCTGCGATATGTTACAATAAATGGTATTGAAGTGCACCACCTTTTGTGTTTCTCCTTCACTCCTCGTCCCAACGCTTATTTCCCTTCTATTTCGTTTGTTTCCATACTCCAGCCTCTCCTAGAGGTTCCCCGGATATGGACACCAGCTGTTCGATGCCCCGAATGCTCATACCCAAACGACGCGTCCTTCTCCTTCTGCCAGCAGTGTGGTTACAAGCGGAAAAGCACCAACACCGTAAAAACGTTGCTCTCAATCTCCCTGCCATCGATCAGCGGTTGAACTCCCTTAAGTCAGTTAACAAAAATAAGCCATACCAGAAGCAGAATGTTTCCTGCTTTCCCTACCTACACTTAAATCTTTTTTGTCAGCAGCACCACACGACATCGTTAGATTCCTAGTCTGGAAAGACAAGGGGGCTAGAACCTAAGTCCATGCCCCGTCCTGCGCATCCTGCTCTCACTCGCTTTTCCCTGACATTAGGAATGGAGGGTCTTGGGGTTTTCTGAGTTTTTGGGAGAGATAGCATCTTTTGCCATTATCCTCACGTAAATACATTGGCGTCTAGGCATTAAAGTATGTAACACAGTATGAGCGAGTGGGCCGGGGGTAAAATTCTGTCACCCATAACTTAATCAAGCTGAGACAATGAGAGGCAGAGGTTAGAAGTGAGAATGGTTTACTATTCTCACTACTAAAAATACCGAGAAATTCAATCACGCGTACAGTCCTTACCGCCATTCTCCTAGGTGTCATTGTTTAGAATACTCCGCATTACCGCGTATGGAAATCCACTTATTTAAGGGAAAGAATCCTTAACTTCGGGGCATTTTACCTAAGTTACGAGAACGGGCTAGCTTAGAATAGGTTTTCTACCCACCCTCCTCCCCTTCGGCGACGTACGTTACTGGCCGCGCACGACTCACTCCGTACTTCTCATTGCCTCGGCAAAATTCTGTCACCCATAACTTAATCAAGCTGAGACAATGAGAGGCAGAGGTTAGAAGTGAGAATGGTTTACTATCAACATGGATTCAGGAAATATCATTTCTGTGAATCACAATTGATTACTACAATCAATGACCTGACTAAGAATAAGGACAATAACACGAAACAGATCTATTCATCCTCGACTTTGCCAAGGCATTCGATACTGTTCCCCACGAGAGACTGCTCCACGAGAGACTGCTCCACAAGCTATATCATTATGGAGTGAGATGCTGCATCCGATCTGCAGTGTATCAGGACTGATATGGCTGACCCAACGACAGCAGAGGGTCGTCATCGATGGAAAGCATTCTCAATTCATTCCAGTGGTATCGGGGGTGCCTCACGAACAGTATTGGGTCCCCTGATGTTCCTCCCTTATATCAATGATATTGGGGATAACATCGAATCCAATCTATTTACTTATTTAGTGAATTTTCGATTTATTAACTTATTTATTAACTTATTTATTTATTATTGTAACGGCTGACCATGCTTCCCTTCACTAGATGCTGTAAGACTTAAAAATTGGATTGGGTTGGATTGGATAACTTTATTTTGTCACGGTTGTTCCATCAGGTAATTTACAAATTTTAAAATCCAATGAATAATCTAAAATTATACCTAAATAAAAAAATTATAACTTACAATTATACTACATGATATAATATTTACATAAATAATAAAATAAATCCTGCTTTACGTGGATGCCGTGAGTTAGTAATTTCAGAAGTCATAGCAGCGTAATTTGTCTTTTAGCGAGTTAAGGGATATCAAGGGGCAGGCTATTCCACAATTGTGTGCCGCTATAGCTAAAACTTCTTTTAAGATAGTCAGTGCGCGGATGTGGAATAGCCAGCTTATTAGTAAGATCGCGTAGTGAATAATTAACTAGCTCATTCCTAAAGATAAATTTCGAGCAAAGATAATCCGGAGCTAAATTATTTAGTGACTTGTACACCATAACTGCAGAATCTAGTAAATGTTGGTGTTTTCTGTTTTTCCAGGTAAGAGTTTCACGCAGTGTCTTAGTATTTGAATCAAATGATGCGTTCAATAAAACACGAGCAGCACGATTCTGCAATTTCTGTAGCTTGTCACATAAACCCTTGCCACAGTTTCCCCACACTTCACTACAGTACAGCAAAGTGTGGTTGGACTAGTGCATTGAAAATAGAGTCGAGAAAGGGACAAAGGCTTCACTCTTTTTATGGCGCCAATACCAGCAGAGATCTTTTTAGATATATGATCAATGTGGGTATCCCAAGATATATTTTCTCATCAATGAATCCCGGGGGGGGGACCCCATAAAAATAGACGGGGGTGCTCGACGTGAGAAATGAAATTCACCCCTAAAAGATAGAAATATGGGCGTGGCTCACAAAAAAAATACCCCTAAAAGATAGCACTCCAAAAGACAAGAAAATGGCATTAATTGGATTTATTAGAGACTATATAAAGACATTATACCGATTGAACTTGTGGGGTCTCATGCTCAAGGATCCAGCGCTATTTTTTCTCGGCCACAAATATTTTGGGTCTCAGAGACCCCTAAAAGATAGCACTGCTAACGATTTTAACCCCTAAAAGATAGGTCGAGCACCCCCGTCTATTTTTATGGGGAGTCCCCCCCCTCCCCCCCCCCCCCCCCCCCCCCCCGGGAAATGAACACTCCTAAAGATTTGGCTGTCTGGACCTGTTTAATAGCTACGTTATTTATTGATGGTGTTTAATAGCAACGTTATTTATTGATGGTGTTGGGATGTGGGGAATGTTAATGCGTTTTTGATTTGAAACAATTAACATATATTCTGTTTTCTTAAGATTAAGGGTTAATTTGTTTGCGTTAAGCCATGTATTAACACAATTGAGATCAGAAGCTAGTTGGCCATCGAGCTCAGAAATGTTATCCGCGTTCGTAAACGTGAGACTTGTAACATCCGCGTACATTCTAGGGACTGAGTGTGTCAAACAATTTGGAAGATCATTGATGTACATTAAAAACATTATTGGTCCAAACCTCTGGTCGCGATTAGTCAAATAAGATTTGAACCAAGAGTGCGTTAGGCCTCTAACTCCATAGTGCCAAAGCTTGTCTAAAAGAATCTCGTGGTTGACATTGTCAAATGCCTTTTTTAGGTCAAGAAAGATAACGGCATTGAATTGTTGCCGGCGCGGGCAGCAGTTTGTTTTGTTACTTGTCACGTGACCATAAATCAACCAATGAGGGTGCATGTCGTATCTGGAAAACTTATGGCTATATAACAAAGCATCTTATTATTACTTTCAGCAGGATTTGCAGGGATATGTTTTATGTTTGTAGACGGCGACGGCAGTAACGACGAGTGTTTTCTCCTGAAATTTAAAATTCAGTTTTCCTCTATTCACCCCCCCCCCCCCCCCCCCCCCCCGAGTAGCACGGAACCTCTCGAGACCTGTATTCTGATTGCACCCATAATACTATACTTCTATTGTTTTTTGTACTGCACTTTCTAAAGGTTAGGGTGTTTCCTATTGTTGGGTAGGCCAATACACGACTTTCATAATGGCCGCGTCCTAATTTGCATGTGATTTCCCGTTTCGGTAGTTTATCCACATGTATAGAAAATATAAACATTGCCATGTGAAAGAGCATGTTGACATTAGTGAACTTGTGAAAGTTGAGTGCTGTAACTTATAAAGCAATGAAGTTACAGCCAGTTGAAATTAGAGAGATTTGTATGAGAAAAACAACGGAGGCCTTTCTAGCCTCGCTTTCATATTTTTCTGCATTACAAATGCTTATAGCTCAACAGCAATTTTCCACATTGCTCCAAAACTCAAAACAATTACTGTAATCTTTCATGTGGTAGCATTGGTTTCCCCCTACAGATTTATCTTCCAAATTATGCAAATTAGGAGGTGGCCGGAGGCGGCCATTATGAAAGTCGTGTATACTGTCGCTCGTTTCGAGATTCACACGCAAGTCGACGCAATTGCTGGTTTTCACTTGACGTCAAAGCCGCCATGGTGCCCTTAAACAATAGATTCCTCGTTGGCTTCTTTTGTTCTGTACCGGCCAACATGGCCGCCATGCCCTTTGTCATTTGAATCTCTGGGGATTGAGTGAAAACCAGCAATTTACCTTTTGGCCACCCAACGCAAGTTGACTACAAGTCGAAAGTGGTAAATATATCAATGAAATTTATGGCGGATTTTAACTAGTATACACTTGCATCAATTTGCTACCTAACTTGCGAGTCTGTTTGCAAGTCTGAGTGCAAGTTTTGATTTCGAAACTCTCCGTTTGGCCAAGGCTTTACTGAGGACAAAAAAGGGAAACAGCAACCAGAACGTTTTTTTTTTGTTAAGCGGTAATACCCTGATGAAATTAAAACTGGGTGAAGTATTCTTAATTTTGGCCCAACTGACGAAAAATCCTGATTGTCGGGGAGGCCTAAAATAACATTGGGAGTCTGGATATTTTCTACTACAATCAAGTCTTGGCGCAGACAATTTTGGAACGTTTGTTGACTTCGATTCGCTAGTGCACGTTTTGATTGTTAACAGTAGCATATTTTGAGGAGGTCCTTTAAATAAGTTTTTAATCATAGTTGACAAAGAGACCGCGCCAGAAATGCGAAATTCTTGATTGATCATACTCGGAGCTTGTCAATATCGGCCATCTGACCTGGCCCTACTCGAAAAACTACAATCATGTCGGTACGCCACTAGTCAAAACATCGACCACGCGATTGCCACAAACTTGACGGAAATCGAAACCACATTTCATTTTTTTCTATATTTGTTTTGTTGTTGACAAGTTTGATGTCGGGTGTTACGCCTTTTATTTCACCATACAAATTTGCTTTCAGACCATGTTTGGGGTGTATATTTTATGTTTAAAGAGCTTTGTCCCCTATGTTTCTTTAATAGAACAAAATACTGCAGAAATGCAAACAGTTTTCGAAGAGGATTGACCATAATTATTTAAACAGGTTTTGCAATAAGTAGATGGCACACATTTAGGATGTTTACAAATGTTAAATGTTCAGTGTAATCACGGCCCTCAAATCCATTAGCCATGTTCAAATCCATTAGCCATATTTACTGTTCAGTAACCCGATTTAAATGGATACTCGTAATAATTGAAGATTATATATATAGGATCGAATTTCAAAATACTAGTTTCGAATGGTATCAATATTATTATCAATTAAGAGTCAAGCGGGATTTCTGAGCTATTTTCAATTAAGAAAGACTAGATATAACTTGTATCATTATTACACAGCTAGCAACAGAGTTTCAAGCGGCTGGGAATTGATTGCTATGTCATAGCAACAGAATTTCAAGCGGCTGGGAATTGATTGCCAATGTCAGTAGCCAACATAGTTTCAAGCGGCTAGGAATTGATTTCATCATATGAATCACCTTGTTGTCAGTTATTTTTCTTAAAAGTGATAAAATAGGCGCCCATGGGGGTTTATTTTCATCTGTTTTTCAAATACGTATTTTCCGTAGACGTAACCTCAGAAGAGAAACGCTTACTATATCAGCTAAACAGAGAAAACACGATGACATCACATTATGAAAATAATTGCGGGCCTTTAATGTCTATCATGGCCTGATACAGTGGCGTAGGGAGGCAGATAGCACCAGCTATCGTGGAGCAACCCTATGGAACAGCCTGCCAAGTGATATACGGGAGGAAAAATCTCTAATATCTTTCAAGAATAAAATTAACTGCTACGACTTCACAAATACGCCATTGTAATTAATTTAGATCACACGGCGCTCATGTAAAACAGGAATTAGTATAATTGATCGTTTGCATTGACGTCACAAAAAAAATTGCCTCAAGAAAAAACTTATATTAGTAAAATATGTTCAATGCTGTGTATAGAGCAGGTAAAAATATAGAAATGACCGAAATTTTGGAGCAATAGAGTACTTCGTAACCGAGCTGTCGGCCAAATAATATTCGAACAATTTAGTGTAATTAGTATGCGGCGGCCATGTTGGTGTACAGCTTTAGTACACCAAGATGGCGGCCTAAAACGTACTCTACAAATAAAGCTGTTTTCCCCATCAATATGATTAGCATTCACTTCAAAACACTTTAGATATCACTTTTAAAGGTTTATCAAGTCTAAAATTTGAAATTGGCCGAAATATATGGATTTCCTTGACATTTAGGAAACACGCTGACCTGGGCTGTCACAAAATTCAAAGTACTGTAACTCAAAAACAAATCACCGTATTGACGTAAAGTTTTCGAAGAATACTGAGAATACCGATATCTAAATCATATTAAAAGAACAGCTTCGTATATCTCATAGTTTAGATTTTAGAATTTTCATGACGTCACATGCAAAGGATCTATAGGGATTATAGAGTTGTAGAGTAGAATTATAATTATTTTATATAGTAGTATTTTTAGCATACCAATATTAGTAGTTTTTTATAAGTAATATTTTAGTATACCAATATTATTAGTTTCATAATGTTAGTAGTAGTTTATATCACTATAATTAATATAATTATTATATCTTTTACTCCAAATGTTATACCTGATGAGCCACACCGTGTCTAAATAAAGATTGATTGATTGATTGGTTCTGTTCTGTCAGTGATAGAAGACAGAGGCGTAGCCAGGATTTTTTTCGGAGTGACGCACAATTGTGAAATTATGTTTTGTTTTTTATTTGCTTGTCTCTTTTACCTTTTTCTTTCTTTTCGCTTTTCATTTTTTTCTAAAACAAGCTACTTTTTTTTCCTTTAAAAAATTTCGAGTGACGCACGTGTGTCCGGGCGTACGGGTAGCTACGTCGCTACAAGAGTATCAGCGATACAGACGTTGATGTTTTAAAGTAATGGTTCGCCAAAGAACAGGAGCAAAAGACAATAGGGTTCGGCAATGAGCAATTTCCAAATACGATTTTGCTTGAATATGCTGTCTGAGATGTCTACAGTAAAAGTTACAAACAGGAAATAAAGGAAACTGTATGTTGTTGGTTATTTTTACTGTGAAAACTGAAAGAAATCACCATCCAGCCAATAGGAAGGGGCCGGGAAGACAAAAGATATTTCAATCACAAATTTGAGAACTTTCCCCAAATACGATTTTCTTTGAAATTAGACCACAGTTAGCATAATCAAAACTAAAATGAAACATGAAACATTATCAAATGACAATATAATGCCTGGCTGGTTTTCTATTGAATGTACGAGTATCAACCAATGAAATTACGAGAAAGAACAATAGAAAATGAACACTTTTACATACCTTTCCGTTGAGTGCATGCTCCTGTTCTTATATACGCGAATCATTACTAAATCAGTATCTTTATATCTGATTCAACACTGATGTTTTATTAATCAGTGTTGTATCACATATACAGACACTGACGTTTTATTAATCAGTTCTGTCAAGAGCTCATAACCAGGAGTGTCCATATCTCCTATATATTTAAGATGTCACGGTGTTTTCACAAGTTGGGCTATTTTTAGATCATTTTTCTGCCAATTATTTTCAGCAGAAGTGGCGGAACAAAAGATACCTCATTAGCTCCTTTTGTTCCTTTTGATTGGCCAACCACAATCTCTAATCTGGTCAGGTGGATGAGTTTGGAAACCCAATGAAATACCAGTTGAAAATCACTAGTGTTTGGAACAGAAATGAAACTGTTCTTAATCATCATATTCATGAACCACTAACTATACTTATATACTGATAAACTACAAGTAAGAAGTGAATAAGTAAAGAACGACATAGAAAGACTGCCTCCTCACCACTAACTCTTGACCATTACACTACTGAGTGCGTTAGTTGAAGTCACTGCCAGCAAAAAAGAAAAACAAGCCATATATGAAATAATTATATACAACAGTCAAACCGTAAACACTGATTACTTGCTAATGATGTTTGAAAAGAAGCGTATGTAAATGTTCCGTTTAGCCATTCGCATGAGAAGTCGTTTGAAACACTCGTTGTTCGTTGCCTCCGAAGGAAACTGGTAGTAAAGAAACGAAGACCAGGAAGCCCGGTTTTCTCCTGGTTTACTTCGTTTCTTTACTACTTAGTTGCCCGCGGAGGAGGCTACATTGTTCGTGTTTCATCCGCTGGGGGATCCAAATATTGAGAAAACAATAAAACCCTCGAGGCTACACCTCTCGGGTTTCATTTGTTTTCTCAATATTTGGAACTACAATTCGTAACCAACATGTCTGCTACGGTTTTGTGATTTTATTCCCTTAATTAGGAATGATTGCAACCCAAGAATAGCGGGAACCGTTCCGGTAAGAATAACCTAACTTGTGTAAACGCTGTGACATAGGCCTAGTATAAAGGTAAAGCGAAAGCGACCTTATTATGCACTAGTCAATTGAAACTCCGGTCCCCGGACACCCGGGACATAGCGGGGAATGTAACATTTATACAGTGTTACATTTTGACCGGCTTTTCCCCAGCCTATCGGGGGACAGTTGGCTGTTACAATACTCGCCCCTATGGCCCCGGCATGTGCTTCAGAATTTTCAATTGGGAGGAGACATTGATAAATTGAATATACATAAGCTTCAATTCTGTTTAAATCGTCGACATCGACCTGTTCGCCCCAGTCTTCGTCAAATCTTTGCAAAAACACCGCATGTGATACGCCAAACGTTTGGCTTGCTTGAGACAAAAACTCGCGTAAAAAAAATTAGTGGAATTTCTATCCACAACCACAACTTTCCTACGATCATTGTAATGAAGAAGCACCTGATATGAGAAGTAAATACATGCATTACAACCGAAATTCGTGAATAATGGCGACAGAGATCTCATAAGTTTGAATATGTTGATGATTGAATATTTATAAACTGATCAGGACATGAATAATTCATGTGAAAATGAATTGCTACGGAAATAGAGAGCAAACAATCGGGAAAATACAGTCTTTAAGCATTAATAAACCAAGCGTTTAGGACTAATTAAAAAGCGATTGGTAAAAAAAGGGATGATATCAAAGGATGCAACTTTGTTTGATACAGAGCGGGACTGGGCCCAAACATCAACAACGTGTCGTGGCTGGCGTTACAACCACCGCTAAAATCCCCGTACATTTTGCAAATCGTTAATTTCCCCCTTTTACCGGAGAAATGCAGCGGTAAATGTGCGTTATTCCACGGCCATGTCCCTGTTAATGCCCCGCTATGGCTCGGAGGTCGGGGGGCCGAGGTTTCAATTGACTAGTGCATTGACGTCAGTAGCTCGTGACAGTCTTGCAAAACTGATAAACTTGAGGCCGACAGGAAACCTACGATTTAACGTCCTTATCCGAGAAGACGTGAAGGTCTAACCATTTGCAGTTCGATAACGAAATTGTTTCACAAAGGCAGCACCTCCTACTCAGTTATTTAAAGATCCTGAGTGTTGGTCCGGCCGGGGTTTGAACCCGCGACCTCCCGCACAACAGAGCTAGTATAGACCCTGTGCACGTGACGTCATATCCGCCATGTTGGTGTACAGTTAAAGGAGCAGTGTCACGATTCTGATTGGTTGTTATAGACAATGGCAAAATCACGCTATGTCACGCGCCGCTGCAAATTTCCCTTTCGATTGAAATAAATAAAATGCTGCCTTATAAAACTATAACATCAAACCTAACCATATAATACTGAAGTATAGTTTTAAAGCAATTTCGGCTCGAGATATTACTCACGGACTTCTACTTCTGTCACATCTTTTGATTTCTTGTCCGCCTGACACATTTTCAAAACTTTGGGCATGAATACTAATCGTGACACTGCTCCTTTAACAATAGATTATTCGTTAGCTTCTTTTGTTCTGTACACCAACATGGCCGCCATGCCCTTTGCCATTTGAATCTCTGGGGATTGAGTGCAAACCATCTATTATTGGGTTGCAATCATTCCTAAGGGAATACAATAACAAAAGCGTAGTGGCCATCTTGGTTGGTAGGAACAAAAGAAGCAAATGTGGTTTCTTTTGTTCCTACCAACCAATATGGCCGCCAGTGCATCCCACCAATACGAGATGGACACTCCTAGTTATGGACACCTGGTGATGTGTAGCCATGTGACTCGAATGGTACTTTTGGATTGGTTAGCACAGATCCAACATGCCGTTGAATCAGTTGAAAATTGGTCTCGACAAAACAAGCTACAACTCAACGCTAAGAAATGCAAAGAACTTGTAGTCGATTTTAAGAACCAGAAACACGAATTCGATCCAATAACTTTGAATGGTAAAGATCTTAGTGTTGTTTCCCATGAGAAGATATTAGGCTTGCACATCTCTTCTGACTTGCAATGGAACACTCACATCAGTGAGATAATTAAGAAGGCGAACAAGCGTTTGTACTTTCTAGTATCATTGAAACGCTCTAGGGTACCAGCTAATGATATCTGTAATTTCTATTGCACTTGCATTAGATCTCTTTTAGAATATTGCGCGCCCGTTTTCCATCACTCGTTACCCAAATATCTTAATGAAGACCTAGAAAGGGTACAAAAGAGGGCCTTGGCAATAATATCGCCTAAAATGTCATATGTAAGCAACTTGCAGCTATTTAAATTAGTAACCCTGCAAGAACGACGCCAGCATTTATGCCAGAAATTATTTTCATCCATTATAAGTTCTGAGACACATAAATTACATGGCCTCCTTCCACCTAGACATGTGTCCAAACATAATCTTAGGAAAAAGCGGACCTTTGATGTTCCTAGGGCCCGGACAAATCGTTTTAAATGCACCTTCATCCCGTCCATGTGTAATTCCTAGAGCATTTTTTACCATTACGATACACTATACTTTTAACTTATGTAGATATTGATTGTGTTTATTTTATAGCTTGTAACACTAGTATAATTATTGTGAATTACGCAATTCAGCCGTGAGGCTGCAATGTGATTATTATTAAACTATCTATCTATCTATCTTGTATGGATTGGACGGACAAGCGTCTCTTATTTTTGCGATTTTTGAAAGCTCACCACAGGGTAAATATCGAACTAAACGTCACCAAACTCATCAAACTTACTAATTTTGGTGTACTCTTTCTTGTGATGGAGTTCATTTTTTGATTAAATTATAAAGAAATTGACATTACAAACTCGACCCAGTCCTTTTTTCGTTTCTAAAGTGGCTAATTGGACTGAACTTTTTCTTTTTTTTTCTTAGTAGTTTCACGGTAGTCTTTCTTATTATAATCATTTATTACATTTATTTTTTTATGTTTAAAAGCGAATTTGGCACACATAGTGATTTATTACATTTCTTTTTTATGTTTAAAACGGTGAATTTGTCTAGAACGTAATAAAAGTGATGGCTATCTACTTGTCTTCTACCTAGTTACGTCATCGGATCTAGAGTTCAAACCAGCCGTTGGGCGGAGATGAGAAATAGCAGATAATATCAATGGCTTTAAAATCGATTGGAACTTTCTGGAACTCCATTTTCACAAAGACGACCATCGACTTAGAGTACACCAGGAAGTAAAATAAGTTAGATATGAATAATCCATTATAATGTTTTTCATTTCTTCGTGAACAAAATTATCACAGTATTTTAGATTTCTCGCCCGGCTTTGTTTACTCAGTAACAGAGAAATAGAACTGAAAGTAGAGCTTTCCTTTAATCGATGTTTGAAATTCTTGATATCCGGCTCCAGTATCACGAAAATAGAACTAATGAGTCGGTTGGTAATTTCCGCACGAGTAATGCATAATACGTAAAAATGAATTTTTGATAAAGCGTTTTTATTTATCATCTATTAGCTTATCTCCTCTATTGATAATTCTAATGTACTCACAGTGAAATCACCGTATGTTATTGACGCCTTGTGAAATCCATCATTTACAAAGAAACCTTCGTAATTGAAGTCTGACAACACAGACAAGCTGACCTTTTCGTTCATGCCCAAGGAATGGGTGTCTACTAGAAAACTGCGCATGTACTTTCGAAAGATTAGGGCAAATTTACTTTTGAACTATAGAAGTTTCCGAGTAAGCAGAAACAAATCAAATTGATTGCTTTCAATTTTATTTTTGGAAAGTGAATTTTTAACCTATGACTTTGATGTTGCCGCATAAAGCTAAGCCTTGAATTTCAAACTCAAAAAAGTATTTTTGTTTATAAATAAACGTTATTTTCTTTCTAGTCTAGCAAATCGTGACTACAAAGAACCCAAGACAGTCTTAAGAAAACAGAACTCGACCCCTTCATCAAGAAAGCTTTATTTAATCATTCCTCTCCTCTTTGTGTTACCAGACAAGCTGTTTATGGAGACTTTTTACTTTCGTCTGAACCATGTAAATGCAGATTATCGAGTGAACATGTTTTCAAGGGACTGTAATTAAGACAGATCACACTTTTAATCGCTGTTCATAAGGCAATTATAAATATACAACGACTTTTGTCAGCTATGTTGCGAAAAAATATTGAATAATCTCCTTCGGGAAAAAAAGTGTTCTATTTGATTTCGTTTTCTTATGTCGATGTTGCTGTTTCCGACTCCTTTATTACACCATCCCTAAAACAGCTTTGAACCGGACAGATATCTGTCGGTTAGAATACTGCGTGCACTGTAAGAGAAATTCGACTCCTCAAGGCTTCACTGATTCAGGTTAATGAAGAACCACCAGTGAGATTTTTCTTCCCTGAATTCCAGAAACGTGTCCTAGTGGTATCACAAAGCGGTTCCTGGAAAGTTTGAATTATGTGCATATTCCACTGAAGACTAATACTAGACCGCCTGAATTTGCAGTGAATCACATGATTCTTTCTCAGATATGCAATGCAAATGTTCAAGTTCTAACTTCTTTTCTCTTCTTGTGTTTAGGATTACTACAAGTGTAAAAACCATTGTTGCTAATCCGAGGACAAGAAACAGAGTCCCAAACACCACAAAGGCCAATGCCAACTCTTGGTCAACCTGTTTGCAGTACCAGTCAGTTATGGTATCGCTTGGCGGTTCTTCTTTTCCCACTACAGATTCATGCGAGCAACGAAGGCCAACGTTTACAAATATAAATCCCGGAACGAAAAAAAGAAAAGTAGCAAGTACTAGTCCCCATATTCCAAGGTCAATCATCTCCCGTGCTGGCTATAACACCACTGATGTAACTAACACTTCGGGTTCATATTGACGATAAATGATATCGTAATCACGCACTTTCATATAGTTCTCAAGCACTCATTAATCCTACACCGGGTTTAGTTTCTCGAGCTGGAAATTCTATTAAATGAATGGTATGATTCCAACATGTCTTCTTATCAAGATGGGAAGAAAAGACGCTTGTAAACTCAAATCATCTTACTTCAAAAACCTGTTCCTTGGCGACGCTTTTTAAGTCCTTGGCTGTTTGGAGCGAGTAATATTCCGGTTACGTGGCTCTGAGCCGACCAAACCTCAACGACAATTTACCGCGTGGCTGACAGATGACAAATGGCTAGCTTCACGGGCTCTCAAAGTTATTAAATATTGACGGTAATGTTTAGGTTATGAAAGATAAGTGAATCCTAAAATAGCTTTCATTGCACTGCCGGCGTACCGGACTTGTATAAATAATTATACAACGAAGGAAAGAATGAATTTAGGATTATATCAAGATTGAGTGCTATCTCTGCGGTTCTGTTACTTTCGTTCACTTCAATTTTAACTGCTGGAAATGGAGAATATGTGTCATTGAAATTCGTCATCTCTAACCTAATAGCCTCGGGGATTTGCTATTAAAAGAAGCTTCGCCTAATAATAAAGTTATGCAGTATTTAACATTGTTATGAAGCATTAGACAATCGCAAAAGAATTCTTAAACAGATCCTGTTATTAAATTCAATTAGCAGCATCTTTACTTTTTCTAACATAAAATTGGAAAATCGTGACTAGTACTTGTCAGATTAGAGATACGGGGCAATCGTTTTAATTACTAATCTAGCTTATTTACCACGCACAATATTCACTCATTCTCATCGAACATATAGTATCACGTGACACGGAAAGTCACATGGCCATAATCTGATTTGAGTCAAAATGTTTAACTGATAACGGCACGTTGTCTCGAGCTTTGAATGAAAAATATATATATACAGCAATAGGAAATCTTAAAGACGCTCGCTCAAAATGGCTTTCAAATTAAATGTTTCCTTATCAGTCAAATTCAAAGAAAAGGAGTTCTACAAAAAGTCCCCTTAATGTCGGGACATATAAAAAGTTATTCTACACTTGCTACAAGGAGGCTGCTATAAGGCGCCGATGGAAAAAACAGCGCCGTCAATCGGTCGAGTTTATATTTATATTATTTATTTGCACCCACGAGGCATTATGAGTTATTCCTATATCAAGGTTTATTCTCGGATTATTTGCATCCCACGGGGCATATATATGAACTATTCCTAGCCAAGGTTTATTATCGGAGTTGAACAAACTAGGAGGGGCTGAATGGAGTTAACTGATAACTGAGAAATGGCCAAAAATATTACTGTTGACTGAGAATTTTACCTTTTTTTAGCTGTTAGCTGATATTTGTGAGATAGCTGTTACCTGATATTTCATTATTTTTTATTAAAATGACGTAACGTCACATGCTATTATTGGCTTTTCGGATGGTTTTCGACAGATTTGGTCCATTTTCCTTCACATAATATAGGATGTTATCATTAAAAGTTATGTTGTTCAAATGAATAGACAAAATGTAGTGTTTGATGTTGAATTAGCGGTTATTATTCATTTCATACCAGCAAATATGTATTCAAATCAGGTTAGGGTAGTCTTTTTATATAACTTAACTGATAACAGCAAAATTTAACTGATAACTGATAAATAGCTAAAAATTTAGCTGTTAACTGATATTGGTACCCCCCCATTCAGCCCCTCAACTAGGCTTATTTACTCCAAAGAATATTCACTCTATTTATTAAACAGAATAGAATGACGTCACGGAAATACCACATGGCCAGAATCTAATTTGGGACAGAATTTAAACAACATTTTGTCTTAAAATCTGCCTCGAGCTTTGAATGAAAATATACCTATATACAGCAATAGGAAATCTTGAAGACGCTCAAAATAGCTTTCAAACTGAATGCTTCAGTTCTTATCAGTCACATTTAAAGAAAAGGCGTTCTACAAAAAGTAAGTAATGCCGGGACATATAAAGTTGTTCTAGGCTACAAGGAGGTAGCAAGGAGGCTGCTACTAAGTAAGGCGCCGGTGGAAAAAGCAGCGTCAATCGGTCGAGTTATTTATAACTTCTCTCATGTTTATTTTCATCCCACGAGACATATATGAGTTATTCCTATACAGCTATTTCAATTAATGTTGTCTGGATGATAGGGAATAGCCGGGTATTAGGGAATAGGTTATTAGAGAATATGGCAGTTGAGGGAATAAGGCATTTTTAAAATGTCGGACGGCTGTTCACAAGCTGTAAAAATGGATAAATAAACCGTAAGCTAAGTCCAGGTCGTATAACTCGTAACCATAATTCATTTCGGTCTGGAAATACCCAAATGCCCTATTCCCTAATGTCCTATTCCCTATCATCCCAGACAACATTAATTGAAATGTATACAAGGTTTATTCTCTGAATGGGGCGCAAGGGGGGTCCGAAAACCGCAAAACAGCACAGAAAAACGTAAAAAAATGCAATACCATACTTTGTAGATGGTCGTATATTTGTCATTTTTAGATGCATGGCATGAATAACCGCGAACAGCTAAGGCTCGTAAAACCGCAACACCACAGGTAAAAATAAAATTGCCGCAAAACCGCACCAAAAATAACGCAAAACCGCATCACCACAAACCCTTACGTCCCCCACTTTGAACTGAAAACACTCTAGAATGATTCAACGGAAATACACGAAGAGCCACAGCCAATAATAACCTCAGGTTAGAGAATTTACCCCGGTGTTGTGCTTACCCTTGCTTCGAACAACCGGGCCCTTTGACAAAGTACTGAAAATAACGTGATGAAATAGCCGAAAGCCAATTAAGGATATAAACTGAATGTATCCCATGACAACCGTTCATCCGCCTGAACCAAAACTGTTTGAAAAAAGCTCTTCAACCCTGGCTGTGATTCGTTTAGTGGAATGTCCAAATGTGTATCCAAATCTGTGAATACTCTTTTCTGGCAAACAACGTTTCATAGGACTCCAATCGGGAATATCTTAGAGAGGAAAGAATTAATATTGGCCTCGGGCTGGTTTGCTACGAACACTTCCTCTCGACTGACATAGAATCCGATTCTCAATTATTACTGAAATCATACTTCTCCTGTAGTCCTTTTGTGAATGTCTGAGAAACTAATCACCTCGGTGTATCATAAGACTAAAGAATAATTACATTTCCGAGTGCTCACGTGGGAATTAAGTGGGAGGAAATATTTGTTTTTGATATTCAAACTTCGTGCACAGTACATACACTCTGCATGCATCAGACGGCAAAAAAAAAATTCGAAATTTAAAGTGGATGATTTGAAAAAGTGTTTACGACAGCTAATGATGGAGGGAAAGGAAATCATTCAATAATTACCGCTGGATGCGATGCATGAATGCCGGCAGACGCATTTCCTCAGCACCATTAGCCTAATCTTGATGTTAAACATTCACAAGATGGCAGGTACTTCATGTAGCTGCACAAACTGTCCCAAACCCTTATAAATCCCTGACCCTGCATTTAAAAAACACCCTAACCGTCAACAACGGGTACTCACTAATTTAGGGTGTTTTAATAGAGGTGGTCACTAATTTTGGGTGTTTTAGCCCCGCTAATCACTAATTAGGCTAATTTAGGCTATTGTCACAGCTGCATGAAGTAGTACCCCAAAAGATGGGTTCAAATACCAAAAATACAATAGAATACAACACAATTCAATACAACAATAGAACGCAACACAACACAATAGAATACAATTTGGTAGCAATTCCTGTCGTCCTACATGAAGGGATGGTCCTCAAAACGCTCGAATTGCTGGCTTGTACGTTACGTCATCGCCGCCATGTTGGTGGACGTTAACAAACGATTCCTCGTTAGCTTCTCTTGTTAGTTCCACCAGCATGGCTGCCACGGCTTTGTTATTTGAATCTCTGGGGATTGGTTGCAAGCCAGCAACTGATATGAAACGTGAAGTGTAAAATGAGGGATAATCGGGTATGTATGTGAGGCCAAGAGGCTGATATCCTGACCCTGTTTGACCCAAAATCCGAGCTCCAAAACCCTGATGCCTAAAAAATACTGAACCGGCCGACCCTGACTCCACCCACAGTAAACTCAAATCCTGACCCTGCATGATCTTCCCAAATCTGGTCAAAAACCTGACCCTACCTGCCCAAACTGAGCTCAAAACCCTGACCCACCCCCGCGGCACATACATAATACGTTACAAACAGGAGTACTAGTACCCCCCAGGGGTGGATCCAAGGTAGTTTATGTGATTTCCGTAAACTACTCAACTTTTTTCAAACCTCTAAATTTTATGTAGTTTATTACTAGGAGGGGTGGGGTGGGTGGGGTATGAGTTGATTGGTCTGTCAGAGTAAACTACTCAGTCCAAACCCTGGATCCACCCCTGCCCCCCGTCCCCCCGGGCACATATCCACGGGTTCTGTAACCCCTTGGGATAGTAATAACTGACCAGACCGAGTACTCCTGCTCCGCTCAGTTCATATTGTTCAGCGCCAAGGAGAACAGTGGAACTTTTGCTTTATTCGCTCCACACGAATAATTTCCCGAATTTTTCAGTCACGTTTTGTCCAGTGGAGACGAGTGACAGTCCTCTCGATCGAAGCCGGTCCCAGCTCCAGCGTGATTCACAGATTGCAGTTTTACACAGTATATGGCGAGATTTACAAGGATTTTATTCTTCCTACATCCAAGGTAAACAGCATTGAGTAAATAATGGTATCTATATTTCATTACTTGCTTGTATTTTGTGCTGTTTCCAGTCAGTAAACAGTCCGAATTTGACCAAAGTGAAACGAGCTGCTCGCGTCCGTAAATATATATTTCTTCGTTATGCACTTTTGACATGATATACTTCTTCAAATGCCACCATTGTTTTATTTCTACATGTTTAATAATACAGTTCTCTGTTGTAAAAAAAATAGAACATTCTATGGAAGATTTCTTGTCCTAAAGTTTGGAAACGTAATAACACATGCATTTGACGCTAGAAAGTTCAGTACTCGCGGAAGTACGCAAGGTTTATATAATTACTAGTGGCAGTTTACTAATTTGCACTATCGGCTGTTATGGACTGAAAACTTACTTTCACAGCTTAATATGTATGTCGATTGGTCAGAAGGATATCTTGGGTTCTCATGTATTCAATAATTACTTCTGGAGCTTTATATGTATGTCGATTGGTCACAATGATTTCCTCTTTCAGTTTTCCCCGTTAGTTTGGACATTAGGGATATATCCTTGGAGATTTCGTACAGTTTAGCGACCGTGTGTCGAAAGTAGAAAAGTTCGCTTGTCACGAAAGTGCGTAAACGAACTGTCAGAAGCGGTTTCATAGCAGTTCGATGTTTGACTCTCATGTAGTCAACTTATATAGCTTCATATGTATGTCGATTGCTCACAAGGATTTCCTCTTTCAGTTTTTCCCGTTAGTTTGGACATTGGGGATTTATTATTGGAGATTTCGTACAGTTTAGCGACCGTGTGTCGAAATTAGAAAAGTTCGCTTGTCACGAAAGTGCGAATACTGACAAGCGGTTTCATAGAAGGTCGATAATATAAACTTCTATAGCTTCATATGTACGTCGATTGCTCACAAGGCTATCGTATTTGAGTTCATGAGGTTGTTTTGCCAGCAAAGAAAGGTTTTATCTAACTTTTCGTACAGTCTTTGCACTCCAGTCGGTTCATATAATTTCAGCCTCGATCGTTTCTAAGCCGTAGATATATATTTCTTCGTATCTCTGTCGAAAACTGCCATATCATTTATAATATGACTTGAAAAGTTTTCATGTGTTTCGTGAACTCTACTAGACATCCAAACCCTCTTCGCTTCTGGTTAGAGTGCCAAAAAGCTTCCAATTTCTTGCCTTTTTCGACTGCTGTATTCAGAGTACTCAGTTGGAGTATCGGAGCGCAGCGAGCGGAGATTAGGGGGATTGGGGCGAGGAAAAAAGAGAGGGGGGAGGGAGTGGGGAGGAGAGGAAGAGAGAGCCTGCCGGCAACCCATGGTTATTTTGATAATCCACCCACTAATTACTCGGGCTGCCTGTGGCAGCACGAGTCTAAATCTGCAGGCCGTTATTTTTTGTTTGTTTCATGCAGCAAAATTTCTGCGCATGCGTTAAATTTCAAGTTCACCACCAATCAGATTGCACTGTGCTGGTCACGTAACAATCGCCAGGTTAATTTATTTACATAATTTAATACAGTAAAATCAAGATGGTGAACCCGCGAGGAAATTTCTCTCAAATTTGGAGTCTCATCTCTCAAATGTAAGCAGTAGGTTTTATGCCACATTTCATCACATTTCATTTTACTCTCGGTCATAATACATACCAGCGCAAACACCGTGATCGGTAGGCCAACACTAAAATAATTTTGATTGCGATTTACTAGTAAATATATATACTGTGTTTGAGCAGTTATGGATTACTATACTCTATCGAAGTCTGAAGGCATCTGAACTCCTGAACTGTGAGAGCAACACTGTCGCTCGCCAGCACAGAATAATTTATGATGACCCAAACAATATTCAACTCTCAAGGTAAACTTAAACAAGAAACCTCTCACGGCCGAGGTTTTGGTTCGAGAAATTAAAGGCTTCCAACAATTCCCTTTATAGTTTTTTAATATAATGAGCAGACTGAAGTTTTGGGAATGTGGGTAAAGCTTTTAATTAGAGATAACCAACAGGCATTTCAGTTAATTATCTTTAATCCAACAAATACCAAGATGGCAAGAACAGCAGATAAAGTTACATAGAGGCACACAAATTGACATAGCTAGCTCCATCACAGGATGGACAGGATACAACTTATAATATGGTACAAATATAAACATACATTTGAGACAATCATCTATTAGTACTCGGAACCTGCAGTATAACAGAACAGCAGACTAAATTGTAAACGTGTGTTACATGAATAAGTAGTGTTTAAATTAAAAGGTCAACGTACGAGAAAAACAAAAATATTAAATTACATACATACTAGGGGAGCAGAGAATGAAAGTCACCGCGCTACCGGCCGCTCCTAAAGACTGCTAAATTCAGCTAATAATTATTCCCTTGGGTTATTACTAAGAGGATTTCAAATGAAAGTGTATTTCATCTTCAATCTCATGTGGCCCGAGTGAAAGCCCAGATGGGCTCTTGTTAAAATGCATAAAATTCGTAAGTCATTCGATCGATTCATCCAATCATCATGCAGCGGAAGTGAAAACCATGTTTAATATCAGTCAAGCTCACGCGTGGAATATCAAGGAATCTCAACTCGAGCGTAAAATTCAAAACAAAAAATATACGAACTTGGAGAATGTCAGCTGAAACTCCGAAAAAACATGTGAAGACAGGGCCTAAACCCAAACCTGTAAATGTCAACGACTTTTGCAGGATACGTAATGTATGTTTTAAGCTAGCGTTTGGGAATTCAAATATTTCCACGGCGAGAATCTGTTCAAGACTTCAGAAAGAAAAGAGAGCCGAAGCTTTAAATAATTATAGCTGGTGCCTGCAAAAGTATTGGTCTTCATATTCCGAAATCTGCTGCTCTATCAGAGTGAGTCTGTCGTCGTTCCTAAGGAAGGAAGATTCGAAATGCAGTAGAGAACTACACCTATGTTCGTGAAGGTTTGCAGGATAAAGATAACAAAGATAAAGAGAACTCGTTGCCGCTGAATATAAAGTCGCCACCAAATCAGTAAAGAACACTGCCGACACAATAACATCGGAACGAAGTTCTGCCAAAAGAAGCGCTAACAACCATCCACGCAGCGGTTCGAAATCATCAAAGCAGCTCGTATTTTCGGAAGCACAAGCCTGTTCCTGGAACACACCGGCCATGTTTCAACCGTGTGCGTTTCGTCGAGCAGTTCCGATACAGGGTTCTTCAGCTCATCGCGAAATTCGATCTCATTACAAAAGATCTGTATTTATTTCTTTAAATTCATCGCTGAAGGAATTCTCGGTATGTTTGTCGCCATACTAATTGGTTTCTGCTCTTATCGCATGCCAATGATTTCTGTCAATCACGCATTTTAGCCAATAGCAATACGCGGCCTTCTGAGGCCGAGAGTTATCAAATAACCATGTTTTGCCAGCAGGCTCTCTCTTCCTCTTCTCCCCACCCCCTCCCCCCTCTCTTTTTTCCTCGCCCCAATCCCCCTAATCTACGCTCGCTGCGCTCCGATACTCCAGAGCCGCAACGCAGGCTAGTCTTCCCCGCCGGTAAGCATCACTTTGCTTGTTTGTTTTAGTTGTGTTGCAGTCTGCAACGACTAATTTTGAATAAAAAATAATTAAAACTTACTTAAGCACATCTTACATTTCCATAAATGACCAAAGGAGGCAAGGATGAGTTATGAAAGAACACTGATGGAAGTCGATTTAAAAATCGGTATTTCGTTCCAGGCTAGAACATAATTCTAAAATCATCAGATTTTCACACATGCGCAGTACCATGACACAGCGCCTTTAACACACATCACACCTTGACATTTTTGTTACCCAGTAATATATCATTCCTGCCAAAGAGCTACTGTAGGTTTTCTTCTAATACATCAGTCCTTAAAGTGACGACGAAAATTTACCATTTCGATTTGCCACTTTTTCAGTGTCAATAGGTCAATCAGTATTAGAAATATCCGAAATAGTAAAAAATATTCTCAAATGGGCGTGTTAAACCAAACTTTTTAGAGAGTTTACCGGTAAAATCCTGTCCGGCATTACTGGAAGCCGTTCTCAGTGTATGTCATACACTTAACACGACAACCTCGTGGCGCGAAATAGTGTGCATAAAAAAGTAGCCAACATCGCAAAGATAAATATAACTTTCTTCTTATGTACGTGAAGACCTTTTTAGTAGAAATATCCCTCCACGAGTTGTGTTCTGCAGGCGAACGGTAAGTGTATGACATCACCGCTGAATAAACCTTTGTTTAAAGCTGAACAAAGGGAACGGCCTCCAGTAATGGCGGACGTTTAGATTCAATATTCGGAGTTCAAAAAATAAGACTTCCAATCGTTGTATCGAAAATAAAATTAAACTGGTAATAATATATCAACTCTACTTTATGAATATGCAAAACATTGATATGTCAAAATTTGATCGTAGTAGCACTTTAACTAAACGGCAGCATTCACTACCTATTAGGTGTACTAGTACTATTCTTAAAGGGGAACTGAACCCTAAAATCAACCCAACGTCTTTACAAAGATGTATCAGTCTAAAGAAATAAGTTCTGCTATTTTAGTTTTCTATGTTGCGCGTCTATGAGGAGAAAATTAGTCTCCAAGTTCGATTTTCCGCTGAAAAATCTATATTGTGTGGCGACTCAATTCAGTGCAAATTTCCCCATAACGTACGTCACACATACTGAAGGAAGAACGATCACACCCCCAGCACCAGTCCTACTATTTAATGTCGGGGACAGTATGGCAAAACTAATTTATTCCCCATATACTACGTCACAAATTACGAGACTTGAGCCGTCTGTACATACTGGAGGCTGTGAGTAAGGTTTTCGGATTTTCTCTTCCTAGACGCGCAACACAGAAACATTAAGTAGCAGAACCTGTTTATTTCGAATATATGTTTGTATAGACATTGGGTTGATTTTAGGGTTCAGTTCCCCCTTTAACGCTCGCAAACGAAGCGCGAAGCATAAACACACCAAATATGGTTAAATAAACATAGTGAGCACATGATTCAGTGGATGGTTATAAGTACCGTCGGACCCTCCTTCTCCATTCAGTCTTCATAGCAGCGCGAGACATCGAGATGATAGTGGATCTACTGCTACACAGCACGAATGTCTCTATGCGACTACATGGCACAACCAGTTCAGTTCCCTATAAGACAGGCTGCGATTCAAGTACCAGGAGTTGGACAAGTACCAGAAGCTGGACAACCACCAGGAATTTGACAAGTACCAGGAGCTGGACAAGTTGCTGGAGCTAGACAAGTAACTAGAGCAGGACAAGTCGCTGGAGTTGAACAAGTCGCTGGAGCTGGACAAGTCGCTGGAGCTAGACAAGTCGCTGGAGCTGGACAAGTCGCTGGAGCTAGACCTTTCGCTGGAGCTAGACAAGTCGCTGGAGCTGGACAAGTAGTCTTGACAGCGGATGAGAGGTTTGAGGTAAATATGTTTGCCAGTTACAAATAGTTTTGGCTTCGTATGCCTTTGTTTCGTGCGGCATTTGTTTTTTTCTCTTTTAGTTGAGTATTATGGTTTTCGCATAGTTTGTCTCCTTTTGTATATACATGTTCCAGCACTGAGTAGAGTCGGCAGTCCTGAATAATAGTATGCGTTTCGGTAAGAAGAATTAGATTTTGGGTGTGACCATGTAAACAAACTGAATCTCATTTCATATGCTCGGGGAAGCGTGAAGAATTTTCGTAAATGGCCTCAGTTCTGAAATTTACAAAGAATGTATTTATTTGTGGCGTTATTCATGAACGTCTAATAGATGACTACAGATGAGGGTTAAATATGAAATGTATTGGCCACGGTTGTGCAGAGATTGCACTTGTTTGCGGGGTGATTCTATAGAAGGAAACTTCTAAGAGATGACTACAAATTACAAATAACGGTTAAATATGGTCACGGAAATGTATTGGCCACGGTTGTGCAAAGAATGCACTTATTTGTGGAGTGATTCCATAGAAGAAAACTTATAATAGATGAGTGACTATAAATAACGGCTAAATATGGCCACGGAAATGTATTGGCCACGGTTGTGCAAAGAATGCACTTATTTGTGGGGTGATTCCAGGGAAGGAAACTTTTAATAGATCACTACAGATAACGGTCAAAGATGGTCACGGAATTGTATTGGCCACGGTTGTGCAGAGATTGCACTTATGTGTGGAGTGATTTTATAGAAGGAAACTACGAATAACGGTTAAATATGATCACGGAAATGTATTGGCCACGGTTGTTGGCAATAATGGTGCAAAGATTACATTAATTGTGCAGAGAATTTAGGTCATATTTAAGTCATGCTAAATATGATGCAATGAAAACCGCCCTTGATTTATTGACGGCATCATCAGTGGATAACCTCCTGATTAAGATCAATAATCTCACTTCGAGACCGACACCAGAATTCAATAAATACGACGCGCTCGAACTCCTCGACGCCCTGAAGAATGCGGCACACGACGCGCTGCATGACAAAGCACAATATTATAAGGTAGTCTACGAGACCCTACGAGGGAAACTAAATGAGTCCGATGTAGTATTTTATAGCTATTTGCTACTACTTATAGGCGATAAGGATCAGCAAAAAGTCCTCTAGGTGGTGGTAGTCTGGGTGGAGAAGAACCTGCCCCAGAGGCCTGGTTACCAACAACGTGGTAGGGGAAGGGGACGAGCCTCCCCTTACAATTCGATTAGGTTTTATAATTATAATAAACATTGGGCACGTTAGAGCCCAGTGCTTTAGTACGCGAAAAGAAAAGAAAACGTAAGGGATTATTACGTATGTAAAAAATGTCTATGACACCCAATAAATGAGTTCTATGTACAGATATGGCTCTTGTATATAATGAATAGATTGAGAATATACAATACGATAGTGTGTATATATATATAATCAGAATAAAGGTGAAAGAGAAAAAATATATATATAGTAATTCCTACTTGTTATCAACATAATATAATACAAAATAGGGTAGTAAAGAGTGTCAGTTCTGAAAAAGAGTTTCTTATTGACTCCCCCAGTCCATTGCTGGGTCATTACTGTCACCTCCTTGCTAACCCCGGTTTCCTCCTCGTTTTTGGGATCCTATTATTAAAACGTGTTTTCGGTTTTCCTTTCTCTTTTAGCTTATGGGTGCAGAAGGCTGTTGGGAATGGTAAATAGACCCTAATTTTGATAAACACATGCTGGATTCCCAACTGTCCTGGAAGACTGGAAATGCTGTAGCGTGGGTGAATTACGCGGGGGAGAAAACCGAGGTTTGACCGGAGGTGACATATACATTAAATAAGTCTATTCTAATACCCCGGAAGGAGGTATTCTACTTGGGTTTTCTGTCTGATTCTACAAGGGAAGTGTTTGACCTCTTACCAGAAAAAAAGAAAGAAATTCCTTGACCTGCTGCAGGAATTGTCAGAAAAGAAGGTAGTCTCCGTCAAGAGCCTCCAGAGACTGGCAGGAAAGTGTGCTTCCTTCGCTATTGTGGTGCCGGCCGCGCTGTTATTTACAAGGAAAATGTATCGGGATATTGGTAAAGGTCTTCGCTATTCTAAACCTGGCTCTTGAGGAAGAAATTTCGCATTGGCTATTCCTGGAGTCCTGGGATGACCCAATTCCCTGGAAAGATGATCGACATATCATAATAAGGGTTGCGTCTGATGGCTCCAACTCGGGATGGGGTGGCTCCCTGTTAGGAGAAGAGAGTGTTAACGTCTCTGATTATTGGTCTCCAGAAGAGCTGTCTCTTCACATCACAACACGAGAAGCTTTAGCATTAGAGAAAGTTTTGCTTTCTTTTCGCAACATGCTAACTAACGCCTGGTCTGATGCGCTAGTCGATAATCAAGCTGTGGTATTTGCTTGGAAAAATCAGGGTGGTATAGAAGTGCAAGCCTCAACGTGGTACTGAAGAACGTATTCTTACAACGATCAACCTCAACATCAACCTTAACCTGTCGTATGTCCCGACTGATATGAACCCTGCTGATGGCCCATCTCGCCGACTGTCCGACCACGATAGTACGCTTCATCCTAATGTCTGGAGGCTTGTGCAGCATCATTTCTGTGGTGGACTGGGCCACACCTGTGACCTGATGGCACTCGACTCAAATGCTATGATTGATGAAGCTGGCAGGTCTTTACCCCATTTCACACTACAGCCATCGCCGCGATCCAGTGGCGTCGACGTCTTTGCTCAGGATTTATCCTTGGGGACTACTCTTTTAGCACGGCCTTACGTCTTCCCACCGGTTAGCCTCGTCGGGGTGGTGTTGCGTTTTCTGAAATCCTTTAAGAGGTCATGCACTTTCATAATATTGAATGTCTACCCGAAGAAATACAGACAAATAAACTGGTGACCGATTATTCATAGATACTCTACTAAGGCTCTAAAGCCTGCAAATACACATGATGCTAACGCCCTCCTAAAGTCCTCGAGAGGAGGGTGGATATCGCATCCGGGAATTCCTGGAGACCTATGGGCATTTGCTGTTAGTTACCGAACAACGAACAATGTGTTCACACTTATATAGCTTAATGTATTGTAATGTCTTTGGTATCAGACGAAATCTCCAGCCGGTTATCTGCCCAGTAGAGGGAATAGAACGTTACATGTCTGTGACGAGACGGTTGGACATCGAGGTGACGACGGGCTACCTGTTTCGACCAACGACACCTCAAGGAGGCATCCTGAACGCCCCTTTCTCGTCATCCACAGCTAGTATCTCTCTAGCTCTCATTCAGGGTAACCCTAGCGCTAGGGTAACCTGGGCAGCCGAGTTAAGTTGTCCCGCCTTCTTGTAACTGAACACATCGCTAAAAATGAGGAAAGTTGCCAGCGCTAGGATAACCCCGGGGGAGGGGGGTACTCCCATATAGAGGCTATACAGGTACGTGCCGCTCGACAGGGTATGGTTTGGTCTGGAACAGGGTCGTATCATATCACACGCTAGTCGGTTCAGATTACGGAACACACATGCATTGCATCAGGAGCCCACTGATTGCATGTATTTCGAAACTTTTGCCTGTAACTGGAGCAGGGTAAGAGTTTCAAGGACTCAGCGGCACACCCCCATCCTAATTCCCCCCCCCCCCCCCCCCCGGAGGATAACCCTGGTACCCTACTTGTACACAGGCACTAATTTATGTAATTTCTGACGTTTGAGCGACGCAGGAGCGATATAGTCAGAAATGGATATTCTGCCGTCACGGTAAAGAGGTTTGGGGAGGAGACGATAGCATTATGGGTAATGCTTCTAGCATATATAATGCTTCGAGCGGGAAAAGTAGTCATTCTAGGCCGAGTCAGCTCCACGTTTGTTTCGAATTTATTATATATATCTTATTGATTATAGCACGGTTACTTTGTACTAACTTAGTAAGTCGATACTTAGTTCTCTAGCCCTCGGAGAATTCGGGTTGCTGCATTAGGTCGCGAGGAGTACGTTTCCGCACATTTCCACGTTTTTTGGCCACAACTGTAAAGAATTGACTCCTATTGATTTTCCTCTATTTTATTTGTGATTCATAATCATCCGATATACAACTCCAATCTGTATAACTCCGAATCCGATCTAAACCCCAATCACACGTTTCCCAACATAACCCCCTGTAATATGATAGTTCTAGCTGTTGTGTAACTAGAGTCCACGTGAGTCCATATCTATGTACACGTGAGTCGCTATGTACATCGCACAGTTCTTGACACTCCCCACCTTGACCCGCTGTCTATACAGTCTGGTCAACAATTTGCTGTCGGCGGATCGCATCAGCGTTCGCCGCCGCAGCCCTGCGCGGTGGTCTGTCTCTATGCACTTGCTGTGCGTCCGCTTGCCTCGGCGCGCATACCCTTCCGTTCGCTGGTTCTGAGACTCGTATTTCTAGTGGGTACAACTTCTGAAGAGGTCTCCGTATTATTGTGCGTCTGCCCGTCTTGGACAGTGTTCGTAAGGTGGCTCCCCGCACCTCTCCATCGCGGCTTCGCGCAAGCTCGGTTACTTCCGCCATTCTCCACTTAGATCTCGGTTGGTCTTCATCCTGTACGGTGACAACTTCCCCTACTGTGAGTTTTCTGCCTTGGTCATCACCCAAACCGCATTTGTGATATTCTCGCAGCTCACTCAAGTATTCTCTAGTCCATCGCTGCCAAAAGTTCGTCAGTAATCGCTTGAGATATACCGCTCTCCGCTGTGACGTAGCTCCATCGTCGTCTTCATCGCTAGTACTTGGATCCGGTAAACTTGATAAACGTCTACCGAAAATCAGATGCGACGGTGTAAGTGGTTCTTCGTCGCATACGTCCGAGTACACATATGTAAGGGGACGAGAGTTCAAAGTCCCTTCCACTTCAGTGACCACAGTAAGAAGTTCTTCATACGAGAGTCGTGCATTCCCAAGTAGCTTGCGCAACCGTCTCTTTACCATCTGGACCATTCTCTCGTAGAACCCTCCCCACCATGGCGCATGCTCCAAGATAAACTTCCACTTGATTCCTTTATTTGCGGCAAATTCTTGAACTGCTGGGTGTCTGAATAGCCTGTCAATGTCCTTGTTAGCTCGTTTAAAGGTTTTCGCATTATCCGAGATAATAGTCGAGGGCATACCCCTCCTTGCGATGAATCGCCGTAACGCCCTTAAGAACGCCCCCACAGACAAGTCCGGTGTTAGTTCAAGATGAATTGCCCTCGATGTAGCACATGTAATAAGGCAGATGTAGCCCTTTGTCATTCCGTTCTCCGTCCGAATATATATAGGTCCCGCAAAATCAATACCGTTAGTTTCGAAAGCCATACTCTCCCTGACTCTATCAGCTGGGAGATCCGCCTGCTTTGGCGCTTTAAATGACACGCCCTCCACACGCTTACACGTCACACACTGGTGCAGTACTCGCTTCACACATTGCCTACCCTTCGGGACCCAGAAACGTGATCTCAATTCCGTAAGAGTGTCTTTCACGCCTCCGTGGAATGTACGCTCGTGACACGCGCGCACAATCAGTTCCGTGATATGACCCTCTCTAGGGAGGAGTACAGGGTACTTAGCGTCCTCGCTAAGGTTCGCGTTTCTAAACCTTCCCTTGCATCGAATGATGTTGTTCTCGTCCTTATACAGTCCGAATTGTTTGCTAAGATTTCCGTAGTTCTTCTTCGTTTCCATGTCTGCTTGTAAACATTGGATCCAAGTCATCTCAGCATCCCTTATCTCCTCCGCCGACAAGGTGCCATTAACAACATCCTCAGGTTTCCGTTGAGCTCGTGCCCTACAGTTGTTGATGAATCTCATCACCGTCGCAGTGACTCTGTACAACGTTGTAACGCTGCTATAGCGCTGGGGATCTATCAAACTTCCAACCCCCTCAGTCTCGGCTTGGTTAGCTGTTCCGACGAGTACCGTTGTGCGTATCTCGCTAGTGTATTCGCTAGATAGCTTGAACGTACTGTCCGTGTTGTCAACATGTGGGAAGTTCTCTTCCCTCTCCTTCAACCAGTGTGGCCCGTGCCACCAAAGGTCGTTGTCTTGTAGTTCCGATGCAAGACATCCGCGCGATCCGATATCCGCGGGGTTCTGAATGCCGGGACAATGTCCCCAGTCTCTCCTGTCCGTGAGTGTCAAAATCTCATTGACTCGATTTTGTACAAACTGCTTGTACTCTTTAACAGATTGAATCCAATAAAGTACGACTCTACTGTCCGTCCAACAGCGAATACTTTCGATGCGAAGAACAGATGATAACGCCTTCCTCACAGTAGCCATAAGTCGAGCCAATATTAGTGCTGCTACCAGTTCCAACCTTGGAATAGACATGGATTTCAGTGGTGCGACCCTACTCTTGGATGTCACGAAACTTATAGCATATCCACTCTCCGTCTCAACACGTAAATAAACAACTGCGCTGTACGCCTTCTTAGACGCGTCTCCAAATCCATGTAAAACCGCAGATGTAATCCGATTGTTTTGTCCCGTAAAATAATAACGATCCACAGAAATCTGTCTTGTCTTCTCGATATCTTGTAACCACTTCTTCAGCTGTTTTGCGCGTGTATCCGGCAAAACAGTGTCCCAATCAAACTTATCCGCAAACAGTTCTTGAAGGAGAAGTTTAAAGTTCAGCATTACCGGCGAGACAAATCCTATCGGGTCAAAGAGCTTTGCCGCAACACGCAACACATTCCGTTTTGTTGGTTCCAGATTTCCCGCAAAGTCCGTGACCTTATTCAGCTTCAAGACAACTGTATCATTTGACAAGTTCCAATTAAGTCCAAGAACTTTGTGCTCCCTTGCAGACTCAATATCGTCCAAATTACCGACGGCCATCTTTGCATAAGATTCATCTTCTTGAGCTACTTGAATGCTAGGCGATTTTGTGTTTGTTTTCAAGATCCCTTCCTGTTCAGCGATGCGTGTAGATAACACTTTATCATTGGACGCCCACTTCCTGAGGTTGAGGTTTCCATCGGCGAAACAAGCCTTGACTTTGCTATATAAGCCAAACCCTTCCTCTGTGTCTTCTCCACCCGACGTGAAATCATCTACATACAATCCAGAGATAGTCTTCTCTGCCAATTCTTGGTTCTCTGGAAAGTAGCCGTAAACATGATGACGTAATGTTGCGTTGAGCAAAAACGGCGAACAATTCATTCCGAATATAACTCTACAAAAACGATACACTTCCAGCTTCGGGTCTTCGCTATTGATGTCGTCGACCCACAAAAATCTCATCAAGTCTCTCTGCTTTTCCTCAACGGAAATGTTCAAGAACGCTTTCTCAATGTCTGAAACGAGACCGACTTTGAAGCTTCTAAACCGCAAAAGAATGTCCAAAATCTCTGAAATCAGAGATGGTCCAGTGTACATGCAATCGTTCAGTGAGGGCAAATTTGCCTTCGCCCTTGAACTTGCGTCAAAAATAACTCTTAGCTTAGTGGTGAGAGCGTCTTGACGAATTATTTCTCTATGCGGTAAATAGTGTATTTCTCCTGGCACCGTATTAATAGAACTTGGTTTCTCTACCTTCTCAATAATACCATTGTTCTCTTGTTCCCGTATCGTGTTGTCATATTGCCGCATGACTTCCGGTTCCTTGTTAAGCCTTTTCACAAGACTGTGTAGCCTACCCAGACTAACGTCATAATTATCCGGAAGCATATCGTGTACTTCCCGTTCTGGGAGCTCAACTTGGTATCTTCCATTAACGAAAGAAATGTTCTTTCTAAACTTCTCGTGCACTGTTTCATTGCTGTCCACTATTCCAATAGAGTCCAAGTTCCATAATCGAGACAACATTCCATCACTGTTTACATCAACAGCCGTGTCCGTATCCGATTGCACTGCCACTTTCAAAACATGTGTGGCCACAAGATTTACGCTGGATAAATGCTCTCCTTGAGCTCCATTGTAAAATGGTCCCGAAAGGACCCATCCCAGGGTTGTCTCACTGGCTGTTAAGCCTCCATTTTCTTCACGCTTTACGTTCCCCGTGAAGAACCTCCATAAATTATCTGCTCCGATAAGAACGTCAATTTCTAACGTTTCGCCATCATTGTTATTGTCCGCTAACTCAAGATCATAAAGAAAGTCGAACTGCTCTGCCGCTTTCTCTATCTTTTGATTTCCGATGGGTGTACAAATGTCGGGCACAACAATCGCCCTCACTTGCTTCTCCGATGTACCCTGTAAATCCGTAACGTTAAACTCCACGCAGTCATAGGACTTGGGGTGTTCTCCCGCGTTGCCAAAGGCATTAATTAACAAGGACTCCCTGCTGACTGTCCGTAAATCCAAGCGCTCTTTAACTCCCTCCTTAACGTAGCTGCGCTGGCTCCCTGAATCAAATATTATTCTCACTCGTTCTCCATTGATATTCGCTTGGGCCGTTTGTAGTAAGACTGAATCCTTAGCCGCAACATGAAGCGTGCTCGTTTGTGAGCCCTGCTCGCTTGTTTGCCCGTGACCCGACGCCATCTTCCTTTTCTGAAGCTCTCCCTTTTTTGGCTGCGTGCAGATGGTCGTGTGGTGCCGTCCATCACACACAAAACATTTTCTAGCCGAACAATCCGCCGCTCTGTGACTTTTTCTGAGGCATATAAAGCAACGCCCCTCCCGTCGCAAAATGTCTTTGCGAGCGGCGACCTCTGTCACAATGTTACATTTAGTTGTTGAGTGTTCAGTGCTTTTGCAAAACGTACAGAACACAGTCTTCCCTCCTTCTGTAGGCGCTACAAGTGCCGCTCCAGAACTGTAGTTGTTTTTGCTCGCTCCGCCATGCCCTTTACCAGCGCTACTTGAATTCGAATCGCTGCGTGCTTGGATGCCCGCGCAACGTTCGCGGTTCTCGATTTCTCCTCGCAAAACCTCCATGATCTTCCTTAGACTCCACTCATCGTCTTTTACTTCCCGGCCGATAAGTAGACGAATGTTTTCAGGTAGCTTGGACATGAGAACTGGCACCAGCAAGCTGCCGTATGACTCGATGGGAACATCTAACGCCTCCAGTCCCCGAACATGAACCTCCATCTTGTCGAAGGCTTTTCTCAAGCCTGTGACATCCGTCGTACTGACTCCTGGAAGATTGAGTAATTCCTCCATATGGCTGCTGATTATAACTTGCTTGTTACCGAATCGTTGGTTCAACAGTTCGATCGCAGCTTTGTAGTTTGCTTCAGTTAGCGGTAGTGTTTGTATAACTGCGGCCGCGCTTCCCTCCAAATAAGACTTCAAGTAAATAAATTTCTCCACATCCGGCACCGATTTTTCGTGAACCGCCATCCTGTAACTGTCCCAAAATGAGAACCATTGCTTGCAGTCTCCGTTAAACTTCTTGATGAAGATCTTTGGAAGCTTCGTCGATGATGACTGAAGGTTGTTTCCGTTGCTCGAAGAATGAGCGTGCGCTGGAGTGGCGCTGGCGGGTTTGTTGGCTTTTGAAAGGACGCTTTGTATTTTCACCAATACTCCGTGCATTCCTTCGCGGAATTCGCCCGCTAACATGACCTCTTGGCCAATATCAGTCTCATCCTCTAACAATTCCAGTATCTCATCGTCAAGCTTTCCAAGAATTACGAGACGCTCCTCCAGTGTTATTTTCAGCTGTTGTAATTTGCTCGAGATTTCCTCATTGAATTCGACCCCAAGTGCCTCTTTCGCCTCGTTGACTACTTTAGTTGTGTAGGCTCTATGCCCCGTCCGTATATTCCGTTTCTTCTTGAGTTCCGTCATCCGGCTCGAAGGACCATGTAAAGAATTGACTCCTATTGATTTTCCTCTATTTTATTTGTGATTCATAATCATCCGATATACAACTCCAATCTGTATAACTCCGAATCCGATCTAAACCCCAATCACACGTTTCCCAACATAACCCCCTGTAATATGATAGTTCTAGCTGTTGTGTAACTAGAGTCCACGTGAGTCCATATCTATGTACACGTGAGTCGCTATGTACATCGCACAGTTCTTGACAACAACCCCAGGGTGGTTTTTCGTGGTTTTAGCGGATTTTTGTATCTGGCAGTTTCCATTAGTTAAGAATACAATTTATACTAATTACTTAATTGTATTATAGTACAGGGTTGTCTGTCGACTATCCCACAATAAACTATACTTATGAAGTCTTTTGCCAGTGTAGTCAGAATAGACAATTTTCTTGGCATTCTCAGAGGAGAGAAAATGTTGTTTCAAGATGATTACTAAAGTATGACATCACATGATTAACCATGATAATGGTTAGGCGACCATTATTTCGCTGGAATTGGGGTCAGTGGACGACTACCTCTTATGCAGCGAACGATTGGAACTCTCTTAATTTATCAATACGAGAATCTAGTAACATTTTTTAAACGTAGACTACTTGATTTATATTAATTCTTTCGCTAATTTTTATTTTTAAATTAGTTATCGTGAATTCATGTATATATTTTATGATTTTTAATTTTTTAACAGGAACCTTCCGAAAACCACCTTTGGGCGAGAAGGCTTTTCTGTCAAAATATTTATATTATTATTATTAACCCTATTGTTTTTACGCGAAATTTCATATCGTACGAAGTTCGCCTGAGACAAATTAAACCAGTAATGTTTCATATAATGAAATGAAGATTAGGCAGTGCTCTGAAGATATGATGAGTTGATTCTCGCGAGGATAACCATTCACTGTTTATGTTCTTCTCGCGACCGCGTAATATCCTCTATATCTAGTTGCATAGGGTTTGTTGCCAAAGGTGTTTTTGTTTTTAGATATAATTTTAGTGATTGCAGTGTGTGTTACAAATTCGATGCGTAAATATTGTGTTTCAACGTACTTGGTTGGTGAGGGTCAAAATAAAGCTTCGCGCCTGCGCAGATTGATGCAAGTCAGCTGTAGCGAATGTTACGTCATAAATGAGTTGTGATTTGTGTGACGATAAAGCAACATCATGGAGATTAGCAGCTTCAGTTGAAGCACACGAATATTGTTCAAGGAAAGCCGGAGGCAAATGCGTTAAATAGGTGAATTGCGAAACCGCAACGACGATTTAGATCGTAGGTGATTTCGTGTTACGCACTGTCGATTGCACACTATTGACGCAACGCTTACGACATGAAATTATTTCGTAAAAATCAAACCACAGACAGCCCAAGCTTGTATTATAGCTTGGTAGCGCCTTGAGAATTTGTATTCGTTTCTTATCCATGAAAAAATAAAGTGAATGACAGAAAGAAATCAATAAAAGTGTTTTGCCTGTGTCCTTGACTATTCTCTCAGTGCTATGTGTGGTAGTTTGATCGGTTTTAGAAAGTTTTGGTGTCTCCTAGCTTTCTAGTAAAAGCTGGTTCTCTGATATGATCGCTGGCGATCGCTGGATCGTCCAAAATTTGACCAGCGATCATGAGATGAGAACCAGCTTTAAGAGAAAATCTCGGAATCAAAACCTTTAAAACTGATGATCAAATTTAAAACTACCATTATGATACTGAAAACAGCTGAGGTTAGACGATACAAACACAAATAATAAAGTGAATGAAAGAAAAAGAATCTGTAACATCCACAAACAGGATTCAAGCAAATTTATTGCAAGATTTTCTTTCATTCCCCTGATTTTTTCAATGATAAAAAATCAAAGCAAATTCTCTACGCGCTTTCAATCCAAAACAGAAGCTGCCTCAGGGGCGAACGATTCAAAATGGCACGCGTAGACAGCCGTGAGCATATCGAACGCAAACTGATGCCGCAAACAACGTTACCGTGAGCTGACATCACACAGTATAAATCAGCTGAAAGTTGAGACGTAAAAGACCCACGTACGGGGGACCGGAAAACAGAACCGAGCAGGGATGGTCACTTCAGATTTCGGCGTGATATTCGTATAAGGCTAACTAGTAAAAGAAACCTGAACTGACTATCAAAAACAACTCTGAACTTCTAACGAGACCTGAACCAACCATAAGGGAGCCGGAAAACCGGAGGAAAACCCTCGGAGCAAGGGTGAGATACCAACAAACTCAACTCGCATATGACGCCGCATACAGGGATCGAACCTGGGCCTCAGCGATGAGAGGCGAAGCTCTTAACTACTGCGCGCTTAACTACTGCGCGCTTAACTACTGCGCCACCACGCCTCCCCAGTACAAATACGGTTCTGCTAACTTAAAAAAAATACCGAATGCTGCAAATACATTGACACCTGAAATTTACTCTTGTCTAAATTAAAGATATAGTCCTACAATATTCATTAACTGATGTCGTATTTGTCAGGGGGGATGTTACGTCTGTGTATGTCTAGCTATACTTTGTCCAATCAGAGATTTCGTTAGAAAAAAATTTATATAGAAAGTTAAACGACATAACAGAACATTTCTACATAGAAGTACTTCTGAATACGAAACGTGTCTTCTCTAGCTGCGTAATTTAGAGAGAAGTGGTTTATCGTACAACGTAACTATATATAGTTAGACGCTACAGCTGTAAACTGAAAACCGCCCCTTGTAAACTGTGCAAGACTCGTATACGTTCTATCGATGATTAAGGCTGTTTTCCATATCGACGTAAAGGAATCGCAAACAGTAGGCGATGGCTTGATCGCACTACTGTTTGCGATGTGACCGGGTTAATGGAAATACAGTTTGCGTTGCGATGGGTCGCCAACGCGGGATCGCAAACAATACGTAAAGATAGAACGAGTTCTATCTTTACGTATTGTTTGCGATCCGTCTGCGACCCATCGCAACGCAACGTAAACTGTATATCATTAACTCGGTCACATCGCAAACAGTTTGTGATAGCTTTGCGATCAAGCCATCGCAAACTGTTTGCTTTACGTCGATATGGAAATGGCTTTACGTCGATATGGAAAACAGCCTTTGAGGGGTTGGAAATGGTTAATAGGTTTTTACTTTATTTTTGGGGTAGGGTTTAGAAGGTTTTGTATGAGGATTTTGAGAAAACACACCATTATATGAACCAAGCTTCAGTTACTCCTTCTGAGAAACTCGTCAAAACCATTCATCAACGTTATGAGTTCGCCTACGAAGTTAACGGGGGTCGATAAGTGGAAACTGAATTGTCTTACTGATCGTAGGGAGCAAGTCAGACCTTGTTCGAGTTTGCGAAAAGTTAGGCATGTTTATAGGTGAGTCGAGTTAGCCGGGCCAGGGTAAAATACTGTAACAAGAGTGAAGAAAATCCAGGAAAAACTGCCTTTAGTTCGAGTTAGCGAGAAGTTCGAGTTAGCCGTCTGCTGTACGTTAAGTACTATTTAATACTACAAATATAGTTAACAAAACAGTGTTCAACTATTGGATTCATCGGTCGGGAGCTCAATATGGCAACATGTTATTTATACACCTAAACGTTGATACCATTGAACAATGACCAATAAACATTGAACACTCAGTCAAACTAAGAGTGATTGCCTTAAATCCGTAAAGCAGCAATGAAGCAGTTCCTAGAATAACTGATTCACATGAGCCGTGAAATATTTTGTTTTCATTTCTTTCTGTGCAATCGGCCATTGTAATCACTCCAAGAAACCGGACAGTAAGCCTGCTCTAAAATAAATGTAAAATAAATAGAATATATGGAGCACAAGAAAATAAAACAATAGCTATGGGTGCTAATGATTCTGCTTTTCATTGGATGCTGGCACGACCAAAGCATGCAATATTATGATATTGACAAGTCAAATGTTAAATCGGGAAATTATTGTTCAATGTTTGTTGTTTATTGTTGAATGGTATCAACATGTTTTGTAATAGATGTACACGTCCAGATTCAGATTCATTTATTTATCCATGACACAGAATACTAAGAAAGGAGAAAAAATGGAAAGGATCATAAGCTTAAAACCCCAAAGGGTTATATGCACGCTTTGTAATATTGGGCGAGACCGAAGGTCGAGGATGAATCCATACCTATATACACCTGTTTCAAAAAAGGTTGATCAGAACGAAGAACTAACTACAAGTATTGAACAATGGAGCTCTATTGTCTTTGAATCACTGAACCATATAGCCCTTTGTTCAATGTTTGTAGTTTGTTCTTCGTAATGATCAACCTTTTTTGAAATAGGTGTATATAAAGTGTTTTATTATACCGAACAAATAATCCTGCAATCAATAAAAACAATAGCGTGAACAGCTCGTGCGAACTGTCCAATGTGTAGCTGTCCTCGTGGCAAAATATTGGGCTGCCACATGATCCTAGTACACACATTTGATTGGTGGATATATCGGGCTGACACGTGACCCTAATACACATATCTGATTGGTGTGTTAATTGTAAGGTATAGTAAACATCTATAGGAGTTTCGTCCGGAGTTTCGTCTGTGAATTTTGTGTAACAAATGTGTACATGAGTCGATCATAATTACGGCAAAGGTTTTCTGTTCTTTGCCTTTTATTATTTCTAGTACAATGTACGTCCGTTCATCTCTTTCTACTGCTAGCGGAAGCACTCGTACTGAGGCGAAACTCTAGATCAAGACGATACAATAAATTATAAAAACGTGAGGATACAATGGCAGGATATCTTCCAATTTAAACTGGTCTTTGTGGGAAGAGACTTGTAATGCTTCCCGTTCAGGGCACTAATGAAACGAGCGGTTGCCGAATCAAACCTATATACTAATGGCACTCAAAATGATTATGACTTCCACGAATCATATTGGAGAAAATCTGAAGTGCTTTCAATGAGCGATGGATTCAAGTGAAAGAAAACTAATTACCTGCCTGATAAACCCACTGGAAGTTGTGCTAGAAAAAAGATTTAACCACTCAGTCAGTTTACTTTACTTTTCAAAACAGTTTGAGAATTTCTAAAGAAATTTCTCAGTGGATCCTCGCTAGATTTGTTTTATTGACGCCTGAGTTTCGAGAACGTAGTGATAAGATAAACCAAACAGTGTTTGATAAGATAAGACTAAAAATAAAAAATAACAACGAATCGGGAACACTATAAAGAGGGTGAAAAATAGCCGGAAATTGAACTGTGAATTTTGTCCGACAGCTGACAAATTGAAGATCTAGTTTTGAAATTCAAATTATGTTCATTCTCGAAGATTACCCTTAAAATTGCATTATTAGCGGTTAACTGACATCTAAAAAATAACCGTAATTTTAACTGACAACCGACAAATGTGAATTTACTCACAGCTGACAAATTGGAGACCAGCTTTGAAACTACCCGGCCTTAAAATGGTATCTGATTGGCGGTTAACCGGACAACTGAAAAATAACCGTAAAAATAGTAATTGACGACTGACATTTCAATATACATCCTCTAGCGCTGCGATCCGTATCTTGTCTTAGATTTTTCTGTGAGTTTATTACTGTTGAACTAAAACCTAAAAGTAATAATGAAATGGCTTCAAGCTCTGTTCATGCCCTAAAATTACATTAATGTTTGCAAAACTAAGTCATTTTTTGAAGTGTATATGTAAAGATGAATGAAATAAAAAATATTAACATATCTCTTCATAAATATTTAGAGTTTCATGACTGGCTACTCGTTCTTATCTTTAAGAGTGCGTTCTATTGATGGTATTCCGGAATAAAAATAGACTGGAATAGTGGCCCTGAGAATCACTGGTTCAGTCAGCAACAAACGCTTGCTGACATATACTGTTTTAAAAATAGTACTCTGTGGCTAAAAAAATCCCACCGGATATAATCGGTTTGTGGTGATCAGTCTGTATTCTTATTCCGGTATACGGTCATGCAGTCGAACGCAACCTAATATTGTAGGTTGTATATAGGGTGTGCTGATTTCCGGACCGTATTTCGGAATAAGAACTACACAGAATGATCACTACAAATCGCTTATATCTGGATTGTTTAGCTACTGGAATACTAAATGCATCCTGAATATCTCATGTTAGTAAGCATTTGTAGCGTACAGTACAAAACGTGCCTCAACCAGTGATTTCCAGAGACTATTCCATCTATTCTTGTTCTGGAATCAGGTCAAACGAATGCTCCCTAATATCATGACACAGTCACTAGTGAACACTTAATATGTTTATTATTTTTGGTGATATACATTAATTAATTTTTATATCATTGTATTTATTTCTTTTTTAATAATTCGGTGAATTAATGTGATGATTGTTGACTGGACAAAAAATGTTAACCGCTGCGAATACATAATATTTCGCCGGCTAACACTGAACTTATTTACAAAATGTATTCTCTATATCTATCTGTAAAGTTTTGTTTCAACTTGTCTTTCCATTTACATTGCCTTCAAATATATATTACTGAAGCATGTTAATTGCTATTATTATATATATTCTCCTGTTTGGGCAGATATTTGCATGTCACAGTTATATACAGTTGATATACTATACATACAATATTTCACTTCACTTTTATATTCAAATATGCTTCTTTGCGGACAGCGCGTAATATTTAATATCTAAAAATCTCTCTCGTTGCTGCAAGATACAGCCTTAAAGTACATTTTCGACTTACCGACTATTTCCATGTGAACATGTTAAGTTCCTGTTCAGTCTGTCACGATTTACTCAGAAGAAACTCTAAGTTGCTGACTGGAGTAATGACAGAGTGAGTAAAGACTTTATTCATTACATTACTGAGCCTAACATAAAACATCACTACTTCTGTCAAATTTGACGTTCCTTTATCGGAAACTCTTTCAGTTGAAAATAAACACGCATTTCTAATGTGCGCAAGTACAATGGATTTACTTTATCAGCAGTTCACATTCTGTTCACAGGAATCGTGTAAAAACTGCCAGTGTCGAGCTTTTTACACCGAGAATTTGCATGTGTTCTTATAATTAAAATGTTCATTCGGTTGGCTAAAAGTAGCACCGCGTTTCTTGCAGCCGATATTTACACTCGAAGATGTTCTTCCTGTTCGAATGTGTGTAGCCTTTTTAAGAAAACGCCAGAGGCCACAATTCTTAATTCACGTGCATGTGTTTTGGAATTACTTCAAAACATGGAAAGAGTTCCTGGTTCAGTTCTCCATACCAAAATTCGACTCTGTTTCCTCCATAACATGACCTTGTTCACACACTACTTGGACTCGAACTCTCCAGGCCTTTTTCTGTATCTTTAACATTCATTCTGGTTATAAAGATAGTGAGAATTCCAACCAGGGTGCCAACCATAAGGAAAACAAATCCGAAAACTACCAGCACGAGGGCTGTCTGGGATTCAATGCGAGCACAAGTTATCGTTTTCGTACTACTTGGTAAGCAGTTAAATCCAAGTGCCACAAAAACACAGGCGGGAAAAATAAACAGAAGTGTAGCAACCAGAAGACCACAGGCGTTCAAGTCGATCCTCGCCAAGCAGAACATGCTGTATAATAGACTGAGTTATGATGACTATAAGCTAGCGCTTCCCCGAGTATGATCAGGATCGATGAGCGAGTCAGATATACAAACTGAAATTATACCAACTACCAAATGACCTCTCAATACCTCACCGCCCACGGTAAGAAGAAACTGGCAAATGTGACAAACCAATACGTCAGTATTTTTATCATTAAATTGGACTACGCTAGCACGAAGAGGATTTCAATCCGCGTCCTTGGTATAAAAATAGAAGCAATGGCATTAGCGATTAACAGCTCGTCAGAAAACGAATTGAGTGGGCGGGGTATAAGATGATGTATTGCGTAATTTTTGGCGGGCGTCATTAGTCATTTCGTAGTATGACCTTGGAGTGGTCACATTAAATAATATTGCTCCCGGTAACAGTGGAGAGCTCCAATCAGATCATTAACTTGAAGTTTCGCTAGTATTAACTAACCTCTACTATCATCACAGAGTGATTTACAACTATAACCAGCACCTAGACAAAGCTATTTTGAAGCCAGATTCCAAGTCATAACATATTCTGTGTTAATTTCAGCGTAAAATTGATTATAACCAAAAACATTATTACTGTTTTGTCAGTTTAGAAGCAAATAACACTAACAGATTCTAAGACAAGCCTTCACGATTTTCTTACAATCGGTTTTGAATACATTTAATGAGTTAGCAAAGAATAATATTGTGTTATATATAGAAGCGGACTGAAAGACAGTGCGGTTTTTCCGACATTTTGAATGAGGTTTAAAGTGTTCGATTTATAAGAAAACATGTGGAAATTTTAGATAGTTTCAGACTCTCGCATTAAGTGTCAATAAATATACAGGTGAAATTTGAGGTGGCTTGAGTTGCTGTTCATGGTTAGTTTTCAATTGCTGTACAATTATTTGACGACTTAATTACAAAAGAGATTTTGAAACGTTCTCATATAAACAGTAGGAAAGTAAATACCTTTTAAACTTCATACACTTGTTAAAATGTACACCCTCTTAACACAA
Organism: Actinernus sp. WN-2022; assembly: GCA_030867875.1. Taxonomy (NCBI): domain Eukaryota; kingdom Metazoa; phylum Cnidaria; class Anthozoa; order Actiniaria; family Actinernidae; genus Actinernus; species Actinernus sp. WN-2022. The sequence goes on from JAOWCC010001679.1 coordinate 39,400,947, forward strand.
AGGGAATAAATTGCTTAATAAACACTAACAAGAAGAATTTAAAATATATTTCTGCTCTTAAAGACCCTCAAAATAACATGCATATGAAGTAAATGAACCTTCTAAGATACCTAATATAATGACCAAACATTTTGCTTCAATTGGACAGAAATTAGCAAACAGAAAACATCCCTTAGATTATTTTAAGTGATATCGGACAAAAGGTTCACTTTTCTTTACTCTTTTTAAAAATAAATGATTTATTTTACGTCGAAGATACAGGAAGCCGTTACCGGGTCTCCCATGCCAGAGGCTTATGTTTGAGTATCTCAAGCATGTTAAGGCCTGGTTCAGGGGTCAAATTTCGGGTAAAAACTGTTTTCCTTATTTCAGCACAGCCGAGTATGGTAAGTACGCCAAGTTTCTCACGATAATAGATATTGCCATTCTTGGCTACCTTAAGTGGTTTGGTGTGCAGTAAAACGTGTCACGTGGTCTGTCACGTGACTTAGAACACGAAATCAGTAAATCAAAAACGCGGCTCCGAGTTTAAAGCAGCTAGGATGTTGAGTGGATATGTTTAGTTAAGGTTGAAGCTTTTTACCTAAATCAGCTTAGAAAAGATGACTACAATATTTCGTTAACGAGTAATTAAGGCGAACATATGCAAAATAGGTCACCTGACATTTTGTACCCTTAATATCTCCTTATATTTACATGATAGTCATGTTTTCTAAGCGTGATCTGAAACACTGCTGGAGGAGTAATGTTTTAGCAGGGTTACTTTATATTCATATGTTATCGTCGCAGCCGCATTTCACTTAAACGATTTTATATAATTATGACGTCATCGATCACGTGATACGACAACCATCCACCTAACAAATTTAAAGAAGTCGATATTAGTATTATGGTGTAATTAGATTTTGTTTAAACTGTTATTTCTGTCAGAAAACATTTTTTAACGTACATCTATTTTCCGTTAAATGAACCAGGCCTTAACATGCTTGAGATTCCGACGAACTCCAGGATCGAATTGGAATTTCGTATAACAAAAGCTGAAGTGGAATGTGAAATATTGTCAATACCAAACAATAAATCATATGGTTTATATTCCTGTCCAATTGCCATGTTAAAATGTTCAAGGCATATACTTAGTTCACCTGATTAGCAAATATATTAAATACTTCTGTTCATCTTGGAACATATCCATTCAAGCTAAAAATCTCAAACATTATACCAATATATATTTAAGACGAACTGGAACCTAATACCTATAGACCAATATCTTTACTGTCTATTTTTAACATAATCTTTGAAAACTGATGTATAATCGTTTGGTATGCTTCATAGAAAAGAATGAATTCTTATATAATGCCCAATATGGTTTTAGGACAAAACATTTAACGCAACATGCTATTGGATAGTAAAATGTTCACATGTGCTGTATTTATTGATTTAAAAAAGGCCTTTGATACTGTAAACCATAGTATATTATTAAAAACACGATATCATTATGGAGTAAGAGGTATAAGATTGTAGAATAAAATTCCAAATCAAATTATAAGCTTATTAAAAAAAGCTTTCAAAAAGAAATTAAAATTTTACCACAATTGCCGGTAATCTCGCGATCTGATTGGTCGATGTGCGGTGGTAAATGAGAGTCCAGACAACGGTGCTGACGCGAGAAAGTTGTAGACAATGCTGGCTCTTTCAAAGCTGTCACGCTTTGCCGTAACGAAACTTCCTTGTACGTTTTCTAATATTGTTGTAAAAAACAAATTACCTCTGGTTTTCCGTGGTGTGGACTCTTATTTACCACGATTTACGTCATCACATGGTTCATCATCACTCGGCTGCTCCTCGTGAGTCCACGTTTTAGTGACGTTTCAAGAGGAAGGCAATGTCGTGATTGTACGTGCTTGTTGGCGTTATTATGTGGGCGATTATTTCCAGTTCACCTGTGCATGGACTTCGAGAAAGATCGCCAGGCCTAAACAACATTACATTCTAAAGAAATAATACACAGTAATTTCTCCATTCACTACATTTGTGCATCATCCTAAAACTACAATTCCCCTACCAACAATTCGGCAGCATTTCACTTGCCATTGCGGGTAACTCCTAGTATTAACAAGTAATCCGATATGGCTTTCTCCTTTCGCCCTACGGGCTCATGCAATTTTGCCACGCTTTGAAAATCTCACTCGTTCAAATTAATTCCGAATTGCACTCGAATCCATATGATTACCTATACATTTTGTGTCTGACAGTAAGTTGGTCTTTTTTTAACCTATCAGAAAGCAGGATCCAATCAAGCCAATGAAAACAAAGAATTTGAGAATCCATTTTGTAGCGGTAGGGATTGTATGATCGCTCGCGCGCACTCCTAGATTTCAATTTCGGTCTTCAAAGCTCTGCCCGATTGACTTTTTTTAGTTTAATTTGTTTTTATTGTAAAAAAGATACGATGGTTTATCGTTTGTTAAGATTTCAAAATGAATATAATTAAGTGGTAATAGAACTTCGAGTCGTGCACTTTTGTAATCACTCGTATGATTTCAGACACAAATTGCACTCCACTCAGTTCTATTACCATTATAAATCGAATACTTTTGCACCTCAATCAAAATGTCGAGGGAAAAACCGGCTATTCTAACTCCAGAAATCTACTGTATGTTTACTGAATTGGTGTACCGTTCAACCCTGTACTTGTTACTTAGAATCGGAAATATTGGTTGCGTAGGAAGTGGATATATGTGCTTTCCTCGACTTTATGAGAGAGAATTTAAAATTTAGCAGAAGTATCAACTTCACAATTTAAGTACTTTCCAATTCTGTTCTTAAACTTTTCCCATTTTCGACACCGCAAGATTTTGTCGACTCCCTAATGAAATTCGCTAATCTATTTCGGCATAAAATCCAGGCTGTTTTGCATTTTAATCTTCACAGGATTTCCGAACATTTGCGCGGATGTCGCCATCGACTTCCTAAATTAACTAATAGCCTATTCAGTAGTGCGGCCGGTAAGCCAGTCATTTCTACAATAAAATTACTTATATATATATTTTTTTCATTCAAACTTTTCAACCACCACAAAACCCTATAAATGTTTATATACCTTACACATTTAAGATAGGTCAGGGAGTATCTTCACGTATTATAAAACAATCGCTAAGAGAGAGAGAGAGCAAAATGGTCGTTAAAAATCTGTTATCGCCTTTCCTGCTTCGGAGGACACAATGTACGTGAGCAACATAGACATTGCCATTGTAATTAAAAATGAGTAAAAGACCATGTGAGATCAGTGCCGCGGTGAGGAAATGGTGTTAACTGACAGTACAAATACTCTATAGAAAGAATACGGTTTTCCTATTTACTATAGTAACTTACAAAACATTACCATGGCTCTTTTGTGAAAAGGCCACTAAGTGAAACGACGTGAAAAACCCACATTATTATGAAGTAAAATGAAAATTAATGAAGCAATCGTAACAACTGATCACGCAACGGACAAAGCAATATAGGCTGGCGACAATGGAATAAATCCGGTGTGTGTGCGTGTTTGTGTTTCAGTGTGTGAGTGGTGTGTCGGGGGGGGGGGGGGGGGGGGGGGAATCCCAGGAATTTCGGGTGGGAGTGTGCCGCCCGTGTCTCAAAACCCTGTTCCCTATTTCAGCATGGATCACAATATTTTTTTCCCTACCCGTTTTCAGACCTGTACTCTATTTCATAACAAGAGAAATATACGAAAATGTGCGGTCTCATACTTCCTTGAAGGTCATACCCTATTCCAGACTGAAAATGCGAAATTTATGACCTATTCTATACACAAGTCCCAGTACGTACTTAGGCACCGCGGGCTCTCGATATACCATTAGTGCTTCAGTGCAGCCCCATTTGTAGCATCGTTTGGGGGGAATTGCAATAAAACTCTTGCCACCAAACTTCAAAAGCTACAAAATTGTGCTGTACGAATTTTGACTTTTTCCAATTACGACGCTAATGCTGATGATCTATTCAAAAAACTTGGCTGGAGAAAACTAGACAATCAACAGAAAATTCTAAATACTACTATGGTCTATAAATCGCTAAATGGTAGCGCCTGAATATCTTTGTTCAAAGTTCGCTGACCGTAGTAGCGTTTCGAGTTATTCTCTAAGGGATACCGAGGGCAAACTAGCTATTCCTCTGCCCCGCACCAATTTTCTAAAGAACAGCTTCAGTTATAGTGGTGCGGTACTTTGGAATAGCTTACCTGTCAAGCTGCGGCAAGCAAACTCTCTCACTTGTTTAAATCTCGCTGCAGCGATTTCTTTCACAATTAGTAAAATTCATTATACACACGGCATTCATGGAAAGCAGGCATCTCTATTTTATTCATTTGTTTTTATTCATAGTTAATATTAGTTAGATAATTATAGTCAGATATTGTATAGATGTAATAGTTAGATATTAGTTAGGTGCGTTATTCAAATTATTAGATATTAACATTGTACTGATTAGATATTTCAACTATTCCTACTTTATATAATGCAATCGAAGGCCTGATGTTTTAACCGTGTATAAATAAAGTTATTACTTACTTACTAACTTACATTCAGGTCTAGTTTTCTTCATCAACTGCCAACATTCAATCTATTCAATATGAGCTCTGTTCGAGTCGTCGAGATTCAAAACTGTCGACTCAAATAAATGCTGATTTATTTCATTTATGCTGAACAGTGATATATGGTTAATTTTAAGTCAGCTTTATCTTGCAGACCGCAGGTTTCAATGTGCATCATAGGTATTTGCATAAGAACTGGAGGCCTGCTCCTTGTCGCGTCGCTTTTTATGTTTCGATCAGGTGAGCGAGCAACAAGGAGTACCTACAATAATATTAATATCAATAATAATAACATTATTATTATTATTAATATTAATAATAATAATGTCTTTATTAAGTGCCAACGAGAATAGCAGTAAAATCCCCCAAGACAGCGGAATGCGAATACAAAATCGTAATAAAGAAAAACAATGTATGAAGTCGGACGGCTGTACGATGTTGTTTATTGTGCCCTATATTTCGGTTCGGCAGAACGAACCTTCTTCAGGGGTTTAATATATGAGCTAAGTAAGGAATACAAATAGACGTTGACATTATATACAGTAGAGATATACAACGCTGATTGGCTAAGCGAAATATGAAATGTTGAAACATTTAATGCGGATTGTAACTATAGTGATTACAAAAACAAATATATATATTTAGTATAGACCAACTAGTGGACTATTACAAATCCTGCATTCTGATTGGCTACCCTACTATAGGTCTATTTGTGATAGCCCATGCTGAGTCAAAGAAAGACCGCACGCATTTTCACGAAA